>JAPTHN010000001.1:123191637-124493303 GCA_026936325.1 Platynereis dumerilii | reverse complement strand
GTGCCCCAGGGTCGGGGCACAATGAGCCGCTTGACAAAATTTTTTAAAGATGATGTTTTGACTATTCAAAAATTAAGAACAGAATGTAACAACACTGAATATTGTAGCCAAGAGGTCTTGCTATGATTATATAATTAACCAGCTATTTGCCATTAAAACTTTAGGCTCTAGAGCTTTTAAAAAATGAGAAAAGTGGCTCATGGTGCCCCGCTCTCCCTTATATTCTTGCCCCACCGATGCATATTCTTGCCCTGCCGGTCTGTGCCTCTAATCCCTTTTTAATTAATTATGTAATAGTTTTGCCTTGCCCTTTTAGGCCCATTTTCCCTAGAAGTCGTTTTAAGCTGCTCCGCCGCCGTAAAAAGTCTTTCGGATCGTGCAGTGACAATGAGCCATTACACTTATCTGCAGCATTTGACAAAATTGATCCATAAGATCCTTTTGAAAAGGTTGAGAGGCGAATTTGTCTGGTATTGAATGCTCTGCTTTTGATTGGTTTAAATCATACATCACCAACAGATCTCAACCGGTACTCATAAGTGACACAGAATCCAACAAACTGCCACTGAAATAATATGGTGTCCTTCAAGGATCAAAACTCAGCCTGATCTTATTCAATGCCTACTTTGCTCCAATAAGTCAGGTGGCTGAACAAAATGAAGTCGATGATCTAAAGTAATAGTTTTGATCATACTATGCTTCAAGCCAACATTTCTTAAAGAAGAAAATACAACAAAGAAAAGGGATTATTTCAACATAGGCTACGTGGTAGCAAACTTTCAGCAAAAAACATGAAAAACTTCTTGAATGTAGGAGGTGTAGGGCTGTAGGCCTTGTCTGTGAGAAAAGTATTTCCATTTTTTTTTCTCAATATTTTCAAGAATTATTTAGCCCAACCTTATAACATAACAACATATTGGAAAAAGAACAAAATTACCACTGGGCGATGTTGATCTGCAGTGCTATCACAATCTCACCTACACAGGAGTCCATGAGTGGAAGAACCATTTTAGAAAGTCCTAGACTAACCAACTACGATTTAGCAAAAGCTCTGAAAGCGGTTTGCAACTCTACTAACATTGGTAATACAATGTCGCAGTAGGCTGAGATGATGCAGTGCGGCCATAGTGCCTCTGTTGCACAAGAATCATGCCAAAGCTTGCTTAGAATTTACAATTGATCATGTGGAACTATTTTCCGGATGATTGGGGGAAATTCTAAACAAGCTTTGGTATGATTCTTCTGCAACAGAGGCACTATGACAGCACTACATCACCTCGGCCTGCTGGGACATATTATACTTGTCAATACCTCTTGCCGGCAATGTTGCAAACTACTTAATCATCGTTGGTTAGTCTAGGACTTTCTAAAATGATTTTCACACTTGTGAACACCTGAGTAGACGAGATTATCGTGGCACTGCAGACCAGCATGTTCCAGTTGTGATTTCTTCCTTTGTTTACTTTCACACAATGTCATCTATTATTGAAATTTTCACCCCTAGATCATTACAAAGGGTCTGTGCTCCAAGACCAGGCTAGTGTCAGTAACAAATCATGTCTCTTGTGTCTTGGGAAATATTTGTGACTGCGCATCTTCAAAATGAAGAAATTTCCAAAAAATTATAGAAGGTGTTATTCAGGGCATTCGAAGCTAATAAAACTGGGGAAAACAATTGAAATAGGTGTTGATTGCAATAATTTTCAATTGTAATAGTTTTCCAAGTGTTTGTTCAGTAGAAGTCAGGTGATAAACATTTTGCAAACCAAGGGGTCAAACACTTATTTCCAAAGATTAATGGGATTCTTAAATGCCAATATATTACATAATGCTTCTTTCACTTAATTTTTGTGCATTGCCTGTCTTCGAATGTTCGGACCACATCTACCTGAGAAATTTCAGAGTTTAGGAGCAAGCGCAAGTGCCCAAAACAGAAAATATGGTAGGGGGTCATATATCTGTCGGTCCGCCGCCCAGCGGATGGACAACATTTGACCCAAGTGATTTCAATATCTTCTTCGAACTTTGTTCTCTTAAGGTAATAATGCATCACGGGAATACATAATTTTCTTCACAAAAACAAACTCTGTAACAATGGGGAATATACAGAGTTACTTCTATTTGCTCACCGTTTCAACTCAAGCAACTTCACGTCATCAATCAGTGTGGACAATGTCGTAATCAAGATGACAGAACATGCCATCAATTTAGGTTTACTCTTTGATATCAAAACTCCATAAGTCACTCAGTAAAGAGTCAATCAAGATGGCCGTGAATGCATTGGCTATTGCTCATTGCTCATTTGGAACATAGATCACTGTCACTACTTATAGTAGATAGATGAAAATTCAAGGTCAGTGGTCAAATAGTTGATTCAAAATCTAAATTTTACAGTGCAAAGCTGTAAGCATCAGATTTGTCTCCATCTATTGAGGAAGGACCAGTAAACGCCCAGATGCAGAGTGGTAAAAATCATGTAGGCATTTTTGTTTTCTAGTCTTAGAACTTTATTAGCAATTGCATACGAATAGAAAAAGGCCATTTCGTATGTATTTCCGACCTTTCTTCAAAATGATTGACAATTTAAAAGTACCGTAATATGGGGTGAATCGGGACAGAATTGGCCGTTTTTCTGTCATAGCATGGACAAAAATCAATTTAGAAATCAAAATTTGGTGTCAAATTGTGTCTGGGCACAAGGTCTAAGTACCCCTAGAAGCTTAAAATAATATCTCAAATTGCCAATGCTCAAGGTCAAGAAAACCACTGTCCCAATTCACCCCATACTTTGGGGTGAATCGGGACAGTCCATTTTTTCCACTATCAATACTCCCTACCTAGTTTGAGTGATTGCCACTTGTGAAGAAATATTAGAAAACATGCTCAACATGCCAGAAAAAAATTTTGAGGAAAATCTGAATCAATTTCTTTGATAATACGCATATTTTAAACAAGAAATTCTTTTAAAAAAAAGAATTGTAGGGACCTAGTATTAAATGTGAGGTTCTTCAAACACATATCTGTATTATTCTATTGATTTCTTATGTATGTGCTGTTACATCTACCTCCAATGTACCGTTCCTATAACTGTGATTTAACAAACCTACCTACAATGTTACTTCATGATTAGGCATGCCTAAATACAAGTGTTGGAATCACAGATACCAAACCAGGCAATGAGCCTTTTACATTATCTATCATGAACATGAACTTTCTATTTCTATAACAATTAATTCTGACTTGCATATTTGGATTGTTACCCTTTCCATGTGCTTATGTACATTAGAGCAGTTGTGAGAAGTTGAATATTTGAGTATTTTGACACATACTCATAAACACTCCATTAGAACGCTGTCCACAACTCAATAAGAACGCTGTCCACAACTCAATAAGAACGCTGTCCACAACTCAATAAGAACGCTGTCCACAACTCAATAAGAACGCTTTCCACAACTCAATAAGAACGCGTACCCTCAAGTAGAACACCACTGCAGTACACAGAAATTGATGACACATAGCACATGGCTGGTTATTTTTGTCCAAATAGTAAGGGACCTTCCATGTAAATTACTTCCTCATTTGGAGTATGCAACACAGATCTGAGATGGTCCCTACAAAAATATGTTAAATGACAGAAAACTGTTATAAATTGCAGTTTTTTTCTAATTTTTATAGTAATTGATAATTCTGGACTAACTTTATTGCAAATGATGCCACATTCAATAGTATTCATCAAAGAGCTACGCCACTACACTTGAATGAAAATTAGTATGGTTATTTTGGTTAATCTGCAATATTTGCCATTGACCTGGATTTGCACCCAGGACCGAACATACACCATCCCATATCCAGTTTTTATTTATGGTCTCCTAAACACACATTTGACAGATTTTAAAGTTTGCTGCAAGTTTGGTAGCTCTAGTATTTATACTTGAATTGCCATGGTATAAGCAAAGTTTTGACCCCCTTGTAAAAAGACATTCCTGCAGCGCCAAGTTTAAGGTGCAGCAGCTCCTCACTGCCTGCAGTTAGAAATACAAAATTCTACCACATTATGCGCTTTTATGTTAACTAAAAGTGTGCCAAAAATCAAATTCCTAATGCAAGTAGAAATTGGTGCTTTTGAGCAAATGAAATGTCTCCCTGTTCTGTCCCGATTCACCCCAGTGTCCCTACTCACCCCATATTACGGTAAATATTTTCTCTCTTTTTAGGTGTGTCTACTGCTTCGAATCCAGTCGATAGTAAGTGAATTAAATCCTTCATTTCATTTCAAACAGATATTATCATATCTTAAAGCATACATGCAGCTGTGTATGGTGTGTTTTCTTTATTCCAGTTTTGAAAAGTTCTTAATATTTTGTACTTTTCACAATTCAGCATGCCAGGGATTCAACATGAGGTGCCGCAACCAGGTGTGTGTGAAGAGGGGCTACCTCTGTGATGGATTGAACGACTGTGGATGCACTGGGGCAGGCTGTGATGAGCACAAATGTGGGGGGCTCAACATCAGTGAGTGTAATTTATTTTTTTTATAAACCTTGTAATAGGCCTACTGCTTATCAAGCTGGGCCTTTTAACAGGAAGAATAATTTAGAATGTGAAAATAGAATGAAATGTTGAAATAAAGAACACATATTTTTGTTCTGAACATGCGAAACGGCTATCCAAAACCAGGACAGGAGCCCTTCCTCCGGCAGGAACAAGTTTGTCGAGTAGCGCAAAAAAGGCCGCCCTTTGTATCATTGCGACTTGCAAGAGATGCTAGAAAAAGAAACAGCAAAACATCTTAATTGGTGCAAGGGATATTCTGATACCGATACCAATACTGGTGTTATCGGCACCCAAAAAGTAGGAACGAGGCACTGCTCCATATGTAACAAATTAAACTGTATTATTATAGGATTGGATATCAGTGGTATCGGCAACAAAATCTGGTATCAGTATCAGATCAGAAGTGAAAAGTGGTAAAGGTAAATGTAAATGTATTGCTTTTTAATGTGTGTCATCCTATGCTATGAGCTCAGCCAACTTTTACAATTACGTCTTTGACAGGCCTGTTCAACCTTGAATCTTAATAATAATAATAATAATAATAGATATAGCGCCTCTTCCAGTAAACTGCTCAGAAGCGCTTGGGTAGAAAAGGATCATTTGTAGAACATTTTAAATAAGTAGGTTTTTAGGTTTTTCCTGAAACACTCAAGGGTCTCTGTTGTGCGAACACTCTCGGGCAACTTGTTCCAGAGTTTCGGTGCTACAAAGGAGTAAGCTCGATCTTCAAAGCTATTTTGACTGTTTGAAGCCGGTTCTGTTAACAAACGCTTGCTGTTACTTCTCAGATTACGGTCTCCATTTGGTTTCAGCT
This sequence comes from Platynereis dumerilii, assembly GCA_026936325.1. NCBI lineage: Eukaryota > Metazoa > Annelida > Polychaeta > Phyllodocida > Nereididae > Platynereis > Platynereis dumerilii. The sequence goes on along the minus strand of JAPTHN010000001.1, from coordinate 124,487,935 downwards.
GGATCAGTTGTTTTATATACGAGGGTGCTTGGCCGTTTAGTGCCTTCCAAGTTGTTGTCATCAGTTTAAACTGAATTCTGGCAGGAATAGGCAGCCAGTGAAGTTGCTTTCTGTGAGATCCCACACTGTCTTTCTCAGCGGGGAGCATACACAAGTGTGTAGCGAATTTTATATGCTCCTCAGTCAAGCATTCCAAAATTGCCATCACTTGGTATTGACAAGTACCCATTTGCACTTGGGTTGAGTGATGTTATGCTTGAAGGAGGATCTGCTCAGTTCCTCTATGCCGTGACTCGGGTTCGCACCCGCGACCATGCGCATAGCATTGAACACCTCATCCACTAGGCCATGACATCCAATACCAATGAATTCCTAATCTGCACACATTGATGCCTTCTGGCCAACGTACTCAAGCTTTCAGAAACAAACTCCTGTGACCTGTGTTAGTTACACAACCTTTCTGAAAACACCCAGGTTGACCTGGTGCCATAAAAAGTAGGTCCTCCCTGACATGACTTGGCAGCAGCGGCAGCGGCTAGCCTCCCCCAGGACAACCTCTGTAAATACATGTATATAGTGTACATTTGTAAATACACCAGGCCAGCACAAGTCCACACTCCTTCAGGATGTCACAATGAACTGTTGAATCATGATCTGTGCATAGAGGTCGACAGACCTGCACACAGAAATTCTATATTCTATATTCCATGACTAGCCAACTGATGGGAGTCCCCTTACCAACTTAAAATAATATCTTGTTTCTCTTCCATAAGGCGATGCCTCCATGGTGGCATGTGGTGTGGTCGTTGGCTGTGTTTCTTTCATCATCATCTTCGTGGCTATTGGAGTCCTGGAGCTGATTCTGAAGAAGAGAGCTATAGCTGAAAAGAAGAGGGAAGCAGAAGAGGAAGAGAAGAGAAAAAGAAGACCAAAACCAAGAAGGAAGACTCCCGTGCCCCTGGATGAGTCTTTGAAGCTCACTGGATGTTCCAATCATGCTTATAGCAATAGCAATTTTGGTTCAAGACCAACAACCCCTCTGCCTCCTGCAGTGCCTTAATTAGCTTCATTTTGTTTTCGAGATGCTTATCAATACCTGTGATAAAATGCTATTAATAAATTGTTTGTTACTTTTTGTTGAATTCGTATTGAATATATTTTATCCCCTCAGGTATAGCTGTGGTTTTCCCGCACTAAAAAATAATTGCTTATTATATTGTTATATGAAACAGACATTGTTGGAAATTGGAATGTATCAACCTGTTGTCTGAGAAAACCAGATAATCATTTGCTGCAATAATATGTGAAACATACAATTGATAAATAGTTCAACAAATACAATTCTCCCTTTAAATAAACTTGAATAAAATCTCAAAAAATCCCTTCTCAAATTTTTATGACAGCTGGCTGAATTATAGGCCTGTATAATTGTAGACCCTGACTCAGGGCCGATTTCACCGACACAGTTAAGCCAGGTCGGAGTCTTAGACCTGGACTAAAGTAGTTCCAAATTAAACTATAGGGTCAATTTCAGTAATAAAATGGCAGCACCTCCTAGTAAGTAAATTAGCTAAGACCAGTTTTAACCTTAAACCTGGTCTTAGCTGTGTTGGTGAAATCGGCCCAAAGTTTTAAAATGTGTTGAAGCTCAGTGGCATTATTCCTGGCTGAGCCAGCAGCCTTCGAGTGAGCCTATTCCTGTTTTCAAAATTGGTGACTCATCCAATGAATATGACCAATTCATGCAGGGAACACCAGCTGGACATAGCTCATCAAGTGACTGGAGAAAATTTGATTCTCAGAGACATTTTGTAGACAACTGATCGAGGACTTCTTGTGTACATTTTCACTGTTTAGGTTGCTTTTATGACATCAGAAATTATCTAAGTGGAGTTTGAGCATGTTTCGGCAAAACTCTTTTGGACAAGCCAAAACTTCAATTTTAAAAAGAGGGGTAAATGGACTCAGGGTCTGCTAGCTCAGACAAAAAGAAGCAATAAAGCTACATGCCAATGGCCCACAAAATGGTCAGCTTCTCATGGAAATCGGAAAGCGGTCTCTGAGATATATTAAAGTTTTCATAAAGAAGGAACTCCTTTTTTAACTGTTTATATTGAATGACATTGTATGTCAATAAGACTGGTGTGTTATTCTCATGAAAATCACCAGTTGGCATTGTTATCATAGTTCTTGGTGATAGAGGGACCCCAGCTCCCTCTGCGGTGGAGTTCTGCTGGTCAGATTGTTTTGTACATGTAGTTGACAAATAGAATATGTCTATGGCAATCATGGGGCAATAAGTACATTTTTGTAATAATGTCTATTTGGACCTCAAGCAGGAATGCTTTTGTACAAGTACCTACGGTGATCATTGTGCTGCCAATACAGCTTAATATTTTTGATGAAATAACCTAGACATTTTAAACAAGAAAATCTTTTTCAAAAAAAAGATAAGCAGGCTGCAGCTATAACATGAATATTCAAATTCAAACAAAATTTTTTATTTAGAAATTGTTAATTAGTGAGTTATGATAGAATTTGTCTTAGCCTATTCCATTCCTCAAGTCCTTGTGTTTGACAAAATCTTTCTTTTTTCAAAAGAAGAAAACTTAAAAATAATTGCAAGTTACATATTATAACAATTAGATAATTTAGATTGAATTATTATTGTCTCTCCTGACAGTGTTGTCAAATGTGGCTTCCGTGTGTCAACACACTAATTCAACAATGTTCAATGGCTAATTGCACTTCACGAAATTCACACCTTGATCAAAGTTGAGCTGAACCCTTCTTTTGTAATTATACCTATTAGCTTTATCATAACCTAACCTTCCAATTGCCATTAGAATAGTGAAATCTGGTGGAATTCAGCGACGACTTCTCTTAACAAAATTGGAGAATCCTTCAATACACATGTTAACTCTGCAATGGCCACAGGCCAACTGAGAGAGCGGTGTGTTGAGCAGTGACACTTGTACTATTTGCCGACATAGAGTATCACTGCACTGCAAACATAATATGCAAACAATCCTCACTTTCTCACTTGTTAGGTATACTTTGATATCAGAGTAATAATGTAATAATTTGCACAGATGAGAATAATGCCTATGTTCTTGACAATTTGTCACATTGTCAAGATATTGTGTCGACGAAACCAAATTCGTACCATCCGTTCAGTTAAGTAGGCAGGCTTTAGGGCAAATCCTTTACTATAGGGAATCTTGTCATGCAAGTTCCAGAAGCCTGCTTAAAAATATATTCTACAAATTCATGCTTTCTGAAGTCTTTCAAGAAGTTGGGACAGTCGGATGGTGAACCTTTAGCCCCCTCCTCTTGGTAGATGCCTGAGGATCGTTCAGAATTATCACTTGGCCGTTAATTCTGGACAATCCCTTAGCTGATATTTCCTGTTTTGTTTTTATGCTGGCTTCTTGAACTTTAGGACAAGATTTGTTATAGTACAGTATTGGCTATGCAGCCAGCATACTATACTGGTTGCCCCATACGGAAAAGTGTCAACCGGTTTGGTCCCCACCATTTAGTAATATCAGCTAGAGCATTACAAAATATCTTATGATCACAAATACTTAATATTGTTGCATTGATGTAAAAGTACACCTGCCACTCATTAACCGACCAATTGGTGCAGATACAATTGTTGCAGGACCTGAAATAATTGGGGGTGAGTTGTAACAATTGGAGGTGAATAGTAATGAGAGCAGTTTGTTCTATTTATAGGTCCAATTTCTGGTTGGCACATCCTTGGGGTGATTAACAGACTGTTAGTGTTTTACAGTTAGTGACTAACTGGCAGTTAAAGACTAACAAACAGTGAATCAACAACAGTTAGTGCTTACTAACAGTAAGTGACTAACAACAGTGACTTACTAAAAGTAGTGACCAACTGATGAACAACAGTTAGGGACAAAATGACTAACAGTCAGGGACTAGCAGTTAGTAACTTACTAACAGTTACTTGCTAACAGTTAAGGACTAGCTGACTTACATGACTAACTAACAGTTAGTGACTGGCTAACAGTTAGTGACCAACTAACAGTTAGTGATTGGTGACTGACCAACAGTTGGTGACTGACTAACAGTTAGTGACTAACAGTTAGTGACAATTAGTGACTAATTAACAGTTTTGACTAACTAACAGTTTTGACTAACAGTTTTTGACTAACAGATTTTAACTAACTTACATTTTTTTTACTAACTAACATTTTTTGACTAACCTACAGTTTTTGATTACTAACAGTTTTTGACTAACCATTTTGATTTACAGTTTTTGACTACTAACATTTTTTTACTACAAATAGTTTGACTAACAGTTTTTGACTAACTAACAGTTTTAGGCTGAATAATAGTTTTTGACTACTAACAGTTTTGACTGACTAACCATTTTGACTTACACACAGTTTTTGACTACTAACAGTTTTCGACTACAAACAGTTTAGACTAACTAACAGTTTTTGACTGACTAGCAGTCTTTGACTGACTAACAGTTTTTGACTAATTAACAGTTTTGATTGACTAACAGTTTTGACTACTAACAGTTTTTTTTCTCACTAACTAACAGTTTTTGACTAGCTAACAGTTTTTGACTAACTAACAGTTTTTGACCTACAGTTTTTGACTACCAACAGTTTTGACTACAAATAGTTTTCGACTAACTAACAGTTTTTGACTAACTAACAGTTTTTGACTGACAAACAGTTTTTGACAACTAACAGTTTTTTTTACTACTAACAGTTTTTGACTACTAACAGTTTTTTACTTACAGTTTTTGACTACCAATAGTTTGACTAACTAACAGTTTTTGATTGAATAACAGTTTTTGACTACTAAGAATGTTGACTAACTAACCATTTTGACTTACACACAGTTTTTGACTACGAACAGTTTTTGACTGCAAACAGTTTTAGACTAACTAACAGTTTTTGACTGACTAGCAGTCTTTGACTAACAGTTTTTGACTAATTAACTGTTTTGACTGACTAACAGTTTGTGACTAAATAACATATTTAGTGACTAACAAATAGTAACTACCAAAACAACAGACTTAATGACTAACAGGTAGTGACTAACTGATGAACAACAATAAGGGATGCCTAATTAACAGTTAGGGATTGACAGTCATATAGTGACTTACTAATTAATAGTGAGTCATATTGAACCTATGCACCCCCATATGAATTTACCAACTCCAGCTAAACTGTCATAGGAATAAAAACAACAGTCAATACAATATACACAAGTTAGTGTAGATCAGCAGAGCAGGTATAAGAAGCTATAAGATTATAGATGAACCCATGATATATGTGTGTTCCAGACCTAGTTAGTGAGAGATATAGAAAAAGTATAGTTGGTGTCTCCGGAGTATCGCATGCTCCCTTGGGATGAAGAGATAGAGAGGGTGAGAGATAGACAGATAGATAGATAGATCTATCATGGGTTCATCTATAATTCAATATAGTTTCTTATACCATATCATGGGTTCATCTGTAGTTTCTCTTATACCATATTTTAAACTTCTTTTGGCAAAACATACTCTTATTGTACATTTTGAAATCGTAATCACTACAGCCAGCATATATCTTTTTTTTCAAAAAGATTTTCTTGTTTAGTACCCAAATTTCATTTCTGTGGACACACTAGTACATTCCTTCCCTGGCAAATCATTTCTGAGTTGGCTTTGTTTTATGGAGTGACCCAGGGACCCAGTTCATTTTATTATTTTACTGAAGTGAACTAAATGTGACAGGTCGTTTCTTACAACTGATATGTTTAATTGATATTCATACCTTCAAAATGAGGGACTTTGAGGGTGCTAAATGACGTTAGTTGAGCTTAGTTGTTTGCCTGGGTACTCAAAATTTGAGCTGGAAGCTTGGCAACCAGATCTGGTACTGGGCGGTCGGTCGTCACAAAAATACCCCGACTCCAGGATTTTTTGTTGTCGGCGCAATAGTATTTGCCTGTTTTTCCCTATTTCAACCAGTTTTAGAGGCCTGCACATTGACACTGTGCCTGTGTATTTGTAGCTTTATTGCTCCTTTTTTGTCTGAGCCAGCAGACCCTAAGTATACATATCTCTTTTTTCAAAAAAGTTTTGGCTTGTCCAAAAAAGTTTCACGAATGGTGGTCACTGCTCAAACTTCGCTCAAATTATTCTAAAAATGTTACAAAAAAACTTAAAGAAGTCCTCATGCAGTTGTTTACTAAATAATTACGACTGAGAAACAAATTTTCTCCATTCACTTGATGAAGTATGTCCAGCTGCTGGCTCATCTGCATCGTGTAATGAGTGACATCCATTGGAAAAGCCACAGATTTGTTAAAACAGGAATAGGCTCACTTGAAGGCAGCTGGCTCAGCCAGGAATAATGCCACTGAGCTAATACATATAATTATTTAGAGTCGATATGCAGGGCTATAATTCAGCCAACTTTCACAGAAATCAGAGTAGGAATCTTTGCTATATTCAAGTTTATTTAAGGAGGGACTTGTTTGTGTTGAATCATTTTGAAGAATTTGGAAATTTAGATCTGATACCTCAACTAAATCCGATGTCGGTGTCTCCTCCCTTTTTAAAAAGTTCTGATCCTCGCTATGAGCATATTCCATTGGAAACGATTAATGTGAATTTGGTGTTATGATTACCAATGCGTAGGATTTGTTGATAAAAACATAAACCAGGTTGGAGAAATTCTGGTTGCATAAAGGATAAAACCACTGGCTCTGAGGGCGTGGGTTCAAATCCCACCCCGGAACTCAATTTAGTCCGAGCCCATGGGACATTAAATGGAGGCGGGTTGTATCCAGTGTTCTATGCTGGAGCAACTGAAAGACCCTGGGCATCCCTGAAATAATAGGGTATGTACCAGACTCACAGTCTTCTCATCTCATCATCATACCAGTGGCGGAGCTATGGGGGGGCCTGGGGGGGGCCAGGGCCCCCCCAAATGGACAAGTGGCCCCCCCACCGGCCCCCCATTTGAGATTTGAAAATTTAAAGAAATTTATTGGAGCAGCAACAGTCGCTGGAACACGTCCATCTTAAGTTGTGGCTTTCGCTGGTGCTCACTTATACCAAATTTTCTTTAGAATGACAGTTACCCTTTGAAAAGTTCTGAGGCTGATATCCTTATTTAAACATATCTAGCAATAAGTTTACCGCGGGCAAACCTTTTTATTTTGGGGTGAGCGACATTTGCCTGCATAATATTCCAAAAGAAATCTCTTCAAAACTATTGATTCTTAATTATGTTATTTTAATTATCTGCCAGAATTGTTTTGCCTTTTTTCCCGAATCTTAGTGTTTCCCAAACTTTTTGGAGGAGTGTGACTACTCCTCCTTCCAACATGTCTATGTATCTAGAGATTCAATGAAACATCTAAAATCAGCATGCTTTGAGAAAATCTTTTTGTCGCCATTGCTCAGTTAAGGAATAATGCACCTTTGAGAGTTTTCTAATAACACAGATCTGATTTACCAGAGTGATTCGTACAAACTGCTCAATTTTTCATATATGCGCATGGAATTTCCCTACATTTTTGGTATTTCTGTCATTTGCACAAATTGCTACTAACTTTTCCCTATTTGAGGAGCTGGGTAGATTTCTATCAAAAGGACTTTTATAAATTTTCGATTTAGACCTAAAATATAAAAAGATGACATTCTCAGTGGGAATATTCTCAAAACTTGCAAAGACAGTTATGAAAAAACAAACAAGAGGACCATTTCTCTGCAAAAGATACTCTTTGTGAATCATGATAATTGATGAGGTGTCATTGTGATACTTTTAATATCGGAACCATAGAATTTGTGTCATTATTTTTTGATAGGTCAAAACTGATTTTAGTGTAAGTATGAGATGCATGGTCATTTTGTTTTTCAGTCAAAAAAATAAGACGGTCAACATTGCTAGTTCATTCGTAAAGAAGGCTTGTAACGCTTCAACAATTTTTATCCATGTATGCCGCAAAAATGTCGCAAAAATGCCGCGAAAGGTTGGCCCCCCTAGTTCAGACCCTGGCCCCCCCTTGGCCCCCCCACTCCTGGATTTCTAGCTACGCCACTGCATCATACGGCGATCGCATGCCTCGATATAGCCCACTAAGGTGCTGCTGAGGCGTAAAACACAAACAAACAAACAAAGCATAAAGGATAAACCAGAAGGATTCAACCTGAGGTTGTTGTGCAGTCAGTGTTACCATTTTTGTCCATATACATGTACATGAGCTTTTTTTGGGGGGTGTTTTTATGTTTTGTTATTGACTTTTTGGCTGGCAAGGCGATCATCTGCCTCCAGACACAAACCCAAACAAACATTCATATTTGGGTGGGTTAGTGTGTCATAATAACCCCCCTCCCTGTCTCCCTGTCACCCGTCCGTGCTGTTCATACTAATGGCTTTTTTCATTTCTAAATTTCCGGAGGGAACACACATGGACCATGGCAATCTTCCATCAACGAATTCCTTCTCACACGAATTTCCATAATTACTGGTATTAGGAGTGATTATGCAAATGCATCGAGTACATCCATTCCAATCTCCTTAAACGGCATTCATTACATGAATGTATTTAACTTTTTTTCTGATTTTTTTGGGCTCCTGCACAACGGCATTTAATGAATACCCAATGCCGTGGAACTTTCCATTGCATTTTTATTTTGTCAACATAGGGGAAAGGTTTGCAAATTTTTTCGAGACTTGATCTGGGCAGAGCTTGAAGCTAGCTTGAGTACGTGCAATATGACAGGCCCCCTCCTAAAATGCATGGCTTCTAACCAGACAAGTGAGGCAGCTCCCTGCAATGTTTTCGTGAGCGCACATGGATGATGCAGTTTATGCCTCAGGATATCACTTTCACTCCTTGCTATTAAGGTAAAATATGTTTCATGTTGCTTAAAATAGTTATTAGGAATCAAAGTTGAGCAGTGAGCACAGCTAGGTAAAGTTTATAGTTTGTGTCAACATTTATATCAACCTCAGCGAATCAGGCTCCTGTTTTGTATTTATCTTATCTAAGACTGCCCATAAATAATTAATTAATTTCACCAAAACTGAGCAAGAAATTATTTATTAAAAACGAAATCCAAGCCCCCCCCTTAACATTAAATGGTGGCCCCTAACATCATACGTGTCCATTTCTTCTTCCAGTCTCAGACAGATTTGTCACACAACACTTTCATTCTGGAGACTCCAACAAAACTTTGTGACTGCCATTTCCCCTTACATATCCTTTAACACGGGTAAATTCTAGTTCTTAAATAATCAATGATGATCAAGTCAATAATATGGGGCCATGGGGGTGGGGTGGTTAGCTCAGTGGTAGAGTGCTAGGCAATCCCTGGGTCCTGGGTTCAAATCCAGCTCTTGTCGGGTAACCTGGGTGTATTTTGGATGGCTGTTTCAATCATCCTTCGCCTCATTGCTGTGCCCCCTCAACTACCTACCGAGTGCATTAATACAAGAGGCAGAGCTCAAAATGATCCATCAAGTGATGAAGTTAAGAATATCTGAACTATTATTCCAATTCGGATTCCTTCAAGCGTTAAAATGCTTTCTGAACAATTAGTGAGAAACTCTTAAATTATATTCATTAACTGATTTAGAATGCTGCATTCCATGCAATAAAATGATTCATTTAATGAACTTTGGTTCATGTGAGCCATTCAATTACTTGCTCTTATAGGCCTGTTGGAACTGGCAAATACAGGGAGTCAAAATGTCATTTAATAGAGTTCAAAATTGCTTGCCTTGCCCGACGGATTTAGGCATAATCATGTAAATTCTCTAGAAATGAGGAAAACACATCACTTAGAAAAGCAGGATTTATTGAAAAAAATAACAGCACATAAACAGATCACATCTTCCAATACAAAACCAATGTGTTTTAAAATATGTACATTGCATTGTTAGGATGTAAATTGACGAGAGAAATATAATACTTTGAAGGAATGATCTTTGTTTCCATAAAAATGTCTTTCCGTTCTTAAACATTTGTTGTCCAATCTTTCAAATGACCATGAATTTTGACGAGCTTCTTTCAACGTTCACGTTATTCTTTGCAAGATTTTTTCTCAACGATAGTTGGCAAGTCGTTAATACTAATTAGATGAGACAATTAATTACACAAGCTGCTAGATTAGAATACGCTGCACAAAGATGTGACGCGACAACATTTCTTGTACGAAGACAGTATTTAGGCATACACACAACGACGACAGAAGTTTTCGGTAGTTATCCACCAGGGGCACCACTCTCTGCCAAATTGACTTTCTGCAGATGGCGCTTCACATCATACCTTAGTTTTGTCCAACTTGCCTTTGTAGCCGAAGTCGGTTCCCTTGATGTGGGTGACAAGCCTGAAAGCGAAGAAAAAGACGGATCTATATTTAAAAAAAAAATCTAAAATCACAAATTTACGTCAAAAACGTTCATGCAATCATGAACTGCTGCAGTGCCCCTATCATGGTCCATTTTTTCATTGAATTATATATTTTCTTTTATTATTATTAGAAGATGCGTATGCAAATATATGCATCTTCTATTGGAATTGTGCTTCTGACTTTGACAATCCCTCAATTTTCGGTCACATTTTTTGCCTCAATGGGGCCTTTGAGGACGAGGGTGATCAATGGCATTTCCTGGTTTTTCTATTAGGAAATACATGTGGGTAGTGGCAATGTTTCCTGAGACATAGTAGATGTATGCACTTTAAATAAAGAAAAGCAAATTTCACAATTTAATTGAAAGAATAAAGATAGATGGGTAGATAGATATATAGATAGATAGATAGATAGATAGATAGATAGATAGATAGGTGGATAGATAGATAGGTGGATAAGTGGTTAGGTGGATAGGTGGATAGGTAGACTGACTGACTGGCTGATGGCTTCATCCAGAGCCAATAGAATTTCATTTACTATTGGTGAATGCACAGCTTTTTGTCAAAAATTGTTTTTGTTGTATTCATAAATAAAAAACGAAAAAGACCAAGCTCAAAAAATATAGCAAAAGGGGTATCCTCATTATAAGCCCCATGCCTCGTATCAACTTCTGCCCCATCTTCTTGCATTTTTGCTAGCAAAGTGAGTTCTAGTTATTCAATGAAACAGACGACGGTGTCCTTTCCATTAATCTTTCCTCTAACACATACGAGCTTTAGAAACCTATTTGAAAGCATTACACTTAGTATATTGCCTGGCTTATATCGTCATTGTATGTTCAGATATTAAATTTATATAACAAATTTTTATGGCATCGAATTCTTTGTTTCAAAAAATATTTCAGTTTGAATTTCAGAGACAATATAATTTATATATTTATAAGAATCTGGGATGACGTTTAATGCATTACAGGAATGTTCAAAAATTATTCCTATGTAATAAAGAAATAAGGTAACACTGACCAGTCCTTGGCATAGTTGAGCTTTTCAGCTCCGACAGGGGCGGAGAGTCCGTTGAGGACGTCCAAGAAGTCGTCATGCTTCTTCTTGTGTCCGACGTATTCGCTGCTGTAGGAGGTTGAGGCCTGGATCTGGGTCTGCAGTTGAAAATAAGCAATTAGTACTTGCAGCAATATATTGTTTCATTAATTCTACTTGATTGTTTATTTTGTTTTATCATTTGGTTGATTTACATAGGCCTATTTGTCTCTCTCTCAAAACAACGCTCATGAATGCCAGTGAAGAAGTGTTGCACTACACCGCATCTGACGAAATTACACAAGTAGCTTATATCGCAGTAGTACAAAAACTTTTGGGCCCAACTGTGCATCCTTTTCATGTAATCATTGGATTGGGCTGACCAATATTCCATGTGACTTTCGTTCAGGCAAAGTTGACTTATGCCATATATGCAAATATATTGGTGTCTGACGAAATTATGCAAAAGCAACATAGTAAGTGGAAAGACAGTACGAAAGTTTAATTTTTAAATAATTTTGCTAAAAACATTAGCATTGCATCATTTGGCTAACATTCACATTGAAAAATTGTGCTTATTTCTTGTTACTGCCAAGTAATATGCATAAATTGTCTCTATTAGAATAACATTGATTTTACACATTTTTCTCAAATGTATGCTCCCCAAAACCTCAAAATTGTTCAAATCATTTGAAAAATGCTTCTAGCAGTCACCTCACTCTGTCTATTTAGCTGTGTGAAAAGGAAACTGAAGTAACATCTCTTGCTTTGAAATGGCTAGCAATCAAAAATTATTTCCACGACCTGCCATAGGAATTGCATTGTGTTTACGATGTGCAGTTTGTTATTCAACAGTTTGCAAATTTCCAATGCACAGGTTATCCCTCAGTTTAGCTGAACTTAATTGACATCAGATGGTAACTTTTGAAGGCATTTTTAAAAGGATCAGAACTGTTTTGAGATTTTCGAGAGCATAAATTTGAAAAAAATATGCAAAATCAATGTAATTCCAATGGAGGCAATTTATGCATCTTGCTTGGCAGTTACAGCAAGTAAGCAAACTTTTTTGATATGAATAGTTGCCAGATGATGTAACGCTAATGTTTTGAGCACAATTATTTGAAAATTAAACTTTTGTACAGTCTTTCCACTTACTATGTTGCTTTTACATAATTTCGTCAGACACCAAAATATTTGAATATATGGCATAACTCAACTTTGCTTGAACAAAACTTGATGAAAGTCACATGGAATATTTGTCAGCCCAATCCGATGATTATGTGAAAAGGATGCACTACTGGGCCCAACAGTTTTTGTACTATTGCGAAATAACCTACTTGCGTAATTTCATCAGATGCGGTGTAGATGTAGACAGGTACCTTGATGATTTTAAAATCTAACCAGTACATATATTGAATAAAATATTAAGTTACAAATGGAATGTTATAATGTTACATCCACGTGCACCAACACAACACATTTCAAGTGATTTACCTGAGGATCGAGACAGGTGCTTATGACAAACGGTCAATGCCAAACAATGCTAAACAAGATGATAATTGTGTTGAGGGGCAGGTATAGACCGTAGGCCTATAGGCCTAAATCACTAGCAGATATGAATTTGAGTGATACAAAAGACCAATAGGGGGCGATTTCACAAACACAGTTAAGCCAGGTCTGAGTCTTAGACCTGGACTAAAGTAGTTCCAAATTAAACTATAGGGTGAATTTCAGTAATAAAATGGCAGCACCTCCTAGTAAGAAAATTACATGGTCTTAGCTGTGTTGGTGAAATCGGCCCTTATAAGTGATCATCTTCATCATTTGAATAATGAGTATTAAATGTTCTCCCACCTCTTCAAACTTGAAGTGGTCGTCGGTGACCTTGATGAGAGCTTTCAGGTTGTCCGCATTGTCTCCTGCAGCCAGGGCGAAGATGCCTTTGAAGATATTCTTGTGCTCTTCGTCCAACTGCCCATACTGCAACCAAACGAGAAGAGCTATATTACTGGTTTAGGTCAATATATGCAATTTAGTGAATTTAGAAATCATAAATAACAGTTTCACTTTTTTTTTTTTTTCAACAGTGCGAAAAATTGAGCATCTCTTCAGCACTTACATTCGATAAAAATCAATAACAAAATTGAAATTTAACCGAAATAGTTAAAGTCTAAGTCCTAAAAAATTTCAACAAATCAACCATAAAATCCACAGCTTAAAATCCATAAGTCTGTCGAAATATATCAAGAACACACATGTGTCCTGCAAATGCTTCGATGCTGTGCTGTAGCCATGTATCATGAAAACTATAGCAGCCCAAGTTCCTCTTTTCAGAAGGTTGTGCACAAATTCTGTCTGTGTTGTTGCAGAATGCGCAGAATTAGCATAGAGCGATAAGGGATAGATATGTATGTTATCAGTTTCATCTGATAAATCAATTTTATTGCACTGCGCCAGTCACCGCTAGGTGGCTAGCAGTGCCTTGTTTTCGTCCGTGTCAAAATTCGTCAACTAACAACCCTGGAGAAAAGTCAGGGAGGAGGGGAATGTCTAAAATGACACAAATTAGCAATTGAATGTATATCTGAGGACTTGGAGGAAAAACTTCAAGGTATATCGAGAACATACATGTAAAGGATACCGGTTGAAGTTCACTCAGTCATTGAGAACCTGTTACATAAAATTAGAAATTGTGCTCCATACTACTATAGTTATTTCATGTCAATAAAATACAGGCCCTGTATGCATGCAAGGTTAATCAGAGAAACAATATTTGGATTTCCTTTATAACTTGTGCTGCATGTCAGAAAGGAAGAGATTGATTGACAGAAAAAAAAGATAGATAATAGTAAGATATATAGTTAAAAGATTGTGAGACTAATAGTTGGTTTGACAGACAGAAAATAGATATGAGAAAGAAAGAAAGACACGTAGAAAGAAAGATAGAAAGAAAGGTTGAAAGAAAGGTAGAAAGAAAGATAGAAAGACAGAAAGAAAGATAGAAAGAAAGATAAAAGGAAAGATAAAAGGAAAGATAGGAAGACAGATAGAAAGAAAGATAGAAAGACAGAAAGAAAGATAGAAAGAAAGATAGAAAGAAAGAAAGATAGAAAGAAAGAAAGGTAGAAAGAAGGTAGATTGTGAATAAATTATACATGTATAATTATTTTATATCATTTTACTACTGTGCTACAGACTCAAGACTCCCAATAGCCTCATGAATGTTATTCACTAGCGCAGTGCTCCACTCATCACTCTGTGATTAGTACATGTCTAGTTTTTGAAAGTATTTATCTATAATCTTTTAAAGTTAACTTGTCAGTCCAATGAGCAATAGAAAGTAGTGTTTATACACTCCCCGGGATACACTCTAAAAAATATCGGGACAAAATTGGTTTTTTAGATTCAAAATGGTTTTTTGAAAAAACCAAATTTCAATGCAAAACCAACATGGATTTAAAAAAAAATCCATGTTGGTTTTTTGCATTGAAATTTGGTTTTTCAAAAAAACATTTTGAATCTAAAAAACCAATTTTGTCCCGATATTTTTTAGAGTTTATAGGCCTACGTCATGATAATAATGATGTCTCTGGGCGAACGATGTGGGCTAAACTGTTTCTTCTTAAACGTTTTATAATTGATACATGCATGTAGTATTATAAGATAATTCAACATACATTTTGCCAATGATGAATGGATTGGTTTTAATTTGTCCGAGAAACCAAGGGCATATAGTTGTTCTTAAAAGAAATCACACTCTGAGTGATGTGCCATCGGATCCAATATTACAGTTTAGGCTCATTTAAAATGGAATTAAATTCAACTTTCAAGTGGAATTCCAACGTAATCCGAAACACAAAAGTACTTAACACTGATGATTAAACGCTACCATTTTCATAAATACAAGACTTACTCTTTTCAATTTAAACCTTGTATTTGATAATCAGTAAATGTTGAGATGAATGTATGCCCACCCAAGGACACATTATTGTGCAGAATTTTTTTTACTTACATCTATGTTTGAAAAAATGATCTAATTAAATTAGTTATTTTACGAATGATTAGGCCTATAGACAAATATGTGTTTCTGTGTGGTCCAATAAGACTAGTAGTCTAATTAAGACCAAATTAATAAGTAAAGACTTGAAAATAAAGTATGTTAATAATAAAGTAGTTAATGATGAAAGTATACAAATTAAAGCTGTACTTACGAAGACCGCAAAGGACTCGTCCCAGCAGAATGGCTCTGGAATATCATAACCCATTTTGATTGATGGTGGCTGAGCTGCTCTGAACCCGAGTCACTGAGTATGTGAAATTATCAGTTTAAGCTTAGCACAGTTGGTGATTCGAATGTGGGATCTCTTCTGTTATATACTGGAATGGAAGTGGCCACATTTGAGAAGGGGTGGGCAGGAAAGTCTTGCTGAAATGCATGATGTACTGCTTATGTGCCCAAGTGCTGAGGAAATTTCCCATTTTCTACGTGACATTCTGTCCATGGTGCCCCCCATCCCAAAAGGGGCCCTGATTTATGCTACGTGATTTGCTGGTACACAGGGGCTTGACCAATCAGAATGCTCTAAGCAGCCAGGCCCATTTTGGCGCGCAATGCTGCCATCTTGAACGGGAGCGCCCCCAACATGGTGCGTGCAGTTTGTGGGACATTTCACTCTCGTTGTGTTGAGAAACTCATTCTAAATCGTCAAAAGTTGACTGAAAGTGTTCTCCTTCATTCGGATTTGCCTTTGCTTTGCGTGGGACAATAATCTGTGATAAAGTATGTGCAAGACTTTTTGTCCTTCTCTCCAATACAAGTGCGTTATTTTCTGAAACATTTTCAATAAATATTGGGTCTGTTGATCGTTATTTGCACATGTCATTTCTGCAAAGCTTTGGGTGGCACATACATGTATGTTTCACAGAAAAACCTAATCTAATGCAAAAAGCTGTTGCCCAATTTGATTAATAGCAGAACAATTGTGAGAAACTGAGGATGCCAGTTGAACAATAATATAGTCGTGTCAGTATATCAGATCACTTCATGAAAAAGCTGATGCTCCTTAGCAATACATTGTGATGCAGAGTGCAGCTTCCAAAATGTGTTCCAGCTGTGTAACCTCATGCCATGGGAGTCATGTTTGTTGATCTGCAATAAATATTTTATTGCACTCATTACACACATGATCTGTGGGGAAATATTAAAGTAGCCAAAGTGTTTTTAAAGAAATTGCAAGATTGGTTAATCGAACAAGCACAATGTATGCAAGTTATACATGTAATCCAGATATCGGAGTATTTGGTTCAGCCAATAACACTAGAGCTATACCACACTGTAAAACCTGCTGCGTTACTTTAACGGCAGATACCGTAATGAATTTTTAAAAAGTGTCACTTTACGGCAGAAAACCGCAGCCAATTTAATTTTAAAAGTATTTGGAAACCAATCACCACTTGCCCCCTAGTTTTGACTGTGAGAAGCTTCCATTAGGGAGCTGTAAGTCCTGATAGCTCCCTGCTTCAATGAAATTAGTCTGGTGAGACAGGACTTGTAGTCATTTCCAAGCAATTATGCAACCCAAATGGTTAAAAAACTTTGTGACAATTGTTGAAAAAGAAGAAGAAGAAGAATGCTACAGTCGTTCTCATTTAGGTGGGTCTCGGAGGTTTTTTTTTTTTTTTTACAGATGAAGTCAGAAATGGCCAGCAATTTGCTTGTTGCTGACACTTTTCGTGAAAAAGGCCAATCTCCACTGTTTTGTTTTCTTTGTGACTCTTCACAAAGTAGTCTAAAATCTGTGTTTCAAACTGTATGAGGGAGGAATAACTTCTTGCATATTAATCTAACTGGCAGTAACTGTTATAGGACTGAACTTAATGACATTTGGGTGCCTAGATCACTTGTGAATGACATAAGTATCTCTGTACCAGGGCCCCAGTGGATTTCTCTCATGAGAAATATTTCATTGATGCTGATAGGTAAGCCACAAACTCACTCAATTTCAAAATTTCACACTGGAGTTCTGTTCTCCTGAAGGCTGAAGGAACGGTATGAAGGTTGCAGATTTTTTTTTTCAGTTCTGCAGGAACTCTGCAATTCCAACATTGTAATGCATCTGCAGTATTCTGACCTCTCTGTCTGAGCTCTTGCCACTAATTACAGAGTTTGTAGTAGACATTGGTTCCGAAAACTACATTGGTACCTAACCAAACAGAATGAGTTCCCAAAAACAGCATTGCATAGCATCCAAAACAGTATTAGTTCTCAAAACAGCAATGGTTTCCAAATAGCATTGGTTCCAGAAACAGCATCAGTTCCCAAAACGGCGTCAGTTCCTAAAAACGACTTTGGCACCCATAACAATTAACATTGTCACCTAATTATGTTCCCAAGACAGCTTTGGTTCACAAAAACATCATTGTCACCTGAAAGAACATTAGCATCCCAGATGGCATCAGTTTCCAGCATCAGTTCTGAAAATTGCATTGGTGCTCAAAACAGCAATGAAAAAAACAGCATTGGTTAGTAGACAGAAAATGGGGGTTCTGGAACAGTTTTACTGAGGAGCAACTTGTTTTGGCAATATCTCAGCAACCATGAGAGCTAGAACAGTCTGGTAAAAAGCATTAGAAAGCTCTGCTCAAGCCAAATAACATAGGCCTATTCTTTTATAATTGTGATTATTATTTTCAAAAATACTGCCCCCCCCCCTGGTGGGGGGGGCAAACATGTCTGGGCATGCCCAGGTAGATCTAACCCCCCCCCCTGAAAAACCGGTTTAAACCAGTTGGGATCATGGCAAGACATGTTCAGAATTGTCCAAGCCCTCCCCCCCAATCACCATGAAACCAGTTTGAACTGGTTTGAACCCGTTTTTGGAGAGAATGTAAAAATAGAGAACACAGGAAAGGATTGATGTTTGTTCAGCTCTGCTGACCTTCACACCAACTTGTTTTTTATAATTGTGATGATTATTTTCAAAAGTACTGCCCCCTTCCACCAGGGCAAACATGTCTGGGCATGCCCAGGTAGATCTAACCCCCCCCCCCCCTGAAAAACCAGTTTACACCAGTTGGGATCATGGCAAGACATGTTCAGAATTGTCCAAGCCCTCCCCCCCAATCACCATGAAACCAGTTTGAACTGGTTTGAACCCGTTTTTGGAGAGAACGTAAAAATAGAGAACACAGGAAAGGATTGATGTTTGTTCAGCTCTGCTGACCTTCACACCAACTTGTTTTTTATAATTGTGATGATTATTTTCAAAAGTACTGCCCCCTTCCAACAGGGCAAACATGTCTGGGCATGCCCAGGTAGATCTAACCCCCCCCTGAAAAACCAGTTTACACCAGTTGGGATCATGGCAAGACATGTTCAGAATTGTCCAAGCCCCCCCCCCCCCAATCACCATGAAACCAGTTTGAACTGGTTTGAACCCGTTTTTGGAGAGAATGTAAAAATAGAGAACACAGGAAAGGATTGATGTTTGTTCAGCTCTGCTGACCTTCACACCATAAATACCATGAGTTATAAATAGACCATTGATGACTCATGCAGAGATAGACAGACATCTGGCCTATTTACTGCAGCAAGAAGGTATTAGTGGGAAATTACGAGTTCTGAGCCACTTTCACTGAGCAACAACTTGTTTTGGCAATATCTTAGCAACCATTAGACCTAGAGCAGTCTTGTAAAAAGCATTAGAAAGCTCTGCTCAAAGGAAAATAACACAAGACTATATATTCCTTTGTGATTGCGATAATTTTTTTAAAATACTGGCCATCACTATACGTTTTGTAAATGATCAATGGTATATGGGCCAATTAAACATTGTTTACCCCCGATTGCTCTGGAGCATTGCTCCAACTACTCCGGCTGCTCTGGCTGCTCCGGCTGCTTCAGAGCATTGCTCCGGAGCATTTCTCCGGCTGCTCCAGATGCTCAGGAGCAATCGGAGCATTGCTCGGAGCATTGCTCCGGAGCATCTGGAGCAGCCGGAGCAGCTGGAGCAGCCGGAGCAATGCTCCGGAGCAGCCAGAGCAGCCGGAGTAGCTGGAGCAGCCTGAGCAGCCGGAGCAATGATATTGCCAAAACAAGTTGTTACTCAACAAGTTGGTTTGAAGGTCAGCAGAGCTGAACAAACATCAATCCTTTCCTGTGTTCTCTATTCTTACACTCTCTCCAAAAACGGGTTCAAACCAGTTCAAACTGGTTTCATGGTGATTGGGGGGGGGGCTTGGACAATTCTGAACATGTCTTGCCATGATCCCAACTGGTGTAAACTGGTTTTTCAGGGGGGGGTTAGATCTACCTGGGCATGCCCAGACATGTTTGCCCTGGTGGAAGGGGGCAGTACTTTTGAAAATAATCATCACAATTATAAAAAACAAGTTGGTGTGAAGGTCAGCAGAGCTGAACAAACATCAATCCTTTCCTGTGTTCTCTATTCTTACACTCTCTCCCCTAACGGGTTCAAACCAGTTCAAACTGGTTTCATGGGGATTGGGGGGGGGGGGGGCTGGGACAATTCTGAACATGTCTTGCCATGATCCCAACTGGTGTAAACTGGTTTTTCGGGGGGGGGGGTTAGATCTACCTGGGCATGCCCAGACATGTTTGCCCCCCCCACCAGGGGGAGGGGCAGTTTTTTTGAAAATAATAATCACAATTATAAAAGAATATACCATTGATCATTTACAAAACTTATAGTGATGGCCAGTATTTTAAAAAAATTGTCGCAATCACAAAGGAATATATAGTCTTGTGTTATTTTCCTTTGAGCAGAGCTTTCTAATGCTTTTTACAAGACTGCTCTAGGTCTAATGGTTGCTAAGATATTGCCAAAACAAGTTGTTGCTCAGTGAAAGTGGCTCAGAACTCGTAATTTCCCACTAATACCTTCTTGCTGCAGTAAATAGGCCAGATGTCTGTCTATCTCTGCATGAGTCATCAATGGTCTATTTATAACTCATGGTATTTATGGTGTGAAGGTCAGCAGAGCTGAAAAAACATCAATCCTTTCCTGTGTTCTCTATTTTTACATTCTCTCCAAAAACGGGTTCAAACCAGTTCAAACTGGTTTCATGGTGATTGGGGGGGGGGGCCTTGGACAATTCTGAACATGTCTTGCCATGATCCCAACTGGTTTAAACCGGTTTTTCAGGGGGGGGGTTAGATCTACCTGGGCATGCCCAGACATGTTTGCCCCCCCCACCAGGGGGGGGCAGTATTTTTGAAAATAATAATCACAATTATAAAAGAATAGGCCTATGTTATTTGGCTTGAGCAGAGCTTTCTAATGCTTTTTACCAGACTGTTCTAGGTCTAATGGTTGCTGAGATATTGCCAAAACAAGTTGCTCCTCAGTAAAACTGTTCCAGAACCCCCATTTTCTATCTACTTTGGTTCCAACAGCATCTGTTCCAAAAACATCATTGGCACCAAGAAACCACTATAGTCAATGCTGTTTGGGGAACCAATGCTGCAGAATTCCTTTAGAACTGTTATGTATAATTCTTGCAAGATTTCTGGATTGCTGGATGCACAAATCCCTGGGTCATTCCACAGTAACTGAGGTTTTTGTGTCACTCAGGCTGTTTACAGCAAAAAACATGAAATTATGATTTTGTTTCTAATCATATATGATTCCCCTCTTTTAAAAAAGCTATTTTCATTGCATAATTGAAATTTTCCCCTAGGCCGCTTATATTGTGTATCCTTGACAATATACAAAATATAACCATAAGTAATGTCACAGAAAATTGTCCTTTCAATTGCAACGTGTTTTTCGCCATGTCAAATCCATATAAATATTTGTGGTGGGTGTAAATTTCTGGACAACCACTCCACATACTCAAATTCTAAGACCAAAATTCTTCCTCTCTTGTTTATAATGTATAGGCCTATACTGTGGAAAACAAAATGACCTCGTCACCAGAAAACATGTCACTGGTGTTAAATATTTAAAGCGTGGCTGTGACAGGAATGCTCCCTTCTATATTTAAAATTGTTCTAATATACCAGGGGGCTTCTTCTGATGGACAGGCTTCCATAATAACTGCATATATTGGCATTTATATGTTTTAGCATACACTGACCATACAGTGTGAATCTAATCTATACAGTGTGCTGAAATCAAAAGTATCCTTTTTCGGTGTCACTGGTGTTACCTGTAAGAATTGTCAGTATACTAGAATTTTCGAAAACTGGCTTAGACATAGGGTATGTCCTGTTTACAGGAATCAACCGCTGTGGGAGCAATTAGTGTTTCAGTGGAAAATGTCAATTGTGTTACCCGTCACTGGTGTTACTCAAAAAATGGTAACACTGGTGACCAGTGGTAACACCAAAGACAGTTGGTGCCAGAAAATGCAATTAAATTCTTGTTTTAATGGGAAATATTTCATACAAATATGAATTTGGGCATTGGTGTTACTTTTACTCACTTGTGTTTCTTAACTTTTGCAGTAACATACACCAGTGACATTTCGATACCCGGGGACCATTAGGGCGTATCTACGAACAGGATACTTGGGGACCATTAGGGCGTATCTACAAGCTAGATACTCGGGGACCATTAGGGCGTATCTGCGAAAATGGCCAAAATGAGTTGCTTATACCAGTGTTATCAGAAGAATTTGGTCTTTCTATTTTCTGAAGCTTGTAGCGCTACCATTAATAATGGTCAATCTACACAAGGGCGTATCTGCATCTCAACAGAATTTTGGGGACCATTAGGGCGTATCTACATATTGTGCAGATACGCCCTAATATATTGCCAATGGGGCTACGATTTTCTGGGTGTCATGGGCGTATCTACAAGGAAAACATGATTATTATGTCAGTAATAGGCTAATAGTCCTCAGTAATCAACAAATGTTGAGGTTTTTTAATCGGAGTGGGTGAGATTAACCATATTTTCTTTGACGTTAAGAAATTATATTTTTACAAATTGGTACAACAGTAGTTTTTGCTGGCATTACAGCATCCAAAATATAATATTAAGACAAATTATTCATTGAAAACAATTTTATGAATATGCCTTCTCTCCCTCTGTAATTTCGGAAATGTAATGCCCTTTTTTAAAAGAGCAATCACATTCCTGAATATTAGAGATTGTGTTTTACTTGCTAAGTTAGACCTGATTTGTTTCTAAGGCATAGCACAAGTTCCATGTAAATTTCACGTTTAAAGATTGCAATCATATACTGTTTTAAAACAAGTTTAGTATAGAAATAAGGGGCTTTTAGAGTTAAAATTTTAGCAGAGGGTGCCACAGAAAATGCTTCATGCACACATTATTTCATTGCTACCAAAGATGTCAAAACGAAGCCAAACTATGAGCTTTACTGGGACAAGACAAAGATATTTTTAAAGGATGCTTGCATGCTGTGTTTCTAAGCTCTATTTGAAGTAGCTAAAACACTATTTTGTTTACTAATCAAGACATTACCAAAACAAAAAGATAGTGTTTATGCTACCTTCAAGCAAGCAAATCGTGTGAAACCTTTTCGTTCCTGATCAGTATGATTGAATGTGTGAAGTGCAAACTTTTCCAACTTATGGGGTAGTACCAATGACAGACTATCTGAAATTTGTTAGTACCTTAAAAGAACTCCAAAAATTTTAATAGACACTCTCATTGAAGGCATATAGTTTGTTTTGAAAATTGTTAGTGTTGAAAGTAGTCTCTTCGAATATTATCACTTTGAGTAGAATATTGTGAGCTAATTGTTTTTGTAGTAGCACAGGTGTGGGAAATACCCTAATTTAGTTGCACCAGTCTTACAGTTTAATTGATTTATTACCAAAATCAAAATTCGAGGAATTACACAAATTAATATTTTAAAAACCTATTCCACAGCTATATAATATCACACAATCACAGCTTCTAATAACACACAAACATGAGTAAAATTGATATTTCAGCTAATGGGGAAGTGTCTGGAATGTTGGAAAAATCACTTTTTTAACTGATTTTAGTTTTTGACATGTTAAACGTGTGTTTTTGACTGAATATAAATCTGCAGATACATATATACTTTATATGGGATTATTATTTAGGGCAATGAAGCCATTTACTCTGAAGGTGTAAAATCAAAGTGATGATCACGCGAAATTCCTGTTTTCACATTAAATATTTTCATGTTATAAAAAAACTCAATTACTGAATTTTACACAATAGGCCTAGACAGCATGCAGTAAACCAACTTGCTGTACCTTATCTATTCATAATTACACAATACTAATTAGGGTGAGAACAAGGTGAGAAGTGGCTCATATAGCACCACATTTGGCAGGCAATTGCTGTATAGGGTTCAATTCCCAATAGGGCCAGTGCATGTGGATCCATTTAAGTTGAAATGAAATTCCAAGCATCCTGCGTTTATTTATATACCTTGTACTATTTACCATACCAATTAAAGTTAATCAAAGCAGGATGAAAAGCCCTAATGATCCATCCACCCAGAATACATTGTACATTAGTATCATCATACTAACATTTCAACAACGCTTTTTGGGAGTTAATTCATACCTTGCAAATTCTCCATTAGAAAATGAATTTTTGTTCTGTAACTGCCATAATATATAATAAATATGTAATGATTGCAAGCAAAATTGCCAAGATTGACGCAGATACGCCCTGCAATTTCTTAGGATTATGTCAAAATTTGGGGACCATGAGGGCGTATCTGCCTTAAACGGGAAAGGTAATGAATTTTACTTCATAAAATCATATCAACAATGTAGAGATGTCATTATTATATATGTGTACCAAAAATCATTATTGTGCTTCACTTAGTTTTGTTACAATTTAAAAAATGCAGAGACACAAAACTTCAAATGGCTCTCCTGAAAAATTGCCAAAACGTAGATACGCCCTAATGGTCCCAGGGTATCTAGCTTGCAGATACGCCCTAATGGTCCCAAAGGATCTAGCTTGCAGATACGCCCTAATGGTCCCCATGTATCGATTTTGTCTTAGTTACTGTGGAATGACCCTCCGAGTTCCCATAGCCTAATGGTTAGAGCGCTTGACTGCGAATCCAATGGCACTTGAGGACGCGGGTTCGAACCCCGGTCCTGGAACTCAATTGGAGTGAGTTGGTTGTGGCTGTGGCCGGGGATGGTGGCCACTTGTGTAGGCAGGAGTTCACCCTCCTGTCAGGTGTGAGCAGCCAGACTCCCCTCGACTTGATGACTGGACAAGCATGGAAGTGAATGCCACAACAAGGAAAGCTGTCACCATGCAGGAGCGCTGAGGACCGCCAGTCATCACAGATTGTATATTTCAATTACTCTGTAAAGTGCTGTAGCATGTGTAACATTGATGTGGACTATAAAATTCAAATTCAAAAAACTTCTGTTTTCTCAGTTTCCCGTTGTTCAAGTTGAACATAATCTGCTGTGGAGGTGGAGATAAAAAAGAGTTTTGAAAAGATTCGTTGTGTACGATGTTTAGGCGAACTGTTTTCTTGCATATACCTGTTTTTGTGTCTTATTTCCAAGTCCTGCATTCTCGGGCAAAAGAAGGCTCAAGGGTGAAACATGAGAGGCCGAGAGGGGGACAAAAAGTTCTGTCTGGGTCCCAGTCCATGGTAGCATTCGTATGCCAATGGTGTGTCATCATTTTCATACGAGGAGATTGTGTTTCAATATCATTTTTCATCTGAGGACTCTCTTATAGTCATATTGTGTTGGATTGTGCTATGATATCTAGTTTCATGGCTGTAGAGTCAATCAAATGAATCGGCTGATTCATGTGTATAGACTGTTTCCCCTGCTTGTTAATGATTGGTATTGAATCACTGAATTACATGTAATGAGTTTGTACAAGCAGGTTTGAGAATTAAAAGGAAAACAAATGTAAATGATATAAAGGGTATGCACTGACTGAACACAGTCTGCTGTAGAAGCAGCTGAGCAAGCGAGGCTGCAGACTGACGAAATTCACATCGAATTGGGTGTCGAATTGGAATCTAGGGCAGTAGGACTGCTGCCCCTATAGTCCGCGCTGCTGCCTGTCAGGTCCGCGCCCAGCAGAACACGCTTCAAAAATTCATGTGAGAGAGGACCAGAAAGGAAGCACCCCCAGTGAAATGTTGTAGCCTGCTCGCTCACGCTCGCAACTGAAGCAGGCTACTGTAGCCTGGGGTATGCATATATGTGGAGGTACTGGAATTCAATATCAAGGGACATAACCTTTGGTCATTGTTTGACAGAACATGGACGTACTATCTTGAATGGACACCAAGCTCCGGTACTTCAAAGGTACAATGTGCGTAACGCTGGCCTCCCTAATTGCTTGTGGTAATGATGCATATTGCCCCTCTCTTGTTAAATTTAATCAGATCCTTGCCTGACCCCCTGCCTGTATTCGACATCATATCTCTATCTGAGCAGAGTATAATGCAAGAAATGTGTGTAAATATGATTAAATTTGTAGAATACAATATTGCAAGGGCTGCAGGAAACTGAAAATGACTTGATTGAGATTTGAGTTAATACACATTTGTTCCATATGTGGGGTGTTGTATACCCTTGCCATATTCTTCCGGGATAAACCAATAAATAAATATATCTATGCGGCTTTTAAAAAAAAGTCAATCCAACAATTAACATGCCAATCTAACCCCTATGTATAATCTACCCATCTGCCTATCTATATAGATAGGTAGATAGGTAGATAGGTAGGTAGGTAGGTAGGTAGGTAGATAGATAGATAGATAGATAGATAGATAGATAGATAGATAGACAGATAGATACATCAATAGACAGATAGATAGATAGATCTATCTATCTAGATCTATCTAGATCTATCTCTATCTATCTATCTATATCTGTCTATATGTATCTATCTGTCTATTTGTCCGTCTGTCTATCCGTCTATCCGTCTATCCGTCTATCTATCCATCCAGTAGTACATGGCAGAATCATACGATAGGCCTAGTGAATTAGTTTACTATCCACTGATTGAATTGTGCTTTAGGCCTAATCTTCGACCCCTCTCTTCATTTTCTGTAGTATTTATATATTTTCTTTCTCCATTATTTCTTGCATCTTTATCCATCTAATCCATCTAAGTTTTATAATTTCAATTTTTTTATACTACAAATCTATGTCATTATGTGACTGAAAAAAATGTATCTACACCGAGCATGTTTTATCTAATGATATCATGGGCTTCTGGCCAAGCCTAAAGATAATGGCGTCGATTTTTTGGGTTGAATTTTCGGGAATTTACTGATCTTTGGAGCCTAATCTATCATAGTGGCCGGTCCTGGCCGGTCATCATTCTTATATTGTTAGAAAGCTTAACATCTGAATATTTAGAAGCATGTATCGTGATCTTTAGGAAATTAACGGCTTTTTTGTAATCTTGACTTATGTGATGATGGATTTTTCACATTTCCCGTAATTTTCAATAGAAATTTAATGTAACTTCAGTTTCAGTTGTCACAGCTTTACAGGATAAAAACGAGCTGTCTTGTATCACTGCCATCTTTAGAACCATTTAAGAGCGCATTAGCTGTATTAGTTATTTCATATTTTTTCTATCATAGGGTAATTCATATTTTTCTGCTGTCTGGCTGAATGATAAGTGATAACCCGGGGTATGGAGAATCAGAACGTTACGCACATTGTACATCAAAGAGAGGGGGGTAATTAAAGATTTTGAGACAATTCCCTTTGAATTTCTTTGATTCAATTACTGTATATTACGATTTATTGCCCTTCTCAAATTACAGTTTGGTGTCCAGAGAAAATAGTAGGTCCATGGACAGAACGTTCAAGCTTAGGTAATAAGAAATAGATCGGACACTCCTGTACTTCAAAGGTACACACTGCGTTTCGGTAGGGGCCTAATGACCATTTAATTGCTTTGAAATAAGAGCTGTAATTACCTTAATTCAATTCTCAAGAACCACAAGAAACAATGGACTGGATATGAAAAAGATATATTTGAATGATTTTAGATAAATTTATATAAAATAGTAAATATGTTTCATGGACTGACTCATTAAGTTATGTACTTATAATCTGGTGAAATACTAGGGGAACATATTTTTTTAAATAATTATATGATGTGTTTTATAAAATGTCATTTTTTGTTCTTAAAAATCATCATACATCCATGTATCTTTCAGGGATCGACAGAGAATTGTTAGAACTTTCCAAAATGGGGTCTGCCTATTCCATAGGCCCAATATTAGTGAAATAGTGATCAATCAAGGTGCTTTCGATCTCCAACTAGTTACAACTTGTCTTCTAAAAATGAGTACTTTTAAATGCATGTAACTCAATTCGAGGAAATTCGAAGATTAAACCATTATAACCATTATTAGGACAAGATTCTCGGCTTTCTAATGAATGTAGTCTCATCTACGGCTTCCCATGGATTGGAGGGTTTATTTGAGTTTAAAAAATTCATGTTTTTCCTAATTTGTTAACATTTTGGTCCATAACTCGAGTTATTACAGGCCTATGATTACAGATGATTTCATGTTTGTAGACATTTGAGGCAGAAAATGCATCATTTTTCTTGCAATTTTCATTGGCCGAGAGAAGGTATGACATCACTCTCTCCTGAAAAGTGACATAGTGTTTTACATGGGTGACCATGGCATATTTTAAGCTATTGATCTCCCAACAAGGACTGACTTTAGCAGTTTCAAGTGAGACTTTCAGTTTGTGTTTCACACATTTTCAGTACATACATTCTGCAAGTCCAATACTGTGCAATCAGTCGATTTGGATCAGGTGATCCATATAATGACTGTTTATACAGAAAATAAAGATGTATAGTTTATTGTGAGTGTAACATTTTCTCAGAAGAGGGGCTCAGCTCAGGCAGCAGGACAATGGGCTACCAATCGCGGGGTCCTTGATCTGATTCCCACTGTGATTTTCTTATGAATGTTGACCAATGATCACATCACTGGGCCACCATCCTGTCCTGCGGGACCATTCATAATTTATGATTCTGGGGGGGGGGAGGGGGGTTGGGAGTTTTGTTGGAACTTCCTGTCAAAAAATGTTTACCCCCTTTGGTTTCATGCTGAATTGTGCCTCTCATACATGCCATGTGGATTTTTAGTACAGTATGTGCCCTTTTCTTTTATTGAAATTTCATACCCCCCTTAAGTATGTTATTAGTGATAAGTACCCCCTTGAAACATGTGTGAAAAATTGGCGCTCCGTCGGGCAAAACTCCAATTACCCCCCCAAGTCATAAATTCTGTTTAGCCTGCAAGGCACATAGATTCTAGACAAAAGGTAAAAATTAGTGTCCCACTTGAAGCATGTAGCACCCGCCCAGGAAAAACTCCCATCTCCCCCTCAACCCAGTCATAAATTCTGAATAGTCCCTTACTGATGTCATAGTCAAAGCTGGCGGCTTTTGGTCAAGGCATGATAATTCAGTGTAAATAGATATGTAAAGCCATTCAGAGTCAGCTTGAAACTCATTCAGTATCAATCAAAACAATCAACGGTGGTACTCAGGAGTGTGAAATACAACTGTTCATGAAGAAGTGAAAGAGTTCATGTGGATTGCGGTTTGACTTGTGTGAACAACTGCCATAACACCAAGTTGGCCTTTGCAGTGTACTATTGGTCAAAATTATGACATCAATTTTCCAGCAAACATCACTTACCTGAAGCAAGCTGAAAAAAAGTGACACGCAATGGCCAATTTGACCAATCACCTGGCAGGATTTTCTGATGTCAGACCAGAAATTTTGCAAAATGTTTTGTTATTTGAGAAATGTCTACAAATATGAAATCATCTGTAAAATAAACACATGTACAGTATTGTCTGAATCTGCTTGATGCATATGAGTTGGTTTTATGTACATAAGACAAAAAATTAAAAATAGTCATTTCCAGCCTCTAAATTTAAAAGGGATGAAGATGAAGATGCTCTGTGCTCACTGAAGCGCAGTGTGTACATCAAACTGAATATGTGATTAACAATTAATTAGTGATTTTGGCCCAGCTCTGAGCCAATATGAAACCTTGGTAATGACCATGTAATGATAACTGTTTTATGACTTAAGTGAGTTTCCCATCTATTTCTTATTCCCTAAGGTTCAAGCACACCATGTATGACTTTTTCCTTCTATACCTGACACGAAAAAAAAAGCTCTGCATCACTGGCCGCACTGAGTGCCCGTGAAACGCTGAATGTTTGTTGAACAGCAGAATGTTCAGCAGGTTGAGTTGAGGTCGCTGCTCTTTCTGCACTCTAAAAAAATTCAGACAAAATTGGTTTTTTAGATTCAAAATGGTTTTTTGAAAAACCAAATTTCAATGCAAAAAACCAACATGGATTTTTTTTTAAATCCATGTTGGTTTTGCATTGAAATTTGGTTTTTCAAAAAACCATTTTGAATCTAAAAAACCAATTTTGTCCCGATATTTTTTAGAGTGTGTACTCTGAGTCACTTCTTGCCATGGCCCATGGGCCTACATGATTCTGTTTGATGAATTAAGTTTTCTATGACCTACCCTGTTATTTCAATACGGCTCTTTAACCTTTGATTCTTAGCCAATTATTTGCAGTATTATAAGCTCAAGGTGTGGTAAATTGATGTTATTGTTTTTCGGCTGCAGCATGCATGTATACTTTTTGCAAGGTGGGGTCAGACTGGGAAAAACTGGGTGCAAATGTAGGAATACTAACAGGCTATTTACTGTGCATAGAACGATGATGTATTCATTAATTTTTATGATGAGACACAATGACGTTCTCATTCGATGATCGTTTTCCATTTCGAAAGCCACAGATATGTTGGAAAATTAAAAGGAGACTTCCGACTTGTACGTAACTTTTGGATTTCTTTATAGAATACCAATGACCAATGTGTACAAAGTACGCTAAACAACATCATGAAGTTATCAAAAGCATGTTCAATGGACATTTTGAAAGCATGTTCAATGGACATTCAATAACTTTCTTTTGCTATTCGATATGATAGCTGCAAAGTTTGTGATCCAGACCTGCCAGGTGCACTCCCAGAGATTCAGGTAGGCCCATGATTGGCCATGAATCAAACAGATTTATATTATATAAGGTGCTTGGGATGTTGGATACACTATAGATAATAAACTTAGAATGGAGTTCCCCTCCCTTACCTCATTGTTCACAAAAAGCACGATCGCTGAAAAAAAAGGTTAAATGCACCACACCTGCAGGTAAAAGGAGGTTGAGCAAGAGCTGCAAATAATATATCTATTAGAAATGGACTTCATTTATTTTTCCTGTGTAAAGTTTTTGTAATGTCTGATATTCAGCTCTCAGGAAAATATTGTGATATGATCATGAGCAACAGACTTAAATTACAAACATGTTTGAATAAGGCAGGTCTTCAGGGCTGGTACATGTCAGATGCTCTATAGAACACTTTGGCAACAGGGCTGGACTGGCCCACCGGGATACCGGGAGAATTCCCGGTGGGCCGATGCTTTGGTGGGCCGATTGGAAAGAAAAGAAAAGAAAAATCTTAAAACTTGGTTCCCGTTTTTGCAACCCTAACATGTTTGGTATCATTAGAATCGGCTTTAAAAAAGAATTCCAATGGTATCAAAACCATAGACTTCAGTGATGGAAATGGGGGGGAGCTCGGGGGAGCTGAGCTCCCTTGACCAAAAAACGGGGGGAGCTGTACCCTGCTACAGCTCCCCCAATGGGCAGTGGTGAAATTGCAATTATAATGTACTTTTTTTCAGTCCTCATGGTATTTTTAGCAATAATTATACTCTGGAAGGAAGGAATCTTTCCCTTCTAAAAATTTGGAATGGCGAGCCACTGCCGCACGAGCTGAGAGCTCCCCCAACAAAAATTTTCCATTTCCATCACTGATAGACTTATTGTAGACCATTAGGCTCATAATCTTGATTAAGTTGGTTTCAATTATTTTTACTTGAGGATAATAAATCAGTTATGGTTTGTATTTTTTTTCATGGCCCTGAAACGTGCCCATGTGGCCCATACCCATGTGTTAGATCAGTGAATCTCTTTATATATAATCAGAGAAATTTTCAGATTTTCACTGAGTACAATTTTCAATACCTGCACCAGAGGACCATAAGGCCTGCTGTATAAGTAAAATTAAAAGCTACCTTTATCTGCGGCAAGATTGTATGTCACCAGCCCCATCCCTTATTTTGAAATGCTACACCTATTGCTGAGATCTCAGCTGGACACACATTTTAAAAAAGAGGCAAATCATTTATGTTCAAGCCAATGGCAAATAAAAAATTGACCAAATTGGCAATTATTATTTTCTTAATTTGATTTAACACAGCTTTTTGTTATAGCAAGATGAGCAATAGAGAAGGGAACATGGAAATCCCATTGAAAGATTAAGTTCAAGATAATGGAGCCACAAACATTATTTTAAGTTCAAACAACCAGATGACAAGGATGACAAGTGCGTGTGGCTATGAGTTTTGTAGTAAAAAGTTTTTTTGCATCGAGAAATGTTGCTTTACACATCACAGAATATTCTGTGATGTATGAAGAAGAAAGTTTGTCTCTGGAGTAAAATCAATGGCCCATTGCACAGACAACTCGAGTTGTCTGTGGCCCAGCTCACAACCCCCAACCCGACCCCCCTAAAACCCGAAGTATTATTAAATTGACCGCTATAACCGAGCCGCTGTCCAATGAAATTTCCAGGGCCGATTTTCTCTCCCAGTCCGCCCCTGTTTGGCAACACAATCCAAATACATGTAGGATTGAGTCCTTTTGTATCAATTTGGAATTAATAACAGTTTCTGCAAATTGGCATTCATTCACATGATTTTGAATCAAAGTTGAAAATAAATATTAAAACGGCTGTATAAACCATGTGCACATAGTTCATGTCAGTCAAAAGTTAATATATGAACAGTTTCAAGACAAAATGTTATCAATTTCATTTCTTAGGTGGAAACAGTTCCCAGATATTATAGTACAATTCTATGGTCATACCAAGTTCACAATTCCTGTGTACAATTTACCTCATTAACACTAATTGTGCTAATTGTACAACTTTACAAACAGGAAACTACATGACCGTTGTTTATGTTTTGCTGCAGTATACATGTACTCGAAAACTATAACAATGGCTTTTTTTTCCAGAGAGTTTCACATTCTTGTCTTGCTAAAATGTGTGAATAATTTCTGTCTTTCTGGTCATCGAAGTGTGCCTTATTCACCTGACTACTAATTTCTAGTCTCCACAAGACTGCTTTATACTTATCAGGAAGGGCAAGCACTGTACTACATGCAGTCTGCTTTCTCTTGTGCAAATGAGCTAGGAGAACGAAAAAGAGGCACGGAAGGCAGGGTTGCTTTCTGACCTTAACTGACCCCATTGGCAGGAGGGGGCACTGACCCCCATCTACAGGGGGGCACTGAATCCCACTCGTAGGGGAGGGGCACAGACTCTGACTTTGAGTAGGTGCTGAACCCTCTGGGAGGGGGGCACTGACCCACATTGGCAGAAGGGGGCACTGACTCCCACTTGTAGGAGAGGGGCACTGACCTGACCTTGAGTGAAATAATATTAAACAATCAAAAAGTGGGGACATATTTGCAAATGGCAAAACCCTGCCCTCTTGTGAGAAATGCTTAAATTAAAACTGCATGTTTGTTTACATGGACATAAACATGATATTTGCAATTTTTGAATGATTCCTCCTTGAATATTTTGAATATGAGGTAAGAGTGAACCCACTAGGGACGTGTTGGAAGGTTGTGAAATTAGCCGGATCAGCCTGGATAGCCATAGTTGCCATTAGTTGGTCATTAGGAGTGAAAGAGACAGAGAAAAATGGCAACTAAGTCCTTGTCAACCAAGGCAATTTTTCTGTAGTCAACAAAGCTTGGTTATAATAAGATTAAATGACAAAACAAGAAAGAAAACAAAGTGACAATACTTTTAGATCATCAATCAGAAAAGGTGTTTTTTGAAAATGTAATGGAGAATAAAAATCAACATTTAATTGTTTAGGAAAAGTAACTAAGTTAACAGTCCTTGTGAAATTTTAGTTTCAAGAGTCCCTCTGCGGCTCTGCCACAGAAAGGGGCATGGGCAAACACAGCTCTCGGGTCTTCTGCCATCTGCATAGTATTAATATAGTATGACATTGCATGTGATTTCTCCAATACAAGCCCCCTGTTCCTTAACTACGTCAGAGTAGGTACAGGTCTATGAGGTTGACTCTGCTCGAATTGTTACAGCCCTTTTCATATTTACGTGGATTTTCAAGTTCTTTTCCATGCTGTGGAACTGTGATGTCACATTTACCTCAGTGTCACAGCCTGCATCCCTATTCTCCGGCATTGCAATATAGGCCTATGTAAAATAGCTACAAACTGTGATTTTATTTTATACTTGGTCAGATTCCCCAGCTTCTTGCCAATAAGAATCCACCGCAACTGAGCATCATAGTTTCAACTCAATGTCAGAGTGAACATTAATTTTGGTGGGGGAGAGCCCCTGTGAGTACAGCATCACAGTCTGATAGCCAATGAGCTAACAGTATAACCGTTCATCACAGTTTGCTCATTGATATATTTTGAAAGAAGCAAAAGAAGCATTATATTACATCTTATTTTGTAAACATCTTTTTATTTCTGTAAACAATAAGAAAAACCTTCTCTAATCATATATATATATAAGTGTTGATGTGATCCCAATGATCTATCATTGGTAATCCTCAGTCTAATCTATATAAATGTCGGCTTTACAAGTAAGCATTCACTTGTAGTAGACATTGGTTATAATCCCGGCAGAGAGAGTTGTTTGATTAATCTACAAACTTGCTAATTAACAAGTTTAAACTTTGATGGACCATGCTGTACATGAAAGGCTTTCTTGATTTTTGTAAACACACAGCTTCTGTGAAGCATAGTTTTTCTGACAGCCAATTGGCTGACAGGCTGTGACGTGGCACTTGCAGGGGCTATTCCAGACCTAATTTTCACTCCAACATTGAGTTGAAACTATGATGCTCAGTTGAGGTGGATTCTTATTGGGCTAGAAGCTGGGGAATCAGACCAAATGTAAAATGACATCACTGTTTGTAGCTATTTTACATATTGCAGTGCTAGAGAATAGGGATGCAAGCTCCTTCACATGATCATCAATATCATTTTGTTAATTTGGTTTAGTCTTCTTCGGTTTTGCTTGTTTGACATTTTCTATTGCTTTTGTGTATTTGTTAAGCTTTCAGTATGATTATTGTTTTATTACTTCTTTCATTTTATTTATGTATTTATTATAATCCTTCTTTTTTTCTTTTCTTTTACTGTTTGATCATTTGTAAACAAACAAGTTCTGAGATCTGAGAGTTCTGAGTTAAAATGGGACATCCAAAGGGCCGTACCCATGGGGGCCATTATTGGGGGGGTGTGACACCCCCCCAATATTTGGCCAAAGGGGGCCCAAGATAGAGGAAGCTAAAACACGTTTTGTACTAAAAAAATTACCGATAAATAGAAACGTACCACAGCGTCATGGACTCAATTTCAGAAGGCCCCCCGAACTGACTGGCTAACTTAATTTCTGGGGCCCTTGACTGACTGGAGAAATTCATTAAAGAGGGGCCTTCTCACAGAGGGCCCTCAACTGACTTCAGAAATCTTTTTCAGAGGGCCCCCCAATGGACTCGAGAAATTTGTTTCAGAGGCCCCCTGCCCTGCCAACACAAACGGAATGAACTTATTTTAGAAGGCCCACTAAGGAAAAATTTAATTCAGAGCCCCCCCCTCCATTGACTCGAGAAATTTATTTCAGAGGGCCCCCTGACTGACTTTCACAAAATTTATTTTAGAGGGCCCCAAGTAGGTACACTGAGCATCATTAAAAAAGGCAACATAGCAAAATGACTTAAAATGGCACTTCCTCTTATAAAAAGCATCAAAATGAAAGTTTGCACACCCCTGGTAGTAGCCGTCGGGTATATTCATGACAATTTTGGCATCCTCAAGTGCAATACTTCTGTGTAAAATTAAATCATTGTGATTTTTGTCGAAAATTTAAGTCACAAAATGTCAAGATCCCTTGATCATTAATTTCAATAACTTTGCTCTTCTTTTGACGTTATCCTTTGATAAGTCAGGAAAGTTTATCATTTTACTTGCTTGATGGGAGGGGAAAAAGTGATATTTGACTCAATTAACCTCAGCTCAATTAAAGATGATCAGATTAATAAAATTTAAGTGTTAGTGGTGCTCGGCTCCCTACAGGATCGTTTTGTCAAAATTTTCAAAAACATGTTTTATTCAGAGTTTTTTTTAGAGTTTTGATAAGCAATGAGTTTCTATGTGTATGTTTCTATCCTGAGCAATAAGCATGCATAACAAGAAAAGTACCCTTAAAAAAGGGTACTGTATCGATCTTACCATGAACCTGAGGGCATAAGGCATGTAATAAAAAGTTTTAATATCTAAAAGTTCGCATTTCTATGAATAGTTGCCCATAGAAAAAAAAGCAAACCCCCCTCCCTTTGTTTCATGAAAATCTGACACAAATAAGGAAGTGTGAAAATAAAAGTAAACAGTTATTTTGCAACCTAACAAAAAAGGTTAACTTCAGTTATTTAAAAAAGTTAGCAAATATCCCCCCTACAAAAATAATGTTGGATATGCCACTGGTTTGTTCTCACTGGGTTTTAGAAACTTTGCACTCAAACAGCGTAATGCACCGAAATGCCTTTTGCGAACTTAATATTGCATGTAGAGCAAAATGAATAAGAGCATTGATTTCGGAGGGGTTTACTTGATATATGGAGGTTTTTAAATTTTGAAAATCGGACACTTATTAAGGATTTTAGGCCAAGTTTTTCATTGAGCCCTCTCTTGAAATTGTACACAATTTTTGATGACGTTTTACACGGAAAAAATTTCACAGTAGGTTTTCCTTACCTTGATGAATCGATTTACTGTTAAGATAACTTACATATAAGTTTTTTTATAGGTAAAGGCATCGATACAAAAACTTAAGTTCTCAGTACTTTGGGTTCACATGCTTCATTTCCAGTTGGTAATTCCTAAATTTTGATTTTTGCATTCAAAATCAGCTTTCTTCTAAATATTTTTTCAAAAATGTTCATTGGGCAGCTTTGAAGTCCTGTGCCTGTTACATGTATGTGAAAATTTCATAAGATTAATCCCATCTAATATGGCACAAAACCGATATTTCCATTTGTGTGTTTTCCGTTGAATTGCAGTCTGTGAACTGAAGTTTCAAACGGAACTCACTAAAAGGAGCACTGTGTAGCCAAAAGTGAATCCTTTTTCATGTAATTCACTGGTATAGTCCTTGAAGACAATATGTGAGGTCTGTGCCCGATTTGATGATTATTGATCAATTAGAACAATGTTTTGATATAATGATGTTGCTTTTTAGCATTTGTGTTTTTCTGAGGCTTCTTACAGTCAGAAATTTAGTGTTTTTTAAGGAGTGGCGTTATCAAGGGGTCGCAAGTTGGGGGGGGGGGGCAAGGGGTGCCCTTTTGATAAAATAAAAACATTGTTAGTCCTTATTTTACTCATTTTAGGAAAAAACACAATATTCAAAATTATTATTGACACTCTATTTAAATTTTCTCGTTTCTTGTTGGCATGGTGATAACAATAGTATATTTTTAAGAAGGGAGTAGGCTTTATTCAGGTAAAAACGGCACTTGTAGAAGGTTGTCTGACGCGTGCTGAGATACATTGGAGGTACTGGCAGCACTAAGAGTACTTGAGAGGCATCGGGCAGCAAAAAGGTGAAGGTATTATGTCATTAGCCCGCAATGTTTTCTGGTAAACAATGAGAAAAACCTTCTCTAATCACTGACGAAGGTCTGGTGGGAAGATTCTGCTCTTGAAAAACAGAAAATAACATGGTCTGTCTGGAGATGCTGGCTTTATTGGACTGCACTTCGTGGTCTTTGGCTTTTTCGTCTATTATCGACATGTACAGCATTCCAGACAGACCGAGAAAAAGATAGACACACACCCCCTTGACTCGACCACACCTGCTGATGGTTTGCCCAAGGTGGTTGGCTACTTTGCCAGACCAAGAAGAAAGAAACAAGAAACAACAGATATGCCTACATACAAAAATTAATGCTAAGCATCAGAGATGGCAATCATGGCATGCCTTCTGATCATGTTGCCAGACTGCCATAGTGTGTAAATCGATTATCTGACTCTTTCCGAGATTACTTGCCTATAAATAGCCCACACCCAGGGGCGTAGATTTTTCATTTCTGTAGGGGGGGATGATTTCGGCGAACGCAAACTTTGCGCAAAGCAACAGATCAAAAGTCGCGCGGCGGAAGATTTTGGGGGCCACTTTACGGCCAAAACAGCAACATATTTTAGATAATCGCAAGTTAGTTCTGAGACTTTTTTTTCCGCGTAACATGCAACTGGTAGAATGGGAAAAATTGCTAATATAAACTGATAATTTTCAATATCAAGTAGTAATAATTTGAAATTCTAGGGGGGGATAATCATATGATCATCCCCTCCAGGTTTATCCTAGGGGGGGATGCATCCCCCCCATCCCCCCCAGGATCTACGCCCCTGCCCACACCGGTGCTGATTGGGCGTAAAACACATCCTCACTCACTCACTCACTTTCCAAAATTACAGATCATATCTTCAGGTTTGTTTTATTATATTATGCAGTTATTGGAAGATTGTATTATCATTATGCACTCCTGTCTACAGTACTCTTCTGCTTCTTCTTCTTCTTCTCCTGC
This sequence comes from Platynereis dumerilii, assembly GCA_026936325.1. Taxonomy (NCBI): domain Eukaryota; kingdom Metazoa; phylum Annelida; class Polychaeta; order Phyllodocida; family Nereididae; genus Platynereis; species Platynereis dumerilii. The sequence goes on along the minus strand of JAPTHN010000001.1, from coordinate 124,449,747 downwards.
TTCTTCTTCAATCTTGTTCTTCTCGCAAGTTCTTCTTTCGAGGTTTTCCGATCATTTTTATGCCACAGCCAATCGAATCACAAATTGCAGGAGTCCAACCAATCTGAGCATCATTAAAATGCAACAATGGTAAATGACTAAAAATGATATATAAGTTGCCATCAGGTATATAGTTAGTATAGGTTATTCACCACGGGAGAGGGAATAATATGTGATTTATCACCTGACAGCTTTAGCCCGAGGTGTGATATAGTAAAAAACACATATTCCCGATGGTGAATAACCGCCTTACCATGAGACGAATACTCAAACAATCAAACATGAGATGATAAGTGGACAACAAAGAATATCTAGGAATTATCACCCTGAAATACTGGCATGTGATTGGCTGACAGAGGTGTACAGTGCACCTGTAAATAAGTGAAACGCATGACATTGTGCCATTGCATCAATGCTAAACATCCTTAACCAAACTGCTTCTGCAAGCATGAATTCTCATTCGATGACAGGAAAACATATATATTGGGTCATAAAAGCTGATATGTGAGGCATGCGGGATAACAATGACAGCCAATTTTCTTTGCTGAAGTCGGAGTTAGATATGGGTCAAACTCTTTGATAAGTAAGTGAATCATCCTTCCCTATGATTTAACATTGGGCCAGTGTTTCACTTACTTATCAAAGATTTTGACCCATACCTAACTCTGAGAATCCGTGCATCCACAAGCAGTTTGGTTGAGGATGTTTAGCATTGATGCATTGCAACGGCACAATGTCATGCGTTTCACTTATTTACAGGCGGCACTGTATAAAATATAGTATATGCACACAAATTAACTGATCTCTAGGTGTATTACTCTTGTGACTAAAATAGTGGTCATGACTCATGACTGCTGATGAAAATGCAAGTCAGAAAATTTCAAGGTTCTGTGACTGTTAATTTCAATAATCCGACTGTGATTTCCACAATATTTTTGGTAAGTCTGGAAATTTCATCATTTCACTTGATTAATTGGATTATTTGACCCAACCAGATTGAAGGAAGATGAAATTCATCAAATGACAAAATGTTGATTGCACATCAGTCATTCTCGACATGGTTTGACATGGTTTCGGCAATGCAATGCAAACATTCATTTTTCTGTCTGTCTGGGTATTTACATGACAACCAGCAATTACATCACTTTTCTCACTGCACAAACTGGGGTCAGGTGGATTAAACAGTTTCTGTTTGAAAAGAAATTGACCTTCCAAATATTAAATCATATTGCAATGAAAAAGTCCCATTGGTATTCAGTTAGCAGCGTTTACCTTGATAGACAGAGTGCAAATTGTTCGCAAAATCAGTCAAAAAGGAAATAAAATGATGGTGACTATGTTGCATTCTACCACCTGCACCGCTGAAGGTCTCTTTGCCTGTGTGGGTTAAAACCCCAGTGAACGAAACCCACAATTTTTATTGAGCCTTCATGAGCAAAATTCCCGGTTCATGAAACCCACAATTTTCATTGAGCCTTCATGAGCAAAATCCCAGCTGTAGTGTAGGGGGAACCGTGCACATTGGGATGTGGGGCACCATGGGACGGTGGGCTTTTCTTGGTTCCTGGCAGGGTATATGATGTGGTAGTGCCATCATATCTTGTAATTTCACATCCCGATGTTTCTATCATTTTATTGACAAATAACAGTCAGCCAGAAGTATGGCGAGGGAAAGTTTGTTTTCCTACTACTAAAGTAAATTCAGAGGGGTTCAATTCAAACCATTCTGTAGACAAACCATGAACAATGTGGCTTTCTCAATGCTTGTATGAATTTGATACATCGTAACGAACAGTATGAATTGCTATCCTGATAAATACACTCACTGATGCCTCAGAAATTAGCATCTTGGCGTAAAGTCATATTGGGGCTCATTGGGACAGTAAATTCGAGGCACACTGAGACACACTTAATATGGCAGAATGTAAGTGTCCAAGTTAACTGAGTGACCTGGGACAGCACACAATAGGTATTCAGGCCACAGTGAATAGAGGCATAGTGGATTACCATGCTCTGTGAACAAATTTATCGCAAAGTACTGTGTTACTTACATAAATGTCCGTACCCAGGACAGTTTTGGTTTAAAGTGTAAACCTGTTTAAAGTTATTAACTATGGGCACTACAAGCTGTTAATGCACTGTATATAGCGCTTATGCACTTCTTGTATGTAACGTCTATTGCACACTGATGCCTAGTTCACACGGAGACGTAACAGAGGGTTCTTGTCGCGTCGCTTCTTGCTTTTCCAGGAAAGAGGGAGGTTTTTAAACTACATTCAACAATTCGGCGACGATATTTTCGTCTACGGCGCTTCTTAAACTTCCTCGCCAAAAGTTCCTAGAAATCACGTGACAGGTTAGTGAAGCAAGAACTTGCTTCACCAAAGATTCAACCGGTTGAATCTTTACGAAGGAAGAAGCCACGATGCAAAAGACCAGAAAGACCCCCAAAATGATTGGGCGAAGTTAGAGACAGCTTGGGCGAAGTTAGAGGCAGGTTGGGCGAAGCTAGAGAGTGCTTGGGCGAGGCTACTTATCATTGAGTCAATGGAACTTCGGCGAAAAAAGAGAACAACTCGCCGACGCAAACAGGCTGTTGAAACGCCGAAACAGCTACTTGCTTCACCGTAAAATGTATTTGCTTGGGCGTAATTGAAGATTAGGACGAAGTAAGAGGATGCTAGGGCGAAGCAAGAGCATGCTAGGGCGAAGATAGAGACTCCTTGGGCGAATCTAGTTTAACATTGAAGCAATGGAACTGCGCCGAGGCTCCTGACAACTCGCCGACACAAGTCTCTTCTTGCCTCGTCCGTAATTACGAGCGATTCGGCGTAGAAAACGAGTACCTCGTCGTCCTAGGATCAATCTACGACGATGATTAACCTTTAATTGATTATATAATTGTCCAAAAATGGCTTGAAACGCCGAAAGTTGGCGAATCTGAAGTTCCTGGCACCTCTACAACTTCGCCGTCACTTAACCACTCTCGTGTGAACTAGGCATTAGTCTTAAAGTGATTTTTTTAATTGATGTCATTGACAGTCATGATTATGGCTCACATTTTGCTGTCTGGCTGACAGTTAGGAATAAATATTTTTATATTTAATATAAATTTTTATATTTAATTTTAATTTCTGGTGCAGCAGGGACGACCGCAGGGGGGGGGGAAGGGGGATGCATCCCCCCCACCAGACCAAAATTTTATTATTTTTACATGTTAATTTTATCAGCGCGCGGTCACGTTATGTCACGAATTATGCGTTCTGCGACGCGATAGCCCGATAGACCCCCCCACCGAAATTTTCTGCATCCTCCTCTGAAGTGCAGTCTAATTTATTATTCCTTGCATATAAGCTCAATAGTATTGGCGATATTCAGCATTTAGCAAAGTAGACGTTAAAAGCGTCCCAATTTGCCCCAGTTCCCCCCTACATGTATGTCTGATCATGACATACAAGGCACTCCATGGCCTCGCGCCTTCTTATATCTCAGAGTTGATACATGAACGTCAACAAGCAAGATCACTTCGTTCATCGGGGGAACTATATCTTGCACCACCAAAATCGAGACTACGTTCCTATGGTGATCGAACATTCCAGTTTGCCGCTGCCACTGAGTGGAATGCACTCCCGAAGTTCCCCAGAGACTGTCAAACATTTACTGTTTTTAAAAAACACTTAAAGACTCACCTGTTTAGAATTGCTTTCAGTATTTAATCTATACTACGTACTCTTATCTTATATTCTACATTTTACATTTTTATTGTGATCTTAATTTTACATGTGAAGCGCCTTAGAGCAGGATATTTTCTGAATAAGGCGCTATAGAAATGCTTGTATAATAATAATAATAATAATAATGTCGTTCAGATTGAAATGTTAAATTGGAGGTCTGTGCTTGGCAAATAAAAAGATCCCTCACATGGGGTACAGTACCTGCTTTAATACTGTTTGGTCTGGAGATTATTCTCAACCAGGGTAGGCTACATACACACTCGACAGTAAGCACACATCAGTTTGTTTGACAAGCCACATTTAGTGACGTCCTATGTAGTAGAGGAACGTGCCATAGGTTCCGTGACCAATTTCTCAGACTCAATTTTTCGATGCTAATTCTGTTAGATGGGTTCAAAATAAGAAAATTTAGCGAGGGTACCCCTCTCAAAAGTTCGGGCTAACTCCACCAGGGGCCATTTTCCAAAATGGCCGCCAAAATTCAAAATTTGTTATAATTCCACTTCTATTTGGTCTACAAATTCAAATTTTCGGTCTAAATAGAGGTTTTAAGGGTCAGGCAATCCAATTAACATATTCCCAGAGGTGTCTACCCAACCCTAGTGATCATAATCCAATATGGCAGCCAAAATGGCCGACGAAAATGGCTAACTCACAATTCCGGCATCATATGGTCAAAATATGGAATTGAAGCCTCATAAAATGTGTTGACAGGCCTCAGAAAAGTCATATATTGTGATTAATGATTTGTGAATTCAGCCCCTATGGTACCATATCCAATATGGCCATTGGCCACTAAAATGGCCGTTCAAAATGCCCCGAATATCACTTTTATCATAATGTAGGCACTATTTGGTCTTTTAATTGGGTTAAAACATCTATATATGTACTTCAATGATCCAAACAAATCAGTTATAACCCTTCATAAGATGTACACGTAAATCTGTTTTTATAAATCCAGTATGGCTGCCAAAATGGCCACCCAAAATACTTAAAATATCACAATTTTACATAAATAGTTACCCTAAAATTGTTATCTTAGCATTGTTATAAATGCCTTAACTGTTAAGGAGTTCTCTTTTCAGTATCTGACAAATGCACACACAACCCTGTTGTTAGAAATCCAAATAGGCTGCCAAAGGGCCTCCTAGACGGTTCAAATGTGAATTTTTATCACAATTTACTATTGTCCTTTTTGTATTATTGTACAACGTAAATATGAATTTCATTTGAATAATGACAAATTGTACTGAATATATTATATGCAGTTAAATAACTGGCACAATTTAAAGCTTCTGCCATTGTTAAAACACAATTTAACTTTCCCTTTACAATCAAAATTATTTTTAAAATGGCAATCCAAAGGGTTAAGTCATCAGTTGAATAACATCTATTTCTGCAGCCTGAATCTTTGAAGCACTATCAGTCAGACACTGATCTCTGTGTCATCTTTCAGGTACAAGTCTGCTTGTACCTCACAAAGGCTGTATTATTCTCTTTTATAACAATTTTTCATATTTTGGTCTGTGGGAGCAATGTGACCATGTGTCTTGTCAGAAAACTATAAAGTAATAGAAACGTCACACATGGAGAATTGGAGGTTTAATATCAACCTTACGGCATGATGGTAACTGAATATGGTGTCCATATAAACTAACAAAGAATGATGAGATTCCAGTGATTTTGTTATTGAAATACATATCAGGTATCCTGAAATCAAAGTCACCGCATGCAAACAAAAACTTAACTAATATATAATTAGCTCCAATCTGTGTTCAATTAGTGCAGCTAAAGGATAATTTGACGTGAAATTCTTATCAAAAATTTAATCTAAAAACTGGCATATTAAGCTTATCATATAACTAAGTTTGGTATTGTCAAAGAATAGCAGTGTCATAGTGTCCAATACACTCTGACTCAATATTATAATTGCACATTGAATCCCAAGATTAATACTATAGGCCTAAGGCAAATACCAAAGTTAAAAAGTTAAAATTTGGGAAGAAAATCTCTTTTCTCTGGACATGTTACTGAAGCACCAATTGGAGAGAGAAAAAAAACTGTTGACATTATATCAAATTGAAATTGAAGTTATTGTCAATTTAAATTCCTGCATTTGACCAAGTGCTCTTTAGTGTTAAATTATTTTAAAACCTCATTACAAAAATACTTGTAAAAACCTGAAAATGTATGTCTCATGCTTCTAGCAACATTGCAGGACTTCCAGCCCATTCTGTACTCGGTACCCACGCGGATATTGGTTGCTTATAATTTACAATATCAGGTTGCTATTACGTATCAGATGTGATCATCGCAGAACTGGTTCTTTCGCAGAACTGTCATAGAAAGAATCAGTTCTTCTTACAAAGTCGTAATTTCCTGTTTTATATAATGGTTTTACAATTACGATAAGAAAACGGGCTCCTAGGGACCAAAAGTCAAGTCCGGCAATTTATATTTGATCATAACTTCACCGATTGTTTTGTTTCCCATTGATACAGCAGTCATAAAGCCACAAAAAAAAAATCTTCCTCACAAATTTGAACTTTTTAACTTTGGTATTTGCCTCATAGTATTAATCTTGTGATTCAATGGGCAATTATAATATTGAGTCAGAGTGTATTGGACACTATGACACTGCTATTCTTTGACAATACTAAACTTAGTTATATGTTAGGCTTAATATTACAGTTTTTAGATTAAATTTGTGATGAGAATTTCACTTAACATTATTGTTTAGTTGCATAATTTGAAATGGCCTGCAGGTTGGAGCTAATAATAGACTAGCTAAGTTTTTTTGTTTCCATGTGGTGACTTAGATTCCAGGATAAAATCAGTTAGTGGAATCTCATCATTCTTTGTTAGTTTATATGGAGACCATTTTCAGTTACCATCATGCCGTAAGGTTGATATTAAAGCTCCAATTCTCCATGTGTGACGTTTCTATTACTTTATAGTTTTCTGACAAGACACAAGGTCACATTGCTCCCACAGACCAAAATATGAAAAATTGTTATAAAAGATAATAATACAGCCTTTGTGAGGTACAAGCAGACTTGTACCTGAAAGATGACACAGAGATCAGTGTGTGACTGACAGTGCTTCGAAGATTCAGGCTGCAGAAATAGATGTTATTCAACTGATGACTTAACCCTTTGGATTGCCATTTTAAAAATAATTTTGATTGTAAAGGGAAAGTTAAATTGTTTTTTAACAATGACAGAAGCTTTAAATTGTGCCAGTTATTTAACTGCATATAATATATTCAGTACAATTTGTCATTATTCAAATGAAATTCATATTTACATTGTACAATTTACAGGAATTTGCATTGAAGTTGACTTGTTGATTTCCATTGATGTGATCTTCAGCAAAATGTAAATTTTCAATATTGAACCAAAACCATCAACATAAATCTGATTGTTTTAGCCCAGGCAATAGGGCATATTACTTTAGAAACAATACCCATTAAGCGCTGGGTTCAAGCATGGAAACTAAATTAGTAATTGCAAATAGAAATATTTATTACATGACGTATGGAAGTCTACGTGACGTGTGGTAGCAATGCAGTTCCTTCTCATCAATAATCTGAGCTGCTCTACACAGATATCAACATACCAAGCTGTCAATCAAACAAACAAACCAACTGTTTACAGGTGATTTCATTAGTATGCGATTCTTAGGTTCTAGACCCACAAAATACATGCCATTTTTAGTTAATCTGATTGGTTTAGAATCAACAGAACGTCATATAGTTGATATATCAAACATAGCTAGTGCCTGTTTAGCATTGATTCCTCACAGAGCTTCACAGCCAAGTGTGAATGACAAGAATCGCATGGTAATGAAATCGCCTGTAAGACAAAAATTAAACCCTCTTGACAAGCTGCGAGAAGTAGTTATGAGATAAACATAAAGTCATTTGTTTCTTGTTGTCTGCTAAATTTACACTAAAACGTTTGATTGGTCGACATGTCAGTTTGAATAATGAGCTGACTTGACATATATGTGTCTATATTTGAAAATCTCAGACCGCATTTTGGCAAGAAGCCTGCAACTGTAATGACCAGATACATGGGCAGATAGGCGGATAATCATTTTCAAAGATACAAGACCGAAACATTGAAATAGAAACATTAAAATAGATAGAGATAGATATATACATAAATAGATAGATAGATAGATAGATAGATAGATAGATAGATAGATAGACAATAAATTGTATTATCTGAAATAACAACCTGTTTCAAAGTTGTAGCGATGTTAATAAATAGATTATCTATCCATCTATCTATCTATCTATCTATCTATCTATCTATCTATCTATCTATCTATCTATCTATCTATTTATCTATTTATCTATCTATCAGACTCCTTACTGATTTCTATCTGTCTAATAGACTCTACTTAATCGGTAATGGCACAGAAAAAGCTAATAAAGTTCTATGGAATTTAAATGCATCTTATACTTGACTGCAGAGCCAAAACAATTAGAAAATGCGGTCTGGCAAGCTCAACTGTGAGCCAAGCTAATCAGTGTTCATGTAATGAACGCCCAACAATGATTTCTGGCCAATCATAGACATTGGATTGATCACAAAAGAGTCATTTAGGTTTGTAATCTACCGAAATAAACAGGCAAACTGACAAAATAGATTTGAACCTGACAGCTTCTGTGTGTGTGCAAAATTAACTGGAGATCAGTCACACAAGAGTATCTTTCTACAACACGTCACGTAGAGCTAAACTGATAAGCATTTAAGTCCAGAAAGTCTACTGCAACACGAATTCCTGTAATACAAAAAGGAAAATAATAAATTGTGATAAAAATTCACATTTGAACCCTGTGGGAGGCCCTTTGGCAGCCTATTTGGATTTCTAACAACAGGGTTGTGTGTGCATTTGTCAGATACTGATAAGAGAACTCCTTTACAGTTAAAGCATTTATAAAAATGCTGAGATAACAATTTTAGGGCAACTATTTATGTAAAATTGTGATTTTTAAGCATTTTGGGTGGCCATTTTGGCAGCCATATTGGATTTATAAAAACAGATCTATGTGTACATCTTATGAATAGTTATAACTGATTTGTTTGGATCATTGAAGCACATATATAGATGTTTTAACCCAATTAAAAGACCAAATAGTGCCTACATTATGATAAAAGTGATATTCAGGGCATTTTGAACGGCCATTTTGGTGGCCATATTGGATAAGGTACCATAGAGGTTGAATACACAAATCATTATTCACAATATATGACTTTTTGAGGCCTGTCAACACATTTTATGAGGCTCCAACTCCATATTTTGACCATATGATGCCGGAATTGTGAGTTAACAATTTTCGTCGGCCATTTTGGCCACCATATTGGATTATGACCTCTAGGGTTGGGCAGATACCTCTGGGAATATGTTAATTGGATTGCCTGACCCTTAAAACCTATATTTAGACCGAAAATTTGAATTTGTAGACCAAATAGAAGTTGAATTATAACAAATTTTGAATTTTGGCGGCCATTTTGGAAAATGGCCCCTGGTGGAGTTAGCCCGAACTTTTGAGAGGGGTACCCTCCCTAATTTTCTTATTTTGAACCCATCTAACAGAATTTGCATCGAAAAATTGAGTCGGAGAAATTGGTCACGGAACCTATGGCACGTTCCTCTACTAATAACATAAAATGGATATGTTGGACTGGTAACTTTCACTTACAAAAAGCAATTTGGGAGATGAATAAAAGGATTTGAATAACTCAATGTCGATTGCCAGACACAAAAGAAATGTTGACACATCAATGAGAAATTGCTAATTTGGCAGAGTCATGACCGCGCAAGGCTGGTGTCATCTACGGAGTTTGAAGAGCAAAATATTGTATTCTTCCAGATGTATTGGGTTTCAATTTAATGTATTCTTCCAGATGTATTAAGTTTCTTAAATTTCCCAGTTTCCATTTCGGCCAAGGGTGGTCCCGCTGAAAGGGGAGACTTAGAAGAGGGTTAGTTGAAACTTATTTTTCACTTGAAGGTCCGGGGTGACTTTGAACACCCACTTATTGCTACAAATTGGGAATATACCAAATTGATACCTGAAAATGCATTCTTCTCGATGCACAGTGTAACTGTATGCCACTTGCCAACATTTTATCCCATGAAATACTCTGTTGATCTCGTACAACTTATAAGGCAGTCAAATTGAGCCGAAAACTGTTCAAAGTCACCCCGTACTATGGTATTGGGTATGATCATGACAAATCGTCTGCATGATGACACACGAAGTTCCATTTTTAGCAGTCCAGTCTTTTTGCATATCAAATTTCCTGGCTGAAATGCAACTTGTACCTATTCTATTTCTAAGAAAAAAAACAACAACAACAACAACATTCACTTGAATAAGTGTTAGCATTAAAAGGTGCTAACACTTACAATGTATATATACAAGTGTTTTAAAACGATCAAGCACCTAAGTACCTGCAAGATAGCTCTTTATGGATTGGCGGTCCACTGGAAAAATTAATTTTCTTATTTTCAATTTACAAACTGGCTTTGCCACATCATCAACAGTTTTCTGTTGGTCTCCTAATCTTCTTATTTGATGAAGTACCTTAAGTCATACTGTCATAATTTTTTTGTTTATTGTGACAATAATATTGTCACCCATATGCTGCCAGATAAGATAAGCACTGAATCAAGTGATAACTGACACAAAAAAAAAACATTTTTAAGCCAGTGACATCACACGGCCAAGTTGAAAGTTAATTTTGAAACTGTTTGGACTGCTAATCCGCACACAGCTCTAAGTGCAAGGAGAGATGGTCTGTGTTCCAGTGACAACGCTTTGCCATTGCATGCCCCCTTCACCAAAAGAGAAAGACTTTTGCTTCAAGGTCATAAATAAATGAGTGACCAGACGTCAGTGCATGGTGGAATGCCTTCAAAATAACATCAAAACGGCAGAAAATGAGGACATTAAAAAAATTTTAAAGGCACATTTATAAATTATAAAGGCCTACTCAGCTTAACTCTTTCTATTTTGTTTTATAGGCTTATATATATTAATAAATTTTGTAAGTTTTATTTGTATATTCGATTTCACTTCTATTTTATTTTATTGTATCTGTGAAGCGCATCCGACGATTTGTTTTTTGAAAGACAGTACTAAATCAAATACTATTTGCGTCCTAAAATACAATAATGTGAAGGTCATGTATTTTGAAACGTTTGCCCAATTGGTTCACAATTATATAATTAGAAGCCACAAATTACACACACTTTCTGTTTAAATACCTTTTGTGTCAACCTTAGTGTACGTGTTGTGTTGGACATGTTTCTGGTCAGGTATAGCCTTATTTATATACATGTTCCTTGCTTAAATGAGTTAAAAAATAAATTGTGAAAATAAATAACGTTAAGACATCAAATTTAGAAGTAGCAACTGGTCATGGTCGTTGTAAATATCCATGAAAATTATAAAATGATGCCATGAATTCTGTTGTATTTGAATTCAATATGTACTGGTTTCTTTTTTTCAAAGCTATAGGCCTACCTTTGCATAAAAACTGTCAATCGATAAAGAAGTCGGGCCATAGAGCTCCCTCAAACAAGATAGAGCAAAAATATAACATCTTGAATATTTTAGGCTAAAGATGGCAGCTGTGTTTATTGTTTGGCTCCATCCATCCAGATTCCAATAAACAAAACTTCCTGAGATGAAAAATTGGAAAAAGGTAAAATGAATGCCAATAATTAGGTTCTCGTTCCAGTCGGAAGTAGATTGAAATGTACGAAAAACCGAAGAGGATGTTTATCTGTGTTTATCTCCTTGAAAAGACAATAATCCTATCGTTGTTTATATGCAAGAATGTTATTTGTACCTTGGCCAGGCCTAAACTTTGTCATAATTATTATCATACGTATGTCTTGCACTTTCAAAATTGATTTATGGAAAGGCGCATCAAAGTTCAAAAAATACTTTATAAAAAATAAAATTATTACCTTGAAACTTTAGTTTTTATTTATGTTGTCTATTCTTGTATTTCTTGTCTTTTCACTATTGTTGTTACACCAAGGACAAGTTATTAGACAGCACCAGTTTTGGAATATTTTCATATCCATAATCCTTCTCCCACAAGAGTGGGTTAGGGTGCAAGATTCTTCCTTGTGAATGGATTAGAAATCAGAGGTTGTAATTATGCCTAACATAAATTTCTTAAAAGTTAATATATATTTAAGTTATACCATATTCAGAAGCTCACATGCCGTCTTTTGGAAGCAATCCACTTTGTTCATTGGAATACTAGGGTGTCTTATTACATATAAAATTACAAGAGAAAAAAATGTAACAAATTGTCTGGCGAATTACAAAGTTTTGAGATCCCAGAACCTGACTTGGCAAAGGGCAATTATACCAAAACAAATCAGAGTCAGGTGTAAGTCCTGAAGTGTGAGATTTAATTTTTATGCAAATTCAAAAAGCACTAGTGCCTAAAAGTGCATTTTGACCTGGAGAATTCAAATCTGTACTCGAAATGGTGATACGACAATTCTTACCTACTTCAATATTGGTCTGCAACATTATCGTTTCTAAAAAGTGCAGGCCGAAGAGCCAATGGGAGCCAAGAAATCATCCTAGACCAATTATGTTGGTATGCAAAATGTAGGTCTTTTTGAGAGCTTTCCAACCATGGCAATTATAATGCTGTATGACAAATACTGATAAACTGATTGGCGAAAATGGTCGAAAACGAAAAAAAAACACATTAAAACGTTGAACCAAAATTGAAGTAGGTAAGAATTGTCGTCTCGCCATTTCGAGAACAGATTTGGATTCCTCAGGTCAAAATGCACGTTTTAGGCACTAGTGCGTTTTGAATTTGCATAAAAATTTTAACTTGACACACCCTATTGGAATACCATTGGATGTTTATTACAAGACACAGACCAACTCAGAATCATCTTGACATTGCTTTGGATGTTGCTATACATGAAGACGACCTTCCTGCAGCAGTGGGCCAAGGTTGTGTTTCTCTGGTCAGGGGAGTGAACGTGCAAAGCAAGGGCATTCACATGGTGCTTCCCCTGCAGCACTTGGCCAAGGTATAGAGACTCCTTTAGTGCATAAACACCGTCTGGCCTATGCCAAAATGTCAAGTTGACCTGAACGAAAAAAAAAAAAAAAAAAAAAAACACAAACATATTTGAAGTCAGTCAGATGTCTACCTGATAACTGACACCACTTTTTTGGTGAAGTATCAATTAAAATCGAATCCCCCCTTTTGATGAATACGTTATTTAAATAATCATTTGTGATTTTCACCTAATGTTAATTATCGGTACAATAAACAGAAAACAGAGAAACATTCCAACATCCGTTATATGTTATAGTGAGTAAGGGGGTGGGGGGCATGTGTCCTTATGTTTGGGTTAATTTTTGTGAAAAACAAAGGGCGTTTTCGAAAAGTCTTGCACCAGTAACACGGGTGACTCCGGTGACTCTAGAGTGATTCGTGTTTGTTTCCAAACATGCACGAGTGTAGCCCGGAACCAGAAGAGGAGAGTTCACTGGCGCAGGAACCAGTTTGTCATGTGGTACAAACTCTCGAGACCCCAGTACTCTCCGATATCGGGGAGTAGCCTAACCAGAAACACTACACACGAGAACTGACGTTTGCACCTCCCGGAAACACGAGGGTCGAGTTTTGCATGTTCGGAAACAAACCTTCGTGACTCGTGTCTCTCAAGTTACTAGTGTTACCTTTCCAAAAACGCCCAAAGAGTCAAACTGCTATAAGATAATACAATAAAGCCTTGATTATGAAGGTATCATTTAATTCCGCTCAAGGACAGTTGGTAGTTTAATGGTCTGATATGAGGTTCCAATGTATTTAATATAAAATATGTCTGATAAGTGACAATTTCTTAGCTCTATGATGACAACTGTTCAGGGATTTGTCCTCACACAGAGCAATGCAGATGCCCTGATATGTGTAATCGTATCTGCAGTAAATTTTTAGGGGAGCTGTACATGGCCAAAGAATAATCCTAAATTCGCAAATTGCCACAAAAGGTATGTGAGTGACTTTGTCTTTTTGTTCTTGCTAAGATGACCAATAATAGCAAAGCTGGAGATTTAAATTACACCGTTGCTCATAAATATGGAATACTTCAACATTCTCCATTGAAATTGATAACTTTAGCAACTTCTGCTGGAGCACATGATTGTCTGATTCAATAGTAACTGCTTTCAGTGACCGCTAAAGGGAAGAACATGCTCTCGTGTAAAAGGCATGCTGCAGCGTTAGACCTAGGAAAAGTTACAGCAGCATAAAATATGAAAATTCAGGGGGTTTTTTCGGGTGAGGTGCATTCAACCAAAAATTAAACATTCTTGCAAAAAATGTAGTTGAGGCTTTCAAAGAGTGATTATAGAGTATGACTTGACCTTTACAATGGACCTTGCTTGCATTCACACTCTGAAATTTTTATTTAACACCTTTTATCCATATTTATGAGCCGGAGTGTACATTACATTGATAAATAGCCAGCTATTTACTACTTCGATATTTCACATCAGATTCGAGGTCAGTCGACTTCACCATATAGATTGTCTTTCCCAATGAAATGAACCTTTGTGAATTATTGTAAACAAAACGCAAATTTGAGTTGCAAGACGGTGTTTTCAGTAGGATTTATATGCTGGCCTGCACTGAAATCAACATTTTACTTGTGATGATGCAAGTCTCTGAGTCTGATTGGCGACTTTATTAATTTATTAATAGCTATGCAGACATCAGGCAAGACAGGAAATGGGGGCCTGAACAGAACATTCCACCTTCTTCTACTGTTCTTTAAAAGTTAATGTGCATCTTCAAGTTACTTCATATGCCCCCAATTCCTGTCTTGCTGTTAAATCCGAAATAAAGATTACACACTTTTTATGGCATTTATGCACATTGGCGTGAAGATATTTTCTCACTGAAATTTCATGTGCCTCAGTGGCTGAGTGATTAGCATGCTATCCTTGTAATTTCTGGGTCCAGGGTTCCATTCCATTGCATGGCAATATTTTATTGCTGAGAGAGTGAACTGATATATGTTGCGGCATTGATGCCCACTACACACAGTGGCCAAGCAAAAGGAACTCAGCTGGGCTTGAGACTCCAACTGCATCTTTCTATGTGTATTCACATTAGTTCACAAGTGCAATCAACTGAACACTCTCTGTTTTGGGTGCTGTATAGGCATGTACCCAACTTTTTTGGCAAATATTTTCAAGGTTGGTGGATCGTTGACAATTACAGCCTTTCACTTTGATACTGAAAAAGAGTGTACTGTTGCACTGTGAAAATGGCACTTCGTGTGTCATCATACAGATGATTTGTCATGTTTATACCCCGATACTTTCAATGTTAAATTGATTTAAGGAGACTTATCCCTCTTGTTAGTGACAGCCAAACGAAATGATTATGCATCTGATTTTTAATCCAAAATCAGTTATGACAAGTCAAATGGCCTTCTCTTGATCATGACTAATCAAATTGTCTCTATGTTTCCCAAGTTGAAAGTATAGAAGATGACACTTCATCAGCTATCATGAGTCACGAAGTGCATTTTTCACAGAGAACTGATCCTCTTTTTCTTTATCAAAGTGGAAGGCTGTAGTAAGATTGGATGCAATGCAAACCAATGCACTGGTGGTTGTACACAAGACAGATGCAATGCATTGGGAACCCACGGTGCAAGTAAACAAGGAGATGAATTACTTTGTTTTTGCATTCATGAAAGAAAGAGGAGTTTCTTTTCAGGCAGAGGTCCAACCAGACACAGAGAGGTGCGTGGCTTAGAACAGCTCAGTTTCAGCCAAAGCCAGGCCCTAGCTGTAGAAAAGGACAACATACAAAAAAGTAAAACAATGAATTAAAGATCCCAAAAATGAACTTCATGTGTAGAAGTGCAAGGAACGACATTTTTACAGGATTGCTGGGTGAAGAAACGAGATTGACAATGTTTTACTGGATGCCAAGTTATTACAGAGAAACACTTTGATATAGAATTAACGTGGACTGTGGCACTGTGAAAATGGCACTTCATGTGTCATAATGCTGATGATTTGTCATGATCAAACCCAATACTTTCAATGTTAATTTGATTGAAGGAGACTTATCCCACTTGTTGGAGACAGCCAAACAAAAGGCCTATGCATCTGATTTTCACTCTAAAATCTGTTATGAGAAGTCAAATGGCTTACTCTTGATCATGACTAATCAAACAGCCTCTATGTTTCCCATGTTGAAAGTAGAGAAGATGACATGCACTTCATCGGCTATCATGAGTCACGAAGTGCCTAGCCCTGGGACTCATGGGTCGTCATATTACACAGTTCTCACCCAAATTTGACAAAATTTTGGATTTTGGTAGCTTACATATTTTACTACTGACGGCACTACTTTTGAAAACTTTTCCACAAAGATTGACGTGGCAAAAATTGATGTTAAATAAGAGAAATGTCAAAAAATTGTGAGAGACCGTCATCAGCCTCACTTTGATATGTGATGTCACAATTGTGACGTCACAAGAATTACCTATGGTCATTATAGGTATTTGTTATGACATCACACTCTCTGGACCAATGAGAAGAGGCCGTTTAATCAATATTCAATGGATAAGGATGAAAGTCACTTCTTTAGTTTCAGAGCACTATTAAACATTTATTCTCTTGACTATTTGAGATGAAATAAGGTGCAGTCAGCAGCAAAAGAAGTGTAGGCCTACTTACAGAACGTATGAAAAAAATAGAAGAAAATACATGGAAAAATAGTTAAAATTCAGTTCTCCCAGACCATGTCCTTAAAATCTCATGATTTTCCAATGGGAGGATTCATGACCCCTGTCCCAGGGGTCCAGGGCTACGAAGTGCCATTTTCGCAGTGCCACAGTCCCATTTAATTCTGTATCAAAGTGTTTCGCTGTATTATTAGGTAGAAAATGCTTTTTGTATGTCTCCCAAAGTATTTGGAACATTTTGACATTCTTCACTCATAAGAGTAGGTTGAGATAGAACTCCATAGAAGATTATTTGTCTGAATTAAGTCAAATTCCGTCCACGAAATCAGAAGTTATAGTATGAAAAAAATAGAAGAAAATACATGGAAAAATAGTTAAAATTCAGTTCTCCCAGACCATGTCCTTAAAATCTCATGATTTTCAAATGGGAGGATTCATGACCCCTGTCCCAGGGGTCCAGGGCTACGAAGTGCCATTTTCGCAGTGCCACAGTCCACTTTAATTCTGTATCAAAGTGTTTCGCTGTATTATTAGGTAGAAAATGCTTTTTGTATGTCTCCCAAAGTATTTGGAACATTTTGACATTCTTCACTCATAAGAGTAGGTTGAGATAGAACTCCATAGAAGATTATTTGTCTGAATTAAGTCAAATTCTATCCACGAAATCAGAAGTTATAGAATGTACACTCACCAGCAAAGGAAACACCACACTTGATTTTAGTTCATATTCCTCCAAATACATTTTTTTTTATAAAGACATTTTTCTTTTTCAAATAGGCTACAATATTTATTTTTGCCAAAAACAAAAATTGACGGCATTGGTTCTATGGCCGACAAGTGTAATAGTACCAAAAATCAATTTTGACCATTTCCTGTTTTTCTTTGGTCCGTTTTATAAAATTTTAGATTTAGAGACAAAAACACCTTACCCACAGCTTACAACCAAGGAAGATGCCATTTGAAAACCTGCCTCATAGACGACCATAAGCTGAAAATCACTTCAGCAACTTTATTTTTAGATTGTACGCTCAACTTTTTAAAAATTTGCGATTATCCACTTTTGAAATACAAAAGCTGAATTTAGGATATCGTGAGATGTTTGTCACAGTTAAATGATTTTGGTACTATCGTGCTTGTTGACTCCAGACTCAATTCCATCAAATTGAATTTGTTTTTATAAAAAAAAATTATTTGGAAAATATGAGCTAAAATCAAGTGGTGCTTCTTTTGCTGGTGATTGTATTATGGATTTTGTATGTGTCAAGTTAATGGGTGATTTCAAGTAATTAATTTGGCACTTCGCAGCCAAGTATACTATAACAAGAACTTAGAAGTCATTCAATTAGTTTGTATATTGTCACCTATGCAGCTAGATATGACAAGCACTGTAAAACCATAACTGACATATACAAAACATTCTTAAGCCAGTGACATTATACGACCATATTGAAAGTGACATCACACAGCCAATCCGGAAACAGTTATAAGTCAGCATCATGCAGAATGCAAGTTCATGGTAGGCCTACTGGTAAATTAGTCACTCAGTTATCACAAAAAGACAGATAAAATATCACAAACATGCAGAAAATTTAAATGTACAATATTTTCGAAAGCCCTGGATGCGACCAGCACCCCAGGTTGTGTCTGGTGCACAGAAGATTCAACGAAATAAAAAGTCGTTTTCCATTTTGTTTTTTTCTGCCCGCAGCACATTCAGTGGTGGAGTACATGTATTTATGTGTGTATGCCCACACCTCATTCATCATCAATCATTCAAATATTGGAAATTATTAAAAAATGACATAACATATTCCTACTTTTTACTGTGAAGTACTAAATAAAAAATACTTAATAACACCATTGTATGGGTGATTTACATATTTAAATACTTGGTTCCAAATGATGGTTATGTGGGTTGAGTACTTCACTCCTGCCCAGGTTGGTGTCTACTAGGGTTGGGTCACGTACATCACTATAGATCAACATGCAGTATCTGTTTGAAGTAAATGCATCGATGATGCATTTACCTCCCCCCCCCCATCCCAATGAATCGGTGCTCCCCTCCCCAGTGGCCCTACTCTTTCAGATTTAAAATTTGGTCAATTATTAGAGTAAAACAGAATAAGTGTTTGCGGCCTGTTCTCACTAGTGTGACTGAGTCATGTGACATTTGGACGTATTTAAATGTTATAATGACAATATTAATACATGTTGAGACTGATTTCGCTGGTGTACATTGTGATGGGCCATAAAAAAATCCTACACATATTTCAGAATTTTTAGGCTTACTGGGGTGATCTGCTCAAATTACCGCTACTTTTTCCTGACCAAATAAGAAAAAAAAAATTCATGAGCCATTCGAAGTTTTTTGCTGCTAGGACCAAGCAAAAAGTTGCAAAGGAACCAAAAGCAGACATTTTTGAATATCATCGCTGATGCAGCTGAGATTGCCACTAAAAAGGAATAGGGAAACCGATTTACATATTACGTGAATACATTATTTTAAGCAACTTAAACAGTGTTCATGATCACTTAATTTGATGCTTTATGACAAAAATGATACTTTTTCATCATGTCTTATTTCTAAGCAGAAATATCAATGTTTTATGTCAGGAATGTGAATATCATTCCTTTTTTTTTCAACACATTGCCATTTTGTTGCTCATTGCAGAAGTCAATTACTCGTTAACCCATAGTTGATCACTTCTTTTCAGTATAATGTAGAACAAGTTTTTGTCACCATTTTCATGTTTGCACCCTGCTTCTAACCTCGGGCATGTGTCAAGTGTCAACAATGGATTACGTGGTGGCTCAGCATCCAGACATACAATGTGCGACTATTCATTTTAGAAAATGATGCATTCATATGAGCGCAGCTCATGGCTGCCGAAGGCAGCCATGAGCGAAGCTCACTTAGCACAAGGTCAGCTCATTCTGTATGGTGCTCCTGTCTGCAGTGACTGTCAGAACAGGAAGTGCCTGTAGTTGCCATGAAGGTGGAGCTAGTAGTTTAGTCACAGTTTAGTTTGGTAAATAATTAAAATATGTTAAATAAATTCCAAAATAGATTTAAAATTTCAGTCTAGTCCAAGAACAACCTCCAATGACATATTTCAGAGATTTAAAGCAACATGTGTATCAACATTGGAAATAATTATTTCCCTACCACCTGATTGCAAGAAGTGAATAAAAATTAAAAGTCAATACAAATGTTAATGACTTAAATAGATCACCAAGTAAGAAATCATAACAACACTTAAGGTTACATAATCTACATTAACTATCAACAAATTATGTAACAGTCTAATAGTAAACAGTCACCTCTGAATAGCTATGGTTTTATTGATCTCAGTTATGTAACATCAACAATTATTGCAATCTGTCTATTTATCTGTCTATCTATCTATCTATCCTATCTATCCTATCTATTGTATCATATCTATCTATCTATCTATCTATCTATCTATCTATCTATCTATCTATCTATCTATCTATCTATCTATCTATCTATCTATCTATCTATCTATCCATCCACCTAATCTTATCTATAGATGATCTTATCTAATCCTATCTATCTGCTCATTTGCCCAGTCCTTTAAAAAGATACATTGGCCTTCTGCAAGGAATGTTGAAGATAATGCAGTAGTTCTATAACAATGCTGCGTGAATTTCATGGCAGTGCCATTTACATATTATTGCATCCTACTGACCCAGTGAGTGAGTGAGTGAGTGAGTTTGTGTTTTACGCTCCATCAGCACCGGTGTTGGCTATTTAGAGGCAACCTACTGACCCAGTGAATAGGCCGCTTCAGAATCAGCAGTATCTGCCCATCTACCTGTCTATAATAATAATAAAAATATAGTATTATTTTATATAGTGCCAAAATCAGATAAATCTGCTCACCGGCACTCACCATACAATCATACCAATACGTATAATTATAGTGAACCTTTTGACATGGCTGGAGCGCGCTTTGAACCCGCGTCCACTGTGCACAAGTCAGAAATGCTAACCACTATGCTACAGAGCCACATCTATCTATCTATCTATCTATCTATCTATCTATCTATCTATCTATCTATCTATCTATCTATCTATCTATCTATCTGTCTATCCGTCTAGCTGTCTAGCTGTCTATTTGTCTATCTACCTTTCATCTATCTATCTAATATTGGACAGGCCCTTTTAGCTAAGAGGCTAGAAAATCAATCATTTCTGACACTTATGCTACGTGCAATTGGACATGCATGTATTAAATATAGCTTACAAGTGTGAATCATTATGTCACATTCACTTTTTAGCTAGTAGTCCTAAGTATCATGGCAGGATGCCCCCCTCCCCTCAACTGCCATCAGTTACCCTCGACTTCCCACACCTACCCTAGACTCACCTCAACTACCCTCGGCTTCTCAACTACTCAAGAGCTGCTTCCCTCAGCTACCCTCAGTATCCTGAGATTTTCTCATTTCATTCTGCTTCCTTTTACCTTCTCGTCAATCTCGTGGATGCATAATATATCTTGGCTATTCTCACTTACCCTCAGTTAGCTTCCCCTCAACTGCCCCCTGACTCCTTTATAATGCCCTCTGCTTCCCTCACATACCCCAGCGTCTCTCAACTATACCCTCGGCTTCCTCCACCCACCGTTTAGTTGGGTCATATGTCACAATTCCGTGACCGTTGAGAGCGAAGTAAGGTTTTATGATGGATTTGTCATCTATAAAGGTTTATCTAAAAATTGAGCGGGGGTGACCCTCCCAAAAGTGCGGGCTAACTCCATGAGAGGCCTAAATCCAAAATGGCCACCACCGACACCGGAAATTAAATTTTCAAATGTTTGAGCTACAGTGATGTGCAATACATCAATTTTGGGGTTTGTTTGGTCAAGGAATTCATATCTGGGGGTATTTTGTTGATTTGACCTATATTTGACCTAAAAATCCAAGATGGCGGCCAGTTTTCGCTAAAAATTGTATTTTTTCAATGTCTCTCATATTCCTTAAATGTGAGCACTTCTGGATAGGTTGAACTATGCAGTTATTTGGTGCTTGACTATGTTTATGAACTTTTGAGTCATTTAGAAGGACAGGAGGTTAATAATGACAGGTTAATGAGGGCATGGTTTCGGACAAATTTCGTAAAATATGTGATTTTCAATGGTTTGGGCTACAATGATGTTCAATACATGGATTTTGGGGTTTTATGGGCCAAGGAATTCATATCTGGGGTTAGTTTGATGATTAGATTGTTTGTGACTGAATAAATCACAAAGTGTTTCGTAATATTGCATGGAAGAGTGTTTTTCTTCAACTTAACAGTGCGTTTCCTGAAATTGTATCCTTTAACAAACTGATGATTGTCAGGGCCAGATTATAGAATCTAACAAATTCAGATGTCATTTCAAATGTCATCTGAGAGACCAACTCAATGGCATGAGTCAATAAATGTTGTTATGTAGAGATGGCTAATGTCATACTTCGAAAAGGTTTTCATATAGTTCTTCACTTCTCGGTTTGGTTGTCATGCTCTGTTGACTAAATTATATGGTTATCATGTCAAATTAACAATTAAACATGCCTCTATTTGAGCTACTAAGCTACTTGTGGTTTATTTGGATTACAGTAAACTGCAGCATAACTTATTAATTCTTCTTGCCCATTGCAATTGCTCAGTTCAGCGGCTTTTCTTGAAAAAAATCAATGGTAGCCATTCAGAAATTATTCGTATTTCATAATCTGTATTTCAAAACCTTTAAGATAATACTTAACTAGGTTTTTTGTTGATCAGAGTTAGAGACCATTAATGCTAAAAAAAAAAGCTGGGTGCAGGCTTGCCAATTGATAGCCGCCAAAGGTTTCTCGCATTTGTGACTAGTCATGAACCTTTGTGGTCACCCATTGACAGGCAGATGTCTCACCATTTTCATGACGATTATATCAAGTCTACCATTTAATCTATCTCATCTCAATGTTGTATGACTGTGATGATGCTCCTGCAGGTCTCTGAGAACTTGATCCCAAACAGCAAGTTAAAGCTGATGCCTTCCAGAGCAATTTTGACATTTCTGACCAGTATCTTTAACGAGAGGCTAAAGATTTCTGGCTCTAGTCTGTATTTAATAGTAAAGCATTGGAGTTGAACGTGGTAGGTGAATACGAATATTTTAATGCACTGGTCCATCTGTAATGGATGTACTGATGAACATCTAAGATCCCTATAAACTTTTCTGGTTCAAATTCCAATTTCCTCCAGTCAGTAAAATACATGTATTTCAGTTTTGGAAAATCTTGGAAAGACATAAAATGTCCACCCTTCTAACTGCCTCTTGTCTACTTGGCCACTGCATGGGTGACAGCAGCTACAATATTTTTCTGTTTAAGGAATTTTTAACTTTGCCTCCTACAACCAAAATTTAACCTGTGTATATATACACTGTCACACTGTCAATTTTCCTATTACTCCTTGGTTAGTTTATTGCTTCCACTGTTAATTTTCGAACTTTCAAAGGCTGTAAATCTCATTCTGGTGATATTATTCATTTATTGCTATCAACGTCTGTGAAAATTGAAAAATCATTTATTTTATATAGCACTATCTACCATCATTGAATATCATTTTAAGAAGCGCTGAACATAAAAGAAATAAGATTGATAAATCATGTAAATAGTTAAAATCAGGGAGAAATGTATGACATTAAAAATTTAATAAATAAGAATGTCTTTTATTATCTTTTTAAAGAGTTCAGTTGTTTCTGCTGCTTTGATATCATTTGGCATGGTGTTAATTATAGTTTACATTTTAAAAATGAACCTAAATTTGTGTGAAATTGGCAGCATTTGGCCAACTTTTTTTTTTACTTTTGTGTGTCTTCTAAGAACACAAATAATTATTCCATATTTACCATGAATAAGTAGCCCATCCACAAACTCCAGCAACCCAGTTCAGTATAATTTAGATGTCACTATGTCTTTAAAAATCTCACTGCACCATTAGAGGTAGAGAACATAGTTGACCAGCGATTGTTTCAGATGCAGAATTGGATCTAAAACAATGTCGTCAATATAATGTAAATTTGAGAAAAAAACTACTTCATGAACTTTGAGGTTATAACCATGATATAGATGATGTCCATAGTTATGTGCTACACAACATAACATTTAGGAAAATCTTTACTCAATATTTATGGAGTCATTCGTTAAAAATACTTCTCCTGCAACCACATTTTTTAAATGACATCCAACAGGAAGACTTATTTTATTTTTCAGAATTTATCCCTTGTGTTGAAGAAATATCAATAGCACAGTAACTCAAACTGAAGCTTGTTTAATAAATGGTTCCAAGGGCATTGTGACCATGTCATTTGGTCAACAGGGCATAACAATCAAACCGAGAAGTGAGGAAGTGCATAATTATGAAAACTTCTTCAGAGTACGACTTAAAGCCATTTCTACAACACAACAACACTAATTGACTCATTCCATTGAGTTGGTCTCTCAGATGACTTTTAAACTAATATCTGAATTCATTAGATTATAATCTGTCCCTCATCAGTTCGTTGAGAGATACAATTTAAGGTAACACACCATTAAGTTGAAAACAAACACTCTTCCATGCAATATTAGGAAACACTTAGGGATTTATTCAGTTACAAACTTTCTAATCATCAAACTAACCCAAGACATGAATTCCTTGGCCCATAAAACCCCAAAATCCATGTATTGAACATCATCGTAGCCCAAACCATTGAAAAGCATATATTTTACGAAATTTGTCCGAAAACATGCCCTCGTTAACTTGTCATTATTAACCTCCTGTCCTTCTAAATGACTCAAAAGTTCATAAACATAGTCAAGCACCAAATAACTGCATAGTTCAACCTATCCAAAAGTGCTCACATTGAAGGAATACGAGAAACGTTGAAAAAATACAATTTTTAGCGAAAACTGGCCGCCATCTTGGATTTTAAGGTCAAATATAGGTCAAATCACCAAAATACCCCCAGATTTGAATTCCTTGACCAAACAAACCCCAAAATTGATGTATTGCACATCACTGTAGCTCAAACATTTGAAAATTTAATTTCTGAAGGTGTCGGTGGCGGCCATTTTAGATTTAGGCCTCTCACGGAGTTAGCCCGCACTTTTGGGAGGGTCACCCCCGCTCAATTTTTAGATAAACCTTTATAGATGACAAATCCATCATAAAACCTTACTTCGCTCTCAACGGTCACGGAATTGTGATATATGACCCAACTAGTTTGCTTCCCTTTCCTCCTTCAACTTTCCTCACATATCTTCTGCTTCCCTTATATACCCTCGGCTTCCCTCATCCTCCCTCAACTTTCCTCATATATACCCTTGGCTTCCCTCACCTACCCCCAACTTCCTTCAAGTACCATCTGATTTGCTCAACCACTCTCTGCATGACCATCACTTGTTTTGTAATTTGTATCACAATTTTGGCCATTTAATAAACTCTGTTAACCGTGTAGGCCTACATGTATGTATATTGGTTTTGTTGAGAACAAATAAGATCAATCAATAAATCAATAAGATTGGTCATGTTTAAGTTGAAGAATATAACGTTTAAGACGAAGAAAGAAAGGAGCAAGAAAAAGAGGGAAAAAGAAGCGTCCGAAGAAGTTACGACGGGGAAAGGAAACTTAGGAAAGGAGAGATCAGAGGAAGGAAAAAAGTAAGATGGAATGAAAACATTTTTTATGCCAAGATTGATAAGAACACGAGAAGGAAAAAAATCACTAAAGTATATGTAAATGCAAAGTACTAGTTTTTAAATGAGGAAAACGGTGGTTAATAAGCTGTCTGGGTATTAACTTCAGTTGAACTTTTTGCCCATCCAGGAACTCGTTTGCTTTCACCACAATGCCCAGGGTGCAGGGCTTCTTGGTACAGACCGGTGCCTGTATAATGTCACTTATAGCATGCATGGGTACTGGGTGTACTGGAGCACGTAACGCCCTCCCAGAAATATAAACTGAAATCTAGAAGTAAACATGAAATGCAACGAAATATAAAAGACAAAACTGCCGAGGAAATAGTCAAAGCTGCTTTTATACAGCAGTTGTAATAAGCATGTGATTCGCCAGGTCACTTTCAAACTTGCTATGCATTTTCATGGCTCAACTTCGTGGAGGCAATCATTGGAAGGCAGCGAACAATCAAACAACGATGGATCCAAGACATTCCAAGTGCTCATTCAAGTCAATAATGCCTAGTTTTAATGAAATAAATAAATGCTTTCTATAGGCAGTCTTGAAGAAAAAAATCTGATGTGAGTATTTCTGATAAAATGTAACATGGTGCAGTTTGATTTAGAAATGAATAGTTCAAGATTTCGCTGGCTAAAAATAAAATAATTACTGTTATGAGTGTTGTCATTACGGTAAAATAAATAATAAGGAAAACTCCAGCCCCCCGCCCAATTATCTAACAATCGCTCCCTTTATAGAGGATGTGTGCAGAATACATATCTGTCTTGCTTATGTTCTGACATTTTCACACTTTTTTCTTGATCATGGAAAGTCCCACTAGGGCCCAGGGGTGATTTCTAGCTGGGCCAGCCTGAGCAGAATGACAAAAATGATGTATGTCCTTAATGTATGTGCAAATCCAAACAAATGTGATAAACAATACTGCCATACATGTCATGTTCATCACACCCAGACTGTTGACAAAAAATAGGAAGAATGAATATACAATATAATGGTGTCAAGGCTTGATCTTCTCCCTGCGTCATAACATGTAGCCTACCCATTGGTAATGGCGTGTATGTGTTATTGTACAGAGCACAATGCAATATCAGTTTTCATGGAACCAATATGACCAATATTACATTTATGAGTGCAGTATGAGTTATTGAAGACATCAGCAATGTCCCAAAATATTCTTGGCAAACATGATAGAAAGAAGTATGTGATTTTATTGTCACTTAATGCTGGATTTTTTTAGTATTTCTGATTTAAATTGATGTATTTGAACTGATAATTAATCATCAAATGATAATTAAATAATAATACAGTCAACAAAACAGACAGTTGTTGATGCCAATTGTCCTTTATACCATTCATTCACCTCTGTCAGCCAATCACAAGACAGCATTTCACTACAATGAATCCCATATTCTTTGTTGCCCACTTATCGTCTCATGTCTGCCTGTTTCAGTGTATGTCTCATGATACAAGCCAGTTATTCGCCACGGGAGAGGGAATAGGTGTATGTGTTTATCACACCTCGGGCTATAGCGCTCGGGTGATAAATCACATATTCCCTCTCCCCTGGTGAATAACAAATACTACATTCAACTGACTGGACCCTTACACTCTTATCCATGAACATTCAGTGTTTTTTTTTCTGCCCCCCTGCTAAACAGCAGTCAGCAGCCCTGCAACCAAACAGGACCCTGTCCGAATAGGCATTTCGTGTGATATTAGTTCTTGCGAAAGAACCTGCAAACTAATAAATCTATCTTTGAAACAGTATATTAACCTGATGATGAACAGTATACTTTTGCTGGTACTTGTGAAAGGGCAAACCACTGAAACCAGCATTTTCAGCAGGTCGCATCCAGGACAGCCAGTCCAGAAATGCCACAATGTATCACTGGGGCCAATCAGACAACTTATTGGTTTGTACTTATGCTTCCCATTTCGAATGCACAATAAATCTTCCAGAAGTGCACGTACTCCCAAAGCATGACATGAATGTACTTACTATTGATATGTGAGTAGGCCTATTTTATGTAGACATTTTTACAGTGATTCACGAAACGCGATCGAGTATTCTGAATATCACACGAAGTTATAAATACTAGCTTTTGCGATATTGATTTTTTCTCTGAAACAATGTATATATATTTGGGCCTATAAGCCAACAACATGTCTCACCTTTATACACATAGGGTAGGATGGGGCAAGAAGCCCAGGTTATGTGAGAGCCCCCCCCCCCAGGGTTATATCTTAACTTACATTTTGTGCGTTTTGATAGGATTGAAGCAAGAAGCTTTTTAGGTGAGGTCACAAATTTTCAGGGCAAACAGCACCAAAGCTTAGTAGAAATTAAAGAAACAAAAAATGTGCATGGTTTTTGTAACTTTGATTAATTCGTTGAAAGGGGTTGTCAGAAACAAATTCGGAAAATTTTTAAAGTATAATGGATATCTGCACCATGTTTCTTGCATTTTAGTTCAACATATTGAGGTAAAATTAAAATATGTGTTTGGGGCGAGATGCCCCACATGGTGGGGCATGAGGCCCCCCTTCACTGGGGCTCGAAGCTGCTTCAGGAACCAATTGATAATGTGTACTTTACCTTATATCTTGATAAAAGAATATTGAAAAATAAACGAATAAACAGAAAAATTCTGAAGTCAGCAAAGGTGAATAGAATGCCTTAAAAATGATAGAAGAACCCCAAGAAATAACTTTCAAGCTGAATGCGCTCGC
This sequence comes from Platynereis dumerilii, assembly GCA_026936325.1. Classification (NCBI taxonomy): domain Eukaryota; kingdom Metazoa; phylum Annelida; class Polychaeta; order Phyllodocida; family Nereididae; genus Platynereis; species Platynereis dumerilii. The sequence continues at coordinate 124,421,732 of JAPTHN010000001.1, read as the reverse complement.
AAAAAAGATTGCCATAGGATTATAATAGAGGGGCTTCTTGCCAAATGGGTGGGGTAAGAAGGCCATTTTCAATTTTTTTTACAAAAATGGCCATTACTCTTTTATTAAAATTGGTAGACATTTGTTTCACTAGTTATAAGTAGAGTCAAGTGATCCCTTCATGACGGCATAAGCATTCAAATAATCGACCATAAAAAGTAGGTCAAATCGCACCTCGAAGTTCAGGGGGGCTGCAAGCCCCGCCCTACTCTATATTCAAACAGATTATAAAGACCAAATCTTGATGTTTATGCTGTAAATACACTCTTGCTCATAAATATGGAATATATCAGCATGCACTTACCACAGAAATTGACAACTATATTATGACAACTTCTGCTGCAGCACAGTCCAATACAATTGTTGGCATTTCCAATGACCACCTGTTAGGGAAGATAAGAGCATGTCATGTTAAAAACCCACGCCATAGCGTAAACCTAGCAGCGGGGTGAAATATGGGAAGATCAGGGGGTTGATGAAGCACGTTCATTGAAAGTGGAGCACATCCAATCAAAACTTCAAAATTCTAGCAAAAAATATTACACGAAGCTTTTAAAGAGTCACTGTGGGAAGATGACTAAAACTTTATTGTGGACTTTGCATGCTTGGATTCAAACCCCCAAATTATGCTTTTTCTTGAAAATTCACTAGACAATTCAGTGTGGTTGAGATAATGGGGTATTAGGCAAACTCTATGAGACCTATCATGACTTTTATCAGGCATTATCCTAACCTGTTGTCACACACGGTAGAGAGACTATCTGTGATAAAGGAGATTAGATTGTTGACAATTTTTCACAAAACCATTCTAAAAAGAAGTCCAACAGTGTTTAATTCTTAGATAGGCGACTTTTCTGTTGAATCAGTGTTGATATTCTTGATAGAATAGAGGTGAACATGTCTGCTTTGTTCAATAAAATTTCTATTTATTTTAAATATTTTTTTTAAATTTTCTGATAGTCAAGTGTTTCTATATATATAAGTAAAATGAAACTTGTGATGCATTAATTAAGCAGATTGAAATGTTGTGAAAGACAGGATTTCATCACTTCACTAAATAAGTTCATCAAAATAGTTTAATTTCTGCTGGAGCAAGTAACTTGAAAACAAATCCCTTAAATAGGGCTCTCTGATACAAAGTACAATTCCTTGGATGGTAAACAGAAGAATGGCATCTTTGATGAATTCATCAGAAGATGGTCATATTGTTCGCAAAAGCAACTCTTCACCATTTTTGCGCCACCTTGTGTGTAAGCAGCATACAAACATGTAAACATGAAAACATGATGGCATGAACCGGCAGAATCCTTTCAACCATCTCTTTTAATTTCTTGATTTTCAATTGGGAAGGGAAACGCATAAACCTAAATACCGATAGGGATCATCCCTATTAACTCAATAGTCACATCCATTCCCATATATATATATTTATTTATTTAGAAAAGACATAATGTATGACATGACATCCACGAAAAACCTTACACAGCGCTACTGAAGAAATATTGGGGTTAAAAAATGAGCCCAAAATGGGACCTATACCATCTGAAACCACAATCATACTACCAATTTAAGACACAAATACGAAAAAAATCTGTTGGGAATTTTTTGAGAAATTCAACTTTAAAAAAAATCTAATTAATCCCACCACTAAAATACATGCGTAATGGCATATTACATTATTAACAAGCTTGAAAATGTGATGAAGTCTGTTGGCTAAGCTCTGTAATGTATTTCAAAGAAGGTTTGATGATGAATTAATAATATTTACTAACTTGTGGTCAATTCCACCGTGACTTTTGGGACAATTGATACATTTTCTAGCCATGTCACTGGCCAAATTTGTCAGAAAAAATGAAAGAGAATTGTGTGGCTGGGCTACATCATTCTTATAGCCTTAAAGAATAAATTAGTGAAGAAAACACATCCGGATATTAATTGCTATTTCTGCAATTAAATTAAATAAACTGTCGTGACTGATGGGACATTTTTGACCCCAGGTTTTTGGGTATGTTTGCTTTTCTTGAAATATCTGTGTTCAAAAGCAAGCCATACAGCCATGGCCGTAAGTTTTCACTCGTCTGCAATGCTGCACTATGGTGCAATTATTGTGACCAATCATAACAAAGCAAATACTTGCTCAATAATCCCTAAATCGTGAGCAATTATAGTTTGTACAGAGTAGAAGGTGTTCTGGTGGAAATAATTGCATTAGATTTTATTTTCACAGTAATTGTGAGGCAAAATAAGGAATAAGTTGAATTTTGAGCATACCAACAGTGCACCAAGAGCTACAAAGTGTGTAAACCAGTCAAGGTTCAGTGAATCACAAATATCGTCAGCTATTGTTTACATTACTTACAGATTAGTGATCCCAAACTGTTTTGGTGTCAATTGATTTTGTATTGGGGTCACTGAGGAGGGGGAGGGGTAGAACCCCACACGATATCTCAGCAATTTTTTTTATACCATTTGCTTGTTGACTGTTGAGTTTTCATATGAGTTTTTGATCTCCTACTTGTTTCATCAACATATAACTGTTGGCCCCCGGCTAGGAAGGAGGGCACTACCCTCCACCCCAAGAAAAGATAACAACAATAACATAGAAAAAGAATCAAAGATGCTAAAAAAATCAAGGAAATGTTCACATAATTTTACAAAAAATCAAGGAAATATTCACATAATTTTACATTTTGGGAATTTTTTTCTGAATTCCAAGAAACTATTGTAAAACTGTTTGCATAAGGAGAAAATTTAATTTGCAATGACAAAATTCTCAGGAAATTCTGACAAGCTGGGATATTGTATAAATTGTGTGTTACAGGGTGTATTTTTTTCAATACCCCTTAAGTGTGACAGATGCCATTGTGATTAAAAATTAGATGGAAAGATAGATGGAATGGTTGGTGGAAGGGAAAGAAGTTTAGGATTTTTTTTTTCCAAAATTGTATCGAAAGTGTATCCAAAAAATGTGCCAACCCTCCTTCACCTGTGTTACAACATTCTTTTGCTTTGTTTGGCAAATTGAGAGATTGTGTTTATAGCATAAAGATACTATGATAACTTTCACCAAACTTGTATCCTTTGGTCTTGCTCTGCTTGAGTGATTTGGCTTAGCCAGACCAGGACTTAGACCTGGCTCTTCTCTTAAGTCCATCTTGGTGAAATCGGCCCTATGTTTCCCATGTTGAAGTAGAGAAGATGACACTTCATCAGCTGTCATTAGTCAAGAAATGTATTTTTTCACGGTGAACTGATCCTCATTTACAGCCTTCCACTTTGATATAGACACATAACAATGAAGAGTACTCATTTCGATAAGACAGGTACAAGGTATACCTGGAAAAAGTGTAGAAACATCTTGCTCAATTTTCCAAACAGGTAGTTGATAACTGCTATGCCTAGTAGGCATTGCCTACTTTGACAGGCTGTCCCACAGCTGATGATTTGAAGAAATACTGCCGAACTTTGAATTGTACTTAATTTGAACCTTATATATGCTAATTTAGATCTTAATGTATATTATGCATGAGGGAAATGATTGATGCCTGCACAAATCTATGAAGAAGTTTGGATGTAGTTTGATTGTTGTGACCTGATATGTCACCAGACATATTAACATGCATCATTCTGTGCTGTGACCTTGCTCTATATTTGAACTCTTAATAAACAGGCTAATTAGGAGTCAGTGCTGACTTATGATTGATCTTTTTTATGAGTGTCAGCTTACTAGTAACATTTATATCCATTTTAGGCATGCTTTAACTTTTCAAAAGCTATAAAGCTTCACTTATCCATACTAAGGATAATGCTTCAGATTTCAACAATCAAAAACTGAAAATTTGGAGAAATTGTTTACTTTTAGCATTTTTGCATTCTTTCAGTGTGCGATAAACAATTTGTCACATGTATTTCTATAAAGTCATTAGATATTTTAAATTCACCATTATATATAAGTTATTTGAAATGCATTACTGAGCTTAACCAACAGGTTTCATCATATTTTCAAGCTTGTTAATTGTGTTATGTGCCATTGTCATGTATTCTAGTGGTGGAATAAACTAGATTTTTTAAAGGGCCACACTCATCAAAATCACAGATTCGTTCATTTTTTTCCTTATGAAAGAATGGGCTACTGCAAGTGCATCCTGTAAACCTTAAAAAAATTGGTTTTAAGCACAGAGCAAGAAAAATATATGAACTTGGGATTTTAGCAATATTTTGTGTCCCCACTGCATCTTCAGTCAGCTGATGAGTGACGTAGGGTAGGGTGGACCTCCCCCCTCTCCAATTAATTGAACAAATTTGAGGTGTCCACCTGATATGCCTGTGACAAACTGTCAAGGAATTAAGAAATATGACTTGATATGATATTACTAGCTGTGAATTTGCTACACTTGGGAAGAGGCTCATTTGTGCAAATGACAATAGGTGTAAAAAAAACTGAATAAAACAATTTACAACTTACAATCATTCAGCCATGCACTGAAATCTGATTGGTTGATTTTCTAAAGGTTGAGTGAGTAAGCAGTGACTGATTTGGAACACAATTTGCAAGACCAGATCGCTAAATGTAGAATTAGGGCCTAAATGTATGGGTACCTGGGCCTATTTGGACGGCTGTTTCAATCATCCTTTGCCTCATTGCCGTGTCCTCCCCCTGTCCTAATTAGCGTACCAATTGCATAAATACAGGACGTAAAGCCCCAATTATCCATCCATCTATCTATCTATCTATCTATCTATCTATCTATCTATCTATCTATCTATCTATCTATCTATCTAGCCAGTCTGTTTGTCTGTCTGTCTGTTTATACACATCACATGTGTGTCCATCTTCAAATTCTGTCTATCTAAAATACCAGTTGCTGCCATCACAAGATGCGTTCTGGACTTGGCAAATATGAGGCAAAATAACCAGTGCCAAATAAAGTAAAAAGAACCAGCCAATCAGCACCTCAGAATTTATAATTATTCATATGGATGAGAGTTGGGGCGGAGTTGGCAGTACAATAGACCTTCTCACAAGCATTTAAAATATTTTACACAGTTTCAGCTTGTCTCAGATTTACATTGTCAGCTTTTTAAGTTTCATCTCTTTGTTCATTAAACATTTCACAGCTAGGCCTCACCATTTTTTCATACCTCCAGAAGTCATAAAAGGTCATCTATTTGTTTATTCATTACCCAGTCCTATGTGACTTGCTCAGTTTCTCCCTACAGGAGTCGCTTTTGCTTGTGCCAAAAATTTGGCCAAAATCAGTAACTAAAATAATTTTTTTCATGGGTTTATTTTGGGAGAAATTCAAAAGGAACACTGTCCTGTTTCTGTAAATGGTACATTTGAAGCTCTCAGCTAATAAAAAAATTGCACTATTGTGTGCCTTTAATGTGCTGCTGCAAACACAAACAATAACTGTGGAAGCCTGGCACCTGTGTTTCGATGTTGGAAAGAGTAGGCCTACATGTTTTTATTGATTTTTTCTCCCTTTTGTAAAGGTTTGTATACCTTCTTGTTACAACGTGTGATTAACCATATCATACTAAATGGAAGTTTTTAGCAAATTTCTTTCTTGACAATCAATTCTGAGTACATTTAAGTAAAATGGTGCTATGCCTTTGAAACTGAGTTCAACCTATTGCATTTGTGAAGTTTGTGATATTATTTACCAAAAGATGACCTACAGTAGCGTAGTCCGACAAAATCTGACTCAAAACGAAGTATATTTCGGTCTAACAGTAGCGGTCAAAAGTTTAGGCCGCGTCAATGTTCTGGTAATATAAGGGAAATTAGGTGCTCAACTGAAAAATTTCTGCATGGATTTTCTTGCCTCTGTGTCAGGGAAGTTCTACAACAGAGAAAACTAGATCTATTTTTATCACTTCCTTGAATATGTGTGATAAACAAAAATTTCAGGTGGTCTAAACTTACTGTCTGATGCTGCTTACATCCACAAATGCCCTTAATGGCATTGTTCATTAGCGGAAAGGTGGCTAAAATATTCAATGTTGTTTTAGACAAGTTATTCAATCATTTTTCATGTGATTTAAAGGCAATTAATCATGTAACAGGAAAAACCATATTTTTTTACAATTTCAACTTTGGAGGTAATAATGGTGATTCAATGAGCCAAAATTGTTAATAAATACCTGAGTAGGCCTATATGTCCTGATAAAATCAACAAACTTTTGTTCTTTTCCCACAGTACAGACAAAATTACAGACGCCACTCTGGAAAGTGTACTGAAACGTAATGTTAATAAATGGACCAGTTTTACGCCTTTCATAAAAGTGGTTGTAGTTTTATCATAAGTAAAGCGAACGAACAAAAGTTGTTTGATTTCATCAGGACACATGCTCAGGTCAATGTAAACACTCCGGTCCTGTTTTCTGATGCTACAAATAGGCGTCTCTTAGACAAAACCCAGGCAAAAACACCATTTTTGCAGTATGACTGGGTGTCAAATGTATTCATACTCCATTAACCCTTGTAGCCGCAATGGGGGCCTCGGAGGCCCCCCTGGGACTTTTGGCTTCAATATCTCGCACAATATTTGGTCAATGGCGTTGCAGATTTCATGTAATCCTAGTCCAACTAATTGTAAACAACATCCAGACGTTGTGAATTTATTGATATTGAACATGGTCACTGGCGATAGTTTGAGCGTTTTTCCGACACAAAGCCGCAATGGGGGCCTCATAGGCCCCCACCCTTGTACATGTCATATAAGTTGTAGAAAAAAACTGCAACTGTGCTACAACTTATTAGAGATCAGATTATGGTCAATACAGTCGCTTTTGTATGTTTGGAGAGCTGATATTTGTTTGTCGGTCCATTGCAACACAATTGAAATTATATATATTTGCATTTCTAGTAAAATTCTCATTAATTTACTTAAAAAGGGACAACATTGACCTTTTAGTGATCTGAAACCTACAAAAATGGATTCAGCATAATGAAAAACTCCTTCAGTGATGATTTTGTAAATGTAGCTGGTGTGATTGAAGTGCCAGACCTTCATTCTCAGAAAAAAACTGGCCCAAAATGGGCACCTGAAGGAATGGATCTTGCAAGGCGAGGGCCAAAATGGCCATTTTCAGTGCTCCTTTTCTCATCTCTTGAAATTTTTATGGCACAAAATGGTTTATATTGAAATCAGAAGACAATCCCAATACTTTACAGAATAGTTTGGTGTCAAAATAACTTGAAAAATACTGAATATTCCAAAATTGTATCAAATGGACAAAATTGCGAAAATTTAATGAAATAATGATATCGTATTTTTATCAATGAGATTTCATGTTCCCCCAATTTCACCACCACTATCCTCCATTTTGACTTCATTTAATACACTGATATTACTTTTGAAGAAATTTTTTTAAACCACTGTATATTTGAGGCTTGTGAAAGAGAGGGGGCCTCAGAGGCCCCCATTGCGGCTTTGCATACTCAAAATTGGTTGCGGCTACAAGGGTTAAAAGGATGAAATGTGTCAGCTAAGCTCTGAAATTTTAGGAGATGGCAGGCAGAGGATGCATATTTAAATATATTGCAATGCTAGAATAGTGTCATCTCTGACATCACAGTTCAACAGCATAGAAAAGAACTTGAGATTCCACGTAAGTATGACAAGGACTGTATTGACTGTCATTTCACTTTTAATAGAAAAAAAAATTTCAAATTCATATTTTACCTTGAACTTTTGTTCTTGCACCTCTGGGACATGGTGGAAACACCTTGGGAACATTTCACAAAAATAGCACAATTCAAAAGGCATAAAACTCCAGTTTTGTTGAAAATCATAAAGTACAGTAACTGTTGAGGAAGTGATTTTTCGGCCTTTCGTTGTCTATTACGCAGGCTTTCAAAATTCTTTTGGTTGTAAGTTGAAGGTAAGGTGTCTTTTTGCAAAATCTCAAATTTGATAAACGGACAAAAAAGGTTTTGGCAAAAAACTAGATATTTCAAAGATGTCTTCCCTAGTTTTAATGACAATGGACTAGTATTTGTAGCTTGCAGGGGCGTCAGTTTCGTTTTAAAGTGGTGGGGGCAAATAGTGGTCACACCTTCGTGGAAGGTGTCACGGAGAAAATTACAATTTTTTTGATTCAGAAACATGTATACTTTGGCCAAAAAGTGGTGGGGCAAATGCCCCACGAGCCCCACCTACACTGACGCCACTGGTAGCTTGATTGGTTCATTTCTGTCAGAGTCAACGATTTTCAAAATTTCGGGTGTAGGCTTGTCCCGAACACTTTTTACAAAAGGTAATCAACTTCCAGTGAAATGATGGACCGCCAAACAGTATAAATGTTACAAAGGAAGTCCTTTGCTGTCCGGTAAATTTCATTGAGAAATTGATTTTCACCAGTCACTTGATGAAGTATGCTCAGTTGTCGGCTCTCCTGAATGGTGAAATTGGTCATATCCATTGGAAAAGCCACAGATTTTTATAACAGTGTAGGCTCACTCGAAGACTGTAGTAGGGCCGATTTCACCAACACAGTTAAGCTAGGTCTGAGTCTTAGACCTGGACTAAAGTAGTTCCAAATCAAACTATAGGGTCAATTTCAGTAATAAAATGGCAGCACCTCCTAGTAAGCAAATTACCTAAGACCAGTTTTAACCTTAAACCTAGTCTTAGCTGTGTTGGTGAAATCGGCCCCTGTTGTCTGACCAGAAATAATGCCACTTAGCAACAAATATACGCATTTAGGGTTGATATGCAGACCTATAATTCAGCCTACTTTTATAAATAGGCCTATAGCGGAGAAGCAATTGTTTAGATATTCAAGTTTATTTACATGTAAAGGGGGACTTATTTTTTTTGAACTGATTATAATAACTTTTTTGTCCATTTACTGATACTATTACTAATTGCAAAATGAACTTACCTCAAGGAACACAGTGCATAGTTTTCTTTCATGGTATTTTTCGTTCTTGGTGTTTTAGCATTCTTTTTGAGTGTTGCATCAGCACAATTGATGTATGAATCATAGTGTGGTCTCCTTAATTAAATGTAAGTGTTAATCCCCTATCAGACTGTAGCATTACAAGTGTCATCTACATGATCAGAGACATGCCAACCTTGACAAAAATGCTGAGAAAAATCTATTTATCCAGACACAAAAAATATGTATGTATCATACAATACAAAATGGTATTAGCATATTAGTCACAGCATTTTTCCTGACAACACTCTCAATTAGGGTATATAAAGGTGATGGACCGGACTAGCCTTATACATCCAGTCTACCGCAGGACACTTGTCTGTGTTTGTCGGAGGAAAGCCTCACAAATTCGACATTATGGGTTTTGATATTCCTGAACCTTACGTCTGGGACGAGTCCTTTAAAGTCTTTGTAAGGAAATTGTTCAGTATATTACAGCAAATTAAATACTGTGCTGCCTTTATGTAAGCGAAACAGGTGATGTCTTACGATTGGGTTGATGTTAGACATCCTCAGCAAAACTGCATGTGAAAGAAAGGATGCTCATCCGATGAGAAGAAAAAATACTGCGTTAAGATGACCAAATTTGATGCGTGTGGTTGCAAATGGCTGCCACTTTTATTTACTTTTACAGTTACTTATCATTAAAACGTATTAGGTAAGTGAACCCCGCTTGCCTTTGAATTAACACTGGCCTTGTGTTTCACTTACATATCAGACACTCACACCTAACTCTAGAAAAGAAAATTGGCAGCTATTGTTATCCCACATGCCCCAAATATTGTTAGCCAATATGTTTTCAACTCATCAGATGGGAATTCATTAATGTATCATTAATGTATTTAATTCCATAATTAAGACCTGAATGATTGACACCATAATTATGACCTTCCTCAATTAAATCTGTCTTGTCGCAGTATGACAATCTGGACGAAGAGCACAAGCAGTTGTTCCAGGCCGTCTTCAATGTTGCCGGTGATCCCGCTTCTGATGCCAACCTCAAGAATCTTGTTGACGTCACATCAAATCATTTCTCAGAAGAAGTAGTCAGGGAGATATCTAAAAAAAGAGGCTTATTTCTTGTACAGGTCTTACTCATGAGAGCACCACTTGAATTTGGTACCGATTGAAAGAGGAAACTTTGGAGCTTCAGAAACCATGGTTTTCACTTTCCAAAGGTGGTAGGTTTTCTTTCTGGGAGGGGTAAAAGGTCAACGACCTCTTGATTTTACAGTCATTTAATGAAAAATGCATTTTCTTCGTGTTTTCAGTATAACTTTTCAAGTGTTTTACATATTAATTTCAAATTCACCAAAAGTGAAGATGATTCCACGTTATTTGGGTCACCAATTCAAAAAATGCACTTTGTTGACCCCATTTGACCCCAAAAATAGGTCAAAGTTGATAAATATCGAAAATTTCACTCAAAATAGCTATATGTACTTCAATATGTTATTGTCATGCCCAAAATATTAAATAAATCAAGATAATTTCTCATGCACCAGGAAGTCACATGGACTAGCATTACATATGTTGGGAAATTTGGTTGCTATGGATACATGTTACCTATTGGGAGGGGTGAAGCTCAAAACTGCACCCTCCTTTTTTGGGCTAAATTTATATTCATTTATGGGACAATTTCCATATCATTTGTTTCTTCTGTTCATGGATATGCCTCATTATGAAGAAATACCATTCCAAATTATTGGTCAAACAAATATTCTATGAATAAATATTAAAATACTAGTTGCTGTAGATTCCGTTAGCCATAGAAGGTGTGAAATCTGAAACCTCGCTCTCTGTTTTTGGACAAAATTTACCTTTCATTTATAGCACAATTTCCAAATCATTTGTTTTTCTTGTCTATATATGTAATATTTTTAGGAGATACCATCCTTATTTACTGCTCTCACAAATATTTGATAAATATATGTTTCAAAATATTGGTTGCTATGGATACCTGCTAGCCATAAAAGGGGTAAATCTCTGAACGTCACCCACCATTTTCGGCAAAATACACCTTGATTTACTGCATCATGTCCACATCATTTGCTTTTCTGTTTATGAATATGCCCTATTATGTAGCGATACTATTTCAAATTACAAATCAAACAAATAGTCAACTAATATATAGCAAAATTTGGGTTGTTATGGATATTTGTTTGCCAAAGAAGGGAAGAAATCTGAAACCTCGCCCTCTGTTTAAGGCCGAACTTTACCTTCATCAATGGTAGAATTTCCATATCATTTGTCCTTCTGTTTATGGATATGCTATGTTATGGGGAAATACCATTGTTATTTACTGCTCAGACAAATATTCAATTAATACATTATTAAATATTGGTTGCTATGGATACCTGTTATCCACAGGACAGGTGAAAACCGAAACCTTGCCCTCTGTTTTTGGGCAAAATCAGTCTTCGTTTATAACACAACTTCCACATAATTTATTAATCTGTTTATGGATATACCATGATTTCAGGAAATACCCCTCATTTACTGCTCACAAATAAATATGGGTTCCTTCAAATATTCTATGAATATACATTGTTTGCTGTAGATACCTGTTTGCCATAGAAGGTGTGAAATCTGAAACCTCGGTCTCTGGTTTTGGCCAAAATGTACCTTCATTTATAGCACAATTTCCGTATCATTAGTTTCACCTGTTCATGTTATTTCATATTATTAGGAAATACCATCCTTAATTACTGCTCTCACAAATATTTAATAAATATATATATATATAAATTTATCAAAATATTGGTTGCCATGGATACCTGTTAGCCAGAGAAGGGATGAAATATGAAACCTCGCCCTCTGTATTTGGGCAATATGTATCCTTATTTGCCAGTGGCACAATTTCCACATCATTTGTTTATTCTCTTTATGGATATGCTTCATTATGAGGGAATGTCATTCATATTTACTGCTTACACAACTATTCAATAAATATACCACCTGTTGCAGTGGGCAATTACCCATAGGATGGGTGAAAACTGAAATCTCACCCTCCATTTTTGGGGAAAATTTTCCTTCATGTAAGGCACAATTTCCACATCTCTTGCTCTTCCTCTCACATATATGCCACATTTTGAGGAAATACCATCATTGATTGTTGTTACACAAATATTCAATCAATATGTATTTCTAAATTTTGTTTGCTTTGGACACTTGCAACCCATAGGAGGAGTAAAAGTTTAAACTTTGCCTTAAATTTTTCGTTGAAATTTACCATCATTTATTATTCAATTTCAATGTTTTTTGCCTCTTCTGTTCCTAGACATTTCACATTATCAGTGAATACCATCCCAATTACAGGTCACCCCAAATATTCAGTGAATAAAAAAATTTTTGGTTGCAATGGAAACCTGTCACTCACAGGTGGAGATTTAAATTAAAAGCTGGCCCTCAGTTTTTGGGCGAAATCACAACATATATGCCAATACAGATAGATATTGTAAGTGCACTAAGCGGAAATTTTGCCATAAATGATTGTAAATTTTGCTCACACAGAGAGTGAATTTTTGAGTTTTCACCCCTCCTGTTGGTAACAGGTATCCACAGCAACCCATATTCGGATATATATATATTAATTGAATATATTTGTGAGCAGTACATAAGGGGCATTTCCTAAAAGCATGGTACATGTATATTCATAAAGAGAAGAACAGATGATGTGGAAATTGTGCTGCAAATTAGGGTAATTTCTGCCTGAAAACTGAGGATGAGGTGTCAGTTTCACCCCTCCTATGGGTGACAGGTATCCAAAACAACCAATATTTAAATATTTTATTTATTGAATATTTATGTAAGCAGTAAATAGGAATGGTATTTTCTCATAACATGGCATACCCATGAACAGAAGAAACAAATGATATGGATACTGAGCTATAAATGAAGGTAATTTTTTCCCAAAGACAAAGGGCGATATTTTGGTTTTCACACCTCCCATGGATAACTGGTATCTGTGACAACCAATATTTGAATATATATTTTTATTTAATATTTGTGTAGGCAGTAAATAAGGGTGGTATTTCTTTATAACATGGCTAATCCTTAAACAGAAGACACATATACTGTGGAAATTGTGTCAATAATGAACATAAATTTTGCCCTAAAACAGAGGGCGAGGTTTTGACTTTAACCCCTCCTATTGGTAACAGGTATCCACAGGAACCCATATTTATTAGTGAGCAGTAAATAAGGGTAATTCCTCAAAGCATGGCATATCCATAAACAGAATAATAAATTATGTGGAAGTTACATGTGTTATAAACGAAGATTAATTTTGCCCAAAAACAGAGGGCAAGGTTTCGGTTTTCACCTGTCCTATGGATAACAGGTAGGCCTATCCATAGAAACCAATATTTTAATGATATATTAATGATATTAATTGAATATTTGCCTGAGCAATAAATAAGGATGGTATTTCCCCATAACATAACATATCAATAAACAGAAGAACAAATGATATGGAAATTCTGCCATTAATGAAGGTAAATTTTGGCCATTAACAGAGGGCGAGGTTTCAGATTTCTTCCCTTCTTTGGCTTAAAAATATCCATAGCAACCCATATTTTGCTATATATTTGTTGAATATTTGTTTGATTTGTAATTTGAAATAGTATTTCTACATAATAGGGCATATTCATAAACAGAAAAGCAAATAATGTGGAAATGATGCTGTAAATAAAGGTGAATTTTGCCAAAAATAGTGGGTGACGTTTAGAGATTTACCCCTTTTATGTTTAGCAGGTATCCATAGCAACCAATATTTTGAAATATATATTTATCAAATATTTGTGAGAGCAGTAAATAAGGATGGTATCTCCTAAAAATATTACATACATAGACAAGAGAAACAAATGATTTGGAAATTGTGCTATAAATGAAGGTAAATTTTGCCCAAAAACAAAGACCTAGGTTTCAGACTTCACACCTTCTATGGCTAACAGGTATCTACAGCAACCAATATTTTAATATTTATTCATAGAATATTTGTTTGACCAATAATTTGGAATGGTATTTCTTCATAATGAGGCATATTCAAGAACAGAAGAAACAAATGATATGGAAATTGTCCCATAAATGAATATAAATTTTGCCCAAAAATGGACCGCGCAGTTTTGAGCTTTACCCCGCCCTGTAGGTAACATGTATCCATGGCAACCAAAATTTCCCAACATATGTAATGCTAGCCCATGTGACTTCCTGGTGCATGAGAAATTATCTTGATTTATTTAATATTTTGGGCATGACAATAACATATTGAAGTACATATAGCTATTTTGAGTGAAATTTTCGATATTTATCAACTTTGTTGACCCCATTTGACCCCAAAAATAGGTCAAAGTGCATTTTTTGAATTAGTGACCCAAATAACATGGAATCATCTCCACTTTTGGTGAATTTTAAATTAATATGTAAAACACTTGAAAAGTTATACTGAAAACACGAAGAAAATGCATTTTTCATTAAATGAATGTAAAATCAAGAGGTCGTTGACCTTTTACCCCTCCCAGAAAGAAAACCTACCACCTTTGGAAAGTGAAAACCATGGTTTCTGAAACTCCCAAGTGTCCTCTTTCAATCGGTACCAAATTCAAGTGGTGCTCTCATGAGTAAGACCTAAGCCTACTTTTGGCTCCTCTGCTCCCTGACTAAAGAGGTAGGAGTAAAAAAATATCAAGATAATAAGCTGATGCTTGATTGTATAAGAAAAAATAATAATGTGCTCTTTCACAGAACAGCTGGCCTATGACAGTGCCTTTGTATTCATGAGCACTGACATGTGCCAAATCTCCTGGGTTAAGACCTAATTGCGAAAGACAAAAATACATTTCACCTTTTCGTATTTGTTTGCATTCACAATTCTCCTCTGAAAATATTGTTATTCCAATGAAAATTAATCTGATCATAAAAAACAAGAAGTACTGTACTCCGAAACAGTTCTTGGCATCAGAAATTTTAAAGGTGAATTTGAGAAGACATCGAAGGCAGACATAGTGACGCCCAGTGTATTCTAATTCACTGTATCAAATTTGGCATTCTCAGCACAACATTGGCATGACAAAGATTTCTCCTTTAGAAGTCCTTCTAAGCAACACCAAGAAGCCTATCGTTGTCATAGAAACACATATGCTAGAAACAAATCAACATGGCACCCCGCAGCTTATTTCAAGATAATTCGCTTCTAATAAATGCAAATAAGAGTTGCAATTTCGACATTTGACATTTGTTGTGTCCTTTCAGAAAATGATGTCAGCAGCAAACTATGAAATGGAAAGCCACAAGAAAGCTCATGAAGACTTCCTAGCCAAGATCAAAGAACTTGCTGTTCCAGTGGGAGAAGACAGTGTCACTTTTGCAAAAGAATGGTAGGTTTTCTTTTTCGATTTAATAACATCTCTCTGTGTTCATAATAGTGCTAATATTTGCCCCGTGTGCCAAAATAGAGTGATACTCTGTAATCACCTCTGCTTGGTCTGTAATAGGCTGACAATGCTGTGGAAATACAGCAGTCTGCTGATTTGCAGTTCTGTATAAGGCTGTGATAAAAATGTCGCTGCTGCTGTGTGATTGTTTTTGGATAAAATCACAGAAATTGTCCTTTCTTATGGTACCAAGAAATTGAGTTAAACCTACAAAAAGTGGATTATGTCCAATATAAGAGAAAGTAGTTTCAGTGCAACTTCATGATGAAATCATTGGTCTTCAACTAAATTATACACTAATGGTTGTTTAACACTTGCAATCCTGGACAAAAGAGTGACTCACTGGTCAATTCCAAAATACTTTGATTGCCTCTCTTCAGCAAATGTCTTTTACACTAATCTATATACTTTTCATCCAGGTTGGTCAATCACATCAAAGGCACAGACTTCCAGTACAAAGGCAAACTGTAGTTTAATTTGAAAATGTGGATTTAATCTTAACTCAAAGCATTTACATCGTAAACATTAGGAAATACCAAGACAAAATAAAATAAACCGGAAAAGAATATTATTTTATTGTTGTTTTCTTTTGAAATAAAAGTTCTGAATTACTGAAGATATAAAACGTCTTTTGTCATGATTAACATTCCACTTAAGACTCGGTGATGCAAATCCGAAGTGTTGCAACGGTTTATTAAGTCTACCGGAGGTCGGAATACAAGCGGCTAGTGTTTCAGGAAATTTTTTAAGTTTTAATGTGGGGCGGAATGCTGGAGAGCCGGAAAATGAAGAGTCGATCCATTATCACACCCTATTGGGAATCAGTTGAGCGCACCTTTTTGTAAATATATTTTTTTGGACAGGCCTTAAATCCAATTTTTTGAAAAGAGGGTATGTGCATTCAGAGTCAGTTGATTCAGACAAAAAACAAATACACATGTAGAGTAGGGCGGGGCATGCAGCCCCTCTTAACTTCGAGGTGCTATTTGACCTACTTTTTATGGTCGATTATTTTTTTGATTTTGATTTGATTTGTCTTAGTTAAGCCGCTAGTTGCAGCTTCCCTTCCTGGGCCAATTCTGCAGTCAGGAAGGGATCACTTGACTCTACTGATAGTGAAACAGATGTCTGCCAATTTGAATATAGGAGTTATGGTAGTTTTTGTAAAAAAAAAGTGCAAATGGCCTTCTTACTCCACCCATCGGGTAAGAAGCCCCTCTATTGTAATCCCATGGCAATTTTTTTTGCAAGCACATTCAGCTTGAAAGTTATTTCTTGGGGTTCTTCTTTCATTTTTCAGGCATTCTATA
Source organism: Platynereis dumerilii (assembly GCA_026936325.1). NCBI lineage: Eukaryota > Metazoa > Annelida > Polychaeta > Phyllodocida > Nereididae > Platynereis > Platynereis dumerilii. The sequence continues at coordinate 124,405,000 of JAPTHN010000001.1, read as the reverse complement.
TGGGTCAAGCCATAAAGGTGAAAAGATGACTTTACTAGCTGAAGGAAATTCTTTCTTTGTCCATTTTTAAAGTTTAAAATGATAACCCATGTCTTGAACTTTTATTTCATGCACAGTGAACTCCTGGGAACCTCTTATTTGATGAGATATAAGTAAATCTTCCAGAGTAAAATTTTTTACTGTTTTTCGTTACTCCCCATTAGGTTGTGATAACTTTTTATTTTACAATAATATTTAACCCAAAACAGTGTACATACATCGGCCAAAGCTATGCCTACAGGATACAATCCAGTTTTGAGGATATTTTGAAGCAGAAATAGGGAAAAAACAGATTTTGCATAATGTCCTTACGTGTCCCTGTTACACGGCCAAAATTCTACCCCCTGTCCTTTCACATTATGAAAGACTGTTATGATAGTTTTTATTTCACAAGAGTGCAGAAAAATGATGGAATAAGAAATATGCCAATTTGGAAGTATGGGGAACAACAATTAAGGCTAGGGCATGAAGAAAAAGGGGCATTTGTCTTTTTTTGTCCTTGTTACTATCATGTTACGCCCCCAAAATGCTAAAAATGTAACAGGACAGCCACTTTTTGTCCTGTTTGTTTAAGGTTACAAGGAAATGTCCTGTTATGTTTTTAACAGTCTGATTGTCACAAAGCATTTTAACAATTTTGATTGGTGTTACAGTTGTTCTATGACTTAAGAAACCTTGAACTAAATCGTACCTAACAGATTTGTTAGATTGCAGCTCGATTGTAAAGTAACTCTTCAAAACGTTGGCAATATTTGACGGAGTATTTTGTATTAAACACAGTAACAGGACAGTAACAGGACAACAGCAATTCCTGTCCTGTCAAACTACAACCAATTAGTGTTACTTGACTGTAATGCTTCATACAGATTCTAGAAACACAGATACACATTTCCACTATGGTAACTGCTCACAGGCCACCATTATGCTAGTACATGCCCGTCCTGTCACATGTCCTGTTATGTCCTGTTACTTGTCCAGTTACACAGATGTCCTGTTACTGTTTGTTATTTTCATTCAATTGGTCAACAATGACACAAAATATAAGCAATATAACTCAGATATAGATTGCATAAGGCACATGGTACATATTTTGAACCATTGCATGGCTGAATTATTAAAAGTCTTCAACCTCCAGTATTTTAAAGACATCTGAATGAGTCCTGTTACTATCCCATTACTGTCCTGTTACTGTCCTGTTACTGTCCTGTTACTGTATGTTTGGCTTGAATTTTGAATTCTTTATAGTGGCTATAAAAAGGTAGTTGTACCTACAAAAATTGCATGGAAAATACCTTTGTACGTTCTATGTGTAATAAGTACCTGAAGAGTTAACATATCATCCTTATTTCTACAGCTACAGTGCTCAGAAATCGAATTGTCCTGTTACGTTTTTTAAAATTTTGAATCAATAGAATATTAAATATATGTGTATGGGCAGCTTTCAAAACACTTATAAGGTGACCCAGTGGTGTTATATTTTATTCTAAGCATTTAATTTTGAAGATAATAGGCACCTGGAAAGTTAAATATGTAAAAATGTGAAAATGTTACGTTTTTTCAATTTCCCATTTGAATGGCCATTCCTAAAAAATTGGAAGGATAAATCCTTTGACATCATATTTTTTGTATGGGTACATGTTTGCAGAGCATATATTTCTCAATTTCGCATCAAAATTACAAGTTTTATTTTTGACAGCTGTTTTCAGCCTCGGAGCAGCACCTTTGTGGCTTGACCCAGATACTTCTTCTGAATTTCAGAATTTTTCTGTTCTGACTATTACATTATTTTTTGCTATGTTTCAATCCTGGGGCACACTTTTTCTATTTTAATTAGCTATTCTATCAAAATTTCAGGAAAAGGAAACATCTTTAAATGGACGGTGCCTGAAGCAGCATGGACCCCCAAGTGAAGGGGGCCTCATGCCTGATACCATGCAGGGCCTCTCGCCCAGCACACACACATTTTGATTTGACCTCGTTATTTCTTAACTAAAGTGCAAAAAACATTATCCAAATCATATTTATGTGCATAACGGTCATAAAGTGGAGCAATGCAGACATGGATCACACTTAATAAAATTATTTCTGACAACCCCTTTCAAAGAATTAAGTAAAGTTACAAAAACCAGGTCCTTTTTTTTTGTTTCTTTAATTTCTACCATGGTTTGGTACTGTTTGACCTGAAAATTTGTTACATATGAAAAGCCTCTAAGTTCAATCCTATCAACAAGAAAACGCACCAAAAATGTAAGTTTGTATATTACCCTGAGGGGGCCTCTCACCTAACCGTGGCTTCTTGCCCCCGCCCTACTCTATGCAAAGTGTCAACATGCATGCCTACAATCAGGGTAACTTTCATTAAGGTCGGAGAAGTGATCTTTGAGATAATCAAGTTTTTGTAAAGGGGGATTTATCTCTGTTGAAGCCTTTAGATAACTTTCCATAAATGTTGGTTTATAAATAAACAACACTGATTAATCTAAACTTGTCTTGTCATTATGGATTTCTTTCCCCTATTGCCTAATGGCAGTGATGGAAATTGGGGGGGGGGGGACTTGCGGGAGCTCAGGTCCCTTGATTAGAAAATCGGGGGAGCTCTTCCTTGCTACAGCTCCCCTTATGATCACTGGTGAAAATGCAATTTCCTGTTTACTTTTTCAGATCTCCAGGTAATATATTGGCCAAAATTATACTCTGGTGGCCAGAACTTTTTCCCTTGCAAAAATTTGGATTGGTGTTACGCTGTCGCGCCAGCTGAGAGCTCCCCCGACAAAAATTTTCCATTTCCATCCCTGCTACATGGTGACTTTACGGTACACCATGTTACAGGAATAAAAGAAAAAAGTTCATAATGTAGATATCCTGACATTTGGAAAGTTCTTCCAACACAATGCATGTCAAGATGTCTTCACCAGAAGACGCTCTGTCTGCGGTGCTGTCATCACGTAACATGATGCTGGGAAGCTACCAAATCCAGGTGCCATGCCGGAAACAGGCCGGAACATTGCATGATAATTCAATGGTTGGAAAGCAAACATCATGTTATGTTGTTTACATGTATAGAGCGAGACACAAACTTGGTTGAGACATTGTACCATTTACCTGTGAGTTATTGAAAGTGTCCAGTGTCGTCCTTTTTCAGGGATAACTGCCCGTAAGGCTTGGAAGATTTAGATTTCATGCTGGATCAAAACATCAGTTTACTTTTTACTCTGCATTTTACTTGGACTGGAAAGAAAAGGCATAGGCTAGCGGCAAAGCAAATTTAGATTAGTCAGTGAACAATCAAACAACATAATTATTATATATGATTCAACATAAAATCCAAGATTAAAACCAATGTTTATGGAAAATTATGAGACAAACGTCAACATTCTCAGGGAAATTTTAATTTTTAGAGTCCGTCTCCACAGAGAGTCGCATCAGCATATTCATACATGCATCGGGTTGTTGGATTCTGCGGGTTGAATTGTCACTTGGACTAGAATTGGACGTCAACATGCCAAACAATTTGTCTCCTGTTTGGAAGAGGGAACATTTAGAAATTGATGGAGGAGCGGTAGGAGTTTTGAGGGAACTTACTGTAAAAAAATGATACCCGCCCCTTACGCACCATGCAGATTTTTTTTTCCCGCTCCTGCTCGACATAAAAAGCAGTAAGCAAATTATTAACTGAGTGTATGTGAATTTTGTTAAAATTTAATACTCTTCCTTAGCCATGAGAAAAATTAGAACCCCCCCTCCCTTGGAACACATGTAAAAAATTAGTACCCCCTTGGCCAAAACTCCAACCCCCCAGTCATAAACTCCGGATGGTTCCTAAGTGAGTGAGTGAGTGAGTTAGTTTGTGTTTTACGCCCCATCAGTACCGGTGCGGGCTATTTAGAGGCAACAGGTTCCTAAGCGAAGGTAAAAACTTTAACACATCTCATCAATTGTGAATTTACCCAGGCTCAAAGTCAGAGTACATGAGACCAGAAATGTCAAATGTCAATAAGGCCCAGCCAATGAAATATCCATTCAAACTTCCTGGTGCACACGAATAAGAAAGATAGTTTCAAAACACTTCTTATATGTCAATTCGTCAGAGCACCAGCTGAGAGCCTCACACAATCATGCATGTTGACATGAAAGCAATAACACACTGCAAAAGGAAGCTTCAATATTTCAACAAAGAAGAAGAGAATAGAGTAACCCCACTTGTGGTGTATGTAGTTGAGCATTTCACTGTGAGGTTACTTTTATTAGCAGCTCTATTTGTAACAGTTTGATTGATTTATGATTATTTAGGCATTTGTTTTTTAATTACGGGAAAGTGAAATTATGTTACAGTCCTCGTCATATTTACGTGGAATCTCAAGTTCTTTTCTGTGCTGTTGAACTGTGATGTCCGAGATGACTCTATTTATTATTTTAATTCTAGCATTACAATATACGTAAATTCACTGCAAGCTGTGATGTCATTTCAAACTGGGTCAGATTTCCAAGCTTCTAGCCAATGTGACACAGTTTCCAAGCTTCTAGCCAATGTGACACAGTTTCAACTCAGTGTCAGAGTAAGCATTTTATCAGGGATAGCCCCTACAACCATGTCATAAAAGCTTGGCCATTGGGCTGACAGTAAACTATGCATTACAATTCAAACATTGATATATTGAAGGAAGCATTATATTTGTGATTCCAATGATCTATCTTAGGCAATCACCAGTCTAATCGACCAAATGGTAGCTTTGTGAGCATTCACAGTAGGCAACTGTTATGATCCCGACAGAGTTGTTTTATTCATTAATCTAAAAACTTGCAATTTACAACTTTAAACCTTGATGGAACTTTCCAGAAACAAAAGGCTTTGACAATTTGTTTGTAAACACATGGATTATTTGATGTGTATTTGTTCTGCCAGCCCATTGGCTGAGAGGCTCAGGCTGTGATGTCAAACTTGCATGGGTTTTCAAAGACCCAATTCTCACTCTGACACTGAGTAGAAACTGTGGTGCTCAGTTTGGCGGATTCACAGTGGCTGACCAAGTTTAAAATGACATCACAGCTTGTAGTTAATTTACATACATTGCAATGCTAAAATAGAGTAATCTCTGACATCACAGTTCAACAGAATAGAAAAGAACTTGAGATTCCATGTAAATATGACAAGGACTGTAAAACAGCCTGCGCATAACTGTCGTTAAATGTACAGGGTGTACAGGCAGACTTTACACTAAAAGTTAGTGTCAGATACCTAAAAAAGCAAAAATCAGAATTTAGAAGTTTAACATCATGCAAACGCTTTGGACTTAGGCTTAATAATATTGGTGATACTTATGGAAGTTGCTTGGTTTTTTCAATTTCAGCTGACGAACATCAACATAACATGTTAAAAACGCTATATTTGGCCGATGTGCCCCTGATCCCCAAAAGCATTCTGGCGTATTGCACTACTTTTTGTTTGTATGTTTTGACTTCTGTTATAATTGATGCGAGTTATGTACAGTGCTCCCTCGATATACCACCACCTTTGGTGCACCAGGCAAATAGGCATTATAGAGGGGGTGGCGTTATAAAGAGGTCCCACCATTTTCTGCCACCAGGTGGCACAAGTAGCCACTGAGGGGCTATCACCAGGTGGCACTCAAGAGGAAGGGCTCTGAGAAATGCATGTGGCTCCATCTATAGTCCGTGTTATTCCAATCCTTTACACTTGGTATCAATTGTGGATGAAAATTGTTCAAGTAAATTAACAAGAAATATATGATTAACTTGATATTGAATTTATTCCATTATTCTAATAAAATGTCATGAAATATTATATGACATCACAAACTGTTCCATGTTTCAATCCGCATTCCCAAACAGTGGCAAAGTGATTGGCAATAGCATGCTGGCTAGCAGATGGATGGCTGTCATAATATTTTATAATTTGAAGTTTCTGGCTAACAGAATAGGCTGACCTCTTAACAGTCATAATTGTAACAAACAAATATTAATTATTAAGTTCCAAATCTTCATAAAGCAGACATGGTCATTGTAAATTTATATGGGTTTTATTTGTATGAATAAATCTGCATGTTGATTATTCATACAATAAATTCAATATCAAGTTAATCATATATTTCTTGTTAATGCCAATTTGCCTGGTGCACCAAAGGTGGTGGTATATCGAGGGAGCACTGTAGTAGCCAAGATTTTAATTGACTAATGAAAGACCTGCACCACCCATAATAGAAAAAGTACAGCAACATAAACATATATCTTGCTGAAGTTTCTGTATGATTGCATTCTGTAAATGGCACCAAAAGTGATTGGACATTCTTACGCAAGGGCGTGCCCCAGGGGTCAATTATGGGCCCTGCCCTTTTTAATTTATTCATAAACGATATTGTTACGATCTTCAGAAAGGGCCGTCTATACAACTACGCGGACGATAACTCCATCAGTGCCAGTGCCGGCACACGTGAAGAAGTCGTGAAGATCCTGGAGGACGAGATCTGCTAGGCGATTAGATGGTTCCAAACCAACATGATGGAAGCAAATCCATCGAAATTTCAGATACTATTTTTAAAGGACTGTAAAGAGTCATCTCGAGCTAAAGTTACGATAGGAGAAAGCTCAATAACCAGTGAAGATAGTGTAAAACTGCTGGGTATAAATTTTGATGAAATGTTGAATTTTACAGGCCACGTCAAAGAGATATGTCGAAAAGCTGGAGCTCAGCTAAATGTTTTGCAAAGATTGTCCAAATTTCTCGACTATGACTGTAGAAGAAAAATCTTTGACCATTTCATTTTATCTCAGTTCAGATATTGTGCGCCTGTGTGGCACTTTTGTGGAATTCAAAATTCCCAAAAACTTGAAAAAATCCAATTTAGGGGTTTGAAATTCGTTTTTATGGACTTTCAGAGCGACTATAAGTGTTTGCTTGATAGGGCTAAATTACCAACATTGGAAACGCTCAGAAAAAGACTCATTTTAAAAGAGGTTTTTAAAAGTGTAAATAAGATTTCACCGCCCCTTTTATGGGACTTGTTTAAAATTAGTGCTCCAAGATATAACTTAAGGAGTAAACGAAATCTAGTTGTTACTCATTGTAAGACAAAAACTTACGGAAAAAATAGCGTATGTGACTATGGGTCAGTACTTTGGAATAACCTTCCAAATGAAGTGAAGGACTTTGACTTTAAAACTTTCTCCAAGTACTTGGAAAAGTGGCAAGAGCCACACTGTAAATGTAATAAATGTAAATTTGAGACCCAGTGAGTCTGTATATAATTTTACCTTAGATTCTACATGTCAAAATTGTATTATTGTGTTTTTATGCCTTATTTCCCACTGTTGAGTTTTCTAGATAGTCGTGTTAATAGCCTTTGTGGCTAATGTTTGTTTTTAACCCTTTTCAACGACTATAAATAAAATGATTTGATTTTGATTTGATTTGATTTGCATGCAAGAGAACCATTGGTTACTTTGTGACTAGACTAGATTCATGACAATCATGAGGGTAATCGAGGCTACTAATCGGTTTTTCTGATCTGGCCAGGTGCTCTGAATGAGACGATTAAATACATTTCAGAGATAATCAAACTTGATAATAAATTTCACTTGAACACAATGTCATGTCTTTGTCAAAGACTTTTAATCAATACAATGATTTTGGTACAAAATACAATATGTAAAATGCAAAATATTCAGTCCATCAATCACATAACAATAAAGTCAATATTTTCTCATACAATACTTATAATTAATCACGGGCAAATGCAGGCTCCTGATATTTTTTTCCTGACCTGAGCAACCTCCTTGTTCAGAAAGTCTAACGCCCAGTCAGAAATTTGAGGGTGAGCACTCTCTTGAAAGCATCTCTGAAGTCCTTGTTCGAGTAGGCATACAGGAACGGGTTGACCGTTGAATTTAGGTAGCAGAAGATACAACCTACAGCGTAAGCCTGGGTGGATATCAGAGATTCGTTGATGTAGAGAATGTCGAAGACCACATGAAAGGGGGTCCAGCAGATGAGGTAGCAGGCCAAGATGTAAGTGAGGCTGATGAAGATCCGCTTCTCCTTGTCCATACTGCTTTTCGCCTTCGGAATTGGGTTGGTTGAAGCACCTGTGTTCCCAGTGTTTGACAGGGTCACAACGCTAGATTCTCCCGGTTCGTTGGAGACATCAGTTCGGCTTACTCCCAGTTCATTTGGGCCTCCGTTCCCTTTGTTGCCTTTGACATTTTGAGCATTGAGGCTTCCGTCATTAATCGGTTTGGGAGCATGGTTGTTAGACTCTTGTGGCGCAATGCTAGTAATGACGGACACAGTCGTCGGTTGTGACATAAACTTCTTCGCCTTGGTCTTGTCAACCCCCACAGCCACATGAGCCCTCCTCATCGCCCTGTAAACCTGGATGTAACATAGGATCATCAGGATGCTCGGTCCGTGGTAGCCGGCCACTGCCACAAACAGCACAAACTGACGGTTGTTGGCCACGGCCCAGACACAGCTGTTTGGTCTGCTCCATCGTATTCGGTCAAGGGTGAAGGGAGCAACCCATAGCAAGAGCATCGTCAGCCTGAGGGAGAATTGAAAAATGACTGGCTTAATCTTACTGAATCAGTACTTATCATGTCAAACCACCACATCAACAGTAACTATAAAAGCCTGACAGACACACAAATGATACAGTCATCTAAATGTAAAAAATCGATCCCTCTGGGATTTTCCATTGTGTGTGGTTCGCCCCTTTTACCCATCTGTCCAAATCTGACAAAAGGCTGTGTCCTTTTTTAAAATTTCGTTTTGAAACACTTCCTTTGAGATATATTATAAATATATATAATTTGGTAATTTTTATAACATATATATACATGATGTAAGTATGTAACCAGATACCTTAAAAGGCATAAACTTTATCCTACTCAGGTTAAATACTTTCACTAAAAGCATTATGCGACCATAAAAAGACATTACTTTGCCAAAGGCATCAACTCAGTGCAGAAGTGGTCATATGCCACGACAAAAGGCATTTACTCCGAGCACAGGCTTCAGATGACAGAGTTGCATCTAATATATATAGCCATTACAACACAGGGCAAATACATGACATCATCAGGAATCCCTTTAAACAGCCAATCAGAGGTCAACATCCTCTATATTGAGGGTATTCTCACTTCCTGTCTTAAAGTATCATGAGTTCAGATTGGATGTGAATAGAAGGAAATATGTATGTGCCACCTAAAGTCAGTGAAAAATATGCTTTAGTGACATTTACATAGGTATAGGACTGGCATGATAGGTATATTAGGTATATCTCACAGTGTGAAAATCAACCGATTAATGAAAATCGCATTTTTTCACCTCATACTTGTTCAATATTTCAGTTCTTCCTTTATTGGACCATCTTCAGGAATGAGAATTAGCTTACAGTTTTACTAACATGTATTAGACACTGTTAGAAACAATTTTTAACATTAACAAAAAAAAACTGACCCACAACGTGTGAATTACAGGAAAAAACAGAAAGAGTTAATAAAATAATACGGGTAGTTTTGTACCTTTAAATTTATCATAAATGCCGGTGATTTTCTATTAAATAATAGAGCCCAATGTTTGTAGATCTCTATCAATAATTTGGCATCTCATAACATGATAGTCAATTTATTGGACTTTGTCAAAGAAAGTGTCACGGTTAGGTAAATTGAAAATGTTCATGACCTCCCAAAGGTTTCTAATGTCATCCGCGGAACCTAGACCATAAAAATGTTACAAAAGAAGTCCTCTATTGTCTACCAAATGTGATTGAGAAACAAATTTTCTCCAGTCACTTGGTTTTAAAAGTATGTCAAGCTGCTGGCACAGTGAAATTGGTCATATCCATTGGAAAAGCCATGGATTTTTGAAAACAGGGGTAGGCTCACTTGACGGCTGCTGTCTCAGCCAGGAATAATGCAACTGCGCCACAATTAAACACATCGAGGGTCAATATACAGGCCTATCATTAAAATTCAGCACACGATCATAAAAATCTGAGAAGAGGTCTTTGAGATATTAAAGTTTATTTAAAGGGAGAATTTTTTGTTGAACCGTTTATAGCAAACTATCTGTATGAATTAGCTCTGTAAAGAGACTGCCACAAAATGTCAAATCAAGCAAACTTACCAGGCAAGAAGCACCAGGGTGATGTTTTTGCACCAGGTGTTGTGTGTGCGATAATGGACGGAGTAGCAGGCGGCCCAGTAGCGGTCGAGGGAAATAGCCACCAGAGTGAAGATGCTGAGGAAAGTCATACCCCAATCGAAGAAGATCCACACCCCACACAGGACCTCATTGAAAGGCCAGTAGCCGTAGAGAAGGTCGATCGCATAAAATGTGCAGGTGAGCGAAACCATGACATCGGTGACAGCCAGGTTCAGGATGAAAAGGTTGAACTTGGTCCGCAGTTTTTTCACCAGTATGAAAGAAATGATGACCAGAGAATTCCCAAATAAAGTGACCACACCCACCAGAATGAGCATGATGACCATTGCCAATTGCCATCCTTGGACACTAATTGGCAGATTGCTGATCTGAGTTGATACAACTTCAGCCACCTCTGTAGTGGCTTCTTCGCTGCCTTCCATAGCAGTTGCTTCTGTTGTGCTTGCCATCTTAAAGGCACTGAGAGTAATAAGGCGCAAGACAAATTGTCAACATCAAGGCAATGCCACTTTCAGGCGGATGGCCACATTCATAAGCATAAATAAATGTTATGCGCAAGCCGAAAGTCAAGTGCGGATAGATGGTGGAAGGCCTTCATTAACAATGTGTGTGCATACATGAACAATTGAACGTATTTTCCCAAACTTGATATTTAAAAGAACAGTTGAATTAATTTGATCGCAGCAGCGCAGTGGGCACATGAAACAAAAATTAATGGCTCGTCGTCAAAGCCCCAGATGCGACGCGACATAGGTGTGGTTGCCGTACCAAAGATATCTGGGCTTAATCGATTGCATGTTATTGCCTTTAACGTGCATTTGCCCCCACTGCGTAAAATGCAAAATGACATGCAACAATTAAAGCCTTTTGGATTGAAAGCTTTGTTCTATTGTTGGCATCAACCACAACACTTTAGATATACCATAATATTTCTGTCTCTTCAGTAGACCTGCAGCACAGGACATATGCAACAATTGTAGGCTAACTGAAGCATGTATGTTTATAATTATATATTACAGCGATGCACTTTGATACCGAAAAATAGTGTACTGTTGCACTGTGAAAATGGCACTTCGTGTGTCGTCATACAGATGATTTGTCATGATCATACCCAATACTTTCAATGTTAATTTGATTTAAGGAGACTTATCCCTCTTGTAGGTGACAGCCAAACAAAAGGATCATGCATCTGATTTTCAATCCAATCTTGTTATGACAAGTCAAATGGCCTTCTCTTGATCATGACTAATCAAACTGCCTCTATGTTTCCCATGTTGAAAGTATAGAAGATGACACTTCATCAGCTATCATGAATCACGAAGTGCATTTTTCACAGTGAACTGATCCTCATTTTTTCTTTATCAAAGTGCATCGCTGTAATCGAATAATAACAAGTACATGATATCATATAGATAAGAGTTGAATTAACAGAGATGCACAAATGTGCAATGTCTTGCATCCATGCAACGGTCTACCTGCATGCTGCAGGTATTCAGGTAACAAATCCAACAAACTTCATGTTTGAAGATGTTGTATTGAGAACTTCACATATCCAATTACTAAACACATTTCACTTGATTTGTATCAGTTTAATCAGTTTAACTTGGATTTAATTACATTGTTTAATATCTGTTCGAGTCAGGCCTATTAATATTTTATCTAGGGTAGTTGGCACTATCACTGTTGGTTATAAGGTCTTCGAGGACCAACGGCAGACTTAACAACCCTTTTGGGGGCTGCCGGAATACCGGATGAAGGCCTGGGAATAGCACTGCGAGGACGGATTCTTTCCATAATTGTGGGACCAATGACACAAATATTTTTCTCGGTGCAAGGCAAGTATATTTTGAACAGGTATCCAAACCGTGCAAGCGAATCTTTTGAACGAAAATCCCCTGCTAGTTTCTCCCAATGCTCCATTGAGTTGCAGAGTAGCTCTTTCCTCAAAGATGAATAGTAGTTTTCAGTAGTGTGTCTCACCTGAAAAAAAAAGGGACAAGTGACGTTACCAAGTAGTAAAAGGAAGAGATATATTTGGAGAGCTTTTTTGGCAGTTGTTCCATGCACTTTAAAGATATTCAGATTGGGCCAAAAAACAACACACTTGGCTGAAGGGTCATAAAATAATCAGAAGTTATTTAGCACAAAAGTATCCTCCTCTGCAAATAGTGATTGCCAGTCTTTGAAGGTCATTGTGAGGTAATTACATGTATGTCCATTTTTTTGGTAAACTTTCTGTTTAGAGTAGCTGAATGAAATTTACTATCTACCTGGTAATTTGATAATATGGTATATCTTTTGGAACCATTTAAATAACCATGCATTGAGATGAAACATTGACATGCATATAGCACAGCCCTATTTCTCAGACAAAATTCTACAAACTGACTGTATTGACAATCTGATACTGTACGTCCATGTGCACCCATGCTGGTGTAAGGTTGAAATCAAATCATATGCATCTGCGAGCAAGTCGACCTTCTCAAAATTGCAACTATCTGTAATCCTGGTCAAACAAGTGGCTCCTCATTCGGACAAATGTAAGCGTCTCTTTGTGTCCCGACATTAACCGGATACAGGACAAACACCATTGACACTGACTCCCCTGGGTGAGGATCCATCTAGCAAGCTCCACAAATGAGTAAGATCTAGGGATCACCATTGACAGCAAGCTGAAGTTCGACACTTATCGACACACACACTTACATCATCGTGAACAGGCCAACAGGGCGAACAGAAACATGAGAATCATCAGAAGAACTTTTCAATACTTAGACATCTCAACCTTTCTCCCCCTATTTAAAGCCCTTGTGAGGTCGACAATGGAATATGGCCAGAGTGTTTGGAGTCCCCATCTGTTATGCGACATCAAGAAATTAGAGAACGTCCAGCGCCATGCAACATGTCAAATCAATGGTTTCAAAGATTTCTCCTACCCCGAACGGCTTCGAAAAATCTACCAACACTTCGCTTCCGTAGGCTAAGGGGCGACATGATTGAGCTTTACAAAATTATGAATGGCCTCTATGACGCTGCAGTCCCCCTCAACTTCAAAAGAGCTCCACGCACTTCCAGAGCGCGCTCGCTGAAATTATTTCAGGAAAGGGCCAGGTTAAATGTACGCAAGTTCTCCTTCAGGAATTGAGTTGTGAGCGACTGGAACAGTCTTACGGAATCAGTGATATCAGCACCCAGTGTCAACTGTTTCAAGAATCAACTTGACGCACATTGGGAAAAGCATCAAATGAAGTTCGACCCGCAACTTGCATGGAAGAGACAATATGGCAGCATAAGTAGTCTATGTCTTAGTGCATCCCATCACCGGTAGCTGCATGTTAAAGGCACTCAGTCCTGGTAATCAGCATCATCCATAGATGCCACTATTATCATTGTGACAGTGACTGTCTCTGACTGCCATCCATTGTGTACCTCAGGATATTCATATGTATATCAATCTCATTCAGGACTGTCTTCCAGTATTATTTTGTGGATACAAGTATTATCTCTGTGGGGATCTTGTCCTATCCCACTATGCCGTCCGAAGATTCTTTATCCTGAAAATGCTCAGGAGTCATCGTACTCAACTCAGGTTTACCGTAATTTATTCATATATTAGTCAGAGATCTCTATGATAACATTCCTTCCGCCCAGCTAGGCCGTGGTCTGTGGCAGCATAAGTAGCTACTCCCGGTCCTGCTTTTGTACAGTGTGTATATATTTGTATATAATACTATAAAACAATTTAATTTTTCTTGGAGCACCTGCACACCGTAACATGCAAAACTTTGTAACTATTCCGATCTGAACATAGAGGCCGGCGGCCTTCGTTCAGCAGATTACCTAACGTGATGCAATATCACGTCTTTTCTCAAAAACTTTCCTGTTATACCACAGCACAGTCAGGCATATATTGCTATTGTGATTGGCTTGCAAGAGTTATGATCGAACTTCTGCCTGAATCAGAATCTCACAATTCCCAGAGCAACCACCTGTGTCTTACCACAAGGCCAGACGTATTCAATTTTTAGCTTCTCGGATCCACCGACCCAATAAAGATTTTCTGTCGTTGGAAAAAAAAATTTACTTTACCCATTTTTATTAAATAGACAATATAAAAAGAGATTTTAACTTGTTCTTTCTGTCCAACTGATCGAGCCTAGAAAAAGTGTCCCGCGAAGATCCGAGAAACTAGAGATAAATTGTGTCGGGCCAAACGTCAATAAAAAGAGGTAAGCCTACACAATTGAAAGCATGAGAAAGAGCAATCCATCAACTGTACCACAGCACTTAAAGGAAATGCAGCATAAGTGAGTCCACATCTGGAAACTGAATCTCTGCCAAGTTTTGTGAGGCTTGAAAATCGTTACATAGTACACATACCATTATATACATACATGTATAGTATTGTATACACTCACCACTAAAGAAACACACCGTATGATTTTATTTAGTATTAGCCACGAAAAAAAAGTATTTGCAAAAATATTAGCTAAAATCAAGTGTTTTCTTTCTTTTGCTGGTGAGTGTACATCTCTCTCTCTGCATCTCTGGATATTGTACATCCATTCTCTTTTGCAGGTTTGTTGATGGGTGCTTGAAAAAAGTTCAAATAAAATGTAATATTGCTGTCTTTTTTAAAATAATTTTCTTTCCAAAGGAAACTATTTTCATAATTCCCTGATTTTAACTTATACGTGCCAACCCCACATCTTCACTGCAGAGTGAGGAATGTCTTTCAGTAACCCACTGTGACAGGACTTCTGAACTTGCGATGTACACAAATTAAGAGGATTATTATATAATTTTTTGGGGAAAATTGCGCAATAATGTAGTAGTCCTATTCCAATGACCAGTAGTATTATATTTTATCAATAAAGTCTTTTGTATTACAGCGATGCACTTTGATACCAAAAAAGAGCGTACTGTTGCACTGTGAAAATGGCACTTCGTGTGTCATCATACAGACGATTTGTCATGATCATACCCAATACCTGCAATGTTAATTTGATTTAAAGTTGAATCTCACAGAATACAGCTGTTCCACCTATTGTACTCCACAGTTCACCAAAAATACCCCAGCTGGTGGCTCCCCCACTTGGTAAAATTGTTCTTAAAGCCAGATTTTTGAAAACAGAGGTAGGCTCACTCGAAGACTGCTGGCTCAGTCAGGAATAATTGCACTAAACTATAAATGCACAAATTTTGGGTCGATATACAGGCCTATAATCCAATCCAACTTTCATAAAAATCGGAGAAGGGATCTTTGAGATATTCAAGTTTATTTTAAGGGGGACTTATTTTTGTTCAACTGTTTTTCATAATTTTCTCATATTGTACACCACGTAACTCTCAAAAAACATCGGTAACCCCCCTTCAAAGACTTGTTTTTCAATCAAGTGTATTTTCAGCTATATTCCTTTAACTTTAGTTTCCTTTTACGCCGAACATAACCAAGTCTCAGCAAAGGTATGAAATGTACACTTACTATTTCCCTTAAGATGTCAAAGTAATCAGATCCTGCGCTTCCCCTTTGATTTGCATTAATGGCAGGTGAACTCTTGTTGTCAGGTGAGAAAAGATTTCTTGTGTCTTTCATAAAAGCCTTCTTTAAGCCTACAAATAAAGTAAAATGAATAATTCAGTCTTTTGTAAGCTAAAATTTTCTTTTACTTTTGAGATTGCATGTTAAATGATAATCCATTGACTTATGAAACACTGCCTATCTGTAAGCAGCGCGAGGGATCATCTACCTACAAGAGGTGTTCAACTTATTTTGACAAAAAGTTCATCCCTACAAAGAAATTGACAAAGGTTAATTTTCCTGTCTGATAACAAAAAGGGTTAGCTATAGGTCTTGTAACTATAAGACATGCGTTTCAAATAGGCCCCATTTAACCTCATAATTCCCAAATGGAGGTCCCATGTGGGAGTTCGAGGAGTTATGAAATGTTATGAAGTTTTAAAATTTTTATAGACACAACAGGGAATTGCTGGATATTGAATCTATAACCAGGGATTATGTGGGATTGATCTGACTAATTGGGTATAATGGGATATGTGTGGACTTTTGGAAACTGTCAGGAAATAATTGGGATATTCAGGACTTGTGGGAATTAGAAGTTCCGATTTATGCCACCAGTCTGAAATAATAAGGGGCCGACCAGATGATAGTCGGGGGGGGGGGCTTTGACCTTTAACTGTGGGACAAACTTCTTTTTTTTCCTGTCATATCGACGAAAAATTTTTTTGCATGCTCACTCGCGACAAACTTTTTAATCTGAATTTTAACATTACTGTACCCTAGCTACAGGTGGAAACAATTTTTTTTTCCACGTGTAGAACAAACTTTTTTTTTCAGTGTTTTTTTCACCAAATCTTTTTTTTTCACCAAATGTCCATAGCCCCCTCCCCCCCCCCCAAAGATCATCTGGTCGGCCCCTAACATACACTTTTTCAGATCTGTGTCCAATGATTGTTGTCTCTGACAAAAACAACACCCAATCGGTGCCTCACAGTTTGTCTGTTTGTTTTTTCAGTTAACAGAATAGATTTCTTGACAATTAAAGGATTGATCCACAACTTAAATATACAGAGCACTTAAATATCACCTTAAATGATATTTTGCAATCAATTGTTCTGACTGCATTGCAACAGGATTCTAATGCTGTGGCCAGGTTGCATTCACCAGAAATGTTAAGGTACTTTTTCTTGTTTATTCAAATGTAGCAGATTGGTGATATACTGAAAGACAGTCACATGATAGGCTACTAACAAAGCAACTGATTATTTTGACCAAAAAAAAAAATAATTCAATGAGTGTTTCTATATATTAAAAGGTTATATCAAAATCAAAAGATTATATAATTTAATTATGGTTTAATATTTTTGTTAGCCTTTTAAAAACCTTTTGTAACACTCTTACTGCATGCTGGGCCATTGATGACAATGATAAAAAACAGGATGTGCAGCAGCAAACCTTCAGCATTTAGCTGTGACACTGCCAACAGCTGAAACAATTTGCATGTCTTTTGAAAGAATTTCAATACATTCATGACTGTTTAATTGTACAATTCATGCTATTCTTGTAATTTTATATCAGTTTCAATCTTATAAACTTTTTTCAGGAAACTTGCTCACCTCTATATTTTTATCATCGTCAATGCATATATTGCAAATGGGTATTGTAGTTTCTTTTGGTAGGTGGGTGTCTGAAACAGAGGCGTCCCACTTGGTGGTTTAATTTATATGGTACTAGGGGAGAGCGGGGCACCATGAGCCACGGGGCACCATGAGCCACGGGGCACCATAAACCATGGTCCATGGCCCCTACAAAAAAAACAGTGAGATAGAACTGCTCGATAGGAAGAACATATATTCCTTTATTAGTGTAGAACTGGCTAGGGTAGCAATCATAGTTTTCTTTTGAATGTAGGACCAAGAATTGAAAAAAAAAACTTTTGACCAGTGAATTTGAGTGAAAAGTAAACATATTGGGCGGTGGAACTTTTACTTCTGGTACTTAAACTATTTCCGGCATCGTCATAAAACTTAGTCTTCTTAGAGAAGGTAAGGCATGTGCAAGGATGATGTCATAACATTGATACTATGATAAACTGGAAAATGGTGATATGCACTAATAAATGAAATTTACAAATGGGGTACCATGAGCCACTTTGAGATAGCTATCCATGACCCATTTTTATAAAGTGTTAATGTACAGTTAAAGCTGAATTGTAACAACAACTCTACTGTTGTAAGTCCAGAACTATGGTGCAAGACATCAACAGCTATTTAGGACACATTTGTGATATTGCATAAAAAAATATGTACAATCCATCTGGTCCATATTGTGGTGTATGCCAAGGGAAAATTTCAAGTAAGATGAGGTATCAGTTCTTTACAGTTGAAAGAGAAGGATAATAAATGTATGTAAATAGCCCCCCATGCCATGGCTCATGGTGCCCCAGGGTCAGGGCACGATGAGCCACTACTACACTAGACTACATTTTTTAAAGGCAATGTTTTGACTATTTAAGAATTAAGAATATAATGTAACAACACTGGATATTGTAGCCAAGAGGTCTTGCTATGATTAAATAAAGCAACCAGCTATTTACCATTGAAACTTTAGGCTCAGAAGCTTTTAAAAGAGCCAGTGACAGAGAAAATCGAGGATTTGGCTTGCTGTGGGGGTCGGCCGAATCACTAGAAACTTTTCAATGTGAATGAATATGGTCTCACTAAGAAAAATCTTGAAGCATTCGAAAAAATTTCATTTGGTTGTTGTGATAGGACATGCCATAGATGTTAAAATATGCAAAATTGCTCCCGGAGAGAATTTGGAAATTTCAGATTTTGCTGAATTTCAATGGACAATATCTTCTGAATGGCACATGTTACAGCTAAAAGAAACATAGTATCAGATAGGGCATACACATGGTTTTCAAGGCCACATACTATATTTGTTGTCCTAGTCTTATAGGATGTAGAGTAACTCGATTACAAAAGCCTCTTTGCCCATTTTTTCAAAAATACTGATTTATGGAAAAAGGGTCATATTTGATGGCCGATTGCCAATCTGAGGGTCTCAACTTGACAATGTGAATAAAAGGGTAGTGAAGACAAACATGTCAACTTTCAATTCAGTCAATAAAATTTGGTATACTCCTTTTGGAATTTTACTGGTAAAGATTCCAAAATGGCCTCCAAACGGAATTTCAAATTTTCAATTATTCGTAATTTGGAGAATATTCATCCAATTTTCAGATGTGATACCTCTAATCCACGGTTTTCAAGGTCATAAACTTCATTTTTGACACTTTCACATTCATAAATCTAAAATGGCTGCCAAAATGGTGGCCAAAAATGGCTGCCATTTACATAAAATTGACAATTTTTTTAGGTTTCCTCAATTTACTTTAAAATTGACAATTTTTTTTAGGTTTCCTCAATTTACTTTTGTGTGGTATCTCTAATCTAGGGCTTAAATGCCCAGAAGACACATTTTTGATTCTGTTACATCAAGCAAACCAAGATGGCAGCCAATATTACCGCAAATATGGCTGCCACATGAATGGAATGGTCAGTTTTCGCTCATTTTTTTCATCCAGTACCTCTATTCTAGGGTTTTAAGGGTCAGAGATCTCGTTTTTAATACTTTCAGAAGAATTTATTCAATATAACAGCCAATATGGTGGAATTATGCCTGCAAGTTACATGAAATTGTCAATCAGAGTTTTTTCATTTATATTTTGAATGTAATTCCTTTACTCTGGAGTTCTTAAAGTCAGAAAGTTTGTTTTTCACACTTTTGCAAATATCAGATGACAGTGTATTGTGGCCAATATTTCAATTTTTTTTTCATAGGCTATTTGGCGGTAATCAGTGGTTGCACTCAGTTTACTAACCTCTTAGACCAGAATTTGATTGCCAAGAGTGTGGCAATCCTTCTTACTGTGCTCCCATTTGAACTTCATTATTATGCCAGGCAAGTGCAAAAATACAGAATATAAGCTGTATCAGCCTCACCTTAGCCATGCAATGAGCCACACAACAAATTATGGAATATCAAAAATGTTGTTAAAATTAACTAATGGGATTTTTGGCCATCTGTTGTTGAACCAATTTGTGAATTTGGTTTTTTACCAAACCAAAGATGAAGTTGTATAGTGGACAACCTTTTTTCTGAATGTTTGGGAATGAGGGCTAGTGTTTGGCGAATTTCTTTTGAATTTGTGAAAATATTATCAATGCTCGACTGCACAAGTGGAGGTGAATTCTGACAAATATTTGCAACACATTTACCAATTTTTCAGGTTTTGCATTGGTTTTCCATATTGAGCAAATTAATTACATGCAGTGATATATTCAAAACGAAAAAGTCTGAAAGTAATGCAATTTGGCATGTTTCAAATAATTTTATCAACTTTTATGTCTATTAATCTTGTAGATTTTGGGGAGGAATTTGTCTTACTATGACCTGCAAAATGATCGTTTGAAGATTTTGGTCATACATACCAAATAATATATTTACATGACCTTCAGACACAGCCCAAAAATTCAGGAGGTTCATGGAACATTGTAAAGGCTCCTGGGAAAGTTATTTAATTGCCTACTCGTTTAAGTAAGCCATCTACAATTTCTCAACCTCTTGGAAGCTATCATGACTTCATTAGAATTTATCAAATTAAAGTGGTTAGGAGTCGGGCGGTTAGGAGTCGGGTGGGTAAGAGTTGGGTGGATGTGGATAGAAGTCAGGTGGATAGAAGTCGGGTGGATAGGAGTCGGTGGCAAGGAGTCGGGTGGCCAGGAGTCGGCTGGACAGGAGTTGTTTGGACAAGAGTCGTTTGGACAGGAGTGTTGGGCGGATAGGAGTCGGGTGGATAGGAGTCGGGTGGATAGGAGTGGGGTGGCCAGGAGTGGGTGGCCAGGAGTTGCAGGAGTCATTTGACAGGAGTCGGATGGACAGCAGTTGGTTGGATAGGAGTCTGGTGGACAGGAGTCGGGTGTACAGTCGTTTGGACGGGAGTTGGGTGGACAGGAGTCGGGTGGACAGGAGTCAGGTGGGTAGGAGTCGGGTGGACAGGAGTCGGGTGGACAGGGGTCGGGTGGACAGGAGTCAGGTGGACAGGAGTGTTGGATGGATAGGAATCGGGTGGATAGGAGTCGGGTGGATAGGAGTAGGGTGGATAGGAGTCGGGTGGCCAGGAGTCGGGTGGACAGGAGTCGTTTGACAGGAGTCGGGTGGACAGGAGTCGAGTGGACAGGAGTCAGGTGGTTAGGAGTCGGTGGTTAAGAGTCTGGTGGTTAGGAGACTGAAATTCATAAACTACACAGTCACTGCTGCCTCTATTAAACTCAAATTCTCAATACACATATTTTGCTTGTGTATACAAATGTCAATTTTCAACAGTAAAATAGGCGATCATTCAGTCCCTGTGGGACAGCATTGAGCGACCCATTCAATCTCCACACTAATTCTAGTTTATTCAATGTTGTTGTTGCTAATTGCACATATATATTGGTTTATTTCTGCTTAATGAAGAAAATCCATCATAAATGTTAATTTTTTTATTTATAGGTCATCTATGTGCAGCTTTTTTTGTGTCCCAGAGTAAAAATTCTGCCTCATTGACCCGTCTTTTGAGTTATTTGAAGCAGACGCGATTCGCGGTCATGATTAACTCATAAAGACTATATATCCTATTTCAAGAATAATTTCCTTGGATATGTAAAATATTTACAGGCATTATTTAGATTTTTTTTATATGCGCACACTAAATTTCAGAATTATATCCAGTAAAGCATTCGAGAACCAGACAAGGAATGAGAACATTCACACTTTCATAAAGAAATACGTTTTGTGTCAAATAGGTCAATTGTGTATGCTATTCATGCCTTAAGAACATAACAGCCATAAAAATTAATTTTATATTGAAAAATGGAGTGTTAACTACCAACAACTCTTAACACGGTTACATTTCCAGACTTTATTACCAGGTTCAAACGTTCTAATCAGCAATCTTAATCTGAAAACGACAGTTTGCATGGAAATGTCATTTTTGGTCAAAGAGGTTAACTTCATATGTTTCCCATGCTTATAGTAAGCCATGAAAACCAAATTTTATGATTGATATTGGAAGATGAACTGTAAATTAGTAAATCTATAACATTGGCATAGCTGGGGGCCGACTGTCAGATTGGCAACAGGGATATGAAAATAGCCATTTTCACCGTTTTAGTTAAATAGGTTAACTTCATGTGTTTCCTATGCTTATTGCAGGTCATATAAACCAAATTTTATGATTGGTTTTGGAAGATGAAATGTAAATTGGTATTTCTATGTCACTGGCATGGCTGGGGGCTTACTGTCAGATTGGCAATTTTCATATGAAAATGGCCTTTTTCACAAAATTCGCGTTTTTGTTCAAATTGGTAAATTTCCTGTATTTCTCATGCCTACAGCAGACCATATAAAGCAAATATTATGATTGATTTTGGTAGATCATGTGTTTTTTGGTAATTCTAGTTCATAAGCATAGCCTTGGGCCAAATTTCAGATTGGCCATTGAGATCTATAAATGGCTATTTTCACAAAAATTAGTTTTTTGGTAAAATAAGTAAATTTCCCAAGCTTCCCATGCTTAGGGTGTGAAAAGTATACCAAATTTTATGATTGATATTGAAAGATGAAGTGTATATGGGTATATCCATGTCATTGACATAGCTGGGGGTAGACCCTCAGATTGGCAATTTGGATCTGAAAATGACCACTTTTTACATCCTTTTTCGCCTTTGAAATAGAGCAAGTTCCTTGTATCACCCACACCCTGGTGGCCAGTTTAGGAACAAAAAATTAAATTCCAGTTAAAAGGAAATCAATTTTTCTCAATATCTGAAATGAAATTATTTCATTACATCACCTAAGGTTGACTACACAGTGATTTGAAAATTGCCATTTTTTAACATTTCCTTTCTCTCTAAAAGCGAAATTATGGCCTTAATAATGGAGGTGGCCTACCATGGCCACCCCTGGACCAAATGACCCAAAATTTTGTGAATGTTGTTTTTGACACAAGTACTTGACATGTGCCAAATTTCATTAAAATTGGTGAGATTGCACAGCCATGATTTTGGCAAAAATCCTCAATTTTCTCTGTCACTGGCTCTTAATTTCGAAAAAGCGGCTCATGGTGACCCGCTCTCCCCTACTTCAGTTCCTTTTAAAACATTGGAGGAATGAAAATAGCTGTTTTCAATACCGGAGCAGATCTAAAAAAAAAAAAAGGTTTACCTTTGATGATGAAATTTGCTAATGTTGCTGTTTCTTAAATACCGAAGATAAGCTTTTGTGGGGCATAAATTTTAAAAGAAGTCATAAGTTTGGAAAAATACAAGAAATTATTCTGTGACACACCAGAATTGTCATTTTTGCAGTTAGACAGGTATTAAACCTCGTAAACAAAAAAGTCACTTTTTTCCAATTCAGCAATTTTTCTGAAAGTGACTGACTCTCAGCTATAGAATATGGACAGAAAAGAAACCGGTCTATAGTTGCAGAAGAGGCCCCGTAGGACAGGCCTAATGTTTTCTTTTGCGGGTGTCTGTTCTTCCGTCTGTTTGTCTGTCTGTCACTCTAGCTGTCCAGCTGTATGGGCTTATGAAACACTGTAGTCTTGCAATCACCACCACAACAAAGAACTTATTTGATTTTGATAAGCATCCTTGCAGTGGATATGGCACAATGGGACAGTTATGAGAATTATTTTAAATGTTTTGGTGCAGGTTCTGTTAATATGCTCAGAGAAATGTTTTTTAAAATACAGGATATCCCAAAAAGTTATTTCACATTTCATAAAGACAGTACTTGTTGACAATTGATCAAAAAGATAATGATTATCGATCAACTTCAATGCCGCTACCGTGGTATTTCACCTGAGCCTGAGGCTGGCACTGCAGGTCTCAGTGGCCTTGAGAAGACATTCTGGGAGCTTATGGACGCTCAAGAAGAAAGACATCAGATTCCTATAATATCAACATGGGACAGTTACACAATATTCCCATACAAGCTGTATGAAATTGGTGTGAAAGGGGTATAAGAAGTAATGCTCGAACTTGTTCTACCTGATTGCTATGGTTTTCTTTCTGAAGTGGTTTCAAGTAGAAACATTTGCAAGAATGGTCATTTACTTCTTTTGCAATTGTAAGCGATTATTCAATCTTTTGACCTCATTCTGAATCTATAGTCACTTTGATTTGAACTGGCCTCTCAGCTACAGAGTTTACCTTACCTAGTTGTTCTTAGCCTTTGTTTTCCAAGGGCTTTGTTACATTGCCACAACACAGACAAAAAATGGGAAGACAACTGCAGAAGCATTGGCAAAGAATGTTTCATCAGATCCAATTACTCCAGATGCATGTGGGGGGAGGGTTGGTCTAGTGGTAGCGCGCTGGACTGCCAATCGCTGGGTCTAGGGTTCGAATCCAGCTCTTGCCGGGTCACCTTGGCCTATGTTGGACGGCTGTTTCAATCATCCTTCACCTCATTGCCGTGTCCTCCCCCTGTCCTAATTAGCCCACAAAGTGCATAATTACAGGATGCAAAGCCCCAATCATCCATCCATCCAGATGCATGTTCTTCAGCAACTCTTTTTTTTTTCATCAGTGGCGTCAGTGTAGGTGAGGCTGGTGGGCATTTGCCCCACCACGTTTTGGCCAAATAGCACATTTCTGAATTGAAATAAAAATTATTTCTTCACTAATGCCTGCCATGAAGGTGTGACCGCTATTTGCCCCTCCACTTTAAAATGAAACTGACGCCACTGACTGGTATCAACTTCATTGCCAGTTGAACACTCTGAAAACAGTTTTGTATGCAGTGTTCCAAGTTCTTTCATGAAATTTATTAGTTTTTCCATCACCTACGCCAAAAGGCCATTTTGTGGCTTGAAAACGAATTATAAAATTCTGAGATTTAGCACTCAATATTTTTACTACAGCTGGGCACTCAGAGAATTAGTCATTTTCAAGGGGATGTGAACTCAGGACAGTATGCCACCTCCATTTCGAACCCCTTGGTTCTTGTTCATTAATTGTACATTTTACCCCACGATGTGATGGGACTGGGGATGACTATCAGTTCATGGCAATTGTGGCAATCCTTCCATGACTTCAGGATAGGCTTTTGCATTAATTGCATACTCTAGTCCAGCCATGGGATGACAACCAGTTCATCATAATGGTGGCAATTCTTCCACGACTTCTGGATGGGTTTTTCATTAATTGCACATTTAAGCACCACCATGTCATGGGACCAAGGCTAGCAACCAGCTCATGGTTATTTGCAACGCTTTCCATGACTTCAAGATTGGCTTTTGCATTAATTGCATATTTTAGTCCGGCCATGTGTTGGGACTGGGGATGGCAAGCATTCTTTGGCAATTAGCAATATTTTCCATGATTTCTACATGGGTTTTTGCATTAATTGCTCATTTTTTTCCTGCCATGTGATGGGATTTGAGTTGGCAACTAGTTCTTGTTAATTGTGGCAATCCTTTTCATGACTTCAACACGGTTTTTTTGCATTAATAGCATATTTTAGTCACGCCATGTGGTGGGACTGCAGTTGGCAACCAGTTTATGGTAATTTTGGCAATCCTTTTCATGACTTCAACACGGGTTTTTGTATTAACTTTACATTTTAGTCGCGCCATGTGGTGGGACTGCAGTTGGCAACCAGTTCATGGTAATTGTGGCAATCCTTTTCATGACTTCAACACTGGTTTTTGTATTAATTGCATATTTTAGTCGCGCCATGTGGTTGGACTGCAGTTGGCAACCACTTCATGATAATTGTGGCAATCCTTTTCATGACTTCAACACGGGTGTTTGTATTAATTGCATATTTTAGTCGCGCCATGTGGTGGGACTGCAGTTGGCAACCAGTTCATGGTAATTGTGGCAATCCTTTTCATGACTTCAACACGGGTTTTTGTATTAACTTCACATTTTAGTCGCGCCATGTGGTGGGACTGCAGTTGGCAACCAGTTCATGGTAATTGTGGCAATCCTTTTCATGACTTCAACACTGGTTTTTGTATTAATTGCATATTTTAGTCGCGCCATGTGGTTGGACTGCAGTTGGCAACCAGTTCATGGTAATTGTGGCAATCCTTTTCATGACTTCAACACATTTTTTTTGCATTATTGCATATTCTAGTCGCGCCATGTGGCGGGACTGCAGTTGGCAACCAGTTCATTGGTAATTGTGGCAATCCTTTTCATGACTTCAACACGGGTTTTTGTATTAATTGCATATTTTAGTCATGCCATGTGGTTGGACTGCAGTTGGCAACCAGTTCATTGGTAATTGTGGTAATCCTTTTCATGACTTCAACACGGGTTTTTGTATTAATTTCACATTTTAGTCGAGCCATGTGGTGGGACTTCAGTTGGCAACCAGTTCATGGTAATTGTGGCAATCCTTTTCATGACTTCAACACGGGTTTTTGTATTAATTGCATATTTTAGTCGCGCCATGTTGTGGGGCTGCAGTTGGCAACCAGTTCATTGGTAATTGTGTTAATCCTTTTCATGACTTCAACATGGGTTTTTGTATTAATTTCACATTTTAGTCGCGCCATGTGGTGGGACTGCAGTTGGCAACCAGTTCATGGTAATTGTGGCAATCCTTTTCATGACTTCAACACGGGTTTTTGTATTAATTGCATATTTTAGTCGCGCCATGTTGTGGGACTGCAGTTGGCAACCAGTTCATTGGTAATTGTGGCAATCCTTTTCATGACTTCAACACTGGTTTTTGTATTAATTTCACATTTTAGTCGCGCCATGTGGTGGGACTGCAGTTGGCAACCAGTTCATGGTAATTGTGGCAATCCTTTGCATGACTTCAACACGGGTTTTTGTATTAATTTCACATTTTAATCGCGCCATGTGGTGGGACTGCAGTTGGCAACCAGTTCATTGGTAATTGTGGCAATCCTTTTCATGACTTCAACACGGGTTTTTGTATTAATTTCACATTTTAATCGCGCCATGTGGTGGGACTGCAGTTGGCAACCAGTTCATGGTAATTGTGGCAATCCTTTCCGTGACTTTAGGATAGGTTTTCATTAATTGTACAATTTAGCGCTACTATTTGATGGCACTGGGAATGGCCACGTATTCATGGTATATGTGGCAATCCTTCTACCACTTCAAGGTGGGTTTTGGCATTAATTGCACATTTTTTCCTGCCATGTGATGGGATTTGAGTTGGTAACGAGTTCATGGTAATTATGGCAATCCTTTTCATGACTTCAACACAGGTTTTTGCATTAATTGCACATTTTAGTCCCGCAATTTGGTGGGACTGGGGTCAGAAACCAGTTCATGGTGGTTGTGGCAATCCTTTCCATGACTTTGGGATGGGTTAATCATCAATTGTACATTTTAGGCCCACCATGTGCTAGGACAGGGGATGGCCACCAGTTCACGATAATTGTGGCAATATTTTCATGACTTTATTTAACTTAAATGGTAATGCTATTCCTGTTGTTCATCAGTTTAAGTATCTAGGACATTGGATGAGCAATGATCAGAGAGATGATAGTGACCTAACCTGCTACATCAGTGTCCTATGTTGTATGCTCAATGTAACTTGTTAAAACATTGATTTCAAATGTGCACGAAGCTTGTAAAACTATTATTGTTCAAAACCTTTTGTTATTCCGTATATACTCCATCACTTTGGTGGAACTTCAGACAGTGTGCCTACAGAAAGGTCAAAGTAACGTATAATGATGCTCTGAGATTATTGTTTGGTGTTCCTGGGCATCATAGTGCCAGTCAGCTATGTGTCACTAACAATGTTTACACATTTGATGGTTTATTGCGACAAATTATACTGTTTAAATTTATGACTAGGCTGTCTCTGTGTACGAATTCTTTAATATGACAATTGCTCAAATCCGATTTCTATTGGTCATGGGAGAATTCGGAGATGCTGGATCTCATGCCTTCATACTAATAGTTAGGCTGATAATGTATAGTCCTTTATATTATTGTAACTCAAGTCCTGTATTCCTGTAGATTCTAGTAGATGTTATTATGGACCAAAGTCATGTCATGTAATTGTGGCAATCCTTTCACAACTTTAGGGTAGGTTTTTCATTATTTGCACATTTTAGCCCTTCCATGTGATGGGACTGAGAATGGCTACAAGTTCATGGTAATTATGGCAGTCCTTTCCATGACTTTAGGATGGCTTTTCATTAATTGCACATTTTTGTACCACCATGTGATGGGACTCGGGATGACCACCAGTTCATGATATTTGTAGCAATCTTTTCTATGACTTCAGAATTATGTTTGTGTTTATTTGACACATTTTAGCCCCACCATGTGATTGAACTGGGATGGCCACCAGTTTATGGTAATTGTGGCAATTCTTTCGATGACTTCAGGATGGGTTTTCAATTATTTTAGCCACTGCATATGGTGGGACTGGGAATGGCCATCAGTTCATGGTAATTTTGGCAATCCTTTCATGACTTCAAGATTGGTTTTTAATTATTTGCACATTTTAGTCCCACCATGCGATGGGACTGGGGTTGACAACCAGTTCATGGTAATAGTGGCAATCCTTTCGACAAGTTTAGTATGGGTTTTTCATTCATTGTACATATTAACCCCGCCATGTGATGGGACAGGGGATGGCAACCAGTTCATGTTAATTGTGGCAATCCTTTCCATTACTTTAGGATGGGTTTTTTCTAATTGTACATTTTAGCTCCGTCATGTGATGGGACTGGGGATGGCAACCAGTTCACAGTAATTTTTGCAATCTTTTCCATGACTTTAGGATGGGTTTTTCATTATATGCACATTTTAGCCCCGCCATGTCATGGGACTGGGGATGGCCACCAGTTCATAGTACACTGTAATTGTGGCAATCCTTTCCATGACTTCAAGATGGGTTTTACATTAATTTAGTCCCGCCACAAAAGCCACCGTTGCAGGGCACCTTAAAAATCCAGTTAAAGTGACAAAAATGTCATGTTGTCTTTCTGCAACTCCTCAAGATGAAGTACCACCCAAAACACTCCTGCTGAAGTCAGCATCTTACTCCTTCTGTTGTGTTTGACACATGATCCTTCCTGGCTAAAATAACAACTCCAACAAATACATTGTATCACCATCTCAATCCTTCCTCTGGTTGGTTAATGCACTTTTCCGCTTTTTTTTTTGACAGCACTGAAATGCCCTCAAATGATGCTCAATTAAAGGCATTTGTGCAGTTTTATTCGAAATTTTCAGCGCCAGTAGTCTAAGTAACTATGTCAAGGAAAAAAAAATGGGGGAGGGAGTCACTGTATTTTTTGATAGGAAGAAATGCGATTTTTAACCTAAAATCTGATAAAAAAACTGAAATAGAGGCCGGGGATGAATTTTAACAGTAGAAATGCAAATAAGGTGTTCAATGAAAGCAGAGAAGTAGCACTATGTGACGCTGAAGGCGCTTTTTTGAATTTTGGTCTGAGTACTTTTTGTACACATGGTTAAGTTTCAACTAAAACCCCATTGAACAGGGATTAAAATCAAAAATTCAAAGAAGCGCCTGCACCATTTTTTAGCACTGCTTCTTTACTTTCATTTGACACCTCATTTGTATTTCTACCATTGAAACTCATCAGGGGTTTGGACTGAAAACATTAAGGCCTCTCTTCCTGAAATCAGGGAGTCGAGAGACAAAATTTTGAAGTTGGCTGGAGGATCATACCATATCGAATCCACCAGAAACTTTCAAATTAGACTGATTTACCATGTACACTAAAATCAAATATTTACAATTTTTAAAAATACCTTTAACACATCCAAAGCTGTCATATTTCACATTGTAGCTCTCTGCTGTAGGGGAGACCGGGGCTAGTTGTCACAATTTTTTTAACTTCAAGTTTGACTGTATCTGAGAGGTCTCTAGACTCAGGTTGTTTGGAAACTTCCAACCCTGTAACATTTTTGTAAGTCTTGAGAAAGTTTTTATTCAGCTTTTGTCCTGATTTATCAACTATGTGTTTCCTTGGAGGTCATTTTGTAACTCAAAGTCATTTTTGTAAAAATGTGACAACTTGCCCCACACCTCGGGGCAAGTTGTCACACTCATATGGCCAATCTAACATCTCTTGACAGATTTTCTGTAATCCAAGCTTGCAATACATCGGATTCCTTTTGAAAAACAAAAATACACATCTTACGAAGACTTTGGATGAATGCCATCATCAATCAGGGTGTATTTCTAACAGAAAATTGCTTCTCAAATTGGAGGACAATGAAATAATTGTAAAATTTTTGTTGAAAAAGTCATTTTTAAGAAGTCCACATATCACATGACAGATAAATACTTTCTTGCAACCACATCATACAAAAGCTTAACAAACAAACAGATCTTGAAATTTATATAATAACGACACAAGTGCTGCCATCTATAGCCAAGTTATAAGCACTGTGACAACTTGCCCCTGTGACAACTAGCCCCGGCCTATCCTCGTCACGATCATGAAGTCAATCCGATATCTCGGTAATCAAAAGAAAATATATTCTGGTCCCACTTACAAAACACAGACACATTGTTCACGGAGACTATTGGTTAATGCCATCATGAATCAACGCCTTAATCTCCAAAAAATTGTGTCATATTGGCAGACAACGAAAAAATTTGAAAATGGTGAAAAAATTGAATTTAAACTGTCATTTTCAGAAATCTTCGCATAGCGCATGACAGACTACACATTTTTGAGATATCATCATAAAAATATTCCCCATGTTAAAAAATACCAAAATTGATTTAATTGCCATGCAGCTGCTACCATCCATAGCTGAGTAATCAGCATTGTGACAACTTGCCCCTGTGACAACTAGCCCCGGTCTCCCCTACAATATATATTTTTGTACCAGAACCACCTTCTAAAAAAAATCTTATGGCATTCTAGAGAATAGATAATTTCAAGACCAATCAGAGCCAATTTGATGTATGGAAATGTGTGTGATCAGCAATGTAGCTCAACCTCCTTTTTGAGAAAGCAAGGTTGCTCATTCATTTTGAGGACTATCGTATGATAATAAGGTGGGAAGACTGGGAATCTTATACTTACTCTATTCACTAATTGAATCAGTTATCTCGAAATGGAACACTGGATACAACAGTAACTGACCTCCACCGACATCCCGTAGGCTGTGACAAAAAGTTTCTACACAAAAATTTGCACTGAACTATGTATGGCTATAAAAATTACTTGCTAATATGTTTATTTGATGTATAAGGTATGATTTAGAAATCTTAGAAATGCAAAAATTTCAGAGGTCCAACTCCAAAAATGCATGAATCATAGATCATCAAAAAAAATAATCAGATAGCACAAGTACTTTATAAAGGTGATATTTGTATCAGATTTCACCCATGTAAAATCTTTAAATTCAATAGTGGTAAAGTTTTGACCCAAAAATATAAAATAAAACAAAGTTTATACTTTTTACCAGTATTAGAAAAATAGTCAAAAATAGTCAAATATCCATCAATGAGGCCATCAAAAGGTAATCTTATGGGGGATATGGGTATTAAATTTCATCAATGCACATGCAATAGTGGCCAAGTAGACCATATAGGGTATGTTTAACCTAAAAGCAATACATGCAATAGTGGCTGAGTCAGGGCCCGGAAACAAAAATAATCATTTTTCATATTTTTTTAAAATATTTCACAAGGTACACAATATTCATCCATCATGCCATCAAAAGGTGCAACTAGACCATATAGGCCATATGTGAACAAAATTTAATCCATGTACCAGCAATAACGGCTGGGTCATGCCTGGGAAATTTTTTTTTTTTAATTTTTCAAAGTCTAGTATAGTCATCAATCAGAACATCAAAAGGCACAACTAAACTTGACCTTGAAGCCATTTGAAGTGATTACAATACCTCTGCAAACACTGTGGAATTCAAGGAGAAAGGAGTTTCTTTGGGGGGCAATACCTTTGTTTCATCAGTTGTAGGCCTATAACACAAGTTACGACTAGTAAAGCTTGTAATACGATGTTCAGTGAATTGTTCACAATAAATCTTTAATTGTACACCGAAGCATGTGTCACCATTCCTGAGAAAAAAGTGAAAATCGGTCCTGATCAAAAGTCTAAAAAATCATCTACGCCTACATGTATCGCTGCCCACAACTAACAGGGGTATAAATTTTACACTTTCAAAAGATATAGAAAATCACAGATGAGCTTAGAATTGATACCAAATGTTTCTATGCGTTTGAAAATTGTTTTACCACTTCAATTTTTGTTATGGGTGCAAAAGGATCAATGCTTGGCATATATTTGCTTAACAATTTTTTCAAAAATAATTTCAGGTCTTGCACAGGAAAAGGCAGATCGTCTTCATACATCCAGTCTTTTACTAGCTTCAGACTGTAGTTCAAAAGACATGAAACTGTGCAGGTATTAAATTTTCTGATAACAAAACATTTTTATTATCGTAATTTTTTACGTAGTAAACACCAAAACTAGTGTTGTTTGATTTTGTAATAGAAAAATTATTGGCACTTCTGAGAGTCTCTGCCTCCACCGTTAATTAAAAGATCTCTATTCGAATGGCAGTAAAATAAATAATTTCTACAGTTGTGTTTTTTCAAAAACATGTGGAAAGTGTTCTGCAGGTTTTAGACATAAAGCCACAAAGTCAGTTTTTTCTGCTTTAAAACTCTTCTTTGAATTGATGCTCCGCTTTTTATGTGAGATGTAGGAGATTGTAGGTTTATGTGGCAAAGCCCAATTATGTTGAACAACGTAAAAAGTTAACAGGAACTGGTCAAACTTAAATAATTATGGAAATTATGATAAAAATCATGTCCGGTATTCTTATTGCTGGTGAGTGTGTTTCAAACAACACTTCGGTGTCGCCAGTTTGCAAAACAGTATGATATCTATCTGTGAAACTAATTGAATTGTATTGCATTGCAGGAACAAGGTGACAGCAGATTGAGGCATTGCTGAAGAAATTTTGCCTGTCCAGGTCGAGATCACAGGAAGATCATACCAAAGAAATTGAAAAAATCATGATTATGCTATTAAATGTGTAAATCACTAAATAAACTGCAGTTAATTGTCAGCATGATTGCTTTTTGTTTGTTGTATGCAAGTCTTCCAGAAACAGTAAATGCTATAATTCTTGTAGTCCGTTACATTTTGACCGGCAATTCTAACGTTTAATAAACAAAATTAATGTGTCTGTCTGCGTTTTTCATGATTACTTTCTTTTGCTTTGATGCTAAGTTGAAATACTAGTCATTAGTTGGAATGATCAATGGGGGCTTGTCTTTAAAATAAACAATTGAAAATTGGCATAATTGTGTAGACCTAGATGTAAAAACGGAGAGTTGGCATATGTAAATTCTTAGAAGTGTAAAAATGCTTCACTAATTTCAATATAAAAAAAAATTTGCTCACAAGATGCCACTTCCATCAGTCGTAACCATATTTAGTGTTCAATATGGACTACCATATATAGGCATTTATATCCCATAAAGAACTTCTGCACGTTATAATAGTCTTAATTGGTGGTTAAGATTATGACACTCAACTGTACCTGAATTCAGGGAAGTGGTTTATATTTGTGAAATACACACTAGGGCAAAGCATATAATGACATCATTCATTGTCATATTGTGCTATATTGATATGTTGGAAAAGAGTTAGTGGGAATTAACGGGAATTAGTGGAATTAGTACGAATTGATCGGAATTGATGGGAATTGGTGGGAATTGATGGGAATTAGTGGGAGTTGTGGAAATAAGGCATCATAGCTGGGAGTTACAGAGATCACTTGGGACTTGTGTAGGGATTGTGGGAATTAGTAGCATATGCAGGGACTTGTGACAGTAAGCAGGATTTGTTGAGAATTGTACAGATTGGTTGCACTTCCGGGGAGTTGCGGGAGTTAGTGGGACTTGTAAGAATTCTGAGCATTTGAAAGGATTTGTGGAAAATTCTTAGAATTTGCAGCACTTGCGGGGAGTTGTGGGAATTACTGGGAATTGTTGGGAGTTATTTGGGAATTATTAGGAATTACAGGAATTATGGGAGTTGCGAGAATTATGAGGTTAAATGGGGCCTTCAAATATTTTGGAACAGTTTGCACAATTTTATTAAACTTTTCCTGAGATAGGCCTCCCTCCATGCAGTTTTGAGAGCAATATTTTGGCCAGTGATAGTGGTTACAAGTGTATTTGCAGATTTTTTCCTGTTGCACCGATTTTGCTGATACTTCTCAGACTTCATCAGAGGTGTTTTGGTAACCTATCCAACAAGTTACAGGAATATTGCTTCTTTTTTTTTATGTCGAACAGTCTACTAATGAATACTATCTCTTTTCTCCTTGTAGAAAGAACTTGGGAAGGTTCTTTCTGAAACCTATTTCAGATTTATGCTAACAAGGTATTCAGCCATTCTATTTGAATTTTTGGTGGTGAAAGTGTGACTGTGTGACTTTTCCTGTGTTTAATCACATGCATTATGAAGGCATGTATTTTCATAGTAGATTGCTCAACTTTTCAATCTTCTAACCTTAAAGTGCTCGGCGCATTGCTTTTATGCTGCAAACCACTCCTAAATTGCTGTAGTCTTGTAGATGAAGCTTAGTTTTATTCAGTGTAATAGTTTATTTGGTCCTATGTTTATAAGTTTCAGGTGGAGCGTACATATAAGATTCCTTGTTTTCCCACACTTTTTGTTTCAAAATTGCATTATTGTCGGCTTTATTTTTGTGACTAACACTTTCAGAAATCATGTATAAACTTGCGTCCACCTCCTGTGCTGTTACTGGAATGGTGTGACATCTTAGTATGAATAAGTTGGTCATTCTAACTCTGTCACTGATCTCATTTGTTTATCACCCCAGATTTGGCCGTCAACCATGGCCAGGGGTATTCAATTTTGAAGCACCTTCCGAGTAAGACATCAAATTTTGTCCTTGTCTGGTAGTTCACAATGAACATCTAGCTTAAAGAAATGTAATAATCATCCCCCATGACACGAGACAGTAAAACCCTTCCTCAAAAGGCAGTTCATCACACCTTCCAAACAACATGATATGACATGCAATATCAGAAGCATATGGATCACTCACAGCAATTTCAGCTCAATATATTAATGCAGCAAAAATTCTCAATTTAGTGGCTGTTTTCGTTTTTGTCAAAATAAGTTGAACAGCTCTTGTAGGCAAAAGTCAGGCTGTAATATGCACAAGTTTTAATTGCATTAAAACAACCGCATGTAGGGAGTCCTGAATTCTATCACAAACTCTTAATTTGGCCTTACGTGACTTTTTTTACAAATGCTAGCTTGTGATAGAACTCAGGACTCCCAATATATGCGGTTGTTTTCATTTGTTTTACATGAAATGCAAACTTGTCCCCGGACGTTGATGCCATTGCCCTCTGTCTCCATGAAACTGCTTTTACTTATTGGGCAGTGCAAACATTGCACTGAGAGTGGCATCGAAAAATACAGAGGGCTCGTAGAGTCTGCATTGCCCTAGTCCAGTAAGGGGCCGACTAGATGATCTTTGGGGGATATTTGGTGAAAAAAATAAATTGTTTCCCACTTGACCTTGAAAAAAAAAAGTTTGTTCAGCATATATATATGAAATTTAAAAAAAATTTGTTTCCACCTGTAGCTAGTGTACCGTAATGTTAAAATTCTGATATAAAAGTTTGTCGCGAGTGCGCATGCGAAAAAATTGTTGGTCGACACACCGCGAACGAAAAAAGTTCGTCCCGGGGGTAAAGTCCATAGCCCCCCCCAACTATCGTCTGGTCGGCCCCTTTAGAAAGAAGTAGATGCAGTTCATATTACTATCTGATAGTAGGATTTTTTTTTAAATGTGAGAAATAATTAAATTGGAATATGCCTTTACCTTCCTGTAATCTGGTTCCAGCTGAAACTGCTCTTGTCGTTTTACTTTGACGTATTTTCTAGAAACAACAACAAAATCATAAATAAATTTAGGAGCCTTTGTTTAATGTTCATTCGAGGACTAAATAGATCTTGGTAATTAGATGTTCTCAACACCTTTTCAGGCCCAAAATATGGCCTACAATGTACAGGCTACATTGATGTGAATTTACCCGTTAGTGTTTAATGAACAATGCAGTAGAAACTGTCCCAAGGCTTTTCAACTGGATAAGCTTACAGTGCCGCCTGAATGTTAGTGAAACGCATGAAATGGTGCCATTGCATCAATGCTAAACCTCCACCAAACTGCTTGTGGAAGCATGAATACTCATCCAATGAGAGGAAAACATATTGGGTCATATACTATATAGGCTGATATGTGAGGCATGTGGGATAACAATGGCAGCCAATGTTCGTTGCTGTAGACGGAGTTAGGTATGGGTCAAAGTCTTGTAAATGAAACACATGCCCAATGTTATTTAATAGGGAAGGGTGGTTCACTTACTATATATCAAAGAATTTGACCCATACCTAACTCCAACTACAGCAAAGAAAATAATAATAATAATTTATTTTCAATAATGTTATTTTTGACATCCGCTAAAATGCTTGGAGAATTTTGAGAATTAAACTTACCCTTTTTATGGATTTAGTTCTCTGCCTTCGAAAAACATTTTTTCCTTTCTTGGGTTTTGTTACAACAGTGTTTTCTTCGTCTGCGGGGAGTGTCCTGTCTCCCAAGCTGGCTGCCTTTGATTTAGTTATTTCTTCGTCCTCTACAGACTCTTCAGTTATTTTCTTCTTAGTTTTGACATCTATCATGATTATTTCTTCTTTTTCCTTACTTTTTTTACGGCTTTTGGAAGAATAGGATGCCGTTTGTGGTCTCTTCACTTTGGATGGATGAGAGATGTTCAATAGTTGTGGTTCCGCCTGTTTGGCAACCACGGTGTCGGGCATCAATTCTCTCGAGGAGTCTTTCATGACCTTTTTCTGGTAGCCTTTCTCCATCTTTTTCTGGTAGCCTTTCTCAATCTTTTTCGGGGAGCGTTTCTCCATCTTCTCCAGGGAGCCTTTCTCCTTTTCCTTAGTTATCTTCCTATAGTTAACGTATGTTGCCGCAGGCACCAAAGGTTTAGAGTACGGAGATTTGTTGGCTTTGTTATTTTGAAGCACCTTTTTAACCTCCTCATTCAGTTCGTGTTCTGTCATGACGTGCATACGTGCCATTGCTGTAAAATGTCTAAAATGAAACATTTTGCTGATAAAACATGAAGGCCCAGAATCAAAAGAAATAATATGATCAATTCGCCTAAGATTCAAGGGGAGTTCCAGGCTCTGTCGGGGTCTTACAAAACCCTGAGGAAAAGCCTGCGACTGTTTTATTGAATTTTTAGCTTTTAAATTGACGTACCAATTTAAACATTCCTTGTAGTATTAAATATGAGATCTTGTAGTATTAAATATGAGATCCTAGTTGGGTAATAAACAGTTCAACAAAAATAAGACCCCCCTTAAATATACTTGAATATCTCAAAGATTCCTTCTCAGACTTTTTATGCCAGTTGGCTGAATTATAGGTCTGCAAATCGACCCTGAATCTGTGCTCAGCGGAATTATTCCTAGTTGAGCCAGCAGTCTTCGAGTGAGCCCACCCCGTTGCAACCGATTGGTAAAATTTCATGTCAAAGTGGTGACAGTCCACCCTTGACAGTAAGCTAACTATAAGCCAAAAAAAAATTCAAAAAAATTGGTATGATTCACTTCACAAGATTTGGTGTGCGTTTTGACTTTGCTTCGTAAAACCTCGAAACTTCTCCTGTAGAAGGCGGGCCTTTGTATTTGACAGGCATGAAATACTTCCTTTTGTGGCCTACGATGAATGCTAGTGTACCAGGTGAATTGTGAGCTGAAATAGAACAGTTACTTGGTTACTGATGGTAAGGCTACTTAAAGCCCCGCTGGTGGCAGTCAATCGCCTACATTGTGTAAGTTCAATCCTTACCAAACTAATTTTAAGTATGTCGCAGCAAACCTTCAGCGAACAGCAAAACAAAATTAAGTTTTAGCTCTCTAATTTCCTTTAGTACATCCCACATCCATTCCCTGCTGTGCTCCTGTGGTTGGAAAAACCTTAATTTAGGGCAAGTGGTGACGCCATGGCTTTCCGAGTTGAGTGTTCTCCCCAAAAATATGGGGAGGATACTCAGTACTGCTAGTACTATCTTGAAATTTGTGGGGTATTTCAGTCAACATGTGATGTTTTTCCCAAACTATTTAGATTATGATTGAGGCTTTACAGACCTCCAAACCTCTGGAATGTCGGTTCAAGGGTTACTCATTCCTTTTGGAGGTTTTAAAAAAAAATCGGGGTCCTGATTAGCAAAATTTCTGTATTGAGAAAAATGCCAAAACTTCCATTTGAAAAGGTTTTACAATGCACTGCCTGTAGTTTATAAATTCAAGGCTAAATTACAGCATCTGGTCAATAACAGTAGTTGAGCAGCGAGCATCCTCCTCAAGCTTTATTCTGGACAGTTTTGACTGGGTTGTCATACCAGCTCAACAATTTCGGAGGACGGAAAGTTATGAAATCACCATTTCATGGTAATTTTTAGAGGGTTTTTAAAGTTGTCAAAAAGAGGGTTTTTGCATTAAAAAGAGGGTAAGAGGGTTTTAGGCTAAAAAAGGGGGAAAACCCTGTTTTGGAGGGTTGGTTGGGAGGACTGCTTTTATAAACACAACACTACAAATAGCACTTTCCTGGGACAAAAAAAAAAATTCTGTATGATGAACATTGGGGCTGTACTAAATGATTATTATACCAAAAAATTATTTGCTGCTTTTATTCAGGCACTAGTGCCCTCACGCCCTGTCAATATTTCTATACTATAGTCTGTTTTACCTGAGTTGAGAGCGGTGAAATGCACAAACTGCCACACAGGCATATCAAATTCCACACCTTTAACATCAAAAACTGCACTATCTTGAGCTAATGCATCTGTTTCTCATCAAGCATCAGATCTGGTCCTGCCTCATATCGGTGTTCATGGGCATATCCAGTAACTTTTTAGGGGTTTTCAGCAGAGGTAAAACCCCTTATATGTGCACCCTTTATTGAATATCTACGCCAATGTCACCAGGAAGCCAGGACCTCTGTCATTTCCAGAGTGATAAACAGGTCATGGTTTATCAATGCTGTCGACATCTGCAGTTTAGGAACTGTTTGAAGCACTGCTCTCAACTCAGGGGAAACATAAATTTACTATAGCATATATATGATGGTCTATGCTTTTTGAAAATAAGCCGAAAAACAAAAGAATTATTCACAGCTTAATTTACCTTTAGTTGAAACTCCTTCCAAAGACACAAAGTCTTCCGGATAGACTCTTTCCTTCTCCTGCTTGTCTTGTAAAAACTCGATAGCTTCTGTTTCTGTCATTTTATTCTGGTCTATTATTTGAACAGTATCCAGGATTTCATTTACATCCAGAGGGCCAGCAGCAGCCGATAACTCAATCACCTGAAATACATGTTCAATCAGGTCCGCGTTAATTTTGATACATTGTAACCAAATACTCGTGGACTCCAACTTGCAGCAAATTATAGTGATTTATATTCTAGAAAAGCACATGCAAGGTCATTCAGTCCAAAAAGAATTCGATAGGACCACTGACATGCCACTAGACATTCTAGAATATTTTGCTTTACGTGATTTACTGAGTTGCAGACAATGTAGCAGGCTTCTAGGGTTCTCAGACAACATCAGGCACTTATCTTTAAAGAATCAGATGTTGCGAATGCATTCAGCTAACATTTCCCTAAATCGTTTTTTGCCATAGATGAGGAAAAATTTATTAAATTGGAATTTCAGCCAAATTTTGTGGCCCTTCATAATGTTCAGTCAGCTGTGCAGTGACGTAGGGCTGGGTGCCCCCTCTCTCTCTCCTCAGACTGAGTGGGCAATGAGAAAATGAGACACATGCAATTTTGACCACCAAACAATACTGTGATAAACTGAATTGGATTAATTGATTCTGCTATAAAGGTGACAAAATGAATTTGAGAGAAACTGAAACTGTGAAAATATTTCCAGAAGAATTCCATCAACATCACTGTCAATCAATATTTTGCCTTGTGTGCTGATTGGCTGGTTATGGGTTGGGTGGGGCATGGATCTATAAGTTAAACCCCTTCTAACTCTATGGGTGGGGTGAGTTAATTTGACAGTGGTCAATTTTCTCCATATGTGACAAGTCCAGATCGCATCTTATGACTTAAATATTATTTTAACTACCAGATAGATATAAGAACATAAACAGACAGACAAATAGATAGATAGATAGATAGATAGATAGATAGATAGATAGATAGATAGATAGATAGATAGATAGATAGATAGATAGATAGATAGATAGTGTAAGTTCCTTTTTAACGCTTCTTGAAGATCATGGGATGATTGAAATCTGTCAGAAAAGTTGTAAAAAATTTTTTGATCTGTCAATATGCCCCTGTTTTCTCATTTTGCGGTCTGAGCATGTCAGTTTTGGTCCAGGGCAGTCACTGTTCATTTAAACCTTGAGATACTCAATGTGTGATTTTGGATACAAAACTGAAATATTAAAATGAAGCTAACAATTCATCACAGCTGTACAACGTTTTGACTGTTTTTAGGTGTCATTTCTAATATATTTAACAGCTGTGCCTATCAATTCCAAAGCTCATAAAGTGTCACATGTATTTGTTTATTGAAAACCCTGTCTGATGTCAGTGGAATGGTTAAATTCCAATAGGGGTCGCTTTTAACTGTGCCCAAGTTATAGCCAGAATCATAAAATAAAAGTAACTTTTTAATGGGTTTATTTTGGGCCAAATTTGCTGGGACCACAATGGTGTTTCTATAAATATAATGCTTGAAGCTTTCAACTGATAAAAAATATGCATGATTGTGGCCCTTTAATATCTCACAGAATGTCCTTCACATTTTTGTCAAACAAACTAATCTGGTGTGATGTTAATGATGCAATATTATTGGAGATGTCAACACTATAGCCTCAGGCATAGGCGTGCTGCGCGCGCGCGCGATTTGGGGGGGGGGCCAAGCGTTATTTGCCCGCATTTCATCATCTACCATTTCAAATTAAATTGCCCTGGAAATTTTTAATTTTGAATAGTTTTTATTTAATAATCGGCACGAATTTTTTTAGCCTTTTTGCCTGAATCTTACTGTTTCCCAGACTTCTTGGGTTCGCCCCCCTACCCCCCCTCCCTCCCATACGCCCATGGCCTCAGGACTGTGCTCCTATATAGGCATTATTTCACACATTTAATAGTGACTATTGATTTTAGAAGCTGAAATGGTCAAGTTTCCGTGTAAGAAGGAGTTATTATAAAACTGTGGCAAGATCTTTCAAAGAAAATTCAGTTGGAGACAAGCCATTTTAATTAATGCCCTAGTCCATAACATGTGACGACAAAACGTGCTGCTTATATATATCACCCTGTCAACATGAATTAATGTTAAAGACAAGAATTTCAGCTTTAGCAAATTTTGATCCAAATACTAGAAATGCCCATTGTGGCAAAAACTTGAAAAAAATGTTGAAAATAAAATAGAAAAAAAAAATTTCGGAAATTGCAAAAATAGGTAACCTAGCCCCCTCAGGACAACAATGTAAGTACACTGTGCGATATTTGTAGTCTCGCATCACCCAGACTCCTCGCAAAAGGGACTTAAGCATCCAGAAAGCTACCTTCTTACTATATAACTTTAGGCACTATTCTGGATACTTCGGTCCCTCTTACGAGGCGAGGCGTCTGGGTGAACCACTACTGCCAAATTCGCACACTTATAAATGCAATGTCCTTAAAAAGTGGGCAACTTTTTTCTACAATTTCGAAAAAAAAAACTATTTTTATTTTTAAAAAAAATTCTTTTTTTTCAAACATTTTTTCAATTACATTAATTTTTTCTTCTTTTTTTTGAAGAGGTAATTCTGCAACTTTTTTCAAATTTCAATTTCTTTTTTTTTTCAAGAGGAAATCGGGCAACTTTTCAAGATTTTAATTTTTTTTTAATTTTCTTTTTAAAATTTCACTAATTTTTTTCTTTAAAGAGGAAATAAGGCAACCTTTTTTCCAATGTAAACATTTTATTCCCCCAAATTTTCTTTAAATTTTCTTTCAAACATTTATTCCAACTTTTTTTTTCCAACTTTTTCACAATATCCTATAAAGGCAGCTTTCTTGATGCTTCAGTCCCTGCTTTGAGGCATCTGTTTCAACCACGACCCCCAACTTTGTACAGGGTCAACACTGTTTAACATGACAGCCTTGACAGGGCTATCTTTTTTCCCACAGTGCACTTATGTTGTTGTCCTGAGGGGATTGGGCGACTACTTTTTCCAATATCCGAAATTCTTTTTTCCCAATTGTTTTTTTTCCCATTTTTTTTTGCACATTTATTTTTTCCAAAAAGTTCTCCCCAAAATTTCTCAGCACACCAGGTGACCTGCATTGCATCATCATGGCAACCTTACTTAGAGTTAATTTGGTAACAATAACTACGCACAGTTTTCAAATACCTGATTGTTCCACAATGGGCATTTACAGTGCCGCCTGTAAGTAAGTGAAACGCATGACATTGTGCCTTTGCATCAATGCTAAACATCCTCAGCCAAACTGCTTGTGGAGGCATGAATTCTCATCTGATGAAAGGGAAACAAAGTGGGTCATAAAGGCCGATGTGTGAGGCAAGTGGGATAAAAATAGCAGCCCATTATCTTCCCTGTAGTCGGAGTTAGGTATGGGTCAAAGTCTTTGATAAGTAAGTGAACCACCTTTCCCTATGTTTTAACATTGGGCCTGTGTTTCACTTACTTATCAAAGACTTTGACCCATACCTAACTCCAACTACAGCAAGGAAAATTGGCTGCTATTTTTATCCCACATGCCTCGCATATCGGCCTTTATGACCCAAAATGTTTTCCTCTCATCGGAAGAGAATTCGTCCTTCCAGAAGCATTTTGGTTAAGGATGTTTAACATTGATGCAATGGCACAATGTCATGCGTTTCACTTACTTACAGGGTGCACTGTATATGACATGTATAGTAAGATTATTGATATTTCATATTTCATGAATCATTCATGTGAAAATGAAACTTCTTTATAAGTCATGAATCTTGAATCTTGAGTACGTCTTATGTAATGAAATTTTAAAACCAACCTTTCGCAGGATGCCATCCTTTTCATCGGGATCTTCTGGCTCTGCAAGAGTATTAAAAAATTGAAAAGTTTTTTTTTCATTTTCACCCTGTTTAAAAGAGCTGAAAAGCTAAACAACTACAATAAATATGTCATAGTTTATAGTTTAGAAGCTAAAATTGTTCATTACATCTTCAAGCTTGTTTTCATACTACAAGCCATTTAAGGACTGTTCAGAATTTATGACTGGGGGGGGGGTGGGAGTTTTGGCCGAGGGGGTACTAACTTTTCACACGTGTTTCAAGGGGGGGGATATTAATTTTTGACAACACTTCCAAGGGGGGTAAGAAATTTTAACAAAGAAAAAATGTTTAAAA
This sequence comes from Platynereis dumerilii, assembly GCA_026936325.1. Taxonomy (NCBI): domain Eukaryota; kingdom Metazoa; phylum Annelida; class Polychaeta; order Phyllodocida; family Nereididae; genus Platynereis; species Platynereis dumerilii. The sequence continues at coordinate 124,361,688 of JAPTHN010000001.1, read as the reverse complement.
ACACGCATAAAGTCATTTTATTTGGACTTTTTACGTGCAACAGTCCGCGTACGCGTGGCTGTGTATAACAGTATGTATATATGTGTATGGCTTTGTATGGCGAGGGGGAGTACTAAAAATACGCGTGAAACCTAAGGGTGAGGTACTAAAAATCCGCATGAAACTCAAGGGGGGGTATCAATTTTTGACGGGAAGTTCCAGCAAAACTCCCACCCCCCCCCCCAGTCATAAATTCTGAACGGTCCCTTATCATGTTGTAGCATTGTGGACATTGGACAATTCTTATGATTGAGACAAATCAATGTTTAAGATCAGGGAAAATTGTGCAAAATAATTAGATATGCAAAGAGAATTGGAATTGAAACAGAAAGCTTGATTGAGATCCGTAATAAGTACATGTATAAAATGACTGTTAAGATTTTGAAAGACAAAGAACACCCACTGCACAGCCAGTATAAATACTTAAGATCTGGTAAAGGACTAAATACACCTGTACAACGAACAAGCAGATATGGCCATACTTTCGTTCCATCTAGCATCAGACATTATAACTTTGTGAATAAATAATGTATATATATATCTTAGCTTAATGTAAATATTTACGTCTCAGTATTCAGTTTTTCAGTATTATTTAGTTTTAAATCAGTATTCTTTATCTCTAATCAGTATTATTATTACCACGATTGTTTTGTATGTTTTACACTTGTTGACTAGCACTGTAAAAACCAAAATGAGTTTCTCTTTTTGAGACTAAAATAAAGTATATTGTTATCGTTATCGTTAAAAAACTTTACTTTTTCGGAAGTTTTCCCCTATAATGCCTGATCGATGTTTTAAATTTATATACTCTGAATAATTGCTTAATTAGTTAGAGAATTAATAATAAGTAGGTATTGAAAAAAAAAGTTATCAGAATTTCTGCTCTATAAATGTTACAGATTTAAATTACCTTTGGAATCAGCTTCTTCAAGACCCCCGGAGAGCTCCATCTAAAAAGGCAGAAAAGGTTTAATTGGATCTATGACATGTATAATTAGTCTATACATGTAGGCCTATGGCTACATGTAGCAATCAATGAATTCAAATTTTTTATGAAAAAGTCGGAAAAGCTTCTTTTTTTTAAAGAATGAAAATGAAAAGAACAGGATGAAATTACAATTGTAGGCCCAGTGACCTGACAAGGCAACTGTAGGCCTTACTCTGATTGTCCCGACGCAACCAAAGAACTTACTTACCTGTCACTTCAAGGAGTTTGATTCCTTTTGTTCTCAAAACGAGACACTGTGTATTGTGTGCTTTCTTTTGCGCACCCTAGGTGGAGCCACCAGCAAGAAGAAACATGTAAACAAAACCACGTGGTGGCAGCATCAAAGGTCAAGGACAGAGCTGTCAACTTGACGTGCCTCTGGAGTTTATGTCGCCGGTTCCTTGATATTTGTCGTGTTTTGAAGGAATCAACATGTTTAGCATTTGGTGCTATTTGGATGCCATGCGCACAGCAGTTCCAGCCTTCATAATGTTAGGTTCTGCGCCTAATTTCTGGCTAATTTGGTGTGGATGGAGAGGTCTGACAGCCATCATGCCAAACAAAGTGTACCAAGTTGGGGACGATTTCTTGTATTCCATGTATCAGAGGATGGTCGTGTTCTTCTTAGAGAACTTCTCGGGTGTTGATGTTAGTATTTACTTTTCTTGTTTGTAATTTCCATGCCATTAATGTGGTAGTTTTGCTAGGAACAGAGAAAACCTGTGAGCGATAATATAAGGTTTTGAAGTCAGGTTGTCTTTCAACATGATTCAATGAGACAGAGACATTGAGAGAATGAATGAATGAGTGACAGACACATCTTCTCACAGGCATTATAATTTCTTACAAAAAGGTCACATTGCTAAACGTATCCTGTATATAACACATACATATAAATTCAATAAGTGCAGTGACAAGCTTTTTTCTCAAAATGATTGTAATGCCTGTGCATCTTCTCACTATACAGTCTGTCCTAGACTGTAGGGACTACCAATATTAAACACTAAACAAAGTTTAAATCTTGTCTATGTAATCATGTCCATATATATAATAAAATGGAAGAATGTTTTTTATTAATAATAGAAAGAGAAGTGTCAGGCCTCAACACAAAACACATGTTGCAATTGATAGGCCTACTGTCATAATATATGGACATTAAATTTCATTGTATTTATATCATTTGATATTAACTTCCCTGAATACTGATACTTTAGCTGACACATATATCCAAATCTCACAGCCCAGTGTTAACATTTCATTTATGTCTCCAATACAACTATAGCATAATAATTTCTGACTGATTTACAGCTTTATTATTTTTTTGCTGTAAGATATTCAATACTTTCAAATTTATCTTTCTGATTGCTGTATGTTCCGTTGGTTTTACTTAGTCGTTCCTTGGACTTGAATTATTATGTACTGGTCCTAAAAACCTTAATTTTGTTTTAGCACTCATGTGACACAGTGTATAAATGTTGTATCCTCTTGACATTCTGATATTATTGTCCTATATTAATATAGGTTGTGATGATGTGATTATTTTCCTAAATTCATAATCATGTGGGAGATATGATACTTTACAATGATAGTGATATGTAATATATTTTTGCTCCGTTTTTTCTGTTTATTTTGTTTCAGTTGATCCTATACGGAGATGTGGAAGATCTGAAAAAGCAGAAAGAAAATGTCATTCTCATCTGTAATCATCAATCTACAGGTTTGCATTGGACTATAGTATTTGTTTTTTGCTGTATCATTTGTGTATATATTATTTCTGCCCTGTCTTCTGTTGTGTTCATTTTTCAATTATCTTAATGAATTGTTCCAATAGATGATAAAAATTTCATAATCTGATTAGTGATTATTGACTGATAGTCTGATAGTGATACTTTTGTATAGAATATGTTTTTATGAATAATGTAATCACTGTAATAGATACTCATGTAATTAGGTCAGTGAAGTTCATTGGATATTGGATATTGGATATTGGATATTCGGCGGGTGAAGTTCATTGGATATTGGATATTGGATATTCGGCGAGTGAAGTTCATCGGATATTGGATGTTGGATATTCAAATCTAAACTTCAAAATTTTTGATTTTTTTGTTTACCAAGGGTGGTTCTGTCAAATATCCAACAGCCATTTGACATTGGCTGTTGGATATTCAAAGATACAAAATTTGCAGATTTTGAATATCCAACGGAGTGGTGAAGTTCATTGGATATTGGATATTGGATATTCGGCGAGTGAAGTTCATTGGATATTGGATGTTGGATATTCAAATCCAAACTTCAAAATTGGCAGTTTTTTGTTTACCAGGGGTGGCTCTGTCAAATATCCAACAGCCATTTGACATTTGATGTTGGATATTCAAAGATACAAAATTTGCAGATTTTGAATATCCAACGGAGTGGTGAAGTTCATTGGATATTGGATATTGGATATTCGGCGAGTGAAGTTCATTGGATATTGGATATTGGATATTCGGCGAGTGAAGTTCATTGGATATTGGATATTGGATATTCGGCGAGTGAAGTTCATTGGATATTGGATGTTGGATATTCAAATCTAAACTTCAAAATTTGCAGTTTTTTGTTTACCAAGGGTGGTTCTGTCAAATATCCAACAGCCATTTGACATTGGATGTTGGATATTCAAAGATACAAAATTTGCAGATTTTGAATATCCAACAGAGTAGTGAAGTTCATTGGATATTAGATGTTGGATATTCAAAGTTGCTGATTTTGCAAATTATGCAAGGCCTCAAGTCTAAAATAGTAAATTAGATGTATTAAATGGTGTATTCATAGCCAAAGTTGTAAAATTAGTAAATTTCTGTTCTCAAGGGGGGCCCTTGCCGAAGATCCAACGGTGAATCCAGTTCATTGGATATTGGATATTTGATATTCAAAGTTGCTGATTTTGCATATTATGCAAGGCCTCAAGTCTAGAATAGTAAATTGGATGTATTACCCGGTATATACATAGCCAAAGTAGTATAATTAGCATATTTCTGTGCTCAAGGGGGGCCCTAGACGAATATCCAACAGAGTATGAAGTTCATTGGATATTGGATGTTGGATATTCAAAGTTGCTGATTTTGCAAATTATGCAAGGCCTTAAGTCTAGAATAGTAAATTGGATGTATTACATGGTGTATTCAAATCCAAAGTTTTAAAATTAGCGTATTTCTGTGCTCAAGGGGGGCTCTGGCCGAATATCCAACAGAGTAGTGAAGTTCATTGGATATTGGATGTTGGATATTCAAAGTTGCTGATTTTGCAAATTATGCAAGGCCTCAAGTCTAAAATAGTAAATTAGATGTATTACCCGGTATATTCATTACCAAAGTTGTAAAATTAGCATTTTTCTGTTCTCAAGGGGGGCCCTAGACGAATATCCAACAGAGTAGTGAAGTTCATTGGATGTTGGATATTGGATATTCAAAGTTGCTGATTTTGCAAATTATGCAAGGCCTCAAGTCTAAAATAGTAAATTGGATGTATTACCTGGTATATTCAAAGCCAAAGTGGTAAAATTAGCATATTTCTGTGCTCAAGGGGGGCTTTGGATGAATATCCAACGGAGCAGTGAAGTTCATTGGATGTTGGATATTGGATATTCAAAGTTGCTGATTTTGCAAATTATGCAAGGCCTCAAGTCTAAAATAGTAAATTGGATGTATTACCTGGTATATTCATAGCCAAAGTTGTAAAATTAGCATATTTCTGTGCTCAAGGGGGGCTCTTGCCGAATATCCAACAGAGTCGTGAAGTTCATTGGATATTGGATGTTGGATATTCAAAGTTGCTGATTTTGCTAATTATGCAAGGCCTCAAGTCTAAAATAGTAAATTGGATGTATTACCTGGTATATTCATAGCCAAAGTTGTAAAATTAGCATATTTCTGTGCTCAAGGGGGGCTCTTGCCGAATATCCAACAGAGTAGTGAAGTTCATTGGATATTGGATGTTGGATATTCAAAGTTGCTGATTTTGCAAATTATGCAAGGCCTCAAGTCTAAAATAGTAAATTGGATGTAATAAATGGTATATGCATAGCCAAAGTTGTAAAATGAGCAAATTTCTGTTCTCAAGGGGGGCCCTTGCCGAATATCCAACGGTGAATCCAGTTCATTGGATATTGGATATTGGATATTCAAAGTTGCTGATTTTGCAAATTATGCAAGGCCTCAAGTCCAGAATAGTAAATTGGATGTATTACCCGGTATATTCATAGCCAAAGTGGTAAAATTAGCATATTTCTGTGCTCAAGGGGGGCTTTGGATGAATATCCAACGGAGCAGTGAAGTTCATTGGATGTTGGATATTGGATATTCAAAGTTGCTGATTTTGCAAATTATGCAAGGCCTCAAGTCTAAAATAGTAAATTGGATGTATTACCTGGTATATTCATAGCCAAAGTTGTAAAATTAGCATATTTCTGTGCTCAAGGGGGGCTCTTGCCGAATATCCAACAGAGTAGTGAAGTTCATTGGATATTGGATATTGGATATTCAAAGTTGCTGATTTCGCAAATTATGCAAGGCCTCAAGTCTAAAATAGTAAATTTGATGTATTAAATGGTATATTTAAAGCCAAAGTGGTAAAATTAGCATATTTCTGTGCTCAAGGACGGCCCTGGCCGAATATCCAACAGAGTAGTGAAGTTCATTGGATATTGGATGTTGGATATTCAAAGTTGCTGGTTTTGCAAATTATGCTAGGCCTCAAGTCTAAATTAGTGAATTCAATGTATTACCTGGTATATTCAAAGCCAAAATTGTAAAATTAGCAAATTTCTGTTCTCAAGGGGGGCCCTTGCCGAATATCCAACAGAGTAGTGAAGTTCATTGGATATTGGATATTGGATATTCAAAGTTGCTGATTTTGCAAATTATGCAATGCCTCAAGTCTAAAATAGTAAATTGGATGTATTAAATGGTATATGCATAGCCAAAGTTGTAAAATTAGCAAATTTCTGTTCTCAATATCCAACGGTGAATGCAGTTCATTGGATATTGGATATTGGATATTCAAAGTTGCTTATTTCGCAAATTATGCAAGGCCTCAAGTCTAAAATAGTAAATTGAATGTATTACCTGGTATATTCATTGCCAAAGTTGTAAAATTAGCATATTTCTGTGCTCAAGGGGGGCCCTAGACGAATATCCAACGGAGTAGTGAAGTTCATTGGATGTTGGATATTGGATATTCAAAGTTGCTGATTTTGCATATTATGCAAGGCCTCAAGTCTAGAATAGTAAATTGGATGTATTACCTGGTATATTCAAAGCCAAAGTGGTAAATTTAGCATATTTCTGTGCTTAAGGGGGGCTTTGGATGAATATCCAACAGAGCAGTGAAGTTCATTGGATATTGGATGTTGGATATTCAAAGTTGCTGATTTTGCAAATTATGCAAGGCCTCAAGTCTAAAATAGTAAATTGGATCGATTAAATGGTATATGCATAGCCAAAGTTGTAAAATTAGCATATTTCTGTGCTCAAGGGGGGCTTTGGATGAATATCCAACGGAGCGGTGAAGTTCATTGGATATTGGATATTGGATATTCAAAGTTGCTGATTTCGCAAATTATGCAAGGCCTCAAGTCTAGAATAGTAAATTGGATGTATTAAATGGTATATTTAAAACCAAAGTGGTAAAATTAGCATATTTCTGTGCTCAAGGGGGGCCCTGGCCGAATATCCAACAGAGTAGTGAAGTTCATTGGATGTTGGATATTGGATATTCAAAGTTGCTAATTCTGCAAATTATGCAAGGCCTCAAGTCTAGAATAGTAAATTGGATGTATCAAATGGTATATTCAAAGCCAAAGTAGTAAAATTAGCATATTTCTGTGCTCAAGGGGGGCCCTAGACGAATATCCAACAGAGTAGTGAAGTTCATTGAATGTTGGATATTGGATATTCAAAGTTGCTGATTTTGCAAATTATGCAAGGCCTCAAGTTTAGAATAGTAAATTGGATGTATTACCTGGTATATTCATAGCCAAAGTTGTAAAATTTGCAAATTTTCAGGCTCAAGGGGGGCCCTTGCCGAATATCCAACAGAGTAGTGAAGTTCATTGGATGTTGGATGTTGGATATTCAAAGTTGCTGATTTTGCAAATTATGCAAGGCCTCAAGTCTAGAATAGTAAATTGGATCGAATAAATGGTATATGCATAGCTTAAGTTGTAAAATTAGCAAATTTCTGTTCTCAAGGGGGGAGGTAATACATCCAATTTACTATTTTAGACTTGAGGCCTTGCATAATTTGCAAAATCAGCAACTTTGAATATCCAACATCCAATATCCAATGAACTTCACTACTCTGTTGGATATTCGGCCAGAGCCCCCCTTGAGCACAGAAATATGCTAATTTTACAACTTTGACTTTGAATATACCAGGTAATACATCCAATATACTATTCTAGACTTGAGGCCTTGCATAATTTGCAAAATCAGCAACTTTGAATATCCAACATCCAATATCCAATGAACTTCACTACTCTGTTGGATATTCGGCCAGAGCCCCCCTTGAGCTCAGAAATATGCTAATTTTACAACTTTGGCTTTGAGTATACCAGGTAATACATCCAATTTACTATTTTAGACTTGAGACCTTGCATAATTAGCAAAATCAGCAACTTTGAATATCCAATATCCAATATCCAATGAACTTCACTACTCTGTTGGATATTCGGCTGGGGCCCCCCTTGAGCACAGAAATTTGCAAATTTTACAACTTTGGCTATGAATATACCACGTAATACATCCAATTTACTATTTTAGACTTGAGACCTTGCATAATTTGCAAAATCAGCAACTTTGAATATCCAATATCCAATATCAAATGAACTAGATTCACCGTTGGATATTCGGCAAGGGCCCCCCTTGAGCACAGAAATATGCTTATTTTACAACTTTGGCTATGAATATACCACGTAATACATCCAATTTACTATTTTAGACTTGAGACCTTGCATAATTTGCAATATCAGCAACTTTGAATATCCAATATCCAATGAACTTCACTACTCTGTTGGATATTCGGCAAGGCCCCCCCTTGAGCACAGAAATATGCTAATTTTACAACTTTGGCTATGAATATACCAGGTAATACATCCAATTTACTATTTTAGACTTGAGACCTTGCATAATTTGCTAAATCAGCAACTTTGAATATCCAATATCCAACATCCAATGAACTTCACTACTCTGTTGGATATTCGGCCAGAGCCCCCCTTGAGCTCAGAAATATGCAAATTTTACAACTTTGGCTTTGAGTATACCAGGTAATACATCCAATTTACTATTTTAGACTTGAGGCCTTGCATAATTTGCAAAATCAGCAACTTTGAATATCCAATATCCAACATCCAATGAACTTCACTACTCTGTTGGATATTCGGCCAGAGCCCCCCTTGAGTTCAGAAATATGCAAATTTTACAACTTTGGCTTTGAGTATACCAGGTAATACATCCAATTTACTATTTTAGACTTGAGACCTTGCATAATTAGCAAAATCAGCAACTTTGAATATCCAATATCCAATATCCAATGAACTTCACTACTCTGTTGGATATTCGGCTGGGGCCCCCCTTGAGCACAGAAATTTGCAAATTTTACAACTTTGGCTATGAATATACCACGTAATACATCCAATTTACTATTTTAGACTTGAGACCTTGCATAATTTGCAAAATCAGCAACTTTGAATATCCAATATCCAATATCCAATGAACTAGATTCACCGTTGGATATTCGGCAAGGGCCCCCCTTGAGCACAGAAATATGCTTATTTTACAACTTTGGCTATGAATATACCACGTAATACATCCAATTTACTATTTTAGACTTGAGACCTTGCATAATTTGCAATATCAGCAACTTTGAATATCCAATATCCAATATCCAATGAACTTCACTACTCTGTTGGATATTCGGCAAGGCCCCCCCTTGAGCACAGAAATATGCAAATTTTACAACTTTGGCTATGAATATACCAGGTAATACATCCAATTTACTATTTTAGACTTGAGACCTTGCATAATTTGCAAAATCAGCAACTTTGAATATCCAATATCCAACATCCAATGAACTTCACTACTCTGTTGGATATTCGGCCAGAGCCCCCCTTGAGCTCAGAAATATGCAAATTTTACAACTTTGGCTTTGAGTATACCAGGTAATACATCCAATTTACTATTTTAGACTTGAGACCTTGCATAATTTGCAAAATCAGCAACTTTGAATATCCAATATCCAATATCCAATGAACTTCACTACTCCGTTTGATATTCATCTAGGGCCCCCCTTGAGCACAGAAATATGCTAATTTTACAATTTTGGCTTTGAATATTCCAGGTAATACATCCAATTTGCTATTTTAGACTTGAGACCTTGCATAATTTGCAAAATCAGCAACTTTGAATATCCAATATCCAATATCCAATGAACTTCACTACTCTGTTGGATATTCGGCCAGAGCCCCCCTGGAGCACAGAAATATGCTAATTTTGCAATTTTGGCTTTAAATATTCCAGGTAATACATCCAATTTACTATTTTAGACTTGAGGCCTTGCATAATTTGCAAAATCAGCAACTTTGAATATCCAATATCCAATATCCAATGAACTTCACGACTCCGTTGGATATTCGTCTAGGGCCCCCCTTGAGCACAGAAATTAGCAAATTTTACAACTTTGGCTATGAATATACCAGGTAATACATCCAATTTACTATTTTAGACTTGAGACCTTGCATAATTTACAAAATCAGCAACTTTGAATATCCAATATCCAATATCAAATGAACTTCACTACTCTGTTGGATATTCGGCTGGGGCCCCCCTTGAGCACAGAAATTTGCAAATTTTACAACTTTGGCTATGAATATACCAGGTAATACATCCAATTTACTATTTTAGACTTGAGACCTTGCATAATTTGCAAAATCAGCAACTTTGAATATCCAATATCCAACATCCAATGAACTTCACTACTCTGTTGGATATTCGGCAAGGCCCCCCCTTGAGCACAGAAATATGCTTATTTTACAACTTTGGCTATGAATATACCAGGTAATACATCCAATTTACTATTTTAGACTTGAGACCTTGCATAATTTGCAATATCAGCAACTTCGAATATCCAATATCCAATATCCAGTGAACTTCACTACTCTGTTGGATATTCGGCTGGGGCCCCCCTTGAGCACAGAAATTTGCAAATTTTACAACTTTGGCTATGAATATACCAGGTAATACATCCAATTTACTATTTTAGACTTGAGACCTTGCATAATTTGCAAAATCAGCAACTTTGAATATCCAATATCCAATATCCAATGAACTAGATTCACCGTTGGATATTCGGCAAGGGCCCCCCTTGAGCACAGAAATATGCTTATTTTACAACTTTGGCTATGAATATACCACGTAATACATCCAATTTACTATTTTAGACTTGAGACCTTGCATAATTTGCAATATCAGCAACTTTGAATATCCAATATCCAATATCCAATGAACTTCACTACTCTGTTGGATATTCGGCAAGGCCCCCCCCCCTTGAGCACAGAAATATGCTAATTTTACAACTTTGGCTATGAATATACCAGGTAATACATCCAATTTACTATTTTAGACTTGAGACCTTGCATAATTTGCAATATCAGCAACTTTGAATATCCAATATCCAGTGAACTTCACTACTCTGTTGGATATTCGTCCAAGAGCCCCCCTTGAGCACAGAAATATGCTAATTTTACAACTTTGGCTATGAATATACCAGGTAATACATCCAATTTACTATTTTAGACTTGAGGCCTTGCATAATTTGCAAAATTGGCAAATATCCAATATCTAATGGACTTCACCACTCCGTTGGATATTCAAAATCTGCAAATTCTGTATCTTTGAATATCTAACATCCAATGTCAAATGGCTGTTGGATATTTGACAGAACCACCCTTGGTAAACAAAAAAATGCAAATTTTGAAGTTTGGATTTGAATATCCAACATCCAATATCCAATGAACTTCACTCGCCGAATATCCAATATCCAATATCCAATGAACTTCACTCGCCGAATATCCAATATCCAATATCCAATGAACTTCACCACTCCGTTGGATATTCAAATCGGCAAATTTTGTATCTTTGAATATCAAACATCCAATGTCAAATGGCTGTTGGATATTTGACAGAGCCACCCCTGGAAAACAAAAAACTGCAAATTTTGAAGTTTGGATTTGAATATCCAACATCCAATATCCAATGAACTTCACTCGCCGAATATCCAATATCCAATATCCAATGAACTTCACCCGCCGAATATCCAATATCCAATATCCAATATCCAATGAACTTCACTGACCTCATGTAATTAGGGAAAAAAACTAGAAAATGTGTTAAATGCTGCATATATATATATATGAAGTGATGATTTTTCTAAAAGTTTTCTGTCATTTTGATTTAGAGCTTGTCTATTCACAATTGCGTATTGTGTCACTGTGTGAATTATACATGTTACACTGTAATGCGATATAAAATAGTTTTATTTATTTCCAGTAAAATGTATGCCAAAGAATTATTCAAAATATATTGCTTTGTGTGAAGGAGACTGAGAGATAATTGAAAAATTCCTTTGCTGTAAATTTTTTTTGGACACTTTTGTTACCCTTATATGGTCAGAAATTCAGCATAGAAATATAAAATTTATTGTTGAAATTAAAAAATGGTTATTAATACTGGTTCATTGTGATGAATTTGGATCATTCATATGATTTTGATATATGTATATATGAAGTATACTCCCATTGAACATCGAATTCTAATCTATTGTCTTGTGTATTCAATTTCAGTTGATTGGGCAGTGGCTGACATGCTGGCTGTGAGACAGGGATCTATAGGACACATAAGATACATCTTGAAAAATGGTCTACGCTGGTTTCCTCTCTATGGCTTTTACTTTAGACAAGTAAATAATTAAGTATATCAGACAACTATGTTATACTTTCAATTTCAAGTGATATATATATATATATAAACTTTTATTAGACAACGAAATATCATAAAGATACATGTGTCATATATATAAAATAAAAGAAAAAATATAATGAAGTAAAAAGAGAAGAATTATATATATATACAAAACAGAAATAGTAACTACATCTAAATTTACAAGTAATAAACTATTATTGAGACATAATTTATATACAAAACAGAAATAGTAATTTATATAATAATTCATATATACAAAATATAATAATTTGTATGTATACAAACAGAAATAGTAACTACATCTAAATTTGCAAGTAATAAACTATTATTGAAACATAATTTAATAAAAATCCAGCAACCATGTACAAAGAGTTTGTATAAAATAACAGGGAAAAAACAAATTTAAAGCAATATTCAGAATATTTTTTCCCAATATCATTTACACATGAATTTTAGTCCACCAAATACCACATGAATAAACATGTTTGGTGCCTTTTGCCGCCCATGATCGTTGCAAGTTTAAGTGAAGTTATTACATAACTCCTTAAACTATGTTGTCCGTTTTTAAGACAGTTGCTAAATATTTAGAAAGCGCAAAGTTTACTTCACAATCTTTGTCACACAATATACTTAGAAATTGTTCTTTTGGGTGAAAAATTAAGAAATTCTCTATTTTTTTAGAAGCAACTTCAAAAAGGTTCGTCCTAAGCATATCCCACTTTTTACAGCGCATAAGACAGTGAAATTCATCTTCAACTTGATCTGAATTGCATCTCTTGCATAGCCGTTCACCAGCCTCAATGTAAGGTCGTTTGTGTCTTCCAAGTTCAATGTGAAGATTGTGAGAGCTCAATTATTATATATAATTATAACATATATATTCAGCTTTGTATAGAGACCTAATGGATACTGGCAATGCTGTAAGTTAGTATTGATAATATCCAACCTCAAATTGAAGTTTTCACTTTATGATAACAATTGATTTTGTTGAAGAATCAAGAATCTTGTGTCTCCTTTCCCATGGGTTGATGATAAAACTGTCACAAAAGCATTCTTGTAGTTTGCCTGGCTAAAAATAAAATGATTTGCTTCTTAACCATGTAAAATGTCTTTTCTTTCCAGCACAGTTGCATTTATGTGAAACGCAGTGGCAAGTTCAATCAGAACCAAGCAGAGAGACATCTACAAGAACTCGTTCAAGACAATTTTCCTGTGAGTATGGTATTTTGAATATATTCTACTTTTAGTGCAATATACTTTGCCAATACCAATAAGCCACTTAATATTATGCCAATGATAGACCCGGTGAGTGGTATGCTTACAAGTGTGCCTTCATATGGTGTACAGTAGACATACACTGTATATAGCACATGTGCAATTGTGCATCTACCACAAGAGGTCACTGATGTTGTAGAATGTTCATGAGTTTATGCGATATCCGTTGGTGCTGTCATCTTGTGTTTATATGGCAAAACTGATATTCTCAAAAAAGGTAAAATGTCCGTATTGTTTAGTTCCATTTTACGGTATGCTTATTTATGGTGCTCCGTCAATGGCATTTTGAATGTGTGTTGAACTAACTAACGATTTCTTATACAAATTTCTCTGTTTTCTCAGTTTTGGATGGTGATATTTCCTGAAGGAACCAGATTTAATGAAGCTAACCAGAAAAGAAGTGAAGCTTTTGCTATAAAAAATAGTAAGTTTTTGACTTCAGTATATGTATGTGATTATTTCTCACTTGATTGGTGTGTGTATGGTATTTACTGATATATTAAGTTTTAGAATGTTGCATTTATTGTTTTTAAAGGTTATTCGGCTTTCTTTAATAGCTGGTCGTGTGACAAAACAAACGATGTGAAAGGTAAAGGTATAAGACAATAGTATAATGGAAAAGTTGACTTGTTTAGATGTTTTCCTTTCAAACTATTTTTCTTTCAGACAAACCTGTAATGAAACATGTATTATCTCCAAGAAGTAAAGCTGTACAATTGAGTGTTCAACACCTCCGACCCAATACTCATGCTCTCTATGACGTCACCATAGGATACAGCAACACCAAAGATGGCGATAAAAGGAAGGACCCACCTACTTTATCAGGTAGTGTGTACATGTACTTGAAATTGAATAAGTATTTATTTCATAACATTATCTTTATTGCCTTTGGACAGACATACAGAACATTTATTCACAATAAAGAGACATCAATGAAAGACAATTTATACAAAACAATATTTACAGACAAATACAATAGATTCATTTTTTAATTTCTTTCTTCAGAATTTTTCACAAAAGCATCAGAGAAGTTGCATATTCTTATAAAGCGCATTCCCATTGAGCAAGTTCCTGATGACGAAGAAAAATTGGAACAATTCCTGCAGAAGTCCTACCTTGAGAAGGAAATGTGAGTTTTGGATTTGTGCCCAGTTGTTTCTGTTAATTTATTAATTTGCCTCTCAATAAATTCCAGAAAAGATTAGCAAAAGTACTTTAGATAAGATTATAGTAAGACGGTGAAATTTGGCATTAATAAAAAAAAAATCACAGTTCAATCTTAATTGTGTATTTGCCACTATTTGGTTTCTTGTATTTAAAGCAGTCTGAATTACTGGTAAAGCCAAAATGTTCAAGTGAAACTTTTCAATAGACTTATCTTTGGTAAAAAAAAGAAGAAGAACCACATGTATACATTTTTCATTATCAACTAATTTCTTGTCTGATAAAATCAAGTATTATTCACTTTTCACTGACATCTTTCCTTCTTCTTTGCAGCGAAATGGGGCATTTCTATTCTGAAAATGGCCAGGAGTCATTCGGAGAAGGAGGCAAGGTGGATAAACTGAGCATATTTGAAACTCTTCCTTCTGTGACTTTCTTTTTGGCGTTGGGAGCAGTGATGGCTGGCACTCCAACCGGAAGAAATGTCTACTGGAAGGCCACCGTCTTCGGCACTGTTTGTTGTTGGGCTTGGATGTCTGTGCGTTCTTAGAAATATTTATTTGACGAAATTTAGATGGCAGGTCATTATGTCTCTGCCAAATTCTGTGTACTCATCATTTCAGTTACGAAATTCGGATCGAGTGTTATGGAACTCCCTATTGAAAATATGTTTTGTCACTAATTTATTAGCCTCGAATTTTGTTGTCTTGGCCTGATCATCTGATGAAGTTTGAAAGACTTGGAAATGCACGGGGTTGAAGTCGTTTTGTTATTATTTATTACTTGGGTGCCCCTAAGCACTGACTAGATAGTAATAAGGTATGTAGTGGTAGTGAATAATCTTATTTTTAAAAACATTTAGTGGAGACTGACATTAAAGCGTTCTTCAAAAGTGGTAAAATTGATCTGCATAATTTATGTAAATGAGTAGTTCATGTCAATTTTGGCCATTATTATTTTCATGTATTTATGATTAAGTTAATAAGACTTATTGAGAATTCCATATTTGGTAAAAAGGAAATCTGGTGTTATTTCACCTTTGAGATGCACTTATAATTATTTTGCAGTATTTATGAATTACTTGCTAAGTATTTTATTTACAAGACAGTGTATATTATTTTCATTGCCAAGTGTTCAAATTAGGTTTTATTTCTCTGACATGTCTGTCTGAAGAATGATATAAAGGGATTGATGATTGTGATAATTTTTATAACTACATTATTTATTATTTTATAATTTGTTACTACACTTTATAAATTCAACATGGTTTGTCCATATACATGTGACAGTGTTCAAAATACATTTGCATAGGTGTAGAGGTGGGCTGCTAAAAAATAATGCCCAAATTGCCCCAAAATATGTATTCACAAAATTTTCTGCCCAACACTCTTCGAAAAATTGCTTTTCCAAAATTTTTGGCTGCAGCCCCCAGCCTCCTGCCTCGCCTATGTACACGTGTTGTTGTATACTTTTCTGTATTTAAAATCTCATAATGTGAGTGGTAAGTTGCTGATATTGTGTTACAATTTGTATGTAACTGCTTGTTTCATATAGACAAGTGTTGTTGTGAATGGCAGCTGCACATAAGGAAGCATGTCATCGTTATTGAAGGATCTCTCATTAATATTAATTTTCTTAATTATTATTTTATGAATATTAATATACAAAAATATGAGCCAATATGAATATTTCTCCAATCTTATATTTACGATGCACTCTCCCACTTAAAAAATACAGTATGCATAGTAGATAAAACCACATGTATAATAGTATATCTTGAATTATCATTCAAATTTATCCTATATCCATATTACGCATACAGCAGTTTTCGAGCAGGTTTGGTCAGTTCACTGGGGAGATCACGGAGACAGAAAGTGTCCTAATGTCCACCCTGACATCTGGGTAGACCCATAAACTTCTCTACTGACCTTAAAAGTTGACCATTGGCTACCTAAAAAAGCTTAAAAACAAAGAAATGTCTCCAAGGTCAACCAGCTGCAGTGTCTTAAATGATATTTTAATGTGGTTTTAATAATTATGTTGGTGAATTGCTTGATAGCTTTAGTCTGAGCAATCTAAGTTAATGATCTGTAGGGTCTTCTCAGTGAACTAACCAAGCTTGCTCGAAAACTGCTGTAGTTACGATGATACATAGAATCATTTTATTCCCAGCAAAGCTAGCATTGGTTTGTCAACTGGTTTGTACTTTTGGAAAAGAGTTTATTTTTCCTGTGGGGAAATTTTAACAATGCACATGGTTGTGTAATTTCTGATATTATTTGTGGAAAAATATTTCTGTTTGATGTTTATTTAAACAGTACAGTATTGCTTTTGGTTGTGAAATTTGTATGGAGCAGTATGGAGTATAATTTTGCTTATAGATAGAATACAGTGAATAGTGAGGGGGAGTGTGTTTTATTGAACTACTGACTCTTTGTTGTCATTTGCTTGTATTTTTCAGACTGAATTATTTTCGTAGATTGGTTTAAATTTGAATGTTAAAGTCAGATGATTTAATTATTCACTTCTTTGATTCCTCAATCATATATATCTGTAATTATGTGTAAATGATATGTTGGTGCTTCACCATTCAGCATTTGTTACACGCCGTGATAGTGGCGTAGTATACTGTTGCATGCAACATAATTATATAATAATAATTATAGTATTCTCTATTTTTGTGATATATTTGCAACTTAAATTGTGCCAACTAGCCTATGTATCAATATTTTACTTACAATGATATCACTTGTTTACTATAGCAACTCAACCTTTGGAAAGTTACATAGATTAAATTTACACAGGATTAAACATGATGATATCAGGACAATAAACGTGTCAAAGAATAAAAAGTGATTCCCATCCAGCAAAAATGTCCGTATTTCCAAAAACGCTACATGGCTTCTGATGCATTTTGATGGACTCCCGAAGTATTAAAAAGAAATTGAGACAAGTATTTAAAAAGAAAATTGAGACGAGTGCATTTATTATGTCCACGTTTTATCTCGAGAAGTTGAGAGTGGCTGTGTTACCATGGAAGCTAATAATCTTAATTACTTAGCCATGGTGTGACTTAGCCAGTTTTCCACCCAGTTTAGATGGTTGGGACAAATAAGTTTGGCCTACTACAGAAAAGTTTCCCTCTGTATTTTAAAACTTGATTGCCTGAAGTTATCAATGTAATTGGAGATAATAGTGAATGTTTGTTTTGTTAAATTTCAAGAAGATGCGCCTTTAATAGCTATTTTTGGATATGTTGACATTTTTGTTTGGAGGGTGACCTTGACCTTTTTAGATTATTTTTGCAAATGTGTGAATTTCGTTTGTAGCTTCATTTTCACAATATTCAGTATTTGTCGCCTTAATATAGTTATGCTGTTGTGTTGTTATTTAAGATAGTATTCATCATAACTCAGTTTTGTTAAAAGCTAGGAAATTATAAATTAATATACTTATGAATGATAATCACCCTTATTGAATAGGTTTTTGGTTGTGTTACACTAATTTATCAATTTTTTAGTTCATTTTGAAGATTTTCTTGCCATCGAAATTATTTATTAACGTTTCTTACAATTCTTATGCCGAAAGTAATTTCTCCTTGAATGTAGGCAATTTCAATTGTACAGTCAGTAGACAACAAGAAAATTCATCGGTTTCAATGTCATTTTCATGTTAAAGGCTATTAATATTCATTACCGAAGTTTTTAGTTGTGTCAATACAATTGCTGTTTGTAAAATGTGTTTCCTTCTGGTTAATCTAGTTTCTTGATGGCTATTATGTTGATTTGAAAAACTCAGCTGTCACTTACATTATCCATCGATTGACTGGGCCAGTGGTTCGGCTCTGATAAATTATGTCAACTTCTGATGCAGCAGAAAAGAAGATGAATCTCTTGGTTCTAGCAATGTTTCCAATTTCATTTCTTCTCCACCCAGGGAATCTGCTCCACCCAGAGAATCTGTTCGGAGAGTCAGCTTTGCTGAAGTGTTCTTCTCCGATCATGCTTAAATTTCTGTAGATCTAAATAAATCATCTAGCAACCTTGGCTGCCTTGGGTGTCCAGTTTAAGTTGGTGACCTCTAAATATATTAGAGCAATAAAAGATTTAGATTTGTGGCTCATTTTACATTTGAATGTGATAAATGTGACAGTAGACATGTGGCCTTCGGAAAGGCAGTGTGATATTAGATATGTATACATCAGAAGCTGCAACTGCCAGACAATTAAGCTGTGGCACCAGTGGTCCAAAGTGCCATATGGTGCAAATCTCAGAACAACTGATGGATCATGAGTGATAGCCGGAGTGCCAGTCAGTTTAAACTTCTTCTTCCTTGTGAGCACAGACACCCAGGGGCGTATAATCACAAGATGATACTGTATATGATATGAATTTAAGTCATTGCACACAATAAAGTCAGAAGGTCAGGAATACATTTAGCTAAAGGACTAATACATTTATTGTGCATGTGTTTGTCCATCTGTCTGTGTGTCAGCGTACAGCTAAGGGCAGAAATACTTCACTAATTTTACTGACTGACTGACTTGTGTTGTGCTGGTATACCCAGGATCAGCCAGGGCAGCTCAACCACCATCTTTGCAGAGGGAGCTGCACTTCACTGTTTAGTGATGAGATGAGAAGACTGAGAGTCTGGAACATACCCTATTAATTCAGGGATACCCAGGGTCTTTCAGTTGCCTCAGCATAGAATACTGGATAATGTCCCGTGGGCTCAGACTAAAACGTGGTACGACTTTCTCAATTGCCATGAGGATGTGATTCAGTCTTGATGATGATCTGTGCAGTTGATACAAGTTATTACTCACACTGTTATCCGCAGATTCAGTGCTATTTTATTGTTAGTCTGCTTACCCCAAAAGGCATCCGGCATTTTTGAAAACCAATCATAACAGGTTTCGGTCTTTGAATTGGCCGAAGCTTTGCATTAATTCCATCTGATGGCTGAGTATTTCACCAGTCGTGTGAAATTGATTTTTGGATGATTGAATTTCTCTGCATGACTCACTCTCAGATTTGAAAAAAAGAGAAAAGGAGTGATTTCAGTTATCATGAGTTTATCATATGACTGAGAACTTTTCTAAGATTTGAAAAAAAAGAGAAAAGGAGTGATTTCAGTTATCATGAGTTTATCATATGACTGAGAACTTTTCTAAGATTTGAAAAAAAAGAGAAAAGGAGTGATTTCAGTTATCATGAGTTTATCATATGACTGAGAACTTTTCTAAGATTTGAAAAAAAAGAGAAAAGGAGTGATTTCAGTTATCATGAGTTTATCATATGACTGAGAACTTTTCTAAGATTTGAAAAAAAAAGAGAAAAGGAGTGATTTAAGTTATCATGAGTTTATCATATGCCTGAAAGCTTTTCTAAGATTTGAAAAAAAGAGAAAAGGAGTGATTTCAGTTATCATGAGTTTATCATATGACTGAGAACTTTTCTAAACCCATTGATCATTCAGCTGATCTAATGAAAACCTTCTTATTTTGTAAAAGAGACCTCCATCTTTTCTAGTGCCCAGATAGCATTCCCAATTTGCACTTGCTCAGTGAACACTCCCCTTAATCTCCACTCGTCTGCAGGCTCTCCTATAATCACATGGCTTGAAGTGACCTTGTTCCAATTTTATGAAGGTTAAAAAGAACACCATACATGTGATGAGTTTATAACTTAATGTGAAAGCCATAGACAAAAAATAAGCCAAACTGAGCTGTTCTATGTCAGGGGCAATGTGGCTTGTGCTCATGCGCATGTATACCAATAATACCCTATAAGAAAATACCAGCATATGAAATTCGAATTTGGAGATTGCATAAGAAGAGCTATTTTGCAAATAACACACAGATATGGTGCAAATGCAATAGCTGACCTTGTACATCTCACTTATTTTGGTAATGTTCTGCCATGCAAAATATTTTCTCTTTTATAGTATTTGCATATTTTGAAGAAATACAAAACTAGAGGGAGCCTATTCCAAAGTCACATGACAAATTCCAATTAGAATACAACCATAGCAGTGATCATAAACTGTTGCACATTGTTTGTTACTATGTGTGCTTTCTGCAGTTAGACATGAAATAAAAATATATAAGAATCTGCAACTTATAGAACTAACAACACCCAACAATAACTGTGAATTTTGAGAAAATGTTTTTCATAGTCAACTGTCAAATTTGATAGAATCTGTGACAAATATAGGCCTATATCAAAACACAATGTCCAGGGCATTTCTTGGACTTGTCATATGCTAGCATATGGATGGATTAAATCGATCTACAAGCCCTGATATACCATATATCTATCAATGATTGGCACTTCTGCTCGTGCTTGTGCTGCAGAACATTGTAAATGTATAGGCCCCATTTAAGCATGTAACTCCCGGAACTCCTTGACGTCCTGCAACTCCCTCTATGTCCCACTAACTCCCGCTATGTCCCACTAACTCCCGCTAACTCCCACTAACTCCTGCTAACTCCGGTAACTCCCGCTAACTCCCACTAACTCCTGCTAACTCCCACTAACTCCCGTAACCCCACTAACTCCCGTTACTCCCACTAAATCCTGGTAACTCCTGGTAACTCCAAGTAAATCCCATAACTCCTGGCAACTCCTGTTAACTCCTATCATGGGGATGATGGCCAAGTCCTATAACTCCCAGTATCTCCTCATTCTCCTGGCAACTCCTGATAACTCCCAGTATATCTTGCTAACTCCCACAACTCCCGGTAACTCCTACCAACTCCCATAACTACAGCTAATTCCTGATAACTCCAGTAACTCCTGGTAAGTGCCTCTAACTCTCGTAATTCTCATAACTCCCTGAAGTCTCAAATGGAGGCGTTTGGGAGTTACATGTTTAAATGGGGCCTTTCAATGTGCCCATCACAATTTTTCTAATCAGGCGGGTATCATCTAGCCCCGATACGACCTGCTGTGTTTTGGCCAGTTGTGAAAACTCCTGAGAATTTAATTACTTGAACTTGTTCTATTAGCATACCATCTGACCTAATCAAAATATCAGGATTACTCCTATTATTAAAAAAAAGAATACATTTGGTTTTTTGAACATTTTTAAAACGACAGTCGATTGCCAAATGAACTGGTCTGTAGGGCTTACAATGAGGCTCTCGGGCGGCCGAAAACCTATGTCGGCCCTCATTGCTCATGTTATTGTTATATCAGTGATATATCCCATAACGAAACGATATATCACAAAACGAAACGAACACCTGCACCTTCATCAGATCATACATGCACAAAAACTGAAGAAAAGAAACAATATATTCAAGATCAACAACACGCAGATGATATTGGATGGATAACAACAGATAAAAAAGTTGTAAAAGAAATTATCAACACAATTCCAAGAAAACTAGACGAAAGAAATCTCCAAGTGAACAAAGAAAAAACTGAAATTTATACAATCAGAAAAAAATGCACCAGAAGAGTGGAAAAAATGCAAGTACCTTGGTACAACACTAGACAGGCACGATCACAGACATCAAAAGAAGAAAAGGTCTTGCATACAGTGCCTTCAATACAATCAAGCCGTTTTTAACAAACAAGTCATTGATACGAAACAAAATCCGAAGACTAGAAGCTTTTGTCTCCACCATATTCCTATACAACTCTGAACTTTGGACACTAACGAAAGAATTAGAAAACAAGATCGATGTGCAACAATGAATATTTTAAGAACATGTCTAGGAATAACAAAGATGGATAAAATTTCGAAAGAAGAATTATACAAGCGAACAAATACAAGACCGTGGAGCAACATTATTAAAGAGAGGCGACTGAGATTCCTGGGACACTTACTGAGACTAGACCCCCAAACACCTGCTAGAAGAGCTCTAGAAGAACATCAAAAAAAGATCCTGGAAGACCCAAAACAACCTGGTGGAAGACAATATCAACAGACCTAGGCATACCCATAAATATGATGCAAAATAACATTGAACATTTAATTGACATTGCAGAAGACAGATATAGCTGTAGTGCATTGGTGAGGAGCGCCGTGTCTCACTGAGACGGACAAGCGTTACAGAAGAAGAAGAATATCCCATTTATAAGGAGCCCCTGGATTGCTTAGGAACAATGATCACGTGACTCCTTCTGTCTGTCTCTGTCCTGTTAGTCTTCTGACGCTTTGGACGTGTTTTTTCAATTTTTGAAAAATGATCTCAGCTTTCAAAAAGTTCCTGCAATGTGCTGGAATGGGCAAGGTATGTGAGAAATAGAACTTTTTATTATTGAATTATTCATATTTTTCTTTACCTTCTGCTGTTATTGTAAATTTCTCAGTTTTTTTTATTTAAGTGAACTTAATTCTTTCTCAACTAACTTTTTTTTTAAATTTGGACATCAGCTCATAAATTTTCGTGTGCATCAATACTTTTTTGTAGTCATATAAAATAATCTTATAAGTCACAAATTATTTTTCTGATTCGGGTTTGTCTGAACTACATGCTAAATACACACTGGGCACTTTTACACTTTTTTTTTCAATTAAAATTTATTTGTTGGCCTATTAATTCAGCGACCAATGCCATACTGCTGCAGCGATCAAAGCCAGAGCTAGTCGGTAAAGGGCCCTCAAACGAAAAAAAAAAACAAAAAAAAAAAACCAAAAACCAAAATACATTTAAACTTATACAGACAAAATCTTCCATTATCATTATTGTAGCCTAATTAACATACATGACATCGTATCCTTCCTTAATTATGACAAGCAGGATTAAATAAAATAAATATTTATTTATTTGTACTTTTAGCCAGAAGTTCAGAAGCATTCAGTCAAAAACAAATTTAATGTGAATTATGTGATTCTTGGGAAGGGCGCGAAAAGCACGCAATTTGCAATCTGATTGTCTTCTTGTCGTCAGGGAGTCAGTCCCTTCCTGAGGTTGCTATGGCCCTTGACGTCATGGATAATGACGTGACGAGGCGCCGCTGCCCTGGGAGTCGATGCGGCTACTTTCGCGCACTTTTGCTACATTTATAAGATGCAGTTGCTTGTGTTGCACAAACTCAGGTCATGTCCTGCGAGTTTGAAATTGACAAATAAATATTTTAGACCCTAAAAAACGAAAAATAAATTATGTATTAGCATGTATTGTGTTGTTATAAAGATGAAAGGAAAAAAAAAATCTAGATTTTACCTTTCATGTGCAGCCGGAGCCGGATACTTGCACCGCTGATCTTGGATCGGAAGGTAATTGTCAATTGAAAAATACATTTAAATAAATTTGTCAATGCCTTTAAATTTGATATTTAAATTTAAATGACAGACCAGATGATACTTTGGGGAGGGGAGGCCCCCCCCCTCATAGGCCTGGGGGGGGGGGCTATGGATTTTATCCCTGGGACATTATTTTTGGGTGAAGAACAACAAAACATTACCAAAATTTGCATGCAAAGGGAGTGACAAACTTATTTTGCTATTCTAACATTACAGTACCCTAATGGTGGGACCAAACTTCTTCTTTCTTTTCTTGTCACTAAATATACACCCCCCCCCCCAAGTGTCATCTGGACTGTGGTCAGCCCCGTATGTTTCCTCTGTGGCCTAATGGTTATGAGTGCTTGTTTGCGCAACCACTGGCTCTGAGGGCGTGGGTTCGCATCCCACACCGGAACTCAATTTAGTCCGAGCCCATGGGACATTAAATGGAGGCGGGTTGTATCCAGTGTTCTGTGCTGGGGCAACTGAAAGACCCTGGGCATCCCTGAATTAATAGGGTATGTACCAGACTCCCAGTCTTCTCATAAATCATCATCATACAGCGATCACCAACACTGGAGGGTGCTACGGTATGGGAACCTTGGGCAATGTCCCTGTATCCGCTGCCCATGGGCGCTGCTCTGTGGCTGCCCTGAGCTGTATTCAGTGGAAGGCTCACCACAAATTTCCCCACACCAGGAGACCAATAATATATACAAATACATGTGACTGTTTTACAGGTTAAACAAATTTATTAACACATTCGTTCTTTCTTAATTCTATTAGGTGACTGGCAAAGATTATCAACTGCGTGCATGATTGATGAGGTAATTAGAGTCAATTATCTTTTAAAATAAACCTGAACACCTGAAGACTCTGAAGAGGTCATAAAAACTTTACAATAATTCATACGTTACGTGTGCAAATCCTCCATATAACAATGAATTTACCTTCTGGAGAAATGTTGAAAAAATGTATATCAATAATTTTTCACTACTATCTAAGCAGCTTCGTTAGTGGTCTCATCATTAACGGAAAATTCAAGTTTAATGAAGTTTTTGTTTGTTTCCAGACTTTCATCAAGACGACGCCCTGGATTAAAAGGCAAGATGACCACCGCTTGGCCTCTGAAATGAAATTCCTTTTGGACAAGTTGCCTGCGAAGGCCAAGGAGCCTAAAATGCTTGATGGTGTCAAGTTTGTCCTCAACGATCACGAGCAACCACAAATAATCGAGAAGACGGGCTATTCTGTCTCGTTCCTGGTTGTACACAAGGGAAAGTACAGAACCTTGAAGGTGAATAATAAGTTATTAAGTATTGATATTAGGCCTACTTAAAAGTCTTGAAATTATAAATTTGGCAAAAAGGCAAGAAATAATATGTATTTTTAGTTTCTTGGCTCTTCTCAATACACTTTTTTAAACATCTGTCAGTGTGAGAAAGAACTAAAACAGAAATCTCATCACATTGCACAGAAGCCAATTTTTCAATGAACAGATCAATAGGTACCTATGTCATTGATGTTGACAATTATGTTTCAGATGTTCTACAAAGACCTCTCAAAAGACAGAGAAGTCATTTATGAGGCTGCCCTGATGGGTTATGCCCAGACGTCAGATGTCACTTCTAAAGTTTATGGACTAGCTGGTAAGTTGAAATCTAGTGGCAGATGGCGGGAATCTTCCGTAAACTCACATCGAATTATTGTGGAAGACTTTATTTTACGGCATACAGTAATTAGGCTCTGGATGAGGAGGTGACATTGAAAGTAAAGTTAAAATGACCAAGGGCCAGGGAATTCAGTTATTAAAAAGTAAAATGGTCAAGGGACAGGAGGACATAAACCTCCATCTCAAGCTGAAGGACAGGCAGCTCAAAAGTCAATTTGTAAAATTGCAAAGCGACAGGGAATTCAAAAGTAAAATGGTTCAGGGCCAGGGGCACAAATTAGCCTATCCAGAGTCTTTGATGCTTTGCACCACAATTAACTGTTTCTTATTTTATTTTCAGCTGTAGAAATTGAGGACTTCAACAGATGTGCCATTGTGGCCTCCTACCATCCTCCTGCAGCAGACTTCAGTCCTTCGGAATGGAAAGAACTCTGCATGGATGTGAGCATATTTATGCATGGTTATAAAATAAACTATTGACAAAAAAAAAGTGCTTGCAGTGTCATATAGTAGTAGGAATGGTGTTCATATGGACCCAACAAAAATGGTTTAAGTTTTTAAGTTTCTTTGGAAAATTCCTGAAGATGTATTATAAATTCCCTGTTGAGGATCAACACATTCAATAGCGTATTCAATCTGAATATTCCTTTTTCATCTGTACTTTTAAAATTCTTCTGATTTGATTATTTTTTTAAAATTAAAAATGTATATATATATGTTTTAAATTGTTTTTATTGAATTTTTCAGTTCTGTGATGGAATTCTCAGGCTGCAAGAGATGGGCATCACCCTCCTCAACCTCAGCCCAAGCCACTTGGCAATTCATCAGAAAAAGTTAGTCATCACAGATCTGCACATGGCGGTGTACAAGACTTGTAAACTATACTTCCACACCCATGACTTGCCCAAAGATGTTATTGAGAAAAAATACAAGTTCATGGCTCCGGAAGTGTATCTGTACAGCCAACTGCATGTTGTAAGTATATGATATTATAGCTAATTACTTGGATTTTATTTATTGTCTATGTGAAATAAAGCCATCATCGTTTTAAACAATGTTAAATCAAATCTATAATGTAAAATAATCTGTTGAATGTTCCACAAAAATTACGATTGTCTTGTTTTGAAGACTTTTTTGATGAATTCTTCTCTTCAACAAATTAATTTGTAAGGTTCCAAATACGACTGGCTTCAGTTCTTGGTTAAAAATACTTTCCCATTGATATTTCAGAACAACGACGTATACTCACTCGCTGCTGTCTTCCGATTCATGCACCATTTGCTTGGGATCAACTCGGAAACCATGGATTACGCCCTTGAGCACTTCATGTTGGAGAATCCTGAAGAAAGGGCACCGCTCTCAACGCTTAAAGGGGTCCTTGATTACTATTGCCAGGTACGGAATATAAAAGTAAAGTAACTGGTTTTACAGTGTAGCTCTATGATTCTGTCAGCAGGAGTTCTCAATATGTTAGACATTTACTACATGTAGGAGATCATATTTTCTTTCCCAGCATAGACGTCCAGTATGAAAACAATTCTAGCACCATATAGTGTTTTTATTATTTATATCACAAATTCTCAATGTCAATAATCACAAATTATTGAAATTATTCATAGTGTTTCCAATTATTTTTTTCCCTCCAGTAGGCTTATCAAAAATTGCAGATATGGTTGTGTTGTTTGTATATTATCAACATTCCTTTTGCAATTCAGCCTGAAGATTGCTGAATGTCACACAAACCATACATCTCTTCCTGCAGATCTCATTCGGCCTTCAGCTTGCATGAATTTATATTTCCATTGTATTTATCCCATTATATTTATGTCATTGTATTTATTCCATATACCATACTTCAAACAGCACTTGTACTTTTTTTAAACATGTTTTTTGTGAATTTTTTTTTGGTACCATCACTTGAAAGTCATCAATAAACTGCCTGTTCATAAGACCCTTTGTGCTCAGGTCTGTGGCTGTGCTGTTTTTATAAAACACTTGTTTTATTATTTGTTCCATCGACCATCGTACCAAATATTTCTTGATTAAATAATTAATATATGAGCTATGTATCTGTTCAATTATATATATTTTTAGAGTTAATGTTTTCGAGACTGATGACACAAAAAAGATAACAAAAAGATAACACAAGCTACAAGAGATCTGTGAAGTTGATCACTTGGCACTTCTTGGCTGCAAGGAAATTAGGGGCGAGCACTTAATAATCGGGGAGAGGTGGTGGTAGGTTGGAGTTTGCTCGGCGGTAAATTATTTGCTTGACGGTAATGGCGATCGAAGATGTCCCATGCTTAAAATGAATAATTACTCTTGCTGTTACCACAAAATAAATAATGACAGTAATTGTTTATTTCAAGCATGCAAAGTCCTTAAATATTCATTCTTAAATCAAGCAACACTTTGTTTTTCCCCCACCAGAAAGTGTTTCAAGACTGCCCAAATACATTTTAGCTATTTTACCAAAACTTGGAAAGAAATATTTTATCTAAAAAAAACTCCAAGCCCTGGATAATGAATGATCACCCCTAACTTGATCTATTAGTGCTTTACTGTTTACAAGTGGACCGCTGTTTCATTGCCACAGCTTTTTCCAGCCTTGGCAGAACTGAAATTTATGCTGTCATGTGTTGCCACCTTGTGGCAAATGTGGAATTCCGAGAGCTCCAGCGAGCTTTCCAAGTAAACCCATTGTGGAGAACTCACAAATTTTTTTCTGGAAGAAACCAGGGCTGTTTCTGAGTATGCTGATGGCCTTGTCTACTTCCTTAGGGCATGTGATTGGCGAGCTTTACTCTGGTTTACCTCAATGTTGAATAGAAACTTTGTGAATGTGTCATGAAATTGGAACTATTTCTCTGGAGCTCAATGCTGAAGCATACAAAACTAACTTTGGGGCCAGGTGGCAGTAGCATGCAGTTCTCATTTTGACCAGACTGGATGCTTTGTCAGTTAAGCTCAAGGACGAGGGCTTTTTAAAAATAAAATATGGTCCTTTCTAACCACAAAATGACCTCAGATATTCCATATAAAATCTGAATTAGGGTGCATTATTCATTCAATATTCAAGTGTGCAGAATTTATGTCCTTCCTTTGTAATATGTTGTGTAGATTCTACTTTTGCCTGGAGACATGTCTGACTGTAATGAACTTTACAATTCTATATTCTCAATTGCTCCAGTTTGTGTAGGATTCCTGCAGAGTCCAAATTCTCATAAACAGCCTTCTTCCCATTCATGCACTGATGTAACTCTGGTTTTGCTACCAAGATGCATGGAGTTGCGTGTAGTCATGTGATGCAATAAGTGCCATGCCTAATTGCCTATTGCCCTGTGTCAATATGAGGTCCCATTTAAGCATGTAACTCCCAGAACTCCTTGACGTCCTGCAACTCCCGCTATGTCCCACTAACTCCCGCTAACTCCCGCTATTTCCTGCTAACTCCCACTCACTCCCGTTAACCCCCGCTATTTCCCACTAACTCCCAGTAACTCCCGTAACTCCCACTAAATCCTGGCAACTCCTGATATTTCCCACTAACTCCCACAACTCCCGGTAACTCCTATCAACTCCCATAACTACAGCTAACTCCTAATAACTCCTGGTAAGTGCCTCTAACTCCTGTAATTCCAATAACTCCCTGAAGTCCCAAATGGAGGCTCCGTTTGGCAGTTATATGCTTCAATGGGGCCTATGTATGAAGAAAGATTTCCAAGCAAGGGGAAGTGGCAAGACTTTATCTGGAAACACGGATCAAATGCAATAAAATCCACCCTAACCTGGGTAGCCTTCCCACCTAATATACCATATGGCACTATGCGCTACATTTCATACACATGTACTGTAATTCCACAGTGCTTAAAATCAGGCAATGGAAGTTCATTTTTATGAATGCCTTTTTAAAAAAGTCCATGTTGGTTTTTTGCATTGAAATTTGGTTTTTCAAAAAACCATTTTGAATCTAAAAAAACAATTTTGTCTGAAATTTTTTAGAGTGTACTTGTGCAAGCCTTTATCTCAAACTTTTGTTGCAGACTTTAAAGCCAACTTCAGTTTGTGACCCAAAATGCCAGGCATCTGCCAAATAAAGCACCACCTTCTGCTATTTTAAGGGGACACTAAAAGGCTGCCATGGCAGGAAGGGCCACTTACAGGGATTCGCGTAGCAGTAGACTTCTGGATCACTGGTACCAAGCAATTTGACTCTACGTGACGTGTGGTAGAAAGCTACTCATGTGTAACCAATTTTCATTCATGATTATGTGTGTGAAGAATGTGTGAAGTTAAAGCCTCTAACACCAGATAGACCTGTTTATTTCAGAAAATATGCAACCTCGAACAAACTGAAACTGTGAAATTTTGTATATCACAAAGTCTTTTTTGTAATCCTTGCAATTGTTAAGTGTAGCATTATTACTGATCACCAAATCATACCTTTATGAGTAGTCTTTGACTTGGGACCACATCTGACAATCCCAGATCGCATTTTGTGACTGTTTAAAGAATTAACTCTCTATTAAAGATGCAACCAATTAATCAATTAATTAATCAACCAGCCTATCTATCTATCGATCTATCTATCTGTCTGTCTGTCTATCTATCTATCTATCTATCTATCTATCTATCTATCTATCTATCTATCTATATATATATATATATCTATCTATCCAGGGGCGGATCCATCAAATGTCTCTTACAAATGGAAATGTACTAAAAATAATGGTTTTTAAATTTTCTTTACATCAAAATCTACTAGCCCAAGGGGGCTGGGTTGAAACCACCAAACCTAAACCCCTTCTGGATCCGCTACTGCTATCTATCTATCTATCTATCTATCTATCTATCTATCTATCTATCTATCTATCTATCTATCTATCTATCTATCTATCTATCTATCTATCTATCGATCTATCTATCTACCTATAGATCTATCTATAGATCTGTCTATCTATCTATATATCTACCTACCTTCCTATCTATCTGTATATTTATTAATTTTTTGCTAACATTCTTTCTTTTCTCCTTTCTTTTCTATTTTCTCAGAAGCTCATCAAAATGCGATCTGAGATGTTGAAATATGGATACACTGCATAGGTGCTTGTCAGGGTTATAATCCAAATTTTTACATGTTGACAAATCAAACACTAAATATTGTTGTAGAAGACACAATTGTACAGTTATAGTTTGTCTTCAACACTTGGATTGTCAGTTTCATTGATAGCTTGGTATGTTTATATCTGTGTACAACAGCTGAGATTAATCATTGGCATTGACAATGTTGCTACCACACGTCATGCAGGCTTCCATACGTCATGTAAATGTATTTTAAATGTGCAATTACTCACTTATTTTCAATTTCTGGACTCAATGATTAGATGGTTTTGTTTCTAAAGTTATATGCCCTCCTACCAGGCCTAAAATTCGGAGATTTGTCTCGATAGTTTTAGCCCAATTTTGAAAAATCAAATTTCGCTGTTGCACCTCTGAATAAAAACTGACAAGTCAACTTCAACGCTAATTCCTGTAATAAAGCAAGAAAAATATGTGGCTGCTCCAAATGCTACATTGAGGTGCAACACCAGAAGCTTGGGGTAAAATTCATTTATCTAGCCGCTTTGCAGTGTTTTCTCATCTAAATATGGGGGTTGAAATCTAATGAGAGTTTTCAGATCTATATAGTTTTTTAATTGATTACCCAAATTCCAAATTAGTCTCTTTTTTCAATATCAAATGATTTGTTACTATACCTAGAATACAAGTAGAAATGAACTATTTTCATTTCCATTGCCAAATATTCGCAGTAGGCTACATGTATTTGCCAAGGCAGCAAACCAGCGTTGCCAATAAAAGTAACCATTTCAATACAATCATCCCATCATGGAATATTTGCATCCACAAAACCAATCAGAACACATCTGGCATTTTGAAGAACCATTTTAAGGAATGCTTTGCCAGGAGCAATTACTGTCTGCCTTTTGAGTGAGCATCGAATGGATCCATCTCATGACTGAGCATTTCGTAAACCTTGTCAACACAATTCCATTTTTGAAAATGCACAACTTTCAGAGTTGAGAGGACTTGCAGTGCTGCATTTTGTAAACATGATAATCAGATTTTGAATTTTATAGAAATAGTCCACAAAAACTAGGTCTTCGCCAAATGACTGTCTCTTTGCAGGCTAATTTTGTTTCTTGGAGAGCCTAGGGTGTCCACAATCCTATGGGAAAAATTAAATCTCCAAAAACCTCCAATTTGAAAGTAATGGTAGAAATTGATGACCACATTAGTAAAACAAACACACGCAAAATTTCAGCCAAATCGGTTAATATTTAGAAGTGGCACAAAGCCTGGATTGGATTGGATAAGTTTATTTACACAACATAATGCACTTACAATTTATACATAAGTTATATAATCAGTAATTATAAATATTTAACAGTGCTGTGCTGGAGGGCACCCGAGCAGAATATCTGCCATAACCCGTAGGTGGGTGCACCCCCTCCCCCCTTATATACGTATATCCCAAAATATTATGCAGGTCTCATATGATTAACAGGTCAATCCACTGATAAACCTATGTCAGAAAACTTTTGAATCTATGTACACATATAACTCAATGACACATATAACTCAATGACACATCAATATTATTATGAATACACATTCACGCATCTAAAAAAATAATATGGTACACCATAACAAAGAGACATCAAACAAGTTTCAGTCATGTGCCTTTGAAGTTTATCGTGTAATTCCCCATTTGCGGAACTGAAAAAATTGTCAATTTCGCAGATCTTGCTCAGAAGTGAATATTTTTTTGCGTTTTTTTAGTATATGATAAAGTTGGCATGGCAAACTAATATCTGGGGGTTATTTTGGATTTATTATTCATAGTAAGTGAAATATTTGCCTGTTTTTTTTTTAATGAAAAAAATGATTGAAAATTGACCTATGTAATATCTATGCTGACCTGCTACAAAACTTTGTTAGTCAAAAACAATATCAGGACTAGATTGGGCATTCTTGACATACTAAAAAAAGGTTATTTGATCAAAATAATTGGTCATTATTGCAAGATTTGCAAATACTGATGATTTTGAGGTCTGCTGCAGGGCAATCACATGTTAAACTTCAACGGCTTTGTGCTACCTCTAAATATTAATTGATTTTGCTGAAATTTTTACTCAATGCCTTCTATTGAAATAAGATCAGAATGCAAGTTTCAAATCAGAGAAATTTAGAAGAAAGTGTTTTTGGACCACCCTAGGAGAGCCATTATGGTTTCATTGGCTAAGGGCTGCAGTAAGTGCAGTGCCGCAAAACTGACTTTCTAGGATTGTCAAAATTGCAAGTAACATACATGGGGGCAAGTCTCTGGACCCACACATCATCCATACATGTACATAGACCTGTAAAAAAAAAAGGATCTAAATATTAACAGTGATATATGTAGGGTTATCACTTTAGATCTACCAATTTTTGGACGGATACACTGCCAGTACATCTCTACAGGGTGTCTACAGAAAAAAAGGACAGTCAACACAATTTTTAAAATCTGTTTACAGTTTATTTTGTGCCAAGCATCATTATTCAACGAAAAATGATTTTTTTTATGAATAGTATTATCAGGACTGCAAAATTACCCATTATTCGCACCCTTTGATGTGGTAACTTTCTGCAGATGAGACCGAAATGATGCAGAAGCGTGTTTGATGCACTCCACCAACATTTTGCCCCATACAGACATGATGGAGGCATTTAACTTTACTGCGGGGATTGGGATAACTGGACTCTCCCAATTTGCCCATACTGAGTAATCCACTGGCACTAGGTCCAGCTCAGGAGACAAGGGGTGGCACTCAACCTTGCTCTGCAGGTTTGTTTTGAGGCACACACAAGTCTTCTATGCAGTATGAACAGGTGCTCCACCTTGTTGGAAGATGATTTTGCCACAAAATGAGTATTTTGTCTGACGTCATGGCATCACAAATTCTTTCAGAATGTTGTTATTAACATTTGTGTTCATTCTGGTGCTCTGAACAATGAATATTAATTTTGAGACATTTTGTGATTTTCTTGCATCATCAAATGACCCCATGTTGAAGACCAAGTGTTTGGCCATGAATTTGAATTATCACCAGCTGGAGTTTCAGCAAATGTCCCACTACTGGCGAATGATTTCATTCCTTCTCTTGTAAAAACAATAAATGGTGAAAAACTTCTCATTAATAATAAGGAAAACAGGATGACCGTGGCCAGCTTGGAGCAACACAAGCTCTTCTGCATATCATGCTTCCAATTTGCCTTTATTAGTGATCTAGTTCACTGATAAACATATCTGCAATAGATCTAGTATAGCTGACTATCAAATCCACTCTTATACCAGACTTATCACCAAATTCTGAACTTATAGTAGAGAGCAAAAAAGAACACAAGTGACTGTCCTCTTTTTCTGTAGACACTCTCTATATCTTTGACAATATTTCATTTATGCTGTCTTTGGTTCACTCTCAATTTGTGAAAATAGACTTTTTTGACTCTAGTTATCATATGTTGTGTGCTATGTACACACATATACTTTGCAAATTAATATTCATAAACAAAGTGCAACCACACATCAAGAATATTGTTGAGCCTTTGATTATCCCTCAATCTTATGAGCCAGTTTATCTTGTACAAGTTTCCTCCATTCTTTCTGCATGGAAGATATCTGGTATTACCAATTTGAATGATAAACACTGCCCTGCGCTGTTACCTCCATTATTCTCTGAGCTCTCCTGTGACATAAGTAAATGTTGTAGTGGTCTTGACCTAGTTTTATGAAGCTTATAAACATAGGCTGCGCTGCAGCAAACCTTCAGCGAAGGACATCTGTAAAGTCACAAAAGCGATGTTGACAAAATTGGTATAATGCAATCGTGGCCAAATCTTGGCCTGAAATTATCTATATACCCGCTGCCCTACCATCTGCCCGCCTGCCTGCCAGGGTATGTAAAACCATGAAAAGGCTGAACTAGACAAATTTACACATATTATGTTGCAGTTTCATAAATGTACAGGGAATAGGTTATGAGCTGTGGGTCGAAAACCAATAAGTATATTAATTTATATTTTTCAAAATTTTTCTAAATATTTAAAAAGTGTTAAAACTATCTATCAATGAGACCAGTGAAAGATCCTTATAGGCAAAATGTGGATGAATTTTTGTCAAGGTACGTCCAAGAGAGGCTAAGTTTTGGACCAGAAACCAAAAATTATAATTTGCAATATATTTTGTCAATATTTCAAAAAGTATAGAATGACCATGAATCACACCTTCAAAAGGCACAACAGAATCATATAGGTGATATGTGTATGAAATGTCATCCATGTACATGCAATGCTGGGCAAGTTTTGGGCCAGAAATGAAAAAAAATTGTTTTTATTATTTTTTCTCAATATTTCAAAAACTATAGAATACCCATCAATCAGACCATCAAAAGGCACAATTGGACCACATAGGCTATATGTGTACCAAATTTCATCCATGTACATGCGATAGTGACCGAGTCTTGATCCGGAAACGAAAAAAAATTTTTTTTTATCTTTTTGTTTAATATTTCAAAAAGTATGGATTATCCATCAATCAGACCATCAAAAGGCACAACCAGACCATATGGGCTATATGTGTACCAAATTTCATCTATGTACATGCAATAGGGCCCGAGTTCTGGTCCGGAAACTATCTATCCGCCCGCCGCCCGACCGCCCGGACGCCCGACCGCCGGACGCCCGACCGCCCGCCCGGCGGACGGACAACATTTTACCAAAGTGATAACAATACCTTCTTCGAACTTCGTTCGCTGAAGGTAAAAAAGAACACCATGCATGCAGATCATTTCATAATTTAATTAGAATGCCCAGGATCAACATATAACAATAAGCCAAATTGAGCTGTTCTAGTATCAGAGGCAATGTGGCTTGTTGTATGAAGCACCGGATATATTATGTGGGAGGAGTGACGGGAAAAGGGAAGTGACAAGAAGGCATCTGGAGACATAGATCAAGTCCAATCAACTTCACTTTAATATGGTTGCCCACTATAGCACTATGTGGCCTACGAGCCTACGACGTTCTATGAAAATTGCTTGCTATACAGTCCACAATTCCTGAGTTCATGGAATTCTTGAACATTTGAAAATATATGGAATTTAAAGACTTGCAATGTAATCCCATTATCAGAAAGAACCTCAAATTATATCAAGTCATCGATCGCTGAAGTCAGTTGATTTATATATTTGAAGAGAACATTCAAAACTTATTTTTACAGGGAATAGTCACACTTTCCTAGTTTGATATGATATTTCAGACATGCTTGTTTTAAACTACCATTAAAACAATATTATTGCCACGGTTACCAAGATGCAGGCCTATACAGAGAAAGACTACAGGAGATGCATTAAAATGACTCATGGATGAAAGGTGATGACAAAAGAAAAGCTGCCTGCAAATTGCCAGTCTAACAGCTGTAGGCCTAATTGAATGTGTAAGAGGCAGGATTTAATCAGATAAATAAGCCTCTTTGCAAGGACACCAGGAAAGTTAATTTTTGAAAGAAAAAAAAAATATTTCCCTTATTGCAAAGTTTTGCACTGCAAAATATGAGTGCTCTTTTCAAGTTCAAGTTTTTTTTACATTGACAAAGAACTTGTATAATGATTATGAGAAGAGGTGTTTGTTCTTTAAAATGTATATTATAATGTTCCCTTGAAGGGAATCCCTTCTATTTTACATCTTTTTATACTCGGTTCAGGGCTGGACTGGCCCACCGGGATACCGGGAGAATTCCCGGTGGGCCGATGCTTTGGTGGGCCGATTGGAAAGAAAAGAAAAGAAAAATCTTAAAACTTGGTTCCCGTTTTTGCAACCCTAACATGTTTGGTATCATTAGAATCGGCTTTAAAAAAGAATTCCAATGGTATCAAAACCATAGACTTCAGTGATGGAAATGGGGGGGAGCTCGGGGGAGCTGAGCTCCCTTGACCAAAAAACGGGGGGAGCTGTACCCTGCTACAGCTCCCCCAATGGGCAGTGGTGAAATTGCAATTATAATGTACTTTTTTTCAGTCCTCATGGTATTTTTAGCAATAATTATACTCTGGAAGGAAGGAATCTTTCCCTTCTAAAAATTTGGAATGGCGAGCCACTGCCGCACGAGCTGAGAGCTCCCCCAACAAAAATTTTCCATTTCCATCACTGATAGACTTATTGTAGACCATTAGGCTCATAATCTTGATTAAGTTGGTTTCAATTATTTTTACTTGAGGATAATAAATCAGTTATGGTTTGTATTTTTTTTCATGGCCCTGAAACGTGCCCATGTGGCCCATACCCATGTGTTAGATCAGTGAATCTCTTTATATATAATCAGAGAAATTTTCAGATTTTCACTGAGTACAATTTTCAATACCTGCACCAGAGGACCATAAGGCCTGCTGTATAAGTAAAATTAAAAGCTACCTTTATCTGCGGCAAGATTGTATGTCACCAGCCCCATCCCTTATTTTGAAATGCTACACCTATTGCTGAGATCTCAGCTGGACACACATTTTAAAAAAGAGGCAAATCATTTATGTTCAAGCCAATGGCAAATAAAAAATTGACCAAATTGGCAATTATTATTTTCTTAATTTGATTTAACACAGCTTTTTGTTATAGCAAGATGAGCAATAGAGAAGGGAACATGGAAATCCCATTGAAAGATTAAGTTCAAGATAATGGAGCCACAAACATTATTTTAAGTTCAAACAACCAGATGACAAGGATGACAAGTGCGTGTGGCTATGAGTTTTGTAGTAAAAAGTTTTTTTGCATCGAGAAATGTTGCTTTACACATCACAGAATATTCTGTGATGTATGAAGAAGAAAGTTTGTCTCTGGAGTAAAATCAATGGCCCATTGCACAGACAACTCGAGTTGTCTGTGGCCCAGCTCACAACCCCCAACCCGACCCCCCTAAAACCCGAAGTATTATTAAATTGACCGCTATAACCGAGCCGCTGTCCAATGAAATTTCCAGGGCCGATTTTCTCTCCCAGTCCGCCCCTGACTCGGTTTCCCCCATTTTAACACGAGGCTCATTAATCATGCCCTTAATCTGACCAATACCAATTCCTCTTCTACAAATTACATCCCTGTTTTTTAAGCCTGGCCAGGGATAGTGTAATCCAACTTGTAACTGCTTAGTAAAATACTGCACTGTATCACCATGCAGGCTCTTATATGGAACACACTCTTGCTCATAAATATGGATTATGGGCATTGTGCAGGTTTCAAGAAGTGAGTGGAAATTTGACGTGTTGGGAGCTATTAACATAGTTCTGATATAATTGGCCCTCTAATTTAACCATTGTCTATCCATTGATTACATTCCCCTTCAAACAATGTGTATGGAGACAGACACACCACACTTTAAAAAATGTCAGTATTGATAAACCCAAATTATCAATAAAGCTGCATGCGGAAAAATTTCACTGTCCCATGTTTGGATGGGTTGTCTCAAAATGAATGTCTTTTTTTCCAATTTTGAAGTTTGAATGGAATACATGACTTCAGAAATGGCTGTAATAAGGCAATCAGTTCATTCAATTATTGCATTGTCTAAGCTGAAGCACCAAATGGCATTATTTAGCTGTAGCACTAAATACACCTTCAACATTTTTCATAAAAAGTGTGTCTTCTTATTTTGCATCATTTCTGTTACGTTTCATTTCTGTTGCAATTGGCTCAGCCCAGTTGATCCTACACTTCATGTAATTACCCCCAGATGTCCGCACATACAAGCCCTATCCACAAGAAAACTTTTATTTGGGTCAGCATCACCAAAATCGGAATGACACTCATCATCAAAACAATTGTTGTTGAGTAGGTTTTTTACGGATCATCATTGTTACGCATGTTTCTCATATGTAAAACATATTGAGCAAATGGGCAACTATGTGCTGAGTAGGTTGCATGGTCATGATAAACCTGTGATAAGATGGTTTAAAAGCCATTTGTTGCAATGCTGCTATTGATGATTGAATGAAAAAAAATCATTTCTGTTACGCCTCATTTCTGTTACATTTTGCACTTCAAATGTAACAGGAATGACAATGTCGTAACAGAAATGATTCCCTGCCGACATTATCCATGCATAGAAATAATATTACTGGATGGAGATAAAAAAGCAAATAAGGATTAAAAATATGTTGCATATGAGGTAATCAAGTGCCTTTATAAAATATTTTCGTGAGGTCGCAACACCACAATAGCAGAATATTCAAGAAATGAGTCAGGTGCATTAAATGTAGCCAGTGGATGTTTTAAAATGCATAGTCGACATTTAATAATTTTATGCATTCACTGTAATGAGGATGATGAAATTTGATTTGAATTTATTCTTATACAGTCAAAGATAAAGCTATTTTTCCAAGTTGACAACATTTGTGTTACAATTTCATCATTTCTGTTACAAAACATCATTCGTGTTACGATTATAGTAAGTTGAAGTGCCATGCGTCTTTGTACGTTGCTCTGATCTGGACATAAATTGGGTGGTTTACAAGAGTTCCAAGAGTGCTTTCGAGTAAAGATAGTTTAGGCTCATTTTTAGAAGATACCAATTGTTCATTTACAGCTTAAAGGTTAGACTAGCATCATTTCTGTTACATTTCAATTTTCGTTCTGCCTAGATACAGGCAAAAATTGAATTCTATCATGAATAACAAAAATAGAGTGAATATGGGACACACGACTATTTCTTTAGTAAGTGATTAAAACATGCAAGTTCATGCATTTAGGGTACGTTGCACAGAAATTGTATCGTAACACAAATGATACATTTTTAAGTTTTTGGAACTTTCCAGCTGTTGTTAGATGCTAATGGGTTAACAAACTGAACGTCAACCTACAAAATATTTAGCTAAAATTTTAATACTAGAAATCTGTGTTTCAAGAAAACTGATAGGCACTTTTCAATAATCCCGTAAAATCAGTCTTACAATTTTCGTATTTTCCATGGAATGACCCGTATGTGTATTTGTAGATTTATTGCTTAATTTTTGTCTGAGCCAGCAAACCCAGAGTGCATGTACCCTGATCTTCAAAAATCTGATGTTTTGGCTTTTCCAAAAACATTTTTACAGAAAGGTGTTTAAACTCCACTCAAATTATTTGTCATTGAATCTAAGGAACCTAAACTGTAAAACTGCTACAAAAGAAGTCCTCAGTTATCTTCTAAATATGATTTGAGAAACTAATTTTCTCCAGACACATGATGAAGTAAACCCAGCTGGTGGCTCCCTCGCATGGTGAAATTGTTCATATCCATTGGAAAAGCCTTGGATTTTTGAAAACAGGGGTAGACTCACTCGAAGACTGCTGGCTCAGCCAGGACTAATGCCACTGGTCTGTAAAAACACACAAAGGGGGACTCATTTTTGTTGAACTGTTTATTGCTAGAAAATGAAATAAATTAAAGAAACTCAAATAAATCCTAAGCATCCCAATATCTGCACTCCCAGCAGATGACATGCTAACTCTGGATCACATGAAGATCATGTGCATTATTATTCAATCTCAACTTACAAAAAAAATAAATATCTTCATTACTTCATTAAGCTTATTGCAGTTGCTTCAAAGTCCCAAAGACAATATTCCGTTATTGCAAGACAATCACGTATATAAACAGTTCAACAAAAATAAGTCCCCCTTTACGAAAACGTGAATATCTCAAAGACCTCTTCTCCGATTTTGGTGAAAGTTGGCCAGTTTGTAGAACTGCATATTGACAGTCTGTGTGTGTATTTGTAGCTTTATTGTTAATTTTTGTCTGCCCCAGCAGACCCCGAGTGCACGTACCCCTCTTTTCAAAAATCCTAAGTTTTGGTTTTTCCAAAAAAAATTTACCAAAAGGTGTTTAAACTCCACTCAAATTACTTGTTATCGCATCCAAGGAACCTAAACTGTAAAACTGTTACAAAAGAAGTCCTTAGTTATCTTCTAAACACGATTGAGAAACAAATTTTATCCAGAAACATGATAGGTTTATCAAGCTGGTGGCTCCCTCGCATGGTGAAATTGTTCATATCCATTGGAAAAGCCATGGATTTTTCAAAACAGGGGTAGGCTCACTCGAAGGCTGCTGGCTCAGTGAGGAATAATGCCACTGAGCTATAAATACACACTTGTAAAGTCGATATATGGGGCTATAATTTAGCCAACTGTCATAAATATCAGCGAAGGAATCTTTGTGATATTCAAGTTTATCCAAAGGGGGACTTATTTTTGTTGAACTGTTTATATTTTTCAACATTTGGCATATACACGAATGTGCGTAGGTGTAAAAAAGAGCATGGATGAATTTGTGGACATGTAAAGACGAGCATATTATTTGTGTATATATAACAACTAACATTTGTGTATGTACTGCATTTTTCATTTGTGTAACTGCCTCTTCTAACATTTTGTGGAAGTGTTCTAACATTCGTGGAAGTGCTAGATTATTAGGGTTTAGGGTTAGAATTGGGGTGAGAGCTAGTTTTAGGCAAGTTCAGGATTATTATGTTCGTAATTACACCAGTACAAATTCGTGAAAAGCAATATTTGGCACTAGCAAGAATGCCAAAGTCGTGTATATGTTCGTTTATGCCGGTTTACCTATTCGTCCACATGCAAAATACTGAAAAATATATACCTCAGACAATTTGATCTGTTGGACTGCCTCGCAGGAAATTTTGTTGAATTCTGTCTTATGAAGGACAACAGTACTAGCCTCTGAAATCTGACATTAAAAGGAAATCATACCAACCATTCAGAGGCTCAAGTCAAGAGGCAGTTAATTCTTGTCAATATTTACCTGCATAACAAGTGCATATACTTCACCTTGTGAAATGATGTGAAGTGGAAAAAAAAACAATACAGAAAACTTGTAAGGTAAGTGGTAGTGAAACCACATTGCCTTTTTACATTTCAACACTAGCCATCCAAACTCCTTTTTCTGAGAATTTACATGAGCTGCTGAAAAAAAAAGGAAGGAATCTTACATTGTGGCTTCTATATGAATCTCTACGAATTCTAGCTCAATGAACAATATTCAGGATCATCTGTATGCATATTGTATTTCAATTAAACTCAGGCAGTTCCGTCTCTTGACATATAATGTTACAAGCTCAATATCAGCTGAGTGTCAGCTCGCTTCAGTAAAGGACAGCTCACTGGGCAGAACTTTTGAACGGAATCAAAACACTTTTTTAATGGTCCCTTTCCGAGCCTCCTTGCAAAGAGGCGTATGTGTCTGATTAAATCCTGCCTTTGACACCTTCCATTACAGCCATTACACTAGTGTCAATGTACAGAGATCGCTGCCTTTTTTTTTAGCTCCTCAGCACATTTCATCCAAGACAGAACTATTTCAGTGCATCTGTACTGGTGTGTCTTTTTCCATGTATATCTGTTGTCCAAGTTGCAACATCTTTGTGATCTTATATTGTCTGAAAATTCAAAATCAATCAAAAATGGGGTAAATGTATCATAGTCAAGATTCCCCCAGAAGGTTTTCCTCTGTATGTGGACTATTTTGAAAATCAATTTTGAGCCTAGGGCTAATTGTCTTTTTTGCATAAAACAATCATTTTCAAGCATGAATAATATTTCATGTGAGTTCAAACATTCACAAATTGATAATATTTATTGGTTTTTTTTTTTTTTCAATATTCACTTTATTGGATCCATTTTCCTGATATTATCCAATCTCATAAAGTGTTCACTTTAATTTTACAGTCAACAGATGACGAGTACTCACATTCAGCTGTTTGTGACCATCGATTAAAAATAGGGTTAGACTATCCCTAGCTAGGCTGAAAAACAAGATGTAACTTGTAGATGACAAATTGGTCTTGGTCAGATTAAGGACATGATCAATGTGTCATGCATACCATTTTGTTAATAGGGTATATAGTCATAGTGCAAAGAGTATATATATATTATGTTGTGAAATTTAAGAGGACATTACAATATGCATGTAAACAAATAACGTGCAAGCACTTTAAGCAGCGCGAAATGTCAACATAATATAGGCTTACCAAGCAGGGGGTAGCTGCCCTCCTTAAAATATAGCAGTAGACCCACAGCAGATCCAATCTGTCACGGCTGAATGCACAAGGCAGCCACATGGCCAAGTGCACTGAAAACATGATGGATGCAAATTCAGCTGACCTTTGACCCCGTGAAAAGAAGCCTATTTGTTTTCTTTATTTATTTGTATTGTAACAGTGGGGCACCAAAAGTTTATCGTTGTGATTTAAAATTCAGGAGAGGCTGTATGCTAAGTTTGATTGAGATTGGTAAGCAGGGGCACCCACGGTTATGGTCATAAGTTTTGGCAAAATTTCTTCAGTAAGAGCTAGCGCTTCGCGCTGCTAATGAAAACCTATTCTCATAATCATTGTGCTAGCTCTTTGTCAATTCAATGTAAACATGTATATTATAAAATAGCTTGAACTTGAAAAGAGCAAAAATTTGCCCTAAGGAAAACTTTTTTTTTTTTTCAAAAAATAATTTTCTGGATTCCTTGCAGAGTGGCTTCATTGATCGACCCTGAATGACACAGCTCGATGGCTTGTAATAAATTTGACGTTCTTTCTCACCTTACAAGTCCTTAAATTCATATCATCAAGCGTTTATGAATGTCCAGAACTCAAGAATTGTGGACTGTATAGCAAACGATTATGGAATGTATAGTAGGCTACATAGTGCTGTAGCGGGCAACCATATTAGGGTAGAGTTGATTGGACTTGATCTATGTCTCCAGATGCCATCTTGCCACTTCCCTTTTCTCTTCACTCCCTCATATATGTATCCAATGCTCCATAAAACAAGCCACATTGCCTCTGATATTTATGGAACAGTTCAATTTGGTTGTGGTCATTCCAGGCAAAATAATAAACTGATCTGCATGTATGCTGTTCTTTGTAAGCTTCATAAAATTAGTTCAAGGCCATTGCAACTCATGTCATCGAAAAGCTCGGAGAATAATGGAGGCATGATGCAAGTCTCTGGGCATCTTCAGTGAGTGAGCTCATAAATTGTTGTACACATTGGTAATACTATCCTCTCGGATGCAGGTACATAATATGACGATCAAATGCTCAATGGTATCCTTAGTGCATAAATAATGGTTGGGCTTCTCATGTGCAGCCCTTAGATTTGGCAAATGAAACCACAATGGTTCTGCAAGGGACAAAATTTGCCAACCATATGGTGACAGACAGCCATGCAGTGAAGCAGTGCATTTTTAACATATATAGTAACTGAGAGACCAAATAATCTCCCAGTGGACAGAATTTGCCTCCCAGTGACACCTTTTTGCATTGACTGGGAGTCCAAATCCCTCGACAGGGAACCCTGGAAACCACTTGGTCTCCAAGCTACATTAAAAGATGTACTGTGAAAATATGCTACACAAGTAATTTAATCTAAAAAAGTAAACAAATTGATACAAGTAGTACATGATTTATTAACAAAAAGATATCATCTATTTTTAACTTTATGCAGCATTCATGACAATCAGACATCAAAACACAAATTGAAGTCATTTTTTGGAGAATTTGTTTCTTTAGAAATTGTTCAATCTTCACCATGATGATGATAATTTAACCGTTGGTCAACATAGTTTTACAGTTTCATTCCCTCAACTTGGTCTTTCAGAAATTGGGATATGAATTGTCCAATTTCATCAGGTGAGTCCTCTTGAATAAAATGCAATCCTTTCACGACCTCTTTCTTCAGATTAGGCAGTGCCTTCGCAATAGGTCCCATTGTATCATTAGCAGCTCCTGGATCAGCTTCAATGTAGAGTTTTGGCACATCGGCACTGGTTTGCAACCATTTTAGATTATCTTCCGCCATAGCAACAACATCAGAAGGTCCTTGGGATTTGAATGGAACCTCTCGAGGAAAGGTCAAAGTGGGACGCCTGGATTCACCAACATCTTTGTAGGGGCGACTGAAAAGTACGAGTTAAAAAATATGCTTTTGATTTTAATTTTTAGAACCTAAGTTCTTGATTGCAAATAAATAAAATAAATATAGTGATGGTGTGATCATGGACCATTTTGGAAAATATATCTCTGTC
This sequence comes from Platynereis dumerilii, assembly GCA_026936325.1. Taxonomy (NCBI): domain Eukaryota; kingdom Metazoa; phylum Annelida; class Polychaeta; order Phyllodocida; family Nereididae; genus Platynereis; species Platynereis dumerilii. The sequence goes on along the minus strand of JAPTHN010000001.1, from coordinate 124,317,133 downwards.
AGATACATTTGTTACTTTATGAACCCCCACACTGAAAAAAAAGGTTTGTTTAAAATTAATGTTAGCTGGTGAGTGTCCAAAATTTGTCTATATTTGGCAAATTTTTAATGCAAAAGGGCCAAGTAGGCTTAAGTAATAATCTTGAACAAGTTTTTGTGTAATCTGATCATAGAAATGTTGAGAATAAACTCAACTTTTGTCTATTTCTAGATAGAGAATTTGAACGGATACCAGCTAACATTTTTTTTGTCTGTTTTAAACAAACATTTTTCTTTCTTTTTTTTTTATATTGAACATACAGGGTAAAATATATGGAAATTATCCGGCCCTACCTGACACAATTTAAAATGCCTACTGAAATAATAGATGAGTTTTTCAAATGAGGGTTATCATAATGGAGGTAAGCAGAAATTACTTTGGCCAATGCTCTCATGTAAACACATGAATTTGGAATGATAGGCTCAGTAATTATGCAGCAGTTGTTGTTTTGAAGTTTCTTGTAATAAGTACACTGTACAGCGGTTTTTATAATTGTAAACTTTTAGCCTTCAGTACTTTCTAGCTCTTCATGTTAGACTGTTAGTCCTACGGGGCTGAGGGATGTTAAAGAGTTCTAAGGTGTCATCCAACCCTATATAAATTAACATGTGTCCTAGAAAAATTCACGTGCAGAAGAGGGTCTAGAACATGGGCGGCCATACTAATCACTGAGAGACAAAAGGTATCAGGGCATGCAAATGGCTTCAGTCCACCTATATACTGGCATATGACAAATCAAAGAAATGCCCAAGACATGTGTGTCTTGATATATTTGTCACAGATCCATCCAATTTTACAGTTGATTATGAAAAACATTTTCTCAAAATTCACAGTTATTGTTGGTTCTATAAGTTGTAGATTCTTATCTACTTCTATATTATGTCTAACTGCTAAAAGCACAAATAGTGACAAACAATGTATAACAGTTTGTGATCACTACTGTTGGTGTATGTTAATTAGAATTTGTCATATGATTTTGGAATAGGCTCCCACTAGTGACGCATTTATTCAAAATATGCAATTACTATAAAGGAAAAAATTATTTGCATGCCACAACATTATCAAAATAAGTGATATGTACAGGGTCAACTATTGCATTTGCACCATATCTGTATGTTATTTGCAAAATGACCCTTCTTCTGCAATCTCTAAATTCGAATTGCATACGCCTGTATTGTCTTAGAGGGTATTACTGGTATGCATGCGCATGGTCTAGAATTATGCAAATTTTTTCAATGTAAACTTCGCAGTTTGCAGATATCTGTAATAATGGTAAATGAATTAAGACCTACCGATATTCATTCATTTCCTCTTCTGTTAATTTCCTTATTATAAGACTTGGCAACACTTTCTCAATAAACATATTGTTTTGTAGTATCATTTCCTCGCCAGCGGGAGAACGCAGAGCCTAATTGAGACAAAAAAAAGAAACATTACAAGATGATTAGATGAATAAACCTGCAGAGGATTTGAGGGAATTGCTTTTAGGTCTGGGTTGCTGTGCAACAGTTGATCGTTATGGTTATGGTCATGGACATGTTGATTCCTTCATATTGTTTTGAGGAGCGACTGTGATACATTTTACGTTTTCTTTGGGGCAAAAAATTTGGCTTTTATAAATTACAAATTACTTAAGGTGAGCCATGAAATCCTTGATTTGTAAACAAAACATGGGTTTTTCAAAGAATTAAAATAATATTTACATTGTTAAAGGAATCTTTCTACTAAAATTAGGCATATAATGGCAATAACAAATTTATTTAGCAGTCAGAAAAAGTTAAATGTGACTCTAATAAAGCAACTTTAAATTGAGAGACAATATGGCTTTAAGGCTTGTAGTGCTCCGTGTTAATTCTCACACATGACACTCTTATGTGAAATATTGTGTTTGGCAAAAATGCATTTTAGAACTCTCCAAATTGGTGTCTTACTAATATGTCTAACATAACAGGATGAACTGTACGAGAAAAAATTTCGACATACCCCAAAAACCTTTGGCATTTCACCTGGCAAATTTTTCAAGTCTGGAAAGGGTGCCAGCACAGACTCCATGAATGCAATTCCAGCGACTCTGTCTCGGTGTTGCTTTGCCCAGTGGAGTCCTAAAATGGAACCCCAATCGTGGATCACCAGGAAGAACTTCCGGGGCAGGTTCATCTTCTCAATCCACGCACTCAGGTAAGTGTAGTGGTTGACAAATTGGTATCTAAAAATATAAGGAGACAGCTCAAATATTCATTTCAGCTGCTTCTATTCAGTCATTACCTGGACAAACTTCATCAAGTGACTGGAGAAATTTTAATTCTCAATCATATCAAGTGGACTACTGAAGACTTGTTTGGTGGCGTTTTTACAGTTTGGACGGCATGAGAAATAATTCGAGTCCAGTTTCGGCACCTTTTGATTACAGGAATTCGCGTAGCAGTAGACTTCTGGATCACTGGTACCAAGCAATTTGACTCTACGTGACGTGTGGTAGAAAGCTACTCATGTGTAACCAATTTTCATTCATGATTATGTGTGTGAAGAATGTGTGAAGTTAAAGCCTCTAACACCAGATAGACCTGTTTATTTCAGAAAATATGCAACCTCGAACAAACTGAAACTGTGAAATTTTGTATATCACAAAGTCTTTTTTGTAATCCTTGCAATTGTTAAGTGTAGCATTATTACTGATCACCAAATCATACCTTTATGAGTAGTCTTTGACTTGGGACCACATCTGACAATCCCAGATCGCATTTTGTGACTGTTTAAAGAATTAACTCTCTATTAAAGATGCAACCAATTAATCAATTAATTAATCAACCAGCCTATCTATCTATCGATCTATCTATCTGTCTGTCTGTCTATCTATCTATCTATCTATCTATCTATCTATCTATCTATCTATCTATCTATCTATCTATCTATATATATATATATATATCTATCTATCCAGGGGCGGATCCATCAAATGTCTCTTACAAATGGAAATGTACTAAAAATAATGGTTTTTAAATTTTCTTTACATCAAAATCTACTAGCCCAAGGGGGCTGGGTTGAAACCACCAAACCTAAACCCCTTCTGGATCCGCTACTGCTATCTATCTATCTATCTATCTATCTATCTATCTATCTATCTATCTATCTATCTATCTATCTATCTATCTATCGATCTATCTATCTACCTATAGATCTATCTATAGATCTGTCTATCTATCTATATATCTACCTACCTTCCTATCTATCTGTATATTTATTAATTTTTTGCTAACATTCTTTCTTTTCTCCTTTCTTTTCTATTTTCTCAGAAGCTCATCAAAATGCGATCTGAGATGTTGAAATATGGATACACTGCATAGGTGCTTGTCAGGGTTATAATCCAAATTTTTACATGTTGACAAATCAAACACTAAATATTGTTGTAGAAGACACAATTGTACAGTTATAGTTTGTCTTCAACACTTGGATTGTCAGTTTCATTGATAGCTTGGTATGTTTATATCTGTGTACAACAGCTGAGATTAATCATTGGCATTGACAATGTTGCTACCACACGTCATGCAGGCTTCCATACGTCATGTAAATGTATTTTAAATGTGCAATTACTCACTTATTTTCAATTTCTGGACTCAATGATTAGATGGTTTTGTTTCTAAAGTTATATGCCCTCCTACCAGGCCTAAAATTCGGAGATTTGTCTCGATAGTTTTAGCCCAATTTTGAAAAATCAAATTTCGCTGTTGCACCTCTGAATAAAAACTGACAAGTCAACTTCAACGCTAATTCCTGTAATATGTTTTTGGACAAACCCAAATTAAGAATTATAAGAAGAGGGATACGTGCATTCAGGAATTTTAGGGTCCGCTGCCTCCTCAGACAAAAATGAAGCAATCAAGCTACAAATACACACGTACAGCGTCAATATGCAGGCCTATAAACTGGTGAAGAGGTCTTTGAGATATTCTAGTTTTCGTAAAAGCAGACTTTTTTGTTGAACCTTTTATCTTGCTTCTGCAATTAAAATTATCTTGCTTGCTTCTTGAGCTTAATCATCCTCTCTGATGATTATTAGTCAATTAAGCTCACAGAATGTGTGGCATTTTTCGTATGTTTTCCTGAGTCTGTCATAATTTTCATTTGCATAAAAATATTGTGAAACATTGTTGACAATTTTTTTGTATACACTGTACAAAACAAAGTCTTTACTATTCCTTAAATAATTATTGCTTACCTACTCATTCTATAAATAATTATTGCTTACTCGTTTTCTCTGGAAAGGTTTTGGTTAGATTTTAAAAAATTTCAATGTTTGATTTTTGCAGACGAACGCAGCTTATTGATACAGATTAATGTTTCTGTAGTTGACCACCCATCAGTATAGGATGTCTTGGTTTGCTTCGAAATTTTAGACCAGACACTACAGGGTGACCCAAAAAAAAGTTGACACTTTGGTAAATGAACTTTAGCAAAGCACACTCCAGCTGAAAAGTACACAATCTTCATGAAATTACATACAGAGATTTACCTACATATTGACAAAACACTGCTAAATTGATTTTGTCCTAGTTGCAAATTTGACCTCAGAGTAACCGTTAATGTAACCTATATCCTTGAAATTTATGTCCTTTGCAGTTTTTGTCTCTTTCTTGCATAACTTTTTTTTAAAGTCAGCTGATAGGTTGAATGTCTTAAAGGTAATGCCATTTATATTTACCATTGCGATTTTGTCATATTGCAGGTAGTCAAGGCTTTGTAGGAACAGATTACTTCTGATCAAAATTTACCAAAATTTTGACTGACCACTTTTGAGAGTTTAAACTGGTCGGAATGTGTATTTATGTTCAGAACATAGACCTAGTTTGTGCACAGGTCTCTGTATTATTCATCCAGGTTGACTAGATATTTTATCAGCTCCTTTATGTATAATGAAACATATCGCTGTCCATCAACCACCATGGTAGTAATTTCCCAAATTCCATTTATACAATGTGCATGGTCCTGAAACAACATTTTTTGGTTTTTATGGTATGTCAACTATATTTCCCGTGAATATCATAACAAAACTTGGATTAAAGTATCCTCAGTGATTATCTACACAAGGTGAGATTATTGGTACACCATGACCAATCAAGTCCTAACATCTCCATCTCATATGTCACAATGTCTGAGATAGACATGAAGCAATTCATTCCCAAGGAACAAGGCATTTGTTAGGCCTCCATACAAGACACTTTTTGACTTTTCTTTTCAAATATTTCCTGTTAATGTGAAATAATCTCTCCTAGACCTGGCTAATTATGCCCTGCATGACCATTTGACATTATTCTAAGGGGTTCTGATGTTTACAGGACCACGTTTTCCTGTGTCAAGCGTCTTTACATATACCAGTCAACAAATTTCAATCAGTTTTTTATATCTCAGACTACTCATATAGACATTTTCAACAGCCTTATTCATGCATCCTCTTACACCCGGCACAACAAAATACAAGGACAACGCACACTTTGTTGAAGCAGCAAGGCTATGCAGGTATGTCTGTCGTTTTTGCCTTTCAAATGTAATGTGTTGACAATTACCAACAAAATGAGCCATAAATAGTCCTGTGGCAAAAATTGATTATCTTATGACCACTCAAATGAGTGTCAACCTTTTTTTGGGTTACCCTGTGCACAATTCGACCAAAACAAAACAATATCAAATCCTTCAAAGACAATTTTGAAGGAAAATAGGTCTATAATTGGGTAAAGTAACTGCTGCTTAACACAAAATGATGTTGAAAACAATTTAAACTTACTTCGTTGGGTCTTTGAGCTTTTCAGAATGGCCCATTCCGACCAGATCAAGAGCGAGACATCTTGCCTGGCCTTGTACGTGAGGAATCACAGCTCTCCACAAATAAGCTGCAGTTGGATTTCCATGGAGAAATACAACCGCTGTTTCGGCATTTTCTTTTGTGTCCAGATAACTCATTCGAGTTCCCAAGACATCGACAAACTTGCGGGTGGCAAGAACCTTCTTGACAGCTTCTGGATTCACCATTTCTAACTCCTGCTAAGCGAGATTATTATGCCGATTATGCCAATTAAATTCCCTGCAGATATTCCAAGTGCTTGTCCTAATGCCTTATGCTGAGAAATGATGGTCTGCAATTCTCTTTTATAGGCCTACATTTAGTACATACTGAGTTAGCTGTTCAAATTAACTTTAACCTGTTAGTAATTTCTGCCGCAGAATGTCTTATAAATATTTGCACTTCCAACGAAAGCAACACTCTGTGCTGCATGTATTGTACTATATATATAGTTTATGAACTATTCTAATTTTTGCTCGTCCTAGTTTGTATTTGAGCTATGGAAATGCATATCATATCACACTTCTCATATCAGTGTGCCATGATCTTTGCGATTGCCATATATGTGATAGCAGTATGAGCATACATGATTCCACAGTTGGTATATTCGCTGTTTTTAGTTGTGTCACTTGGAACATGAAAGAATCTTCATCCTCCTACTGTCTACAAGTGGACTGCTCTTGCATTGCCACAGATCAGAACATATGCTGTCTTGTGTTGCCACCTAGTGACTAGTGTGCTATTCCGCGGGCTCCTGCGAGCGGTCCACCAACTTTCAACCACAGGAAGACACACAATTTTGTCTGGAAGACACCGGGGCTGTTTCTGAGTGTGTTGATGGCCTTGTCTACTTCCTTAGAGAATGTGATTGCCGAGTCTGACTCTGGTATACATCGATGTTGAATAGAAATTTTGTGAATGTGCAATGAAATTGGAACTATTTCTTGGGACAACAATGCTGTAGCATATGAAATCAACTTTTGTGCCAGGTGGCAGCAGCATTCAGTTCTCAGTTTCACCAGACTGATCCTCCTATGTTTATTGTTCTTATTGGTACTAATTTTCCGTGTTTGTACTTCTCAGTCAAAAACCGTGATTGTTCATAATATCAAGACACTTTTCCCACAATTGCAAAAAATCGTAATCATGATAATGTAACTGTAACAGAATGATTCCCTATGTAAACAGTTCACAAACATCAGCTGTTTTTTTGGGGCAGGTATCTTGAAACCTCGTAGCATTTGTGGTCCTTCTCTTTGTGAGTTACAGAGCTGATAGTAAAAACAAAGCAATTTTAGTAACTCCCACTCTTCTTTTGTCAAAGCTGTGTTCTGTAATAGATTGTCTCGCAATGTATAGTTTGCAGCATTACAATATTTCATTAAGCCACAACACAAAATGACATAATTCAATATGCAAGAAGTAAAAAAATGTAATCCTTTTAAACATATTTCTGTCAAAGAGCATTCTTTCACACCCACAGAAAGACGCCTGAATATATTGGCATCTGTGGCATGAGCCACTTGCTATCTCATCTTCCTACATGTGTCGGACGCTGTTTCCACAAATGTCAGGCCTGGCTTTTTCTTCAGTTGACATTAGGCTCTCATAACATGCTGATTGAACTCCATCTGTGCAATTAATTTTGTGGTTTTCAGAAACCCAGTTATCCTTTAATCTGAAGAAGGTCACTTAATTATAATATCTTCTTCTTACTTCTTTTCGGCTGTCCCTATGATATGGACTAGGTAAATTTTCCCAGTAATGTCTTTAAATTGGTCTTTTATTTATAATGATCAGTCAAGAAGCAACTATTTCAAAAACCCTCTTCAATCTGTTATTGCGGGAAAAGGAAGGAAACCTATCACCCAAACATGTGCACTTTAAGACTAGTATAGCAGAAAATATGCGAACTCTAGAATCTAGATTACAGGTCAGGTACATTAAAAGTGTTGTGATTATACATTGGTAATTGGGTATGCCTCACCTGATGAATTGATGTGAAATGAAATAAAAAATTGAAAAACCGAAAACATGATTATCAGATAAAAGATAGCGAAACCACATCACCTTTCAGATAATATTTCAAAACTAACCACCCAAACTCCTGGTTCTGAGAATTAAAACAAGCTGCTGAAAACAATATATATAATAATCTCACACTGTGATTTATATAATATTATGAATCTCTACAAATTCAAGTTCAATGAAAAATCTTCGGAATCATCTATAGGCATATCGTATTTCAATGAAACTCAGGCAGTAGCTCACTGTGCCGAACTTATGAACAGAATCAGAACACTTTTTTAAAGGTCCCTTTCCGAGTCTTCTTGCAAAAAGGCTTATGTGTCTGATTAAATCCTGCCTTTGACACCTTCCATTACAGCCATTACACTGACGTCAATGTACAGAGAGCGCTGCCTTTTTTAAGCACCTCAGCGCCTTTCATTTAATCAGTGCATCTGCTCTGCACTCTAAAAAATTTCAGACAAAATTGGTTTTTTAGATTCAAAATTAAAAAAAAAATCCATGTTGGTTTTTTGCATTGAAATTTGGTTTTTCAAAAAACCATTTTGAATCTAGAAAACCAATTTTGTCCTGTAGCGGGGAGGGAATTCGTTAAAATCTCTAAGAATTGTGCACTTGGTGACAAGTTTTTGCAATTTGGCATGGATGTTTATATGACCAAAGGGGTTTCAAAAACCACCGCACACAAAGTGAGACCGGCCCCTGGTGGCCGGTATGCACAAAATCCAATATGGCCGCCGCAAAACACAAAAACTAGCATATCTCGGTCACTATTTGTGCTATATTGATGTGTAATACATCATTTTCCACTATTTTGTTTATGGAAAATGTGTTCTTGCTGTTATTTTGTAGCTCAAATATGAATATCAATTCCAAAATCAATGTTTGTTGCAGCAGCAAGACGTAAAAAAGACGTCACTTGGTATTTTGTGACATTTATTGTCCCTTTTTGGATTTTCACTTGTGCCTGACTTGAATGAATGTGAATTAACTGTACAATGTCATGACTAATTATTGCCATGGAAAGTTATGGGGATGAATCGGTGCTATAATTGTGTTATTCATGTAAGAATGGATACTCTTCTGTCTGGTGGGCAAGGGGCACAAACGCTATTTGTATGCATGTTTAATGCATATTTAATAACCTATTATGTACATCAGAGGCTTAATAATTGCTGATGTGCCCTTAATAAATATGTTGCCATGTGACTGATATGCACCAAGTCATTCATAACTCTCAGCTTTCTTTACTCTGCTTAATGTTTAATAACAGAGATCTTGAAACGTTTTCAGGGTGATCTTTAAAAGGGCGAAACAATGATATTAAATGTGATATTATTACTCATTAGAACTTCTGATCAATCACATCAATGATAATTGAGAATTGTTAATTCAAATCAATATCAGTGTTCTGGGTGAATCCTATGTATGACTATATAGGCACACAGACTTCACTAGAATACTGGAAGTTGAAGAACCATCTCTTCTCTGAATCACTGATATGAAGATGACACAATCAAACTTCAGCAAAAAATGTCTGTTTTATCTTATGTTATGAGTATGTGGGTTGATATGGTAAAGTGAGGCAGTATGCATTGCAAACCCTTGTGGAAACAGTCCTACATAATAAAGCTTTTCACTAGAGTCCTTGCTCTTAAGCTCTCTTAACCAAGCAGTGTTCCTGGTGGTGGCTGTCACATGTTCTGGCTTGTTTTCTCATAATCAGTCAGAAAGCTTTACCCATATTGCAGTGCAGAAGCAATCTCTGGTCATAGTGAAGAATTCCATCAGTTTATAAAGCTAGGCGGGTTATAGTCATAGAATTAAGCAGCTCATGGTGTGTACAGAGGAAGAAATAAAGAGACATTTCAGTACAACAGTAGGGAGACAAAAGTCAAGAGGTTTGAAACTGGGCTTCCCTAATAATATTGAGATTGGTATCTCAAGACCACAGACCTTGGTGAGCTGCTGGTTTGCTCTGGTTGCAAGTACATGATTGTTTCATACGAAAGTTTGGTGTGTATACTTTGTCCTTTTTGTGGTTTCTTGAAGAAACTACACAGAGAGGACAATATATGCACACCAACTGAGACTTACTTAGCTCCATATCCATAGAGCACATGAACATCTTGTCCATGTCTGATTTTGCTTAAGTCAAGTGAGAAGAGCAATATACACTCACTCGCCAACCAATCTCTTACTGGTCTTTGATGTGATATCACTTTCGCATCAACAACCAGTGGTCAACAATCAATCAGCTGGTCTCTTCTAGAATCTTGCAGTGGTCTCTCTCCATGATTTATGTTTGGAGACACAAACTATGCAATTTGGATGCCTCTCCTTCTGTGTGAAACATCCCAAATTCTAAACATCTACCCCTACATCTATAAAAGATGTGATTATTGTCTAGCACTGTGAAAGGAAGTTCTCTCGGAGACTCTCATTGCCATTGTCTAAAGCGATGAGCATTGTGTCTAGTTTTAGAAAGAGGATGGAGAGCCAAATGATCTCTGTGGGCAACAGAAAAAGAAGACAATGATTCAAAGTCTGAAGTCCTTAAAGCATTTGAGGAGTTTGGACAAGTTGCTGATAAATGATTTCTTCAGGCATGCAAGACTCCACCTCAATCAATGCAAGGTAAATGTAGCTCGGCCTTAATCTGCAGAACACCAAATAGCACAGCCTGAGCAGATGCGTTGTTATTCAGTTGGACGCCTACAAAAACCAACGTCTCAGGTCCCAGACATTAGCAAGGGATAAGTTCAGAAAGTCAAACTCTTGCCAGATGTTCCTAAGTTCAAAAGAACTTAATCATGGTTGAAGTTCTTGAAAGATGGCCCCAAGGCACAAGGAAGGCTTCATGCAGTTTATGGGCAAAGAGCAACACAGATTTGCACCTGTTATCAAAAGCATAGGTCAAGTTTGTCCAGTTCTGAGCACCCAGACTTAGTGTCTTACATTTGTATCACCCTATTAGCAGGAAGAGGCTGACACTCCTTATATTGCACTTAAATCATATTAATCAGCAAGGCAATTTTCTAAGCCTTCTTCAGCACTTTACTAGTACTTCCAATCATTTTCTTCAATAATTTTGGCCAGTCTGAACTGTTGATAAAGTTAAGCCATGACCAAACCTTTAGATATTTAAGTCTGAGACCTCAGTAAGTCATAGTGCTCAGATAATGTTTGGACTTCATGGCATAGTTGGAGAGGTATTCCTTAAGTCAATCTGTCACTTTTGGCATTATTCCATAAATCAGCATGACTCAAACTTGATTCTCATCACATACAATGAAGAGCTCGTACATGCATGATGGAGAACTTTGTACTTATGAATAGCTAAGGGAGACAGAATCTCCCTGAATGATACAGGAAGGCAGGCTTTTATAAGCTTTCACTTTTTGTAACATTCTAAAGTGGCCACTATGTTGTGCAGTATTCATCTGACAACAGTCACTCAGCAACATTTCACTCCTGTACTGGATTGTATGAACGCTTAACACGGGTTATCCTAAAGTGGTTAACTCCTATAACTTATCTTCTAGCCAGGTTATTGGCAAAAACTTTTGGCATGTTGTAACATGAGTTCTGTTAATTAAAATTAGTTATCTAACTCATGTTCAGCATTGAGACAATGTCAGTAAAATGAGTTAACCACTTAGGGTTAACCCGTGTTAAGCGTTGATACAATCTGGTACTGGTGGCTGCGCTGGACATGCTGTCAGATCAGAATAGTGGGTACCACACTGGATTGACCTGTCAGATGTGGTACAAGCAGGTTATCTGTCACTGCATGATGGTTTTACAATAGTATGTTGGCTGTCTTGCACCTCCCAGTGTTAATGCACTGGAGGTAGTCGGAAGTCAGAAAAGCACAAAGAATCTCCTTTTTTGGCACATTATCTTGTTATTGACTTCCATCATAACAAAAAGAAGTAGCTGTGCAGCAATTATGATTTTGTGCTTTAGAAGCCCTTGATCACTAGTTACCATTTACCTTCACTCCTTCAGCTCTAAGCAACTGAAGGCGTCATGCTAGAGTTGACAGTTCAGACATGGGCCTGCGATGAATGTTCACTTCAGATGTGAAACATTCAGTGAGGTATAATAGTTGCCATGTCAATAAGTATAGGTTATTCACCTAGGGAGAGGCAATATGTGATTTATCCAGCGAGGGCGTTAGCCCGAGCTGTGATAAACACATATTGCCGATCCCGCGGTGAATAACTGGCTTATACCATAAGACAAAACTGAAACTTGTCATTTGTTGTTGTGGTTTTTCACAGCTTCACTTATTATTCTCCCATGGGTTTTATTGCAGTGAAATACTGGCTCATGATTGGCTGACAGAGGTGTCGAATGGTATAAGTTCAATAATGGCTTATTTATTGATGAGAGTCAATGTCTTTTTTGGAATTACATCTCAATTAACATTGTTGCACAGTATGCAATGATCTTCTAAATGAGAGTCATAGCAGTGAGTGAGTGAGTTTGTGGTTTACGCCTCATCAGCAGAGTCGTAGCAGTTTGCCTCATTGTTGAGTTCTTAAAAACATAAGAATCTTATTAAACAAGACAGGTTATAGTTTGGACTTTGCTTTCAGCTCTGAGGTAATAATCTCCAAACTTGATTGAAATTCAAATACCTCACAAAACATATGTTTAAGCCTTGAAGGGCAAAAAAACACGAACATCTGTCAAAAAATCACCTGGAGCTGTACCACAGACCCATTAAATCACAATTTACAACCAAACCAACCCCAGAAACAGATTTGGCATAATCATAAACATTGAAAATAAGGTATTGCACTTGAATTTAGAACAAATAGTGACCAAGATATGGCTTGTTTTGTTTTTCGCGGCGGCCATATTGGATTTTGTGCATACCGGCCACCAGGGGGGACTCCCACTTTGTGTGCGGTGGTTTTTGAAATCCCCTTAGCCATATCAAACACCATGCCAAATTGCAAAAACTTGTCACCAAGTGCACAATTCTGACGGATTCCCTCCCCGCTACAAGTCATCTTATATGTATAATTGAGGCAACATAGTTAATTTTAGGGACATCAGTCCCTGCAAGAGCACAATGAGATTGCATAATATAGAGAGGACGCAAATTTCCCTGTTTTCCGTGGAATGGCCCATACACTTTGTCAAAATGCAGGCCTAGAACTGGGCAACTGTCACAGAAAGTGGAGAAGAGATCTTTATCATCATAAACATAGGCCAAGTTTCAGACATTACCAATGAAATTGGCCCATATTAGGGATTACAAAAAAGAAGTAAGAAAAGTAGTTATCATAAAGCTTTGTGACCTTCTTCAGATTAAACAGTAACCGGGTTTCTGAAAACCACAAAATTAATTGCACAGATGGAGTTCAATCAGCAAAATATGAGAGTCTAATGTCAACTGAAGAAAAGCAAGGCCTGACATTTGGTGAAACAGCGTCCGACACATGTAGGAAGATGAGATAGCAAGCAGCTCATGCCGTAGATGTCAATATATTCAGGCGTATTTCTGTGGGTATGAAAGAATGCTCTTTGACAGATATGTGTTCAAAAGGATTGTGTTATAAGACTTCTAATGTAGCATATTGAATTATGTCATTATATGTTACAGCATAATGTAATTTGCAATGCTGCAAATTATACATTGCGAAACAATCTAATACAGAACTTATGCTTTGATAAAAGAACAATGGGAGTTACTTGAATTGCTTTATTTCATTCCGTCACCATAGTAACTTACAAAGAGAAGGCCCAAAAATGGTTAGTTTTTTCAACGAACCCCTCTTTTCCAAAATTTGAAGTTTTGACTTTTCCAAAAATTTTTTTTTTCCAAAAATGGGCTCAAACCTCACCAAAATTTTTCTTTTAATGTTACCAAAGGAACCTAAACATTACTGTGAAAAGGTTACAAAAGAAGTCCTGAATTGTCCATTAAATATGATTGAAAACAAATTTTCTCCAGTGTCATGATGAAGTATGCTCCAGCTGGGGGCTCCCCCCGCTAGGTCAAATTGTTCATATCCATTGGAAAAGCCACAGATTTTTGGAACATGGGTAGGCTCACTCAAAGATTGCTGGCCCACTGTGGCCCAGCCTGGAATAATGCCCCTGAACTACAAATACACACATTTAGGATCGATATACAGTCCTATAATTCAATCCAACTTTCATATAATCAAGTTTGTTTAAAGGGGGACTTATTTTTGTTGAACTGTTTAGTTGTGTCTCCATAAGTTTTATTTGAGTGATCCTATAGGCTATATCAAACTGAACATTTCAAATGAGTGGGCAGAATATTCCATAAAGAGGGACCTTGATAACTTATTGATCTTTTTCCATACTGAACTGTGTTGAAAGCTGGTTGTACTAATTTGTAATTGTCCCAAAATGTCTCAGATATATCACCCTTGAGGCATCACAAAGTAGCAGCCTCCACTGAAAGGAGAGCCCAACTATAAACTCTTTCTTTAGAATCTGTGTTGTGGTCGCTTGACCATGCAGGGCCCTTTAATCTGTAGTCTCTGATAGCCCTGGTTTCTTGTTGTTTTTCTGGATGGAAATCTCATTTTCTTGAAATTGTGGCTAGTGTCAATGAATTTTGTTGAAGGTTATATATGTAAAAAAGCCGGTTGAGATAATATTGGACGCAGGTTGGGTTTGCGCTTTGCAGTATATCAAGGGCATGAGGGGTTGGGAGGCTAGGGTGGGCCGAAAAACCATAATTGTAAATGTCTGAAAATGGAAGCCTGATCTGATATAGAAAGTATTGTTAAATGTCGGCCAAATGGATGAATATTGAGATGTTGTACAAAACCTTTGAAGGGTAGCATGATGGGATTGCGCATTGGCAAAATCTAAGCTGATAGACATTTTATCTTGTAATAATTGTCAATTATTTTGATGAAAAGACATTTTTTTGATGTTTCTACTTGTACAGCCACTATTTACAAATACCATGCCATATGCAGAAATCTAATTACGAGGGGCGTTCAGAAAGTTCACGATTTTTTTTTGAAAATAAGTGTCCATATAAAAAAAAGCCGTGGACTTTCTGAACGCCCCTCGTATGATACCAAACCTATGACAACTCAATGTTAGTATTTTTGGGACATTACTGCAATGTCATTTTTGCAGTGGATTGCTTTGCTAGTTCCTATATTTGTCCATGTTACATTGTACGTAAACCACATATAAGGCACCTGCAGTATAGGACAAATATAGATTTAAGCCACACATGTTTCAGCTTGTTCCTGGTTATATGGGATAAAAAGTAATATAATGCTCAGGCACAATAAAAAGCGATAGTCTCAATATATTTGATTGTGGGACATGTCTTCTATGTGTAAGGAAAACTCGGTAAAATAAGGGCTCATATTGTATACACAGACACAAACAGGCTTATTAATGAGTAATGCTTTCTGAAAACTCGTCTGTACGTAATTCGTCTCATCATTTTGGCATTTGTTACTGTTGATTTTACCTTTTCAGTCAATACCTTTGTTGCTTGTTTTATTTTTTCATCACCGACTTTAAATAAAATGTTACTTTACTTACTTTTATGGGCATTCTACTCTGCTGAGTTCCCTGAACTGACTGAGCCACCCTGCAATCACAAACTATTTATCTGACAGCTATAGTTACTTCAACTTGCATGCCTGAGCATTACTGATGAAGTGGTTATGAGTTAACTCCCATATGATATGATCCTATTATGTTATAATTTGTTACATGATTAATGCATATTGAATTAAATAGATAATGCATTAGAGTCTATAATGAAGAAATTTCATCATCTTGAAATCACCAATACTGCCCAGATGTCAGCAGCGTCAGATCATGCCTGCATTGGAGGACATATGCTGCATTTAATAGAGATCATTATGATAGGCCTACAAGTATATTGATTACAATATTCTCTAAAAGGCAATAGTTACACGATTCCAATGCAATAATTCATTGATGACAATCACAGGATCTTAATGTCACTCACAAATGTAAGTTTAAGCCAAATTTCAGTTCCAGAAAAAAAAAAACATCATAAATCACTGAAAGAAAGTGAACACTTTCTTTGGTCTTTGAATTGATCACATGCTGTTAATAAGTGGACAAAAAGCATTTGAATTATTTCAGAATCTGTGGTTTCAGAAGTTGATCTAAACATGCATCAAAAGCGATGTTCATTGTACTCCTACATTGCCGATAAAGCAACCCCTGTTTACAGACCCCCACTCATTTGACACAATTTTGTTTGTGTTACAGCATCATTTTCTGATGATGAAAGGTTTATACTGAATAGACACCCACATAGCTGTACATTTTTTAACTCCTACAGAAGATGCCTGAAAATATTGACATCTGTGGCATGAGCTGCTTGCCAGCAACTCTCATTCTTTCTGAAATGTCTGCCATTCCAACTTTTTGCATTGGTTGACATTATATGTGACCTGCTCCACCAAAATGAGTTCAAAGTGGGCCACCTATGCTATTTAATTGTGAAAATGACTTTATTCTACTGGAAAAGGGCTTAAAAACGATGGTTAATATGTTTTGATATCTCTATCCAATCCAAAGATACGGCATCTCAAACATTGATGATGCGAAACATCAAACTTTGAGAAAATAGCATTTGAATTTCCAGCCATTGCAATTAGAATATCAAGAATGACAACCAGTTTGGATAATCTAAAATCAATTTCTGGAAAAAATTGTCATAATTATTCAAAGAAAATGACTCTGGGTAAAATGTGGTGCCAGCAGCTGGAAAACATGAAAATGTGACCTTTTGACACATTTTGCTCATTTCTGAAAAATATAAATTGCCCACTTTGAACTCATTTTGGTGGATCAGGTCACATATACGTTCTTGCAGTTGGGTGGTGAAACAGTGTGGGTGACATTAATTTGTTGTTTTAACCAATCTTTTTATAAGAAGGAGGATACAAAGTTCTGGAGGAATATCCATAGTACTCACTTCTCTGAGTATGAGATTGGAATATGCATGGCAGTTCATTTGTGGTCACTTGCAGTTCTGAACGATGCGCCTCTACAGGAATATATGTGACTATTTTCAGGACGCTCCAGGGAATGCTCTAGGGGCCAGCAAGGTTAGAAGAATAGAGGTGTTTCTCCTTGGTTGTCAGACAAGACTAATATGGCTGCATGGGGAATTGTAAACTGCAGGTTTCTCGTACAATATACAAAAATAATGTGTAAGCTTCTTTTGCATGAGATATGAAGAACAAGTTAACACGACACTATAAGGACACCATTCAACCACAAAAATTAAGAGAATTTTACAAATCAACTGTTGATGTCAATTTCTTGATAAGCTGTGCTGAAGTATCTGCAATTGGGCTTCAGATATCCATTCCTGTGAGCTTCTGAAATCCTTCGATCATCAGTTTACATATTGGCATTCTTTTGTGTTGCAAGTTTTACTGAGCAGTTAGAATAAAATAAAGCAATTGTATTTACTCCCACTCTTCTTTTATCAAAGCATAAGTTCTGTGTTGCATTGTCTAGCTAAAAGTACATGTATTATGTACTGCATCACAATATTTCAGTATGCCATAACTCAAGATGACTTAATTCAATATGAAACATAAGAAGTCTAATAATGTAGTCCTTTGCAACATACTTCTGTCAAAGAGCATTCTTTCACACCCACAGAAAGATGGGAGCAGATATTGACTTCTGCTGCATGAGCAGCGTGCTATCTCATCTTCCTGCATGTTGTTGCCCAAATGTCAGGACTGTCTTTTTCTAATACTGATTTCTGGCTCTTATAACATTTTAATTAAACTCCATCTGTGCAATTAAACTTGCTTTAGTCAGAATCTTAGTTATCTGAAGGTAACATGCTGAAATGTAATATTTTTCTTACCTTTAGTTTCCCCGATTTTCCATGATATTGACTTGGTAAATTCCATTACCATTTTAAAGAGAAGATGAAAAAGGCAGGTCAGAATTACAGTCTGAAGACTCATACTCTATAAGAGCTGATACAGTCCTACTAACTATAAATTAATGAAATGCAGGTTTAAAGAATAACTTGTCATTTGAAAATAGTGTACCTGTCCAGCCAGATTTTAAAAAAATAAGCTGCAACATTATAAGGTTATTAAGGCTGCCACCGGCTGGTGTACAAACAGAACATTTTAAATACATATTTTTCTTCTTGCAATTCCTTTTCCTGCTTTCTCTCAACTTTGCAAAATTAACTTTTCTGCTTCTTATAACCTTTATTACACAGTAGGTAAGCTTGTTTTCCTTTACAAAGAAGACAATTCCCTTCTGAAGGCAAGAATATGCTTGCTGAGTAAGGTCCATTAAAATGTTTTAGTTTGTAAAAGCAATAGTAAATTCATTTCCACTGGTCAACATCTCAGAAATCCATTTGGCAGGACTGCCTGAGACGCAGAGGAAAAAGATTAAAACCAAGAGGTATTTGATCCTCAGGAAGTGGCTATTTTTGCTCATGAAGGTCCCCTGCAAATTTTGAGTTCTCCCCCCGTAGTTTTGAACCCAAAGCAGTAAAAAGACCTCCAGCCTTGATACCGAACATATGTTTCAGAATATCAATATTTTGATGCAGAAAACTACCGGATGAGAGACATTAGCCTGGTTCTTTTGATGTGGCAGATGACACAAACAATGGATGTTGTTCTCGCTGTATGAAGCAGCCTATCCTTGCAGCCGAAGTGTCTCCCTACAATAGCCAAATACAGTCTTTATTTGACAAGGCCAGTCATAAGCTACCCCAAGAGTAATCAGACTGACTTTCAAATTATGTTACCATAAGTTTGGGATACTTTTAAGTAGCAGTTAGCTTCATTCATGCATAAATGAAATTTAATCACTTAAAAGAGTCTCAAATTAACTTGATTAAACTTTATAACTATTTCCTTTGCTTCAGATCGAAAAAGAGCTTAGTCTGTCTTAGCTTTCATGTCAAATGAATCTGCATGTTGTTCTTTTCAATCTTCGTAAAATCTGAACACGCAGACGGCAAAATATGTGATACAGGGACGATGTTTTTTACTTAGGCAAGCTCAAATTGAGTTATACTATCCCATGCCAGGCTAGGAAAGCAGGGATGTGGCTTGCAGAAGATGAATTGGTCTTTAGCGGATTAAGGGTTTAATCAATGATTCAGGGATGCTTACACAATATTAAAAAATTGTCAACTGTTATACATTTAACGTAGTGTATTTCGACATACCCTGAAAATAAAGAAATAAATTATTATTGGCATCAATCAAATCAACATCAACCATTAAACGTCTGGTCCATCCATTCGTTAAAATAGTGCAAGGTCAATGTAAGCTCGATGTAAACTTGCTAGGGTATAAGAACACATCATTTATTTACAGTGCAGAACTTTACACAGAAGAGTTGAAATTTTTTTCTAAAAGCACTTTCTGAGTCTCCTTGCAAAGAGACTTATGTGTCTGATTAAATCCTGCCTTTGACACCTTCCATTAGACCTACAGCTATTAGATAGGTGTACCTGTGGAGTGTGGAGTAGACGTGGATTTTCAACCATAAACCATTTCAGTGCTTCTCCATCAGTCTGTCTCCGCTTCTATATTTGCCAGATCTTCCGGTACGACTGACAAAGGTCATAATTAAGTGTAAATAATCAAATTGTGAACATGTGTACATTTTTTTAAATTCATATGAAAAGTTGGACTTTTTTTTCCAATGCCAGTTATTATATATGAGATGAGTTAATATGACATTTTGGAATTTACCAGTAAAGAAAAAGCATACAAAGACCCATAAACTACAAATTATTGAAAAAAATTGTCTGTAACAGTATGTATTAGATGATTTATGTCCTAATTCCATCAACACAACTGGATGTATGGAAAATTACACCATGTTACAAATCAGGACACCACAGAGACGTCGAGAGTAGCCCTGCAAATAATAGTCGCTAGGGCTTCCTTTCACTCAACAGGAGGAAGAGAATGTGACAAGACTGCATCCTGAGACATCAGTCAGTGTGCGGCTGATGTGAGACCATTAATCAACAGGGTGTGATGAATGCATTGACATGCAAGCTGTGCATTCTTCTCCAAGCAAGTATTGCGGTGATATATGACAGTTGTTAAGGTGGTTTTTTTACATATATAATATTTTATATAATATGATATTTAGAGGATTATATGAAAAACATGAATGAAAAAGACAATGAAATCTAAGTACATTAAAAGAGTTGGAACACAACACATCATAACCCAATGAGAGTTTTAACCCATTTTGTGAAAAGCCAGCAGATGTAACTGGGAGGGATATTTTATACATGTTTAGTCCTCTACCCTTTAAAGAAATTCTTACACCAGTTATTTTCAAAAACATACAAGATGATCATGTTATAATAATAACAAAAACTTTGTCTTCTATGAAACAAATGATGTTTCCGAAAGTAATAATGATCAACAATGTTGCCTTAAATCCACCTTGAACCTATTATAGTGTATTCTATTTCATTTCCTCTGCTTGGTTAAGGAATATATTATTGATATGTTTTATGAAAACATGAAAATGATACATTAAATCATCCAACTCATTTTCTAATCCAATTATTACACTGGTAAACCAAAGGTTAATATGATAATGCCAAAGTATAGAGAGACCAAACAATGAAGATCCATTTTCTATCACCAGAAAGCGAATTGTTAGTTTCTTTCAACATGTCGTTCAACCAGATTATTCTTACTTAGTATATCCTGTTGAGTGAAAGGAAGCCCTAGCAACGATTATTTGCAGGGCTAGGCCTAATCTCGACGTCTCTGTCTTGTCCTGATTTGCAACATGTTGTAATTTTCCATACATCCAGTTGTGCTGATGGAATTAGGACATTTATCATCTAATACATATTGTTACAGACAATCTTTTCCTTTAATTTGCAGTTAATGGATCTATGTATGCTTCTTCCAGTAAATTCCAAAATATCATATTAACTCATCTCATATATAATAACTGGCATTGGAAAAAAATGTCCAACTTTTCAAATGAATTTAAAACAATGTACACATGTTCACAATTTGATTATTTACAAATAATTATAACTTTAGTCAGTCGTACTGGAAGATCTGGCAAATATAGAAACGGAGACAGACTGATGGAGATGCACTGAAATGATTTATGGTGGAAAATCCACCTCTACTCCACACTCCACAGGTACACCCATCTAATAGCTGTAGGTCTAATGGAAGGTGTCAAAGGCAGGATTTAATCAGACACATAAGTCTCTTTGTAAGGAGACTCGGAAAGTGCTTTTTCGAAAAAAAAATTCCACTTCTCTGTGCAAAGTTCTGCACTGTAAATAAATGATGTGTTCTTACACCCTAGCAAGTTTACATAGAGCTTACATTGACCTTGCACTATTTTAACGAATAGGATGGACCAGACGTTTAGTGGCTCAATGGTTGATGTTGATTTGATTGATGCCAATGATTTATTTCTTTATTTTCAGGGTATGCCGAAAATACACTGCGTTAATGTATAGCACTGGAGAATATTTTACATTATTGTGGTGTGTAGCCCTTTAAACACTAAGTATCTATGGATCATTGATCACACCCTTAATCCACCAATTCATCTTCTGCTAGCCACATCCCTGTTTTCCTTGCCTGGCATGGGATAGTGTAACTCAATTTGTGCTTGCCTAGTAAAACACAGCACTGTATCACTCGGCTCTCCAATGACATATTTTGCAGCCACCATGCGCAAATTCTATGAAGATTGAAAGTAACAACATGCAGATTTATACATATGTATATATATATAATAATAATATAATAAACTAAGCATTTGTGTAGCGCTAGTTTCAGTCAGACTGCTCATACATATATATCAGAGGCAATATGGTCTGTTTTATGAAGTATTGGATGCATTAAGGAGGAGTCCAGATAAAAGGGGTGTGGCAAGAAGGCATCTGGTAACATAGATCAAACCCAATCAAGTGTACTGAAACCTCCAAGCCAACACCATTCACCAAAGACTATACCATATAACAAACCCATGCTCTCTAGCCCACAACTCTAGAGTAAGTGATTTCATCATTCTTAGCGTTGACAGAGTCTAGGTGTGAGATCCCTAAAATCAGTAATAAATGGTTCACACTTTTGTTTGACAAATAATCCTGACAGTCCTACCACAGTCATCAGGATTTTTTACTGACAAATTTATAAAAACAATTTGTTAGCAGTCAATCTCATAAAGTCCATGGTAGCATCTGTGTTGGGTAAGCCCAAAACAGGCAAAAAACCATTTTCAACGAAATCTGACAGCAACTTGCACATGGCCTCAGTTTCCCATGCATGTAGTACAGTCACAAATCAGAGGTAACTTTCATTTTTGATCTTTTCTTTTTCGATCTGTATCAAAGGTAATAGTTATGAAGTTTAATCAAATTAATTTGTGACTTTAAAGAATTGTAGCCATACCGTGATTTCATTTATGTATGAATGAAGGTCTCTGCAACTTAAAAATATCCCCAACTTAGGGCAGCATAATTTGAAAGGCAGTTTGATGACTCTTGGGGTAGCTTATGACTGGCATTGTCAAATAAAGAATGTATTTAGCTATTGTAAAGAGACACTTCGGCTGCAAGGATAGCTAGGCTGCTCCATAAAGCGAGAACAATATCCATTGTTTGTGTCATCTGCCTCAGCACAAGAACCAGGAAAATGTCTCTCATTTGATACTTTCCCTCATCAAATACTGATTTTCTGAAATATATTTATAAATGTGCATGTATTACGCTTTGTGATTTGATCTCTCTAATGTTTCATTATGGCTATGGGTCCTTTACTGCTTTGGGTTCAAAACCCCAAGGGGAGAACTCAAAATTTGCAGTGGACCTTCATGAGCAAAAATTATCCACATCCTGAGAATCAAATGTCACTTGGTTTATATCAATCTTCTCTGTGTCTCAGGTCTCAGGGGCCAATACTTTCGATTTTGTGACATTTAACTTAAATCTGTGCGAAGCACTCCTACGGAGATGGAATTGTGAGATGCCACCTGTGACAATCATCTTTGAGTGCAAGATCAACAACGAAATTTCATTATTTTGTGCAAAAAACAAAACAACAGGTTTAAAGACATGCACCTAACTAGAAATTTGGTGTTAGCTTTTTCAGAATTAACATGGGAAAAAAAGTTAAAATGAATGTTGTTGGCTGATGGAATTGAATTCATTATTGCTTGTACAAACTAAAACATTGTAATAAACCTTACTTATTGTTACTCAGCCGGGATATCCTAGCCATCAGAAGAGAAATGTCTTCTTTGCAAAGCTAAAAAAGCTTACGAAGTGTAATAAACTTTGCAAGAAACACAAAAGTTCATTTTGCGAATTGGAGAGAAAACACAGGAAAAGGAATTTCAATATGATGACTTAGTAGTATCCAAAGTATGTTGCAGCTTATTTCTTAAAAATCTTGCTGGGCAGGTAAACTGTGAAATGACAGGTTTTCTTCGGTTATTCTATAAAC
Source organism: Platynereis dumerilii (assembly GCA_026936325.1). Taxonomy (NCBI): domain Eukaryota; kingdom Metazoa; phylum Annelida; class Polychaeta; order Phyllodocida; family Nereididae; genus Platynereis; species Platynereis dumerilii. The sequence goes on along the minus strand of JAPTHN010000001.1, from coordinate 124,293,712 downwards.
CTGCATTTCATTGTATTAACAGATTTAATAGTATAGTAGGACTATAAGTCTATGGACCATTAGTTTGACCTTCCTTTTTCATGATATCTTTAAAATACTAATGTGATTTACCAAGCCAATATCAGGGAAAACTAGGAAAAAATGAAGTAAGAAGAACATTACATTTCAGAATGTAACCTTCAAATAATAACTAAGATTCTGACTAAAACAATTTTAATTGCACTGATGGAGTTTAATCAGAATGTTATGAGAGCCAAATGTCAATATAAGAAAAAGACAGGCCTGACATTTGGGGCAACAACATGTAGGAAGATGAGATAGCAAGTGGCTCATGCCGCAGATGCCAATATATTCAGGCGTCTTTCTGTGGGTGTGAAAGAATGCTCTTTGACAGAAATGTGTTGCAAAGGACTACATTATAAGACTTCTTGCGTTTCATATTGAATTATGTCATCTTGAGTTATGGCATACTGAAATATTGTGATGCGGTATATAATACATTTAGCCAGACAATGCAACACAGAACTTATGCTTTGATAAAAGAAGAGTGGGAGTAAATACAATTTCTTTATTTTATTCTATCTGCTCAGTAAAACTTGCAACAAAAAAGGAGTTCCGATGCGAAAACTTATGATTGAAAGATTTCAGAGGCTCACAGGAATGGATATCAGCAGTCCAATTGAAGATACTTCAGTGCAACTATTAAGTAAGTGATTGACAACAGTTTAATACTTAGTTAATTCTCTTACTTTTTGTGATTGAATAGTGTCCTTATGGTGGTTTCTTGTTTACTGGCAATTCATAGTTCATGCCAAAGAAGCTTACAATTCATAGTTCATGCCAAAGAAGCTTACACATTGTTTTTATATATTTTATGAAAAACCTACAGTTTACAATTCCCAATGCAGCCATATTGGTCTTGTCTGACAGCCAGAGAGAAACACCTCTAACCTTGCTGCATGGCCCCTATGCCGGTATTCCCAGGAGCATCCTGAAAACAGTATATATTTTCCTGTGGAGGCTTATCACTTAGAACTGCTAGTGATCACAAATGAAATGCAATATTCCAATCTTGACTTACAGATGTGAGTACGATGGATATTCCTCTAGTTGCATCCTCATTCTTATAATTTAACAGCTGGACACATGATGTGATCAAGGATGATTGTGACATTCAATGTTTTAGATTATTTTACTAAAAGGATTGGTAAAAAAAAAACAAATTAATGGCACCCACAATGTCACATCGCCCAACTGCAAGAATATAATGTCAGCCAATGCAAAAAAATGGAACGGCTGACATTTCAGACAGAATGAGATAGCTGGCAGCCACCTCATGCCACAGACGTCAATACGTTCATGCATCCTTCTGTAGGAGTTAAAAGATGTTGAGCTATGTGGGCGTGAACTTGTGAATGAATGGTCTTTGACAGGAATATTGCTAAAGGTTTGCATTATAACTTGCGCTTTCTCTATAATGTAGCATTAACATGCATCAGGGACATGCTTTCTATTCAATGTAAACCTTTCATCATCAGAAAATGATGCCATAGAGTGTAACACAAACAAAATTGTTTCAAATGAGTGGGGGTCAGTAAATAGAGGTTGCTGTATAGGCAATGTTAAAAGTACAATGAACATTGCTTTTGATGCATTTTTACATCAGCTTCTGAAACCAGAGATTCTGAAATGATTTAAATGCTTTATGGCCACTTATTAACTGCATGTGATCAATTCAGAGACCAAGAAAGTGTGCACTTTCTTTCAGTGATTTATGATGGTTGTTAATTTTTTTCTTGAAATGAAATTTTGGTTAAACTTACATTTGTGAGTGACATTAAGATCGTTTGTTGATTATGATCAATGAAATATTACTTTGGAATAGTGAAAGTATAGCCTTTTAGAAAAGATTGTTATCAATACACTAATGATCTCTAATGCTTATTTACATTCTAAAAATGTGTTTGTTCACTGTCATACACAAAGCTTATTTGAATGTCATTTGTATAATGTATTCTCTGAAAAATAAGACAATCATTTCAAAATTTAGACAAATGTTATGTAAAGTTATATCAGTTGGCCATGGCTCCATCCTGCGATGCAGGATGCAGGTATGATCTGGTGTTGCTGACATCTGCCCAGCATTAGTCGCATGTGGATGATGCCAACAAAGGTGATTTTCTAGATATAAAAATTTACTTGAGTATATAGACTCTAATGCATTATCTATTACAAATTCAATAAGCATCAATCATGTAACAAATTACAGCATGATAGGAACATATGGGAGTTAACACATGATCACTTCATCATTTAGTGATTTTAAAGTTATGTTCAGGCAAGACATTTCATCTAGCTGTCAGATAAATAGCTTGAGATGGCATGGTTCATCCATCAGTTTGGGGAACTCAGCAGAGTAGAATGCCCATATAACTTGGAGCCAGCTGAAACATGGTGATTTAAAATCAAGTTACCATATGTGCCCTATGTTGCAAGACACTCACATATTGTGTAACATGGACCCATAATATTGGAGCCAGCAAAGCAATCCACTGTAGAAATAACATCCCAGTGGTGTCCCAAAAATATTAACATTGTTGAGTTGTCATAGGCTTGGTATCATAATTAGATTTTCTGCATATGGCATGGTGATTGTGAATAGTGGCTGTACAAGTATAAACATCCCTGACACTGATTTAAAGTGTCTATTCAAAAACAGAAAATTGCTCAATTTAACCTACAGGGATTTAGAACATAATGAGATGATTACTGAAGGAATTACTTATATACTGCTTCATTGCCCAAAATTTGGATCTTTTGCCTTGTCCTTCCACTCTGTGTCTCTGACAGTGTCATTTCAATGCATAATGTGGTGTTCACACCTTCAAGGATGCATCCAAGGATAGTCACGGATGAAGAAGGATCACTCATCCTTGACATCCCAGTTACATCCTTGTTACATCCTTGTTGGGTCCTGGGCCACCAGGATGCATCCTGGAGGATCCTTGGCTCATCCTTGCCTATCCTTGGCTCATCCTTACTCATCCTTGGCTCATCCTTAGCCATCCTTGAACATCCTTGACTGGCAGGAGGACATGAACAAGCTAATTTGTGCTCTTTCTGATGGTATAATAAGAATGTGGACAATGCACAAAGTTAAAAGGCAAGCTTCAAGTTCATATCCCCTTTTCATGAATACCAGTTTAATATTGTCACAGCTGAGTTTATTTTCTTGTTTGATAATAATGATCTTTCTGGCTTCAGATTTTTTCCCTGGCGTACCACTCATAGCTCTGTTTATGTAAAAAGTTTTGAGAAGTTCTCTGCATATGAGTAATAAAAAATATTACAGCAATTTAACTATTCAACTAAATTTGAATTTCCATAGTTTTCTTAAATACCTTAATACAAGCTATTTTTCCTTTCAATTTTCCATTGTTTTCCACTCTGAATTAAACAATAGCTGTATGCTATCAGTGTAATTTTTATTTTATCAAGGGCGAATTAGGTGTCATTGCCATAGACAGTGTCTGCAGGCATCGACACAACTTGAGAGACCTCAGTTTTGCACTATCCTTGGTCAATCCTGCAGTATCCTTGTTCAATCCTGCCAATATCCTTGTTTTATCCTGCATTGTCCTTGTTCAATCCTGATGTATCCTTGTTCAGTCCTGCTGCATCCTTGTTCAATCCTGCTGTATCCTTGTTCAGTCCTGCTGTATCCTTGTTCAGTCCTGTGTATCCTTGTTCAATCCTGCAGTACCCTTGTTCAGTCCTTCAAGACCATAGTAGGTCCTTGCTCAGTCCTCACTGATACCATAGTGCATCCTGCTTCAAAATGTAACATTAGGCATTGTTACATTGTAGCAATTATTTGAATGCCGGATCGAGCAGGATGAAGAATTTCCTTCATCCTGGGCCATCCTTGGTGATCCTTGAAGGCATCCTTGTAGGTGTGAAAGGGGCATAACACTTTACAGAAACATCTCTCTCACCAAGGTAGTCCAGATGGCATGCTATTTTTTTTTTTAATGTTGTGTGCTGAATAAACCTTTTTTTTTTTACAAAATGATCCAAAGCCATTCACCCCCAAGTATCATATGGTCAGTCCCTAAGAAAAAGGTGGTGCTACCATTTCTCTCCGTGCATATAGATCTATATGTCTTATTGCCATGAATTACAGTGACATAATTTGAGTGTAGTATTTGAGTCTACTGCTATTTCATCTGTGGACCTTTTTAGATATTATACTCCACCAGGACAGTTTTCTATTGTCTTTTGCCGTGGTATCACCAACAGATTTGTTAGTTATACCACTGTTGGGGATTAAGTTAGCCTGTTGTACTGCTTTTTCTGCAAACAACGTACCTTCAAATGACAACAAAGCCACAAATTCAGTTTAAAATCTTTCAGGAGTCATATATGGAGTATAAGTCACTCATACAACGAATTTTCGGTGTATAACTATACACGGAAGACTCGTTGTATAACCTATACCTATGACACGTGATGAAGAGTTTTATAATCAACATGATTATAAAATAGGTATTAAACGGACTAAGAAGAAAATAGGATTTCACACCAGTTGAAAAGTTATAAATCTAATAGCTTGGGTCCATTTTATGAATTAATTAATATCTTTTCACCTTTCGGATTAATCAAATAACAGTTATGCAAATAATGAACTTCAGCACGAGCCACTCTTTTAAGAAAATGAGATTTTACAAAGACACATTCCAATGGGAATTTTCGTATTTTGCTTTAGAATTGTACTGACTCATCGCTTCAGAAGCTGCTGGTTTGTTTGCAGTTTGTTAGAGCACTTTTCCCTGCAGCCAATAACATCTGCTGCTAATGCCCAGAGCAACAGCCAACATCAATCGTGACACTCATAGTGATTGCATGTTGGCCTCTGGCGCTAGTATTGTGATTTCTTTGTTTCTTCTGCAATAACACATTATGCGCCTGACAATACCAAGGTCATATCACTAACAACCTCATTTTTCCAACTATGATATGGGGTATGTTATAAGATAACAAGAGAGAGCACAATTACAAATTATACCATAATGCATGGGCATTTCTTTTTCTTTTCGGGTGTGTGAAAGTAGATTGTACTATCCACCATGATTCTCCTTCACAGCACAAATCTATTTCAGTAAATGAAATAATTTATGAGCCGCAGCAGCAACTGTAAATTTGATAAGATATGGTTTTCTGCTGAATAAAGTGTCTCTTGACTTTATGGACTAACGCAAGGAATGGCTGCATCTGTCCATTATGAGACAATTGAACTCAACTGATGGCCCCTTGTCTCATAACAATTTTTGTGCTTGATATACAAATCTCTTCCTGGTGAGCTTCCTCATAAAATTCTCACTATGTGTGGCCTTTCCGCATTTATATTGTTAAATTGATCTTATGTTCCTTTTGTCAATTAGAATATATAATGCTACATAAGTGGCAGACAATGTAATACACAAGAAGCTCATTTTTACTTATCAATCACAATTTTAAAACGCCTATCTTGGTTCTGATCAATTATAATTTGCATATAAAAGGTCAGAGAAAGCTCTCAACACAATTTCAGTTGGACATCTAATGATAGGTGAAGGAGAAGAAGGTGTGACAACACTGTAAATTCTGAAATTCTGAGTTAACTCAAATGATTGAGTGAGATGGTTGCACAATTTGTTTGAGCCATGATAGCTTGCTGTTTTGAGTTATGATAATCTTTATGTTGTTATAACTTGCAAACAACAAGCTATCTTGGCTCAAAGGTATTGTGCAACCATCTCACTCAATCAATTAAGCTAACTCAAAATTCAAAATTTAGAGTGAAGGAGCTACCTGCAGACATCCATCACTGCCTCACTGTGTTTATCAAGGTACATTATACGCATACTTTTTCTAAAGACACTGCATGATTTTATAGGCCTAAAAAGCTCAAATTTGCATTAGTTGAAATCTTTTTCAAAAGCCTCACAAAGCCATAGAACACAGCATAGTCGATTTGGAAATCACTTAAGTGTACATTTTCCTCTTTCAACAAACTCTCCAGACTGAAGTAGCAAACCTATATCTTGAAGCTATCTTGTGCTCTGTCAGACAGAAAAACAGCAAGACACCAGTGCTGACAGAGGCTACAGATTAAAGAGTCCTGGTCAAGCGACCACAACACTGCTTCTAAAGAAGGAGTTTATAGTTGGGCTCTTCTTTCAGTGGAGGCTGCCACTGTGTGATGCCACAAGGGTAATATATCTGACATGCAGGTGTGTAAACAAAATTTATGTGAATGGAAAGCCACTGAAAAATGTAGAGAAGTGATTCGATAAACCATTTTATTATAACAGAACATGGTAAACACACACCTACCAGGATTAAAATGGAGATTTGTGCAATGGGCATACTATATTGCTCTGGAAAAACTTTATTCATCGATTAAACTGTTTCTATCATAACATTCCAAACTTTAAGTAAATTATTTTTCTTGCACTTCCGTATCAAACTGTAATGACTAAGATTTACAAATTTGTTATAAATGTACCAGTTTCAACTGATAGTCCCTTGCCTAAGTCTCAAAAGAGCCTTATTTTAGAAGTTGGCTGCACCCCATGTCAAACATTTTGATTCTGGTATCATTTTATAGCAAATATTCTCTAGTTTAAGAATCTGCCTGTTGCCAAGATGGCAAATTTCCTGCAACATGCTTAATTTTGCATAATATGAGACAAGGTTTCGGTGTCACAAATTGACACTTTCACTGGCGTCATGACGACTCTCTATGCTTAAACAGCCATTACTCAATTACATATTATGCCATTGCATAAAATTATACACCAAAATAATGCCAACAAGTTACTCTATCTTATGGTATCCATGTCATGTGTCTGGGGTGCTTGTGTTAGTTTTTAGGATGGCAGACATGAACCATTACTCAGTCTGCAAAATATAATTTTTCGAATCACAACTATCAAAATTTAGAAGTTTTTATGAAGGACACAATATTAAACCAAAGTCACTTGAATGAATTTTAATTGGTAGCCAATATTGTTAGCTTTCATTTGGCACCTTGATTTGTATGTTTATTACAATACTTAATCCATTAAAAATTCAACAAACCTTGCTTCCCATGCTCGGAAATTGCTGTGCGAGCTTAAAATCGGCACATATATATTCAATTACAGCTGCTCTCATCACCAGATTGACTGTTTTAAACAAACAAATTGAGTATGGATGGATAGGCCTGAGTCTCTGCTTTTATTTGACACCATGATTTCCATGTTGACTTGAATTTTAACCATGGAAAAGAAGTTAAATATTGCTATTAAGGCTCGGAAATCGCATTACAAGTATAGATTTGTCAAATATATATTCAATTTACAGTGCTTTCATCCCAAGTTTAACCATTATAGACCAACAACTTGATCATGAATAAATAGGCCTGAGGCTCAGCTTTCATTTAACACCATGATTTGTATGCTTACTTGGATTCATAATCATGGAAAAGAAGAAAAATGTTTCTGTTCAGGCTCGGAAATTGCAAAATTGAGCACAGAATTGCCACATATATAATGCACTTTCACTGCTTTCATCAGTAGCTAACATTTCTAAACCAACAAATTGAATATGGATGGATAGGCCTGAATGTCAGCTTTGATTTGACACCACAATTTGCATGTTCACTTGAATTTACAACCATGAAAAAGAAGAAAGATGGTTCTGTTCGGGCTCGGAAATTGCATTTTGAGCATGAAATTGCCACATTTATATTGCATTTTCACTGCTTTCATCAGAAGTTAACCATTCTAGACCAACAAATTGAATATGGATGGAACCCAGGTGAGATGTAGTTCATGAAGTTGGTGAATTTGATGAATGTTCATGAACGGTTCATGAATGTCCGTCAAAGTCCGTCAAGATTCATCAAAAATGGTTCATGAACTTAGTTCATGAACAGTTCATCATCTCAGGTTCATGAACTTTGATGAATTATGATGAACCTGAGATGAATTATGATGAACCTCAGATGGACAAAAAAAAACTTAGAAAAATTTTGTGAAATCCCTCTGCGGTGGTTCATGAATGTTCATGAACTCAATAAACTTCATGAATTTAAATGGCCACCTTCAGGATAAAGTTGAAACTAAACCGTCTAAAAACCTTGTGGTTTGATTCAGAATTAAAATTCTCATTACTTCCTGGGAGAAAAAGAGCATGCATGGCTCATGCTTGTAGTTTCTAAGCATATCAATTGGATGATTACCAATATCATGGACATTTTTCACAAAATCAACAAGTTCCATTCTCAGGATGCACTTGATGGTGTCAAGGATTATTTTGAAAGTGCTCAGGACTGACAACAGTGTGTATGTGATACAGGAAAAAGCAGGAGGCATAGCTGGGGACAAAACTTGCTCAAGGACAATGTGTTCAAAGACAGTGTGATTTCATGATGTCATAATCCATGCTATTCATTCAAGTGAGTTATTTAACTGAAATTTTGCATTCAGGCATATGCGATTTAAAAGACTTAGCAAGCTGATTTATGCTAGGTTTCATGTATCTTCTGTATATTTACATTTACTTTAAACAAGCTTTTGACGAACTTTGATGAGCCATCATGGTATGTGGTCCATGAACAGTTCATGAACGTTCATATAACTGATGCATTGATGATTAGTTCATGAATGTTCATGAACTGATACATTGATCATCGGTTCATGAAGATTCATGAACTGACACATTTAATGATTAGTTCATGAATGTTCATGTTTCATGCACCTGTCCCATTTTTGTTGTTCACGAATAATTCATGAAGATTCGTGAACCAAGAATCAATGAATAGTTCATGAATGTCCATGAACTGATACATTGATGATCACTTCATGAACGTTCATGAACTGTCACATTTAATGATTAGTTCATGAATGTTCATGTTTCATGCACCTGTCCCATTTTTGTTGTTCATGAGTAATCCGTGAACGTTCATGAACCAAGATTAATGAATCTTGATTAATAGTTATGTTACATTCTTGATGATTACTTCATGAATGTTCATGAACTGACACCACACACATTGACTCATGTGTGACTTAGTGAATACTTCATGAACTCTCACGTTTCATGAACCAAGTTCATGAACCAAGTTCATCAAAGTTCATGAATATTCATCAAATATCAAGAAGCATTTTCCCTTAGGTAACTTGATGAATAGTTCATGAACATTCGCTTTTTCATGCACCTGTCCCATTTGTTGTTCACGAATATGCATGAACATTCATGAACAAGTTGACGGACTTTGATGAACGTTCATGAATTTTTATTCATGAACATTCATGAATAATTCATGAATAATTCATGAATGTTCATGAATTATTCATAAACATCTCGCCTGGGATAACCCTGAATGATGGTTTTGATCTGGCAATATAAGTTGCATGTTCACTTGGATTTATAACCATGGTAAAGAAGGAAAATATTTCTGTTCAGGCTCGGAAATAGCAAAATTGAGTATAAAATTACCACACGTTCATTGCATTTCAACTGCTTTCATCGGTAGTTAACCATTCTAAACCACAAAAAAAAAATTGAATATGGATGGATAGCCTTGAATGTTAGCTTTGATTTGGCACTATGATTTGCATGTTCACTTGAATTCATAACCATGAAGAAGAAGAAAACTGTTTCTATTCAGGCTCCGAAACTGCAAAATAGGGCACGAAATTACCAAATACACTGTATATATATTGCATTTCCACTGCTTTCATCAGTAGTTAACCATTCTAAACCAACAAATTTAATATGTATGGATAGCCCTGCATGTCAGCTTTGATTTGCCACTATGATTTTCATGTTAACTTGAATTTATAACCCTGAAGAAGAAGAAAACTGTTTTTGTTCAGGCTCGGAAATTGCAAAATTGAGCACAGAATTGCCACATATATATTGCACTTCCACTGCTTTTACCAGGAGTTAACATATCTAAACCAACAAATTGAGTATGTATGGATAGCCCTGAATGTCAGCTTTGATTTGGCGCCATGATTTACATGTTCACTTGAATTTATAACCATGAAGAAGAAGAAAACTGTTTCTGTTCAGGCTCGGAAATAGCAAAATTGAGCATAAAATTACCACATGTTTATTGCATTCCAACTGCTTTCATCAGTAGTTAACCATTCTTAACCAACAAAGTGAATATGTATGGATAGCCCTTAATGTCAGCTTAGATTGGGCACCATGATTTACATGTTCACTTGGATTTATAACCATGAAGAAGAAGAAAACTGTTTCTGTCCAGGCTTGGAAATTGCATTTTGAGCAAAAAATTGCCACATATATATAAATTGCATTTCCACTTCTCTCATTACCATGTAAATTACAGTGTCAAACAAAAGCAGAAATTCAAGGTTATCAATTCATAAGCAATTGATGTTGGTTTCGAATGGTTGATGCAGGGATGAAAGCCAGTAAATTGAATACAAATTATTTATACCATGAGTATACTACATGTGGTTTGGGGAGATACATACAGCCGAGGTGGTAAACATAACCTAAGGCTAAGGGTAATAAATTCAAGTGAACATGCAAATAATGGTGCCAAATAAAAGCTGAAATTCAAGGATATCAATCCATATTCAATTCATTGCTTTACAATGGTTCATCTTTGGATGAATGCACTTTAAAACATATGTGACAATTCTATGGCTCTAATGCGATTTCCGAGCCCGAACAGCAGTATTTGTCTTTTTCCATATTTATACATTCAAGTTGCCATGTAAATCCTGGTACCAAATCAAAGCTGACAGTCAGAGCTATCCATCTATATTCAAAATGCTGGTTTAGAATGGTTAACTACTGATGAAAGCAGTGGAAATGCAATATATATACAGTGTATGTGGCAATTTTGGCCTCAATTTTGCTATTTCCGTACCTGAACAGAAACATTTTTCTCCTTCTTCATGGTTATAAATTCAAGTGAACATGCAAATCATAGGGCCAAATCAAAGCTGACATTCAAGGGTATCCATCCATATTCAATTGGTTGGTTTAGAACGGTTAACTACTGACGAAAGCAGTGGAAATGCAACATAAATGTGGCACTTTTATGCTCAAAATGCAATTTCCAAGCCTGAACAGGAACATTTTTCTTCTCCTTCTGCATGGTTATAAATCCAAGAGAGCATGCAAATCATAGTGCCAAATCAAAGCTGACATTCAGGGCAATCCATCCATATTCAATTTGTTGGTTTAGAAATGTTAACTCCTGATAAAAGCAGTGGAAGTGCAATATATATGTGGCAATTCTGTGCTCAATTTTGCAATTTCCGAGCGTTGACAGAAACATTATTCTTCTTTTCCATGGTTAAAACTTCAAGTGAACATCCAAATCATGGTGCCAGAATAAAGCTATCCATCCATATTCAATTTGGGCTATCCATCCATATTCAATTTGTCGGTTTAGAATGGTTGGCTGCTGATGAAAATAGTGGAAATGCAATATACATGTGGCAATTTTATGCTCAAAATGCAATTTCCGAGCCTGAACAGAAACAGTTCCTGAACATAAATAGTTTTCTTCTTTTTCATGGTTGAAATTCAAGTGAACATGAAAATCATGGTGCCAAATCAAAGCTGACATTCAGTGCTATCCATCCATATTCAATTTGTTGGTTTAGAAATGTTAGCTCCTGATGAAAGCAGTGAAAGTGCAATATATATGTGGCAATTCCATGCTCAATTTTGCGATTTCCGAGCCTGAACAGAAACATTTTTCTTCTTTTCCATGATTATGAATCCAAGTAAGCATACAAATCATGGTGCCAAATGAAAGCTGAGACCCAGGTCTATTCATTCATAATCAATTTTTTGGTCTATAATGGTTCAACTCGGGATGAAAGCACTGTAAATTGAATATATATTTGACAAATCTATGCTTGTAATGCGATTTCCGAGCCTTAATAGCAATATTTAACTTCTTTTCCATGGTTAAAATTCAAGTCAACATGGAAATCATGGTGTCAAATAAAAGCTGAGATTCAGGCCTATCCATCCATACTCCATTGGTTTGTTTGAAATAGTCTATCTGGTAATGAGAGCTGCTGAAATTGAATATATATGTGCTGATTTTAAGCTTGCACAGCAATTTCCGAGCATGGGAAGCAACGTTTGTTGAATTTTTAATGGATTAAGTATTGTAATAAACATACAAATCAAGGTGCCAAATGAAAGCTAACAATATTGACTACCAATTAAAATTCATTCAAGTGACTTGGGTTTAATATTGTGTCCTTCACAAAACTTTTTAATTTTGATAGGTGTGATTCGGAATATTATATTTTGCAGATCAAGTTATGGTTCATGTCCGTTATCATAAAAACCAACATAAGTACCCCAGACACATGACATGGATACCATAAGATAGAGCAACTTGTTGGCATTATTTTGGTGTATAATTTTATGAAATGGCATAATATTTGATTGAGTAATGGCTGTTTAAGCATAGAGAGTCGTTGTGACGCCAGTGAAAGCGTCAATTTATGACACCGAAACCTTGTCTCATATTATGCAAAATTGAGCATGTTGCAGGAAATTTGCCACCTTGGCAACAGGCAGATTCTTAAACTAGAGAATATTTGCTACAAAATGATACCAAAGTCAAAATGTTTGACATGGGGTGCAGCCAAATCTGAAATCCAGGTCCTCAGGCAAGGGACTATAACACCATTCAGCCGCATGTTATTAGTCAAGCAACAGTTCATAAGTTAGTGAAGCTGGCCTTATTGCCAGTCAATGATACATACACATGGTCTATACAAAAGGTTTGTTGCCAGATTATTGTGATTTTACTTAATCTCACTGCAACTATCCTTTCAATGCCCCAGGGATCCAATGTGTGACAATGTAAGTTACTGTATACCATGCCAAATGCTGAGCAAAGTTACACGAGATGACACTGGCAGTCAATTCAGGGGTAGGCTTAATGCATTACATTATCTGACATCTTTCTGTGTTCACAAAATTGGAGCTGTACTGCATTCTGTCAGAAACCGTGATCGATGAACAGAAGATAATCGTTGGTACTTGCATGACCAGAACCAAAGTATTGTCTTGAGACGAACAGTTCCCTTAACCGTTGCATCGTAAAATCTACCAGTTCATGAGTTTTCCCCCATGTTTATATATGTGACTTGGTTGTAATTCTGTGTTCTTTGTTTTAATTTACGAGATGTTGGCTTTGTTCACAGATGATAAAAGTAGGTGAACCAGTGCAAAAAGGGAAAGCACTCATTATGCAAAATTCCTTTAAATCTTGACAGCTGCCAACAAACCCTGTGCGTATTCAATTGAGTCCTGTTTCAAGAGTAGACATTCTTGGTGAACAATTTTGCCTGGTATGCCTTGACTCTTGACACAAAGCACACAACTGGCACCTTGCTTCTCAGTGCTCTTTCTTATTTACCGCAATAAGGCCGCCTCACCATGACTCCTGTAAGGCTGTAATACATGCATTATTCTGACAGTGCATTGAAAGAAAAAAGGTTTATGTAAAACAGACAGACAAAAACAACCTTAGCTGGTTTTCGTCCAAAATTGTGTGTATATCAGACAAGATACGTATGTGAAATTTACTTGTAAGGAAATTTTCAGTCCTAATCATTTTTTTCATAATTTGATCAATGAAATGCCAAAAATACGCATCATTTTGTCTGAATTTACAGAAAATTTTGGACAGACACGGGACACCAGCTAGTTTCATTTTGTCTGCTTCACACCAACCTTTCTCTCAATGTGGTGGCTTAGATACATTAAATTTTACTGAGATTCATATTGATGCAACATCCTGGACATTTACCTTTCCTAGGCCATTTCTGTAGCAATGGAGAATATGAGAAAGGGGTACAAGGAGTTTCCTATCACTGTGTCCTCAGAGAATATTTCTTTGTTCGTATAAGTTATACAACTCATTTTCAGTGTATAACTAACATTTCAGGTGGTTATTTACCGAGGACTTTAGCATTTCTGCTATTCAGAGAATATTGCTTCCATGCAGTAAGGTAAACTGTTCAGATATGACCAATAACAGTCAATGATGTTGCAATGCCAGGCTGATTGTTTTGGCAATTACATGTGTGGCGAATATGACTCCAGGTAATGTCGCCTGCTTACTCTGTAAATCATAATCTGACATTTGGTAAAGCCAATTATGTTAAACAATGTAATCAAAATTTGTTTCCTTGACATACAATCTTCAATTCCATTTTTGTGTCAGACTAAAACCACATCAAAACCCTTTGTATCCAAGGGCGCTTTCTGGAAATTTTGGCGGTGGAGAACTCTAGTATTACTTGGAAAAGTATCATTTACAATCTTCCCAGAGGCGTTTTGAAATTTGCCATCAATGCCAGTATCGACACCCTGCCTACCAACGCTAACCTCAAACGTTGGGGAAAGAGATCAAATGCAAAATGCAATCAATGCAAATCCAGAGAGACTTTACATCATACCCTCAATAATTGTCAAGAAATGCTTGACAGATACCTCTGGCGCCATAACTCCATCATTTCATACCTGTATAAAATCATCAAGGCAGATCTCACTCCCCCATTCCAAATATACGCCGATATCCCTGAGTACCACCAAGGCATTTCTACCATCCCAACTGATATTTTAATCACCAATCTAAAACCTGACATGGTTGTAATTAATAGACAAGATAAAACACTCATACTCTTTGAACTTTCGGTACCATTTGAAACTAATATAAATTCTACACACTCATACAAAATTGACAGATACCTCACTCTGATAGCGGACATTGAAGATGCTGGATTCAAAGTTAAATATTACGCGGTAGAAATTGGCTCTAGAGGTTATATAAGCAAAGACAATATGTCACGCATGAAATCGTTCTTTAAAGATGCCAATGTTAAAATTTGCTACAAATCCATCAAAGACTGTATGTGCAAAATCTCACTAGTCTGTTCATTTATTATCTTTAATTCAAAATTTGATGCTACATGGATTAACCCACCATTTGTTGCTTTCTAACACTTAAACAATGTACTTATAAACTTTCATCTTCTTGCTTGGATACAAACTCCACATTCTATGGTGTATAATATCCTTGTCTAGATTTAATGTACCAATCTTTTTTTCTTTTTGTGAATAAAGATATATATATATCAGAGGTAATTCTTCAGTCATCAATCTTCACCTCCACAAACTAAACAGGCAGAAATACTGGATTAAAAGTGATAAGTTCTTTTTCTGAGCTGAAATGTATTTTGACTTTTCTTGGACAAAGGGCCACAAATGACCACACCTGACTTTATGGGACACTTGACCCAAACCGATGCTTTTTTGTCTTGTAGTAGTAGGCTATCAATCAAAATTTCGAAACCTCAAGAAAAACCCATAGCTGTTCTTGGATATTATCAAATAGATCTACATCAAAGATTCAAGTCGACTTCTATAATTCCAAGCTTACAAGTGCATCAATGGGCAATTAGTTCTACGATCTTGTAGTATATAATTGAAGTTGTAGGGAGGAGTTAACAAGAAGGCATCTGCAAACATCCATCAAGTTGAACAGGGTCCATCCATGTTGAAGCTGTTGGCACTGTGATGTATGGATGTAGGAAGCTGATTAGGGTCTGAGTTCTGGTCTTTGTTAAAAGCTGCCCCATTCAAGCTGTACTTTTCTTCTTCATATATAGGAAAAGTAAAGAACACATTGTAACAACAGACAACTTTAGGAGCGCAGAAGTGACGGTCTCATAAAACAGGGTTGACAGCATTTGTATGTAACTAAACAGATGGGTGATTGCGCCTAGTATAGCATCCTATATTTATGCAATTTTTAATCAGGACAGGAGGAGTGTTATGAAGCCAACATTGCGATGTATGCAACCATGCATGCTGGAAATAGTGCACAAAGGTATCTAGTGTTTTTACAGTCGCGGACAAAAATATTCATACAGCAGAGTATTCTGCACATACCTGGCATTTACTCTTGATTCAGGGATGCGAAGAGAAAAATTTCACTTTTGAGTCATTGCCCTAATCAATTATCAATGTCAAACACTGCAAACTTAGGCATATCTCTGTTTTCAAGCTCAGGGGGCACTCAAAAGTAAAATTAGAACATGACAAAAGTATTCATACAGCTCGAACACGCTGGGTATAAAGTGCATCAAAAGCTTGAATTTCTATTCCAAATAATTTTGTTACTTTCTGTGGCTTCTTTGGCTAACCTCCTTAGAAGTCCTGAGTGCTTTTTTTGGTGGTTTTATCCGTTTTGGTTGACCCATACCACCCTGTAGCGCTGGTATCATTTTACCATTAAATGTATTTGAAACTTCTGCAAAGATGCTCACTAAGCCAAGCTAAATCCTCACACACAGTAAAATTTGGTTTCATGGCTTGCTTTAATCATCAGTGCATACTCCCATTTGGACTAAAATTAACTTGTGGCATGCTGGTGATGATTTGCACATGATGCAAAAGACCTAGGATAAAAATTGGCCTAGGCCCAATGCTATTTCAATGGGCAAAACTTTCAAGACTTTCCTAGACATTTGTTACCCATGTCTAAATCTTGTAAAACCAAATACAACTTCTTGTAGTTTACATCAGGCATAAAGAAAACTGTGATGGACCATTTGAAGAAATGAGGTTATTCTTCATGGACTTATTGCCATCTTTTGAGAAATGTCATATACATTTAATGGTAAAATGATACCAGCGCTATAGGGTGGTATGGGTCAACCAAAACAGATAAAAACACCCAAAAAAGCACTCAGGACTTCTAAGGAGGTTATTCAAAGAAGCCACAGAAAGTTACAAATTATTTGGAACAGAAATTCAAGCTTTTGATGCACTTTATACACAGTGTGTTCGAACTGTATTAATACTTTTGTCATGCAGAAATTTTATGTTTGTTATGATTATTTTTGTCTGCAACTTTAAGTTTTCTTTAAACAGTTTAAAGGCATTAAAAATTAATTGCTGCAAAATTGGCGGAACTCTCATTATGCTGTATTCAGCAATCTCTTCTCCGAGCAATATCTTTCTCTTTTACAACTGATTATGAAATTGTTATGGCTTATGAGACCACAAAAGACATATTTTCTAAATATTTCGAACCTAATAATATGAAGAATTGAATTGTTGATGTCACTTTGTATATCATCTCATTGGTGTATTAGTATATTTCTTGATCTTGTTGCTGCAGGACAGACTAATAAGATCAAAGGTAGTGCAGGTCCATTCATGTGAACTTATTGCAAACAAAATTAGAAGGATATTAATTTTGTTTTCTACTGTGAGTGTCAATTGTGCTCTCCCCTTCAGGAGTGGCCATGGCAGAAAAGGACTGGCTGCAATCGGCAGTGTATACATTGAACTACCAAACATGTATTTTAATGATTGCCAAAAGCAATGCATTTGACAATCCATGGTCACGAATTGCAATAGGGAGGCCATTTTTAGAAAATGTTGTCCAGAAACATAAATGTAGATGTAGACAATAAACTCACTGTAACTGACATTTCACAGGATTGATATTTCAAGTGTTCAAAAGTCGTTTCCTTATCCTCCACAGAATTACTTTAAATATTTATACTTCCATTCATGAGGCAAAGCTATGTGAGCCTGTCTGTGAATTCTTCGATCAGTTTTGTGAAGATGAATAGAATAAAACTCTCCTTATTCCTAATCTTCATAAAGCTCAAAGTATATGTGTGGCCCTCTTTTCTTGCCTACTTAATTGTGAATAGTTTTAAAATGGATGATGATGTAAGTCAATTTTCAATTAATACATCAACAACAGTTAACCACATTTAACGAAGACCCTCACTAAGACACTAAACTATGCTATCAATCACAATGTTGAAGCTTGAAAGCACGTTCATTGGATTTCATGACATGGAGATGTATGGAAGATTAAAAAAGGTGTTCTAGCTAATGCAAAGCTTACAAGGGCATGTGTGGGCAATGTCTTATTTTAATGAGTTTGTAGTATACAATATATAATGTAAGGTGAAAGGAGGAAAGGGATGTGACAAGGAGGCATCTGCAAACATCCATCATGCAAGTTGAACGGGGTTCACCCATGTTGAAGCTGTGCACTGTGATGTATGAATGTAGGAAGCTGTTGAGGCTCTCATTTCTGGTCTTTGTCACAAGCTGCCCCATTCCAGCAGTGTTTTTCTTCTTCATACATGAATTGGCACAAAAATAGGAAAAGCTCAATATTCTGAAGAAGTTCAAGAGAAAATCACTCTGAATATTCAGACTAACTACAAAGAGCAATGATTTAGAATTAATATGAATATTCAAAGACTGATATCTCATTCATACATAGCAACAGAAAATGAATTATTTAGAATTGTACCCTTCATTAAATAGGTTTTTACTTTAGAGTATTGTACACAATCATCTTAGTGCACTTTCAATGTTCTTACCATGCATTCTCCACAGACGCAGCTATTACATAAGTTGGTCATGTCAGCCAACTTCAAAACAGCAGCATGACGAAAGCTGCGGGAATAGCCGGATTGGAAAGTCCTTTGCAAGCTACTGGACAGCAAGTTGCTTGCAAAACTGCTCAGGAGTTGTTGGTTGTGGAGACAGGAAGAGACCATCTGCAGTTTATATTGGATGTATTTCCACTGCTGTGATGCCAAAAGGGTGATGCATCTGAAATTTGGTTATGTGCATATCCAGGGATTTTTAATCTAAACTTCCCAGTGCACACAGACAATGTGCAAAGGAATTGATGTGAAGATATTTCAGCAAATTGTTGTAAATTTATGTAACTGGTAGACTCCAACGCAATCATCATACAATTCCAGAGAAATCTGAGATGTCCCAATACAGTAAGTTATTTTCCTGATACTTCCATTTTGTGTGACTTATTTGAGGGAAAGTCTAATTTAGATGATGCAAATAGCCACAGAAACTTACGTAATTATCCCTGCAGTGCATCATAACACGCCTGTTATTACATCAAATATTATGATGTGCCTTGTGTTTACTGCTACTACAGTAAGCATTTTTGGTGCTATTTGCACAAAAGCAGAGACCACATGCCCACAATAAATCCCCAATTATAATTCTTATACCATTTGACACCTCTGCCAGCCGATCACAAGCCTGTATTTCACTGCAATAAATCCCATGTTCTTTGTTGTTCGCTTATCCTCTCATGTCTGACTGTTTGACTGTTTGTCTCATGGTATAAGTCGGTTGGGATCGGGAATATGTCTTTATCACACCTCGGGCTAACTGAGGCCACTCTGCGTGCATATAATATGGCTTAATGCTAGAGCACTAAAACCACATTGTAGCAGTTGGATGGATGGGTTTTTGGACTTCACATCCTGTGTTTATGCACTTCTGGGCTACTAAGGACAACAGGAATGGGGATGCTAGCTTTTTTCCTTCACCTTTGTTGCACTGGTGTATTCAAATCGGCTGGGTAGCGCTATAGCCCTTGCATCACAAATTCTGAACAAAGGTTCTTTATCAGATTATGCTGTACAATTAGTACTCAGTTACTGTCATGAGACAAGGCTGAAACTTAGTTTGAAAGTCTCGGAATTTCCCCGTACATCTTTTTGTCTGTACAGTTTCGAGATTCACCAAGAACAGTAGGACCTTCAGGCTTCAATCTTCGTGTTGCGCGTTGACCGAGTATCAAAGTCAACAATTATGTTTGCGATGATTTTTCATTGGAATTCTATCATAAATTTTCATGGCAGTAGAGAAGATCAGAGAAAGTCATGGTAGACAATGAAACCTGAAATTCAGGCAGCCAGTGATCATGAGAACAATAAATGGTTGCTCCTAAAAATATTCACACGATCATAGGCAATGAAGTCTTATATTCCAGTTAATTTAGAGCATGTGACAAGAAGGCATTTGCAAACTTTGATTAAATTCGAAGCCAACATTGTGATTTATATTTGCTGAAAATAGGGCCAAAATAAATCCTGTGTTTTTATCTCTTTGAACATTCTAATGACATTAAAAAATGAATGGCTGCAAAATGGGATGCTCATGACACCACATCTATCATACTCTTCTCAAAGTGATGACTGCACATTTATTTTGGATCCAAACTGTGGAGCTATTTTGAAATACTGCATGCAGTTCTGCAGATTATTTATCATTGCACACTGTAACTGCTGAGAGAGTATTTCGGCAAATTACGAGGGGTGTCCCAAAAGTTCTGACCAATTTTATAGGCAGACCTTTCTATTTGAAATAGCTAAATGAAATTTTCACAGAATAAATTTCAGGTATTTGACCATCAATTTTGAAAAAATCAAGACTGTATGAAGTGTTTAAGTTACTGTTCTGTTACCATGGTTACGAGAGGTCAGTGCACCCAGCGCACCTCAATTTCTCAGACGAAATTCAGCAAATTAGCTGTGTTAAAAGTCAGAGAATTTATAGTAAAAAAGCAAATGATTACAAGAAAATGTATTTCCTGATAAGCATGCAGTCTTTCAAGATATCTTCCATTAGATTATACACATAAATCTATTTATATTTCAACCTTATTAGCTGAGGCAATTACCAAAGGTTTTTTCCAGAAGTTGCCTAAGAGCGCTTGAGATGGTTTAGCTGAAACAATCTGCTGTCAAGAGGCAGTGCTCAAGAACCTTAGGTTCAAAACCCAATCTCATCTGCTTTGACTACCAGATTTGTCCTTCTGCAACTTTGCATGATACTAAAATATATATACCAGTTCAAAAATTAAAGAAATAATTATAGTAGTCACAACGAGAAATGAAGCAGTCGCCACATTCACTGAAATTCCACAATTTGGGAACAGCCCAGTTTGGAGGACCCAGTTGATCACCTCAGCACACGGGTTAAACTGATTCACAGTCACTTTAATAGTAAATGAAAAACTTTGAGATACTGTTAGGTTTCCAAATAATATTTTTCATGATCATCCATTACACATTTACAGTAAACTCCTTAGTTATTTACAAGCCTAGACTCTTGGATTTGGCCTAAAAAATTGAGCTGTGCTGGGTGCACTGACCTTCTGTTTCCATGGCAACAGAAAAGTTATTTATAATGTTCAAACAGGCACCATATTTGCAAAGGTGATAGGGAAATACCTGAAATTGATTCTGTGAAAATTTCATACAGCTACTTCAAATAGAAAAGTTTGCCAAAAAATTGGTCAGAACTTTTGGGACGCCCCTCGTATATATACATGTAATCATTATATGCATATAATAACCTTACATTGTACTTCCACTAGGCAAGACTTGTATTACTGATGCTGTCTTAAAACATTTCCTTCTGTCAGATTTGACTTGTAACTTACTGCCATCCTCCCTATTTCTTTTCTTCAAAACTATAAAGAGCTAATGACCTGATAAAAAGCATATCCCTCAGAAAGTGTTGCAAATTGGCTATATATGGAAGTTTCATAGAACATCTAGTAATAATTAAAGTAACACCTTACATCTTTTTTCTAAACTTTTCCATATCAGTCAAATTGTGAATTTTCAGAATTAAAATGCAAGGTTCAAATCGAGGAAATTTAAAGTACATTTGTTGGCATTGAAGAACTCTAGACGATGAGTTTCTTTTGCTTTGGAAATGATATGCCCTCCACTAGGTAATTTGCTTTTCATTATTATTAACACTTAGAAATATAAAAAATACGTCGTTCATAATTTCTCCGCTCCACATTTAACCTTTTTGTATTTATAAAACAGGACTATGTCAAAAGTGTTAAGGTTTTTTTTCTGCTGAGCTAAGATACTTCTTGACTTTGTTGGACTAAGGGCCAGGAATGGCCACATTTGACCTTTATGGGACACTTGACCCAAACTGATGGCCCCTTGTCTCGTAACAAACCTTATGTTGGATGTACAAAGCTCTTCTTGTGGAGCTACCTCATAAAACTCTTGCTATGTGAGTGGCCTTTCTGTACCTAGCCATTTTATGGAAAAGTGCGATAGATTGTCACTGATGTCCTGTTTCTGATATTGAGATCTTGAATATACAATGTCCTGTAACAGGTGGCAAGAGGAATTTAAAAAAAAAAATCCCTCATAGCGATAGCAAGCGTAGAAATAAATTCAAATTTGAAACCTTAAAGTAATTTTGTAGCTTTCTTGAATATGATCTCATAGATTTTCATAGAAAATAAAGGAAATCCCTCTGCATAATTTCAAGGTTTACAAGGACAAGGGCAGTGTTGTTTCATATTGTGATCCTATAACAGGAGGTAAAGAGGGAGGAAGGGGAAGTACCAAAAAGCCATCTGCAAACATCCATCACTTTGAACAGGGTCCGCCCATGTTGAAGCTGTTGGCATTGTGATGTATGGATGCAACATACAGAGTTCTGGTCTTTGTTAATATTACCACATTCTAGCTTCTTTTTTCCAGAGATGATAAGATGTCAATTGGAGCAAAAAATGCACACCTCAGGCTAAGTCATTGTCATGTAAAGACATTACCTCAATGATTCAGTTTCTATGACATGCCGGATGCACTGCCAGTGGAAGGTTTTATTATTCCACTATTGGATTACAACATAGCAGTTTCAATAAGCATGGGTTGTTTTCCGAACTGGTTGCACAGTTTGTTTTAAAAACTTGGTTGGTGCATTTGACCCTGTTCGCTTATTATCGTTTTCATAGCTATGTGTTTTTTGAAAACTTCGTTTTGCAGTTAAACCGTGACATCATCGGGTATCTGTCAATGTGATTGGTCTAATCTTCAATCTGTGACATATCAGTTCAGAGTTTGACATCACACTGATCACAGTTAATGACAAAGGAATTTAAAACTGCCAGGCAATGTTACTAAATGTGTACAACCACGAAAAACAATGCATGTCTATAAGCTGAGTCTTGCATCTCACCAAAAGAGTTTCATTGTTTTCCAAACAAAATGTGTTGCTGTTTTTAACAAGACACCAGTCATCACAATTTCAAACAACTTTGGTTGTCAGTAATTGCAACTCTCCTTTGGCTAAGAAGTCTGTTTGGTTCAGTTACAGTTTATTGAAGCATCGTTCAGCCAGGGCAAGCTAAACAAGTGATACATACATCATCCATGTGTCAATGCACTTAGTCAGTTTATAATATTATACCAGTCTTAATATATATCTTTCAACGCAATTTACAAAATATGCATTAAATTCTATTGAAGAGGATCACTTTAGTGATTAATTTAATTTACTCTGCAATGTATAGGCACTTTGTTTCAATTTCAATGCTCTTGCCATGTACTCTTCAAGTCTTTGTACTGCACTGGCAAGCCCCATGTCGGAC
The DNA here is from genome assembly GCA_026936325.1 of Platynereis dumerilii. Lineage (NCBI taxonomy): Eukaryota > Metazoa > Annelida > Polychaeta > Phyllodocida > Nereididae > Platynereis > Platynereis dumerilii. Next base: position 124,270,392 of record JAPTHN010000001.1, on the reverse strand, counting down.
AACGTAGGAAGAGCAGCAAGAGATGCCACCAGGGCTGACAGAGGCTGCAGGGAGTGCCAGATGGAAGAGTCTTGGCCAAGCGATTGGGCTGCAACACCGCTTCTAAGGAAGGAGTTTCTAGTTGTCCTCTCCTCTCAGTGGAGGCTGCCACTGCTGTGATATCACAAGCGTGATGCATCTGACATTCTGGAATGTACACAAAATGGGATAGCAAAGTTGTTTTAGGCTGAGATTGTGAAGGAGCATTTCTTGATCATTTGATGTACTCTGCACAGAGCATGATGCACATAGACCAAGCCAAAATTACAAAGGCATTGATATTACATTTTAACTGATTGATCTACACTATATCCAACTGACATGTCTCCCATACAGGCATCATCCATGGAATAAATGCTCCTTCTGCATTACACTGACAATTTCATCAAAATTCTACAACAATTGTGGCAGAAGAGAATTATGGAACATTCCAATTGAGTAAGTAATTTTTCCTTATAGCCCACTTAGGATGTAGGGCTAATTGAAATGAAAAAATTAGTAACATAATAGTGTATGTTTGCTCTAAACTTAATTAATGATTGAAAATGGCACAATGTATAGCCAGCTCACAGCAAATTTTGAACGATTGTTCTTTATTAGAAAACACCATATATTAGTCAGTCAACATTCGCTATTGTAAGACAGGACTGCGACTTATTTTGCCTTTCTTGGAATTCCCTCTTTTGCCGTTTGTCTTGAATATTTTCTAGAATCCAGACCAGTATGGCAGACAGACATTATGTTGTAATTTATACAATGAATATTTGAACTTAAGTTTTTGGATGTTTCATTCAAATTCTATCAAAGGAAAACTGACAAACATTTACAAAACATATTTAAGGCGTGTTGTTTTTGTGTAGGGTACATTGGGACACGGAGCGACCATGTTTTGTGAAGAAACTGTGGCAGAGGCACTGAGAGTAACATATAGTGTTGATGACCGTATCTAGGAGTTACACAAAAATTTCAATTGTTGTGAAATGCAAAAAATTGGAACTACAGTGAACGCTGTACAGGGTGTTCTTGCTTGCTAGTCTTTGGTCTTTTGCATGGAATGTGAGAATCATATTTGTTGAAATACTTATCACCGAATGTTCCCAAGCCTTTGTCCCAATGTGCTCCGAGTTCATAGGGAGATTGATGATTGAGATACATTTAGCTGTCTGACTGGAAAGATGCAGGTGCAGTTTAATCACCAATGTTTTTCGATAAAGCCCAACAACATTTTTAGTATTTATATCATGTTTATTCGCATATCAATGGTACACATTGAAGTGGAAATATATTAAAAAAATTAATTAATCAATTGATGCATAAAAAGACTATGTGCAAGTAGAGTTCATTCAAACCATGGAGATTATAAGTGACCTGGTCTCTCATCTTATATAGGTCCTTTACAGCCCTGACAGTACATTTTTCTATCACAGTGGCGCAATGTTTCTGGCACTGTTCTTGAACTTTAGAAGTGATGGACTTATCGATGTTATCGGGGTCTGCCAGACTAAATCCTTGAGTATCACAACAGTCGTGTAGCTTCTGCCAAAGGTTGATATGAAGCTTTTGTTTAGATGGCCCTCCTCTGGACAGTTGTGACCACATCTTCGGAATGGTGCAGGGCGGCCATAGCAAAGTTCATGATACGTGACATAAGCATTTGAAGACAACATGGCTTACCAACAAGACATGCCACTATTGTGTAGTGGCAAACTTCTTATTTGCTGAGTATTTTCAACATAGGGTAATTATGTGAAAAAACATCATGTTTTTTCACATAATTACCCTATGTGTCATCCCCATGTGCCCTATTGCCCCACCCATCTGGGGCAGCATTACAGTAACATTTTTAGAACAATCACACATGGACTTAGTGAAAAAAGGGGAAAGTTCACAATCAAACTTTTAATTTTTCAGCTGAAATTTATAATTGTACCTGCTCTACTGAGTTCTATAACAGATGTCTTTCATATAGAGCTGCCAGTGTTCTCATTATCTATATATAATTTAAAAATTAAACAGCCCATAATGCAGCATACAGATGAGGAATGCCTCTAGAAAATCAGTAATTATTTTAACAGATCTTGAAAATCCTTTTTGATGAGATGTAATGGGAAATTTTGCTCAGAGCTATAAATATTTCAGCTTTATCTTTAATTAACTATGGCACCTGAGATAATACATGCATTTATATGTCTGATTCTAAATCCTTAAGACCAGCCTTGTAATTCTGTGAATTATAATGGTTCATAATTTAGATACCAACATAGTTCTCGTCACGTGCCAGTGTAGTAGAAAATGGTTTCTTAATGTACAGTATTTTTTTTAAAGTAAAAGGTCACACAATAATTTCACATATCCAAATGTATGTAATTGACAGGTAATCATATAATAATTTTGGTTATTGTTAGGGACGGCTGTTTTCTTAAAACTCTTTCAAACCTTTCGATACATAGTTATTCAGCTGCACAGTAAAGCTGAAAATACGGCCATATATCTTGTTCATGTAAACTTTATGATTAGTGCAACATAAATCATCATGTTCCTGTCAAGCATCTGCACTGTAGGCTTAAGTATGGAAGAGCAGAAGTCAAACCGCTTTCTGCACCAGTTCTATACAAACACTGAGGCAGCCACAACATAATTAATGTGGCCTGCCATTCAACTTTGGAAGAGGATACGGGGCTGGCAGAGGCTGGGGCATGAGATTAAAAGTCTCAGCAAAGCAATTGAGCTGCAACACTTCACGGAGTTAGTAGTTGTGCTCTCCCCTGAGTGGAGGCAGCTAAGAGACAGCCTGCAATCTACCGTCTATATGTCATTCCGATGATGCCACATGGGTAATGCATCTGACATTCTGGAGTGTACAAAAATTGGGATGGTGAAGCCATTATATTGTGGCTCGAATATTTCTTTAAAAGATTTTATTTAACATAAATGCATCTGGCCTACCTGTCTCCCAGTCTTGGATACACTGGATCGATGCAAAGTCTACAATATTCCTGCACTTGCCCAGTACTTACATCAATGACACAACTTTGACAGATTGATTGAATGGATTAAATGAACTTGCTGCTACAAGGAAAGACAAATGGCCCAGAAAAGTCAATTACTTGTATGTTGAAGTTATGTTTCTTATCGTCTGTGCGAAAATCATATCAGAATAGTTAACAGGTGAAAAAGTGGAAAAGGCTCGTTTCACTGCCTTCACCATTCACATCTGAAGTAAAGCTTGCTCTCTTGAGCCTGCAGAGGTGGGTATGTCTGACTTCGCCCAATCTGACCTCCAGTCATTGCAATGACACTTGTAAGCCTAACATACTATAAGGACAAGTGTATCCTTTTCCTGCGGATGTTCTTATATGATATCTTACATGTATCATGCTTAAAAAAGCTGACAGACCTTTACCAAATGCTCTGTTCTTTGTTCAAATTTACAAGCCTTTTTCACAGATGACAAAAAGAAGTGAACAGGTGCAAAGAGGGACAATACTCATTACATCAAATCCCTTGCCCACTTGACAGCTGCCGGCAAGTGCTCTTAGCTCTCTTGAGTGCGCCAGAGAGGATACTTGGTGCAACAACTTTACCTCATGTGCCTTCTTTCTTGACACAGAGACATTTAATGGCACAGAGCTGCACTGTTCTCTTTCTTATTAACCGCACAGGTGTCAAGGCATTGGACTACTTCCTATTCCTTTTAGTTTGCAAAACTGATACTTTGACAAGAAATCTAGAAGTTCTGTAAGCATGAAATCCTTTGAACAACTTGTATATCTTTTTATATTACATTAACATATTGACAATAATCAATGAGAAGCAATATTATACAAGGAGATAAATGGCATGCTACGTTATAGATATGTCTTATCATGTGCAGAAAATTAATTTTCCTTGTGAGCACAAGACATGAACGATATGTATAACCATGATGAAAAAATAGATATATTCTGGTCTCAGATGTACACGTGTAGCCTATTGCAAGGCCGCTTGAGGCTTCCCTCTGGTTCCATCAATCAGATAAGTATTTGCCTTGTGTTCCTCTTGCCAAGTTTTCATAAAGGGTATTCATGGCATGATTCTTGTTCTTGTTGTATTGAAACCTTAAAAAAAAACTGTCTTCTTCTTTGCCATTTAATAAGTCAGGGTGGAAAGAAATCATTTCAAACAGTCAAGGTGCTTGTGAAAATATTCCAGATTGATGCACCAATTACCAGTTGCAGTACGTAGGTCTATACCTGAACCAGAAGCAAACTTAGAGGCCAGGATGGTAAGTGGATATGCACTGTACTGCAAAACTTGGCAACTGGCAAGCAAATCCTCACAATATAGTCTGTTTGATGTTTGACACCCAACTTCCACCTCTCAAAGTTGTGGTCCTCTCTATGTTGCCGTATTTTACCTATAAACAATGCAATATAGTATGCAGCTAAGAAATGGGTTAAAATCTTAACATAACAACACTATCTTTGGAACTTTGTTGTTACCAGTTTGCCTCATCCACTCCTTCATCAATCACCACCAAATTCCCTATACTCTACCTTGCTGTCATTCTCTCTTGCAATAAGGCCTGCTATCCTTCAAAGATGCATATATCCTCTACAATCTATGTTTATTTCATCCTTAACTATCCAAAAACTCCACATTGGACACTGGACAGTTGATTGGACATTTCGCCCAGTCCTTAATCAGGTCAGAAATGTTCTTTTCCACAAAGTTAATGGCAGAGGGCACCACAGTCTGCTATTCAAAGTTGAGGGGATGTTTTTCCTGCATATCTTTCTCACTTCTCATTTCAACTATAAGTATGGCATTTACTGATGTACATAGACAGATAGCCCTTCTAGCTTCTATAATATAATCAGGAAAAATATACTCCAATTTTCTCAACATATTATTCAACTCATGTCCATTTCATTCTTAGCATGAAAAGTTCATGTTCACATGACATATCCAATCACTCCTGAGTTTATGCTACTCACCTCCATTTGAAACCATTCCTGCACATCTTTTCTAATGAGGACTAATTTAAACAAACATTTTCCATCCACTAAATAGTTTTGGATGCTGTCCCAAACGCGCTTTATTTGTTACCAACTTCCTGCGACAATCATGAAATGCCCTAAATATAAACAGATTTTTGTTCTCAGAGTCTAGGCCTTTATGATGTTCCATAATTTTACAGTTATGCCTTCAATACTACCATGCAATTCAATTATCACTGTCTCACATTTGCCTCAACTGTGTGACCTAAATTTACTTTCTTTTCACATCTTCCCTAATAACTCATATATTGATATGATTATGTAATCTCGATTTACCCACCTGCCATTCTATACAATACAACCCTTCTTGAACATACTCATATTACAATCCTCTTATACATTCACGGATGTTTTACGTTACTCCAGCCAAACTACTCATTCCTCAGTCATCAAAACTTGCCAGTTCCTCTCTTTTACTTCCTACAAGACCTTCAGCTGTCTTTGGTCCCATAAACGTATAATATTTTTTCACGGGTACTATGCTAGTTACTAATTATTTACCGATAGTCAGCATGGCTGGAGTTTGATAATGTAAGGTAGGCTATGAACGCTGCAATTTCACTTGAGGTTATCAAGTAGCATATTTCAAAGCTATTCTCATATTTGATGTAGCAGCTGCCAGATTTTCTACCAATTCATAAAATTAGCACATTATGCCACTTCCAAGGATAGCTGCAAATATCTAGGAATTGGTCTTGAAAATGCACATGTTTGTCCTGTCTGATATCAAGCTGTGCCAATGAAAGTCACAGAAATCTATCACTTCAGATGACAAGTGCATTTTCCTGATTTATTTAAGGATATTTATTGTAGTATTCACTTGTAAGAAGAATTCATTTTGTAAAACCATAGAAATGTATACAATGGTAAAACAGTCTCGCATTCATGTATAAAGTGTGCGATATAAATGAAATAGTGTCATAAATTATCCCTTACACTCACCCAAAACACTAGCCTGGCATGGCCTCTTAGGATATATGAAGGTAATGCAAATAAAAACAAAGGAGAGACCTGTCTTTGTGGCTTGCATCCAAGGCAGACCAGTGCCAAAGGGTAACATGCCATCACTATTAGCCCCTGTGATTGATCATAGCTCTTGTTGCAAACATTAGCAGAAACACTTTGACGGGAAGAACACACGGGACAGCAAAGCCAAGAGGGTTTGACATTTGATGAGAAAATGACTCGAAAACATCAGGCAATCACCATTCAATGGTTGATCTCAGCCTTTTAATGATACAGATGTCTTCTTTGAAAGAAAGAAGCTTGTTTTGAATATTTCATGTCAAAATATCGACTTACCTATTATCAATAGCCATAAAATGAAACAAGGAACACCTTTGTAACTGTTATTCTTAGTTCCTTGGATGAACTGTCTAAAATCAAATCTATCAGAAGGATCAAAAATATGTGCCTATAAATTACAGCTTAAGTCAAAAGTATACAGTACTATACACTCAGAATTTGTTCTGAGTCTATCCTTTTGACTGGAGCAGTAAGTGTTCAATTAGCAACCTTCAGCTCTAAATGGAAGGCTGTGGTATGTCGGCAAGAGGAGCATTTGGCTTAAAGTTTGCAATTCAACTGAATGGCATGGGATTGTAGAAATAGGTAACAGGCCACAAAGCATTGTGGCATAGTGTACCGGCACTAAATGGTGTTATATAATCTTAGGTAGTTCATGTATTTTGATATCTAGTTCACATGCAGTCTTAAAATTATTGTTTTATTGATATCCCAATGTGCCCTGGGGTCAGGGCACATTAGAACCGTTGTGGTCAATATGCATGCTCGGCTGCAAAGAGCAGGTGCAGTCTAATAATATCCTCTGCCATGGATTAAATTAATTTCAATATTCTGACCAGTTGTGTCTGAAAAGGTCAGACTAAATCATTTAGGCTCGATACTGTTGGTGATATTCATGCAAACATCCGGGTTTTCTTAGTGTTGTCAACATATAATATATGTCCAAAACGTCCCAATGTGTTCTGGTTCCCCCTATAATTCCCTTTATTTCATTGCGGCACAAGCATGTAGCCAGCTCTTTTTTTTTCAATCAAGTGTGCAGTCGGTCTTCCACTTAAATTATTTTAAAAAGTTCATATGCTCGTAGGCCTGTGTTTCTTAAGTTCAGCCATTTTTGTGAGATTGCCAGACCTCTCTTGCTTGAAAAGCAGAGCATTTCAATTCCTAACATACTTCTATCTTTGTAGGAACTCAATAACAGTCTGACCTTCTCAGACACAACTGGTCAGAATATGGAAATTCATATAGGTCAGCTCCTTTGTGAAAAATATATGTTTTGCATTAATAATGAAATTGCTGTTATTTCTATAACATAGGTGAATTTTTGAAATTTTGCATATCAGTCAAATTGTGAATTTTCAGAAAGAAAATGTATGGTTCAAATCAAGGAAATTTCAAGTTTACAAAGACAATTGGTGGTATTGTAGAAAGACAGAGAGATGCTTTTACTTTGGAAATTACAAGCCCTTCCTCAATGTAATTTGCTGTTTCATTAACATTAATAGATAGATATAGATAGATAGATTTTATTTTGCCTCCAAAAGGAGAGTACATAAAACATGTATAACAAGTGAAAATAGCACAGTCTAAAATCGGGTAAAATACTGAACAGGTTTCAAGTTTAAAATGAACTTAATAAATTGTTAACATTTGTAACGTTAAAAGAGGTTTGAAGTAAGTATTTTATGCTATCTGCGATACCACATGGCGGTCTACTTTTTATAACATTTTTACATTTTTGCTGGTAATTATCATCACATAGATATTGTGCTAATGAAATTTTGTATTTTTTGCAAGTTTTAAGAACATCACTGACTAGATTTCTGTGACTTGAAAGATTGCCGCTAAGGGCACATGACAATAAATGCTGATAAAATAAACTACAACGTGATGTGGACAACAACATAGACCTTAACAGAGACAACTTCTTGATCTCAACAGACACAGATACACGATCAATACCTAACGCTTGTAAAAGTGGAGAATTTTTACATGATCTTTCAAGTCCTAATGCTGATTTTAAAAAATTAGCCTGAGCAGATTCGATAGTTTTAAAAGCAGTTTTATCCTGATAAATACACTCCATACCATATAATAGAACAGGCCTAACTGCAACTGACATTATATGTGATATGGTACTAGGACTGCAGCCACCAACACAGATTCCTGCTCCCTGCAGGGAGTAAAAGGCTCTTCATGCAGAACGGATCCGGGCTTCTGTGTGACTTCTGTTATTATTGCACAGGATCAAGCCTAGATGCTTGACTTCTTCAGATTCTGCCAGCTGGATGTTCTCCAGGTACCATTCTCGTTTAGACAGTGGGCTCTTCCCAAATGTGGTACAGGTGGTTTTCGCAGGGTTAAAACTTAGACCGTGTTGGATAATATACAAGACAAGTTTCACTATATACAAGACAAGTTTCACTATTCTTTCTGTTTTATGAAAAAGAGCTGTACTTATCCAGCAGTGATAAGGTTTGTTTCGCTCTTGATTTTGTCTGACTGAGGGCCTGACTTTATGGGACACTTGACTCAAACTGATGGCCCCTTGTCTCGTAACAATTCTTGTTTTGGGCATACAAAGCTCTTCTTGTGGAGTAACCTCATATATGAATTGGTGCAAACATAGGGAAATCCAAACGTTTCGAAGAAGTTCAACGGAAAATCATCTAAATACAGTATTTATTATTTTTCTCCTCAGATGATAGGCCTAAGATTTGAAACAATAATTTCAGCTGTAGAGTGTAGACTAACTATAAACTATAAAATTAATGCATACCTCAGGGTAAGACAATGTCAAGAAAAGTCATTTTCACAATGTTTTAATTTTTTCTGACATGCGGATAGCACCTTCAGTGAGAGGTTTTGTTGTTTCCCCATTGGATTAGTGTTGCAGGGGTTTCAATGAGCATGGATTGCTTCGCCAAGTGGCTTTTTTTGGTCTTGTTTTCCTTAATTTAGCTCTGTTTGCTTCATTACCAATACACTGTTTTGGTACTTTTGCTAGAAACATGGCGGTTGAAATACATCATTTACAAGAGATGATTTTTATTTATGTAACTTTAAAATATTATATCTAATATCTTTTGACACAAGTGACAGAAAATATACTTCATGGTGTAAAATTTACTTTTATTAAGTATTCATTCCACTTGCAGTGCAATGTAGGATTGTAGGCACTTTGGTTCATTTCAAATGCTATTAACGTGCACTGTCAAAGTCTTCGTACTGTGGCAGCTATCACATATTGTGCCATGCCAGCCAACTTCAGAAGAGCAGCAAGAGATGCCACCAGGGCTGACAGAGGCTGCAGGGAGTGCCAGATGGGTGAGTCCTGGCCAAGCAATTGGGCTGCAACACCGCTTCTAAGGAAGGAGTTGCTAGTTGTCCTCTCCTCTCAGTGGAGGCTGCCACTGCTGTGATGCCACAAGCATAATATGCTGCATATCTGACATACCGCTATGTACACCAAATGGGATAGCAAAGTTATTTAGGACTAACATTGTAGTGGAGCATTTGGTAGTGGATCATTTGGTCTGCACTGCGTAAATAGACTTAGTCAAAAATGGAATTGCTATGAAAGTATTTTAGGAAATTGATCTTCATTAATTTATATCCAACTGGCATGAAGCTAACACAGGCACCATCCATGGATTAAATGGTCTGCACATGCAGACAAGTTCCTTCAACGTCATAAAAATTCTGCAACAATGGAAGCAGTAGAGAATTATGAAACATTCCAAAAGAGTAAGTCATTTTTTCCTCATACTTCCATGTTATAAAGTAACCAAGAGGTTAAGGTTGATTGAAATGGTGAAATTAGCCACAGTACTAATCTCTGTGTTGTAAAGAACAAAGCAATTAGTGAAACTGGTGCTGTAACTGGCTCATGACAATGCTGAACAGAGGTTTTTTATCAGATTATATAATGTAGTATAGTACTAGTCTGTTACCATTGTGAGACAGGCACAGATTAAATTCGATTTTTGAAGTTCTCTCTCACATCATTTTGTTTGGTATACTTTCTGAGCTTTTCTGGAATCCAAGCCAGTCTGGCTGTCAGTCGTTTTGTTGTAATTTGTGCATTGAATATGAGGACTATTAGGTTTGTGGATATTTCATTCAAATTCTATAAAAGAAAAGTGACAAACCTTCAGCATTTTGTAAATTCTCATGGGTTCCAGTTAACCTTTCTCCGGACGAAAGGTGAAAGATCAGGGTGGATTGGGGCATGGTGGAATCATTGGTGGATAAGCATGTTTTGTGAACAAGCTGTGGCAGAATAATTGGGAGTTACTTACATTGATGACCACACCCAGGACAGTTTGGTTTTTTTTTAATTGCTCAGCTGACACATGTAATTGCGCCTGCGTTACTGTACAATATGTCTTTGTCACAGAGCTTCCAGTGTTCTCATCAACTTATTATATATAGCTCATAATGTGGCGTGTTGAGATATATGAGAAAAGTATCTAGAAAATGAGTAATTATTTTTTAACAGATCTTGAAAATCCTTTTTAATGCAATGGGACATTTTGCTCTGAGCAATGAAGCGATCAGCTCTATCTATAATTAACTTTGGCACCTGTGATAGTGTGATAATACATGCAGTCGTATGTCTGGTTCTAAACCCGCCAGACCCTGCACTCTTACTTTCATTCTGAGAAATCAAATGGTTTATAATTTATATAGATGGTTCTCCTTACAGGGTAGTTGAAAATGTTTGCTTAAAGCACTGATTTAACCATAATAGATCCAATATCCTAATACATGTAGATAGGCAATTATATCACAATTTTTTGTAGCATTCAGGGATGGCTGTTATTTTAGAAAGGAGAATGTCAAACTCATTTAATAATTCAGATATAGATAGTGCAATTCAGTCGCATATAGTAAAGCTGAAGAGCCATTCATTGTGTTCATATCAATTTTATGATTAGTACAATCATACTGCAGTATAAATCATTGTGTTCTTATCAACCACCTGTAGTCTGCACTGAAGGCCTAAGTATGGAAGAGCAGGAAGTCAAAACACTGAGGAAGCCACCCCATTATGTGTCCTGCCAAGCAACTTCGGAAGAGGAGGCATGGCTGGATGAGGCTGGGGCATGAGATACTATAGTAGCTATCACATCTTGTGCCATGCCCGCCAACTTCAGAAGAGCAGCAAGAGATGCCACCAGTGCCAATTTAACCATAAGAGATCCCATATCCTAATAAATAGGCAATTATACCACAATTTTTTGTAGCACTCAGGGATGGCTGTTATTTTAGAGAGGAGAATGTCAAACTCATTTAATAATTCAGATATAGATAGTGCAATTCAGTCGCATATAGTAAAGCTGAAGAGCCATTCATTGTGTTCATATCAATTTTATGATTAGTACAATCATACTACAGCATAAATCATTGTGTTCTTATCAACCATCTGTAGTCTGCACTGTAGGGGAGAGCGGGGCACAGTGAGACACTTTTTTTATTTTCAAATGTTCCAAAATGTTGGCAGTAACGAGTTAAATGAGATCAGGTCCACATTATAGGTATATTGTCCAGTAGTTTCAGTTTCCTACCTTTTACAGGTTTGGAGAAATTTTGAGTTACATCCATGCTCGTTAAGTGTCTCACTGTGCCCCGTTGGCGGGGCACAGTGAGACAGCAGGTGGGGCACAGTGAGACAGGGTATCTGCTGCCATAACCGCCGATCCTCGGGACCTGCGGCATTGTTCTATCAATTGTTGCTACAGAAACTACTGTACTTTTATAAAAGCAGCTGGCTAGCTGATTTTTTAGGTCTGTTTTTGAGCATGTTTCGAAACTTCATTGCACAGGACACATGCACAACTTATTTAACCTGCCGCACCTGTTACATACTAATCAAAATTCTTTCTGATGCTTCTCTTTGGATATGACTCACTAAAATCAGTAGTTTTTACACTGAATTTTGTTTTTAATGGTGAATTGCGAGCTGTGCATCACATTCAGGTCATTTAAGTGTATTTAGTGATGTCTCACTGTGCCCCGCCTCAAACTATCTCACTGTGCCCCACACAGCTTTCTTTTTAAAATGTTTTAATCCTGTGGACCGGATGCCTGCATTGTGGTTCATCATCTCACTAAACTAAGACAAATGACCAAGGTTTGAATCCCTGGCAATTGATTAGCATTATCCCATTTTTCTTGGGAATTATAACAAAAAGTCGTTTAGCAAAATTATTTACTTTTACTGGCTAAAAACCAAAATATTGAAATTCCACTCTCGATATGCTGTGTAGGCATTCCGGATATAGGTCAGACTCTCACTTACTTACTTTTTGTTTTGTACAAAAGAGGGTTGATGTGTAAACAGTACCACTTAGATGCTACGGGCTTTGTCTCACTGTGCCCGCCGTCTCACTGTGCCCCGCTCTCCCCTAGGCCTAAGTATGGAAGAGCAGAAGTCAAAACACTGAGGAAGCCACCCCATTATGTGCCCTGCCAGGCAACTTCGGAAGAGGAGGCATGGCTGGATGAGGCTGGGGCATGAGATTAAAAGTCCCAGCTAAGCAATTGGGCTGTAACACTGCATAGAAGGAGTCAGTTGTGCTCTCTCCTGAGTGGAAGCAGGAAAGAGACAGGCTGCAATCTACAGTGTATATCATATTATGTGCCATTCCAATGATGGTACATGGGTAACGCATCTGACATTCTGGAGTGTACACAAATTGGGAATGTGAAGCACCATTATATTGTGACAAACATTTCTGTAGATGTCTTTATCTCACATAAATGCAACTGCTCCAACTGTCTCACAGACTTTGTCATGTGAATTGATGTAGGGTCCATATATATATATCTCAAATTGCTGCTCACTTATGTCACTGACAAAATTATTTCACAACAATTGAATGGATTATCATTGAAGGGATAGATGCATTTGGCTATGCTTGGGAACCTACAAGACTCTGGACAACTCAGAATTAATAGGGTTTGTGTAAGATAACCACCACCAGCCTTATCATTAGTTATCACATGACGATCATAAAAACTCGAGAATACTGAGTAGAAACTTTGCCCCAGGGTAACGTTCCCTCCACCTCTGACCATGAGTAGCTCTGTGCTCAGTGTGCTGTCCAGAGGGCAGAGGTGTCTGAATAATTCATAAATCCATGTGAGGTTTTATACTATTCTCTGTGATATACAGAAGAGGGCTGTGTGAGATGTGACATGTTAAGTACCTTTGTAAATTGCAATTACATTGGTAGCTGTCTCAATAGAGTTCTTAATATGGACTAAGGTTGCTGTGAGGAGTCAAAGGCAGTTGTAAGGTGATTTGGGCTGGAGAGGAGAAAGGAGGGCAAAATAGGTGAACAGAGGACTTCTGAAAGAAAATATTCTTACTTTATTTTGTGTTGTACTACTATATCTGTAGACATCCACCATTGAACCTTAAATACGTTGAACTTGTTAAAATGTTTGGGAGAAAAAATTAGTTAACGTGTCCAAAATGGGAATAGCTTATAACGCCACTTTCACCATCCACAATTTCCACATCTGCAGGTATCGGCTGTTCTCTTGAGCCTGGTGATGCCGGCACTTGCGGAACAACTTTCCCTGATCTGACCTCCATGTCTTTGAAATGACACAGAGCTTCCTCTACTCTCATTATGCACCATGATATAATTGGCCGAATTTGTAATGAGTGCTGAAAGTGCGGGTTCCTCAATCAAATGGTATTTCAAAATTCTTGGAACAATTGAAACATAGTGATAGTGATATCTTTCAATTTCCAGAGTTAAAAGAGTCTTTAAAATGGATGGAGCTGCAACACTCCATAGACCAAACCAGTATACTAGTCCCATTGCAGTAGAAACAATTCCATAATTTTCTTTATAATCTGAATATCATGCCGACATCGACACCAACAGAACCTGATATAGGAGTATAGGCAAGTAGGCATAGAACTGAAGATCAATCTGCCAGGACCATTCATCTGAAATGACTTGACACATTTTTCACCATCTAATGAGGGGTTGACACAAGCCCTACATCGTTGTTCATTTCTCAAGCTTTGTGAATGAGACAGCTATTTATACAGTTGTCTGATTACAAGGCAAGTGTATCCATTTCCTGGAGAAATTCTTATATCGTACATGTATCATGCTATAAAAGCCAAACAACCTTTTACTAAATGTTCTGTTCTTTGTTCAAATTTACAAGCTTTTTTTTCACAGATGACAAAAATAAGAGAACAGGTGAGAGGGACAAAACTCATTACATCAAATCCCTTGCCTACTTGACAGCTGCCAACAAGTGCTGTTAGCTCTCTTGAGTGCGGTTGAGAGGATACTTGGTGCAACAACTTTACCTCATGTGCCTTCTTTCTTGACACAGAGACATGTAATGGCACAGAGCTGCACTGTAGACCGTTTCCGTTTTCTTTTATTTTGCATAACTGGTATTCAGACAAGAAATCCAGAATTTCTGCAAGCATGGAATCTCATAAATAAACATCATATGTATTGACATTATTCAGAGAGAAGTGTATATACATGGAGATAAATGGTATGCTACATCATAGATACGTCTTGTTGTGTGCAACTAATTACTTTTCTTTGTGAGCACAAGACATGAACAGTATGTATAACCATGATGAAAAAATTCTTATATGTTGTTTCAGATGTACGCAAGCAGCCTGTTGCAAGGATGCTGATGGCTTCTTTCTGGTTACATCCATCAGATAAGAACTCACCTTGTGTTGCCCTTGTATTCTTATTTGCCTTATATACCAAAGCCTAAGACAGGGTGGAAAGAATGGTGGAAAGAAATAATCATTTGAAACAGTCATGGTGCGGGTAAACATAATATTATTCTAGATTGGAGCACCACTACCGGTTGTGTGCCGCAACCAGGAAACAAACATTTGAGTGCATTATCCTGTACTGCGAAACTTCGTCAATCCTCACTATATATTCCATTTGATGTTTGACACCCAACTTCTCAAAGTTGCCTATATGTGGCCCTACTCCGCATTGCTTTATGTTGGCACTGAACAAAGACAAATCTAGTACCCAGCACGGAAAAGTACAAAAATCAGCCAATAACCATGCATGTGTAATGTGTATACTTAACAAATAGGCAGGTTGCAGCTTGACAATGTTAGGTATGAATGCTGCAAGTTTAAAACATGAAGTTTTTCAAAAATATGTTTGAGAAACTATGTAAGCTTAATCCTGACCTTTGGAGATTCATATTTGTCAACTTTCATAGCACAAAGGTCTGTTCATTGACTCACCAGGAGCTTTCGCCCTTCTCTCAAGGGCTTCCTCAGCTGTCTGAAGTGGCTCCTGGTGAGTCAATGAACAGACCTTTGTGCTATGAAAGTTGACAAATATGTTTGAGAAACTTTTCTAATAATTGATGTAGCAAAATGCCAGATTACTCTGCCAATTCATAAAATTTTGGACGTTTTTTTAGTTGTTTATAGCAATACGCGTGAAGAATGAATTACCAAAAGTGTTCTTGGTTCTGCAAAACAGATGGGCCTTCATGTATACAGTGTGTGACATATAAATGAAAAAGTATTAGAAATAAGCCCTTAAAGTGACCCAAAACACTGGCCTGGCATGGCCTCTTAGGAGGTAATTGCAAGTGAAACAAAGGAGAGACCTGTCTTTGTGGCTTGGATCAAGGCTAGTCAGTGCCAAAGGGTAACATGCCATCACTATTAGCCGCTGTGATTAATGTTAGCTCTTGTTGCAAACATTAGCAGAAACACTTTGAAGGGAAGAACACATGGGACAAAAAAGCCAAGAGGGTTTGACATTTGATAAGAAAATGGCTAGACAGCATCAGGCAGTCACCTTCTAATGGTTGATCTGTTCCTTTTGATGATGAAGATGTCTTGGGTGAAAGGAAGAAGCTTGTTTTAAAAATTTTACATCAAAATATATCAACAGTTACTTACTTATTATCAATGGCCACAAATTGTAACAAAAGAACGCCTTTGTATCTGTTATTCTTATTTCCTGGAATGAACTGTCCATCAGATATTTCAGGTGGATGCAAAGATTTGCACAAATTGCATCAACGTCAGTGGAAGATCATTATAAGTGGTTTATTTTCTTTACAGATATCACATGTTTACATGTTTTGACGATGTAAATGTGTCTTTCATTGAAAAGGGTATTTTTGTCTTCATTCAGCAAACTTGCTCTGAATGGAATACTGTGGTGCATGGCTGGAAGAACATTTAGCTAAAAGGTTGCAATTAGTTTGAGAAAGGGCAAAGATGCCTTGAAATGTACACTTTAGGAGTTAGTTGCCTTCCTTCTTCCAAAGTGCCAGTAGAAACTGAAAGAGATGAAAGTCCTTCCCTGTGTTCTAACGAAATTCAAGCCTCAGTAACTGAGAATGGCTTGATTTGAAACTTTTATTCTACACTTATGATATTTCCTAATTTTGTGGTGAACATGTGTACTTCTTTTGCTCCTGTGCGGGATCTGGTTTTGATTTTATTTCCCCGATTATGGAACAGTTTGTTTGTTACAGTAGACGAATGTCAAGTGCTTACAGAATTGGACTGAAATGTTCCTTGTGAGGTCATAGCCCTATCTATGCCATGTTATTCTCTATGAGTCATAAGCAATTTATGAGATCATAGCCTGTACTTGCAATGCTATCAAAACGAGTGACCAATCAATGAGGTCACAAGCTGCTCAATGATAAGTTGGCAGCTTATTTCGATGCTATGACTAGGGCCTGTTGTGAGGTCATTGATGTCCACCACCAGCCAAATGTAAGCACTCATCATTCGTTGACTGTAAATATGAGTTGAAGTAATAATTGTGAACTTCATTTCTATAGGCCTATCTGTCATAAAATCCATGCAGGGCAACAATGCCAGAGACACAAAGTAGACAAACGTATACATGCATTTACTGAACTTCTATGCAATTCGCAGAAGTTCCATGCATATTTGACAAGTCTGCATGTGCAAAAACACATAAACTGCTCACACTTAAAAACGCACACTTCTAAAAAGGTTAAAAATAGTACTTCCTCTTAAAGTATCAAGATGAAAGTTTGAACACTTCTAGTAGTTGCCGTCAGGTAGATTCATGAAAATTTACAGTTCCTTTCTTTGATGTCACAGACAATGATGCTTTCCCTCTGAAACTACTTTCTAGCCAATTTATAATTTGCTAACTTTATTTGGCATATTCAAATGTGAAGATTCTTAATGTCCCTCCAATAATAGAAATTTTGTCTCATTCGCCGAACCCCGTTTCTGCACTGATTCAAGACCAAGAACCGTTCAAGAAGGTCAAGAAAACAGGTGCTGTAAGAAGCTTCTTGTCTGGAAAATAGGACACTTCTATAGAGGCAATGAGCACCTGCCATTTACGGAAACACGCAAATTGAATTGCAGTTACATAAAATGAAGGAAATACATAACTCTGATAGTTAGTGCCTCTAAATTGTAGTGACTGTGTTGATTATGCTTTGTGTTATACCAGATTGTCTTTTGCCCTCTTTCAAAGTGTGCTATTGTCAATTAGGATTTGACAACTTTGTAAATTGTAATATTCAAACATAAAGATATTTTGAACCCACGTCAATGCTAGAAATTTTGTCGTATGCCCCAAATCCAGAACTGTTCAAAAACACTCTAAACTTAGAGCTCAACAGGTTCACAAAATTGTGTATGTGCTGCTCTCTTGAATCCATAACATGCTTTAGTGTTTCAGTGTTGTCTGTTTGTTGTTTCAATTAGTTTCGTTGGAAAACGCCATAAACTATCATTTAAATCATGCTGGAAATATCTGTTAAAGGATTTGAAAACTTCATAATTTTATGGTACTCATTGCCAGTGCATGTGCACTCATTGATCGTTTATCATTGTTGATTGCGATTTGTTTATATGTTGCTGGCAGCTCAGCTGTGCGTATGAGCACCAAGTGATGAGGTCCCTCTACCTGGACATGACCTGACCTACTTGAATATTAATAAATGTGTCAGCTGGAGGTCATCCGATTTCTGGCAGACTCTCCAGCTGTGCTGTTCGTTCAGAGTCTGTGAGCAGACTGGTTCATAAAGGTGACAAAAACAGATGATGTCACAAGCATCTTGTGTGGAAATCAGAACACCTCTACCGAGGCCATAAACACCTGCACCAGTTCATGGAAACACTTGTGCAATGAATTGGAGTAACAATGCTTGGACAATGAAAATGGTTTGATTTTGAAATAATTGCCTTATCATAGGTCTTTCTGGCAATTAATACTGCTTCAAAAATAAATATCCTTATTGACAATTTCCTAAATATTAATCAACTGTTAATAACTTCAACTTTTCCATAATTAAGTGCCACTCAAAAAGCTGTGAGAGCATCTTGTGAATATTTGAATAAACTTATACGCCTATTAGATGGGCAAATGTGACCCAGTTAGAGCACCCAAATATTCCATTTGCTGTTTCTTGGGGTTTTAACGGAGATATTTTAAGGAAGGATATGGGAGGGAAGCATCAATAAGTCCATTTTTCCATATTCACCTCCCACCTGATTGTCAATTGCAAGTACTGCCTCCACCTTTGAGCATGGTGGAGTGGATACTTCAGGATAATAACCTAGGCTTAGCTGCCTCCTATTTTTGAACCAACGGCTAACGTCTGGCATTTTGTGGAGATCATTTTATATGAATTTTTCATAAATAATGTCACACTTCTGTCAATAAAGTGCTTGATATTATCTTTATAATATCAGGTTCCAGTCAAAATGTTGTAATGCTCTTTCTTTACATGGCTACATATGAACTCTGTAGCTTTCTTACACACATATCTATAACTTGTCCCAGCAATATCTGTACAGAATATGTTATGGACAGGATGGCTTCTAACATTACTGCCACCAGGAAACTATATATTTGAGAGCAAGTGTAGATTTTGCTTTGAACATATATACAGTAGCAGGTTAAATCAAGGAATTATATTTCATCTGATGTTTGAGACCTGACATCCTGGACAACAAGGTAAGGTACAGTGAGGAAGGATGTGATGCAGAGGCAACTGCATACAATATATAATATATGAACCTCAAATCAAATTGCTGGAAGTGAATAGGATCCACCCTTGTTTAAGCGCTGGACGATGTGACGTTAAATGCACCTATAGGGAGCTATATGCTCTCTGTTCCTTGATAAAATTCACAGTAGCCCTCTTTTTTTTCCAAGAGAACAAATGAAGTTGACCGGAGCAAAGAGGGAAGAAAGCCCATCTTGTCACATCCACTCTAAAAAATTTCACAGACAAAATTGGTTTTTTAGATTCAAAATGGTTTTTTGAAAAACCAAATTTCAATGCAAAACCAACATTGTTTTTTAGATGCAAATTTCAATGCAAAACCAACATGGATTTTTAGAAAAAAATCCATGTTGGTTTTGCATTGAAATTTGAATCTAAAAAACCAATTTTGTCCCGACATTTTTTAAAGTGTTCACTGCCCACTTGACTGCTACTTGCAAGCGCTGCCTGCTCAATGTGCTCATTTGATCAAGGTGGAGTGGATGCTTCAAGGAAATGCTTTACCTAAGCTGCCTTTCGTTTTTTGTCACAAAAATCTGACATAGAGTTACCTGGAAGAATTAGCACCATCAACATAAAGATTTTGAATCCTGTCCATGATAGGAATTTTATCCATTGCACTAAAATCAAGAATAGTTCGAAAAGGTCACATAAACAAATGCTTTTACAAGCATCTTGTGTAGAAATCAGAACACTTATACTGAGGCCATAAGCACCTGCACCAGTTAATGGAAACACCTGTGCAATGAATTGGAGGTACAATAATGGGACAATGAAAAGAGAGAGTTTGATTTTGAATTAACTGCCTCATCTGAACCCTTCTGATAATTGATACAGCGTTACTTTCACCAATAAATGTTCTGATTGATAAATATTTCCACATTAGCCGACGGTTAATTACTTCATTTAGATGAATACGTTGCAGTTTTTTAAAGTCAGGTTGCTGGACATTAACTTATCTCTATAACTTTTTTTCAATGCCTTCCTATTAGAATAACTGATGCATTTTTGGCATAAAGCAGATAACTATCTCACTCCACAGAAGATTGCTAAATCCTAACATCAGTTGTGTCTAGGCATCTCATTTTCTTGTTCCATGTCAAGCCCTCTGAGCAGTCCTGTCCTGTGTGTTCTTCCCTTCAAAGCGTTTCTGCTAATGGTTGCAACAAGAGCTAACATCAATCATACTGACTAATATTGGTTGTATGCTGCCCTTTGGCACTAACCCTAGCCTTAAACACTTTTCCCCGGCTTTGTTTCACTTGTAATTACCTCAATATGTCCTCCTGCAAGGTTGTGCCCTACCAGTGTTTTGTCACATTAGTGGTTACTTTGAAGACCTTGAGTCGGAATGCCAGTCTCATATACATGTATCACTGGTGCCTGTGCATTTTACTCTCACACATTACCATGCAATGGGCTTGTTATTATAATTATTATGATTATAGACTTATATAGCGCTACCATCACCAGAACAGGTGTTTTGGTGCGCTTGAAATTCAATTGAAGAACAGCTCACTATTAAATCTTCAGTGCTTCAAGAATCACGGCCGGTTGTCATCCATTCTTGTTGCTGTCCATGCATTCTTTTGGAGTCTCGCTGGAGGTGTTGCTGCTCACACCTGACAGGAGGATGACCCTTGCCAACACAAGTGGCCACCCTACCCGGCTACAACCAACTCACTCCAATTGAGTTCCAGGATCGGGGTTCGAATCCATGTCCTTAAGTGCCTGTAGATTCGCAGTCTAGCACTTTGACCATTAGGCTATGGAAACCCCATTGTCTTAAAAACCTATATGCCACCACTGTACTATTCACCAGAGATGCTTGGATTCAGTGAATATTTGAAGCACAGTGTAAAGGTCATGTAAGGCAGCAAGAACAACCCAATGAACTCAAAACATTTATGTAGTTGGCCAGAAAATACTTCTCTGCAACTCTGTGCAAGATGTGTGTGTCAAAAGAGAAGGCAGATCAGGCCAAGTTGTAGCCTATACTGCTTGATCTACCAGCTGAGAGAGCAGGCAGCACTTACGGGTGACAGTCAAGTGGGCGGTGAATGTGACATAATGAGCTTCTTGCTCTTTTTGCACCCTTTCACTTTTTATATTGTCCCTTAAGAAAATAAAAACTTTGTAGTCATATAGAAAAGCACTACATTACTCCCAGTATGCTGGGGCCTGTATACACTGTAATTCTCAACCCACAGCTTAACCTTCGATGTATCCTTCTAGCCATCTTGTCCAACCTCATTCTGTATATATCTGCACAGTGGGTTTTAACCACTGTCAAGTCAGAAAAAAATCTAATGGCATGGCACCTGCTAGATATGGTCCACAATGACATGCAAATAACAAAACTTAAAATGAGGAAAAAAATCTGTTGGGAATTTTTTGAGAAAAATACATTTTTGTATGCCAGCCATTTTGTCATGTGATGAACTATTAAGTATACTACTTTTAATCAAGTGAGTAACATGACATGGTACAAAACCATTGCTTTAGGTTTTTCTCTTCATTTATTTTACTACATTTCAATTGTATTAAACTCGCAGAAACATTAAGATCTAGGAAGAGTTAAAATATTTACCATATATAGATATCAGCTGTGCTGTTATTATCTTTCAAAATAGTAACCACAAGGATGATCCAGTTCAATTGTACATGTTGTCCATTCTTCTTCAGTGCAACTGTCTTTCTTCTGCAATTATGCTATTGTCTCCGAACAGAGAACAAAACACTGTCTGTCAAGGTTCGACATGATGGTTATAAACTGAATTGTGTTGTTTTGCATCATCCTGAACATTTTCTCATCAGGTCAAGCAAATGAGTGTTTCAGTATGAGCATAAGACATGAAGAGTTTGCATTACTCAGATGAAAGGAGTTTATCCGCAATGCACATTTCAAATCTCACACAAAGTCGTAGCCTAGCTGTTGCAAGACTGGAGTCAGTCTAAGATTTCTTTGTGGATGCATTGTTCTTGGTTTTCTAGTCCAATAATCTTCAAAAGTGTGCAACCTTAGAATATTTGACTTCACCTTTAATCAATAAATTATAGGCATTCTCTTTGTCAACAGTGGATGTTTCATAATCTCTAATACATACTGCATAAAATAATTTATGATCTCGTCAGAAGCTAAGAATGATTCAAACAGTTATTATTAGTGGCTGCTGCCTTTCTACATGTAGTTAAATTCATACAACCTTGTGTCTTCAGATGGACACCTTACTTACACAGAAATGATAAATAACATTAAAGAACATTATTTGTGACATTATTTTATTTGAAGATTTTCGGATATGAACTTTCCACATTAGATAAACTCATTGGATTGTTCGCAATATTTGATATAACAATCACCTCTTCTCATAGGGAGCAAAATAAGTTAATTAATTATAATTTGCTGACATCAGAAGAGTCCATTGTCCTTTTAGGGAATTGTCCTCTTGCATGAGTTTTTCACATCTTGATTGTGCCACACAGATCAAATGACAATTTGGTATCAGATAAAACATTTAGTTACACAACATACTTGTGTCTCCGGTTACTTTTTATTCCTAATTACGGGAAATCCCATAATAGTTTGGATAAATTCCCCATTTGTAACAGACTAATATTCTTTATAGATATTATTTCTTGTTAATTAGGCACAAGTATGCAAGGAGAAGTGAGAAGGAAACATTAATAGGAAAATGGCTTTGTTTAGTGTATTGGAAAAAAATGATTACACTAAGAATGTAATTTAGAAGAAATAAATAAGTCATAAAGCATATCTCCATACATCACATGTGACACCATGCCACAGGGAATTAAGTTTCTTGGTTCTTGTCTTGAGCACCAAGTGAGTCAGCAGAGAATACAACAAAATGTGAATGATAGCAAAATTAATTTTACAGAATCCTACCTGCCAAGCCGAGGATTACTGACACACTTAAAAACGCACACTTCCAAAAAGGTTAAGAATAGTACTTCCTTTTAAAGTATCAACATGAAAGTTTAAACACTTCTAGTAGTTGCCATAAGGTAGATTCATGAAAATTTACAAATCTCTAAATGCAGTACTTTTGTGTTAAATTAAATCATTGTGGTTACTGTCGAAAATGCAAGTCACAAACTGCACTTCAACACAAAATGCAAGAATGGAAATATCGGTTTTGTGGCATACTGGATAGTATTAATCTAATGAAATTTTCACATGACAGGCATATAGGACATACAAAAACTGCCCCACAGAAGTTTTGAAAAAAAAAAGTTAATGATAAAGCAGATTTTGAATTGAAAACTCAAAATGTACGACTCAGCACCTGGAAATGAAGCATGTGATCCAAAACTGTTAAATTACGGGACCTTTTGCTTACCCAGGATAGAAACACATACATATACATTTATTCCATACCAATACTCTCAAAAATCTGAATAAAACATCTTTTTGACAAAAGTCTCCTGTTGGGGGCGGGTCAGCATTGACACTTAAATTTTAATAATTTCATCCTCTTTAATTGTGGTTTGGTCAAATATCCCTTTTCCCCAACCCATCAAGCAAGTAAAAATGTAAACTTTCCTGGCTTATCAAAAAATATTGTGGAAGTAACAGCTTAGTTGTTGAAATTAATGATCAGAAGATATTGAAATTTTGTGACTCACGTTTTCGACAGTAACCACGACGAATTATTTTGACACAAAAGTACTACACTTGAAGATTTGAAAATTTTTGTGAATATACCTGATGGCAAATTCCAGAAGTGTGTAGACTTTCATGTTGATACTTTCAGAGGAAGTACTATTTTTAACCTTTTTGGAAGTGTGCGTTTTTAAGTGGGAGCAGTTTATATAAATATCCATAGGCTCTGACATGAACTCCTGGAAGCTTCTATTGGGGGTTATCACTTACTTTAAGTGCTCAACTTCTTCAGTCTGGCAAACTGATTCTATCAATTATGTTACACAAGAACACTATGAATCAAGTTGACTGATTTTGTTTAGCAAGCTATTAGGGTTATAAAGATTATAAACCCATAGTCATTTATAAAAATCTCAAAATACAATTGGAATTAAAGTTATGATTATTTCATTTTAAAGTCTTCTTTAAGCTGTTGTTCTGCTATTACTTGAGTGTTTTGTATTAAAGCTGCTTAAACAACGATTAAGGGTATTAGTAAATAGGCTTTCAGCTTAGCAGGGTGGATACTTCATGATGATAACTTAGCCTAAGCTGCCTCCTATGTTTGACCCAATGGCAAATAAATGTAAATGTAAATGTAGACTTTTTTATAGCCCATTATACTGACGAAGTCCATCTCAACAGACTTTACAATTACACCCTTGGCAGGCCTGTTCAAGCATGAGCTTTTCTCAACTCCCCGGTAGTATACAGCCAGGCAGCCATTTCCAGCACACGCAATGCTAGGTCACCCGACTATCGCCATCACTGCCTGTAGCCAAGTTCCCATTCACACCTGGGTGAAGTGAAGAAAAGAGTTCGGGAGGGTCTGCTCATTTCTTCCATGCCATGGTTGGGAGTTGAAAAGTTCTGCAACATCTCAGTTACCAGGCGAGCACCTTATCCACTAGGCCACAGGCACCTCAAACATCTAGAATATTTTATTGAGAAGCAATTTTATATGAATTTACTATAAATAGCATTTTACTTCTGTCACTCAAATACTATAATGTTTTCTTTATAATATTAGGTTCAAATCAGAAATGTTGTTCTCTCTCTATTTTGAAAAAAATTGAACTTTTGGAAATATTGACATCTTTTGCATATGTTGAGATTCTTTTTTGTTTCTCTTGTTTAACCCTTACCAGACTTGGCAGTTCAACAAAGCAATTTACCAGGACAACAATCTGTCCTTTATGAAGTCATCAACATCATAAATGACCCAGCAGGCAGGAAGCTGGGGATGCACATAAATGTCCCTTCAGTCCGGTAAATTATGCAAATGATGCAATTTTTGATGATATTTCACTAAAAAGGTTATTATTATTTCCTGGTGTCCCAAAGAAAGATTCCAAATAAATCTCAGGCACAAGAATGGATTATAATATAATTTATACATAAATCTTATGTCTGAGGAACAAATCTTTGCAATTCCACAATTTCATTCTTCAACTTTGGAACATTGAAACCTGACACCTTGAAAATACAGATTATTCCAGCATTTTGATCATGAGTATATAAACAAGACCCTAAGCTGCTCTAAACATTTCTGATGATCACAAGTGTGAGGTGTGAATGTTGCTGAGAGCCCCTGTGAGACAGTACTTTTGATTCTTTACTTAGACTTCATAACAACAGACGTCAACAGTAACAGACAATCTGTTGCAGTTTTCGAAAGAGGTCACATGATATGATCCTGAGATACTCGTATACTGAATGAGGTGGAATATGAAAAGATGACAAGAAGGATACATTGAATGTCAAGTTGTGGATTGACCATTATAGTGCATGCAGGCTCTTGCAGACTGGCAGTTATGCAGATCCCTTCTTCTACACATTGTATATGACTACAAAGTTTTTTATTTTCTTCATAGATGATAAAAGAAGTGAAAGGGTGCAAAAAGGGAAAGAAGCTCATTATGCCACATTCACCGCCCACTTGACTGTCACCCGTAAGTGCTGCCTGCTCTCTCAGCTGGTGGATTAAGCACTTCAGGCTACGACTTGGCCTGATCCGCTGATCTGCTTCTCTTTTGACACACACATCTGACACAGAGTTGCAAAGAAGTTTTATCTGGCCAACCACATAAATGTTTTTTTAGGAAACCTCCTAATCTGACTTCATTTGGTGGTTCTTGCTGCCTCACATGACTTTTACACTGTGCTTCAAATATTCACTGACACCAAGCATCTCTGCCTCTGGTGGACAGTGGTGCTTTATAGTCATGTCTCCCTCGGGCATCAAAGGCCTGTGAACAGTGCCGTAACAAGAGGTCTCAAGGGGGGGGGGCACTCTGGGAGGCATGCGATTCTGTTGAGAGGCACCCACTATACTAACTATAGTTTAGCCTACGTCAAGAAGGTCATATGGGGGGGGGGGGCTCCTGTTGGGGTATAGGTCCGATATATTGCGGCCATTTACCCCCATGCCCCTCCCCCACAGGGACGCCACTGCTTCTGCCTGATGCGAAAATTAAAAAAATTGACAGAAGTATCCCGATGGTTTTTAGGACAAGCCTAATGCTTGGTAATGGGCAAGAGTTCAATTCACAGGCATCCTGCTACACACTACACAACAGTGATAAATGTATGTGAGACGGCATTCCAACTCCAGGTCTTCAAAGTAACCATTAATGTGACCAAACACTGGTAGGGCATAACCTTGCAGGACGTATTGAGGTAATTACAAGTGAAACAAAGCCGGGGAAATGTGTTTAAGGCTAGGGTTAGTGCCAAAGGGCAGCATACGACAACTATTAGTCCTTATGATTGATGTTAGCTCTTGTTGCAACCATTAGCAGAAACACTTTGAAGGGGAGAACACACAGGACAGGACTGCTCAGAGGGCTTGACATTGAACAAGAAAATGAGGTGCCCGACGCCACTGAGGTTATGATTTAGCGATCTTCTGTGAAGAGAAGTAGTTATCTGCTTGGTCCCAAAAATGCATTCATCAGTAATTCTAAAAAAATAATAGAATAGGTTTAAAAGCTAGCTTCATGTCCACCAACATGACATTATTTATACTACTCTAATCAAGTGAGTAACATGTCCAACCTCAAATGCTTTAAGATTTTTAATACTACTTCATTTATTTTACAACATTTCAATGTGATAAATTCACAGAAACATTGAAGTCTACAATGAGGTAAACTATAAACAGTGTATAGATATTGGCTGTGCTGCTAAAATCTTTTAATAATGTAACCACAAGGATGATTCAATTCAATTGTGTACATTTCGTCCATTATTCTTCATTGCAAGTTTCATATAGCTGAAATTGTGTTATGTCTCTGAACACAATATCAAGGTTCAACAGGATGTTTAAGGACAGAATTGAGTTGTTCTGTATCATCCGGAACTTTTTCTTATCAGGTCCAGCAAATAACTTTTTCTGTATGAGCGTAAGACATGAAGAGTATGCATAACTCAGATGAAAAGGGTTTATCTGCAGTGGGAGTGGCACATCTCACATGCAGCCTGTTGCAAGACTGTGAGTCAGTCGGAGATGATTCTGTCTATTTCTCTGTGGATGCATTGACAAATGCATTTCAAGCATCATTCTAGTCCAATAATCCTGAGGGATATAGCCCAAAAGTATTTATTTGACTTTTCCGTTTATCAATAAATTATATATAAGCATAGATCCTTTCAACGGTGGACATTTTCATCATTTCTAACACAAATACGTAAAACAATTTTTAACACACCAGAAGCTGAGAATGATCCAGACAAGGTTTTATTAGTGGCTGCTGCCTATCTACATGTAGCAAAAGGTAAGCAGCCTTGTGACTTCAGATGGACACCCTATTTTCAAAAAAAATTGATTGATAACATTGCGAAATTATTTGCTTATTTGAAGATTTTAGGATACAAACTTTCCAAATTAATAAACACATTTGATTGGAAAAATAATCACATCTTCTCATAAGAAGAAACATGAATTTGCTTATATTGATAAAAATACATAATTTGCTAACAGCGGAAGAGTCTATTGTCCCTTTTGGGTATTGTCCTCTTGCATGAGTTTTTCACATCTTGGTTGTGCCAAACAGATCAGATGACAATTTGATATCGGGTAAACATTTAGTTACACAATATACTGTGTATTTGGTTACCTTTTTATTCATAATTGCTGGATGTCCCATAATAGTTTGGATAAATTCCCATTTCGTAACAGACTAATGAGTCTGTGTAGATATTGTTTCTAGTTAGTTAGGCATCACTATGCAAAG
This sequence comes from Platynereis dumerilii, assembly GCA_026936325.1. NCBI lineage: Eukaryota > Metazoa > Annelida > Polychaeta > Phyllodocida > Nereididae > Platynereis > Platynereis dumerilii. The sequence continues at coordinate 124,242,331 of JAPTHN010000001.1, read as the reverse complement.
AAGAGGTAGAAGGAAACATTATAGGAATATGGCTTTGCTTAATGCATTGGAAAATAATGATTACATGCACTAAGAACGTAATTTAGAAGGAATAAATAAGTCATAAAACATATCCCACCGGGAAATAAGTTTCTTGGTCCTTGTCTTGAGCACCAAGCGAGTAAGCAGAGAATACAACAAAATGTGAATGATAGCAAAATGAATTTTACAGTCGTCATGCCAAGCAAGCTGGGGATTACTGACTGAATATATAGATATTCAAAGGTTTCGACATGAACTCCTGGGAGGTTCTATTTGGGGTTTTCACTTACTTTAAGTGCTCAACTTGTTCAGTCTGGCAACTTAAACAATCAATTATGTAACACAAGATCATTATGAGCCAAGTTGACTGATTTTCTTTATATTAGCAAACTACACTGAAAGACAAAAGTTATGCATATTTTGTGCATTCAAGAACCTCATCTGTGTGCTCAATGTAAGGTTCTACCAAACACATGCTTTGCATTAAATAAACCATAAAGTCTAAAGATAATGGTCTTGGGGTCCATTCGAAGGTTGAGATGTCCTATCAATTGTAGCATCCCCTACAACATCCAGAAACATGCTTTCATTACAATGGAGGGTATCTTGAGTTCTGGTTGTTTTTCTGGGTCAAACACCTCTTTGTTTATTCCTTGTCTACCCTATCTCCCTGTAACGGGCAGCTTTCTTTGATACACTTGACAGATGAACATCATGCACTCTGCAACACTAAGCTGGGTTTTCACACCTGCATCATTCCAATAGTTTCATCCCCGTCATTTTCTGTAATTGGGGACACAATAAATTCAGTTGTAAAAGAATTGTGTGCTTGAATGTTTAAGGATTCTTTTAAGCTCACATGAAACTGCATACCTTCAAATGGTAAGGATCAACAGCAAAAACTGTGTTTTCCGAAAACTCCCCTTTGTCAGCCATTTTTAAAAAACAAAAATGTTTCCCGGTTCAGTGATTTATTGTTTGTGACCCTGTTTTCGGGTGTCATACACCGTGGAACAATCATATTGACCATACCCCTCAACATCTTGCACTCCCAACATATGCATAACTTTTTTCTTTCAGTGTTTATGGGATCATAAAGATTATAAACCCATAGTCATTAATAACAATCTCAAATACAATTGGTATTAAAGATATGTTTATTTCACTTTAAAGTCTTGTTTAAGCTGTTTTCTATTTCTTGAGTGTTGGTGAATTAGGAAGTATTAAAGCTACTTAAAACAACAATAAAGAGGATCAGTGAATGGAATAGACATATCACACCTGCAATAAGTCACAATCCATGGATACTGTGTACCAAGAAAGTGACCTAATTAAGGATTTTTTGTTTACATTTTGCTAGTTCTCATATATAGAGCAAACAACAAACTTAGCATTATAGCCAGTATGCTGTCTTATAGCACAAGTAATACACATACAAATTTTGAAATCAATCAGTAAAGCTTTCTGGGAGATTAGGCAGTTTTAGTAAATTATAGTGCATTTTTTATTAGAATCCCCAAATCTTTTGATTGTTGAATATTTACTGCTTGTAATTCCAGATCAGGATGTCTAATACATAAATACAGCATACTGGCTATGTTACAGTATCCCCAGTAAATGAGTACACCCCTGCGACTCCTGGATTAATTTGCTCAGAGCTCCACACTCAATTGAAATAATCCACAAAGTTCATGATATGATATACCCTAGACCTAGCAGAATGTCCATGTAGACTTTGAAAGATATGCCATCAATTATTTGTAACTGACAAACATTAAAAGGTAAAAGTGCCGCCAAATAAGTGAGTACACCCAATGCAAAAGAGACATTGGCATGACCTGAGAAATGAGTAATTATTGCTTATAAGTGGCTGCGAATTTTTTTTGTGGAAAATGGCATTATCAGTGTAAATAACATCACATCCACTAAGTTTGTAGCAAAGGACAGCCAATTTCTACCGCCACATTACGAGTGGTAGAGGGTGCATCATATCGCGATGCAAAGGAATCTATCTCTCCATTGAAATAGCATAGCTGATTTGGGAGGACTACCTCTGTCTCTACTGGATATGTTTGTCGCTCCACGGCATCTACAGTGGCCATTGGAATTTCCTGCTCTTTTTGTGACATAAAGTTGATGTGATCAGGGGCGTATGTAGAAATGGCCTGAGGGGGAGGGGTTCATTACATGGGGTGTATACAGGGCGCTCCGCAGCTTTTCCTATATCTTCCATGTTAATTTTTGGCCTGGGGATGGGGGCCATACACAATGGCCCCCTTGAAATACGTCACTGGATGTGATCTTTTTTGTAATTACATACTTTGTACACAATTTCCATGAGGTTACAGGAATTCGCGTAGCAGTAGGCTTCTGGATCACTGGTACCAAGCAATTTGACTCTACGTGACGTGTGGTAGAAAGCTACTCATGTGTAACCAATTTTCATTCATGATTATGTGTGTGAAGAATGTGTGAAGTTAAAGCCTCTAACACCAGATAGACCTGTTTATTTCAGAAAATATGCAACCTCGAACAAACTGAAACTGTGAAATTTTGTATATCACAAAGTCTTTTTTGTAATCCTTGCAATTGTTAAGTGTAGCATTATTACTGATCACCAAATCATACCTTTATGAGTAGTCTTTGACTTGGGACCACATCTGACAATCCCAGATCGCATTTTGTGACTGTTTAAAGAATTAACTCTCTATTAAAGATGCAACCAATTAATCAATTAATTAATCAACCAGCCTATCTATCTATCGATCTATCTATCTGTCTGTCTGTTTATCTATCTATCTATCTATCTATCTATCTATCTATCTATCTATCTATCTATCTATCTATATATATATATATCTATCTATCCAGGGGCGGATCCATCAAATGTCTCTTACAAATGGAAATGTACTAAAAATAATGGTTTTTACATTTTCTTTACATCAAAATCTACTAGCCCAAGGGGGCTGGGTTGAAACCACCAAACCTAAACCCCTTCTGGATCCGCTACTGCTATCTATCTATCTATCTATCTATCTATCTATCTATCTATCTATCTATCTATCTATCTATCTATCTGTCTATCTATCTATCGATCTATCTATCTACCTATAGATCTATCTATAGATCTGTCTATCTATCTATATATCTACCTACCTACCTATCTATCTGTATATTTATTAATTTTTTGCTAACATTCTTTCTTTTCTCCTTTCTTTTCTATTTTCTCAGAAGCTCGTCAAAATGCGATCTGAGATGTTGAAATATGGATACACTGCATAGGTGCTTGTCAGGGTTATAATCCAAATTTTTACATGTTGACAAATCAAACACTAAATATTGTTGTAGAAGACACAATTGTACAGTTATAGTTTGTCTTCAACACTTGGATTGTCAGTTTCATTGATAGCTTGGTATGTTTATATCTGTGTACAACAGCTGAGATTAATCATTGGCATTGACAATGTTGCTACCACACGTCATGCAGGCTTCCATACGTCATGTAAATGTATTTTAAATGTGCAATTACTCACTTATTTTCAATTTCTGGACTCAATGATTAGATGGTTTTGTTTCTAAAGTTATATGCCCTCCTACCAGGCCTAAAATTCGGAGATTTGTCTCGATAGTTTTAGCCCAATTTTGAAAAATCAAATTTCGCTGTTGCACCTCTGAATAAAAACTGACAAGTCAACTTCAACGCTAATTCCTGTAACATGTAAAACTTGCCAATTTTTAGATCACCCCCATGTATATTTTGCATTAGGTGTACTCACTTATTTTGCAGCATAGTTATTTTAAACTCTCACAACTTACAAATACTTAAGTCTGCACCATTGAAATTTTACAAACACATTTTCTTAGGTCCAAGGGATATCATATGCTGATTAAGTTGGATTACTTACGTTAGTTCCTGACTTATAAGCAAATTAGTCAATATGTCGCTAGGGTGTACTCGTTTACTGGGGATACTGTATGTTGTAGTTGATTTTGTTTCTTGTCTAAAATTTTTAAAAGTTCCGTGATTATCTAGGTCGCTTCGCATAGAGCAAATGGTACACAGTGTCCACCCCACAGCTCTAACAATTTTGAAGACGTGCTTCCACAGGAAATGAGTACAACTTCTTCATTTATTTCTCAATCTTTCTGAAGAAAATGTTTGCAATACAGACTTCAACACAACTAATTTAGAGAACTCACAGTGAATAATACTATGGCATTTGAAGACTTTAAATATTGTTTAAAGCCCGTGGAAATTTAGCCCAGAGAGAGGCAAACTTTGTTTTGGAACATGAGGCTTTATATTATAATTATACTCTTATTAGAAACATTTTTATGGTCAGCCATGTTAGATAAGTCAAGTAAGTGTACTGCAATTAATTAAGCAGAGTAGCAGACAGCCAAATTCATCAAGGAATATGATAAGTCTGGAATGGAAGAAACTAAATTTCTATAAAGCTTCTGAAAACCATATGTTAAGAAAAATGTTCAGAAGAGGATCGATATGTTTTTCTTTTCAGTCATTTTTAATAGACGCAGTGTTTTGTTGAATAACTACCATTCCTTGGAGTAATCTGACATTTCAGAATATGTCATGCTGCTGAAGAGAAGGCGAAGAAAGGTTAGATAGATTCTAAAGCATGTATGAATAGTTCTAAAAGATTACACGTCTTGACTTGAGAGTTCTAATGTATAACAACATGATGTCTCAAATCTTCAAACGCTGTACTTTTTTTTTTCACCAAAACAGATACAGACTCAGCCACAAGTTCAAGCTACTCACTCCGAACTTGCATTAAATTCCAAAATCAAAGGAACCAAAGGTCAGGATAAAAAGCTATGGGTTGTGATATATGTACGACAGACAAATTTAATCTCTTTAAGTGCCACTGGTGAATGGGCAAGGCTATACCAACTTCAGAGGAGTGCAAGGCCTCTTTGTTTTACTTCAACCTAATTTGCAGGCCTAGCTTTTAACTAAATGCCTTTCTGTTTAAAGACTACAACCTTCCATTTACTTTGATCAGGTTGCTTTTCTAATGTTTTAAAGAATCTTAATTCTGTTTTAAGTACAAAATCAGTCTTCTTGGACTTCGGTGTTTTTATCGTCACCTCAATGTCAAGCTTTCCCATGCCATTTTATTCAAAGTGCCATGGCTAATGCTTACCTACACCAGGAGCAACATCAATCATAAGACATCCTCCCCACGCAAGCCCTGCTAAAATGGACAGGGCTTTCTGCTATTTCCAACCTCTTCTGTGATTGGCTGCTTATTTAGGTCATAAGCATTTTGCAGGCAGATTTAGTCCGATTATGGACACTTAGAGGATTACTGGCAACTAAGAAAAACAGTGTAAAACAAGCAAACTTTCAAACAGTTTCATTTCAGAACTGTGAAAATACATAATTCAATGGAATTTTCGGAACTGTGATAGCACCTTTCAACAATACACAATTTCTCCATTTGTAACTGTGTGAAACAGAAGCAACAATTTCTAACTGTGATGTAGCAGTCCCTGATTGGCTGAGCCAAAACTGGGTCAGTTAATTAAGTATTCATGAATTAGCAAAGGTTATCGGCCATTTTGTCATGGTATGACTTGGGATGATGTCATAAGAAGAAACAGTGATTGTATGTTGCCCTTTGGCTCTGGTCTGCCTTGGACCCAAGCCTTTAAGACATGTCTCTGGCTTTGTTTCATCTGTAAATTGTCCTTGGATTCATAAAAAGTCAGTCTGAGTCAGGTGGTCCATAATCAGTATGTTAAAAAACAGAATCTAAATACAGTCTGGCAGCGGCATTTGGGCATAATTTGACATTAAAATTAAGGACCACGCCTCAGACATTGGTTGCTGAATTGGCCTACATCATGTGCAACGATGTCCTCATGGATCATTGGGTCAAAATGCCACGTAAGAGCATTAAACTTTGTGCTTGTGCCGCAAATTACTCATGCCAAGTCCAAATGATGCTGTCACTGCCGTGTCACCGTCAGATGTGATAAATGTAGGTTCTTACTTTTAAAATAATTAACTGGGTGTTGCATGACATGTCACCCTTGTATTCTGTCAAAAAATATTTCATAAGGAAGGCACTCTCTTGTGTTCATTGTCGGCATTAATCTTCTTTTTTTTGTGGAGATGTAAATACCAGAAATTATAATACAATGTACCATTCACCTGTCAAAAATTCTGATAGCACTTTGTTCTCAGTAATTGGCTATCCTCCATATACTGGTCAGTTTAATTGCACTGCAAAATGTGTTACAGCTCTTTTACGACAGTAACTATCTAAAACAACCCGAAATTATCAGTCCTGCAATGAAAAAACAATTTTTGTATATGATTATAATTATATATATAGACTCGATTCAACAGTAAGGAGTAGACCTATGTTGGGAAAAAGTTGCTCTCTAAGGTGGAATTGTCTTGTAAGGTCCAGTAAATTAGTTTTTCTGTATGAGCATAAGACATGAAGAGTATGCATTACTCAGATGAAAGGGGTTTATCTACAATGCACATGCAAATCTCACCCATAGCCTGTTGCAAGACTGCCAATGAGTGTGAGATGATTCTTTCTATTTCTTTGTGGATAGTACTGGATACATTAACCCACATATTCATTGTGCGGATAAATTGAACCTGATTTTTATTGTTTAGATACGTTGACCCAAATATTCATTATGTAACTCACCTATAACTCTGGTCAAATATTCACAGGGAGGATCATGTAAAACATTTTGGCACCTCCATTGATGGAAATACCAATTATACGCCATTCCGTTTTGAGGATTTTTTAAAAGTGTAATTCATCGTTAGAGGTGCGACAGAGGAAGAAAAGAGACAAGACATACCGACATAAAAAATCATGTGACTGTAGCAGTACAAGCAGTGCTTTGTGAAGAAAATTTCAAGCAATTGCAAATGTCATAAAAACATGTATTCGGTTAGTTGACATTCTGCAACTAGAAATCTGCAACAGAATGACCGGGTATTTCCAACAGTGAACTTTCGTCATTTGCCATATATGCAATTATGCATTCTAGATAAACCCTCTTCATCAAAGTAATGTATATTGTCCATGCAGAGTACTCATAAAACGCCAGTAATTTGCTGGACCTGACAGGATATCTGAATTATGGAACACATTCTGTGTAACACACTCCCGGACTGTCTTTATCAATCAAATTTATGCCATGAGACATGCATGCTTGGCAAATTGCGTATTATTGTGTGCTATCCAGCCAAAGGCGTACAAATACTATAAAAATAACTTCGGATTGGGAACAATGCATTTTGTTTCTCTTTGGTGTAATGTTTTATTATCGTTTTCATAGCTACATGTTTTTCAAGTTTGCAATTTGCTTCATTCCAAAACTGTTATGTCAGAGATTAAGTGGAATAATTCTGTTTATTACAAGCACAGATTTCAGCAAACTGAGAAAGTGCAGTGACACATGGATCTTGTATGTCTCACTATGCACTGTAACTGAACCCAACAGACTACTTAGCCTCAAAGGAGAGTTTCAATTACTTTCAAAAAATGTTGTTTGAAATTGTGATGACTCGTGTCCTGTGAAAAACAGTAACACAGTTTGTTTGGAAAACAATTAATGAGGTGCAACACTTAGTTTAGACATGCATTGTTTGTTGTGGTTGTACACAAATAGTAACATTGCCTGACAGTTTTAAATTCCTTTGTCATTAACTGTGATGTCAAACTCTGAACTGATATGTCACAGATTGAAGATTAAACCAATCACACTGACAGATACCCAATGATGTCACGGTTTAACTGCAAAACGAAGTTTTCAAAAAAACACATAGCTATGAAAACGATAATAACAACATTTATTCACCTGCTACCATTCCAATATGACTGTCTACTGATATCACAGTGTTTTCATTGTCACTTTAATGTCAAGTTCTCCTGGTTGTGCTTGTAATCTTGTATGTCACGTTCCTCCTTCTAGATGCCCTACCAATGTCTGCAGCAGAAGCAACATCAATCATAAGAACTAACAGTGATTGTATGCTGCCGTTTGGCTCTGTTCTGCCTTGGACCAAAGCCTCAAAGACATGTCTCAGGCTTTGTGTCATTTGTAATTACAAAAGAAATGACTACCAAGTACTAGTGATCTGCCAGGCCTATCTTGGATTCATCAAGAACCAACCTGGCCATGGTTCTGACAAATAAAAAGACCTGAAAGGGTTAGTTTGACACTGAATTGGAGATTCTCTTCATGTCACTGAATCATCTCATTAAAACACCTTGAGTATTATTACTGCAATCATCTTGTGTGTTTGGTTCTTGTTTCTCAAGTCCGGAATCAATACTCATCATTTTCCAATCTTTTCAGGATGCCTTCACACAATTCACAACACCTCATGCAATGTAAGCAAATCTGGCATTGCTGGAGTGCACGAAGAAAGATTGTTATAATGTTATAACGTGCCTCACTAGAAGGTTAAATAAGTTTAGCAGAAACAGTTAGACATGATGATCATTCAATAATGTGAAAAAAAAGCTAATTGGACAATTATCCCTGTTTTCAAGGAGAGATTCAAAATGTTGGATCATCATTAAGACAAGTAATTCTTCATATTGTACATGAAAACGAAAGTAGACACACTGTAAAACTATATCTCATCAAATTTTATCGGAAAACAGTTGAGGAACAGACGTGTATACCTGCATCTTTGCTTTGTTTTATCATAATTTCTGTCTCACAAACATATCCATCTGTGTATAAAGTTCTTGCTTATGTGGCATTGTTATTTTATGTCAGCTTGAGTTTTGCCTTACGGTCAAGGTGATGTCATGCCAGCAGCTTCATGTGACAGCAATTAAGGCAACAAACCAATCAGAACTCATAATATCATGCTCCAGGCTCTTGAGTTTTGCTTCTTCCCATTATGCTAATCCATTACCAAAAGTAAATGAGAAAACTAACTTTGCGTAATAATTCAATACCTCAAAGATCAACCAGTAACTTGGCAAAGTTCGTGTAATCATCACGGAAAGTTGCCTGCATGAACTTTGAATGCTGCTGATGCCCGAAGTGCTTCAGCCAAATATGAACATAGTGTGATACTTAAGAGTTAGATCCCGCTCTTATATACTTTTAAAATACTGCCTGGCTTCCAGCTACAAATTGACTTGTAGTTGAGTCTGGTTGACACTGAATTGGATGCTTTTCTTTCATTGCACTGAATTGAATCTTTTTCATGACACAGTTGTTGTGATCACACTCAGATACTCTGTTTAATTCTTGTTTTACAAGTATTGAATCAATGCTCACATCATCTTCTGCTCCTTGGCAAAGCTTTCCCATTCCGACTCATCCGATGAAGGCCATTCTTGGCAATTTCTTGCGTAGTAGGAGCGGACAAACATTATTACATCATGCCCCATTAGAAGGTTAAATCAGTTCAACAGAAATAATGAGACACATGATCATTCAATACGTGCAAAAGAAAGAGCCTAATGAGACCGTAATGTATCTCCATTTTTCAAGCGCAATAGGGCACTATTATAAGAATTCTTCCTCGTATTCTACATGAAACACAAGCAGGCCTAAAAGCATCAGGCAGATAAATGGAATCTTTAACAAATATGAATCCAGAATGTTTTCAACATGGCTAACCTGTCAAAATATAATCTGATAATACAAATAATGTTTCATTTTCAATGCAGATGGATTCATCAAGAACCAACCTGGCCATGGTTCTGACAAATAAAAAGACCTGAAAGGGTTAGTTTGACACTGAATTGGAGATTCTCTTCATGTCACTGAATCATCTCATTAAAACACCTTGAGTATTAATACTGCAATCATCTTGTGTGGTTGGTTCTTGTTTTACAAGTCCGGAATCAATACTCATCATTTTCCAATCTTTTCGGGATGCCTTCCCACAATTCACAACACCTCATGCAATGTAAGCAAATCTGGCATTGCTGGAGTGCACGAAGAAAGATTGTTATAATGTTATAGCGTGCCTCATTAGAAGGTTAAATAAGTTTAGCAGAAACAGTTAGACATGATGATCATTCAATAATGTGAAAAAAAAGCTAATTGGACAATTATCCCTGTTTTCAAGGAGAGATTCAAAATGTTGGATCATCATTAAGACAAGTAATTCTTCATATTGTACATGAAAACGAAAGTAGACACACTGTAAAACTATATCTCATCAAATTTTATCGGAAAACAGTTGAGGAACAGACGTGTATACCTGCATCTTTGCTTTGTTTTATCATAATTTCTGTCTCACAAACATATCCATCTGTGTATAAAGTTCTTGCATATGTGGCATTGTTATTTAATGTCAGCTTGAGTTTTGCCTTACGGTCAAGGTGATGTCATGCCATCAGCTTCATGTGACAGCAATTAAGGCAACAAACCAATCAGAACTCATAATATCATGCTCCAGGCTCTTGAGTTTTGCTTCTTCCCATTATGCTAATCCATTACCAAAAGTACATGAGAAAACTAACTTTGCGTAATAATTCAATACCTCAAAGATCAACCAGTAACTTGGCAAAGTTCGTGTAATCATCACGGAAAGTTGCCTGCATGAACTTTGAATGCTGCTGATGCCCGAAGTGCTTCAGCCAAATATGAACATAGTGTGATACTTAAGAGTTAGATCCCGCTCTTATATACTTTTAAAATACTGCCTGGCTTCCAGCTACAAATTGACTTGTAGTTGAGTCTGGTTGACACTGAATTGGATGCTTTTCTTTCATTGCACTGAATTGAATCTTTTTCATGACACAGTTGTTGTGATCACACTCAGATACTCTGTTTAATTCTTGTTTTACAAGTATTGAATCAATGCTCACATCATCTTCTGCTCCTTGGCAAAGCTTTCCCATTCCGACTCATCCGATGAAGGCCATTCTTGGCAATTTCTTGCGTAGTAGGAGCGGACAAACATTATTACATCATGCCCCATTAGAAGGTTAAATCAGTTCAACAGAAATAATGAGACACATGATCATTCAATACGTGCAAAAGAAAGAGCCTAATGAGACCGTAATGTATCTCCATTTTTCAAGCGCAATAGGGCACTATTATAAGAATTCTTCCTCGTATTCTACATGAAACACAAGCAGGCCTAAAAGCATCAGGCAGATAAATGGAATCTTTAACAAATATGAATCCAGAATGTTTTCAACATGGCTAACCTGTCAAAATATATTCTGATAATACAAATAATGTTTCATTTTCAATGCAGATTAAATTCGACATAACACATTATCATGCTTACCCTATGCCCTGTTCAAGCACATGACCAGTGCTTGTGTCTTTTTGTATCTTTTGTACAACAAAAGGAAATGTCAGGAAGACACAGTGACGTCGGGAAACCATGACCTCACTTGTGAATAGAGTAGATTGTTATCGAACAAGGTAAATGTCATCCAAAAGAAATAGGAGAAAACTTCACTGGGAGTGTTCGGTGGTTTGGGAGCAACTTTTAAGGTCATCAAATGGCACTAAAGGTTGAGGACCAGGGACCTTTATTTCATTTTAACATAATTTCTGTGTGGCAACATATAAATTTATATCTACATGTACTTATATTCCACTTAGAAAAGATGGTCCTGCTCTCGGCTTCATGTTTCAGCAAGCAGTGGCGTATTGGGGGGGCATTGGGCCAAGCCCCATTTACATGGAAGAGATAGGCAAAGCTGTGGAGCGCCCCGTATTCACCCAAGTCTACTGGAACTGGCCATGCAAATGAGCACAAGCTGCATGCAAATGAGGAAGATATGGCAGAGTAACTTATTACGTAATTGTTTTCTTTCATACTGTTGGAATCTTTAATTGTTATGGATTTTAAAATAACAATAATATTGGATAATAAAATGAATGTTTATACTTTTAAGTTATCAATTCCTCTACAAGTTGTAGGTACAGCGGACAATGGGAGAATCGAACAAAGTGATGTAACAAGTTTAGCTAATTAATCACACAAGGTGTTTTTGGACATTAACAAAAAGCCATGTTTATGAGAAGTTGCATAACCGATCAGTCAACATTTTTTGGAGAATCAAAACAATCCAATTCAAGGAGTCCCTCTGACACTTTGTGTCATAGGCAAAAAACAGGGACTCATGGAGTCTGTATTATCCCCTTGTAATGCCCCCCCCTCTACTGAAGCCATTTCTATATACGCCCCTTCAGGACAGCAAGCCAACCAACCAATCAATGGCCAATCTGAAAGGGTCCATCAAGCTCCAAATTATACTTTTTTGTAGCTCATTGTACTACTCCATAGCAATGAGTGTAAAGTGAGAAGGCCGGCCTAGGCTAATTAGAGTTTTTTAGTTAAGGACCAGACCATAGACCATGGACTTAAGACCACTTAAGTGACTGAAACAGAGCTAATACCACCAAATCCAACAAAACCAGACCAATTGCTGAGGAACAATAGGTTTTAGAGAAACAGAGAACAACAAACAAACAATCGGATTAAATTTAAGTAAGTTTGAATAATTCCATGCTGTGAATAACAAACTTTCAGAAATGCATAACCTTGTTTGCAATATATTGTCAATGCACTGTCTGCAAGTTGACCACTATTTGCTGCCACCTGGGGTGCAAAATTCGCGAGCTCCTGAGAGTGGTCAACAGAATTTCAACCTCTGGAAGAAACCAGGACAGTGAGGAAGAAACCAAGACAGTTCCATCATTTAGTGATGGTCTGGTTTACTTCCAAAAACTCTGTAGGTGTTTAATCTAACTTTGGTTGGCTTCAATTTTAATCAGACAGCTTGTAAATACCAAAATAAGTTGGAACTACTTTTTATCATGGAGGATGTATACATTGTAGCTCACATGTAGTGCCAGTATAGAGGGGGCCACTTGTGGCATGGACAAGACATTTAATTGAGTGTTACACAGCTTTTATGAAATTGTAAATTATATTGTTGTCATAATTAATAAATCTCCATAAAGTAACAGAATAAATACAAATGAGCATTTCTGAGATCACAAAGCAAAAACATTGGCTTTGTATGGACACATGATGAAGTGAGAGAGCATTCTTTTTGGACACTTTTTTGACCACAATTTAACATGCGCTAAATGGCATAAGTAGATTGAATACCATCAAACTTCTGATGAGTGAAATCATCAATTTCACAGGCAAAGTTTATGCTAAAGTTTCAAAACTTTCTTTTTGTCTCATGATTTCCAAACATTTTCATTCAAAGCAGTGGACTGGATATTTGCCAGCAACAATGCTTTGTGAAAGTAGTTTGGCGTAGTAATATGGACAGCTGTTGTGCGGCCTGGTCTTGTGATCTGTCCAAAACAGATCAAATAATTGTTGACTCAATTCGATTTTCCATGGACTGTCAGCATTCTGCTGCCACTTGTCAGTCCCAAACAGAGACAGGTATGGTAGGTAAGCAATAGCAACGGCAAGTTTCCTGTACAAACGTAAATTATAATCTTTCTGGTGTTCACACTCTAATACACAGTCCTGCAATCAGGAAACTGCAAAGATAAATCGTCAATCCTGATTAATTCTATGTGTTGTTTGATCACATACATATGAAAATTAAGCTTTTGTCTGATCTTGATGCAGACTTGGTGTGGACAGCATATATATAAAATGGTTTTGTCTGCAAAGTGCTTACGGCAAATTGAGAGCGTTTTTATGGGTTTAACAAATGGTTGAAAGAAGGAAAAGTCAGAAAGCACATTGCTATTGTCAGCTCTCTGCAATGCTTAATTTATTCTAATACGTCCTGTTTTTAATGCCTGCGGGATTGCCTTTTATAAGATATGTATGAAAAATGTCACTGCAAAACATGACATGTGTCATAATGAGAGAGCAACAGATGTCACTTCAAAGCCAAGGACCCCTTCAGTTCAAACATTTATTGGATGTGTAAAGCCCTCAGAACAATAATGTCCATGAGGCAAAATACTCTAAAGATTAGGAACTTCTAAAGGCTTGAATAGCACATTTCTTATGGCAACATCTTTTTAAAATACTAAGTTACCCTTGTATAAACCGTGCCTCGAAATTGCATGTCATGACCAATGACTATTGACCATCTTGCTGATATGAATGTAATGGGAGTATTTTCCGACGAGAGTAAAGTAACATTAGGATTTTATTTTGCTCACGTACAGTGTTAAAATGCTTGAAGTCATTCAGAAAAGACATCAAATGGCTGATGTACAAGACTTCGTTCAGATATTTGTCACCCATACAGCCATGGCTGTAAGTTTTCACTCAGCAGCCATGCTTCACTATCCATGGGGCAAAAATGTTGACCAATAATAACAAAGCAAATACTTGCTCAATCTTCACTAAATTTTGGGAAATTATAATCTGAATGTTTGATTTGATGTGTGCCCTACACACCCAGACACTCTGGTGAATATTGATATCATATGACAATATACGATCAGAACTGATTATATCTTAAATTTCAACTAAATCAGTATTTTGCCTCACAACTACTATGTAACATTATTTCATTCAACAATTTTTATCAGAAAACTCCATACTGACTATAATTCCTGACAATTTGGTGAAGACTGAGAAAGTATCTGCTGTGTTATGATTAGTCAAAATTTTTGCCCAATAGCGAAGCATGGCTGCTGAGTGAAAACTTACGGCCATGGGTGTATGGTATATATGGCTGTTATATTCAATCTGTGTGTGATAATGGCAATTACTGAACAAGGTTTGCCAAGGAGGAATCATAATGCTAGTTCTTCCCGCTGAAGGTCTCACAAATTAACCTAACCTTCTCCGGGAAAATGTACCTGGAAGAGTTCTTCAGGAACTTACGTCAAGATATTTGACAATCGAGCACTGAGTTGCATCCTTGGTGACAACAATAGGAGAGTTTTAGGCAATTGTGTATATCAAGGCAGTGACTTTGCAATGGATTCTTCTTGCTGTAAGGTCATCGAGCAGAGTTGAGTGTTCGGTTCAAGCTGCCTATTTAGAAGCCTTTGTGGATTGTACATATTTGTCATGAACAAAACACTGTAAGCGCTTGCAAACTCACAAACCTTGGTGTCGTGGGCGTTTTTTGTGAATGCCAATCTCCGCATGCAAGTGCAGTTAATGAGTGATGTGTTGCCTTCCTCCCAACTTCCTGAGCAAAGACATTTTGTTATATCAGATATCAAGCAAGGGACCGCCCTCATTTATGTATTAAGAAGCAGGAGCTATGCCTTCCATGTGCCTCCTTTTAAGCAACATATTGCTTACTTGTACATTACATGTCGTTGTGCTGTTGTGCATGCAAAATGTCTTTTCTGTTAGCTCAGCAACATTATGGTTTGGCTTTGAAGTAGCTCCAAAGCCCGTTTGCCTCTTTTTGCATTATCTGAGCCATTCTGTGTCAGAATTCGAGCAGTATTCTAATAATACTTTTGCTTTCTACTTGCAGCTTCTCCAACTGACAGGATGAATTCACTCGGTGGACGCTAGACATGATTGAGCTCCACTCCGAGTGGTTGGTGACCAGTCAGCCTCTGGATGACCATACAACGCTGGAAAATGTGACCAACCACCAGACACCCTCCAACCTCAGCGGACCTGCAACGCGACATCTTTACTGGTCTCCCGGAATAGCCGCGTTGCAGGTGCTGGCCCTATCTTCGTCTTTCATCGCAGCCGTCCTCGGAAACTCTGTCTTACTATTTGCCTTCTATCGCAGTCCACAAGTTCGAACCTTGAACAATATGTTGACGTTAAACTTAGGAGTGGCAGACATATTACTGGCTGTGGTTGTTCTTCCCCTCTGGATGTCCTACTTGACCAAGGGTGGGTCGTCTACTTCATCCTGCCTTTGCTTGGCCTTCGTCACTGTCCTCTTAGTTCTCTCCTCCATCTGCAGTTTGGCTGCCATTTCTCTAGACAGGTATCTGCTCATTTGCCATCCATTCGATTACCCTCAAGCCCTGACTTCCAGAAGACTTATGCTAGTCCTCTCTTATATATGGATCCACAGCTTGTGTCTAGCCACATTACCAGTATTAGGATGGGGCCATTATACTTACACCCCTGGTGCTGTATCTTTCTGTGGACCTGACTGGAGGGCAAGCTCTTCTCACAGCACCACCATGTTTCTTCTGGGCTTCCTGCTGCCCTTGTCGATAATGCTCATATCTTATACTCAAGTATTCCGAGCTGCCAATAATCAAGCCAAAAGGATAGAGCACATCCAAATGCAGATTACTCATCACACTTACTCCGATGATGAGGAGGATTATGTTCCCGTCAATGTCGATCGACGTCGTCGCCGTTCCAGCGTTCTTCACAAACTCCTACGTCATCGTATGTCCACAGCAAGCTCAGGAAGTATGAGGACTGTAACTTCATTTTCGAGAAATATCAAGACGATAAGGACTGTATTCATAGTTGTTGGTAGGTAAAACCCTTCTTTTAAATTCCTCTTGTTGTTTTGCCGATGAAATTATTATGAAGACAGCAAGACGAGCCAGTTATTATTACTTAATAATCTTACTGTTGTCACCAGGTACGAAAAGGACATTAGTACCAAAAGCACATTAGCTACTTCCTTTGTCAGCGTGTCTGTTTCATTATGTCAAGGAAAATAACATCTCTTTTCGTTAGGAGAAAATTCATAATGTGAAAGAAATGGGAGCGACGTTTTGAGACTGTAAACTGACTATCATGTCTGACTGTTAATTTCCAAATGACAAAAAGAAACAACAAACAATGCTTTGGCAAGTCAGCCAGAATAGATTGAAATTTTTGCTCAAAGTTTGCTGCAAAATGGCTCCGTTGCAATCACACCATAGTTCTTATACAAAGATGGTCGGATGGATAACAACAAATTACAGATTGCCTCTTGTCTATCAACAATGTCAACCTTCTTCTGCAAATAGACAATAACAATGGTATATGTGTTTGCAGAAGCAACATATATTGATGTAGGGGAATTACCCCAGCAAGGTATTACACACAAAGCCAGTGAAAGCCTATAAGCTAGGTCTTTACATTAAACAGGGGGCAAAAAATAAATCAATAAGGACAAGGAAATTAATCTTTCTTTTTTGCAAGGGGGAGGATTCTCTGCCAACTTTGATAAGGCACTTCTATGGCAGCTGTGGGAAAGATCCACACTTAAACTGTGGTCTCAGATTTCAAATGACAAATTACCATCAGTTATTCTGTTGCAAAAAATTGATGAGACGTTGGTGTGAGAATTAAGTATTCAAAATGATAAAACAAAGTCTGTGGAAAATTGTGCAATTTCAATGAGCTAACAGGAGTTGTACTACAGCACTTAATTTGGAATTAATCATTCTTACATGATAGTACTAATTGTACTTCATCAAGGACCAGCCTAAATCTTTTAAACGGTTGAATCATTCTCGCCACATATATGCTGTAACACAATTCATGGAATTCACAGTTACACTCTATATTTATTAAGCAAAAATGCTTCAGCGATATAAACTGTGAAGGTCCACAGAGTTTATATGTCATTGTCATGAGTTAATGGAGGCTTGTCAGAGACATTGGCAGCTTCCGGTCGGGACTTCCTGCGCAAGCCTCCTCATGAAACTTGAATAGATGTGTCACCGAACCATCTAGCTTCTTGTGACAAATGGCTACGCAGGCAATAACAGCTTATGACATCACACTTTGCACATATTTTGAAATTGGACAGTGAAATTTTGGAAAAATATATGCTAAAAAATTTAAATCAATATAACATATATATAAGTCTTGGCTTCACCAGGAAAAGTTCTTTATAGAACAGCACAGGAATTTTTCCTTTTTCTGCAAAACATTCGGATTAATTGTCTTGTTTGATTCCCAGTTGATGAAGGAATTGCTGGAAGACATTTATGAGCAATGCATCTGTTTAAAATGTGGAAGAGACGAGATGCTAATGCTTAATGATTCCTCCTCAACAAGCTTTGTCCTATGGCAATTGAAAATGTTCATATTCGCTCAAGTGTTGCGCTGAGATGCTGTTTTTGCATGGCTTGAGGTCGACTTTGTCCTTGTCATTACATAATGAGGCTGTCTATGACATTGACAGCGTCCAATAAACACATGATTACACATCCTGTGTTGGGCTCTTGTTAAAACTCGTATAGAGTGTGTCACCAAATATTATTTTGGAGTGTGTCACCAAATATTATTTTGGTTTTAGTCAAATCAAGGACAATGACTAATGGTGTTACTAGCAATGGGAAGTTGATGGATGAAAAAAGGAGGTGACTGGTAATATAGTCAAAGGGATAGATATAAATAAATTTGGTTTTCAAGGCTGAGGATTCAGTAATTAACACATCTATATTTGAAACGCTGAACTGGAATAACATATTTTTTGCTTAATTTTTTCTCTCTTGTGTATTGAGAAATAAAAGGGTAACCAATCACATGTCTAAACATTTCAGAGGATTTATAGTTACTTAATATTATATATTATATTATATATGGCCTGGGTGATATTTGAACCTTTATAAAGAAGATATCCACTCTTTTAAAAAAAGTCATTGTACATTAACCTCTGTCTGGCAGAAATGCTTCCAGCGATAAATATTGAAGAAAATCTTTATATAAAAGGCAAATTCCACATAAAGCCTTCAAAGCTTTACAGAGTCTTTGAAACTGCACAACAGACCAGAATGGAGCAATCCACAAGGGATGGGGGAAAAAATCTGTCCTTTGTCTTTAAAAGACAGAGTAAATTCTGTTTCATTTAGTATAGGGGCCTATTAGGGGGTGAAGAGATCTTGATAAAGTTGCCACTGAATACCAACCTTAGAGCAGAAGGAAATAATTCCTTACAAAAATGTTTTGTTTCTGCTAAGGCGCTTGTTTTATTAGTAGATTCAAATACCAGAGTACATACAGTACTACTTCGAGCTTGTCATGATCAAGTTCGGGGGCTGATGAAATTTCATGAGATCTCCTTTTGGGAGGGCCCCCGGGGGGGGGGGGCTACATAAATTTTATGGTTGTGAGACTCAACTTGGCTTAGATATGACCATTATTAGAAGTAGATTATCTCAGCAAGAGAGATTATCTGAGCTGCTGCTTATCTGATTCTCTCTGTTACAGAAATTATCTCAGCTGGAGGTTATCAATTTTTGGGGTGTGATTGGAACATTACTGAGAGCTTTGGAGAACTACTGCAAACAAGCTACTTAACCATTTAAATCATTTATCTTAAGTTGAATATTGAGGACACTCTCACTACTGTGACCATATTGAATATAATTAGATTGGTTGATGTAGCGACAAAGAACAATGCTCCTTAATTGCCTTTATAGTGGGAGCGGTGAAAACCTTTTGCAAACAAGTTGACAATGGTTTTGTGTCTTGTATATCTATTTAGTCAGATCACAAAAGGAAAGGAATACTGATGGAAGATACCATTGAGAAATTGTCCCCCTTTACGGAATACATCCCAAGGGCTTGTTATTTGATGGGTTTTCTTATGCGGACGCCAAGACAAGCCACCTTTTGCATATTGATATCTGTCTAGAAAGAAGACCTATGACCTGCCAAAGCTCATGTCTTATATGGAAAGTAAATGACACGCTTTATAGATCTATGTTTTATTGCCTCGTCCATAATTTATGAAGAATAGGAGACTGTTGCTAATTGGCATTTAGGCTATAGTGCTGGTTGTCTATGGTTTGATTCATGCCATATGAGTATGTCTTCTTTAAAAACAATTTGTTGGGACACACATAGAGGGAGACATCCCTGCTCCGTGTTATTCAGCTCAGATGTTAAATAGGCCATTTTGTATGGCAGCTCTGGCAAAGAAAAGTTTTCAAATCCATGCAGTGCTGCAAAACCAAGTCTCTGTGACTGGCTACTGATCAGCTTCTGCTTATATCTATTCAGGACTTTTATGGAATGTGAGCTGACTGTGCCAACAAATTTCAGTCAGACCATTGACAAAATCTGTTAACTAGTGTTTCACGGAACTGAAGGTATGGCATTGGTAGAAGTACCTTTCTAGTATGCACAATTTATGACCACATTAACATTGAATCTCCAGATGGACATAAGTAAAAACACAAATAATTATATTCACGAAAATTTTTCAAATCTCTAAGTGCAGTACTTTTGTGTCAAATTAAATTGTCGTGGTTACTGTCAAAATTGCAAGCCACAAACTGCGCTTCAACACAAACCGCACCAATGGGAATATCGGTTTTGTTGCATACTGGATAGGATTAATCTTATGAAATTTTCACATGACAGGCACAAAACTTCCAAAAGCGGTCCCACAAAAGTTTTTTTAAAAAAAGTCAATGATAAAGCAGATTTTGAATTTAAAAACTCAAAATTTCCGAGTTAGCATCTTGAAATGAAGCACATGAACCGAAACCTTTAAATAGTGGGGTTTTATGCATGCCCAGGATAGAAACACATACACAGACAATCATTCCATATCAATATTCTCAAAAATCTGAATAAAACATCATTTTTTAAGATTTTGACAAAAGGCTCCAGTAGGGGGCGGGTCAGCATTGAAACTTAATTTTTGTAGACAGCATCTCAGATCCAGAGCACAACTATCTTCTTAGCAGAAGCTTTTCCTCATCTGGCTAATATATCTTCTACGAAGAAAGTGACCCACGTCACAAATTTCTGTGTACTTAGAATAATCTTTCAATTTTTTTAATAGCCAGGATAATTCATTGTTTTTTTGTTGCACGGTAGCAACGTGGCCTGACGGCCGAAGCGGTAGAGCAGTGGCTCACTGACAATGAATTTTTCAAAAGTTGCAAAGTTTTGGACCCTATTGAAGAGGACCTGGGTTCGAATCTCGGCTGGGGAAATGAGACAAGGAAATTCACTTGTTTAATGTCATACTCAATATAGCCTATTGTATTGGCAAAACAAGAATATCAAATAAAGACAAGCGGGATTTGAAGCCAAGAAGTTTAGATTCCAAATTCTGCACCAACTATCCTGCGCACTGCAAGAGCTAGTGAAGGTCCCGAACTTCAATAAAAGTTTCCCTAACGGAAATGCCATGAACTAAATCTTTGAGACTCAGTGAACCTATTTATAGCTCAAAGTTATACAAAATAACGAATCCATTTAAATAGTGCAATGAATGCTCTGTAGCTCAGTTGGTACAGCTACAATCATGATAGGGAAGTAATTCTCATGAGAAATTTCCACTTTTTCTATTAAATTCGTAGAATAGAAAATATTATATCCATATTGATTTTTATTTCAAGTGCAAAGTAAATGACTTAAATTGAAAATAATAATTTAATTTAATGACAAAGCAAAGGCTAGGCTTTGCCTTCATTCAATGAAATACACCAATTGATACTTCATGCGTTAAAAATTCAATGAAAAAGTATTCTTTTAATGTTCCAATGCTGACTACAATTCTTTTTTTTAAAGAATTTTTTTTATTAATTTCATCCTCTTTAATTGTGGTTGAGTAAAATATCCCTTTTCCCTAACTCATCAAGCATGTAAAATTGTAAACTTTCCTGGCTTATCAAAAAAAATTGTGGAAAGAACAGCTAAGTTGTTGAAATTAACGATCAGAGGAAATTGAAATTTTGTGACTTTAATTTTCGACAGTAACCAGGACGATTTAATTTGACACAAAAGTATTACACTTAGAGATTTGAAATGTTTTGTGAATATACCTGATGCAACTTCTAGAAGTGTGCAAATTTTCATCTTGATACGTTAAGAGAGAGTACTATTTCTAGCCTCTTTGGAAGTGTGCATTTTTAATGTTGCTGAGTTTAGTACCAAAGACAGAGAATCTGATGGTTGACTTCTAATCCACTGATGCAACCTCTTTTGGTTGGTACAACCAAAATCCCATCAAAACAAGTTGTGCTGGAATGACAGAAATAGGATCAGTAGACTTCCATCTCTAGAATTCATCTGGCAAGATGAGTTTCAATCAACAAAATTAGAGAAAGTGGTTATTTTGCTTTGGTATGAGAAGTATATTGTACCAACAAACAGAATCCTATTAATTGTAGATTGTCTACGCACTGAAGAAGTATATTGCTATTTACCATGCAGACGCTCTCTAATTGACATGCAATGCTATAAGTGATACAGTAATGTAGGCATGCAATCAGTTACCAAAACAAAGACAGCAACTGTTGCCATATGTTTTGTGTGCATGTGTATGTGGATATTATAGTGTAGATACTGTGCAGAAAGGTTGTTCGCCACTGTTTTATTGTTTATATAGTTGTTATGTCATAAATGAGTATTGCTATGATTCTGGCAGGTAACAAATTAATATGGCAATCCGGTTTTTTCTTGAAATTGGTTCTTTTTAAAAAACAGGATTGCTTTATTCACATGAGCCCAGGGCCCTAGGGTGATATTTGAATGTACAAATAAAATTATTAACTAACTTGCTTGTGTTGCCCGTACGTAACACTTGCGAACTGAGCCAACTTGCCCGACAAACTTGCAACGGACTTGCTTGTGTTGCCTGCATATACTGTATAGCACCTGCGAACCAGCCAAAATCTTGCCTAACAAACCAACTTGCACGTGTTGCAAAGTCGTAGCACTTGCGAACCGAGCCAACTTTCCTGAAAATCTTGCCTTAATAACTTGCTTGTGTTGCCTGTTCGTAACACATGCTAAACTAGTGAAGCTGCCACTCTGCCACATAGGCCAGTCCGCCCGTGACTCTCTCCATCTTTAAAAGAAAATACTTTCTCATTTTATAAGGTTATCTGATAAAAGCCATCCACAAGGGACTGAGGTCTGAGGAATAAATCTCCTAATTTTTAAAAGACAGAGAAAATGCCAGTTATTTGTTGAAAGTTATCCAATGTTATATCTTTTGATTCTGCAGGATTTTCTCCAGCAACAAAATACAAAAATTTACTGCTACTTTTCAATGAAGATGAATATGGAATTATGTCACCTACTAATCCAATACCATAAACATAGTGCTACATTAAAGGAATTTCATAGAGACAGCCATGGTTGAATTGCTTATGCATCAACTTAATCGGGGAATTTTGACAGTATCTTTGTTATTCTGAAATAAAACAAGATACCAAATGTTTCGTTTATACATATGTTTATAACTACATCACACTCTCATTGCTCTTGAGTTATTGCAAATATATATTCCATTGGCTTGTTTTTTGTCAATCTCAGAAGCCACACTCACATTTCATTATAAGTGATTAAACAGTATTCCGAAATTTGAAAACTTTTGTTGAGCTTTATTCATATTTAAATTTGTCCATGTGCAAAAGTTTCTTCACAAAAAGTTGCTAAACTCAAGAACTTTGCAAGTTATGGCTTCGCTGGATATTTCTGGGAATGTATTAGTATCGTTCTGGCAAAGGAATACATTATCACTGTTTCAACAAAGCAAGCAACACTAAAAACATGAAAATGGCCATATATTTCACTGGGAAAAACTTCAATTAGGGCCTGGCTTGGACTTCAAGAGCATCCAGCCTTTTTTCAATACTCCATAAGATCTTTTATATAACTTAGTTGATGCTTGTCCTGCTTAACCATTTACTGTGCTGCTCATTTGTGAAAGTTCCTCAAAGGTTATAATACATCTCCTAAGTATTTCTTTGCCTTAAGATGCATGTTTGTTGTATCAAAAATGACTATGAGAAGTTATCTTTACTGTCACAAAATGATCTTGAGAACTTGGTTATCTTAGGAGAAGGTTATCTTTACTGTCCGCTCAATTTCATCTCCTTTGTCTTTGCAGCAAATTACAGAAACCTTCATAAGAATTGCAGCAAATGATCGAGATTGGTGCCTCAAAAGTGGTTGGTCAGGGTCATCTTTATGAATTTAATTTCATATTATGAAAAATCAACTCTACCCCTTGAAGAGGTGGCTTCTCTTTGGAAATTGCAAGCAGATAGGCAAGGCTTTGCTCATTTGGAAGATATATGAACTATATGATGCTTAGCTGGTAATAACTTTTGTTTGTGTTTTACTCAAAAACTCTTATGGTATGTTGATAAACAATTTTTGTGATTCCTGAAGTGTTGCGTTGAGGGGCCTGTTACTTAATGGTTTGAGGTCGAGTGTTCCCTTGTAGTTACATAATGAGGCTGACAGTGAGCGCATCCTGCGTTGGGTGCATGATAAAACTAGAAGACTGTGTCACCAAATATCATTTTGGTTTTAGTCAAATCAAGGACGCTGACTGATGGCATTACTGTGAATAAGAAGTTGATGGAAGGAAAAAGGAGATGACGTTTCCGTGTTGAAACCGGCTCACAAATGCAAATTACAATCTCTATCACAACTGGACCATTCTAAACTCGTAATGTAGCCGAAAGGATTGAAATAGATAAATTTGGTTTTTGCTGGGGATTCAGTAATTCTTTAAAAAACACCTTTTGATGCATGCTTATTATTTTATACACTGAAATTTGCAAGTGGAAATGATTTTATTGAACTGGTATTGTTCCACAGATTTGACATTATGTTAGACCATAGATTGTTGCATAGTTTTGGATTACCAATGACTCTGATTGGATATTAGAGTATATGATTATTCTCAAAATAGCTGATATTGCATTATTTGTGGCAGCTGTCAGAATTGGCAAGTTTGGCAAGTTTTATTTCTGCTCAGAACATATACATATTATGGAGCACCAAGTATAATATAACAATAACCGAATCAGGTTTTAAACCAAAATAAATGAGACTAGTAATTGAGCAAACACCATGTTTTGCTGAATTTTTTCTCTCCACTTTTTTCATGAAGAAACAGGTACTGAATCACTTTCCAGGACCTCAAAAGTTTCAAAATTAATATATGCATGAAAAAAAAAGGCAAATTCCGCATAAGCCTTCAAAGCCCTACCGAATCTTTGAAACTGCACAAAAAGACATAATGGAGCAATCCACAAGGGATGGAGGAATGGGTCCCTCCTTCATCTTTAAAAGACAAAGTAAATGCTGTTTCATACAGTGTAGGGGGCTAAAAGGATGTCACATCTAAGAGCAAGGGCAACAAATTCCATACGAAAAGTTCCAGTTGCTGCTAAGGACCTTGTACATTATTAGTAGATTCAGATATCAGAAGACATGCCATACTACTTCTAGCTTGACATGTTTAAGTTAGTAGTTGATGAAATTTCAGAAGATCTCTTGTACGTACATTGTATACAAGTTTGATTATACTCAACTCTAGGCTTTGATATGACGATTACTTTTAGTAGCTTGTCTCTCAATCAGACATTAGGCCTACCTTTAATGCTGTTTATCTTTTTCCTTCTGACAATTTTGGAAGATTATATCATTTCAATTGTTAGTCTTTAGTTGAATATTGCGGACACCCACTTAATGGCCAAATTGAATATAGTGAGGGTGGTTTATATAGCAACAAGGAAAATGCTCCTGTGCTGTGGAGTAAGGTGTAAAACATTTTTGGAAACAACGGTTTTGCAGAAGATCCATTTCTTGTACATATGTAAAGTTAGTTCACAAAAGGAAAGAAATGCTTTTGGAAGATGCGTTTCAGAAATTGTCCCCTTTTCGCAATACATCCTAAGGGCTTGTTCTTTGATGGGTTTTCTTATGCTGATGCCAAGACAAACCACCTTTTGCATTTTGATATCTGTGTGGAAAGAAGACCTAAGATTTTCCATATGTCATGTTTTATATGGAAGTAAATAACAAATCTATAGATCTATGTACTATTTCTTTCTCCCCAATTTGCAAAAAGTACGAAGCTGATGCTGGTTGGCATAGGCTTGTGCTAGTTGTCTTGGGTTAGATTCATGCCATATGTGTTGTTTGAGAACAATTTGTTGGGGCACATGCAGGGAGAAACATCCCTGCTCTGTGTGATTCAGCTGAGATGTTAAATTGGCCATTTTGTGTAATAGCTTTGGCAAAGAAATGTTTGAGTTTAAAACCAGAGTTTGTTTTTAGAACATGATATGAATATCTTTTCAGTAAAGCAACATATGCTGAAATGCAGTGCTGCAACCAGAGGTTCTTACTTAGAAGTCCATAGTGTCCTTTCTGTGACTCAATGAGGCTACTGTCGACTTGTGACTTGATCAGCTTCTGCTTAGTGCTTCAGTGCAGTACTTTTGTGGAATGTGAGCTGACTGTGCCAATAAATGTCAGTCGAATCATTGACAAAACATGATTGTGTTTTGTGGAACAGATGGTACGACACAGGTAAAAGTGTCTTTGCCGCATGGAAGATATAAGACCAAATAAACATCAAAACCAGTAACTGTTGTGCTATGGTGACAGAAATATATATCAATCAGTAAAATTGGAGAAAAAGGTTATGTTGTATTGTCATGAGAAGTACATTGTACCAACAGACAGAATCCTATTAATTGCAGATTTTCTGCGGACTGACAAGTATATTACTATGTCTCATGTAGATGCTCTCCATTTGACATGCAATGCTATAAGTGATACGGCAATGTAAGCATGCAATCAGTAACTGAAACAAAGACAGCAACTGTTGCCATTTGTATTACGTGTATATGACACTGTATGTTGATTATACATAGTGTACTGTGCAGAAAGCAAATTTGCCACTGTTTTATTGTTTATATAGTTTTTATGTCATTAATGAGTATGACTGTGGTTCTTTCAGGAACAAATTAATATTGCAATCAGGTTTTTTTCTTGATGGTGGTTCCTTTTGTATAACAGGATTGCTTAATTCACAGGAGCCTAGGGAGATATATGATCGTACAAATAAAATTATTTCAATGCATAGAATTTTCCTAGAAAGAACCCTAATTATCAAAAAAAAATTCGATATATATTTACTTCTGCTCAGCAGATTAAAATGCCTTTGCAGCAGAAATCTTTACTTAAAGCAAATTCAGCGTAATGCCTTCGGAAGCTATGTCAGGTCTATGAAATTTCTTGATTGCCAAAATGACGCCATCCACAGGGGGACTGAGGTCTAAGGATAATTATCTCCATCTTTAAAAGAAAATGCAATTTCATTTGATAAGGTTATCTGATAAAGCTATCCACAAGGGAAAAGGTTTGAGGAATAAATCTCTTCATTTTTAAAAGACAGGAAAAATGCTAGTTCATTTTGGAAAGTTATCCAATATTACATATCTTGATGCTGTGGGGATTTCTCCAGCAACAAAATAAGAAATATACTGCCATTTTTCAATGAAGATGAATTTGAAATTATGTCAACTACTAATCCAATATCATACACATAATGCTACATAATAGTAGTTCCATAGAAACAGCCACTGTTAAATTGCTTTGGAATCAACTTAACCGGGGATATTTGACAGTATCTTATTATTCTGAAATAGAATGAAATACCAAATGCTTTGTATATACATATATTAATAAATCCATCATGCTCCCCTTGCTGTAGAGTTATTGCAATTATATTCCATCCTCTTCTTTTTGTCAATCTTAGAAGCCATACTCACATTATCACTATAAGTAATTACTAATTAAACAGTATTCTGAAATTTTACAGCTTATCTTGGGCTTTATTCATATTTAAATTTGTCCATGTGCATAATTTCCTTGACAAAAAGTTGCTAAACTCAAGTTGAAAGTTATAGCTTGGATGGATACTTTTGGGAATGGATTAGTATTTTTCTAGCAAAGTAAGACATTGTCACTGTTTCAACAAAACAAGGAAGAGTAGCAGTGCAATGTCATTACGGAGAACATCATCACGAACATTAAAATCGCAAGGCAACCGTGCATTTACTGTGAAGGCTCCAGTTCCCTGGAATGCCTTACCACTCTCACTAGGTGGTGCAGCAATTTTTCAAGCTTTTAAAGGACTTAAAACTCATCTGTTTCAATTTTTTTATGGTGACTAAATGATGTTCAATCAGCCTTTTTTCAATTATTTATGAGAACTTTTATAAAAGGGAGTTGAAGCTTGCTCTGCTCAACAAACTGTGATGCTCATTTGTGAAAGCTCCTTAAAGGTTAAAATGCATGTCCGATGAATGTCTTTGCTATCAGATGCATATTTGTTGGATTCAAAATGTCTATGGGAACTGAGCCATCTTTGGAGAAGGTTATCTTAATTGTCCTCTCAAATTCAGCTCCTTTGTTTTTGTAGCAAATTATAGAAACCTTTCTTTTTTCTTGTGGTAATCCCTCCCATCAATTTTGATGATTATAGGGATGCGCATGAGTAGTTAGTAGTGTCAGGTAGGATAAAAACTGCGATAGAGAGTAAGGTAAAAAGGATAAAAAAGGGACAGAGGTTGGTGGGGGTGGTTAGCAAGGGGGGGACTGATTATTTATGGGGTGAAGATGCTCAGCCTAGCCTTGAAGGACTCCAGGCTAGGGGCTTCTTCGACGCTCGCCGGCAGTTTGTTCCACTGGGGGATCGACCTTATGAAGAACGTATTCTGGTGGTATTTTGTTGTGGATGACACTTGTACCAGTTTCTGGTCATGGCTTCTTCGGCTGTGGCTGTCAGCTCGGGTGAGGTACAGGTAGCATGGGATGTTGTGCAGTATCTTAACCTTCTTTTAGGCAAATGACCGAGATTGGTGCTTTGGTTGTGATTTGTCATTGTCATTTGTATAAGAATTCAATTTCACGTTTTGAAAATCAACTCAACCCTTTGAAAACCTGCCTATTCATTGGAAATTGCAAGCATTGCATCATTTAGGAGATATATGTGATGCATGACTGGTGATAGCTTGGTGTATTACTCAACAGGGTCATTGGAATGTTGATAAACAATTTTTGTAAATATATACTGAAGTGTTTCGTTGAGGAGCCTCCTGCTACTTAATGGTTTGAAGTCGAGTGTGTCCTTGTCATTATATAATGAGGCTGTCAGTGACATTAGCAGCTTCCGATAAACATGTCCTGTACTTGGCGCTTAATAAAACTCTAATAGACAGTGTCACCAAATATCATTTTGGTTTTAGTCAAACCAAGGATGCTGACTAATTTCGTTACAATGAATGAAAAGTTGATGGATGGAAAAAGGAGCTGATGTTTCTGTGTTTTTACCAGATTACAAATGGCAATTACGATCTCCATTACAACTGGACCTTGCTTGTCCCTTTCTAAACTCGTGTTGTAGATAAAAGGATAAAAATAAATAAATTTGGTTTTTGAGGCTGAAGTTGGGGATTTATTAATTCTTTAACAGACTCTTTTTGATGCATGCATATTATTTTATGCACATAAAGTGCCGAGAGGAATATGATGATTTTATTGAACAGGTATTGTTTCACAGATTTGGCATTGTGTTTGTGATGCTTGCCTATAGTTTTGGATAACCAATGACTCGGACTGTACAAAGTGCATTGAGAATTGACAGGTAATGAATCACCAATATATTGACATATCTGAGGATACATATATCTACTTGGGGCTCTGCTTATGTGACAAGAAAGATTTTTATTTGGCCTGTTGACTGGACTTCAGAAGTTTCAAAATTAATATGATATATGTTGTTGCATGATATTTTAAACATGTATAAAATAGATATCATCTCTTTAAGAAAATGCACATTAACCTCTGTCCAGCAGACATGCATTTTCCAGTGATGAATATTGCAACAGAGTCATGTTTTACATAAAAGGCAAATTCCCCATAAAGCCTTCAAAGCCCTACCAAATCTTTGAAATTGCTCAAAAGGGCATAATGGAGCAATCCACAAGGGATGGAAGAATAGGTCCCTCCTTAATCCTTAAAGGACAGAGTAAATGCTATTTCATTCACTGTGGTGGCCTTAAAGAATGTCACATCTTTATCAAGTTGCCTCTGAACACCTACCTAAGAGCAAGCGCAACAAATTCCATACAAAAAGGTTTCGGTTGCTGCTACGGCCCTTTAACATCATTAGTAGATTCGGATATCAGAAGGCATACCACACTACTTCATGCTTGACATGTTCAAGTAAGAAGTTGATAATATTTCAGAAGATCTCCTGTAAGTTTATGCACATTTGATGATTGTTAGACTCAGCTTGGCTTTGATGTGATGATTACTTTGAGCAGCTTATCTCTCTATCTAGGCATACCTTCGCTACTGCTTATCTAATTCCCTCTGACAATGTTGACGATTTGGAAAACTACCACAAACATGTCATTTAATCATTTCAATTGTTAATCTAAAGTTGAATATTGTGGTCACCCACTTCCATGGCCAAATTGAATAAAGTGAAAGTGGTTTATGTAGCAACAAAGAAAAATGCTTCTTTGCTTCTATGGATTAAGGTGTAAAAAATGTTTGCAAACAAGCTGGCAATGGTTTTGTAGAAGATCCATTTCTTGCATATCTCTTAAGTCACAAAAGGAAAGAAACGCTTATGGAAGATGCCATTCAGCAATTGTCCCCTTTTCGCAATACATCCCTAGGGCTTGTTATTTGATGGGTCTTCTTATGCTGATGCAAAGATTAATTCACTGGAATAAGTAGCTAATCCAAATGCTAGTTGTCTCGGGTCAATTAATGCCACACATGTATGTCTTGGTTCGGAACAATTTGTTGGGACATGAAAAGATAGAAACATCTTTGCCCTAATTCATTCAGTTTAGACGTTAAGTTTTGCATGAAAGTTTTGGCAAAAAAAAGTTTGAGTTTTTTTTTTTTAAATGATGTGAATCTCTTTCCATTGAAGCAACATATGCTAAAATGTAGTGAGCAAATTCAAGACAAACTCATAAGTGTATTAAATATGGCCGCAGTGCGTTTATTAATCACGCAAATGAAAGACACACAAGTACAGACAGGTCACAAGCATACATACTAAGTTCACATACAACACATACAAGGAGAGGAGGACACTAGGGCGTACCAAAAAACAACAATGTTCTTTGATTTTTGCACCTGTCGGAGGAATTGTGCCTTTTGGTGAGTGAATCAGTTGGAAAAAAAAGTTTTTGAAATCGGTCAACTCCTCACGCCGGTTTACCCCCTTTGAATAATAGGGGGTCCGAAAACACCAAAAATCGCCGTTTTTATGCAGTTTTTGTCACTAAAGAGAGTCATAGATGAAATATTTCACCCAAATTGCTGTGCATACCCATCAGGCAAGGTTATGACATCTATATAAAACAAACTTGACAATTTTGTTTATGGAGTTTTGCCCTTTTTTAAGCAAAAATGCAAAAAATTACAATTTTTCGCTTCGTTTTAGCATGTTTTTCTTAGATACCGTGCCACTATAGATACTTTTCTTGACAGATGAATATGTTTTTATTTATTTATGAAGCCATTTTATCCCATTGGTGACATCCTTGTGAACCCTGAAGTCTTTAAAAATAAGCCATCTATTGCAAATAATTCTTTTTTTACTCAAGTTGATGCTGTGAAATTATTAATCTTGTCGTTTGTCTTGTTACTTATGACTAAAGTACCTATGAAATGTACAGTTTTACACTGCAGTTCGTGCTTCAATTCCATCATGGTTTTTAGTTTTATTTATTATTTTGTTGCTAGTATTATCAATTACTATATTTGTTTGCAGTTGAGATGCCTATATTCTCAATTGCAATGATCCTACAACGAAAATGGATTATAAAGACTGATTTATGTGTACTTTGCTAATCATTATGATGTAGGAACCCTAAACATACTCAATGCTACAAAATTGATAAATTGTTTTATTGGTCAACCTCTCACAGCAAATCTTTATCAACCATCAGTTATCAGAAACAATTCTGCTTGTCATTGTCTTAGCTTGGTAAAGTAATTGATACTGACTCTATGCCAGCTTGAGATTCAGATTGGGTTTTAAACTCCTCACGATAAGTTAATTTTATGAGACTTGTTACTACTTATGGCTAGTTCTCACGGAGACGTATCAGAGGGTTTAAGTGACGGCGTTTCTTATATTTCCAGGAAAGGGCAAAGATTTGAGCATGTTCGCCGTCAATTTTGGCTTTACGGCGCAACAGGAACAGCATGCGTCGCTTTAAGAGGTCTTTCTACGCAATTCCTAGAAATTTGACGATGCAGGAAAAAAAGATTCAACCGGTTGAATCTTTGCGAGGAAAGAAGTGGTGAAGCAAGAAGAAGCGTAAAAAGAAATCAATGCGCGCCGCAGATTTTTAAAGTTGCGACGCACAAAGAAGAGCTTCGACGCAGAAACAGCAGTGTAGCAGAAAGCTCTTGCTTCATGTCACATGTTTCAGACACGCGTCGCAGAAAGACACATGTTCGACGCACGTGAGAGGGTGCGCGCCGCGTCTTTTGGACCCCCAATGCAGCAGACAGAGTGGCGCCTGAGTGCATGCGTTGTTCTATTTTTAGCATCAACCCTTTGTCTGCGTGTCACCCTCTTTTTGCGCAGCGGCTGGGGCAGCAGCAGCGAAGCAGGGGGGGCGAAGGAGGGGGAAAGAGGCGGTCCGCACCCTGCATATATATAGAGGAGGCCAGTTTAGAGCACCATACCCACTCAGACCTTCGACCAGAACACACCTAGAATCCACGACACTATTATCAACTGCTACATTTGCTGCTACTTTTGTTGCTACAATTGTACTTCAAATTGCTGCTACAACATGGGACCAAAGAGGAGAAAGGGCACCGTCGTCACCAGGGCACCAACCAAGCTCAGCACCAGGTCAACACTCCACACTCCTGGGAGCACTCCAGTGACAACTCCAGCTACAACTCCAGCTGCAACTCCTCTCCATGAACCTTCAGATGCTGCAGTGACTGCCTTCTTTACTACAGCCATGGCAGACCTCTCTCTACCTGGGCTCTACACCTCCACTACAGCTGGCAGCCAGACGAAGACCACCACTTCAACCACCAAAGCCACTGTCGTCAGCGAGACCATCTTCGAGGGCCGGCCAGAAGACAACACAACAGAAGAAGATCCTTCAGTTGAACTCTTTGAAGAGGAAGGAGACAAGCCTGCTGACAAGCCTGCCAAGCCTGCTGCCAAGCCTGCTGACAAGCCTGCCAAGCCTGCTGCCAAGCCTGCTGCCAAGCCTGCTGCCAAGCCTGCTGCCAAGCCTGCTGACAAGCCTGCTGATAAGTCTTCCACGGGTCTTCCAGAGCCTACTGCCAGGTCTACTCCAAAGAAGCAGACTCCAAAGAAGCAGACTCCAAAGAAGCAGACTCCAAAGAAGCAGACTCCGAAGAAGCAGACTCCCAAGAAAACAGCAGAGAGCCAGCCTGTTCTTGCTCTAGACAGAGTGGCCATCCATGAGGACACCTTCGAGGAGGAAGAAGAAGACTCTGCTGATGACACCCCTGCAGCTGCTGAAGCCAAGTCCAAGGGCAAGAAGGGCAAAGGGAAGGCCCCCAAGCCAAACATCCGCAACAACCTGGGCATCACAGCTGAACAAGAAGATGACCTCATCAACTGGTACAAGGAGCATCCTGTGCTGTACATGAAGGGGACCAGAGGCTACAAGGGGAACGAGAAGCTGCTGCTGGACTCAGAAAAAGCAAAGGAGCTGGGCCCCAAGTACACCTCCCACGACATCTTCAACTGGAGGAAGACAGTGCGCACTCACTTCTCCAGACTCGTCAGGCCTGAAGCTTCAGGAGCCGCCAGGAAGGAGACGCTCACAGAGAGGGACGAGTACATCCTGAACAACTGTCGGTTCCTGAAGGACTCCATCGTCCACAAGCCAGGGAAGGAGCTGTCCGCCATCTCTCAACTGTCTGCCAACCGGCCAGCCTCAGACTCCGATGATGAAAGCTACAACCCTGAGGATTCCCTGCCAGCTTCCTATGACATGCCGGACCTGCCACCTGAACAGCCAGCACAGGACAGACCTGACAGCCAGCAGTCCCAAGTCTTCCCTGGAGCACCAAAGCCTGGAGCCGCTGCCAAGGGAACCAAGAGGAAGGCCCCAGGAGATGAAGCCATGCACTCCGCCATGCACGTCATCGCAGGCAGCATGCAAGCCATGTCCTCCGCCAAGAAAATCCTGAAAGGCTCTGGCTGCAAGATGTGCCCCGACCACCAGGAGTTGACACCCGACCAGGAGTACTGGAGGATGAAGTGCCAGGACCTCTACCACGTGGGAGTGCACGCCAGCCCTGAAATCAGGAGGCAGATGGTCAGGACCATTGCAGAGGCCGCCCTCTACTGGGATGATGAGGTCACCCGCCAGTCAAGACAGCATCAGGAGCACACCTTCCAGCCTCCTCATCCTCCTCAGCGCCTGCAGATGCCACCTCCTCCTCATCCTCCTCCTTCTTCGACGTATGTGCCATCACACCACCAGCACCATCCCCAGGCTTCCAGCAGCAGCCATCACTACCAGCAGCACCAGCCCAGGGAAGGAGGATCCTCCAGGCAGACTCCCAGCTACACCCCGATGCAGCCCAGCCACTCCACCATGACACTGATGATGGATGCACAGGAGAGCCCCGAGAAGTACGGCTACCCCCCTGGACCCAGCTTTGGTCAACCGGCCGCCCATCACCAGCACCAGCCTTCCCCTTCGCCCAGTTGGACTTCAGGTCTCCTTTCTCCACGAAAGTAGAAGACCAGATGCAGCAAAGACAACAAAAAACCTTGGCCCTTTTAAGGGCCACCAAATCCTCCCAAAAGGGCAGGCCACGTACACATCTTATGTTGACAAAAAAAAAAGAGCTTGTGTTGACCGAAAAGAGCCAAAAAAGAGCAAAAAAAACGTTGACAATCCCCAAAAAAAAAGTCCCCCAAAAAAAAAGTCCCCCAAAACAAAAGTCCGGTCCTGGCCTTCATTAAAAGTAATCACCTTCATAAAAGCAAGGTGCTAGTTCCCCCTTTCTTTGCCCCAAAACATACCAAGTGCAGCACTAGTACAAGTGCTGCATTCTTTGGTATAAACATATTTTTATTGCACTAGTACAAGTGCATGAATTTCTTAATTAAAATGTAATGCACTAGTACAAGTGCTTTGCTTTTAAAAATTGTGTTGGTTGGTTGCACTAGTACAAGTGCATCACTTTGTAATTTCACTTGTCTAGCTCAAGTGGCAGGTAGATAGCTAGATAGCTAGCTAGATAGATAGAAAGATAGATAGCTAGATAGATAGCTAGATAGATAGCTTGATAGATGGAACACAATGCTCGTTACATATATACACTGCAGCAAAAGAAAAGCAGTTGTCGTCACTTTGCAGGGATTGGACTTGGATAGATAGATAGATAGATAGATAGATAGATAGATAGATAGATAGATAGATAGATAGATAGATAGATGGATGGAGGGATTGATTGATTGATTGATTTTTGGGCTTGTTTTGTCAACATAGGATGTGTACATGGCCAGCTCAATTGGGAGGATTTGGTGGCCCTTAAAAGGACCTGGGGTTTGTTGTTTTGAATGCATCTTCTTCAGATTTTCTCCAACTGCCAAGGGACACTTCCTGCCGGACTGTTGACCCAGTCACGTAGGTAGTCTCGAGCAGCCTTGGCATCTCTGGAGGCATTTCCGTGTCGAAGTGGTTCTCCTAGGTCTCCTAATTGACGGTCTCCCCTCCAAACTCCTTCAGTGACGTCATGTGTCTGTGGATCTTCTCTGTCCATCACTTCATTGTCACGGGCATGGTGGACGCCTACTCTGTCTCGCAGAATGTTGTGTAGAACACAAGCAGCCATTGTGATGTATGTCACTCTTGTAGGTCGTTGGGGCATGGTGGTCAGGAAGCATCTGAACCTGTTTGACAGCAGACCGAAGGCATTCTCCACCACTCTCCTGGCTCTTGAAATCCTGTAATTGTAGACTCTGGAAGGAATGTCAAGGTTCTTTCTTGGCACTGGTTTGAGCAGCCATGTCTTCAGGGGAAATGCCTCGTCACCCACGATGTAATATGGGAAAGGATTGTCTTCTGTGCCAGGTAGAGGTTCTGGAGGTGGTAGGCCTAGATCTTCCTCGTCCAGGAGTTGTCGAAGTACTGTGTCCCTGAAGACGCCGCCATCAGATGCACTTCCTTGACAGCCAGCCTGCACATAGATGAACTTGTAGTTGGCATCAACGAGGGCCATCAGGACAATGGAGTGAAATCCCTTGTAGTTGTAGAACAAGGAGCCTGCAGCCTTGGGACATCGGATTGCGACGTGCTTGCCATCCAGAGCTCCAATGCAGTTGGGCAAGTTCCATTTCCTCTCAAAAGCCTTGGCTATCTCCTTCCATCTTTCAGGCTGTGTGGGTAGTGCCAGCTGTCTTTCGAAGGCATGAACGATGGCAAGGCAGACCTCAGGGATGAAGTTGCAGATGGTGTTGGGTGCCACACGGAAAGCATAAGCTAGGGACTTGTAGCTGTTTCCTGTTGCCATGTACCGCAGGGTGATAGCCAACTTCAGACCAGGTTCCAAAGCCCTCCTCATGTTGGTGTCTTGCTTAGCGATGAGTGGTCCAACAGCTTCCAGGATTTCAGCAAAGATGGCAGGGGGCATTCTAGTGTAGTTGTAGTAGCCGGACACGTCACGCACTTGCAGTTCAGGCAGCAGTTGATGGAAGTGACCATGTTGTTCCCTCTGCAGCAACCAGTTGCGAATCCACCACCTTTTCTGTCTCCTGGCCCTCCTCCTCCTCTGTCTCAAATAGACAGCTCCGATAGCAACAGCAGCAGCACCAGCCACAACAATAATTTCTTCTTCATTCATCATGCATATGTTCAGTAGGCAGTCGTTGTGTTCTCATTGAAGGGCAATCAGCAAATGAAGCAAGGAGGTCCTCTGTGTCCCTTTTTATAATGACCAAAAGTGACTCCTGCAGCAGCGAAACACACTTTGCCGCAGCGCTGCAACAACAGACGTTCGTCGATGCTTAAGAGACCTTCGTCGCTGCTTAAGGCAAGGACGACGAAGAAGGTCAGCATCGACGCGCCTGTAATGTCCTCGGCGCTTTATGAATGCATGTGCGACGATGAACCATCAAGTTACGCAGTAACAAGTCCCTAAATGCGGCGTTGCATCCTTACAGTCTTCGGCGAGGCTGTCATTTTCAGCGACGCATCTTACCTCGGGTGTACGCCGAAGGTTTCCTGATGCGTCGCAGGTCGCCAATTTCAGACGTAGCTGCCTCACAACCATCAGCGGCGTAAGAGGAAACAACATTGGGCGAAGTAAAAGCAGCCTCGCCGAATTCCAAAACAAAGTGCGACGCGTCTGTTTGGAACTGCGCTGAGGAAAGAGAGGCGTAACGCGGCGAAGAAAGCTTAAGAAGCGCCGCGGACACCTCAAGACTCACCGCGGCTACTAACTTTAAGCGTCGCACATGACACTAATTGATTACGTAATGTGCCAAAACCAACGTTCTACGCCACAACCTTCCAAGAAATGACTTCTCTTGATGCGTCGCTCTCAAATCGCCGTCGTGAGAACTAGCCATTAGATTACCATGATTTCTGAATGAGTTAGACATCATGAAATTAGATCATTCCCACAATGCAGACACAACACTGATTCAGTAAAAGTATTAAAGGCGGAATGGGCTATCACAAATCAAATCAAAAAGAAAAATGAATAAAATTTACAACTTGAAATATTCATTTATTTGTGATATTAAGAACCTTTTACCAGTCATTCTCAACACTGACTGGCATTTCCATGCTCAACCCTCACATGTAGGCATTCCAAGTGATGGTAAATTCCTGCTTCATGTAATTTCCTGTTTCCAACTTCTTGCCCAGTACCACAGCACTAAGGTAATGATGGTGTAAAAGTGCTCACTTTCATAAATGACATAACTGATCTAAGAGAAGCACAATAGGAACTTATGGTTCTTTCTCTGTGGTGACAGTGTGGTGTCTTCTTTCTGGACCTAACTTTTTTAGAAATAGTGTAGATTAATGTGGATTTAATATTTGGTATTCATGTGTGGCAGTGGCACCAATCGCATAGTGGTATGCAATGTGGTCTGCATGTATCTACCCTGTGTGCAGTGGATGTTCTAAGTTCCAACCCTACTCTGGCTACGTCTAAGAGGTCATCAGTAACTTATCATTGTAATGATTGGAAAGATTGTCAGTCAGTATGGTGATCAGCACTTGGTGAGCAGATATATTTTGGAATGGATGCCATTTGAATTAAATCATACTATATATTGTTACAATGCAGGTTATATATTGTTATCATGAATGATTACAGTCTTTACACAATATAGGAACTTTGAGATACTATTTCCTTTTAGGTTCCTTATGTGGTTATTGTCATCTACATGACATACAAAAATTCATATTGCAATTTATCGGCACAGTTCAACACAAGCAAGGTAAGCCGAAAGAAGATTGA
This sequence comes from Platynereis dumerilii, assembly GCA_026936325.1. Taxonomy (NCBI): domain Eukaryota; kingdom Metazoa; phylum Annelida; class Polychaeta; order Phyllodocida; family Nereididae; genus Platynereis; species Platynereis dumerilii. The sequence goes on along the minus strand of JAPTHN010000001.1, from coordinate 124,204,131 downwards.
TATTATGCATATTATTTGGTATTCAGCATTGCAAAATCAAGATCTGCAATGATCTAGGGTACAAGGGTTGACAATGATAATACCTTTAGGGTAAAAAGGCTTCTTCACTGAACAAAAAACACTTGCCAGATAAGAAATGTATCCATAATGGACTGCATTTAGGAAAAAACATGCTAAAAATAAGGGGAAAATTGCGATTTTTGGCATTTTTGCCTTGAAAAATGTCCATTTTGATCAATTTCATCACCAAAATTGTCAAGTTTGTTTTATATAGATGTCATAACCTTGCCTGATGGGTATGCACAGCATTTTGGGTGAAATATTTCATCTGTGACTGTCTTTAGTGACAAATACTGCATAAAAACGGCAATTTTTGGTGTTTTCGGACCCCTTATTATTCAAAGGGGGTAAACCGGCGTAAGGAGTTGACCAATTTCAAAAATTTTTTTTTCCAACTGATTCACTGACCAAAAGACACAATTCTTCTGCCAGGTGCAAAAATCAAAGAACATCGTTGTTTTTTGGTACGCCCTAGAGGACACACAGACAGACAAACATAGATGCAATGCTCAGGGTTACCCAAAAATTATGGCAACATATACCCAAGAGCATGCAGTGAGTAGTGTTAAGTTGGGTGCAGTGGTGCGTTTGAGACCATGCTGCTGGATCTTATTTATGAGAGACGAGGTGAGGGGCGAGTGAAGCATATGAGGAAGGAGGGGGTCGGAGGTAGGCCTTGTAGGCGTCGGAGCACCATCTTCCGAGGCGCTGTATGTCATTTTGAAACCTACCAGTGTGAGCAGCTTGTGTTGCTGCACCTGCTCTAAGTGAGTGAGTAGAGTAGTGTCTATGATCAAGCCCTAATGTTTTGATCAGATTTTTTAAATAATTATTATAGGACGGATAGTCCAGGGGAGCTGATCCATTGATGGAAACAGGTAATCTGAAGGTGTGGCGGGAAAGGAGCGAAGATAGTATCTAATTACACAGGTGGCGCAGATTGGGTGGCCGGAGCAACCAATGTGAGCTACAAAGCCCTTCGGTGCATTCTTTGAAGATGGCACAGAGTACACCATCCTATCAGGGGCAGGAAATTTAACAGAAGACCTGAGGGGAGCCCAACCTGTAACAGGATTTAGGCAGAGCTCGGATGCACGAAAGCATGCAAAGTAATGTAAAGATAGAGCGGAACCCAACATTAAGTTCTCATGATTAAAGTAAAGCAAGAAAAAAATCTTACAAAGTAGGGGGAAGGTTATAGGCTCGACTTGCCTAGGAGGTGAATCGATCCTGGATACTGCCTTGACCGCCAGGCGGACACGTGGTGTCCACAAGTCCGGGTCAGCGCCCCCTAGCACTAAAGCCCATGCCCTAATCCCAGCTAAGTAATTAGAAATTGTTGAACTTGCTAAGTTTTGAGAAGCTAAGAAGGCTATGAATCTAAGAATCTTCTGTTCATCCAATGGAAAGGGGCTAATAGCAAAGGAACTCACAAATCGAGTGTAACGAGAAACAGCGGAAGCATAGGCAGCTCTTGTCCGCGGGGCCCAGCCTGCAGAAATCAGGGCTGCAGCTGTAGAGTCCAGGCCTGTAAGAAAGAGATTTTAAAAGTCAACGGCCATAAAGGAGTCATCTGGCCAGGTGGGGGAGGGGGATGAGTGGGGGTTCCGAGCACGAAACTCGGCTACACGAAGACGACTGAGGTCGTCGGCCTCAGTGTTGTCTTGAGTGGCTATGTAAACTGGCGCTACATTGAGATTAAATTTCTCAATAGCCATATACCAGTGTCTAGCAAAAAACATTAGACTAGATACAGGGGAGTAGCCTTTGTTAAATATACTGCAGGCCGAGGTATTGTCGATGTGAAATATGATGTTGGAGTTTTTTAGAACAGGCCCCCATGTGTAGAGGGCTGTGACGGCGGCATGCATTTCTCGCCAATTTATAGACTTATCCAACATCCACTCTAAAGAACCACTATACGACCTGAAAAACCAGTCGTGACCGTCGTAACCACCAAATCCCAAGGACGAGGCGTCCGTCCATATATGCTTCACATTTGAAAGCCAATCTGGCTTATATATAGACACCCCATTGTGGGATTCTATACAGTTCACCCACCAAATGAGATCGGAGCGAGCCTCCTTTGACAATCTAATTCTATAGCGCAGAGGGGCAACGCTGTTTGCTGCAGCAAACAGCCTAGCGAGAAAGGGACGGCCGTTCCTAATTACCCTAGCGGCAAAGGAGCATTTACCTAATATACTCAGGAGTTTGCGCTTTGTTATTGTGCCCACTTACAGCCAATGTTTGGCCTCTTGCTTGAGGTCAATTTAGCGCTCCTGGGATATCCTGAGTTCCCCCCTTCCGGTATCAATAATGATGCCTAAGAATTCTATGACCTCCGATGGTGAGGTAACTTTTGAACTTTGAATTTCAAAGCCTGCTTTACGAGCAGTGTCCAGCATTAAAGCTAAATTATCAGCACATACCTGAAAGGAGGGGGCGATGATGAGATAATCATCGACATACCTAACTACAGATTTACAGACTCCTCTGTGATACATTATTTTCGTCAATGGTGTAGCAATGGAGTCAAATAAATAGGGGGCTGATCTGAGTCCAAAGTTTAAGACTTTGGAGAAATAATACTGACACCTCCCGGCGGCGTCATGCCACGTGAAGCCCATGAGGTGCCAGTCAGCTGGATTTATAAATACGGTCTTATAGGCATCTTTTAGGTCCATCTTGGACATATAGATGGAAGGAGTGTCTAACACAGAAATCAGATCCACAGCATCGTCAATAGTAGAATAAGTAAGTGAATAGTCGGCTCGGTCGATCATGGAGTTCACTGACCCCTGTGTCGGGTATGACAGGTCATGTATTAGCCTTACTTTCTGTGAATTTCTTTTTTGAAATGCCCCGAGTGGGGATATGATGTAATTATCAAAGGGCGGGTCCAAAAATGGCCCGTATAGTTTACCTGCTTCTAGGTCAGAAGAGATAATCAGGCTGAACTGGCTAGAGAACTCCAAGGCCGAGGGCCAGTTGTGATTTATAATTACTGAGTCCGCTGGGGGACGGCCTATTCTGACACCTTCTACAATACTATTCAATATATCTGATGCTTCAAGAGGATCGTATATTAGGGGGAGGAAGTGTTCCCAAAAGGGGACTCTAAGTGCTGGGGACCAGAGCGCTAAGTGGGGTAGATATGCACTTGGCATTTGAGCACACAGATTGTGCGTTGGGGCCTCCACAGGTTGCGCATTCATGTTTTCTCCTACACTTATCTGCCCATCTGCATTTTTGAAATTGGAACATATAGCAGACTTCATCAATTCCGGCCTTGACTGTCCCTGCACTTTGGCCACGAAAATTACTCTTGGCTACGCCCCTGCGCTGGCATTCCAGAGTGGCGTGGTCAGTGCTATTTTTGACACCTACTGAGACTCTTGGCAGCAATATGGTCAAATGTCATAACATAAAGCTCATGGTCTAATCTCGCAAATTCCATATCTCGGGTTTGGGCCATACGTTGACGATGTTTTGCGTCATATGCTAATACGTGGAATTGAATTTCTGAACAGCGCTAAGAACGAATGCCATGTATCTCGCCATTTGATAGAACACATTGAAACCATGTACCCGTGTCATCAGGATCATGTACGTGATCCAGGCTTCTAGCCATTTATAAAATGAAACAATAGACTTTCTGCCCCTAACGGCCTTTACATTCACACTGCCAGTGGCATCAACATAAGATCTAATTTCATCGGTATCAATTGAGCTGTCTATGAAATTTTCTAATGAGACACACTCACCATTTAATGTGCTAGCCACTGAGTCCTGGGTTAGAAATTCCGTGCCAATATCAAGTGGCATATTGTTCGTAGGTGGTTGAGGGTTCCACATAGGCACAGTGTTCGAATTTGGCACATTAAAGGCCCGCTGGGGCGGAGCACTCGAGGCTCCATACCAGGCGTCGTGTACGGGTGCAGGTGCACTAGCTCCGTAATGAGCACGATTGTATCCATGATATTGTAGAGGCCTCCCGTCGTGCGAAAATTCCATTCTTGGACCATGAGAATATTAGGGCGAGTAGAATCCGTTGTGGGCTTGAGGATAGGCATTCGTAGCAGATACCTCGGGGGCACGAATCACAGGTGGTGGGGCACGTGGGACGAAGAGCCCTGGGGAATTATTCAGTGGCCACGATTGATGAGGGGGGCCGTGACGTCTGGAGTCATACAATGGTGTCGCACTCGGACCACGATGTGGGGATGGGGGATTTTGGTACGATCCGTTATCCCATGACAGGGGGTCATTAGCCGGTGTGGCGAAATGCACAGTGTGAGCTGGCGGCTGCGACGAGGGGGGGGTGTACTGAGACGTAGAAGGCTGGGGGGCGATATTCTCTCTGGCTTGCGCCCGTCCAGGGTTTGCAGGGTATACAAAGTCCTCCCCAAAATCGATTAGAGACGTTTCACCAACCTCACTGGTCACTGCATAGCGTGGCGGTGACTGGGGGGGCAGACCTCTCTTGAAGTGAATGGCGTTCAGCACTCCGCAGCCCTTCCCGGTGGGCCCCACGTGGCCGCTGCATGGCTTCTGGATACGAACGAGGAGTAGTCGCTTGTAGAGAGCTAGCTGCCCAGACTTAGGCAGGCTCTCACTGCACACGTAAAATAACTCAAGTAGCTGCTGCTCCAAATTAGCTTGCTTCTCTCTCTCACAAGTTATATCAGTCCACACCATTAATTTGCACGATATTGAAAGTGCTCCTCACGTGTCACTTGACACCGTAGATTTATGCAGAGGGCTCAGACATAGCCGGACTGCAAGTTGAATCCTACAAGGGTGGATGAGAAAGACGATGAAGAGATGAATTGCCAAGCAGCATGGCCTCGTGCAGTTAGTAGAGAGTTAACGACCTGCTCCGTGCACTGATTCGTTAACAAAGCGACAGTGTTTCACTGCTGAGGAGCTTCTTATATAGGAGGAGCGGATTAGAATGAGCAACAATTATAAACAATCAACCAAAGGTGATTGGCTGGCCATCTAGTTCACGTTGGTGCCTAGTGCACATGGAAAACAAGAATCTGCGGATGAGTAGGCCTGAATGCTCAATCTTTCTTGGTCTAACCAAGCCCCCATTGCTGCAAGTTGCAACTAAAGGGCCTGATTTTGAAGTCAATGGTGTCCTTTCTGTGACTTAATGAGGCTGCTGGCGACTTGTGACTTGATCAGCTTCTGCCTCTAAAGTGCTTCTGTGCAGGACTTCTGTGGAATGTGAGCTGACTGTGCCACCAAATGTCAGTCGAATCATTGACAAAACATGAGTGTGTTTCATGGAACTGAAGGTATGACATTAATTGGTAAAAGTGCCTTACCAGCATGCAAGATATAAGACCAAATAAACATCAAAATCAGTTGTGCTGTGATGACAAAAATATACAGGCTCTGTATACTAATTTCCATCTTCAGAATTCATTTGACAAGTGAGTATCAATCAATACAAATTAGAAAAGGAGGTTATGCTGCATTTATATGTGTTAATTTAATTTTACTAGCAAACTGATTCCATTAATTGCAGAGTGTGTCAACTGACTGTGTAGAAGGATATTGTTTGTTCTCATGCAGCTGCTCTTCAAATTGCATGCAATGATATATACATGATACAGCAATGTCTGCATGCGATCAGTAACAGAAACAAAGACTATTGTAATTGATTTTATGTGTGTATGTATTACACATGTGTACTGTACAGAAAGGTAACTCACACTGTTTAATACATACTATTGTATATATAGTTGTAAGGTCACAAATACAGTATCCCCAGTAAATGAGTACACCCTAGCGACATATTGACTAATTTGCTTATAAGTCAGGAACTAACTTAAGTAATCCAACTTAACCAGCATATGATATCCCTTGGACCTAAGAAAATGTGTTTGTAAAATTTCAATGGTGCAGACTTACATATTTGTCAGTTGTGAGTGTTTAAAATAACTGTGCTGCAAAATAAGTGAGTACGCCAAATGCAAAATATACATGGGGGTGATGTAAAATTGGTAAGTTTTACATGTTAACATCATGGAAATTGTGTACAAAGTATGTAATTATAAAATAGATCACATCCAGTGGCATATTTAAGGGGGGCCATTGGTCATGGCCCCCCGCCGCAGGCCAAAAATTAACATGGAAGAGATAGAAGAAGCTGCGGAGCGCCCTGTATTCACCCATTGTAATGAACTCCTCCCCCGCAGGCCATTTATAGATATGCCCCTGATTACATCAACTTTATGTCACAAAAAGAGCAGGAACTTCCAATGGCCACTGTAGATACCGTAGAGTGGCAAACATTTCCAGAGGTAGTCGTCCCAAATCAGCAATGCTATTTCAATGGAGAGAGAGATTCCTTTGCATCACAATATGATGCACCCTCTGCCACTCGTAATGTGGCAGTCGAAATTGGCTGTCCTTTGCTACAAACTTAGTGGATATGATGTAATTTACACTGACAATGCCATTTTCCAAAATTTAATATTTGTCAGTTACAAACAATTGATTGCATATCTTTCAAAGTTTACACGGACATTCTGCTAGGTCTAGGCTATATCAGATCATGAACTTGGTGGATTATTTCCCTTGAGTGTGGAGCTCTGAGCAAATTAATCCAGGAGTCGCAGGGGGGCACTCATTTACTGGGGATACTGTATGTATGACTATGATTCCGGCAGGTGACAAATAATTGTGGCTTGAAATTGTTATCTGCTGTTTCTTGAAGGTGGTTTTATTTGTAAAACAAGATCGCTCTAATTTACTTGAACTTGCAGAGCTGATTATATCAAAGAATAATATTTTCCTAGAAAGAATTTTAATTGTTAAGACCAAGTCACTCGATATTAACAGTTAAGAAAAATAAATCCCCCTTTATGAAAACTTGAAATCTCAAAGACCTTCTTTCAGATTTATATGAATGTTGAACAGTTTTGGTGAAATTTTAGTGAAATTGATCATATCCACAGGAAAAGCCACAGATTTTTGAAAACGGGGGCTGGCTTGCTCGAAGGCTGCTGGCTTAGCCAGGAGTTATACCATTTTAAAAGCTAAAACTTCACATATTTAGGGTTGATATATACAGCCATATCTATAATTCAGCCAACTGTCATAAAAATCTGATAGGGGATCTATGAGATGTTCTCAAAGGGAGACTTATTTTGTTGAACCGTTTATTAACTTCTGCCTAGCTGCCAATTACACATTTACAAGAGATTGATATTCCAGCAGAAATCTTTACATATAAAAGCAAATTCAACATAAAGCCCTCAGAAGCTATGTTTGGTCTTTAAAATTTACTGACAGTCAAAATGAAGCAATCCATGAGGGATTGGACTCACTGGAGTCAGACAAATAAATATCTTCATCTTTAAAAGACAGAGCAAATGCTAGTATATTTTGGAGGGTTTTTTGAGATATTGATATTTTTATTCTACAGGAATTTCTACCGCAGCCAAATATGAAATATAATGAGCCCTCCTTCTCAATGAGGTGAATCTGGAAATTTATGTCAACTTCAAAACAATGCCATGTATAATATATGAGGCTACATCAAAAGAATTCTATAGAAACTGTCTTTAAAGAAAATAGTTGCATTGCTCTTGTCACAACTTAACCAATAACTAGGTTGGTTTCATAGCATGTTATTACATTGTTGCAAGATGAGATGCAAAATTCATGTGTTTATGTATATAATTAAAAACCCATCAGACTCTCATTGCACTAGAGTTGTTGCATAATCATTCTGAATGAAACATCCCATTTTCTTCTTATTTTTGTCAATCTCAGAAGCCACACACATATTTCATTAAAACAGTATTCTGAAGTTTAATGACTTAAATGAATCTTTTGCTTTATTCAGATTTAGATATGTTCATGTGCAAAAGTTCCTCGACAGAAAGTTGCTAATCTTCTCATGTTGCATGATATAGCTTCGACAATTCTTTCGGGAACAGATTAATAATTTTTCCGCAAGGAAATAAACTCAACAAAAAAAGAAACGTCCCCCTTCCTTTTTTGCTTATAATTTGTAAGATTTTTTTTTTTGGTCAAAACTAGTTAAACAGTACTGATCCTATTATGATCAAGTATCAATGTGCCAAAAATTATTCAAGTGTGACCATATCCTGTTCACTTTTGACCTTGTTTATCACAGAGGTCCTGATGCTTATGGTTGAACATGGGATCAACATTAGAGAGGTTTTGCTGCACGTTTCCGTGTGACGTGTACGTGGGAGTTACCATGACAACAATGTAATAAGATAGAAAATGTACACGTATACGTCACACGTGAACGTGTAGCAAAACCTCTCTATTAATTCAACTCCAAAACTTTACTCCCGCCTACTGGAATAACAGTTTGAGTGATTTTTATTGTTGTCATCAAAAATCGTATGACTTTCTCAGTGGGATCATGGTAGTCAAACATCTTATCTATCAATGCTGATATATGGAAATTCTGAATATTCAACCCTTTCAATAAATGTTTAATTTGCTTCTGAAGGATGTGTTCAAGCATCTCAATTTTAATTTTTTAATTTTTGCATATCGAATACAAAAAAGGGAGTTCTTTTTGATATTTTGATTTGAAAAAGCATAGGCATTTCCAAGATGCATCGGGTCATATCATGTAAAATTTTCATTAAAATATCTCAATTCAAAGCCGAATAACATGATTCATTTCCAACACTGTATGATATGCACAATGTTGCACACCTGGAAGGTGATCTGTAGCTATCAAAAAGAAAGCAGAAGTGCCTTTTTTCTTGTTTTTCTATAGCTCCATTTCACAATCTTCGAAAAGACACCCTGATATTTTTGGTGAGATGTGGGACATTGCGGGTATTGGGCCATTTTAAAAACATACCCAAATGTGATAAACAAGGTCAAAAGTGAACAGGAAATGGTCGCACTTGAATAATTTTCAGCACATTGATACTTGATTACAATAGGATCAATACAGTTCAACTAGTTTTGGCAAAAAAAATAATCTTATAAATTATAAGCAAAAAAGGAAGGGGGACGTTTCTTTTTTTGTTGAGTGCATGTACATTAGGGCGTACCAAAAAACAACGATGTTCTTTGATTTTTGCACCTGGCAGAAGAATTGTGTCTTTTGGTCAGTGAATCAGTTGGAAAAAAAAATTTTTGAAATCGGTCAACTCCTTACGCCGGTTTACCCCCTTTGAATAATAAGGGGTCCGAAAACACCAAAAATTGCCGTTTTTATGCAGTTTTTGTCACTAAAGACAGTCACAGATGAAATATTTCACCCAAAATGCTGTGCATACCCATCAGGCAAGGTTATGACATCTATATAAAACAAACTTGACAATTTTGGTGATGAAATTGATCAAAATGGACATTTTTCAAGGCAAAAATGCCAAAAATCGCAATTTTCCCCTTATTTTTAGCATGTTTTTTCCTAAATGCAGTCCATTATGGATACATTTCTTATCTGGCAAGTGTTTTTTGTTCAGTGAAGAAGCCTTTTTACCCTAAAGGTATTATCATTGTCAACCCTTGTACCCTAGATCATTGCAGATCTTGATTTTGCAATGCTGAATACCAAATAATATGCATAATATCAATCTTCTTTCGGCTTACCTTGCTTGTGTTGAACTGTGCCGATAAATTGCAATATGAATTTTTGTATGTCATGTAGATGACAATAACCACATAAGGAACCTAAAAGGAAATAGTATCTCAAAGTTCCTATATTGTGTAAAGACTGTAATCATTCATGATAACAATATATAACCTGCATTGTAACAATATATAGTATGATTTAATTCAAATGGCATCCATTCCAAAATATATCTGCTCACCAAGTGCTGATCACCATACTGACTGACAATCTTTCCAATCATTACAATGATAAGTTACTGATGACCTCTTAGACGTAGCCAGAGTAGGGTTGGAACTTAGAACATCCACTGCACACAGGGTAGATACATGCAGACCACATTGCATACCACTATGCGATTGGTGCCACTGCCACACATGAATACCAAATATTAAATCCACATTAATCTACACTATTTCTAAAAAAGTTAGGTCCAGAAAGAAGACACCACACTGTCACCACAGAGAAAGAACCATAAGTTCCTATTGTGCTTCTCTTAGATCAGTTATGTCATTTATGAAAGTGAGCACTTTTACACCATCATTACCTTAGTGCTGTGGTACTGGGCAAGAAGTTGGAAACAGGAAATTACATGAAGCAGGAATTTACCATCACTTGGAATGCCTACATGTGAGGGTTGAGCATGGAAATGCCAGTCAGTGTTGAGAATGACTGGTAAAAGGTTCTTAATATCACAAATAAATGAATATTTCAAGTTGTAAATTTTATTCATTTTTCTTTTTGATTTGATTTGTGATAGCCCATTCCGCCTTTAATACTTTTACTGAATCAGTGTTGTGTCTGCATTGTGGGAATGATCTAATTTCATGATGTCTAACTCATTCAGAAATCATGGTAATCTAAGTAGTAACAAGTCTCATAAAATTAACTTATCGTGAGGAGTTTAAAACCCAATCTGAATCTCAAGCTGGCATAGAGTCAGTATCAATTACTTTACCAAGCTAAGACAATGACAAGCAGAATTGTTTCTGATAACTGATGGTTGATAAAGATTTGCTGTGAGAGGTTGACCAATAAAACAATTTATCAATTTTGTAGCATTGAGTATGTTTAGGGTTCCTACATCATAATGATTAGCAAAGTACACATAAATCAGTCTTTATAATCCATTTTCGTTGTAGGATCATTGCAATTGAGAATATAGGCATCTCAACTGCAAACAAATATAGTAATTGATAATACTAGCAACAAAATAATAAATAAAACTAAAAACCATGATGGAATTGAAGCACGAACTGCAGTGTAAAACTGTACATTTCATAGGTACTTTAGTCATAAGTAACAAGACAAACGACAAGATTAATAATTTCACAGCATCAACTTGAGTAAAAAAAGAATTATTTGCAACAGATGGCTTATTTTTAAAGACTTCAGGGTTCACAAGGATGTCACCAATGGGATAAAATGGCTTCATAAATAAATAAAAACATATTCATCTGTCAAGAAAAGTATCTATAGTGGCACGGTATCTAAGAAAAACATGCTAAAACGAAGCGAAAAATTGTAATTTTTTGCATTTTTGCTTAAAAAAGGGCAAAACAGATAAATTCCATAAACAAAATTGTCAAGTTTGTTTTATATAGATGTCATAACCTTGCCTGATGGGTATGCACAGCAATTTGGGTGAAATATTTCATCTATGACTCTCTTTAGTGACAAAAACTGCATAAAAACGGCGATTTTTGGTGTTTTCGGACCCCCTATTATTCAAAGGGGGTAAACCGGCGTGAGGAGTTGACCGATTTCAAAAACTTTTTTTTCCAACTGATTCACTCACCAAAAGGCACAATTCCTCCGACAGGTGCAAAAATCAAAGAACATTGTTGTTTTTTGGTACGCCCTAATGTACATTACCACTGTTTCAAGCTGTAGATACGAAACTGCCCGAGAATGACCAAATATTTCACATGAAAAATATTGAGTTAGGGGCTTTCTGAGACGTGTACATGTATGCAGCCTTTTTTCTATTCTCCATGAGATCAGATAGGAAATCTAGATCCTATTAACCTCAACCGAATATGGTGTAATACAAGAGAATGGATATCTCTCCCCATTCAACCAACTGTGTTGCCAAAGTCATTGTTTGGTCTGCACACTTATGTGTAAGTTCCTTAAAGGTCAATATGCATGTCCTGTGAATTTATTTGCCATAAAATGCATGGTTATTGGACTCAAAATGACTCTAAGAAGGCTATCTTTACAGTCCTCTCAATTTCATCTCCTTTGGCTTTGGAGCAGAATGGCAGAAGCCTTCTGAAGGATTGAGGCAGATGATTGAGATTATGAGATTGGTGTCAGGATGTGATTTATCAAATGTTGTCTTCTGAAAGAATTCAATTTGACATTTAAAAAAAAATAGTTCAACCCTTTGAAAAGCTGCATATTCATGGGGAATTGCAGGCACATAGGTATGGGTTTGCGCATTTAGAAGATATTTGATGCTTGATTGATTAGAACTTTGGTTTGTGTTTCAATAAAACAGTTCTATTGTATGTTGATGAATAATTTTCCACTGTCCAAGTGTTGCGCTAAGTAGTTTTGGCATGGCTTGAGGTCGAGTGTGTCCTTGTCTTTACATAATGAGGCTGTCAGTAACCTTGGCAGCTTCCGATTAGCGCTTCCTGTGATGGGCTCTTAATAAAACTCGAATAGACTGTGTCATCAAATATCATTTTGGGTTTAGTCAAATCAAGGACAATGACAAATGGTGTAACAAGGAATGGGAAGTTGATGGGTGGGAAAAGTAGATGATGTTTTTGGTTTGTAACCAGATTACGAATGCAAATTATGATCTCCATCACGACTAGTCTTAGCCAGTCTAATTGAAAGGACTTTTCTCAATTGATTTTGTTTTCGAAAATGAGAATCTGGTTTCTGTTCAGTAATACAAACTGTATGATTTCATTCGACGAAGTTCACTGACCCAGTGTGACACAAATTGGTGCAAAATACCCTGGTGGAATTAAATTGTTTATTGAAATGGTATAGTCCCCAAAAATCAAATCCATGTTTGAAGTTTGACACAGATGGAGGAAGGATATACGCAAATGATTATTATCAAAACAGCTTGCGGAACATTCTGGGTGGCAGTTGTTAAAGGTGATAAACATATTGTAAGTATGCTTTTCACTGAACTTCTTCTCTATTGTTTCTATACATAAAGAAACAGGTTACAAGTTGCAAATTATTTAACAAGACTGTGGATAAATTTATAGCTACCTAATGCTCTCCTTACTTGACAAGAAAGACTGAGTCTATTGTTGTCTACACACAGGACTTCAAAATTCCAATACGTATATAAAAACAAATGCAACAAGTATATATATGGACCTGATATTTGAACCTTCTCCTGTCTCGTTCAAGATAAGTCTCATATCCAGTGTCCACCTCTGTCTAGCGGAAAACTACGCATTTAGCAGAGATAAATATTGCAACAGAAAATCTTTACACAAAAGGCAAATGCAGCATAAAGCCTTCAAAGCTTTTGCCAGGTCTTTGAAATCGCACAACCGACCAAAATGAAGCAATCCACAAGGGATTGAGGAATAAATCTTTTCGTCTTTAGAAAAGAGAGTGTAAAAGCTGTATTATTTAGGTGGCGAAAAAATGTCACTCTCTTTTTGATGTTGTGCGAAACACGAAACCAAGAACAAGCATGCATAGCGAGGAAGTCCTGTCAGACAATGCAAAGTCTTTCTAACATAGAAGATGTAGGTCTGTTCAAGGCCAAGAAGTACTGTCACACACTAGTTATTCGGCCATTTCAATTCTTTAAAAAGTTGGAAAATTGTATTTTTTTTACGCACAGACACAGTTTCCATGACAAAAGTTGAAATATCATGATTTAAGTGAACCTGCAAGAAAAAAAACTCATCAGCCACTTTACCCTGAAAGAGTAGAGGAGAAAAACTTTGAACAACAAGATACCGCTCAGGTATCTTTTTGCAATATCCCAAGCACGGAAATATATCTTAAGATATATTTCCGTGATCCAAAGAGCTTGCAATTTGATGGATTTTCTCATGTTGATATCAAAACAAAGCTACCTTCTGCATATTCATAGCTGTCTGAAAAAAAAAAACCTTTTGCAATGCTTAATGTTCAAGCAGACATTAAATTTTAGTTGAAAAGTAAATGACACTGTTTTTATATGCATTGTTTCGCCTTCAAATTTACTAAACATGTTATGAAGCTTCCGCGTATCTGCCAGTGTTGAATGTCCTGGATTTTATTTGAGTCAGATTTTCTGGTTGGCAGTAATTTATTGCTGTTCGTCCATTCTGATAAGATGATTAGGTGGCCATTCTCTATTTCAGTTTTGGTTTAAAAAATAATTAAGTCATTAAAACAAAGTCTCGCAAATAAAAACGGCTTTATTACAGTTAATTGTCCTTACAAACCAAATGCATCAATGGATGAGACAAATATTATACATGTTTCATGTTTGAATATTCCTGGAAAGATCCCTTATTGTCACTTGACTGTTGACATATCAACCTCTGTCTGGCAGACAACAAGGCATTTGCCAGAGATAAATATTGCAGGAGAGATCTCTACATAAAATACAAAGGCAACTTCAGCAGTTGAACCATCAGAAGCTATGTTATGTCTTTGAAATTGCTTGACGGCCAAAATGAAGCCATCCGCAAGGGACTGAGGTCTGTGGAATAAATCTCCTTCTTTAAAAGACAGAGCAAATGTTGTATTCATTTTGGAAGTTTATATGATATTTTAGTCTTGCATGAATTTACTGTACTTAGTCTGTAGCATTCAAGAACAAAATATTTTTGTTTTGTTACCAGATTACAAATGCAAATTACAATCTCCATCACAACTAGTCCTTGCCAGTCTAATAAATCTTGTTTTCAAAAATGAGAATTGGGTTTCTGTTCAGTAATACAAACTTTCTGATTTCATTTGATGAAGTTCACTGACCCAGTGTGACACAAATTGATGAAAATACGCTGGTGGAATTAGAATGTTTATTGAAATGGTATAGTTCCCAAAAATCAAATCTGTGTTTGAAGTTTGACACTGATGGAGGAAGGATATACGTAAATGACTATTATCAAAACAGCTTGCAGAACATTCTGGGTGGCAGTTGTCAAAGGTGATAAACATATTGTAAGTATGCTTTTCACTGAAATTCTTCTCTATTGTTTCTATATATAAAGAAACAGGTTACAAGTTGCAAATTATTTAACAGGACTGTGGATAAATTTATAGCTACTTAATGCTCTCCTTACTCGACAAGAAAGACTGAGTCTATTGTTGTCTACACACAGGACTTCAAAATTCCAATACGTATATAAAAACATATGCAATAAGTATATATATGGACCTGATATTTGAAGCCTTCAAAGCTTTTGCCAGGTCTTTGAAATCGCACAACAGACCAAAATGAAGCAATCCACAAGGGATTGAGGAATAAATCTTTTCGTCTTTATAAAAGAGAGTGTAAGAGCTGTATTATTTAGGTGGCAAAAAAATATCACTCTCTTTTTGATGTTGTGCGAAACACCAAACCAAGAACAAGCATGCATAGCGAGGAAGTCCTGTCAGACAATGCAAAGTCTTTCTAACATAGAAGATGTAGGTCTGTTCATGGCCAAGAAGTACTGTCACAAACTAGTTATTTAGCCATTTTAATTCTTTAAAAAGTTGGAAAATTGTAATTTTTTACACACAGAAACAGTTTCCATGACAAAATTTGAAATATCATGATTTAAGTGAACCTGCAAAAAAAAACTCGTAAGCCACTTTACCCTGAAAGAGTAGAGGAGAAAAACTTTGAACAACAAGATACCGCTCAGGTATCTTTTTGCAATATCCCAAGCACGGAAATATATCTTAAGATATATTTGCTTGATCCCAAGAGCTTGCAATTTGATGGATTTTCTCATGTTGATATCAAAACAAGCGATACCTTCTGCATATTGACATCTTTCCGGAAAGGAAAACAACCATTTGTAATGCTTAACTTTCAAGCAGACATTAAATTTTTAGTTGAAAAGTAAATGACACTGTTTTTCATGCATTGTTTTCCCTCTAAATTTACTAAACATATTATGAAGCTGCGGCGACTCAGCCAGTGTTGAATGTCCAAAATTTAATTTAAGTCAAATTTTCTGGTTGGCAATAATTTGTTGCTGTTCGTCCATTCTGATACGATGATTAGGTGGCCATTCTCTATATAAGTTTTGGTTTAAAAAATACTTAAGTCATTAAAACAAAATCTTGCAAATAGAATAGGCTTTATTACAGTTAATTGTTCTTACAAACCAGATGCATTAATGGATGAGACAAATATTATCATGTTTCATGTTTGAATATTCCTGGAAAGATCCCTTACTGTCACTTGACTGTTGACATATCAACCTCTGTCTGGCAGACAACAAGGCATTTGCCAGAGATAAATATTGCAGGAGAGATCTCTACATAAAATACACAGGCAACTTCAACATTTGATCCCTCAGAAGCTACGCGTATGTTATAGGTCTTTGAAATTGCTTGACGGCCAAAATGAAGCCATCCGCAAGGGACTGAGGTCTGAGGAATAAATCTCCTTCTTTAAAAGACAGAGCAAGCGCTGTGTCATTTTGGAAGGTGATCTGATATTTTAGTCTTCCAAAAATTTACTGTAGTATTCAAGAACAAAATACACTGATTTTTCTCACGAAAGATGAGTCTAGAAACTTTTAAACCAATGCCTTGAGTATACACTGTAAATTTTGAATTTTGAGTTAGCTCAATTGATTGAGTGAGTTGGTTGCACAGTTCCTTTGAGCCAAGATAGCTTGTTGCATAAAGATTATCATAACTCAAAACAGCAAGCTATCATGGCTCAAACAAATTGTGCAAATGTCTCACTCAATCATTTGAGCTAACTCAGAATTTCAGAATTTACAGTGTATCAGAGAAATTCCATAGGTATGTGGAACCAACTGCCAGAGATCGTCAAGGCCTCAAAAACTTGTGAAGGCTTCAGGAGAAATCTTAAAACTCATCTGTTAAAGAGTTTCTACAAATAAATCCATCTTGCACAAGCGCCACTGAGCAGTTTACTGGAATTGGCGCTATATAAATGTCTATTATTATTATTATTATTATATGCTGTAAAGAACATAGTCAAAATTCTCTTGCAACAACTTATACAACCAGGGGAATAATACAGTATTTTAATACTGTTGTAATAAGATGAGATACTATGCCTTGTATACATTTCAAATGCATCATGCTTTGCAGTTATTGTAGGCATTCTATATAAAATGCGTGAATCCCAAAGTCACACTAACATTTCGTCATGACTATGAAAATGGTAATCTGAGATATGACAACTTACCTTTTCTTTGCGCAAGACGCAGAATTGCAGATGTACAAGTGCATGAGTTTCTGGACAAAAAAATCTGCCAGGCATCTTAGTGGAGGTGAATTATCGCTTTGATGAATTCCACTCTGGGAAGAAAATTGGTAGATAACCTTCCTATGGATCCAAATGCTTATTGCTCAAATAGGATAATGGTCTTGGCAACCTAATACAGGTTACTGTCAAACATTATCTCGGTTCTGACAACTTATGATCATTCACCAAATTAAATCTAATCTATGATCTATCTATTGACCAATTTTATAATTATTATAATTATAATTACGAATGTTCAAACAAACTGCCTGAGAATGGAAAACATAGAGACAAAGATGAGACATTTTCATGATAGATATACAGTGTGAAGCATTTATTTCTCCAAAAACAGGTACTGCTCGATTATTGTAAAATGTAGTTCTTGTTTTCGAGGGCGTCCGTCTAGTTTTCATGCTGATCTTGGAAATTACTGAGATTCCTCATTTCATATTGGCCAGAAGCCTTTATTAATTAAGGCTTGTAGCTGATGATGAATATCAGAGTTGAAATGTGATTTGACATTATTACGCAGTACTAACATGTATATTCAGAGCTGTAAGAGCTATTTATAATAATTATGACTATGTCAATGTTAGAGGGGTAGAACTTATTGCAAAAATGAGAGTTATGAATGTCAAACAAAGGAGGGATTACTTTATGTCACTTTTAGTATTTAAATGTATACATGGTCTTGCACCTGAATATTTGGCTAATGAGATTGTTATGGCTATCGAAGTGTCAGACAGAGCAAGAAGAAATGTAAATGAAAGTGATGTATATCTGCCTTATGCTAACACTGAATGTACAAAAAATGCCTTTTCTTATAGAGGTCCTGTTGTATGGAACAGTTTAGGGAACAACCTGAAGGAGTGCACAAATATTGATGATTTTAAATGTAAAGCCAAAATGTATTTTTTGAATGTTTGATTGTTTTTAACTTCATATATAGTTATACTATAATTGTTATTATATTTATTACAATTGTACATTGTCTTTTATACAGGGCCAGATTTAAAAACAGTGATTTCGCTGAATCTGTCACCCTGCCTAAATATATTCTAAATAAAAAAAAAAATAAAAAAAATTCAGAGGCTCAGAGCCCATCAAAAACATGTCAAACTTGTACTCATGAATAAGAAATTCAGAATTGCTGTTGTTTTGAAAAAAACCAAACTTCTTTAGTTATCTCGGGTTATTGTTTTTTTGTTGGTAATTGCAAGCTCTGACTGACTGACAAGAGGTTTCTTCCTTCTCCTCTTCACTGGTTCATGGATGGCTTGCATTGCCTATGTGCACTATAGTATTTTCTCCATTGATTGTTTCACATTTCACCAATACAACAAACGTTTTTCTTTACTTGATGAGGCTGTCAGTTATAACAGACAAAGTACACAAGCCATTTGAAGAGTGGGCCAGAAGTTCATGTAGAAAAATATAGCAAAAGAAAAATGCTAATGCAGAAATTGTTGAAAAATTAGTGATATTTAGGCAGTCAAATCACATTTGGTGCGTTTTGCACACAAAGAGTTATAAATGCAATAGATGTTAAATTGTCAAAAAAGGACTTGATCTTCTTTCCAGCATGCAAGGACAATTTCACCGATTATACATTGAAATGAGAATATCACAACACACGAAGAAGCGACATAAACACAAGCCTTTGCAAGTTAATGCCCTGTCCTTTTATTGCAAAGAGGGCGAAAATCAAAGAATTCACCAGGGGACAGGGAATTAATCTCCCTTTCT
The DNA here is from genome assembly GCA_026936325.1 of Platynereis dumerilii. Classification (NCBI taxonomy): domain Eukaryota; kingdom Metazoa; phylum Annelida; class Polychaeta; order Phyllodocida; family Nereididae; genus Platynereis; species Platynereis dumerilii. The sequence goes on along the minus strand of JAPTHN010000001.1, from coordinate 124,185,271 downwards.
TGGAGCAGGGTAAAAATAATTAGCTCCCTTTGGTAAGACTTCTTCAGCAGATGATATATTGGCTGGTTTGTACAAAGAACAGACACTATTTCCCACGATGATTGTAAGAGTGAGATATCAGCAGTGGAACATTTTCAAGGCGGGCTCATTTATACAAGTCTGTGATGGTCATCAAGCAAAGCAGAAACCGTCACTACCACACAAGATAATTATAGTGGCTTTATCATTGTGACAAAATAGGAGCAAGATCAGACAAAAATTCATATTCCAATTTCTTCAGGTAAATGAGTCAAATTTGCAAAGTGCCCTTTCCCTCGGCGTTGATGGTCACTAGACATTGAGAACGCATTTTTGAGCAGAATGCTATCCCTTAGAGACATATTTTTCATTTTGCTTCCAATCTAACTCCCTCCGGCGGAGCACTTTTACTTTCTCGAGGCAGATGTTTGATGTTTATGATATGATCTGTCATCAATGACTACTATTCGGAACACAATATTCAACTAATTTAGTTGACAATCCATTATTAGATAACTAGAACTTCCCATTAGACACATATATTTCAGAGGAAATGGCAAATGAGGGCAAATGTACTGGCGGGGTGACATGCATTTGCATCATGTAAAAATCTGATAAAAAATAGCAGCAGCCTCCCCTGCGGAATGGCATCAGAAAAGGGAGAAAAGTACCCCCTCTCCCCGTGACTGTCCAAGGCATGACAGAAAGGGAAAAATTGGAGGGGAGCATTGTCTGGAAAAGGTGTCAGGTTTTAAAAGGGAACTGAGCAGTTAGCAAAAGTGTGAAACTGTGGTGCATTTATTGCTGGCTCCCTCTTTGGAGCCCAGGGAGAACAATGCACTAGTACTACTGTACTGCAGCCACGTGAATAGAGTTGTGTGGATATCATACAGGTGTGGATAAGTTGTTAGAGGTAACAGACAGTTCTGTAAAGAGAAAAATTTGTAGAGCTTTTGAAAACATGAAGATTGATGTATAGCATGGCGAAATCCATGGAGAATTGGCGATGTGCATAAAGAAATGAGGTGTGGGCAAAACCTTCAAATTTAATATAGGATTGTTCTTCAGAATATAGTCCGGTTCCTTATGTAATTCCGTGGGATTTGCTTGTTGATTTTATAAACTATACATTTTCGGAAAGCCCAGATTCTGAGGAATCCGAAAACAGTTGTTGCCATTTTTTTCTATGGCCAGATTTTGCAAAAATGGTTGCCATAGCAACCAAAATCAGATTTTTGCTATTTTTGATAAATCTTTTAATTGTAGCATGCATTCAATATATTGATTTAATTGAAGTAACTTTATAAATATTCAAGGGTATAAGGATTCTTGTGGTCATGTGACCATTGGGGTCAAAGGTTATCTTCCTGTAATAAAACTGGGTCAAAGGTCAAACATTTGCATATTTTTTAGACAGTTTGACATTTCGTCAACCCCGGTAGCCCATGTGATGCTGCTATTTGCATGTAAGTGTGTTTGTGACAAAGCCCCGAGTCTCTTCTTTCATTTGATGTGAAACACTTGTATGGGTATCCATGACAACACAGTCTGGAGTCATTTAAAACAAGTCAAACGCTCAAAATATTTCATGTTACGGGACAAGACAAAGTGTAGCTATCACTTATAGGGTGCAACCTCTTGCCATGTCACTGCTTTGTTGCTACCTATATTCCCAAAGAATGCAATCAGGAAAATACTGGGAGTCTCCATGGTTTTCTACTAAACATTTGCTTGAAATATGTTGCCATAGCAACCAATTTCTAAAAAATGAGAAATTTGGGAAAATGGCCCATATGAAGCTGATGTTTACATGTAAGTGTGTTTGTGACAAAGCCTTGAGTCTCTTCTTTGATTTGATGTGAAATACTTGTGTTGGTATCCATGACAACCCAATCTGGAGTCATGATTAGGATAAATATATTTCTGTGTTGTCTGTCAAAAATACATCTATTACAGAATAGAGATGAAGAAAATTGATAATTGTATAATAATTGTCAAGAGAACTGTCCACTCTCATGTCTCTTAAGTCAGACGACAATAGGAAAGGAACACTGATGGGAGATGTTGCTTAGAAATTGTTCCCAAGGGCTTGTCATTTGATGGCTTTTCATATGTTGATGTCAAAACAAGTAATCTTCTGTATATTGACATCTATCTGGAAAGACAACCAGCCATTTGCAGAGGCATACTATTGCAAAGGGCGTTTTATATGAAAAGTAAATGGCCTGAGCATCCTTTGCGCTACTGCCAATGACATGAGCAACTTTTGTCAGTTCCTCTGCGCAGACTTTTGTGAAATTGGAGCGGATTGTGTCAGTACCGTCAAATCATAGACAACAACTGATTGTGTCGCATTGAATTGAAGATTTGACATTGGGAAAAGGAGCTTTTTGACTTGTTAAGCAACATATAAGCATCGAAATAAGTTTTGTTGAGAAGACAGAATATACTTCGTTAGATTTGATACAAGAATGTTGCAGTAATTCCTATTTACAGAATTCTTTTTACCGGAGAAGTGTCATGGGCAGAAATTATTTGACACAGAGCACAACTCCAGCAGTGATGCATAGTAATGGTATTTTTCAAATTGTACCAGTTTGGTTGGTCCCTGCAAATCAAATAGTTTGCAATGCTATCTATCTGGCAATATGACACAGTTGTTGTTGGATTGTGTATGAGTATAATATGTACAGTGATCATTATTAGGTTATTTCTGTTGCATAGTTGTGTCGTATAATGATGAATAAAACCACACAATTCTGGCAGATAACAGATAACTTGCATTTTGTCGTCTTTTTTGTGTTGACTAACGCAAATCATTCATACAAACCAAGATTGTATTAGTAGGTTCAGCCTGTCTACAAGTGGACTGCTCTTGCATAGCCACAGATCAGAACATATGCTGTCTTAATTGTGTTGCCACCTAGTGACTAGTGTGCTATTCCACGAGCTCCTGCAAGCGTCCACATACTTTCAACCAGAGGAACACACACAATTTTGTCTGGAAGACACCGGGGCTGTTTCTGAGCGTGCTGATGGCCTTGTCTACTTCCTTAGAGAATGTGATTGCCGAGTCTGACTCTGGTATACATCGATGTTGAATAGAAATTTTGTGAATGTGCAATGAAATTGGAACTATTTCTCTGGACAGCAATGTTGTAGCATAGAAAATCAACTTTTGTGACAGGTGGCAGCAGCATGCAGTTCTCATTTTCACCAGACTGAGGTTCAGCACTTTTGGGTGAGGGCTAGCAACTTTGTTATCATTTCTCTTATTTGCTGTTTTCATGGAAAGTTTCTTTATTACCAAGAACGAGTCACTTGGTACATCAAATTGTGTCTGGCAGAAAACTACACATTTGCCAGAGATAAATATTGCAGCATAACATCTTTACATAAAAGGCAAATTCAGCACAAAGCCATCTGATGCTATGTTAGGTCTTTGAAATTGCTAGACGGCCAAAATGAAGCCATCCACAAGGGACTGAGGTCTGAGGAATAAATCTCCTTCTTTAAAAGACAGAGCAAACGCTGTTTCATTTTGGAAGGTTATCTGATATTTTACCCAAATAGTATTCTCTTTGACAACTTTGAAAACCAATGTAAGATATCGTGGGATATCCCCTGCCACAAGCATGAAAAGAATAATTAATGGATTAATTGCCCTTATAACATTCTTAATAATCAATGGAATTATTCTGTTGCAATTTGATGCTATACCAAATTCCATCACTCAGTGAATGCTATGTTGTGTTTATTTTAATATTTCAAAATTCCTTACAGTTCTCGAATGTTGTCTAAAACGTTTCATATTCTCAGAAGCCATGTACCTCAACATTTCTTCATGTCTACGACATTGTTTTTCTGAGATTTGACATCATTGCTTTTCTCATTCGGATGTGTATGTGCATTAGTTACTGGACAAAAAAATTCTAAGCCGCATTGCAAAATGTAACTTGGGTCAACCATTCTTCAGGAATTTTTTTGATTTTGATACCTTTTGGCCCATTATAAGTGCTGCATGATTCAGATTATGTGTTTCCTCCGTGGAAGACGAGCGAGACTGTAGAATGCCATATATATCAATTTTGGATCTATATATAGTTGTCAAATTCAAAGGAAGCCTGTCCATAACAACTTTAACAGATGGAGCCATCGAAAGCTCATCCAATTAACCTCAAGCAAATATAGTAGACAAATTGTAGTATACATCAAATTGATAGCTGTGGTCCCAAACTGTGCTGCTTATACACTGTCTGGTGCTGTTCAAGCTCCAAAAAGTGGATAGGCCTATATAATAATTTCTGATGATATTTTGTATTGACAAAATTTTATGTGGGATACGTTATCTCTCATTGTGCTTCCAATCTTACCTACCGTTCACTACTTTTTTGGACCCTATAAGAAAAACCAAAACCCATGATACAGTGTTAAACCAGGAGTATAAGGTATAGGCATTGAGACAAGGAGACACTTTTGAAGACTTCAATAGATTTTCGGCTCTTTAACCCTCTTTAAACCCGTTCATGTGACACTTCTAAGATTTTGTTGAAGTTTTTAATTTAAATATGCAAGCTTTTGAGTACTTGCTGCACATATATTGTGACTATGTGAAAGTCTCATACAATCCCATGATTAAAGACACCCATGCACTACCAATGTCCTTTACCATGGTTGATGGTCTCTCATGTGTAGAACATCAACATACTTGTCACATTCAGACACCTTCAGTAAGATGATACTGTTATTTGCATATATTCATAATGTATAATCATACAATGTTTATTCGTACAAGTCATCTTTCCACGTAAAAATAAATAAGAAACAGCAGCTGGTATCTGTAGCATTCTCAGGCAAAGCTAAAAGAAATTTCACCTTGCAAGAAGATGTTTATTGCCCAGATCAAGGCATTCCGACCTGTCCTTGATTAAAGTCTGATTGCAAGGTGTCCAAACCTTAATGAAGGTAATGGATATTTAAGATGCCTTGCTCAATTTTTTTCCTCACGATTTTATTTAAAAAATCACTTTTCAATAGAAATATTTGTTACTTGCAAATCATGTTTTGAGAAGGTAAGGCGGGGGGACAAGTTGACGACTGTGAAAGGGAACGGCCAACGTATAAACATATGTTCTGTGTGCATTAATGCAATTATTCATGAAGCTTGCACACTTTAACAACTTCAACATAGTCTGAGGTATCCCAAAACGGAAGTTATAAAGCAATTTAATAGTTGTAAAGCAGTTTAAAAGTTGTTTGAATCCTAAAAACATCAATCAAGTTGTTTGTCACATTGACCTAGAACCTGTTTCACAGCTTTCTGGTAGATTTATCCTCTCTAAGGAGTGAAGTAAAGACATTGCGACAAGAAAACACATTTGACGACGTGGAAAGTAATGCTGTCAGTAGCTTTCACAGCTCTTTAAAATTGAAGTCGTAATGATTTATTTGCCTTCAGATTGACGTGTGTATGAATGAGTGACTGCTATTGGTTAACAGACCCTTTGTACATAGATAGGAGACTTTAGCATGACATAGTTTCACAATCGATCAGCAGGTCTGTCGGGGTGGTATAACCCAATTAAATGTCTCAAAAATATGATGACCTCAGGACCCTTAACCACTCAAGTTTGGTTGAATTAGTCCTTGTAATGTAAAATCACTTAATCGTGCAAGCTTGTTGAATACTTGTGGTATATGTGTGTTCTGCACATGTGAAAGTCTCATGCAATCCTAAGATGAGAGACTGTCGTATCGATGTCCTTTTCCATGGTTGAATGGTCTCTCATGCATGGCTTATTTATATCAACATACTTGTTACATTGATTCGGGCGTATGATGTTTTGCTGGTATATATATGATACCATGTTTATGGAAAATAAAAGAGAAACAGCAGCTGGTATCTGTTATCATTCTCGGGCAAAGCCGTTAGAAATTTCACCTTGCAAGGAGATGTTTATTTCTCAGATCAAGGCATTCCGACCTATCCTTGATTAAAGTCTGATTGACACAAGGTGTCGTGACCTTTTTAAAGGTGATGGATATTGATGATTTCTGTGCTGGTGGATCCGAAATGGTTTATCTGGCTCATAAAAAATTGTAGATAAGGCTTTGTCTTGTTGATTTCAGAATTATTGAGTATATATCATGCTTTCTGGGTTTGCGAATATCACAGAAAGGATGATGATATACATGTATCTGTCTCATGCTTCTGATTTCTGTAGTACAATACTACATTATTAATACCAAACTGAGCTTTTATATTTATGAAGCAACTAAAATCGCTTCAGTTTCATTTGCTTGCCTTTTCCAAATATATTTTCATGCATCAAGAAAAGTTTATTAAACTAGCCATTATGGGACTGTATAGTGAAAAGCTGAAAGCAAAATGTTCTTGCAACTTTATCATTGTGGTAGGAGATGCATGTTATAACACTCAATATAGAGCAATATTTGAAGATGTATACTTTTGACTAGATACAACTATATGAGATCAGACTGGGGAACAGAAGATGAATACGTCTATGGGGAATGAGTGATGATTTTATCAAATTCCACTCACAGAGGAGGGTGGGGGAGTCTTGGGGGTCAAAGGGATTGCTTTCAATTCAAGTGTTTGGGGGGAGTTTGTTGGGCTGTGTTTGGCTGGTTGGCTCAGTCAGATCGATCAGCTAGTAGCTAGACATTGTGTCTGCTACAAAAAACACCATTTGCTCGGCTTAGTTTTGCCAAATAGAGAATCCTCATCTGCTGATGGAAGCTGCTGCAGCTGGCTTAGTCAGTTAGTGGACACTTGATATCCCAAAAAGTCCTCCTTCAACCTTGATTGTTGTTCTTCCAGTGAATAATAAACCAAAGCCAACAACCTTCTCCTGCTCACTGCTCGAGATGACTGTCTCAGTTTTTCAAAGGTTTTCAGCAAAGTGAACAGGATTAACAGAGATTTCTTTGGACAGCAGCCTGTCATTCCTATGCAATTATTCATTACAAACAAAATGTGTGAAGCCACCGTGTTATGCAGACACCTCACAATCAAAGCCTATTGTTGCTAACGAATCACATTCACGTAATGAGAAACCAAACAAGGATCGGTTTAAAAAAAGACACGCGTTGAGGATTTCCCGATGCAATTAAATGTCGACCAAACACAACACAAGGCGGAGAGTGTGACACACCAGACAGTTAAAGTGGGAGTAAACTGATATAACTGTCTGAAATAGGAGGAAAAGTGTATATCGTGGGGTTTATTGACTACTTTTGGCTATCTTAGGACTTGACTAAGGGCTCCGACTTTGGCACTTCGCACAATCTGGCATTTAAAAGGGCCCCCGGGCAAGCCAGCGCTGTGTCCTACAACGTGGGTTGACTTTTCAATGAGATGGGATGCAATGCCCAGTCGTGTCAGTCTTATTAAGCGATGTTCTAAGTCTGGGAGTATCACTTTCACCAGTTCTTTTTCACACACAAATCAGTCAGGAGTAATACGAGCAAAATCCAATTAAAACAGAAATTGCGTTATCAGAACTAGACTACAATTAAACGCTACTCCTACTCTTCTAGTCCTTCGTTCAGATAAGGCAATTTGTCTGCAACCACATTCTGCTGATTTTGTGCTTGAACAAAGCTCTATGGTCCGCATAATTGGCAATCCATCCATCCTTTAATTGTTAGATACTAGAGAAGACATCATGGCAGCGTAAAAATTGGCCATCTATTGCAAAATTAATGAGAAAACCATGCCTTAAGAGCTTAAGGAAACAAAGAGGCTGTTCAATTATGAAGATGGGTAATTAGTTATTCTGATTGATAACCTTTTTGCAGGGCCAGCTGTCTTTTATTCCACGTTTCGTGCAGAGATAAAACTAATTCCTTTCTGTTTCAGGGGCCTTCTCTCTCTGCTGGACACCTTATGTAACATTATGGATAGCAGCCGTGGTCTGGGATGAGAAACCGGCATATTCAGCGGATTTTGTGACAACGTGGCTGGCGTTATCGGCATGTGCCATAAATCCTTACGTCTTCATATTTCTAAACAGAGATCTCAGATATACTGTCCGCCTTGTCCTGGCCCGGATGGAAGCCTGCTTGCCTGGACACGATGATGCTCCTCATAAAGTCCGTCTTTCTTACTATGGAGATTCTATGGTGGATTCCAACCGCATAGTCTCACGCAGTAATGACTCGGGTGTAGATCTCGAGGCGGCAGGTGCAGTTCCGACGGAGGCCGCAGGTCCTTCCAATGCCAACGGGAAACAGTACAAGGACAGTCACCTTAAACCTCCTGGAAGAACACACATGAGTCTCCGTGACAGTCGTAAACCATTGGCCACTCAAGGAGACGACGGTAAAAAAGAGCTAAAAAAGCAGTCGACCGATGTGTCCAACCTTTCTTCGGACCGCCCTGTTATTCCTGACAACACTCGCAGAGCCAGCCACCAGCCTACCAGACCACCACCCCCAAAAGTAGCCCACCGGGGTTCAATACCGATCATAATTCTCCCTCCAGATGATTGAACCCTGCCACGGTGATCAAGTGGTGCTTTGGTCCAACTTTTGCAATAATCACACAGCTCCAACTTGTCTCGGTATCACAGTCCTACCATGATGTAGAACACACTATAAGGGGAAGGAGAGTGAATTCCAGCCGTAAAAGACAGCCATCCGAAGAAATATCTACAGCGTTCATCAAACTACATGGCTGTATAATTACATGCTACATCATTGCGGAGCGGTAGTTGTTATCTCCTAATGTTATCTCATGCAATAAGATTCTTGAATCACATTCTCAAAATGATCTCAGTGTCAATGCCATTCATCACATAGTCATAATAAGTTCTGTTTATGATCATTACAGTCTTTCACTTTGATATGGAAAAGAATTTACTGTTTCACTGCATGTGAAAATGGCACTTCGTGTGTCATCATTGTAATGATTTGTCATGATCAATTGATCATACCTGATACTTTCAACGTTAATTTGATTTAAGGAGACTAATCCCGCTTGTTCATGACAGCCAGACAAAAGGATTAGGTATCTGATTTTCACTCTAAAATCTGTTAGGCCTATACAAGTCAAATGGCCTTTTCTTGATCATGACCAATCAAACAGCCTCTATGTTTACCATGTTGAAAGAAGAGAAGATGACACTTCATTGGCTATCATGCGTCACAAAGTGTATTTTTCACAGTGAACTGTTCCAAATTTTTTCTATATCAAAGTGATAGACTGTAATGAGCCATGATGACTTTTTCCTTCATTCTATTCCATTGCTGAAAACTTGAATTATAAATCAGTTTTACAAGCCTTGTGATCTTGCTCGATATCTCGCTTGATCCAGGTTGACCGAGCTATGCAAGTATATTTTCTGTGAAGAAGACTGTGATAGTGGGGAGTGCTCAGCTTGGACAGAGTGGATTCGAGATTTATGGCAGAGATGCCATCAGCCCAAGCAGATGTGGGAAACCAATATACCCATGGGACAGGCAGGGACAGGCAGGGAGGTCCTTACTGAACAGGCCATTGATTTTCTCCCAACTACTTCAGTATTGTCAATTTGTTGCCACGCTGTAATAAATATGTTGTATTACATTCTATGTTGATATACTTTCTTTATCGATAAAATATATTTAAAGTAACACAGGTTGTTCTTATTTCATTGCATTTTACTGCAGAGTGTGTCTCTCATTACACTTCACCATGGTACTTTTACCATTGGAAAATGCCGCGATCAAACTAACAATTTTGCATGTTATGTAACACACTGCTAAGGATTAGCTGTAAACAAACAATTAGATTATTGTCTATTTTGCAATAATTAGGACTTAAATGGTATGGGCAAAGAAGCATATTATTAGACCTAAGTCAGTTAGCCACCACATTTTCGGATTCTAATGGATCTCTCTCCAGTCAGGATCTAACTGACAAAAATGCATGTTAGGACCCTCCAAATGGGTGTTTAACTTATACTGAGAGACCGGAGGATTATCTATATATACATTCAAACTAAATGCTCATGATATGCAAATGAGGTCATGCCAGGTCACACCATGCTTGCCAGCTAAAAACTCCCTCCACAGGCATGTCCTTCCCCTATACCCTTCACCTGCCTTTCTTTCACCCTTTTCTTCTTCTGATGACACCATAAATTGCTGTTTCCTTTGCTGTTTAATGCTGTTTGTGTGTAACATCAAAGGTACTTCCCTCTGTCTCCACCAGAGCTCCACTTATGCAAATCAGCTACTGCATCAGAAATCTTTCGCCCCAAAAATGTTATGCCAGATGGCAGCACCGTCAAACACAAATGTTTTCTGCACCCATGCATCCCTGTCTACAATGTGTAGCATGCTCTTCACTGTCTCTTTTCTAATGTAATGCCATCTCAATCTAATACATGTAGATATTCAGTACTTGACTAACAACTTTTCATCAACATGCCATCAAAAAGTCCATTCACCTGTTTATTCCGTTATCCGTTTCTGTGCTTTCAATGGGCTTTACTAGTATTATGACATTGGGAGCATTACACCATGCTTGCCAATCTCTTCGGAACAGTAACCATTAATTGTTTGTTATATCCCAATATATATATGGGCCAACAAGTACTACATATATGTTCAAACAACAAAAATTAGAAATATCCCAAAACAATTTTAACACAAGAAAATGTGGCCATTTGATGACTGGTAAATTTATATTTTCTGAGACATGTGCTTTCTCCAAACCAATGTTTTAATGAAGCAGGAAACACCTTAAGTGGCTCCACCATGGGCATCCATGACTAATGGTAACTGTAAAAAAAACAACTTTGGTAAATCTGTATAATAACAACGTACGTGCAATGTGAAACTGTTACATACAAATAATGAGGAATATCTGCGACGAAATGAAGCAGTCGCAGCTTCATACATAGGCATACGGGACGGCTGTCTCGCGCTTCTGTGCTTATTTCGCCCTGAAATTTTAACATGGCGCGAATGTGACCAGGGTAGATATTGGTTAGAATTTGCCCTGATGAGTCATTTGCCCTGATGCCAGGGGGGCTGCAACCCCCCCTGACCCCCTGCGAAATACGCCTATGGCTTCATAGTTGAAGGACAGTATCAGTTAGATCTGTCAAATTTAGATAAGCTGCAGCTTGCTCACTGATAAGCTTGGGGTCTCCTGAAAGCCTCAGAAACCTGCAACTGGGACTACAGATTACGATTCGATTTTACGATGAAGAACATTGAGTTGTTTCTGGGCCTTGTCCAATTTCAGACTGCCGAGGAAGTGATTGTTTCTAATTTGGAAGAGAACTGGAATTCTGTCACTTCTTGGTCCATCAATCTTGACAACATCCTTTCCCCTCGTTCAGCTATTCTTGGCCTCCTATAATTGATTCACAAATGCCCCTGCAATGGCTTTCAATACTGTTACAAAGTTCTGGTGGAAACAAGACGGTTCTCAACCAATCTCCTTTGTCTTAATTGGTATCCAATAATTTGTCCAAATTAAATTATATTAAGATCAAAATGGGCAAATTTGGGTTAATTTTGGAAAATCTGGTCCAGAAATCCAGGTCATGAATGCATATTCAATCATGAGCAAATTAGATTTCACACGAAGTGTGGCAGAATAAGCGCGTATGTGTCAACTCTTTACCCTGCAGACAAATTGATATTTTAGAAAGGTTCATATTGGGTAGTCATCAATGTCATGACATCATCAAAATAATCAGAATGATGTATACACTATGTTCTATTCATATTCACTTAATTTTCGGATAAAATTTTCAGATTGCATTTAAAGTTTATTTATTCACAAATTTTAGCAAATCTCATATAAATATATTTAATATTGAAATCAGCAGAGTGCAGAGTGGCTAAGGTACCCGCATGCTCCGCTGACTCTTTCGAGTTAAATGTAAAATGTTTTGGAATCCTGCTCTCTCTCCCATCTCAAAAATCAGAACTGAGCTAAGAGGGATGTGCTTACCCTTTCTGTCTATCTGTCAATATGGGTGTTATTAGAACAAGATTGTTGGTAGATTTGATTTGTTTTTAATTCCACCTGAAATCCATTGATAATTTCTCACTGATATTAAATAATAATAACGAGTGTTGTAAAATTGAATTACATTTGACTGAGTACAAATCAAGACTAAATTTCATTCTTGACGGGCTCCAGATAATTTAAATTATCGACACAGGATTTCCATTTTCATTAAACTCTTTTTATAGTGATGCAATTAAAACTTGTTGAGGGCCGCTGAAGAATGACCGAAGATAAATAGATAGATAGATATGGTAAGGGGAGCCCTCTAAGCCCAGTTCTGGGTGCTCACGGGGGTTCACTGATTGATGAGATGGGAAAGAGAGCAGGAGTCCTCAACATGTTAAACATTTACCCCATGCGAGGGATCTTTTACTTTCCCAGCACACACACAGACACTGATATATGGGGCCGCCAATTTGACGCCTCATTCGAACAAAATCCAGCTGGGGTATTACTCATGAAGATCCACTGAAAATTTCCCCAACCAGGAGTCGAACCCATGCAGGACACATCCGATACACGTTTATTTCACACTGGCGTTACTGCTCTTTCCATCCATGATTATTTGGAAAGAACATAATAATTTTTGTAAGGGAATGCTACAGATCATGAGAGAATGCAAAAGATCACGAGAGAACGCAATAATAATTATGAGGGAATGCGATGATTTTTCTTTAAAATTTCATCTCCTCTTATAGGGGATCCTTATTTGCCTCAGAATTACCTGTTTAAAAAAAAGAATACCATTTCAAAATCAAAAATGTGAGCTTACAAACGTATTACTATATAATGGTTGAGCATTCACAGGCCAAATAACAGTTCATTCCATATATATTTTAAATGGTTTCACATAACTTTTGAAATATATTATTCATAAATTTGTCAAGTAAAAGCCTTTCTACGGTTGTGCAATTCCTTTTGTCGATGCATCGGGTGATGTCAAATGAAGCATTCAAACTAAATTGCAGAACAAACAGATGATAACTTTCGTTATTTGATACCTTTTGTCAAAGGAAGCCACAGTTATTACTAAGTTTTTAACTCATGTTAAACTTGAACAGTCTTGTGCAATCTCCAAATATTTATCAATACCCTGAGAAAGTATATATTATTTTTTGTTACCATAAAGGATCGTCATTAGAGTAGCAGAACATTTCAGGAAAATAAAAGTATGTCTAAAAGAGAAACAAAGCAATCTTGAAATTGCGGGCATTTTCAGTTCCAAGTTAAGTTTGTCGTGCCAATCCTTTCCAAGAAACCCAGAGATAAGATAAAGCAGTAAGCAGGCCATACTGTTGTCGCTTGGCCCTGTATATTGAGATTCTGTGTGGTGAACGTCCAAATCGTCTCCTTCCGACTTCCGACTTAAGACGAAGTTGGGACTATTGGGCATTCACAATACGAAAAGTCTCTTCCTTGCCAACTGACTGAGAGCATGACCAGACTGTGCAATCTCCAGATCTTTCTATTTCAATTTTTGTGGATGACCCATAGGCCAGTATCAAGGGATTGGGGAAATCAATATCAAGTGGCTGTACACAGGAAAAATTGGGCCACATAACATCTCCGTGTTCCACCCCTTGTATTGCTTCTGGCATTTGGGCGAAAGTGATGGTTATAGAACTGCGCCATTGCTCGTGCCTTTCCAGCATGTACTTCTATACATCTGTATACTGCTTCTTATCCAAATGGTAAAAATTCAGATATGAAGTTTATTTGCATTCTTCTGGAAGTATTGCTAATAGGTCTGAACAGGCAAACATTCTGACATAATTGCTTTCGTTGCTCAATATCGTTTTTAAGAGCTATATTCAAAATCTCTTTTTAAGAATCTCACTCATAAATAATGAGAATTATTTCCAACTTTGTGAAATGCAACGACATAAATGAAAAGTTAAGGAGGAGTTTTAAGGAAACTTTTCACTAAGCTGGATTTTGTATCATAATTGAATATGTACACACGTATATACTTTTAAAACTGATGAAATACTTGAACATTTTAATGACAACATACAGTCATACACCTAGTAACTCCACACCCATATGAGAAATTTCAAAATTCAATTGTAAAAAATATGACGCTTCTGGAAAATACCATATATTATTATTAGAAGTAATGGCTTCTATAGCTTTGCCAAATTGCCTTAAACTCCCACTGGATTACATACATTGGATGACAAACAGCTGCGTATGTACAAAGTCAAACAAATTGTCTCAAGGCATGCAAAGCAAAGGATAAGGGCATTCATTCACAACTGAACTAGTACATCTGTAAGAAATTTCTATGAATTTGAGATTTACTATGTGAATGCATCAGCTCAGTCTCAGCATAGAATGAATACAGAAGATAAATGGCCAGAAAGGCACAAGATCAATATGTGGAGATCATGCATGCTCAATGTTTTGCCGAGCATGCCCACAATGTTCATCCTTGACATCTGCCTGCTGCAGGGCTGGCAAGTTTACGTGACTGTAAACAGTTCCACCTATACAGTGGTTTTGTTTTTGAAATTACCAACATTTTGCTTTTAAAAAAATGTTTAATGTTTAAATAAATGGTCCACTTTCACCTCTTCAAATACAATGAGTAACTTACAATTAACTGAATAATTCAATAGAAAGATGGATAGTTCAAAGTTGGAGCTTTACGTCCTGTATTTATGCACAATGTAGGCTAATTAGGACAGGAGGAGGACTCGACAATGAGGCGAAGGAAGATTGAAACATCCAACTTAGGCGAAGGGGACCTGGCAAGAACTGGATTGGAACCCGGTAAGCAGCGATTGGCAGCCCAGTATGATACAGCTACACCAACCCTCCGCCCCCTCCTAATAATTTCACAAAAGAATTACCCGATAAATTTTTTTTATCCATGAGCTTTTTCCATTTCTGACCTTTTATGTAGTTTGTCACAATTCATATCCTTGTTTGCATGTATTATACATCAAACAGCGGATGTGCACTCTATAAAATGTCGGGACAAAATTGACTTTTTAGATTCAAAATGGTTTTTTGAAAAACCAAATTTCAATGCAAAACCAACTTGGATTTTTTTAAAAATCCATGTTGGTTTTTTGCATTGAAATTTGGTTTTTCAAAAAACCATTTTGAATCTAAAAAACCAATTTCGTCTGAATTTTTTTAGAGTGTGGGCCCACTGGTGAAAGGATCTGCTGGCCTAACCGAACCTTTGCTGCCTAATAAGGGGTCCCCCTGTATAGTAAATGTGTCGTGAAATTGAGCAAGGCAACCATTGGGAGTTTCATGAGCCCAGAGATCGATAGATTAATCAAGGAGATGTCCCAAGGACCACTGCCGAAGAAGCATCGGATGTCTATCTTTGTGCAGTCTGATGGCTTTGATATGACGGCCAAACACAGAGAGCAACCCTTAAGACAACTGGGACAAATGTCCTGCTGCATGTGTGCAATGGCTTCAACCACAGCACAATTCAGGAGAATTCAGAAGATTTTGTGGAAGAGGAAATTTGCTATTCGTATTCTCGGAATACAACATGTGTAATTTAATCATATTTCTCACATGTAAAGATGATGTTGTTTTAACTTTTTTCAAATATGACCGCCTACCTTGTTAGTGTTTATGCACATTTTCTATACGGCAGCAAAAGGGTAGGTGCAGTCTAATTTATAATGCCTTGGATTTAAGCTCAACAGTATTGGCGATATTCATGCAAACTTCTGAGTTGCTCAGTGCTTTCGGCAGTGAGCAAAATTGGCAGATGTTAAAAGCGTCCCAATGTGCCCAGTTCCCCCTACCAATGTAATTAATTTTGCTCTAAAAGTATGCTGAAAGACAAGACTGGTGTCCAGAAAGTAAGAGAAAATTAACATTGATCATAAAAAACAAATACGATTATTTCCTCTATAATATACAGATACTCCAATTATTTTTATTTTTTTTCAAATTTGTTGATGTTATACAAGCGGGATTTTCGTAAGACACTCCTTTGGTTTGACATTTTCATATGTCATGATCTAGATTATATTTTTTCATTATTATTCTTATTTGTCTTTTTTTTTCATCTTTCGTAACGGCAGATGTTGTGTCAAAATTATCAAATGATAAAAAGTGACTTCAAGGCTTTGTGTTGGTGTCACTGTTGTGTTAAATTTTAGTCGTTTTTGTCCATAAATGGCATAATAGGCTTACCGATGATTTCATATTTGTAGACTCTAATCAATTAACAAACCATTTTGCTAAATTTTTGGTCCTACATAAAAAAATCCTGCCAGTTGATTTGTCAAGCCGGACATAGTGTGTCACTTTTTTGTCACTTTTTTTTTTAGGTTTGCTGCAAGCAAGTGATGTTGGCTGGAAAAATTATGTCATAATTTCAACCAATAAACTGCTGCAAAGGCCAACTTTGTAATGTGGCAGCTGTTCACAAGTGTCAAACCACAATCCACATGAACTCTTACATTTCCTAATGATCTGTTAATTGCTTCAACAGATATTACAGCTCTAGCAATTGCTCTGAAGAAATCAACTTTTTTCATAGTCTGGACCTATGATGTCATAGCATGAGACTCCATTGGAACCAATGCAACTTTGGTGCTAGCTACGATGTCATAGGTGTATCTGACCAATAGCATTTCATGTGAACAACTTCATCATAGCCTTGCAATTATGTCATGGCCAGATTAGCCAATACTACCACTGCAAAAACTCAGGTCTTAAGTTGTGGAAGGGGGTTGTTTATTTGGTGACACTTATCAAAGTACCTGAAATTCAACCAAGCATGGTTAATAGGATAACTTGCAATTAATCACAGTTGTTTACAAGCATGCTTCTGGACTCAATTGGATTTTATATGGAGCTGTCGAGTTCAAGAATTTTTTGTGCTGTTTGCAGTTTTGTTGGCTGTCTCTTTCAGTGTAAAACAGACAACTACTTTAATCCCGTATTTCATTGTTGGTTACCACAGCACCTGGTATTAATATGCAAACAAAAGGACAATTGACAGCTTTTTAGCAATGATGTAGGGGAGAGTGGGGACCGATGGGCCGCTTGACAAATTATTGACCATGGAGGCAAATCTGCTTCACATAAAGGATTCATACTGTGCACCCTATTAGCTGGTGTAATTCTCTTTAAAATGATATAAGATTCACGTAGATCAACCTAGGAAGAAAGATTAGAAAACACATTTTCTGTCAAGAAAGATGGTGGCCCATTGGTCCCCAACCATGGGGACCGATGGGCCATCCCATGGGGTCCGATGGACCATGTTAATAACTTGCCAGAGGGTGGATGAAGAATTCAAAATTTTGTTTCCAATATGTTTTTGTTGATCCACCTGAGTGTATAGGACAATAAGAGATCGAAAGAATATAATTATGCCCAGATTTTACACTTTGAAAAAAAGCTTAATTTTCACAAATGTCATGAGTTACTTTTTTGTGGTTATAGTCAATCAAATGGGATGATCATTTAGCAGTACATGAACAGATGCATTAAAAACTATATTGGAGAATTCCAAAACGATTGGTTCATTGGTCACTAAGAAAAAAAAATTATTTGATATTCGGTCGATACAGAAGTTTGGCTACCACAGTGATCATCAAAATCTTGTCTAATACCTCAGATTTGTTGAAGAATATGAAAAAATAAGAATATTTTAATTTTTTCTCCATCAATGAATCATTTCTGTCAATCTTTTAGATTTTTAGGGGAAAAGTACAATTTTCCAATGATACTGTACTAGTATGCCACCTGCAGGAGAAATCTTGAATCAAAACAATAAAATTCATCAATAACCCTCCATTAACTTATATTTTGGTGAAAATTTTACTTACATTCAATATTGCGTCAATGTCTAACGGGGTCCTTATTTTTATTATATCCAAAATACTACCTAGATTGAAAATTTGTGATTATGGATATTTTAAATTTCCACCATTTAGTGTTTGAAGCCATTACTAAGGCAAATCTATCACTGTAAATTCAAGGGTATTCATTTAAGTCAAAACTTATCATTTAAAGATGCAAGCTGACGTTCTATTGTGCTTTTTCCCATAAAAGACTTTAATATCCAGCCCCATGCCAATACGCCACCTATAGGAAATCTCAAGAAATAGTGGCCCATCGGTCCCCATGTTGGATGGCCCATCGGTCCCCAAAAGCTTTCTGAACAGTTAAACCCCTCTTTTTTGGTGAAATATGGTTCTTGTTCCTAAAATTCAATGTGTATATTGTCACCAATATATAGGACTAATCATCATAGAAAATATATTGCGTCGAGTCTACACACTTTTGAGATATTAAATTTTTTCTGAATCAGAAAAAAAAATTTTAGATGTTGAAAATTTCATTTTGCCTCCTACACGCTTCTGCTCTCACTTATTGATCAGTGGTCGATATGGTATTCATAGATGTGATGAGCAATACTAAAAATGCAAATTAGATGTAATGAAACGTTTTTGATGTGGAGTTAAGAGGATGGCCCATCGGTCCCCATGGCCCGTCGGTCCCCATGTTCCCCTAACTGCAGGGCTATGATGAAACTGTCCACAACGAACGCTATTGGCTGGTTTGACCTGTGTCATCATTGATAGCACAAATTTTGCATATCCTCCAGTGCTGAGCAATGAGCATTCACCTATGACATCATAGGTCCACTCTGGCACTGACAAAAAACTGATTTCTTCAGATCAATTGCTTGAGCTGTAATCAGTCTCAAGCCGAACCCAAAATGACCTAGAATGACAAAACAAGGACAACATATGACTTCAATGTGACTTCTGACATTGTTTGATGTTAATGTGAAACAAAAATTCCATTCAAAATGAAGTATTTTTGAAAGAAACTTCACTTTTCCTGGTGTATTCAAACTTTTGGAGGTTAGTGTATGTACTCACTCATTTAAGTTGCACATAAAAGCAGCCAAAATGTAGCAGTTCGCAGTGCCACTGAAGGTAAATCAGCGGAATTAAAATACATGTATATAATTCAATTTGATTGATTTATTTGAGAATAGCTTCAATTGAAGATCTTTGCGGCCACGCGCATCCCTTTCTCTCACACTATAATGAAATTCCCTCTGTTGCTCAAAATCCCCGCCAATGAAATTTGCTTAAGAAATGCACTGCCAAAATGACTTTGCAACAAAAATCACTTGGAGATGGAGGGGGGTCGTATTGCTCTGTAACTTGTTCCTGCGAATGACATAACTGAGTGGAGAAAAATATAAGGCTTTCATATATGAGGGCAAAATGTTGCTTTGAAGCTGAAGAAAAGGACATTTGTTTCAATCGAAAACAACAAACTGAATTATGATGTACATGCACTTGTGCAAAAAAATCAACTATTCTGCACTGACAGTTAATTACATCATTCTCGCATCTAACATTCTGAGTCTGACTTAGAATTATTTTTGGCCTATGTCTCAATGCAAACAATTACAAATATACTGCTTGCATGCAATATTGAATTTTTTGAAGTTAAATGATCCTCCGAAATATTTATGTCTGACACTACTCTTCATTGTTCAAGAGAAATGCTTACAACAATCATCTGTAGGTGTCACATTCAAGATGGCATATGCATAGTATAGCATTGATTCAAAACAGGAAGGAAGTAGGAAATACCATTATAAGCCATCATGCTAGAACATTTAAGTTTTTAGCATGAGAAAAAATTACTTTAAGATCTACAGTGACTGTGGAACTATGCTCAGGAGAGTCAGACTTTTGGAAACAAAGAAGTGAAGATTTAAATTGGAAAAGAACACTCCATAGAGAAATCAGCAGCAGCTTCGTGCAATTGTCAAGCACAGCAGACCCAATTAAAGGTCCATTGTAAGTAGAACTGAAATGGAACAATGCCTTGCATTTCAGAACATATATGATATATCCTGGCAGAGAGTATAAAGGATAGCATGATGGAAGTTTCACTATTGCAATGCGACTATAGTTTTACTCATAGATGTTTTTCACTTTCATGAGTTATGATAGATTATGACTTCGTAGGAGGGGCATGTTTCAGACAGTTCCTGTCACTTTCAGTGAAAATGCTCTGACAGGACTTACCAGGCTTGGACTATCACTTTGGAGGCAAGCATTATTGATGCAGCTCATCCATCAGAGTCTCTGCAAATCCAACATCACTCCAGGAAAATCTTTGGGATCCGGAGTTGGAAACACCATATCTGGATGCAACCATCATATCTCGAAATCTTTAGCAAATTGTGAAGTCATAACACACCAAGAAATAACAGAGGTCTTTTTGGAATGCCACTCAGATATGCCAACCAATTTGTGTTTGGTCAACTGACCAGTTTCAGTGTAGTGGCCTTTGAACTATCATTGTCAGAGACAGAAGTGAAAGAGGGTTTTTGGAAGCCAAGAAGTCTTCAAACTATATCTACTGAAACATTGAAAAACTGCATGACTTCCCCAGAACTGCCTATTTGCAATAGTTCAAAGAAATATGTAGGGCAAGTTGACCAAACTTCAGCCTACTTTGGTTTTTGATGGCTTGTCAGCGGCTGGCTATTCATGGGAATAACCTGTAGCTGTGGACCTAACCCTAGCCTCCACTCGTCTTCATTACCATATTGTGAAAAAACAGCCATATGCCTTGTAAGGCAGTGCAAAGGTGCTCCAAAAACAAAAGTGGGACATGTACCTAACTTCAGCCGCATAGTACCTAACTTCAGCCTAGGGTGTACCTAACTTCAGCCCCCTACCTAACTTCAACCAATTGACCCTATTCTGTCATAAAAACAGCAGACTGTTTAAATTTGACTTTAATTACTTACCTGTATATAAAACATGATGGTCTGAAAAAAATCAAGCCCCCAAAAATGTATTTCAAAAAAGCTTGGAAACAAGTAATCGTTTTGCGGAAAGAGGAAAAAAATTTATTTTAAACTCCAATTCAGGCAACTGGTCTATTCTAGTATGCCATACGTAAAAATGCTTTAAAAATTAAATTTTTAGATAGATAGATATTCAGGGATGAATAAACAAACTTCTCACGTGAAATTTATTAGCTGGAGTTTGGGAAACCTGGGGGCTGAAGTTAGGTCATATGGGGGCTGAAGTTAGGACCACCGGGGCTGAAGTTAGGTAAGACTGACATGTCTTATAAATCACCTAATTCATTGAATGATCAAGTAGAAAATATTGAAAAAAACTTTAGTTCATGGAAGATTACTAATTTTCCCTTGTGATGAAATTTTTTTTTTGGTTGCTACTGTTTGGGTTAATTGGTTAAAGCCAACTGACAGTTTAACGTTTTATCAAACTTTTTCTCTTTTCGCGTTGTATTCGCATTGCAAAACAAGCAAAATGCGGTCCACCAAAAAAACATGTAAAATTCCTGATTCATATGTTATGATGGTCATAACTTTTTGATAATTTATTCTAAACACATTGACAATAACTTTAAACCCAAAAACTGACACCTTGGCCAAATGGAAATTTAATTAAAAGGAGTTTTCTGTAGGGGGGCTGAAGTTGGGTGAGAGGCTGAAGTTAGGTCAACTTGCCCTAACCCCTGCCAAGGCATTGATCAGAGCAATATCATTGCAGTAAAGTTAGGTCACTCTCTTCTTCTAAAGAAGTAAATACCTTCAGGAGGCATACAATTAAATGGTATAACCATACCATTTTGAGGCATACGTGTTCTTGGTATGTCTCATCTATCACACACTCTGGATATTTCAAGAAAAATCTTGAACTGTAGTCTCTAGATGCAACCACTACAAAGAAAATTATTTGCAATTGTGAAAAAAAAACCAAGAAAATCAATCTCAGGATGAACTGTCTATAGACCGCCACCAAAGAAATGCCAAAACCTTTTGTATTTGCTTCTCTGACTCATGACACCTCTCAGTTAGAGGCTTGAAGAATCATTACTGAACGTTATCAAAGTTTCATCACCAAGAACATTTAGCACACATTGCTTTGCTGAAATTACATTTTTGAAGAATAGAACTCATACAGTAGCAAAAAGGAGAACATACATGTCATGCATCTATTATATTATATATGGACCATGTAACATTCAAGAGTCCCTGTCTGCGTTATATTTATAGCTAATTCATCAAACACATGCAGTCTCTGCAAATCTCACATCTCTCCCGGAAAAAGCTTTGACCTCCTGAGCCAGAAATGCAGTATCTTGATGCAACCACCAGACCGTAAGGATCTCCTGCACATTTATACAATCACAACACCCCCAACAATCACAGAGGTCTTTCCCACAATGAACTGCCTGGGGACTGTAACTCAGATTTGCCAAAGCAATTTGTGCTAGCTTGGCAGAATTGTGACATGTTTTCAAGAGGGGAGACTCTTCATTAGAGGTGCAAGCAACTTCATGTTTTCGGAAAACTTCAATAAAATTTAAAATGGAAAGGACTTCAATTCATACTTTTGTTCGATTGACAGGCAACAGAAACAGCCTCAACTTGTAGGATATTCGATTCTCATAGGGCAGTTTCATTACATTATCATTGACAGGCATGGGGGACAAATGGCGCTATAAATGAAATCCACAGATTCCACACTATACAAAATACAATGCAATAATTCAAGCTAAGTTCTTTTGCCGGAAATACGATTAAATGTGACACATCAAAACAAATTTAAGACTAAAAACATTACAGCAGAGGTCAAATGAGTAGATTCTGAAATGATTTTATATATCATCATGCCATAGTCTGACACAGCGGTGTAAAGCTTGACGTGCTCAGTTATTTCAGAGTCTATGCTTTTGACTTCTGCTGTAATCAAGATTATGACCCACCAGTGCACAATGCTTGCACTAAGACCACAATCTGATTTTTAAGTTTCTGATAATTTCTTAAAGTCATAAAAATTACCAATCTTTCATTGATTGGCTGTCAAGATATAACAAAGACACTTCTTCTGGTGTTCAATATCAGCAAATATAATATGCTAAATTTAAAATAGAACAGGATATCCAAACGCCTAATTCATAGTTTATGTACAGTTAGAAGCAAAAAGATCATGTTACAAACCACTTTTCTTTCTGTTATACAAAACATAATATTATGAGAGCTTGTTCTTGTTACATGAAGAAAATGTTGATTAGAATTTGTCGGTCGGTTTCATGTTCTAATTAGCAAACAAGTTCAAACAAGATTCAATATTCATGATGACAGCATTTCTGAAAAAAAGAGAGAGACAGAAAACTTTAAGATCTATTAAAGATCTACAATGACTGTGGAATTATGCTCAGGAGAGCTGGACTGGTGGAAACAAAGAAGCAGCGATATAAACGAGGAAAGAACGCTCCATAGAGAAATCAGTAGCAGCTTCATGCAAATGTCAAGCAGAGGAGACTCAATTAAAGGTCCATTGTTTAATAGTGGGACTGAAATTGAACAAAGCCTTGCATCTCAGAACATATATATGTGTTTATCCTGGCATATAGTGTCAGGGAAAGCATGGTTTAACTTTCACTATTGCAATGTACCTAGACACCCAGATGTCACTCTCTTTCACAAGATATGATAATTATAGCATAATGCAATTGGAAGGAGGGCATCTTTTAGACACTTGCTGGTGCTTTCAATAAGCATACTCTGATAAAGCTAAAAACATGGTTAAAACTGTATCTTAGAAAACAAGTGCTATCTGTGCGACTCATCCATCAGAGTCTCTGCAAATCCAACATCACTCCAGGAAAAGCTTAACATCCGGAGTTGGCAACACCATATCTAGATGTAACCACAAATCTTTAGCAAATTGCGAAGTAACAACACACCAAGAAATCACAGAGGTCTTTATCAGAATAATGCTCAGATATGCGAACCAATTTGTGCTGCTTGCCTAAATCGATAGTTTCAGTGTAGTGGCGGTTCGATTATCATTGTCAGATATAAAAGTGAAAGAGGCTTTTTGGTATTTGCTACAGGAAGTAAAGAGTTCAAACACTATCCGTTAGAACATCTTAAATAACAGCAAGATGTATTGTTTTTTATACTGCCCACATAATCCATCAGCAATAGTTCAAAGAAATTTAACCCTCCACAGGCATTGATCGGAGCAATGTCATGACAGTTAGGCCACTGCTGTTTTCTGGTAAAGAAGTAAATACTTAACAGAAGGATACAACCACATTGCTTAGGAGGCATGTTCTTGATACACGTCTCATCTATCACACTTTCTGAATATCTCAAGAAAAATCAAGGGCTGGAAAGGCAATCCACCAAAAAAAGAAAACTTCAAGACAGCAAAATATTTACCAAACTGCCAAAACACATCCAAGGATCACTAGTATTTCTCCTTATGAACTGTCTTGGGATTATCACTCAAAAATGTCAAAGTACACAAAAGCAGTTTATATTTGCTCCTAAGATTTAGGACAGATTTCAGAGTGCAGTAGGGTCCTTCATCTGCGTTGTCACCTCAAAAACTGAGGCATCCTCGAGCAATCAGCAAGCTGTGATAACTCAATTAGTTTCCACTGCAACACAGTACAAAATGAATAAATTCCATCCTATTATACACCGCATCTGACGAAATTACGCAAGTAGGTTATTTCACAGTAGTACAAAAACTTTTGAGCCCAGCAGTGTATGCTTTTCACATAATCATTGGATTTGGTTGAGAAACCAATAGTGTATCCTTTTCACATAGTCATTGGATTGGGTTGAGAAATATTCCATGTGACTTTCATCAAGTTTCATTCAGGCAAAGTTGACTTGCCATATATTAAAATATTCTGGTGTCTGATGAAATTTTGCAAAAACTGTCTTGGGATCATCACTCAAAAATGAAAAGACAGTGCGGAAGTTTAATTTTCACTCGCCATGTTGCTTTTGCATAATTTCATCAGACACCAGAATATTTTGATATATGGCCTAAGTCAACTTCGCCTGAACAAAACTTGATTAAAGTCACATGGAATATTTCTCAGCCCAATCCAATGACTATGTGAAAAGGATACACTATTGAGCCCAACATTTTTTGTACTACTGCGAAATAAGGTACTTGCACAATTTCATGCGGTGTAGTCAGGAGGATATATAAATTGCTGAAGTTCCATTCTTTGAAACGGTAGGTTGGAATTTGATTTTGAACAAGTTATTGTTTTTAGAATCATTACATTTCTTTATCTAAGTTTCTGGGCCGCTTAAATAGCTATGTTCTAAGACTCATACAAGGATCAAATCCAATACTTCCTGTTCAGAGACCCTGAATATCAAAAGAACAATTTCTTTGCTGAAAACACAATATGTCTTTGAAAAATAACTCATATACAGTGGACAAGTAGATGTGCACACACGTACAAGACCGTGAGATTTTCAAGAGTGGCAGTCTGTGGCATATTTAACACAGTCTCTGCATATCTCATATCTCTCCAGAAAAATCTTTGACCTCCTGAGCCAGAAATGCAGTATCTCGATGCAACCATCAGACCGTAAGGATCTTCAGCACATTTGGATAGTCACAACACACCCCCAACAAATCACAAGAGGTCTTTCTCACAATGAACTGCCTGCATGGGGCTGTCACTCAGATACACCAAAGCAATTTGTACTTGCTCTGCAAAATGTGACATGCTTGGATGTAGCATGGCTCATCATTAGGAGTGCAAGCAACTTCATTTTTTGGCCAAAAAAAAAGACCAAAACTTCAACTTATGTCTGACCAGGCATTTCGAAATGTAAGGACTTCATACTTTTGTTTTACTTGTAGATGAGAGAGACGATTGCTTTATTTTGCTATAAGTTATTTCTAATTACATGACTGTATAGTTTTTGGTAGCATTTTACTATAAGAAATATAATGCAATGCAGTGGGTTTCTGAAATAAAAACTTTAAGATCTGAAGTGACTGTAAAATTAAGCTCAGGAGAGCTAGACTGGTGAAAAGACAGGAGTGGAGATATAAATGAGGAAAGAACACTCCATGGAGAAATCAACAGCTACATGCAATTGTCAAGCACAGCAGACTCAATTAAAGGTCCATTGTAAGTCGAACTGAAAATGAATGCATTTAAGAGATATAGAGAAAAATTCCCAATACACAGTCTGTTGGTCAAAATTGCTGTTTAAACTTTGATTCACGCTTATGGTATAATTTGCAAGAGCAGCTTTACCTTCTTGTAACTGTCTAAAGTAAGAAGGAGTGTAAAACAACATTACTCTCAGAGCTTCAAACAATGGCACTCCCGTAAGACTTGCGTGACCTAGATACTTTGGAGACAAAATTTGGAAATGCTGAACAAGATGGAAGATGAATATACTTGAATTAAACCAAAGTGGAAACGATTTATAAGTCCTTTTTTGTGAAGAAGTTGTTTTTCAAGGATTCAAATGACCATTTGTGACAACAATAGCGGTAATGAAAACTTTCAAAATGCCACTTGAAAATGCTCTATGACTGTGGAGCCTTGCCCAAGAAAGCCAGATGAATAGGAACAAAGGGGCGGAGGCTAAATAAGAGAAGAAGATTCAATAGAAGAAACCACGGCATCCTCATGCATTTGTCCAGCTATCTTTTAGTATAGACAAAGGAAAAAAAACAAGAGAAGAAGCCCACCGTTGGACACTCAAAATATCTGGAAGTTTTGCATTTCATAATATATCCAGAAACCATATACATGTACATTAAACATAGATGGAGATATGGCTTTCGGGTCTGCAATATGTACTTTGGAAGGCAAGTGCCAAGTAGTTACGTGCTTTATGTATTTATTTTCAGTCTAAACCACCATCATTATGCAGGAGGCTTACAATGGCATGGGTGTCATATTGGAGGCAAATGTTCTTGATACACCTCATCTATCACACTCTCTGCATATCCCCACATCTCTCAAGGAACATCCAGGGCTGAAAATGCAATCTCCAGATGTGACAACCAGATGCAGCTAAATCTTTGGCAAATTGGAAAGTCACAACACACCCCAGAAAATCACAGAGGTCTTTGTCAAGATGAACTGCCTTGGGACGGCATGCCAGAAATGCCAAAGTATTTTGTGTTTGCTCCCTTGACATGTAAAACATTTTAGTGTTATAGGGCACTTCATAAGTCATTATCAGTGTAAGAAGTGAATGAAAGTTTCATGTTTGCAAAAAAATAAAGTTACTTGTGAGTAGTGTGCAACCCTGATCTGGGAATTCTCTTGAATGCAGGTTCTCTTTGGTTATTGCTAGAATTACTACACTGTGCAGTATGAGGTCTCTTCCATATTACATTTGCTGATGTTGTCCCGGCTGACTATGCAGTTGGCATATGGTTAATGTTATATCTTAAAGGCAAATCCTGGGGACTGGAGAGGTCATTTTCAAAACCTGGAGCTGAGAAGAATTTCCAGTTACCGAATGCTGGTTTAACTGTAATGGTGCTGCATCATGGATGTATTAAGGCAGTGTCATTGATATATTTGGACTATAGGGACAATACTGAAAATCTACTGGTTGAGATTTTTTCCCTGTTAGAGCTATATCAAGAAGGATCCCTGAAAAGCTGCAATGTCTATGCAATAGAGTCAATCTCCTGCAATTTCACTTACATGCCAACATATTATCTAGAATAGCAGAATTCTGTTTATTGTGAGATTTTCATCAAGGTCCTTCAATTGAGTTATCCTTGCTTGACAATTACATGACGAAGCCTCTAATTTCTCTGTGGAGTCATCTTGCCTCATTTCTGTTTCCTGTTGGTTCTTGAGCATTTTTGCATGTCAGTTTGTTCTGGTGTTGTCAGCCTGAAGTTGTGGAGAACAGTCATGCATGCAGTTGTGAATACCAACCCTTCCTCACTTCTTTTTTTCTGTAAGCAATTAATATTTACCAGAAATTAGCAAAATGTGTCAAAAGGTCAAATTTTGAGATTTTTTGGCTGTTGGTACCAACGTTGAGCAAAAGTGTTTTATTTGAATGATTCAGAAAAAATTTCACAGAAATTGATTTAAATTATAAAAATTGGGTGCCCTTCTTGATTTTCTTAGTTCTTTCATTGCAATGGCAGCCAGGAAATGTCATTTTCTCACAGTTTGATGTTTCATATCATCAATGTTTGAGGTGCTATATCTTTGGATTAGATGGAGATATCAAAACAAGTGTACCATCATTTTAAAGCCCAATTCCTGTAGAATTAAGCCATTCACACCTTGAAGACTCTGAACTAATTTAGGTGGTGCAGGTCACCTCTATTCGTGCATTTTCCTAAAAAAAATGACAGCTTCGGCAACATATGAGATCCCCGTGATGGTCCGACTTCAGTGTACCATTTTTAGAACATGTCAATTTAAAAAAAGATTGGTATGCAACAGAAGAGTAAAATATGTGGCGCCTTTATGAGAGCATGACATAATTGACATATGCAACTCTAATTTAAAATGCCTGCTGATAGGAAATTGGCCTTTTACAGAAGGAAAAGGAAGGATAACTTGGCCTTCATAATATTTGCTCTCTATGGTCATTACTCAAAGTTTGAATTCGATAGGTGTTATGATTTAGCTCTTTTGTTAGATATAATTTGTTTACAACAAGTTATGTCACCTGCTTTCAGTTTTGTTTGTTTCATTTCTATCTTCTCTTATATGCACTTCTATTCCTCCATCCTCCAGTTTTGATATACAAGACCACATACAAAACCATTCGATCTTCAGGAGTCATTGTCTGTGAAATGACTAATCCATCAAACACAGTGTCTGCATATCTCACATCTCTTTAGGAAAATCTTTGACCTTCTGAGCTGGATATGTAGTGCCTTGATGGATTGATGCAACCAAAGACCGTAAGATCTTCTGCACATTCTATAGTCACAACACACCCCCAGCAAATCAGAAAGGTCTCTGTCAGAATGAACAGCCCAGGGACTGCTGCTCAGATGTGCCAAAGCAATTTGTGCTTGCTCTGCAAGTTTGGGACACTTCTCAGTCAAGCGGGACTCTTTCTTTCTTGCCCGGAATTTGAATATTATGGGATTGAGTTTTGGAAGAGAATAATGATTTTTATTTAAGACAATACTGTACCCTCAGCTTGCAAACATCAATCAGATAATAAAAAGGCTTGCATAAAATGCCACTCGTCACTTTGGTCAAGTTTAAGAAGAACCGAGCGGTGAAATATCAATTTTTACTGGCCTGAGCTTCAGAGTTTCTGCATGATGGCTCTAACAGTCTAACAGGCAAGACAACTCAAGAAGTACGCCATTTCTTATCGGTATCTCGATACATCAATGATGCAGCACCATTACAGTTAAGCCAGCATCTGGCAACTGGTAATTCTTCTGACCTCCAGGTTTTGAAAATGACCCCTTCAGTTCCCAAGGCTTTGCCTTTGAGCTATAACATTGACCAGACGCTACTTTCTGCGGAGTCAGCAGGGACCACATTAGCAAATGTAATATGAAAGAGACCTCATATTGCCAAGTGTAGCAATTCTAGCAATAACCAAAGAAGCTGCATTCATAGAAAAAGATCTGAATTCTACTCTATATATATATTATGTATAGTTTCACAGCTTAGCTTTGTTGACTTGTAATACCCATGCATTGTCTTTCAGAGCATTTCAGGGACCATTTTTGTTGTTTTGATCCTAAATCCTTGCTGCCTATTCGGTGAAAGGTCATTTCCAGTATTGTGTCAAATGCGTTTGTCATAAGGATTTTGCTTTATTCCTTGTCGACTTGGTCTAATTCACTTAAGGATATATACATTTTTTCTCTTTGCAGCATTTTCTTCATGTTATTGTTGTAACTTTCTGTTGTTCGGGTAACGGTTAACTTCATGTGTCCTCCAGTGCGTGATAACCAAGTTACACATGGATGGATGGATGATTGGGGCTTATGTCCTGTACTTATGCACTGGATTGGCTTATTAGGACAGGGAACACGGCAATGAGACAAAGGTCAAAGGATGATTGAAACAGCTGTCCAATCCAAGGTGACCCGGCAAAAGCTAGATTGAAACCCTGGACCCAGCGACTGGCTGCCAAGCATGCTACCCCTAGACCAACCCGTCCTGTTATAGTTATCACATGAATATTCCAATTAAAATTATTACCAAATAAATAATTGATCTGGTAACCCCCCCCCCCCCACCAACTTCAAATTCTACATGTCTGTCAATAACAAGGCCAAGTCATTATCTTGCTTTGTTAAATCATGGTGACATACAGACAAAATCTGGAAAGGACAATTCTAATTTACGTGGAAATAGAAATTGATATATATGGAAATATGTCTGAGTGATAATCGTACAATATATGTATGAAGTATCCAGAGAAGACATAAAACACTATGTATATTATACCAACAGCTCATATAAGTATGCATCAAGGACCCGGAATGCCCCAGGCTAATAGAATGACTAGCCTGGGGAATCAAATATCAGCATGGAGGCTGGATAAGCAATAAAACACATAGGCTTGCAAAGTTTTATGTCTTGTTTTAGGAAGTGAATTGTATGGCCATAATCATTATGAACTGGTATTAGAGCTGTGATGTAAACTCTTTTTCACCAGCATGAATAGCAGCATGGCCTTGGACTTTTTAATATAATTGATTTTTCTCAAAATGTAACCTGTAAGTATATTTCAATGTTTTTGAATTTTTTCGAAGTCATTGACATTTTTAACTGTTGATGAACGTTCTAATTGTGCTTATGTGTTGGTAATTATTTTCATTACATTTGACTCCAGAAGTGGGTCTGTGTAAATAAGTTGGCACAAGAATTGTACCATCTGAATTAGAACTGCAATAAATTTGTTTTACAGTACCAGTTATTTGACTTATATTGAACGTTTTGCATGTAATATAAGATGTATAAATTTATTACAAATATCAGGCATTGGCGGCCACCTAACATTTTTAAGATTGCTAATTTGTACTTCTCAAAAATCTCAAAAAGAAAATAGTTATTATATGTATGTAAAGTTATTTTGGAAGGGCAATGAAGCAGTCAGCCAGAAACTCATCATCATTACCAAATTAACTTTCAGTATTATATTTCATTACAGCAATAAAACCAGAAAACACTGAGAGAAAATGGAAGGATATAAAGCCCAACTTCTACCATCATCCATCTTCATCATCGCTGCCATTTTGTTTGTAATTGCTGTGCTTACGCCATCTGCACAAGGCCAGTTTCCACGTGTCTGCGCAAACAATGCCACAAAACCCAATGCGACTTGTTGTCCGAATGATGAGGGTAAGTCAAAGTGCATATTGACTTCATGGAAGTGCACAAATCTTTCTTACTGAATGTTTTATCTACGCATGCTGGGCTAAAAAGGTGCAGGTCTATTACTTCCAAACGAATGCTCTAAAAATGAATTTTTATCCAAGATTTCAAAATAAAGTCCCTTTCTGAAATGCGGTCCAGCAAATGTATATGAATGCAACTCATCCACACTATATTTGACCCATCATCTTGCAATCACGCGTCTGTTCCGCAACAGACAATCCTCATTTTACTATGTACAGTGCCAGCCTCCGATCTGCAGATGTAAATACAAAGTGGTCAAAGCCTGATTTTCCACTTATGCCACAAGCCCTCTTTCAAGGGCTCCATGTTCAGTGAGATGCTTTGCATCACTGTTGGGGGTACTCATAGATTTTTCTGATATGTATGCTAGACTGGAAGTTTTTGGGGCCAGACCCTGTGCTAGGCGGTCGGTCATCGCTAAAATACCCAGACTCTAGGAATTTTGCATCAAATTTGTACATCACAAATGAGTCCAATGTGTATACAGTGAAGGGCTGATGCATCGCCTGAAAAAGTAGTCATACTCATAGAATTATACTGTAGGCCTATGACTAATACATACCATTAAAACCACAGAACAATT
Source organism: Platynereis dumerilii (assembly GCA_026936325.1). Classification (NCBI taxonomy): domain Eukaryota; kingdom Metazoa; phylum Annelida; class Polychaeta; order Phyllodocida; family Nereididae; genus Platynereis; species Platynereis dumerilii. The sequence continues at coordinate 124,153,421 of JAPTHN010000001.1, read as the reverse complement.
TTATAAAGTTTAAGCAGCTAAAACAATTATTATCCAGTCAAAAACCAGACAAAATATAAAAAAGTGTCGCTGATGGTAAGCTGATGGTAAGTAAATGAGTGACGTTTGATCTGACAAAAACTTGCATGTTTATGAAGAGATTACAGTTGTTTTTACCAATTGTTTAAACAACACTGCACTTATGCTGATAATAATTCTTTTTTGTTTGACATTCTAAGAACATGTACTGTGATTATATTTCATTTCAAAATAGATAATGACAATTTCATATAGAGAATAATAAATTCTACGGGCAGCGAAGAATTACCAATTTTATAAGGCGAATTCCAAGTAAGAACGCCTTTGCGAAAACTTTCTGAAATGTCATAAAGAGATTCAAGAAGCTTTTATGGGATTGGTATAATCAAATTTCTAGTTTTTCTTATGAAGTTTTATTGTATATTGTACATGTTATTTAAACCAGACACATAAGAAAAAACAGTGAGCCATATTATATTTGTTCTGAGCGGTCTCCAAGAATATTACCTTTGCGTATATATGTTTATGAAGTCTTTTGCTTTCATGGTCTATTTTCTTTGTACCTACATGTTTTTCCTTTTAGCCCACATTCTCTGTACTTTCCAGAATACCAGTTGCCCTGTGGCGGTCCCACTAGAGGCCAGTGCTTGCCCTTGGATGATGTCCACGAGAGATTTAGACCCCAAAATCCCAAACACATGCACGATGACCGCCTCAACTGGCCGAAAGCTTTCTTCACGAATATCTGTCATTGCATAGGGAACTTTGCTGGCTACGCTTGTCAGGAATGTAAATTTGGATATCATGGAGACGAGTGCGAACAAAGAAGAATACAAAAGCGAAGGAATTTCCTCAGTCTGTCAAAAGAAGAACAGCAGCGGTTCATAGGGCTTCTCCTAAAAGCCAAGACTTCTCTCAGTGAATATGTGGCTCTCAAAGCTGACAAACACGATCCCCCAGAGAATTTAACTTTTGTCAATGTGACTGTTTATGACTTCTTCATCTACATCCATTACTATTCAGCCAGAAGTACTTACATAAGGAACAATGGTACGTCGCCCCCTTGTGAGGACAACCAGAACCACTGGGATTTCTCACATGAGGGCGCTGGCTTCCCTACTTTCCACAGACTGTTGATTATGTTGTGGGAGCGGGAATTTCAAAAGTTGGCTGACGATGACACTTTCATGTTTCCTTACTGGGACTGGGTGGACAATGGCCATGAGTGTGCAGTGTGTACCAATGAACTGATGGGAGCTATTAATCGCACTGACCCACACGGATATTTAGACAAAAAGTCAGTGTTTGCTGCATGGTATACAATGTGTCAGATAGAACAACCTAAGAAAAATGACACAAAAAACACAGATTCGCCATGCCGCTTCTGTGATCCAAGTAAACATTACAAAGGACTAGTCAGAAGACCAAACAAAAAACGGACTCTACCAGATTTCATGGAAATTGAAAAAATCCTCAACCTGCAACAATACGACATTGATCCGTACGATGAAACGGCCGAGGACACTTCTTTCAGAAATTGTTTTGAAGGAAATTGTCCAATAGGAAAGGACAAGTATGGCATCCACAACAAGGTAATAATTTACATCTTGCTAGCAAAAAACTAATTACATCCTCTGATTTACCTTCAGGCAATGAACATACTTTATGCACTAATATCTGCCTCAACGGGAGTGTAGTAAGTTCAGGAGGAAATTGCTGTCATCTGTGTTTGGTATACTGCAATTCCTAGGATGTTGTGTGCAGGCATTCTGAATTAATACTTGATCCTCACTCCTCAATACAACCAAGAGCCAATTCTAAAGGTTCAAACCAATAACTATCTGTATCCTTCAACTTTTCTTTTTTGCCAGAGAGCATGATGTCATGAGCACTGAGGCTGGTTGTGGATTATTCTTGTGTTTGGTAATTCACAGTTTTAAAAATATCACTAAACTAAACCGTTGTATTCAATAACATCTACACTACAGGCTTAATTACATTGATTGTTTGTGAGACTGTATGTGCTATTGTTTACAATGGTTTGGTTTAACTGTCGATTGCAAAACACAAGGATAATCCACAACCAACCTCAGAATGAGATCAAGCTCTGAGTCGATGAAGAAGTCAGTCTGGTGAAAATGAGAACTGCATGCTGCTGCGACCTGGAACAAAAGTTAATTTTGTAAGCTACTGCATTGCTGTCATAAGAAATACTTCCAATTTCATTGCACTTTCACAAAATTTCTTTCAACACTGATGTATGCCAGAGTCAGACTCGGCAATCACATTCTCTAAGGAAGTAGACAAGGCCATCAGCACACTCAGAAACAGCCCAGTTTCTTCCAGACAAAATTGTGCGAGTTCCTCAGACTGAAATGAAGTGGACCGCTCTCAGGAGCTCGCAGAATAGCAAACTACTCACTAGGTGGCAACACATGACAGCATATGTTCTGATCTGCCAAGGCTGGAAAAAGAAGTGGCAATGTAACAGCGGTCCACTTGTAGACAGTGAAGAAGTTGTAATTGTCTCCCCTTCCCCCTGTATTGTATGGCATTGTAGGGGCATTGCATAATGTATAAAGGCCTACTTATTGTCATAAACCGAAATACAGTTACAAAGTCAGTGGTCAGTGTGAGACTTCCACAATGATAAAGCGCAAGTTATCTGTAGAAAAGCGCTTATGAGAAAAGATGAGGAGAACATTGCAAAAGGTTCCCCCTGAGCTAAGAATGCTAAATAGGCCTACATGGAACCCTTCACAAATTTTGCATGTCAAATTAATTGCTTAATGTTGAATGTTTATTTTAATTTGGAGACTCTGTGGTCGTATATGAAACATAGATGAAAGGATTCTATCTCTCCCTCTTCAGTTGAGCTATTCAACAGCTGAGCATGATATAATTATAATTATTAATTAATGTTGTCTTACCTTGTAAATTAGACCAACTGTCCTTGTTTTTGTTTTGTTTGGTATAAAAGCTTAAATTCCTCTTCTATTTTTAACTGTTGACCTTTCCAAATTCCAAGTAATACCACAGAGACCTTGTGAGGACCTTAAATCTCTCATTGGTCAAATTGTTTTAGCTTAGTCAACTGACCGATGAATTTGGTAATTTGGGAGTAGTAGCATAAAACAATAAAGAGCCTTGGGGTACAGAGGAAAATAAAAGAAGAATTGGCCGAATTGGAAGCACTAAATCAAGGGCATATTGGTTAAATGAGGAATTTCTCAAATAAAGACCTTCTGAAGACTAAATGTTGGAAAGACCCCATTTATAAACAACCAATAGGCAACCGCAACAACCTTAACATTAGAGGACAATTTGGTTCATAATACACTTTAAGAAAATATCACTAACTTTTTAACAGTTATATTGATTTGTTTGCTTTTCAAGGTCCATGGCTGGTTTAACGGGACCCTTTCCGGAGTGACAACTTCCACCAACGACCCTCTGTTCATCCTTCACCACGCCATGATTGACAAGCTGTTCGAGAGGTGGCTCAGGATGCACAAACCCCATGTTACTCAGGTATAACAAATTAAAGCCCATTTAAAATATAAATGTGTGAGACAGTTGAAGCGTCCTCCATCTGATTTTCTCACTCAGTTTCGTTTGTGTTTTCTTTATTCAGCCTCTTACTACTTTTAACAGATTTTTCTTTTCTTGACAGACATTTAAATTTGAGAAAGGGAAAAAATTATGACGACAAGTTAGAGTGAAGAAACACATCAAAAGAAGGAACAAAAATGTAATATTTACTGAAAAAATATCAATATGTCTTCATTGCTTTTATACCACAGATATCTGGTTTCAATTTGACTTTTAATTCGTAGAACAGAATTCAATAGAAAGAACAGAATAGAAAAGAATATAATACACGTTGAATAGAACTTCGACTGAAGCACTTATAAGTAATTTTGAACATTCAGTGACCTTTGTTTGACGTTTTGAGTAAATAAACAGCCAGATGATATAAGCTACAGTTAAAAGTTAATTTTGTAGAGCGGCTACAATGGAGATGACTCCTGAGCATAGTAATTGAGGAAAGGCCTTCAGGCAGCATTAGCTTCTTTTATTATATTATGAAGATAGAAGTTCTTGTTCTTTTTTTTACTTGCTAATTAGGAGCCTGTATGCCGCAAGATCGAAAAATAATGGCCGATAAGTTCTCTCATTACAAGACATCCTTTTTGTTAATTAATCTTTTTGCAAAAGGACTGCTGACAGTATATATGGCCTGTGATTTCTCTTATAACTTGATTAATTGTTTATTCTCCATGTACCGGCAGAAAGGTTATAGAGAAAGAAAGAATAGCTTGAATTTTATTGCATAATTTCAAATGTATAGGCCTACAAATTTACATTGGCCTACAATGTACCACATTATGACTCCTATTCTACGAACGGGTATTATGCTAGTACATACAAAATAACATTTTTTATGATGAGATTCAATGCTCATTACATTCAAGGTCATATGTGAAAAAAAGTTGTTTCCAATCATTTCTTAACTCCTCATGCCTAATAAACAAATAAGGGGCTTGTCTTGATACCATTGCATTTATCTTTGTAATTAATATAACCATTTCTTAGATAGCTTTAGATATAAGAAGCATGAAAATGCACCCTTGCCTTGCGTTGCATAACTTCTTAACTTTGCAAGGAAACAGATCTTGCAAAAGATTCAGACATTGCTGCCATTTGAATTTCGTGCAAAGAGATAAATGTCACTTGACTGCGTGTTTGGAATCAGAGGATGGGAAATATCTGTTTACTTCAAAGTGAAAGGAATACGAAACAACAATAATTAAACTGCAAAGTGGGTAATAGGTACACAAACACGAAAACTTTTGAAGGAAAAAAGCATGCCTCACTTAGAGCATGTTGGAAATCACTTTTTATAAGTACTACATGCAGTAAATAACTGGTAAATATTTATTAAATGTTTGTTTAATGTGAGTTATAAATAGGGCCTGTCTAATATGCTAAACATACATGTAGTGCTGTGGCAATGGAGCACATTTGGGAGATGACCCCAACAGAAGGTATAACAAAGCACAACCTATACCATCTTGTGCAGAATATTGTCTGGGATCTGAAAAATATGGTTGTGGTGATTTTAAAGGTGTCTGACATGTTCAAAAGAGCATATATCTGATGTAAAGTAAGTTACGAAAACGAGAAAAATTAAAAATCACTTTTCAGCCTATATGGGCTCCCCTATGAAACTTAAATGCTTCAAAATGGTCCTAACTGATGCCAATGGGTGTAGAATAGTATATTATAGGTTAGTTATTGTAATATTTTCTATATTTGACAAAGCAGGGGTGTTTTAATGTCAAAAATTAGCAAAAAAATATTTCATTTTCAGATTTCCGAGCCACTTAAATTGCATAATACCAGAGAACTATTCATCAAATGTGAACATATTATACATCAAAATTTTCCTTATTTAGTCCTCTATCCAGTGATATATAACACATGTAGGTGTGAGTAATAATGTAGCCAAAAGAAGACAAAATGCTTCCCCTTACCCTTATTTTTCGAAAATCGCATAAATTTTACATCTGCAACAAGAAATGTGCAAAAAAGATATTTAATGAATAACAATTGACCACAAAAGCAAAAGAAGCTCTGATGAATGCAATCCTTCTTTATTCAGTACATTTTGGGTGATTTATGGGTTTTTAAAATTACTATATATATGGTAGTTCATGCATGCATTATGGCATAGTATTGGAATGGCCCCCTAATCAACACAATCACGACAGCATTTCCTACCAGCAATTACAACTTGCATTTGTGTCTGATTTCATGTTTCTCTTTCAAATTATAACTTATTCAATTACAATGTTTCATATTCTCTACATTGTGCGATATCATTCACATACAGGCCTTGGTTTTTTATGACCATGAACTCTAAATCAGATGTTGTAATGCCATTATTAATTATTTACATAATTTCATTTGTGCAGTAGGTGTTGTTTTTTCTTTCTTGAAAATGTCTTCGTGTTTGCTTTAAGAGCTTTTCGATAAGTGACATAAGATATTTTTGGGAGCAAGTCACACCCCAACAAAGAGAATCACCACCAAGGGCCCTTTACCATGACAAACAAGAAACTAACTTTGCTGAAAAAAGCTTGCATCAGAAAGATTGCAACCCTTTTCAATGCAACAAAATTAGGAGGGTGATATTGCAGATAGGCTGCAGTGACTACCCTACAAAGAAGACATAATCCCGGGGACATAATAACTGTCTTGTAAGATTTTGTGGAAGCATAGAAAAACTAAACCTGCTACATGTAGGTGCTACAGAAGTTTATTTCTGAATGCAATATTAGTTCTACTGAACAATAACCAAACACAACCATGTGCAGCTGACATTATCTAAATGCACAGCTTGTAAAAATACTCTTGGAACCATCCTGCATCCAACGAAAATTCTTACAAGAGAATATCCCAGAAATATGAGAAGAAAAATGCTGTTGCATGTGGAAATTGAAACAGCATCTTGACGATTCAGAGGGTTTCTTCTGGTCACTGAACGCAGACGCAAAAAATGACATCGTGCAGTCAAGTGAAGTCACAATCAAGAAAACACTGCAAAAAGCCTCTGAATTGCTGGAACACATAGCAACTGTTACAATCGCAAACTTAGAGACATTTTCTAAATGGAAATAAAGAGCTGAAGGGATGAAGAAGCTTCCAGGTCCAGACTTGGCTAGGAATTCAGAATGCCATGCTGAAGATACCTTTATCCGACCACATGTACCTGGAGGTATGTTTCTCAACATACAAAGGCATACTTACCAGATGGAATATGGTCACAAGCTGTTGAAGAACCATCATTTCCACACTGCATGATTTGCAGTGTTCCTCCATCAACCCAACCAGTGTTGGTGCGGTTGATGGAGCATATCATGTCCCACCATGTTTTGGCAGAAGCATAGATTGTAAATATTTATTTTTTAATTGTGAGGATCCAAGGACCTCAGTCCACGAAGGCTGTTGCCTGATTTTGCCCCACCACTTTAAGAATGAACTGATGCCCCTGTGATTTGAATTGCACTGAACTTCCTAAAAAAATGCTAACTGGGCAATATGTGAAAACATGTGAAAACCATCACATAATTATAATATAAATATTATTGGTGTTTCCAATTCTATGCTGGTGATTTGCCATTGGAAGTCTAATTGAACAGCGGATGCTGGTGGGCAGTGTGCCCACATCAACCTATGCACCTTGTAAAATCTGGGTGTTAAAAGTTCTTAAAAATCATGGTAGAATCAGGATAATAGCTGGTCCTGACATTCAGAGCAGTTTCAGTAGGGCTGTATTGAAGCTCTCCAATGATGGTACTTGGATTGCACCAATTGGTACCAAGTCCCAGTTGTCAACGGATTGTCCTGGGGATGAGGCTGTACCTGTATTGTCTAGCAGGTGCCGATGTACTTTGCGCATATTGTGGGATGTTAATGGCAGCTCCTCCTCCAATCGCCTTGAAAAATGGAATTAATCGTCTTACGCTTGCCACTTTAGCAGTGTTTAGATTCAGGAAGATCTTTGTTACAGTTCCCGGCTCTTGGCGGCATGCAATTCCTAGTAACAAACCCGGCAACCCTCCATTGCACCATCTCAATGGAATAGTGTTACATTGTCTCTACAGATCCCAGATGAAACATACTCAAGGTGTGGGTGCACTGAGGACTTGTACGCTTGCCCTGTAATGTCCCAAGGACATTAGCTCGGGGTTCGTCTCAGGAATCCCTATGTTCATGTTTCCTTGTTAATCACATTCTCAGCAAAATATTATGCGTCATTTCACAGAGGAAACGAGTTGAGTGATCCCTGAATGTCTTTAGAAGCAGCAGAGAAACATTTCAGAGTCAATGGTCAGCACACCAGTGATGTAGTGGAGGTAGGTAGATCCGAGGCTGAGCTGAGAAGGAACACGAGGCAGGAGCCACTGAGACTGAGGCCGAGGCCTTCAGCAGTGGCTCAAAGACGCCCTAGACCTCCGACACTGCAGCATCACTGACGAATATGGTTGTTGATGTCAAGTGGCGAACTACTACATCTTGTTGAAGCCAAGCAGTTCAGATTATAATGATTATGGAGAAATTGAAGGAATACTCAGAGCAAGAGTTCTTACTGGTCAATAGGAAATAATATGGCATGTCAGTTGTTGTGCACTCCAGTTATGACTAGCTAGTGCATTGATGTGACTACATGATTCTTTGCATGATTTTCCGGATGGCAAGTCATTTTGGTTTGCGTAAGTCACACAAAACTATTGAAAACAAAACTTTAAATCCAAATGTTGGATCAACACTGTTTTGACAATGTATCAAATGTTGATGGAAAGTAAGCAGTAGACCTACATTTTTCTTTGTATTTCATAATAACCAATTTTTACTGTTACACCATTGTCAAAATGTGGTTATTTCTCCTTTCTAGCAAGCCAGCAGTCATCCATGTTATGTTGCAGTTGACTCACTTCATTTTTCTCCAAAAAATATTTACTTAAAATGATGAAATTATATTATGAAGTGTTACACAGAAGCTGGAACAATTGTTATTTGGAAAGCTGCATACATTGTAAGTACAACGCACCAGATCGTTTCAACACTTTTCTTGATTCCCTGTCAAAAGTCGTCCATCAAGCCAACTTTAGTTCAAACATTTCACAATTAATAACAAAAAAAAAATCCTAAATTAAATTATAAAGTAACTACAGATCTGCTGTTTTGTGGCAAAAATCAAATTGCATTTTACCCTTGGAACCGTAAAAATGGTGTGCATCCTCACTTGGGAACAACCAGAATGTATATATATTGAATCCTTATAAGCAACAGTCTGCTGTTTTCCATAATTCACTAATATGTTCCTTAGTAACAAAGAAGAAATTAACAACTCAGCTTCATCATCAAGACTTTCGATCATAATATCTCTTTTGGAATAATGACAAATTTCTGATATTGGCGAAATAAGGGTATGGGTTTGACTCCCTTTGGTCACATACATTAGAAAACTCATGTGTGACATATATCAATGCCTGGAGTACAAAATAGGGAAAGCAAGAAATCAGATATATAGGCAAGTTGTTGATTGCCTGGTGAGAATTGCTGTCGTGATTGCGTTGATTAGGGGCCATTCCTATATTATGCCATAATATATGCCTGAACCACCATATATACAGTAATTAAACCCATAAATCACCCAAAATGTACTGAATAAAGAAGGATTGCATTCATCGGAGCTTCTGTTGTTAATGTGGTCAATTGTTATTCATTAAATATCTTTTTTGCACATTTCTTATTGAGATGTAAAATTTATGCGATTTTCGAAAAATAAGGGTAAGGGGAAGCATTTTGTCTTCTTTTGGCTACATTATTACTCAGACCTACATGTGTTATATACCACTGAGGACTAAATAAGGAAAATTTTGATGTAATAATATGTTCACATTTGATGAATAGTTCTCTGGTATTATGCAATTTAAGTGGCTCGGAAATCTGAAAATGAAATATTTTTTTGCTAATTTTTGACATTAAAACACCCCTGCTTTGTCAAATATAGAAAATATTACAATAACTAACCTATAATATACTATTCTACACCCATTGGCATCAGTTAGGACCATTTTGAAGCATTTAAGTTTCATAGGGGAGCCCAAACGGGCAGAAAAGTGATTTTTAATTTTTTTCGTTTTCGTAATTTACTTTACATCAGACATATGCTCTTTTGAACATGTCAGACACCTTTGAAATCACCACAACCATCTTTTCATGATCCCAGACAATATTCTGCACAACATGGTATAGGTTGTGCTTTGTTATACATTCTGTTGGGGTTACTCCCTGTTTTAAGCCTCTTTTGAGAATATGCCACAGCACTAATGTATTTGTAAATGGTCTATGTCTTATGGGACAATGAGAGTCTGAGGGCACGTACTCGTTAAATAAATATTTATTTTTGAATGGAGTCATTGGAATGCCTAACACCTCCTAGGGGGGAGGGTTGGTCTAGTGGTAGCGTGCTGGGCTGCCAATCGCTGGGTCCAGGGTTCGAATCCAGCTCTTGCCGGATCACCTAGGCCTATGTTGGACGGCTGTTTCAATCATCCTTTGCCTCATGGCCGTGTCCTCCCCCTGTCCTAATTAGCCTACCAAGTGCACAAATACAGGATGTAAAGCCCCAATGATCCATCCGCCATCCTAGCACCTCCTAATTGCTTTTTCTATTTCAGTTTCCAGAATTTGGAGCCCCCATCGGTCACAACAGATATGCAGTGATGGTTCCTATGTTCCCAAGACATTTCCATGCCTGGTATTTTGTGGATTCCAGAACCCTGGGATATGATTATGACAATTTTGATTATGGAGGGAGAGTCAGACGCCATCCTGAAACTTACTTAGGTTTGTATTTAGCCCGTTGCAAAGACAAACTTTTGAATTTCACTGAAATATGGCTCACATGTACTTGGTCCCTTGATTTATATCTCCAACACGAATCAACCTCTAAAACAGATACGATAAGCAAAACTGAAAAAAGGAACAATCCAACTCAGGCCTAATGCACTTTGTCCTTAATTAAAGTAGTGAATTAGTGAACTTGTAAAAGTAATCTTTAACTTAATAATAGACAACGGAAGGCACTGTAGGCTGATATATAAATTTACATGAGAATCATCTTTTGACATTTGTATTTTTAAAATGCTATTTGCAACTAAAGCGATGCCTCTTCATCTTTGAAAATGCTATCTGGTAATTTTAGAAGAAACCTGACCCAGTTTCCAGATTAAGGTGGCCTGCAATGTTATTTGCAACATCTCTGGTGCATATGCAAGGTGCAAATGAGTGCGTGGCAAAATATCTTGCAGAGAAATGCAGCATGATATTTTATGCCAACCACAACCATCCCAAGTCAAATTCAAACCTTGATAAATTGACCAAAATAAGCATCAGCATGAGACTGACCCAACATGCCTTTTTGGCAGACAGTGGCTCTGATGATTAAAATTTCCCGTCGAAATTGATATATTTTCAGATATCTAACAATGAGTTACCTACTGCGTCTTGAATTTGCTTGTTATTGTAGCCACATCAGATTACCGTGATTTGGTATTTGACATTTTGCTTCAAAGATATCAAATCAAATTGATATAATGTGATATTTATGTTGAACCAGGTTCAGATTGAATCCTGTAAGATAATATACCACCAAAAAAATGGTTGATATTAAAAGTAAGAAAAAGCCCAACTGCATGACCTTAAAACAGAATTGTTGAACAACAATTCTTTTCTTTTTTTTTCAAATTCCAAAATCTTCTTTTGTGAGTTTGTGTAGGTATTTTGACTGTAATATTAGAATTTTAAAAGCTATGCTATTTTCTGTTGAGAGCAACAATATGGCATTGCTACCCCAATCCTAAGCTACATCATAGACTTGTCTGGGGTAAGCGGCTTTTGGGGTGGAGGGGGAGTCATGCAAACTTGTGTGATCTCGAAATTTAAAAGCTTAAAGATATTATGTTATAGTATAGGTAGGTAGGTAGGTAAAATTTTATTTAACGTCGTATTCAATCAATCATAATACAAAGATATGCAAGGATAAAAGCAGTTGCTTCTGTACGACAAGTAATATTATAAAACATGAAAATTAAAAGTACATATGATAAAGTATAACAAATCATAAAAACTGATTTTCTATCTATGACTAAGACTATCTATGCTATATCTATTATATATATATATATACACATAGCACATTTTGGTGAGGCACCATCATCATACATACATATAGCACCAGGAGATTACATTCCTTTAAGCAGCACATATTCGAGAAATAAAACACATAATATTATCATTGACATATTTCCTGGCAAACAGATATTAAAAATCTATAAGAAACATTCTCACTATTATGTAACCAGATTGTCAAAGCATCTTTGAAGCATTTTATGGAAGGTTTATAAATAATGTAATAATATGAGCAACGCTCTGATCCTCCTGGTAGAATGAGACAGAAGACACGATAATACCATCATTGAGGGGGGCAGATATTGCTACAGGCTTTTGCCCCACACCGCAACCCCCCCCCCCCCCCCCACTGACTACGCCACTGTCCACCGTTGGCCGAGTAAACCTCAAGCCGAGACCTATTTTCAGACTAGCTTATAGCTTTCAATTTCAGTTTTATTAATTTGCCTCTTTGTCATTTCAGGTTATTATCCGGAGTATGAAAGTCTTGCCCTCTTATCTGCCTGTGTTGTTCTACCCGGAGTGGTGTTTTTGGCTGTCTTTGTCCATCTAATATATACAAGAAATCCACAAAAACACGTGTTGTACAGAAACTTGACTCAAACAGAAATCAGTCACCCAGGAGTGAAACCATTCTTTGACGATCTGAGCAGTGAGAGTGAACTGGATTTATCAACAGACAGTCTTTTAAGAGAGAAGAAATCCATTGTGAATAATAATATCATGAACCATAGCAATGGACGTGCTCAAAAACAGTAATAAATCATTTTTAAAATGAGTCTGCATGGCTCAGATTCAGATGCAGACACATTCATAAAGCAGTTGGACAGTAACAGACAAATATTTTTGAAATCACTTTGAGGTAGTTGACCCATCCAGGAAATAACTGATGATACTGCAAAGAGGTTAACTAAGCAATTTTATTGCCAATGGTGTGTCAAAGTTAATTTCTGCATCGATTATAAAAAGGCAGAGTATTAACTGTAGATTCTATCAATTTTTTATTTTCTCCTTGAAAATGTTTGTAAATTGTCTTCATTGGTTGCAAGCTGGCAAGTTGAATGAAGTAATGAATAAACTTAATTGAAAATACTTTGCTATGAGCTTGTCTTTCTGTGCTGGTTATGAGATTTTAAAACTACACTTACTAATTCAGTAGTAATACATTACACTGATGTGCTATTTAAATTTGCAGTAAATGAAGTGTTATATTTTTGGAGAATATAGAAGTTAGTGAAATTGTCAGATGAAAATGAAAAAAAGGCAGCCTAACAGAAGAAGACAAATAGCTCGCAAAACAAAAAGGAGGACAAGGGAGAAAGAGAAGTCTCAGTCACAAAAAGGTTTATTTACCCCCTCAGTCCCCACAGAACACACTTATTACAACAACACAGAAAAGAATATGCAGACAAAACAAAGAGATTACATGCCCTCAACAAACTACTGCAGAAACACATCCATCTTAAGAGGGTCTTTTGGTGCAGTAAGTTTCGCTCCCACACCACACACCATGCACCAGTCATGCCATGGCAATGATTGAGATGCAAGGGCCAAAAGGTAATCCAAAATGTAGTCCACTCCATGGATAACATTAACAAGTCATTTATTAAATGGGGATCTTAACTATATCAGAAGTAGACCTTATGCAGTGTGTTAGTATCTGGTAGTATTTCAAAAACCAAATCGCGATATTGTATTGCGTCTGACTGCCTTTGATAAGTTGATATCTCTATCAAAGAAATAGCGCATATAAATGAATAAACGTTAATCTGCAGTTAAAAGTTAATTTTCAGGAGCAGCCACCTTGGAGATGACTCCAATTGAGGAAAGGCCTCCCGCCAACTTTAGCTCCTTTTATTAGATTTAGAAGACAGAATTTTCGCATTGTTTCTTTGTCTTTCTAATTAGAAGTTTGTATATAACTTTTGTTGCAAGATCAAACAAAATAGCCCGTAAGTTCTCTCATTACAAGTCATCCTTTTTGTTAATTCATGTTTTTGAAAAAGGACTGGTGACGGTGTATGGCCGGTGAGTTCTCTTCTTACTTGATTCATTTTTATTTCTTATGTCGACAGAGAGGTTAGACGAAGGGAAGAATATTTTTGGCAGTTAGAGATCGATAGTATTAGGATATCTCCTCTATCTTTCTCGAACTTCCTTGTATTTTTTGGTTGACGCCATCCCAAAAAGCAACAGACGTAAACACAATGTTGCACATCTTTTGTCAAGTAGAAATGTATGGTAGAACTTATGTCGCCATGTTAGCACAGCATTCACAACATTGTGACAACATTGTGACAACATTGCCATTACATTATGCTAATATTATATCTTGAGGTTGCCTCACACCATTGTAACAACGTCATTTCTATCATACAATTCTTTGTTAATTTCACCAAATTTCAATATAATGTTGTCACACATTGCTGCAAGGCAGACGTGCAATTGGGTCTAAATATTATCATTTGTAGAACAGCTGACAAGTTTAATTCTTTCCTTTAACTATTCATTTATATTTGCACTTTTAATATAGTATTATATGTCATGGTAAAAAAGAACATGTTATTTTCTATTCGTCTGCATGCCCATCCCATTCAAGTTAATATAGGTGAAAATAGTTCTTACCAATAACTATTGATGTTTAATAAATAAATTAGGGCTTGTCTTAAATAATGCTCTGCATTAAAATTGCATCTGCCGTAACGGTTGTAATTAAGCATCCCTTAAGATGCAAATGAATGCATCCTTGCCTTTTGCTGCATAACTTCTCAACTTTGCAATAAAACAGATCTTGCAAAAGTTCCAAACATCAGAATCCCTCAAGGTTTTGGGATGGCTGCCATTTCAATTTCGTGCAGAGAAATAAATGACACTTGGCTGCGTGTTGGAATTACAGGATGGGAAATATCTATTTTCTTCAAAGTGAAATGAATATGAAACAACAATGATTAAACCGCAAAGTGTGTAACAGCATATACAAAAACACGAAAAATGTCTTGAAAATTGAGTGCTTTGATAATATAACAAAAAGTAGGCCATACAACATAGCAGGCTAGAATAATATGGCAAGCAAGAAGAGGAAATTGCTTTACTCAGAGCATCGATAGAAAATCAAAGTAAATGTAGTAAAAATAATTTGTAAACATTTGTTAAACATTTGTTCGATGTATTTTTTAAAAATTGGGCATACCTGTGAAACGTGGAGTGCATTTGACATGGTCTATGTTTTGCAAAATGCTGAGTGACTGAGACCATGTAATCTGAAAATAAATTTATTTAATTATTTTTTAATAGATTAAAAAATCTATCTCATCTTAATAACATTTCTGTTTTAGTTTCCAGAATAGGTCTGTCTCTATTTGTAGTTCTGAATTTATGTACAGGCGGTGTCTCCAAGCAATAGCAGCTCTGATGGAATCCCCTTTGCCTTTCAGCAAGGTGGTTGGTGTTGTTGTCAAAGCCAAGTAATCTGACTTAATGAGTGTTTTTGTTGAATGTTTGATTGTTTGGGTCAGCTGCATTGTATTGATTATGTTCTTAAAACAGAAGTTCAACAGAAAGGAGTGTTGGTATCATACAGATTGGGGGATTATAACATTTTAACAACCAGATGATTTTTAACTGTTGGGACAGGATTTCACTTAATTTGAAAACAAACCAGATGATATGTCATTTGGTGGGCTCTCCCAAGACAAAAATAGTGCTCCCCCCTTATCTTAGTGCCACCTACCCATAATACCTGTCGTAATATATGGAGACAGACCTAAGGCCCCATCCGCCACAGCAGATGTGCTGGTTCCTATGTTTCCAAGACACTTCCATGCCTGGTATTTTGTGGATTCCTTGGGATACAATTACGACAATTTTGATTATGGAGGGAGTGACAGACGCCATCCTGAAACTTACTTAGGTTTGTATTTTGCACTCTATTTCATGGAAGAAGACTTTCTTATTGAAAAATCAGCATGTAAAATAGACAGGCTAAACAAAACTGAAAAAAGCAAACAAATTCAGGCATAATGTCAATTGATCCTTAACTTAATAAATACTAATGTGAGGCACTGAATTCTGATACACAGGCCCTACAGAAGAAAATGCTTAACAAGAATATCTTTTAAATGCTATTTGCAACTAAAATAATGCCACTTTTTCTTCGAAAATGCAATCTGTTGTTATTTTAGAAGAAACCTGACCTAGTTTCCAGATTAAAGTGGCCTGCAGTGTTATTTGCAACATTTCTGGTGCATGTGTTATTGTGTATGGTGCAAATGAGTGCACATTTCTGGCAGAGAGAGGGCCGGTGTGATATTTTATGCTAACCGCAACCATCACAAGTCAAATTCAAAGCTTAATATAGTAACTTGACAAAAATATGCCTCAGCATGAACCTGGCTTGATTACATAACAGGTGCCTGTAGAAATTAATATATATCAGATATCTGACAATAAGTTAGCTGCTGCGTTTTGAATTTGCTTGTTATTGTAAGCCCAGTTGGATTACTGTAATTAGGTATTTGACATTTGGCTTTAACGTTTTCGAAATCAAACTGATATAAAGTAAGACTTATGTTGCACCAGTTTCGGATTGAATCCTGCAAGATGATATAACACGAAAAAATCGTTGATGTTAAAAGTTGGAATAAAATCACAACTGCATGACCTTAGATTTTCTGTTGTGAGTTTCTGTAAGTATTTGTATATGCATTTTAAAAGCTTTACTTGTTTCTGTTGAGAGAAAAAAATATAGCACTGCTTCCTTCAACTTTTTCTCCATCATATACCTGTCATATGTCAAATTCACATATTTTTACGTTCATGATGAATATCGGTGACAGGCCTTGGAAAGGATAAACTGATAATTTAAGAATCTCCTATATTTCTCTGCTTCAAGCTGTTAAGTCATTTACTTCATTTTAAAGTCAATCATTGATTTGATTGCTTGGTAATGGTCGTAAATGTAGGGGGAGCTGTGATCAAATGCAGCTCCCCTAGTGGCAAAGTAAATCTCAACCCGAGATCTATTACATACGAGAGGGTTGTTTGAAAAGTTCTGAGCCTAGTTATGAAGGAGTAAAGCCAGATCAACGAAACTTGGAATGCATTTATTTCAGCACTTCTTATGAGTAACTGGCTAGCTTTTTCTTCAGTTGCTGTGTGTTTTGCTACTGCAACAGCAGTTTTAAATGTTAAAGTTGAAACCTCTGAAAATGGACAAAATTTGAAGTCTAGTGTCATTAGCTGAGACTTTTTGCAACTTCCTGGAGCGAATATGACATATCCTCATCAATAAACTTGAAATGACAAAGGTTTCTGCCTAGTGTCACCAATGAATAGTCAATCATCTATCATCCAGCAACATTTGATGTAACATAACATAACATACATTTATTGGTCACATATGTGAAATTTGGTGGCTCTGACATCCAAAAATCCAAAAATTCAAGAAATTAAAAAATATAGACAAATTGAATTTTGCATCAAGATACCTTGATGGAGTTCCGAGCAATGTGGCCCCATGGTGGCAACTTTTTACAGCATTGAAATTCAGGTTATCTTCAATTTTCAGAGGTTTAAACCTTAAAATTTTAAACTCCTGTTGCGGTAGCAAAACGCACAGCAACTGGAGAAAAGGCTAGCCAGTTAGTCATCAGAAGAGTTAAAATAAATGCATTCCAAGTTTCATTGATCTGGTTTTACTCTTACATGGACTATCATAGTCAGGCTCAGCACTTTTCAAACAACTCTCGTAGCTTATATCATTTTTTCCCCTCCTGTGTTATTTTACAATTTGCCTCTTTATTCTTTCAGGTCACCATCCAGAGTATGAAAGTCTTGCCCTCTTATCCACCTGCATTTTTCTACCTGGCGTGGTGTTTTTGGCTGTCTTTGTCCATCTGATATACACAAGGAATCCACAAAACCACATGTTGTACAGAAACTTGACTCAAACAGAAATCAGTCACCGAGTAGTTAAACCATTCTTTGACGATCCGAGCAGTGAGAGTGAACTGGATTCATCTACAGACAGTCTTTTAAGAGACAAGAAATCCATTGTGAACAATAATATCATTAATCATAGCAGTGGAAGTGCTCAGGAACAGTAGTAAATCATTTTACAACATGTGATTCCCTTAGTTTCAGCTAGATTCAGACACTCATGCGCAAAAAGCAGGTCTGACATGATACTGACATGCATGATACTGTTGTGTTGGACAATATTACAACCTAATATCAAAAGATGAAAATCACCTTCAGGAAAATTGTCATGTCACATCGAAGAGGTCAATTGAACTATTCTATTGTCAATACCATGTAAAAGTTTATTTCTTTACTCTGATTATAGCATTTATGAATTCACTTAACGACATATTATACATATCTACTATCCTACAATCCTGCATATACATGATATATAGGCACTGTACATTGCATTAGTAGTGTGGTATTTGCAATGTATAAAGATATATTTCGATATTTTAGAAGTTTTGAAGTCTTCAGATGATAATGAAGAAGTCAAACTGACAGAGAAGATAAATAGCTCACGAAACAAAAAGGAGGATAAGGGAGAAAGACAAGTCTCAGTCACACAAAGGTTTGTTCACCCCCCTCAGTTTCACAGAACACACTTATTACAACAACACAGAAAAGAATATGCAGACAAAACAAAGAGATTACACGCCCACAACAAACTGCTGCAGAAACACATCCATCTTAAGAGGGTCTTTTGGTGCAGTAAGTTTCGCTCCCACACCACACACCAGTCATGTCAAGGCAATGATAGAGGTAAGGGCCACAAGGTAATTCAAGATGTATGGATTAATAACAGATTTTATAGAGTCAAGATAATCATTGTTGTGTTTGTGTGTGACAATCTGGTCGTGTTTCAAAAACCGCAACCGTAGATGGCCCGACATCAGCCTTCCTTTGATTAGTTAACATCTCAATAAAAGAAATTGCACAAAAAATGCTTTTAAAAAAGCTAATCTACAGTTTTAAACTAATTTTGTGGCGCCGTCACCTTGGAGACGACTCCTGAGGAAAGGCCTTCAGACATTAGCTTCTTTTATTAGATTTAGAAGATTGAAGTTCTTGTACTGTTTCTTTTTCTCTCTAATTAGGAAACGGTATACCTGATGCTGTAAGATAGAGCAAATATAGCCCATAAGTTCTCTCATTACAAGACATCCTTTTTGTTAATTAATCTTTTTGCAAAAGTACTGGTTACAGTATATGGCCTGTGGGTTCTCTCATTACTTGATTAATTCTGTTTCTTATGTCAGCAGAGAGGCCAGAAGAAGGAAAGAATACAGCATCTCCTTAAACTATATCTCTTACTGCCTGTATCTTTTGGTTGATGACGCCCATTAAGTGCCATGAAACTGGTTTAATATCGCTCTTGAGTCCCAAGCCCGAAACTCCCAATCTTGACAAGATTGTTTAAAAGACAAGGGCTACAGCTAGCCATTAAAACAATCCTCCATCTGATTTTTCATACTTTCATAACTTTTTATTTTGGTCCTCATCTATACCCAAAACTAAAGAAAAAAAGGGTTACAATACCATTCAAATTTAGCAAGACCTCGAAAGGGTGTTGACTTTGTCATATGGATTATTTTAATGAAAATAACTCTTTAGACCCACAAAACCCTACCGAGCAAATTCTAGAATTCTAAAAATTGGCCATCGGGTGCCTGTATCACTTACAAGTCCATGAATATCTTTATAATTTGTAGATCAGCTGACTTGGTTAATTTTCTTCCTGTTCGTTTCATTTAAAATTTCAATTTCAATATATGTCATAGTCTGGGCCGAACAAAAGAAAATTTCAGAAGATTTTTTGTTCGATATGTTTGCTTGATCCATTCCATTCAAGACCATAGTTATGTGAAAGAAGTTTTTTCCCAGTAATAATTTAGTTCTTGATGCTTGATAATGAGGGCTTGTCTTGAATTATACTCTGTATTACAATTGCATTTGTCGTTGTGATTAGTCATCCCTGAAGATGCAAATGAATGCATCCTTGCCTTTTGCTACATAACTTCTCAACTTTGCAAGGAAACAGATCTTGCAAAGTTTCCGACATCAGAATCCCTCAAGGTTTTGGGATGGCTGCCATTTCAATTTCGTGCAAAGAAATAAATGACACTTGGTTGCGTGTTTGGAATCAGAGGATGGGAAATATCTATTTTCTTCAAAGTGAGATGAATATTAAACAACAATGATTAAACTGAAAAGTGTGTAACAACAGACAAAAACACGAAAATGTCTTGAAAATTGAGTGCTTTATAACAAAAAATGGGCCCAACAATGTATTTCAGGCTTGCATAATGTATAGTATATGGTATAGCAAGTAATAAGAGAAAACACATGCCTCAATAAGAGCATCTATAGGGAATCACTTAGTTTAGAAGTGTTTTGAATAAATAATTGGTAAATATTTATTAAATGCTTGTTTGATGTGTGTTAAACTATTGGGCCTATCAGCTAAACATATTTGGAAGGGTCCATGTAATGCAAAATGGTGAATGTCTGAGACAGTGCAATATGAAAATGGATTTATCTAATTATTTTTGAATGGATTAAATCATCCATCAGAACACCAATTGGCCACAATAGATATGCAGTGATGGTTCCCATGTTCCCAAGACATGTCCATGACTGGTATTTTGTGCATTCCAGAACCCTGGGATACGATTATGACAATTCTGGTTATGGAAGAAGAAAGTCACATGCCTTCCTGAAACTTACTTAGGTTTGTATTAAACATTCTAGTTCACAGACGCAAACGTTCTTATTGAAAAATCAACATGTAGAACAGACACTAAACAAAACCAAAAAAAAGAAAACAAACAAAAACAGGCTTAATGTGATTTGATTCTTAACTTAATAAATAATAATGCAAGGCACTGAACTCCGCAATATACAGGCCCTACACAAGAAAATGTTATGACTTGAATAATTACTAAAATGCCAATTGCGACTAAAACGATGCCTCCTCATCTTTGAATATGCAATCTGTTGCAATTTTAGAAGAAAGGTAACCGGGTTTCCAGATTAAGGTTGCCTGCAGTGTTAATTGCAACATCTCTGGTGCAGACCCAGGTTGCAAAGGAGTGTGGCAAATTTTCTGGTAGAAAAGTGCACTCTGATATTTTTTGCTGACTGCAACCATCACAAGTCAAATTCGAAGTTTTAAAAAATATTAGATTGACAAAGATAAGCATCAGCATGAAACCTGACAAGCATGCATTTTAAGCATGACTACATTACAGGTGCCTGTGAAATAAATATATTTTTAGATATAAAACAGTCAGTTATATTGTACCTGCTGCGTCTTGAATTTGCTTGTTGTTGTGAGCCCTGTCGGATTATTATAATTTGGTATTTTGCTTCTACAATATCAAATCCAATTTATATAACGTGATATTTATGTTGCATCAGTCTCTCAAATTGAATCCTGTAACATAATACACCATGGAAAAACCTTTGATATTAAAAGTGGAAAAAACATAGCTGCATGACCTTAAATCAGAATAGTTGAACAACAATGCCCTTTTTTCAAATTCCAAAATTTTCTTGCGTGAGTTTGTGTTGATATTTTTACTACGCGCATTTCAAAAGCCATGCTTTTTTTTTGCTAAAATCCACCATCGCATTGACTTGGAATATCATAAATGGAGGGGGAGCTGTGAGCAAGTGCAGCTCCACTTGTGGTAAATCTCAACCCGAGATCTATTACATACTAGCTTATAGGTATACTTTTTTTTTTACCATAACTAATAATAATTGACTATCGAAACTTCTCGCTACAACTCTGCAAAACAGATTATACTTTCTTGATTTTGCAATGTACCTATTTCATATTGTGCATACTATTGACTGCTTACCAGTGTCCGTGACTTTGAAATTATAGAACTTTAGATTAATAACTGATTTCATGGAGTCATGATAATCATGATTTTGTTACTGCCTGGTAGTATGTTTCTCATATCAACTTGGTGTCAGCTTGCTTCTTAAGGCATTGATTAGTTGGCATCTAAATATATGAAATATCACACCCTAGAGGTTAAGATGGTTTCTGAAGAATTCGCGTCACTTTAAAACCAACATTGCAATAGCTTCAAGTAGACCTACACGTCCTTATGAAGAGAAAGACTGCAAAACGGGAAAGTCCTTCTCTTGAAGTCAGGTGTCCAAATACCCATGAGAGAGAGGAATCTCACAACTAGTCATCAAACAAGCATATATGCCGAGGAGGACAAATCCAAACATCAGTGGTGGATTTGAAAGACTCATAATACAGTATTGACTTGACTAGTGTTGTTCTGGTATACCCTGCATCAGCCGGGGCAGCTCAACCACCATCTTTTGTGGGGGGAGCTGCACATCATTTTTGGTGAACGCCGTATGATAATGAGATGAGAAGGCTGGGAGTCTAAAATATACCCTATTAATTCAGGGATATCCAAGGATCTTTCAGTTGACCCAGCATGGAATACTGGTACCAGCATAGAATACTTGTATTACTGGATACAACCCATCTCCATTTAATGTCACATGGGCTCAGACTAAAGTGAGTTCCGGGTGAGATTTGAACCCATGTCCTCAAAGCCCGTGGACAAGCGTGCTAGACCATTAGGCTATACTGGGGTATGCTCATACCATATCAGGACATGTATGTATGTACTCATTAAGAATTTTGTTAGAAAGGCTTCTGTTCGAAAATTTTCTAGATGTTTTCAGACTTTCTGAACAGACTGCTCAAGGTAGAATTGCGCCAACAGGTGGTGTGCCATCACAGCCATAAACATTCATTCGTGACTGTAAGGCCCTCTGGTGTTCACTGCATCACAATAGAAGCATAAGAAGAAAAATTCCCACAGACAACATCTTATCTGAAATGTTTAGAACACTTTCACTCAGTGGTCAACGGCATGGTGATTTACCATGACTGATGCCGTTAATAACAAGAAATTCTTTAAAAAAAAAAGAATTGTAGTCAGCTTTGGTATGCGGCATAGGGATATTTTGCATTGATGAAGAACTATTATACAAAACCTTTCCATGAAATGCATATATAATAAATGTGGCGGCTGACATCTGCATTTCCCAAAGCAGTGTAAACTATGTTTGTCAAATTCAATGAAAGGCATAAGGAAATATTGCTGTTGGATATTTTTGGGTCATTAACCAGTAAATATGCAGCTTTGTGAATGGGTGGATTGAGAAGCAGAGATGCAGAAAAAGGCATATTTTCAAAACCTCGTAAGTGGTGAATGCAGATGAGAAATGAATATGCAGAACACATTCTGTAAATGAGATGCACATGGCAAATATATGTGATTGACATTTTCACTTCATGAAATGAAAAGTTGACAGGAGATGGTGAACAATGGATGTCAATTCATTGGCAGAAAAAATTATCAAAGAAAGACCATAGGAAATTTAACACAATGAAATGATAACCTGTAGTACTGATTAAAACACTTTGCAACTCCTAAAGTAGTGGAATGGACAGACAACATGAGATTTTGAAATGAAGTAGATCGTTTTATATGATTTGAGAAATGATCAACTGAGAAAAGATCAACTGAGAAAAGATCAAAGATGTGAATTAAATATCGTAGAAACATTTCAATAAAACTCACATGCCAAATATTGTTTTGAAATTTTCCTGCCATAAAGGCTAAAAACATTGGTTGTCAAATAATGGATTTGAAGCAAAAGTGTAAGAAAAAGTGTGTTTGGAAAGCCTATCAATGAAATCCAAATGCAAAATATTGTTGTTTGACATTTTTGGACCATATTTGTTTATTTATTAAATCTAACCAATATTAAAAGTACAATTTAACTATTTTGAAGCAATAGAGAACAGATTTTTCACCATCATGAGTGATGATTTTGCTTGTCAAATGATGGATTAGAAACAAAAGTGAAGGAAAATTTTTATTTGGAAACCCTTTCATGAAAGTCACATGCCAAACATTATTTATTGACATTTTCGGATCATAAGTTGTGGAGATTTTGCTTGTCAAATGATTGATTAGAAGCAAAAGTGTAGGAAAAATTTTTTTTGATACCCTTGCAATGAAATTCACATGCCAAATACGATAGTTTGACAATTTCGGAGCATAACTTGTGAAGATTTCGCTTGTCAAATGATGGATTAGCAGGGCCGGATTAACCCTTGACGGTGCCCTAAGCTGCCGTCCGAGTTGGTGCCCCCCCCCCCCCGCCATTACAAAATAATTTCCAGATGAAACCTGATTTTCGCAGGTGCTCAACTTGAGCTGGCAGGGCCTCAGGATAAGGGCGGCAACTGTACCCATACTTTACCACATAGGGATTTTATATTTTTAGTTTTTTTAGTTTACAAATTTTACATTCTCGAGGGTGGGGGCACCTTGAGGGGTGGGGTAATTTTATTCACACTTTATTTCAGTCATTTTAATGAATTGTTTTGGAGAACTCTGGGGTGGGGCACCCTGAGGGTTGGGCCTCCTCATTATAATGTGGTTTATTTTTTAGGGCTCATGGTGCCCCCTGCTAGCATGGTGCCCTAAGCTGCAGCTTTTTCAGCCTATTTAGTAATCCAGCCCTGCTGGATTAGAATCAAAAATGTCAGAAATATTAAATAAAATCAAAAGCCAAATTTTTTTTCGGACATTTTCAGACCATAAGTTGTGAAGATTTTGTTTGTCTATTGATGAATTACAGACAGACAGATAAAAAAAGTATTCAAAGTGAAGATTAGAAGCTAAAGTGCAGCAAATATTGTACTTAGAAACCTTTTCAACTAAATCGACACGCCAAATATTATTGTTTGACATTTCCTGACCACGTGTTGCGAAGATTCTGCTTGTCAAATGATGCATCAGAAAGAAAAGTGCAGGAAACATTATATTTGGGAACCCTTTCAAAGAAAAACAAATGCCACATATGATTGCTTGAAAATTTCGCACCATAAGCGGTGATGACTTTGCTTGTCAAACGATGGATTAGAAGCTGAAGCGTATGAAAATTATATTTGGATACAATTTCAATGAAATTCACATGCCAAATATGATTGTTTGACAATTTCAGACCATAAGTGGTGATGATTTTGCTTGTCAAATGATGGACTATAAGCTAAAGTGTAGGGAAATTATATTTGGATACCCTTTCAATGAAATTCACATGCCAAATATGATTGACAATTTCAGACCATAAGCGGTAATTTTGCTTGTCAAACGATGGACTAGAAGCTGAAGTGAAGGGAAATTATATTTGGATACCCTTTCAATGAAATTCACATGCCAAATATGATTTTTTGACAATTTCGGACCATAAGCGGTGATGATTTTGCTTATCAAACGATGGATTAAAAGCTAAAGTGTAGGGAAAATTATATTTGGATACCCTATCAATGAAATTCACATGCCAAATATGATTGACAATTTCGGACCATAAGCGGTGATGATATTGCTTGTCAAACGATGGATTAGAAGCTAAAGTGTAGAAAAATTATATTTGGATACAATTTCAATGAAATTCACATGCCAAATATGATTGATTGACAATTCGGACCATAAGTGGTGATGAGTTTGCTTATGAAACGATGGATTAGAAGCTAAAGTGTAGGAAAAATTATATTTGGATACCCTTTCAATGAAATTCACATGCCAAATATGATTGACAATTTTGACCCATAAGCGGTGATGATTTTGCTAGTCAAACAATGGATTAGAAGCTAAAGTGTAGGGAAAATTATATTTGGATACCCTTTCAAAGAAATTCACATGCCAAATATGATTGTTTGACAATTTCCGACCATAAATGGTATTGATTTTTCTTATCAAACGATAGATTAGAAGCTAAAGTGTAGGGAAAATTATAATTGGATACCCTTTCAATGAGATTCACATGCTAATGTTCATCCAGTCATGAAAGATAAACTTTTGTTGTGAAACACTGATTTGGGACACAAAAATTTTCGACGGTTGTCAAACCATCGATGCGGACTAAAACCAATAAACACACAAAATTTTTCTAAATTATTTCAATAAAATTCACACGGCAAATGTAGTTTTTTTATATTTTCACTTATAAGGTCATAATTACATGGGTTTAGAAACAATATATGGAAATGAGAACACTAGAAACAGAAAGAGAAATTGATTCAAGAACAAAACACTTCGGAGATGACATGATAGGGTAAGATTCCTTGAGGCATATTTGTTCAGTTTCTCCATGAGCTGGACACGCATAATATCAACAACATGTATCTTTTGAGAGCCTCGGAGAAATATACGTGGTATAGGTAGGCAGGGAGAAACCTCTCAATTATAAAACAACGCATGTAATAATATATAAATATAAAGAAAATTTTGATAAACAAAATATATATATAAATATCAGAAACCACAACAACGCACTGTAGCGGAGTGAACCACATACTACCTCAAATGTTGGGTCCACACCTTATCGTCTTGTGTTCAGTTTGTAGCAGGCTTCTGGGTCGGGTAGTAAGTGAACTGACTCCCAACTCCTGACTCCTTTGGCTTTCTGAAAAGAAACTTCAAAGGTCTCCTGAATTAAGAAACCAATGCATATGGGCATTATTGCACACAAATATAACATGGTTAACATCGGGAGAAAAAGTATTTCTACAAACTTTTAACAGATTTTTTATATGAATAGTTGTGTAAAATTTATATATTTGTCTATATTTCGTATTGCTGTCACTATGTATTTGTAAAATTTTAAAAATTGTATTAAATATTTCTAAGGGTCAGGAGTAACCAATTAATTAGTGACTCCCACTCCATCTCATCATCAGATTTTGACTCCCTACTCAAACTCCATTTCACAAACCTCCGACTCCGCAACTCCGGCTCCTGGCTCCGACTCCAAAGCCCTGATTTGTAGGTTCTGCTGACTGAAAATTAAATGCAAATTTTGAAAATATGTAAATTGGAACAAATCTTTGTAGTATGAAAACCAATATTGCTTGGCAAGGGTAACTATATATATAATATGTCCTGAGTTATGTAATTGATTTTTTTATGATATTCTCAAATCATATATGAGACTATTTTGATATCTTTTTCACATTATGATATATGTGCCATGGAGCCAATAACATGTTTATTTTGTCCTATGAACTTGGTACAGTAAGGAGTAATTCATAAAAGAGGTCTGTATGGGGTTTTGCGTCCCCCTGTCCCTTGGCCGTTTTACTTTGAATTCCCCGTCCCTTTGCAATTTTTCTAATTGAATTTTGAATTCCCTGTCCCTCAGCTCTGGAAAGAGTTTTGTGTCCTCCATGTCCCTTGGCTATTTTACTTTTGAATTCCCTGTCCCTTGGCATATTACTTTTGAATTCCCAGTCCCCCCAAAACTCCCCATCCAGAGCCTCATAAAGGAGCCCCAAAAATTGTTTTTGAATGAAGTTTTTTTGTGATGTCTGGAAAAGTATCCAGAAACAATTAAGCACTGAGAAGATGAATGAAACCCAAGTTCTGACAGTTTCACATTTGTACATCTATGTCCTTATTTTAGAGGCAAAATAAAATAACTCATTTGCTGATTTCTTATATGATTGCCTATATTTTCAATCTAAGAAACCTATGTGGCTGTTTATTGAGTGCATTACTTCCCTCATAGATGCACATATACTGTCTAAATAGCTTTTTTGGAAGATTGAAGTTCAATTCCAATGGACCACAGACGGCAATTAGTAGGTATGGGACAAAAATTTGAAATTTTTTTTTCATATTATATTTTACATAAAGAAGGTAACTAATTAGGTATAAGCTGTCGAATATTTTAATCAATTATTAATAAACAATCAATAGAACATGAAGTGTCGAAGTTTTGGTCGCAAATGCACAAGGTAATTGCAAATAATCCGCCAATAGATACAATTGTGACAAATCTGTCACATTATATAAACCAATTAATAGTGGGCATATGTAGGAATCTTTTAGTGTACTAAAGGTGTGTTTAAATATTTGTATATCACATAGTGAGACTGTAAATTGGAAGATACCACGCCAGCCAAGGTGGTTTTTTTGCAATAATTTTGTCAAAATACAAATCTTATCGTCCAATGTGAGTCACAACGTCACCAGGACACACGTTGGACTACCAGGCAGTGCACGCAAAAGACGTCAGACAATCGGCTTTTGCCGACTGTTTTTATGAATGTCCGACCTGTTCTTGGTAGGTCACACCAAAAATCCGACAGGAATTAGAAAGACTCTGTCGGACAATCTGCCATTCTCGAATCATTGCAGACATAAACAAAAGTGACAGCAATGTTTCAATGGGAGTAAAAAAAACTTGATCAAATCAATCTGGAAATGTTGCACGATTAATCCAAAACTGGCACCATTTGGTGAGTGTTAGAATTTTGTCTGTACAAGACCTGTAGGCTGAAATGTGTGGCCAAACGTTTGTCCTCTGCTTTACATGACAGAGAGTAATTGGCTTGGCCTAAAACCATAGGCTTGGCCTGGCGACTATTGCAAGACAGAGGCACCAAAGTAAAAGTCAAATTGCAAGAAAACTAGGCTATATCCTGATATAGGGCCCTCAAGCCGGCATCCTCAGAGCTTCTCTCACCTGCATTCCATCACTGACATGGTATATGAGCGTAAAATAGTTCCACAACTACGACATTTAAGTCCTGATGCTTGCAAACACAGCACTCTCTCCATGTTGTTCTTCTCAAGTCAAAGAGGCCCCAAGCGGGGGTTTTCTTATAACAAATTTTCGGCGGGAAACAACTTGTTCTGTTGTGTCCACTGGTGTTACCAGTGCAGACCATGAGTCACACTGCCACACTTGGCTATATACTTTCTCTTTGACAGTTAAATGACATGAAAACAAGTATATAATGTTTCCAATGTTTTGTCAGCCACAACAAAAATGCCCAGATAAGCTTGAGAGGTGCTGAAGGTGGAGAGGCCCACTTGGGATTTCATGAAAACAGGGTCAGCCTCAGAAAAATACTCTTACAATGATGCAGCTTGTCATTTTTTCCTTATGAATGCATGGGCTGTTATTAATTACTTGACCTAATTCTTGGAAACATGAGTATTTGTTGGAAGCTCATGTGAATATTTCTCACAGGAGCAAGGTTTCCTGAAACCAAAGAACACAAATATTGATGATGTCATTCAAGGGTTTCCCTCATGAGGATAGGCAAATGTGATTCTCCTTGTTTCCTTAGTAGTCTAAGTAAGAAGACCTTCATAATATGAAGACTGCAACACAGATTTCAGATGCTAACTACAAAAATGTTGAACTTTCAAGCTTTAAGTGTTTGGCCCGTTGAATTACACTGCAAACAGTAAATGCAAGCAAGATCACAGAAATAATATTTTTGGAATGCCACAGCTGTAGATGGTTGGGGACAAAACTTTTCAGAATTTCATCTCAGACTCGGTGATGCAAGTCTGCCATCTTTTCTAAGGATTAATAAATTTAGAGCCCATCTCCATTGACTCAACTACGGTAGCTTGCTCCCAAAATCACAATGGCGCGAACCCACGCCAATCACGTGGCCCAATTAGATCTCTAACATCCTCTATTATAATGGTGAGATTATTGACAGTAACTTCATTTCATCTGATCCCAAGTTTGTAAAATTACGAATAGGCTAATGCTGGAGGATCAGTGTTTATTTTCAATTGTAAATATTAATCGAGAAGTAGATCAAGCCTGTTGCTTTGAAATAATGCATGGGATTTTGGAAGTTTAGATATTTTTGACGAGTTCACTTTAGAGGACAAAACCTCCAGTGAAATTGTAAAAACAAGAAAAGCATAAAACCACTAAAAAAACGTTTTAAACCTTGCTGATGTGTTAGAGCTACGGACCACACACTACAATTCACTGTATGGACGTTTCAGTGGCGTAAGCAGAAAATGTCAGGGGAACGGGAGGGGGGACTGAAACAGAAGATATAGGCCTATACAAACATAACAGGACATTTTCTACCTTTCATCATGACCGGTAAAATGTTTATTCCTTGTTGTAGGCCAGCATAGAAATCCCACAGAACCCCTGTCCTGCTACCTCAATTCGTTTTTTTCCCAGAAGGCGGCACACAAGGCTAGCTCAAGAAAATCAATTTTTGCTACAGGGCAGTTTTCTATGTGGTAGGCCCTTGAAAACTGCAATATTTGGCCAAAGTCAATCATTTAAATCTTGTTTTCATTGGTCAATTTTTTTGAAATGCAAACTAATCACCATATCAGTTTTTAAAATTTAAGCTTTAGGCTCTCAAATGATAAAACAATTCGTTTGCAGTGGGCCTTTAAGCATAAATTTGTGAATCTCTGAATGAAATTTCCGTGCATTTTTTAACATAGTAACTGGGAGACCAAATGGTCACCCAAATGACAGATTTGGTCTCCCAGTCATTCCCAAATTGGTATCACTGGGAGACCAATTTTCCCAGAAACTACATACGATCGTACATTTAGTTTGTCAATATTTGTAGTTATTGGGTTCTTTTGAAAGCAGGCTGCTTCTTTCCATGTATCAAATATATTCTTCAGAGTCTTTACAATTACATTTCTGCATATGCCATATTTCTGATTTCCAATTTTCATTAATTTAAAATTTGTCTAACTTGTTTTGGTGGAAAGCATAAATTAGCAGTTAGCTCAACAATTCAGTCCCTTTAGCAAGCGTGTCATTACATAAATACACTCAGCAGCAAAAGAAATGCAACACTTGATTTTGGCTTATGATTTTGCAAAGAAATTTTTTTGGACAAAACAAATTATATGGTATTGATCCTTAGATCATCCAGTGTCTTTGTGCCAAAAATCATTCAGCTGTGACCATTTCCTGTCTGCCTTTTTACCTGTTTATCACATTTCAGTTTTTGTTATAAAATATGACCTTACCAACAAGCTACACCAAAAATAAAGACACCATCTTAAATAATGGCCAAGCAGATGATAATAGCCGAAAAATTAGCGCAGCAACAATATTTTTTAATTTTACAGGACAATTTGAAAATTGGAGTTTTGCACATTTCAAAATGTAGCTGTAGTGTAGGACTCCAATCATACCAGCAGTTTTGCCACTATCATTTCTTTCTGTGCATAAATGTTATTAGGCAAGCAAAATAGGTTGAAAACAATTGGTTTTTTTCTCTGGAAGTATCAATGTGATTGTGAGTAATGCTGTTTTAATCCTCGCAATTTTCTAAACCCACTTGAGCATGACACACAGGTCTCATAAGAGCAATAGAAAAGTTGAAAGACTGAATGATGCAGTAAAAGTCACCAGATGTAATAGGGAAGATGACAATCTTTGACATTAACCAATAACAGTCTCCTGGATGAAGTATGCCCACCACTGGCATCAATACAAACAGTGATTCTGTTTTCAAGTGAATCTCTTATGGGGTCTCTGTTGTCATTTCCAAATTGTCTTTATTTAATTTTTTTCTGCCTATTTTGGTTGGCATTCAGCATGTTTGGACTATTTTGGTTGGCTGATAGCATTTTTATGCAGAAGGAATAAGAGTTGCACAATTGCCAGAATTATTGGAGTCCTAGACTTAAGCACCCCCTGAAGGAACTTTTGAGAATGACACTTCAATTCTGAAATGAGAAACTGTGCTTGAAACTATGGACCTGGAACTTTTTTACTGGCGTATCTGGTTAGTCCGTTTCTGGACTCAATAATCTGGAACATCTCATGCCTTATTCCATATTGCTTTTTTATTTTAAAATTGTGTGCAAGTCATGTTAATGTGATTTTATGAATATTGCCTTTGTCGTCGCAAAAAATTGTGTTGAACTCTGAATTTTGCTCTGAAGAAAACTGTGGCAATTCTCAGACAACATAGTGAAATTGTTTGAAAATTTTATTCAAAAATCTCAACTTTAAGGGCCCGCACAATAGAGATTTTGTCTGCTACATTTTGAAATGCGCAAGACTCCAATTTTCAAATTGTCCTGTAAAATTCAAAAATATTGTTGCTGCGCTAATTTTTCGGCTATTAACATCTGTTTGGCCATTATTTAAAATGGTGTCTTTATTTTTGGTGTAACTTGTTGGTAAGGTCATGTTTTATCTCAAAAACTGAAATGTGATAAACAAGTCAAAAGGCAGACAGGAAATGGACATAGCTGAATGATTTTTGGCAAAAAGACACTAGTTGATCTAAGGATAAATACCATAAAATTTGTTTTGTCCAAAAAATTTCTTTGCAAAATTAAGTGTTGCGTTTCTTTTGCTGGTGAGTGTATATCTAACAATTTGGAAGCTGATAGATAAATGTCGCGCATCATGGCGCCAAGAAGTGCTGTCGGTCTCCCAGTCGAAAATCCTTAAAAATGCTCTGGAATGAATGTTAGTTTTCCATATCATGATTGTCATGTGGAGGACATGTACAAAGTAAATAATTGTGCTAAACACTGTGAAAAGTTCACATTGCAAGAAATGGGTTCCAAAGAAGAGACAAGTGGTAGGGTAATCCTTTACAGTTTTGATGACGTCCTAAATATACATGTCGAAATGTTGGGTTGCATTCTGTTGTAACCATCATGTCCACAATGACACCTTGCAGCTAAGTGCATGAGAAATAGATGGAGGACATGCATCATTGTTAAAGGTGCTCCTGTCTCATATAAGTCATAAGTATTCAAGGCAGGTGCAGAAGGAATTTCTTTTCTCAGGTCACAATGGCCGAGACCTATCCTCAGTTCTTGTAAAGCAAATTAAAGATCTGTGCAACCTCGTGTAACTTTTAGAACCTCAGAAGATGGAGAAACCAATAGGAAAGCTGCTTCTTGCTCTTGCTATTTGTGTTGCTGGTAAGTTGTAAATCCATCTTTTTCAATCATCAAATTTTATGATTATAGTTATTAGTTAACAACCACACAGTGTGATTAAGTATCACCTTTCATCGTGCACACTGTCTAATGCCTATGAATAATCATTGGATATTGTTCCAAGGCAGGTCAAAACCATCAAAAAACTATTGTATCAAATGTTACACAAACATCTTAGAAGTATGCAGTGGTGCCACTTGATCTGTGGCAATAATTCATTATCTAATTATCACCTTAAGATACTGGAAGTATTATCATGATTCTAATGTATACAAACAACACGCCATCTGCAAACAGTCATAAAATCAGCATGTGGCTATGAATTTTTAAAGATTGCTGAAGATATGATTTATTGGCAAAGTAAAATCGACATTAGATAACCATGATCTGGATTGGTCTATTACAAAACCTAAGTTTTTTTCCATTGCACCTTTAAGTTTGCAAAACAGTTCAGATTGTCAAATAAGTGTTTCAGTTTTCACTATACAAAATACAATGCAGATTGCAGAATATCAGCAGAAGTGCCAGAGTTCAGCAAATCCCAAACAGTCTAAACTTCTTAAAATATTTGTGATATAAAAACATTTTGGAAACCATTGGTTGGATGAAATAGACAATATCTCTAGAGAAGAAAACATATTTTGACAATTTACTTTCAATACAGTAGATGGTTATTGGTCTTCAATCAGCAGCTATGAAAATAACAATGTCAGCAAACTGGATTAGAACTATCAAATGATCTTCTTAAGTACCTGGTAGGTGGGATCTTAATGAGATTCTATATAATATTTTATCTTATCTGTCGTTTTAGTCAACCTGTGTAATTGGATTCATTTTACCATACCAAAGGATTTCTCACAACACAAACCATGAAACTTTAAAAACAAGTGACTAACTCTTCTCCTATTTTGCATACCTTTCAGTGGTGAGTGGAACTTACTATGGATATGGCAGAAGAAGTTATGGCTATGGGGGGTACTCCAGGAGTTCAGGAGGGCACTATGGACATCACCACAGGCCAAGCTACCACCACTACATCCCAGTCTACACCTCAGTGAACACCTCAGCCATCTGCACTGCCACAGGGGGCTCCTGTACCACCCTGACTAATTGTGCTGCAGCTCTACTGGGCTACCACAGAAGGAAACACTTCTTCTGCAATGCCAGCACCATTTGCTGTGGAGGAACATTGTTCTACAGAAACAGAGGATATGGCTTCTACAAGAAATAATTGCAAATTCAGAATTCCTCCTACTGTCAGAAGCTTCAAATATTAAATAGTTAAAATATTTATAACAAAACGACACTTAAAGATAATATGTTTTTTGGTAAAACAACCGAGTTGGGTTTTTTTCCTGCTAGTTAATAAGCTATTTACAAGAATTTAGTTTGACTGGTCAAACTTGAATTGGTATCATTGGGCATAATAAAACATTGAAATTGACAAATTTGTGTTCTCATCATTGAAATTGACAAATTTGCGTTCTTGTCATTGAAATGAACAAATTAAATGTGTTCTCGTCATTGAAATTGACAAATTTTTGTTCTCGTCATTGAGAGATTTCGCTTTTACATTTTTGACCGACTAATGCATGTACAGAGGAATGTTGAGAAATTAAAAACAAAAACAATCAGCAGTCAAGGGAATACCAGAATGAGATCCAAAATGTTTTGGGAAGAAGAAGAGTGACTTTGAAAGCAGATCATATCTATCATTAATTTAGCTGCTCTTTACGACATATGTATGGGCTTGGAAGGCGCTTGAAAGTGATTAACGCCATGCAAATGCTCAGGGCATTATTATGTTTATATTTAGGGAATATATATGTGTTGTGCCTTGTGATGTATAGTCTCAGTGTTATTCTGGAATTCTGCATAAGGAATTTTAACCAAAACAACAATACGACACCTGGGACCACTTGTGATAAAGTTCCATGCAGAAATTTCTCTGGATCCAAGGAGTCTGCAACGATTTAACTTATATGATCTGATGATTACAATGAGCTAAGTACTATTTGATTGTGGGCTAGAGTTCAGATGCATTATGAATAAATACTATGGAGTCTTGTAGCTATTAAAGTGCCATAGCTGGAGGCTATAAATGCTTTAAGACGACAAGAAATATGAATAAATTAGCAGTTTACGTGATTAGATTACCTAATAGCATACGGTCGGATCAGAAAAATTAGCCAGCATCCCATAGCCTACTTTTGATATGTATACCTTGACTAACAAACAATAACATGGATGGAGAAATTGAAAATGAGATGTGAAGAACTTTGGAGACTCCTGGTCCATCTGCTTGTGCTGCAAGTGGGTAAGTGACAGTTTATTTCTCTAATAAATAATAAATAACTAGTAAATGCAGCAGTAAATACCTACAGTAAAATTCCTTTTCTTGAAGGCAATATGCTGAACAGCAGTTGGATCCACTGTGTTTTTTTTTTTCTGATATCATCGGTTGCATATCATTCTTGTGATTTTTCCTGTCCTCCGACAGAAACTATTACTTTGAGTCAAAAACATGGTCATATTGGTGGAAAAAAGGGGAAAAGTGCAAAAGTAGAATATACTGACAATATTAGATTGTGTCTGAAATTTCAGCAGGTATAGACATAAGCTGAAAACAGACAATGATCATCATGATTCAGCATAAACAACACCCATGAAAACTGTCAATCTGGAAGAATGTTTTTCAAGCAACTTCATGATGTGACTAGACAGTGATAAAATTACTGTTTTATGAACTTATTTTGGTTAGGAATACACACAGTCCATCCTCTAGTATAAAGTGTGTCGTGGAGGATAGTGGGGATTTAATTCACTTGCCTTCTCTTCAGTGGTCTTGACTGCAGACCAACCAAGTTACCACACCAGAGAAGAAAAAAAAAGAATTCAGCTTTTCCTTTTCAATTTGTTTGTTTGTATTCTTGGCAATAAGCATGGAATGCCCTCTGACTGATACACAATCCATCCAGACTTTGTAAAACCAGTTATGTTACGGACTTTCATGAGCAAAATTCCAGCTGGATCCGATGTTGTTGAGATGAGACAAACAAATTGTACTGTTGCTGTGACAAGGAATCACAGGATTGTAGAGCATATAGTGATGCCAATTCAGACATGCCTTCTGGAAATGAAACTCAGTTTTTCATAGCATGAATATAAACAGTTCAACGAAAAAAAGTTCCCCTTTAAATAAACTTGAATATCTCAAAGATTACTTCTCAGATTTTTATGAGAGTTGGCTGAATTATAGACCTGTTCATCATCAAGTGACTGGAGGACATTTGTTTATTTCTCAGTCATATTTAGTAAGCAATCGAGGATTTCTTCTGTAACATCTTTAAATATAAAGGTTGCTGGAACGACATTAGAAATTATTTTAGTTGAGTTTGAAAACCTTTAGGTAATATTCAATTTTTTGGACAAGCCAAAACTTCCAAATTGTCAAAAAGTCTGTGAGATATTGAAGTTTTCGCAAAAGGGGGACTGGTTTTTGTGGCACTGCGTATATTTAGGTGCAGAAATTTACTTCGCCATGCCACTTTAACATTGACGTGGACTCCTTTCTTGTCTGATCTCATCGATCAAATTCCTTTTAAAGTGCGGACTGCAGTATACCCCTACAGCAACTGCCTACTTGTAATTATGCCTTGTTAAAGGTACACACCAAATTTCATGTGGATGTTTAAAATGTAATCTTTGTGGTTATGTCTGTTTTTCTTTTTCTGGTAATTTTCAGCATGGGGAGACGAGCTGGACCTGTCCTACCTGGGAGAGGGTTACTACCCTTCCTATGACCATGTCAGCATCCTGCCCCATAACAGGGTCAGCCCCATCAATGCCACTGCTGTCTGCACTGCTCTTGGACTGACCTGTCAGCTGATTGGGACGTGTGCCTTCTCCTTCTTGAATCTGTATGGTGGATATGGATATGGACGTAAAGGCAGCACCCTCTTCTGCAATGTGTCATCCCTGACTGTCTGCTGTGGCTCCAGTGCCATCTTCAACCACCATGGCAATTATGGCCACTACAGGAAGAAGAGGGCTCTCAAGATGCTCCAAAGAAAAGCCTTGAAATCCAGGGCTCTACCTCAATTGCTTGGGAAACCGAAAACCAAACCAGCCAAGTAAACATCAAGCTGTACACTTATGATTACCATTGACTGGTAAATATAAACTTCTAAATAAACAGAGTTTTTGTCTTTATTTTAGATTTGACACTTTTGAAGTCAGTCCTATAAGGATGTCCACAATCATATAGTTTGATGTCTGGTGCTCTGGTCTCAATGACAACTTTAAAGAAGTTGCCTTTAGACCTTCAAGCACTCCTGCAACAGCTGTTCCTGAATGTCTTAATTCTAAGAAACAAATGAGAAATTACGTTTAATTCCTTGACTGTGCATTTGTACTCCTTTTGCGAAAGTGCTGAAATGCATCATGTCCTGGGCATTTCTTATGTGAAAGTGCCTCCAGCAATTCCTCAAGTATAGCTTCATTTTAATGTATGCAAACTGTACAGGTGCATTAAGATTCATAAACTAAGTATACCTCAATAAAACCATGGTATTTCCCATTATAATTCCTTAAAATTCAGGCGTTAGCCTGAGGCATTTTCAATAATTGGAATACCATAATCTGCATTAATTGATTGTTCCTCCAAGTACATTTTCCTTTGGCAACAGTACATCTTGAACAACCAACGAGTCAACAGGGCCACAATGTTAAGAATAATTTTATTTGTTGGATTAAGCTTGTTGGCCATTGCAGTAATCCGTAAGTACTATTTACTTGTATAATTTAATTTACTATGCTATAATAACTGTATCATGTTAATTTAAAGACACCCAAACATTCCTAATCACTTGTTTGCTGAACAAATTGTGTTCCTTTATTCCCTTCTATCGAATTGAATTTTCATATTGTTGTTGTCGATTTTGTTCTTTAAAACTTAAGGAAATGAATTAAAAACCCCCTTCAAAAAGTCAAAAACTCTGCACACGTGATAACAAAAAAATAATAACTGCATTTTGCTTTCTTAAAGAGTATTTAAAAATGGTTAGAAATTCTTCATGTCTTTAGAATATAAACTGAACCAAATAAAAAACGCAAAACTATTTCCAGGGCTGATGGGCTGTTGATTTGATGCATATATATAATCAGGTGTCAAAGGACTCAGTTCCATAAAATCGTGAAATTCTAACCATTGAATCTGCATCTGCTGCGAGGTTTATCACATTTCGGTATGGTCATTGAACAGGGGTATTAGGCATTCGACAGAGCAAATCTAATGATTTAGTGTGAAAGCTTGAAGAAAATGATGCCATAGGCCACACAATTTGCTTCAGTTGGGGCCACTTAATTTGTTAAAATGTTGTTGTTTGAGAAGTCAGGTCAGAGTTTGTCACACACAATGATATTGATGTCTGGTGCTCTGGTCTCAATGACAACTTTAAAGAAGTTGCCTTTAGACCTTCAAGCACTCCTGCAACAGCTGTTCCTGAATGTCTTAATTCTAAGAAACAAATGAGAAATTACGTTTAATTCCTTGACTGTGCATTTGTACTCCTTTTGCGAAAGTGCCTGAGCGATATAATAAGGCTGCTGGAAGAGATGGTGAGATTATTGAGATATTGCAGTGAAACACTTCAACTCAGGAAGTGAACAGTCAGTGGAAACAGGTCAAGGAACGGCCTAAACACTTGAAACATAGTGAAAAAGGCATAGGGTCCATCAAAATGACCTCTAACAACTTGTATAGCAGCCGTAGGACAAACATCAGTACAATGTGTGCTTTCCTTATGCTTTTCTTATGGCAATAGATGTGTCGTTGGGAGAATAGCGAAAGGAGGGCACAGAAAGTGTTGAAATTTAACTCTGCAGCTGGTATACACAGGTTGTGTGAAGCCTTTCTGAAAGATTCTAAGCCATTTTCATCCGCAGCTATTGTCTGGGCTGTTTCATGACTTGTTTCGGTAGTTGCAGTGTTCCATTGGAATAACATTGTGTGTGGAAAACTTTCACCTGACTTCTCAAAAATAATTTTTTTTAACAAGGAAGGTGGCAGTAAATGAAGTGAATTGTGTGGCCTATTGCATCATTTTCATCAAGCTTTAACATGAATTCATTAGATTTGCCCTATTTGGCGCCTAACACCCCTGTCCACTCACCATACCCCAATGTGATAAACTTAATAAAAAATTGTCACACCTGAGTTATTTCATCCACCTGAGTACTTTGACACCTGATAACACAGATGCATACACTCAACAACCCATATGAAATATATCTAGAAAAATAAAGCCCTCGGAATAGTTTTGCATTTTTAATTTGATTCGGTTTATATTAACTTAAGGATCTCTCCTATCTTTCTGTTGTGTATTTACCTCATTGAAATTTGGATATGAGACTGAATTACAATGTTTATTGAAATGGGATGTTTAAACAGTCATCTAATCTTCCGTCTTTCTTTCTTCAGCTGCAGGAGGTGACGGCTACCATGGTGGATATTTAAAGAACATTCTCCATCATCCGTTGATCAAATGTCGAATTAAGGGAGGTACGTGTATGAACATTGACAACTGCAACACTACAGTGAACATTTACAAAGACTTGTGCAAGAACTACAATTACCATGACGTGTGCTGCATCTCGAGAGAGACTATTTGCCAAAAGTTTTCCGGGTTCTGCACCAACAGCTCGGACGTCTGCTTACAAGCTGGGCAGCTGCTCAACAAGTACAAGTACAACTTTGGTTTCCATGGTCACGGTCACCATGGGCATGGCCATCACGGCCATTACAAGAAGGGAACCGTCCTCAGTTGGTTGTCGTGCAACTCCACTCACAGATGTTGTCATTCCTACAAGAGGTACCACAAAAACAGCTACGGTCACGGACACGGGGGTCACGGACATGGTGGATATGGGTACGGACACAATGACTACTACAAGAAATAGAAACAACAAAATCAAACAATGACTATTCACAAACTTTATTTGAAATTCTCAGGGTTTTTAGTATACTGTTTCTTATATCGAATGTGACATGTAAAATATAGTTCATGTTTTTATGAACGTTATATCAGACAATTTCAAGGCTCCTTGATAAGTCATATAGTGGGCCTGCACTCTTTTTGCAAATGTTTTTGATGACAATATATTTACTATTTAGCTATTACTAACACAATTGTTATAGCATATCTACAATGACAAACTATATTGTTGCTGTACATGTTTCTACCCAACGCATATTTCCATGACGAAATAAATTTTTAATAACAGCAATTATGGGGCAAGATTGAACATTGTGTAATACATTTCCAAATGAGTGATGAAATACAGAAGAGATATATTTTCAACATTTAGACAAAGATTGATCATGCGTTCAAAAAGACCCCTGAGTTGATAATAAGTGGGAAAATGGTTCGTTTAATCTGATTTTTGCATCGGAGTAGAGATTATTTGAACATGTTAAATCATTTTTGTCTGTGTTGGTTTGTATTATTATGAAAAAATAAATGATTCTTAAACATTTGATTGTGTTTTGTCTGTGATGTGTATGGTACAAGAGGCGGTTTAGAAAGCCATATAATGTGGAGACAAATTAACCGGAACAGAAGAGCTAACAATTTTATAAAGGCTCTGTAAGTGTGTAACACTCAAAAAATCTCTTGTCTAGGCCACAAGTGGTGCCATCTATAGTGTGGACTACAGTATACATGTACACTAGGGTGGTCCAAAAACACTTTCTTCAGAATTTCTCTGATTTGAATCTTGCATTCTAATCTTATATGGATATGGATGGAAGGTATTGTGTAAAAATTTCAGCAAAATCAATTAATATTTAGAGGTGGCACAAAGCCGTTGAAGTTAAACATGTAATTGCCCATCGGCAGACCTCAAAATCATCGGTATTTGCAAATCTTGCTGTAACAGCATATTATTTCGATCAAGTGACCTTTTTTTTATTATGTCCAGGATACCAAATCCAGTCCTGATATTCTTTCTGACTTACAATGTTTCGTAGCAGATCAGCATAGATATTACATAGGTTAAATATCAAGCCTTTTTTCATAAAAACAGGCAAATATTTCACTTACTATGAATAACAAATAAAAGATAACCCCAAGATATTACTTTACCATGCCAATTTTATCATACACTAAAAAATCAGGAAAAAATATTCACTTCTGAGAAAGATCTGGGAAATTGACCAATTTTTCAGTTGCGCGAATGAGGAATTACATTCTAAACTTCGAGGGCTTTGTGCCACCTCTAAATATTAACCGATTTGGCTGAAAATTTGCAAGTGTTTGTTTTACTTCTGTGGTCATCAATTTCCACTTTCAAATTGGGGGCTTTAGGAGATTTGATTTTTCCCATTGAAAACCCTAATGTACACCCTCCATGATAAACAAATAGTTCCAAATTAATTTGGTAATTACAAGCTCTCTGCTTAAAATCGAAGTCAACCATAGTCAGACAAGACAGCTGTAAACATACATTTTTATGACATTTGGCTGAATTATAGAACAAGGCTGTATATTGACCCTAAAGGTGTGTATTTGTAGCTTAGTGGCATTATTCCTGGCGTAACCAGCAGCCTTCGAGTGACCCTACCCGTTCTCAAAATTCTGTGGTTTTTCCGAGGGATATGATCATTCACTTTATCATGCAGGTAAGGGGAGCCCCCAGCTGGACATATTTCATCAAATGACTGGAGAAAATTTGTTTCTTGGTCATATATAGTAGACAACTGTTTGGCCGCCTTTCAGTATAATTCTTTTTGGACTAGACAAAACTTCACATTTTGGGAAAGAGGG
Source organism: Platynereis dumerilii (assembly GCA_026936325.1). Lineage (NCBI taxonomy): Eukaryota > Metazoa > Annelida > Polychaeta > Phyllodocida > Nereididae > Platynereis > Platynereis dumerilii. Next base: position 124,111,969 of record JAPTHN010000001.1, on the reverse strand, counting down.
GTATACATGCAGTCAAGAGTCTGCTGGCTCAAACAAAAATGAAGCAATATACACTCATGATCAAAATACTGGAATAATTAGGATTTTCAAGGTGTCAGAACTTCAAAGTTTGAAAATTGGTGATTGAATGTGAGGAATTGCAAAGATTTGTTCCTCGGACATTAATTTATGTATAAATTGTATCATAAACCATTTTTAGTGGTTCAGAATTATTTGAAAATTTTCTTTAGGTGACCTGGGAAAATTGTTATTTTTAGTAAAAATTAATGAAAAATGCATCATGGCTCAACTACATAGGCACAAGATTTCGCCATATGCAAAAAATGCCAACTTAATCTTGATGTGTACAACCAAAAGCATCACAATTTCATGTTGAATGTCAAATGCATTGACCTCTGCCTTCACTTGACTTGACATTGATTCTATCAACTTGTTTCTTGCTTCTTTTTGACCAAAATGGCCATTCTTCGAAAGTCACTTGGGCCTGGTGCAATATGGTCCAAGATGTCCCTTTACTTTAATTAAGGTTCAATCCTGGTGAAGTTACCAATAACGGCAAATTCTCAATTTTCTCAATATTCCAGGTTTTGGCAGATTGTGGTCAGATACTGCCCAAATACTGCCTCATGGCCAAAAGGGCTCAGGGTAGCGGTTCAGTGCCTGTTTCGTATGTCATCGATTATGACGGAAATTTGTGTCGGGTTGTGCAGATTGAAAACGTCCCAGCTGTCTCCTATCTAAGTTTTTGGGAAGAGGAAATGGTACCACAGTGCAGAAAACACTTCAGTTGAAACATTTCATTCATTTATGGCTATCCTAAAGCATGTTGGGCACCACAAATCTGTCAAAACCTGGAATATTGAGAAAATTGGAAATTTTGCGTTATCGGCAACTTCACCAGGATTGAAGCTTAGTTAAACTAAAGGGACATCTTGGACCATATTGCACACAAGATGGTGGTTCAGCAAACTGATCTGGACCAGGCGTTACTGACTTTCACTGAAGAATTGCCATTCTGGTCAAAAAGAAGCAAAAAACAAGTCGATAGAACCAATGTCAAGTCAAGTGAAGGCAGAGGTCAATGCATATGACATTCAACATGAAATTGTGATGTTTTTTGGTTGTACACATCAAGATAAAGTTTACATTTTTTGCATATGTTGAAATCGTGTGTCTATGTAGTTGAGCCATGATGCAATTTTTGATTAATTTTTACTAAAAATAAACAATTTTCCTGGGTCACCTAAAGAAAATTTTCAAATAATTCTGAACCACTAAAAATGGTTCATAATAAAATTTGTACATAAATTTAATGTCTGAGGAACAAATCTTTGCAATTCCTCACATTCAATCACCAATTTTCAAACTTTGAAGTTCTGACACCTTGAAAATCCTAATTATTCCAGCATTATGATCATGAGTGTATATAGGGTGTTGCAGGTGCCCCCAATATTTTCCGATCCTGCTTGACCTTGGTCTGTTATTGCAGTTTATATAGTAGAAGTCACATGTAAAATTTTGGCCCATTTTATAAATAATTACCTTTACAGAATTCACTTGAAGTTTAAAATGTAATTCGGCATTGGCGAACTTGAAAATCCTGAATATATTGCAAAAATCAATGAAGGAATAGAAAATTTTTCCTCGATCCATAGTTTCTGAGCAAAATTTGGGAGGGCAATTCAAATATGGCATCAGCTATTTTATAGCAGGTCTTCCTAATGATCTAGGAAGTGTTGAATTTCCTAAAATTCTGCCATTTTATGCAGATTTTCAGTAATTTGACAGCTTCTGGCAGCTTGGCAAATGGGGTTATACAAAAAATAACACCAGATTTGAATTTCCCTCCCAAAACTTACTCAGGAACTGTGGATTGAGAAAAAAATATGGATTTCTTCATTGGTTTTTGAAATATCTTGAGAATTTGCATGTTCACCAATGAAGAATTACATTATAAACTTCAAGGGAGTTCTGGTAAAAGTAATTTTAAAAGTATTTATAGAATGGGTCAAAATTTTACATGTGAATTTTACTATATAAACTGCAATACCAGACCAAGGTCAAGCTGGATCGGAAAATTATGGGGGCACCTGAAACACCCTAATGGATAAGGAATCTGCAATCCGAGTTTAACGACATGCATTTCTGAATGTAGCCTATATGAACAATGTGATTTATAATTGTTTCAGGCCCTTGCAGATGTCGTTGTCAGTTGTTGGTGAAAAATTATATCAAAATATTTGAATCCAGAAAAAATCCAGCACAACGAAAGACACATATCCTGTAAATGAAGCAAACACACACACAACTGTTATCCAGAAAATATCACTTTGCCAATCAGGAAAGTCTGATGAAGAAGTCTGTATGATCCAGGTACAATTCCATTGATTTGAAAATCAACCTCAAAATCTTGTGAGTGGGAGGAAGACAATCCTATTGCTGAATGTTGCTCTGAAAATTGCATCATCAAACAATTACTCTACAAGATGATGTCACCTAACAGGTGTGTCATTTTTGTGGTTGAGACCTCCTTTTGTTGCTACATTGTCATTTTTGAAGCTCATAAAAAACTCACTTCCTTTGGAATGTGGACTCAAGGCACTTCCGGATGATTCCACAGAGGTGAATAATTAGGCCTAAAACTAATATGTTATGCAAGGTTACATGTCTATTACCTAATAAGCATGCAAGATATGAAAATTCATAGTGTGTCTTTAATTGTTTTCTCAATGGTCTGTCCTGTCATTATGTAATTTTACGACTGTACCTGGCATCTTAGGCTTGGGCTGGGGTCAAAGGTGTCAATATTAAGGGGACCTTTTTCAAGTGAGCACGTTCTCAATTGTCACAAAGCTCAGATACCAAGAGATGGTCAGATGACCAGCAAGAAACTCTCACAGATAGACCCAGGATTCGGATCTAGCATGAACTCCAGACAACTGCTCCTCATAGGTCTCCTGGCAGTGGCAGCCACAGTCATTCGTAAGTACTTTCAAATTTTCATTTATATATATATATTTGTTTGTTTAATTTATTCTGAATATGATTATAGCGTTAATTTTTTAATCATGTCACACTTACAGTAACAATACAATGTAGGCCTAAGAAAATGTTGTTCTAAATCAGAAATCAAACATTGTCGAAGGCAAGAAGTGGATTGTTTGAAATTATTGAAATTGAAGTTCGACAAAATTTTCAAAATAAGATAAACTTCAAACAATTTTCTTCTGATTCTTATTTTAGCATCACTGACTGACTAAAGGCCTATTAACTATAAATTCCATTTATCATTTTGTATATATATACATAGCAAATTTGTTCCAATCCTGGCAATCCAAACTAGGATGAACATCCGAATAATTATGTCCATGGCAACTTCATCTCATCTGTGTGCTTAAATTCCATCTTGTCCCAAGAGTTATTTTATAAGGTCAATTAATAAATGATTTATAGCTACATAAGTTTTTTTGTTTTTACATAACATCCTGACTAGCATAAAATTGTATCTTTTCTTCCTCTTTTTTTAAAAATAATTTATTAAGACAATTACAAAATCTTAACCAAACTGGTTTTAATCAACCTAGCTAGGCAATAAAGACATCGTGTTTTATTCTACTACATTCCCAATTGGTGAATATTCTTTACCTGAAATACACAGGAAAATCAATGATGATTTCAAATGGGCAACAATACTTTCGTGAATTTCAGCTGTTCTGAGTGATGGTGGTTATGGCTACGGGGGCCAAAGCCATGGACACGGAGGGGGCCACGGAGGGGGTTACGGCTACCTGAAAAATATTCTGCACCATCCCCTGATCCAGTGTAGGATTAAGGGAGGTACTTGTATGAACATCGACAACTGCAACACCACTCGCAACATCTACAAAGACATCTGCAAAGACTACCACTACAACGACGTGTGCTGTATCTCCAGAGAGACCATCTGCAACAAGTTTGCCGGATTCTGCACCAACAGCTCGGACGTCTGCCTGCAGGCTGGGCAGCTGCTCAACAAGTTCAACCGACACGCCTACGGTCTCAGTCTTGGCCACCACCATGGAAAGGGCAACTTTGTGAAGAAGGGAACCGTGCTCAGCTGGCTGGCATGTAACTCCACTCACAGATGCTGTCATTCCGTCAAGACATCACACAAGCGCTACCACTCCATCACCGACCAAGGAGGCTACCAACACGGACACAAAGGTCACGGCGGCAAACGGGGCGGACACAGGGGCGGCCATGGTGGCGGATATGGACGTGGAGGTTATTACAAGAAGAAGTAAATTGCAAAGAATGTAATGATGTTGACATAATAAAGTATAAATCCATATAATTATTATGATTGTGTACAGAATGATGTTTTCTATAAATAAATCCATTTTAATACTATAAAATACTTTGTTCACAATTCTAAGAAATTAAAGACATAGTACCATTGCCATATCAATTAATAAAAAAATTCCAAACGAAACAAACTAATGTCATTTTGTTTTGCAATATGTCCATTTTCAGTCATGCATTCGACAATCAAAATTATTCCCTAATAAAGTTACTTCAGTGCAGAAACATTTACAGTCAGCTTATCAAAGTTTGGCAACCAAATTCCTCATGAGTAACAGCAAAAAAATAAATATGTTGTCAAGGGGCTGTATATGCCTGACCACCAGAGGCCAGGCTATAAAGAAATATACAGTTCATCTTTAAAGTAAAAACAAAACACACCTCAATGATTTGGGCCCAAGTAGCTATTGCTACTCCAACCACTGTATAAACTGCAATAATAAAGGGCAAAAGTAGCAATAGCTTCTTGAACCTAAAATATACATATACTGAATTTGTATCATGGGCATTCAGTGTACTTACTCTTTATTCTGGGTGAGAAATCTTGCAAATGTCATATCTACCATAAATGCCCCTGATACAAATTCAATGGTCATGCTGGTACTAAGTAGGAAACCCAATGATGCAAGCAATATCAGAGATGTCATAACCATCACTGTGAGACATGTTTAACATGGAACTCAAAGGAAAATCATTGGTGTGTACACTTATTTTCAAGAGCAACTGTAAATATAAAGGGTCCATAGACTTTCAAATGCATCACACCAGTTCGTCTGGCTGATAGTGTGACTATCTTGAGCAATAAGAATGAGCTGGAAAACTGCGTGATAATTTTAATAGAGCTGTCTCAGTCTGATGAATACCTAAATTACCTAATTTACCTTGGTTGAATACTTTATGAAATTGACCAAGCACACATTATCGGTTACATGTGTTACAAATGAGAAAGACAGAATAGTATTTTAAACCAAGTTTGTGTAAAACTTAACTGAGAAGTGAAACCTATGACTTATGTTGACAGCCGCAGCTGTGAATCAGAATGTCATTCACTGGATGTTTGAATTTATGTAATATAAGTAATTCTCGATTTATCTTTTGTCTGCACAAAACTTATTGTGAAATGCCAACAAAAATATAGATAAGCCCAATTACACTTTTCATTGTTTACTATATTGCAACTGATGATTCAAACATAATATAAAAACTAGAACTGGCGCTCGGAGAGCACATATCTTCGCTGTCCATTTAACATTGAACTTTGACTAAGTACTGGAAGATACTACGGATGTTTAATGGGCGTTTTTGCAGAGAAAATGTAGAAATATACACCCTCTTGGCTGCTAGTGCTGCAGCAAAAAATGATAGTGCATGCTGCACTGTAGAGGCATTTTTCGGATTTCTTTAACTGTGGGCCCAAAAAAGCTCCAATTGTCACCAAAATTTAATCAGGTCTTGTGCAGTACAAATGAACACATCACGCCAAAGGAAATCTAAATCCACCCAGTAGTTTTTGCAGGAGGCAACTCACATACACACTAACGCACATGCTGAAGTGCCAGGAACCACAATAGCTTCTCAGCGAAGCTAATAAAATCTGGATTGTTCTGTTTCAATATAGACCCAGATGCAATGAACACCAGAGGTCAGCATGGACAATTGAAGATGTGTGTGTGAGAAAGCCAGCAGCCCCACATCACGGAGGGATTTCTGGCATGTTTCAATACAAGGATTTATTCTCGTAAAAAGTTATCATGATGTTTTCAACAGTTCCATCAACGCAGTTCTGATCCTTGGTGATTTTACAAGAATATCCTGAACAGACTCAATGCTGCTTTTCGTCTTTCCAAGTAGAATGGCTCTTGGGACAACCTTGAATAAAGAAGAAGCTTTCTTTGAGCATCTGCAGACCTGAAACTTTTCCTTATCAATATATCTTATGTGGATGCTACAGTAGCTGCAGTAGTACAGAACTCAGAACTCAGAGAATGCAGAACGTAGAACTCAGAACTTGTTTATTTACACAGTATATCTATATTATCTAAACACCAAAACATTGTAGCATCTGTAGACATAAGTGCCTGATTGTATTATATTTTTGTAATAAATATGATATGATATACCAACCTTCGATTTAGAAGAAGCAACACTGACATGAGAACTAATAGGAGAACCCAACTGGATACTGGTGAGTATGTCTAGCTGGTAGACGGATTTTAGCAGAAGAATTTCTGCTTCCTCTTGGGAGACATTCACGAATTTCTAAAAGGAAACAGAAATTGAATCAATGAGAGACTGAAGTTCATTAACAGTAGATGCCCTGCATGAATAAATAAAGTTCGTTCTTCTCAAAATCTCTTTATCTTGACAAGAAAGGCACAAGTTTCATTTTATTAAAACAAGTTTACCTTTATGATATTGGTAGCTCTGTGGTATAGTTTCTTATTTCTGAAAATAATCAAGAAATCGGTGGCAGTCTTCCATGCATGGAAAGTATTAAATGGCAAGAAAGGAATGTGGGCCTGTATACAGTAGAACATACCTTACTCCAACGTCTATCATGAAATTTTCGTAGATTTTGCCCGACATAATGTGTGCACCAGTGCTTATACAATTGCAAAACCACTTGGTTATTATTTCAGCAATGTGAATTCGAGAAGGGGATGGCTTCGGCTCATCTGTGGTTGGCAGCTGAAGTTGGAGCACTGTGTCATAGTGGTTAATCTATGGAAAGGAAGATATAATACAAAATAATGAAACAAATAAATAAAAATATTTCGTTATCTGCAATATTGTGCTTATTTAATATGATGATATAATTTTACCATACTATATATTTGCCAAATATGTTTCTGATTGTAAACAGTGGCCTTATAAGCTCTCAATAATGGTCAGCCGAAGAGTGAAGAGACGAAATGGTCCACTCCACCACATTCAAATACAAAGGCTGCATGCCCCCAATAATTGAATATAAATAATTTAATTGCCTTGCAGTTGTGCAAACTGAAGATTTCTGAAAGACTTACCTTATGATATATCAGTTCTGGTTCATTGACAGTGCAGACCAGGACTGTGTGAGCAGCAGTTCCATCTTTGGGTAAATCTGGTAATTTTCCTTCTGTAATAATAGTAAAACAATCAATTTAGCATCAGGCCCTATCAGGTTGTTGAAAGGAAAATAGTTACAACTAATTTCAGATGATGTCAGCTCACCTTGACTCAAGAATATGACGGTATCTATGGGTGAAAGTGTGGGCCAGTTTTTCTGAAGGAACTTTTCAGCAGATATTTCTATCTGGGGAAAAATATTTTGATTAATTCACAGTTTAGAATATGAAAAGAAAAGAAAGGTCCTTGCTCTTCAAAAACCAAATTTATTACATTCAATTTTCTTGAAAATGTGCAGATATATAATATCTAACATAGGCAGATAAATTATATTTAAAATGGGCACCAAACCTGAGATGAAAGATCTCCTTCCTTGTTTCCCAAATGTTCATATCCACCTTGCAAAAATCCCCTTACACTGTCTGGATCTGAGAAAAGGAATACATATCAAGACACCTAATTAATAACAATTGAGTATATATAACTTGTAAAATGTCTTTGTTTGCAGTTTTTTCACTTGTGGTATTTCACACTAAATTCTTATTTCTTTCATGAATGTAGAGTAGGTCGGGGCAAAAGGCCCGGGTTAGGTGAGAGGCCCCCCCAGGTTTATATCTAAACTTACATTTTTGGTGCGTTTTCGTATTGTTAGGATTGAAGCTAGAGGCTTTTTAGGTGACGTCACAAATTTTCAAGGCGAACAGCACCAAACAATAGTAGAAATTAAAGAAACAAAAAAGTATGCATGGTTTTCCTAACTTTGACTAATTCTTTGAAAGCGGTTGTTAGAAATAACTTTGGAAATTTTTTAAAGTATAATGGATATCTGCATTGCTTCACTTTAGGACCATCACATAAATATGATTTGGATCATGTTTTTTGCCTTTTAGTTCGAAATATAGAGGTCAAATTAAAATATGTGGGTTTGGGGCGAGAGGCCCCACATGGCATGGGGCATGAGGCCCCCTACACTGGGGCCTCAAAGCTGCTTCAGGAACCATTTAATAATGTGTACTTTACCTTAAATCTTGATAGAATAGCTAATTAAAATAGAAAAAAAAATGGGCCGAAATTGAAACAGGGCAAAAAATATTAAAAAATGAATGTATGAACAGAAAAATTCTGAAATTCTGAAAAAGTGAATAGAATGCCTTAAAAATGATAGAAGAACCCCAAGAAATAACTTTCAAGCTGAATGCACTCGCAAAAAAAATTGCCATAGGATTATAATAGGGGGGCTTCTTGCCCGATGGGTGGGGTAAGAAGGCCATTTTATTTTTTTTACAAAAATGGCCGTAACTCCTTTATTAAAATTGGTAGACATTTGTTTCACTAGTTGTAAATAGAGTCAAGTGATATCTTCCTGACGGCATGAGCATTCAAAGAATCGACCATTAAAAGTAGGTCAAATCGCACCTCGAAGTTAAGGGGGGCTGCATGCCCCGACCTACTCTATCTATACGCTTTCCAATGAGTTCAAATGAGTATCAATATAATCACAATTACAGACTAAATTTATTTATAATAATTATATTCTTTGTACATTTTTTGGATAAAAAGTGTTTTTGATCATTACTGCATTTAAAACAGTAGAAGTGTGTTTTTTCTTTTTACTCAAATTATGGTTTGAATTCGAACCTGCTCCAAAAGTTGGCGGACACTCAGAAGCATCTGTCAAACCGAGAATACCTAATCCATCAGCTCCCAAATAGTAGATGTGGCCCCCTGAACACAAACTGCAATCAAACAAGATGAGAAAAGATCCGATTCAGTCATGGTTATATAGGCAACATTAGAATTGACTCAGAACTGTGTGTACCTAGTACTATGGACTTCAGAAATGTAGTCCAACATTCTCTGTTCATCACATTTCTCAAGATTCAAGAACATATTAAATCTAAAGATTTTGGTTGTTTGTCTGGTTCAAACTGTTCAAATGTCGTTCAAGATCTGCCCATACATTGGATAAGAAATTCTATACTTTAGCCTTGTAAAATTCAGCATAACTTAAGACGATTTTACCTTGTGCCAGCCACTTTCAAGATGTCACCAATATTTTCTGGAGAATTGAAAAATACTTCATGAGCTTTTTCATAGTCCATCAATCTTTCTTTCGCATTTCTGAAAAGTACAAAAGGGCGAAAGCAAACAAAATCTGAAATGTGATTGGCTTATATTTTAGTTTTAAGATGGGATAAAATTATTCTTACATTATTTCACCCGAGTGTAATTCCAAAGCCATGTCAATAATCATGTCCAGCATTATTTTGGTTGCTGTTCCTCCCTTCATTCTGCTGGAACCAGAGATGGGCTCAGGCTGAGAAAGAAAAGTTTTGTTGAAACCATTTGCTTTGACTAACAAGAACTCATGAAGAACAAGATAAACAGTTCAACAAAATGTAAATCCCCTTTTGCAAAAACTTGAAATCTCAAAGACCCCTTTTGCGATTTCTATAACAGTTTATCTGTTTGTAGGCCTGCATATTGACATATTGCCTGATGTGTATTTGTAGCTTAATTGATTGCTTCATTGTTGTCTGAGCCAGCACACTTTGAGCGCAATAAGCCCTCTTTAAAAAAAACTGAAGTTTTGGCTTGACCAAAGTAATTTTACCCAAAGGCCTTCAAACTCCACTCAATTTATTTCTGGTGTCATCCAAGGAACCGAAACAGTTACAGTGTCACAAAAGAAACCTAAATGTCTACTAAATTTGATTGAGAAACTAATTTTCGCCTATCACTTGATGAAGCATGCCCAGCTGGTGGCTCCCCCGCATGGTGAAATTGTTCAGATCCATTGGAAAAGCCATAGATTTTTGAAAACGGGTAAGCTCACTCGAAGACAGCTGGCTCTAAGTTACACAATTAATACACACATTTAGGGTACCGTAGAACGGGGTGACTTTGAACAGCCGGGGTGACTTTGAACACTTTTCTGAAAAAGATTAATCCTCTATGAATGCAAAGCTAAATGAGATACTGGAAGTATTTGACTTCTGATTATATTTTACTAAAGCCTAGTTTCTTTCAACATAAATTCATCGTGACTGGAATTTTTTTTTTCATGATTTTGATTAATAAACTTAGCATACTTCTTTTTGCAAGATACCATAGCCTGTGAACTTCTGTGCCCACAACAGTACTGAATGACCCTGGCCTTATAAATACTTGCCTCACTACAATGTCACTCAAATACATAAAAAATCCACCAGAAACTTGCTGGAGGCTATTCAGAAAGACCGACAACAAAAAATATAAGTGGAAGATGTTGAATTGCAACAAACTTCGGGGTGACTTTGAACATCACATTGTGGTGGTGAGCGCGGAGACCATCACTTTTTTCAGTAAGCTGTATTCACAGATATATCGTATTTCATAATACAATGCATATTATTCAATGTCTGAACGCATATTTCACTATTTTAGGCAATCATTTAGCTCCAAAGGCACGGAAGTAGTTCAAGAATAAAAAAGTCACAAAACACAAAAAAACAAGCGACAAAATTTCAGGGAAAGGCAATCAAGCCCTGCAAAATTCATAAAAATAGATAAACATTTGTTTTCTGAGAATTTATAGTTTTCTTTCATTGAAACTCAGTCTGTTCAAAGTCACCCCGGATCTCGGGGTGAGTTTGAACGCTCATTTATCCACTGACACAGGCATATACATGATGTCTATCTGAAAATGCCAAAGCACATGTTAACTACATGCCAGTGGCCAACATCCTATCCCATGAAATACCAAATATATCTTATACATTTTTTAAGATAAGGGAATTGAGGTGAAAACTGTTCAAAGTCACCCCGTTCTACGGTAGAGATATACAGGTCCATAATTCAGCTAATTTCATAAAAGTCAGATGAGGAATCGTTGAGATATTCAAGTTTGTTTTAAGGGGGACTTATTTTTATATTGGGTTGTTTATTCTGGTTTATCCACTCTATGAGTTAATGATGTCATAACAGAACTACATCATGCCTTGCGAATAGAAGAACCATTTTAAAACGATTGCTATAAGTGTCACAATTGTTTCCAAGATCCATCTATATACACGTGGTGGGCCAAGATTAAGATTAAATGTAATATACTTACACCAATTATTGGATTGAGAATGAAAGCTCTCTGTACCTCTTCTGCCTTTTTCATGGCCTGTACAACTTCAAGAGATCAAAAGAAAATACTAATTGCAAGGAAGAAAACTTTCCATTTGCTGCAATTTTTGCTTGAATGGGTCTTTCTCCAATCTCCATATAATGGCATATATGGGGATTAGGCCTACAATGCTGACAATTGGTAGGTGGCCCGATTTTACAAGGTCAAAGATGTGATATCAGCATGCAAAGTTGTGGCAACATTTTCAAACATTGTGAAAAAAAAAACATCAATGTTGTGTTCACCTTTCTGGCAACACAATTTCAACCATTATTGAACCATAAATTTCTACGTGACCACACAGACCAGCAATCTGCCAATTTTACCAACGTCATATTTATGTTGTGTGCCCCTTGGGTAGTTCTCACCTTGCTTGAATGTTTTATCCCAGTTTTCAACTTGGTCATTTCTGAAGAGCAATATATAGAAGTTCATATATAGTGGAGTTTTGTACAACAATTCAAATCTGATGGTAAATTCCAATTTCAGGAACTTATTTTTAGAAATATGTTATCTCTGTACAAATTGTAGTTGCAATATACCTGGCGAAATGACAGGGATTGAACCCAACCAGGACAGGTGTGAAGTTAGGATGTTGCAAACAGTAGTCCAACTGGCCAGCTATGAAAGGTGCTGAGAAACCACAAGTTATTCCAATAAACAAAACTTCTTTCTTGCCTTCTGTGACCTTTATATTATTATTGGAAAATAAACAAATCATAAAAATAATTTCTAGGAGATCATATCTGATCCATCTTATAAAGAGAGAAGTGCCCATTTACTTTATGGTCTTTAAATACAATGTTGAAAGGGGGGCAGGAGAAAAGATACACTCATGATCAAAATGCTGGAATAATTTGGATTTCAAGGTTTCAGAACTTCGAAGTTCTAAAATGATTGAATGCATGCATGTCTGAAGAAAAAAAATCTTTGCAATTCCACACATTCAATCACTTTTTTTAGTCTTTTGAAGTCCTGCATGGCACCTTAAAAATCCTAATTGTTCTGGTAGTTTGATCATGAGTGTATAAAGATATAAAGATGCAAAACTAGCAAGGCATCAGACTAACCCACCTCTTGCAGCATCTGAATACCAGTTTCAGGACTGTCTTCTGCAGATTCCACAGACAGAAAGAGTCCCCTGCAATTAGAAAACGACGCTCTATTCAAGCTGCAGCTTTAGTTCGACTGCTTTTTCATGCAAACCTTTTTAATTTAAAGGAGGTTCTCTAGATAGTATTTAAAAAAAATAATAATAAACTCTTCTTCATATCAAAATTATGGTGAAAAGGCATGTTGCCATGAATACCTTCAGTGACTGAAGTTCATGAGCAGCAGAGATACTGATAGACAATTTACATTTTAGTTTTACCATCTGGATATGTATATCTTGCTTCAGAAGAAAGCAAAAGTATGAAAGGCATATTTCAGCAAGCTTTAAGAAGGCTGAACAAACAGTTGGAGATCATTAGAGCTGTTTGCAGATTAGCGGTCCAAACAGTTTCAACTTTCAATTTGGTCATGTGATGTCCGTGGCTTCAAACTGTTTTGTTTGTGACAGTTATGGTTTATCAGTTGATTCAGTGCTTATCATATCTAGCAGCATAGGTGACAATAAACCAACTAATGACTTAAGGTACTTCATCAAACAAGAAGATTAGGAGACCAACAGAAAATTGTCAATGACGTGGCAAAGCCAGTTTGCAAATTGAAAATAAGAAAATTATTTTTTTCAGTGGACTGCTAATTCGCAAGGAGCTGTAATGACATTCAGGGTGATTTGTAGATCCATGAATAGAAAAAGGTGTAGACCTATAATGCTCAGTTGATATGCCTACCTTAGACCTGTTCAAAAAAGACTTTCATTTTTATTTTAATGCAGGATGCAGTGATTCCCATTCTCCAAGCTATAGAACAGCCAAATATGACTTTTTTTTCAATTTTGAACTTTGGGAATGCCTGCCTCATGAGCCATGAAGTTTTAATGTTTAATTTAGTCAAAAACGTCAAAAATATCACAGGGGGTGTTATATTTCTCCTCATATCTCTATCAGAATTAATTGTAGAACAACATGGATGGTGTCATATGAAAGCTTGTTAAATTATCTTTCAAGTGAGACCAATAACTTGGTATTTGAGACATTTTCATTTCTCTTCAAAGCAGAAATGTGTAAATTTTTGTGAAAATTTTGATGTCGATTAGTGTATTTTGCCTCATATACTAATCCACATTGATCATAGAGCTGCATGAGTGGTATCATTTGAATGCCTGTAAAGTTGTATATTAATGGACACCATTTTTAAAATTATTGAGATGGTTCTCATTGTCTCTGAAGCAAAAATTCCTCCATTTCAAGGAGCTTCTTGCCCGGTCTTATTCATTGCAGCACTGCATTGACCGGAAAATGTACAAAATTGTTTGTCTTATTTATAGATTTCATTGTATTTTTTTTTCAAGTAACTGGAACATTTTAGAAATGCTTTTACCATATCCTCTAATGACTTTCTATTGAGGAAATACATCGTTGGATTTGAACTGAAACGAAACAAACATCATCGATCACTTTAGTATTGTTATTTTTCAACAGCCAGTGTTACCTTGGCACATTCTTGGAGCAAATGTGCTACATATTTTAGAAAATGCAGTTAAATTGACTTAACATTTTGAGCAACAGCATGTCACAGATGTCAATTCTAATAATAATGCTATAAGTAACTAAGTGTCCTTCTTGCACCACTAAAATTTAATGAATAAAGACTTTAATCGTGTCTGAGTTTGACAATTCGAAGATTAACACAATATTGGATTTCATTGCATTGTGGTGATATTCATTGTCTGAGCTCAGGCACCTTGAAGTTTATGATAGATACCTCAGCCAGTAGAAACTTGGAGGGATAAAGAGCAACATGTGGGGCAGAGTGGCTGGAAGTCTGTTATAATGTTATATCGACACACAGTTTTGCTTAAGCAATAAATCACTGATACCAAACATAAGTCATAAAATAATAAGAGTTCACAGGAAAGCAACAGTTTTGTGGGTGACTCATTTTCTAGTTATGCAAAGGGCATAAAATGGTATGTAGGTGGACAGTTTTAAAAACCCACATTCAAAAGTTGTGTTAAATATTTTCTTGGCTACCTTTAACAAGTCATTATACACACAATCTGTGGAACTGTGTTACATTGCAAATTTGCAATTACTATTTCAATTTATATTTGTGATATTAGGCCCTCATTTATGTCATAGTATTAGTGTATGATAGTTATAAGCCAAGAGTGGTTTACATTTTACTGTGTAGACCTGCTATTGTCAATATTGTGTTAATCTTTCAATTTTTAGCCGTAAACATGATTAAAGTCATTATTAATTTAGTAGCACAAGAAGGACACTTAGTTACTTATAGCATAAGAATTAGAATTTACAACTGTGGAATACTGTTGCTCAAAATGTTAAATCAAGTTTAACAGCATTTTTCCAAATATATAGCGCACATGTAATACTAAAGTTATCGATCATGCTTGTTTCGATTCAGTTCAAATCCAACCATGTATTTTCTCAATAGAAAGTCATTATAAGGACATGGTAAAAGTATTTTTAAAATGTTCCAATCACTTGGAAACAATATCAGTGAAATTATTTAATAAGACAAAAGATTTTGTACATTTTCTGGTCAATACAGTGCTGCAATGAATAAGATCGGGCAAGAAGCTCCTTGAAATGGAGGAATTTTTGCTTCAGAGACAATGAGAACCGTCTCAATAATTTAAAAAATGGTGTCCATTTATAGACAACTTTACAGGCATTCAAATGATACCACTCATGCAGCTCTATGTTCAATGTGGATTAGTATATGAGGCAAAATACACTAATCGACATCAAAATTTTCACTAAAATTTACACATTTCTGCTTTGAAGAGATATGAAAATGTCTCAAATACCAAGTAATTGGTCTCAATTGAAAGATAATTTAACAAGCTTTCATATGACACCATCCATGTTGTTCTACAATTAATTCTGATAGAGATATGAGGAGAAATATAACACCCCCTGTGATATTTTTGATGTTTTTGACTAAATTAAACATTAAAACTTCATGGCTCATGAGGTCTAGCCTACCTGTCATTTCCAGATATCAGATAATGAAATATGGGCTCGATGTTCAGTTCTTTCAACCTCGCATTGGCAGACCTCTGAAACAAAAATAACAGTAAATCTATCGTAATATCTTTCACAATAAATTCAATGATATTTTGACATAATAATGCAGATAAGTGTAATTGATATATATTTCATTGTTAGAACTTAGTTCTACTCACAACTGCCATGAAGCCAATTCTTCCTGAAGTACCACATCCACTAAACACGATGGCCTTTCTGTGCGGGTGCTAAAATAATAATCACAGGCAGACAGCGATATTTGTACTTTTCTTTAAAATAAATGCCAGTATTTTTAAAAACTGGTTTTTGACAATATTTTATTTCCTCACAATAAGTGATATACAGTACTTAGTCAACTTTGAAGTGGATTTTGATATAATCCACCTTGTAAGCTACTGCATTAATTGTACCATAAACAAGCATGATATTAGGCCCTCATTTATGATATTATAATTATAATTATATTGATCCACTAGGTGCATGATATTACCTGAAGCATGGAACAGATCTTGGCTGAAATTAATTCCATCATTCTCAAAAACTTCTCACACTGAAGTCCCTGAAAATTGATAATATACCACTTTATAGCAGTGTAAACCATTTTCAAAAGTGTAAATAAAACTTGCTATCAAAATATGAAAATATAATATTTTTACCATTACCTCAAAGTGTTCCCATCCAGTGTAAATTTGTTTTTCGCATTGACCAATTATTTTTACAATATCTGCAATTGAATCCAATAAGACACACACTTATTGTAAATTTGTAACCACACTGTATTGGGCCAAGACTTAACTCCGCTTGCAAGTTATGAAAATTACTTTTCTTAGTCTCTGAACCGATATCAATTCTGCTTTTTTGTGATTATGGCATGAGGGGAGTGAGAACCAACCAATCCGTTTAGTGATTTCAAATGGTCAACAAGGATGTCCAATAAGCTTTTAAATACGAAGTTTGTCACTATAAGGGGCCGACCAGACAATAGTTGGGGGCTGTGGTCACCTCCTGGGCAAACTTTTCTTTTTGGCTCGTGAAGCGTAGATGAACAATTTTTTCCCACACAAATGGCGACAAACTTTTTAATCGCAATTTTAACATTACGGTACCTTAGCTACCAAAGGGCTTCTCCAAAATGAGAGCCATCTACTGGGTATAAAATAAGTAGTTTAATGAAAATTGTTCAGAAACTGTTCTGGAGTTCATCTGGAATAAAATCCACACTCTCTCTCTGCCAAGCCTACACAAGACTCAGTGTTCTCAATCTATGAGTTCCAACTATTTATCACCTGGTTGGCTGTGAATATCACTGTTTACAGTCAAAATATCAGGGCCTATGATATTGTAAAAAATACCACCCTTCAAGGGCGAAATTTTTTAACAATGGTTATGACATCATCAGCATTCTGCTGTCTGATGACGTCACAAACCAAACAAAGGCCAAAACAATGGGATTGTGACGTCACATCTATTGTTGCTCCATGGTGACGTCACATTTTTGTAATGGCAGAAAATAGTCCCTCTTAATAACTGAAAATTTGGGGTAAAACCAGGTGATAAAAACAAAACAACCACGCGTCAGGGCACTTCGTACAATATCACTCGCTGTTGTGTGAATTAATATCACTCTCGCCCTGCAGGCTCGAGTGATATTAATTCACACAACAGCTCGTGATATTGTTACTCAGTGACCCTGACTTGGGTTGTTTTGTTATAATATTACATGGTAGTTTTCAAGAAACTTTTTATTTTATTTCATTTTGCTGAACAAACTTTTTTTTCCAGAGTCAAGTGGGAAACAAACTTTTTTTTCACCAAAAGTCCATAGCCCTCCCCCTTTAGAAGGACAGTAACTGTTGTCAATATTTATGATGCGAAATTGTGGAAAATGGTCCTACAAACAAATTAGATGAACACCAACTTGGCTCGAAAATCCAGTACATTTAAATTCTGCGGTTCTGCAGGAAGCTGCAGAACTCTGCAGTTCTGCAATTTTGGTCCTCTGTCACTTCAGCATATCTGAAATGTCTCTGCAGCAAAATCTGTAATTCTGTAGGAGTTATGCAGCTTGGGAGGTTTTATGCAGGAAGCTGCAGAATTCTGTAGGAAGCTGCAGAATTTCACAAATTCTGCAGCCACCTGCAGAATTTCACCAATTCTGCAGCTGCGTGCAGAATTCTGCAGGAAGCTGCAGAATTCTGCAGTTCTGCAGCTCCCTGCAGGATTTTTGAAGCTCTGTTACTTCATTCAGCCTATTGCAATGCATCTGCAAAGTTCAGACCTCTTTGACAAGGTCTTGCCGTCACCCAGGAAACGTTGGTTTGGGGGCGTATCGGTTTGGGGGTCGGGTGGGGGGGGGGGGGTCGGGAGTTTTGGTGCTCGTTTGGCCCAGCAGCGTTTCTGAAAAAATTCAGCAGCAGAATATTTAATTATTTAGGAGTTATGCAGCTAGCGAGGTTTTATGCACTTCTGCAGCTAGATGCAGAATTCTGCGGGAAGCTGCAGAATTCTGTAGGAAGCTGCAAAATTTAAACAAATTCTGCAGCCACCTGCAGAATTTCAATTCTGCTGCCACCTGCAGAAAGTCACCAATTCTGCAGCTGCATTTCTGCAGTTTCTTAAAAAATTCTACAGGAAGCTGCAGAATTCCGCAGTTCTGCAGCTCCCTGCAGGATTTTTGAAGCTATGTTACTTCATTCAGCTTATTGCAATGCATCTGCAAATTTCAGACCTCTTTGACAAGGTCTTGTCGCCACACAGTAAATGTTGGTTTCGGGCGTATCGGTTTGGAGGTCGGGTGGGGGGGTCAGGGGTTTTGGTGCTCGTCTGGCCCAGCAGCGTTTCTGAAAAAAATCTGCAGCAGAATATTTAATTATGTAGGAGTTATGCAGCTTGGGAGCTTATGCAGCTAGCTGCAGAATTCTGCAGGAAGCTGCAGAATTCTGTAGGAAGCTGCAGAATTTCACAAATTCCTCCAGCTTATTGTAATGTATCTGCAATGTTCAGACCTCTTTGACAAGCATGTTGCCGCTACCCAGGAAACATTGATTTGGGGGTGTAGCGGTTTGGGGGTCGTGTGAGGGGGTCGGGGGCTTTGGTGCTCCTCTGTCGCTGTAGCATTTCTGAAAGTTTCTGCAGCAAAATCTGTAATTCTGTGGGAGCTATGCAGCTTAGGAGGTTTTATGCACTTCTATAGCTACATGCAGAATTCTGTAAGCAGTTTCCTAACAAATTCTGCAGTAAGCTGCAGAAGGAAGCTGCAGAATTACATATCCTACTGCAGAAACTTTTCAGAAAAGCCGCTGGGACAGACGACCACCAAAACCAACCGGTCCCCCGAACCAACGTTTCCTGGGTAGCGGCAAGACCTTGTCAAAGAGGTCTGAACTTTGCAGATACATTGCAACAAGCTGAATGAAGTAACAGAGGTTCAGAAATCCTGCAGGGAGCTGCAGAACTGCAGAATTATGCAGCTTCCTGAAGAATTTTTCAGGAAACTGCAGAATTCTGCAGGCAGTGCATAAAACATCCTTAGCTGCATAACTCCTACAGAATTACAGATTTTGGTGCAGAAACTTTTCAGAAATGCTGCAGTGGTAGAGGACCACATATTCTGAAGTTCTGCTGGTAGTTGCAGAATTCTGCAGGCAGCTACAGACTTCTGCAGCTTCCTGCAGAAGTGCATAAAACCTCCCAAGCCGCATAATTCTTACAGAACTGCAGAGTCTGCGGTAGGAACTTTTCAGAAATGCTGCAGTGACAGGTGTGTGCAGAACTGCAGAATTCTTCAGCATCCTACAGAATTTTGTAGGAAGCTGCAGAATTATGCAGTTAGCTGCAGAATTTGTGAAATTCTGCAGCTCCTACTGAATTATGCAGCTTCCTGCAGAATTGCTGCAGAACTGCAGATCTGCAGAAAGAAATTATATACTCCTCCAAAAATCTACCAAAAACTCACAAAATGCATTAAGAATTCATCAAGTGACCACAAGAACCACCTTCATTATTTCTCTTCCCAGGCATTGAGTTGTGACAGACTTGATTTTGAAGCAATTTGATAGTGATTTTAAAATTTGGTTTTTAAGCTTCTGCTTAATCCGTCATTTCACTTTTTTTTCAGAATTAAACTCATTAGACCCTCAAAAGGGATGTCAACTGACGACACTGTTAAGTTGCATGAAGATATATAATATATATAAACGGCTCACACTTAAAAACGCACACTTCCAAAAAGGTTAAAAATAGTACTTCCTCTTACAATATCAACATAGAAGTCTGCACGCTTCTAGAAGTTGCCATCAGGTATATATTCACAAAAATTTTCAAATCTTCAAGTGTAGTCCTTTTGTGTAGAATTAATTTGTCATGGTTACTGTCGAAAAGGTGAGTCACAAAATTTCAATATCCTCTGATCATTAATTTCAACAACTAAGCTGTTACTTCCATAATATTTTTTTGATAAGCCAGGAAAGTTTACATTTTTACTTGCTTGGTGGGTTGGGGAAAAGGGATATTTGACCAAACCACAATTAAAGAGGATGAAATTATTAAAATTTAAGTGTCAATGCCGACCCGCCTCCTACAGGAGACTTTTGTCAAAATCTTCAAAAAAAGATGTTTTATTCAGATTTTTGAGAGTATTGATATGGAACGATTGTCTATGTATGTGTTTCTACACTGGGTAAGCAAAAGGTCCCATAATTTAACAGTTTTGGAGCACATGCTTCATTTCCAGGTGCTGAGTCGTACATTTTGAGTTTTCAATTCAAAATCTGCTTTATCATTAACTTTTTTTTTTTAAACTTCCGTGGGGCAGTTTTTGTATGTCCAATGCCTGTCATGTGAAAATTTCATAAGATTAATACTATCCAGTATGCCACAAAACCAATATTTCCATTGGTGCATTTCGTGTGTTGAAGTGCAGTTTGTGACTTGCATTTTCGACAGTAACCACGACGATTTAATTTAATTAACACAAAAGTACTGCATTTAGAGATTTGTAAATTTTCATGAATCTACCTTATGGTAACTACTACAAGTGTTCAAACTTTCATGTTGATATTTTAAGAGGAAGTACTATTTTTAACCTTTCTGGAAGTGTGCGCTTTTAAGTGTGAGCAGTTTATCTAGTATGTCATAGACTCTGTGAAAAGTAGATTTTAATGAAGCTGCTTTACATGCTGGCACAAAAAATACAATTAGAGGCCTACCTTGTGGTAGAGCAATATCAATTGAAGTTGACAAAGCATTGCTTCGTTCTGTGATGGGAGCTTCCATCTTGAATTCCAACAGGGACAAATGAAATCTGATAATATAACAGCACTATCTGTTTACATGGTCTCATTTAAATTGAAGATAACAAGCACATACTTTCAAGACTGAATTTCACTCATCAATAAATTTGAAAAGAGGTGATGCAGATGGCTTCAGGTGGCCTATTTGCTCAACATACATTGATGATATAAATAGTTGATTATATATATCAAATAACGATGTTTTCTTTGGGACTACAATTAAGCAGCAAATGTATGTTTAAATTGTATAGCCTTTTTTTAATGTCTTCATCATCTATGAAATGGCTTGTTTGGGTTCTAATCACCTTCTGAGTCTGACTCATGTCAAATAATTTGAATAGAAGTTCAAGTAAAAACTTGAAGTAACGTAATTTTATTAAAGCCAATCTTTCGAAAATTCAAGAAAAATGCCAAAAATCCTGAATTTAATCCATTTAAGATTTTTGTTTATAGAAATTTCATGGGCTGAATTTAAAAGTAGTCGCATCAAAATTTCATAGCCTCATAGGTCTAATTCCAAAATTGGTGTATACATTACAAAATATATTGAACATTAAAAAAAAAAAAAAAAATTTTGGGCAGAATATTTTGCATAATTTGGAATTTAGATGTTTGTGGCAGTTTGGGCAATGTGTTTTGGGCCCAAAGGCATAGGTGTAGGCCGTATAGGAAGTCAATCAATTTTGGGGGCTGCCCAAAAAATATTACCCAAATTGCCCCAAAAATGTTTTAATCACAAAATGTTGCGAAACTCCCTAAAAAATTGCTTTGCTATCTCCCGGTACCCTCTGCCCCCCCCCTCCTTAGCCTATACCCCAAGGGCCCAAGGCACACACCATGCACTGTCTCTCTCAGAGTCTCTATCAAGCATGTCAAGCACCTGTCTGATCAAATCTTGTGGCGGGAAATCTTGGCGCAATAAAACATCAAATAGCAGAACTATTTTATAAGTAAGCTACCTTCTCATTGGTCAGTCATTTAGAAAGACACATAGCGCAACGCCGACTCATCTGCCAATCACAGAGAAGTTAACATCCGCAAATGCGGTAATTTACATCGATCTATTTAGCGTAATTCCATGCTGTTTCGTTTATTTTGATAGTTATTTATTTATCAAATCATGTTATGCGTCTGTTGTGAAAACAGCAAATCGAAACATGGTAATTTGGATAATTTAAAGAGACATTAAAATATGGCGCGGAACGTCATCCGTTTGGGGGTTGCAAGTCGTGCAAATTCAATGGCTGTCAACCTACTTCCTGGTGGGATATGTTTTGGACGACAATTACGGGGGCATATCGCATGTGATTGTCTTTGTTTTGTCACCGATTCCCTGTAGAATCGAAGGGCAGGAATACCATCGCCATGGGGAACTGTTTACAACGGCAGCCGGCGGGCAAAAAGAGAGATCCAGCGCCGCTGACTCCGATCTGCAAACCGCCCGAGAATGGGTCGGTGGCCAATACTCCCGTGAACGAACCTAGTTTTGCCGGTGCCGGGGCTGTTTCTATGCCCTCCCCGGTGTCTAGGCAAGATTCCCCAGCTAGTACCAAGGTGTATGTGGCCCTTTATGACTACGATGCCAGGACTGACGAAGATCTCAGCTTTAAAAAGGGCGAACAGTTGGAGATCATAAATGACACGCAGGGCGATTGGTGGTATGCTCGCTCGAGATCTACGAAAAAGGAGGGCTATATTCCTTCTAATTACGTTGCCAAACTCAAGTCATTAGAGTCAGAACCGTAAGTATCATGCTATCAATCTGTTTTGAACAATTTATGATCACAATATTGCCTATGTAACGTGCACACCCCTTGTGTTTCTTTATTTTTTAATGGCTGTGATTGCAGCTATCTGACATTGTTTTGACAGCTGCTGCAACTGAGGCATGAAATGCTGCAGCAACACACAACAGCAGCTCCCAACATCATGCATTGTATACTATGCTGCTATCCTCTGTAGATTGTTGCTATTCTACAGATCTACACCCTGGCCTCAATTGTAACATCATGATTCATGTATAGGCTGCTGTCAATGTTTGATAGTAAACTATAAATTGTTTATTCCAATGTGTAAATATTTTAAACCTAATTTACAAACCTGAAGCAGGGGTGTCAATGTCATAGTGGAGTGTAGAATGTTTTGAATGTGTTCATGAATATGTTGTGTTTTGAATTCTTAATATTAAATGTCAGGGAATTGTGGATGATTATCAGCTATTAAATTGTGTTAATTGATGATATGACTCGTGTGTAATGAAATTGATTTTCCTTTATACTTATCATTTCATTGTGTGGGCCTTAATTAGTTGAACAACCATAGACTTTTATATGAGGAGTTGTCTCTTATGATTATAAGACATTGTTCTCAGCAATGGTTCTGAAGCTTCATGGTTTTAATTGCAATTGGTATCGGTACTGCTTATTAGGCTAATAGCCTTGCTTGACATCTATTGTTAAGTACACAAATATGGGGGTGGGGATGGGAGGGAATCACAGGGGTGTCAGTGTATGTTGTTTCAACAGAATTACAGAACAATAGTTGTTTTGTGAACAGAATTGAAATAGAAGCATCTTATGTTCCAGTTCCTCATGTGTTATTACAGTGTCAGACATGTCAAAAGATTGTCACCTTTTGTCAGTTTGTATGAGATATTAGATAGGCCTGGTAGGGAATTCCTAACATGAAGGTCCTCTAGGATATTGTTACAGAAATTCCTGAAGACTTTTTTATGTCAGACCTCTTTCAAAAGCTTTTAAAAAGGTTCTTCTGGTAGGCTCACCCAATGTAAAAATGCCATAACTCCCCACTATCCCTAATACTGAGGTGTGTTGGTGTGTTGGTGATTTGACTTTAATATCATATTTACATCTTGTGTTTTGGACTGGCTGAAAAAGCTTACTCGTTTGGTAAAGAACTGGGAATCAAACTCTTGTCCCACCTTTCTTAGAAGTCAGAACCTCCCACGATCACTTGCATCCAAAACTGGGATTAGGAAATCCCTTATCACTTAAAAGTCAAAACAAGTGTGTAACAAGTTTAGAAATTGCATCATGAGTTCAACAGGCGATGTCTGACATGTCATAGGTCTGGTTAATTCAAAGGAACAACCATGGATTTGATTTTTTATTGGTTGTTGAAAGTAAAATTGATAGTAAAATTCAGTTTCAGGTAATCTGGTAATCAATGATAATTGTTTTAAGTCCCTTACAACAAATGCAAAGGTCTAATTACAACTTACATAATTTATTTACTTTTCTGTATGTTTTTGCCCTGTGCAATTGTATTGATCAACCATTTTGTAGCTGCAGTGATGACATAATTCATGATAATTGTAGTGTGAGATCGGGAGATCAATTGATTTTTTAATCTCTGTATATTTAATTGTTTAGGGTAATTGTGGAGTGTAGATAGCCGTAATTTTTGTGGTGACACAAGCCCATTGAGATAGTATTAATCATGTTTGCACTTTGCACATGTGAATACATGTGGATTAGACAATGTTAAATGTTCCTTGTTCTTTTTATTTCAATATTTCATCCTCCTGATATCGAGCCAACTGCCAACAACTGGTATTGTAATACAATGTAATATGAAAGGATTGCGGTGAAAAAAAAAGACCGTTTCTAAAGATGTATCTCCACATATCTGTTCAGAATGGTAGAATAAGTAGAATGTGTTTGTATTTGTCCTTAGTGCTGTCTGTGGTATTGAATCTATTGATGTTGTTAGCTGGGCTGAGTGCAATGCCACTAAGGCCAGACAACCTTTTTACGCCTCCAATGATACATATACAGAATGAGGAATGGTTTCTTTCTGAAAACTTCTGTTGCAATATCAAATTATATGGATACGTCTATGACCAAACTGTCCAAACATATGACAATGCATAATTCATCAGCTTATCAGAACAGATAGTTAAACTTCACCTACACATAGGTGAAGTTTCTTGTAATCGGTATTATTTTTCTTATTATTATTTTTCTCCCCGACAAACCTCTTCGGAAAATTTTCAAAAAATTTGTGTACGTAGCCTACAAAAATACAAGAATATAATTTCTAGATTTTTGACCTTGACCTATTTTTCAAGGTCACAGAGCCTCTCAAAGTCGGATTTCGCAATATTTCAAATACATGTACCTCATCCGATTATTGCCGGTTTTCACCTTCCGGTACATGGAAAGGTCCTAGACACTTTCTACACACTTTGACCTATTTTCATGAAAGTAGGTCAAGGTCACATTATACAAAGTCCGTTTTCATGGTTTGAGGTTGATCGCGGGATCTCAGAATCCGTAAGTCGTAGAGTCATACCGATGGTGCCATTACGTGCCCAAACTCACGGGACATTTGCAAAAGTGTTTTATTTTTCATTTTGATCACTGGTCCTTGAGTTACGTAATTTTAAAGTCATACCGCGTCACCAAAATCGGTGACCTTGAGAATTTGACCTTGAAATATCGATTTTATCTGCTAACATGTTATAGTAAACCCCCCCAAATATGCATCTAAAAAGCCCATACAGACCTTTAAATTTGACCTTGACCTCATTTTTCAAGGTCATTTGACCAAAAAAAGTTTGAAAAGGTGCCATCTTCAGGAATTTTTTTCACCATGTTTAGTTTAAGATATCAGCGTGATTTCCAGGTGACAGATGAACATTGGCCTGCTTATTCATAATATTTAATCCTATTTTGTCTACCCCCTTCACCGGATTTATGAAAAATTGACAAATATTGCTAACCAACAAATGTTAAAAAATGACACAATTCTGCGTTTTTGACAAGGAAATATTGATTGTACAGGGTTACAATGCATTACTGACCCCCCTTTGTTTCATACTGTGATTCAGAATGTCATATTGATTTTGACCTAGAAAATGTTTTTCAAGGTCAAACTTAAGGTCAAACATGACAAAAAATTGTACTTCTTTGACATTTGATTTTTTTACACATAGAAGGAATCAAGATATTGTTACAAAAATGGCAGACATACTTGCTACAATAGTCTAGAGGCTCCCTGTAAATTTTCATGGTCCTCGGGTTCACCTACGTTACACAGTAAAGGTCACAAGGTCGAAAAATTAGCGAAAAATTTACGATATTTTTCCACATTACTCAAAGAAAGCGTTATTTGAATCGGCCGTAGCTCCGGTCCTAATTAAGTTACAGAGAATCTGAAAACAGGTTTGGAAAGGCCAAATTATCCTCTAGTTTTCATTTTCTGATCATTTTGTCGTAGCTCCGACGGTTTAAAAGATCGCCCGACCCTGAAAATTTCATGTTTTTTGTCATATTTTCACAATAAATCAATATTTTGACAAGGAAGGAATCATTCTTTTCTAATGAACTTGTCTGGACATATCTCTAACATCTGTTTACATAATCCTGCCAAGTTATATATATTTCCATCTAACCGTTTCTGTTCCAGAGAGGTTTTAAGTTAAATACTAAATTTTTTCAGTGACTTCTAAGGTTCGTATTTCTGAATTGTACCGTAATTTCATTCTACCATCACTCCGGTTCTAACTAGGTTAAGGAGAATCTGAAAACAGATTTGGAAAGACCAAATTCACCACTAGTTTTCCTTTACTGAACACTTTGTCGTAGCTATGACGGTATAAAAGATCGCCGTACCCTGAAAATTTCATGTTTTTTGTCAAATTTTGATAATATACCAATATTTTGACAAGGAATGAATCATCCTATTGCAATGAACCTCTCTACACCTATCCATAACTTCTGTTAACAAAGTCATGGAAAGTTATATATGTTTTCATTGAATTGTTTTGATTCTAGACCAATTTTAAGTTAAAAACCACATTTTTCAAGTAATTTCTGAAGTCTATATTAATGAATAATATAATAATAATAATAATAGACATTTATATAGCGCCAATTCCAGTAAACTGCTCAGTGGCGCTTGTGGCGAATTGTACCATCATTTCAATCGATCATATCTGTACTGGTCCATGTACTGGTCCATGTACTGGTCCATGTACTGGTACATGTACTGGTCCATGTACTGGTCCATGTACTGGTCCATGTACTGGTCCATGTACTGGTCCATGTACTGGTCCATGTACTGGTCCATGTAGTGGTCCATGTACTGGTCCATGTACTGGTCCATGTACTGGTCCATGTACTGGTCCATTGCATTGGTCCATTGCATAGGTCCATTTCACTGGTAACCCTAACCCTAACCCTAGCCCTAACCCAAGCCCTAACCCTAGCCCTAACCCTAACCCTAGCCCAAACCCTAACCCTAACCCTAATCCTAACCCCTAATATAATAACCTTTTCACTGGTATATTGTACTGGTACATTATACTGGTACATTGTGCTGGACTACTGGTGCAAGTACTGGTTCATGTACTGGAGCATGTACTTGGTGCATGTACTGGTCAATGTACTAGTCCATGTACTGGTCCTCTGTATGATACATTGTACTGGACTACTGGTGCATGTAATAAGTGGGGCATGTACTGGTCCATTGCTTGGGTACATTGTACTGGTGCATGTACTGGTGCATGTCCAATGGTGCATGTAGCCTAGTGACTCATGTATTGGTTTACGTACTGGTCTATGTTTTTTGCATACTTGCAAGTATTGCAATGTATTACAGTAGGATTCCTGTATCATTTCCACATACTTTTTACTTGCTCATCTACCTGTGTCTATTTCGAGTTACCGGTTCTGCAGTAGGTGAAGTTTTGTCACCGCTCTGCGGTGGCCGTCTACTAGTATTCAAGTTGCGTTTGAAGTTTCCGAAAAAAGTCCTCGACAAATTTTCAAAAAATTCATGAAGGAAGCCCACCATGCCCACATGACACCCACCCGGTTTCGCCGACCTTGATTCATTTTTCAAGGTCGCAGAGCACTTTGAAGTCAGATTTTCCATACTTTTGAAATGCCCAAATCTCATCCGGTTAAGCCCGGATTCCGTTTCTGTCACTTTTATTAGGTTCCACATGCTTTTTGCAAGTTACAAAGTGAGACTTCCGAAAATGCAGGTCCAGGTCCAAAATGGCCACGGCCATTTTTAGTGCTAAGCAATTGTCGCACGAGATGTCAGAAACTGTAAGCCCCAGGGTTCTCAAAGTGAGGCCAAAAGCTGGCTTGGTGGCCGGGCCAGTGCTGTAGGTTATGGCTGTGGTGATCCCACGTTTGGTTATGCAGTTACGTAATTTTAAATATTGACCGCGTCATCAAAACCAGCAATTATCCAACGGTGCACCCCCCCCCCCCCCCCTTTGAATTATGCTTTTTGCTGAAACTCCTGTGGTCTAATACTGTAGAAAGCCAAAATATACCTAATTCAAGCCTTCTCTATGTTATATAAGCAACCTGCAAGCTGAAATACTTGCAGAAGACTCCATTCTAGCAGACGACACATGTCTTATGGTTTCGAGTCCCGCAGTAAACAAAAAGCTGTGCTGTGATTGGCTGACTTAATGCAGGTGAACTTTGAAGTTGAGGCTGCAGGCCAGTAAATAGCATGGAAATTGGTTAGAATGGAGTAGATTAGCATCACTATGGCTGTGACATGGACCGGGATTGCCCCGGAAACAGGTCAAAACAGAAAAACCGCATATTTTTGGCGGGAAAAGCTGAAACACCGCATTGTGGGGGTGCCGGTGGCAGTTTAATGCCTTTCTGGACCCCTTCCCCCTAGAATTGCATGGTTTTGTGATTCTAGGCCTTTGCATAGGCCTATGTGGGTCCATTACGGCATTCGCATGCTAAAAGATAGGAAAATGGGCCTTCCGGTCAGAACCAACCTGAACGTACTCGGGCCAAATGTCTTGACACATTACTAATCCTCACTAGTAGAGCAGCATTTCCTGCAAAAATGATGAAAATCGCATCATTTCTGAGCCCCCAAATTGCCAAAATCCTCCGTTTTTGCATTTTTCAAGAAAAAATCGCCCCGTCACAGGAAATTGATTTTGAGGGCTGAAAGTGGCTCTGAAAGATTGATTGGAGTCCGACCCATAACCTAATACCCTTACTTTAGTTACATTGCACCAATAACACCCCAATTACATGTGGTGAAGTTTTGTCACCGCTTCGCGGTTACCCGGTCTCTAGTATTCAAGTTGCGTTTGAAGTTTCCGAAAAAAGTCCTCGACAAATTTTCAAAAAATTCATGAAGGAAGCCCACCATGCCCACATGACACCCACCCGGTTTCGCCGACCTTGATTCATTTTTCAAGGTCGCAGAGCACTTTGAAGTCAGATTTTCCATACTTTTGAAATGCCCAAATCTCATCCGGTTAAGCCCGGATTCCGTTTCTGTCACTTTTATTAGGTTCCACATGCTTTTTGCAAGTTACAAAGTGAGACTTCCGAAAATGCAGGTCCAGGTCCAAAATGGCCACGGCCATTTTTAGTGCTAAGCAATTGTCGCACGAGATGTCAGAAACTGTAAGCCCCAGGGTTCTCAAAGTGAGGCCAAAAGCTGGCTTGGTGGCCGGGCCAGTGCTGTAGGTTATGGCTGTGGTGATCCCACGTTTGGTTATGCAGTTACGTAATTTTAAATATTGACCGCGTCATCAAAACCAGCAATTATCCAACGGTGCACCCCCCCCCCCCCTTTGAATTATGCTTTTTGCTGAAACTCCTGTGGTCTAATACTGTAGAAAGCCAAAATATACCTAATTCAAGCCTTCTCTATGTTATATAAGCAACCTGCAAGCTGAAATACTTGCAGAAGACTCCATTCTAGCAGACGACACATGTCTTATGGTTTCGAGTCCCGCAGTAAACAAAAAGCTGTGCTGTGATTGGCTGACTTAATGCAGGTGAACTTTGAAGTTGAGGCTGCAGGCCAGTAAATAGCATGGAAATTGGTTAGAATGGAGTAGATTAGCATCACTATGGCTGTGACATGGACCGGGATTGCCCCGGAAACAGGTCAAAACAGAAAAACCGCATATTTTTGGCGGGAAAAGCTGAAACACCGCATTGTGGGGGTGCCGGTGGCAGTTTAATGCCTTTCTGGACCCCTTCCCCCTAGAATTGCATGGTTTTGTGATTCTAGGCCTTTGCATAGGCCTATGTGGGTCCATTACGGCATTCGCATGCTAAAAGATAGGAAAATGGGCCTTCCGGTCAGAACCAACCTGAACGTACTCGGGCCAAATGTCTTGACACATTACTAATCCTCACTAGTAGAGCAGCATTTCCTGCAAAAATGATGAAAATCGCATCATTTCTGAGCCCCCAAATTGCCAAAATCCTCCGTTTTTGCATTTTTCAAGAAAAAATCGCCCCGTCACAGGAAATTGATTTTGAGGGCTGAAAGTGGCTCTGAAAGATTGATTGGAGTCCGACCCATAACCTAATACCCTTACTTTAGTTACATTGCACCAATAACACCCCAATTACATGTGGTGAAGTTTTGTCACCGCTTCGCGGTTACCCGGTCTCTAGTATTCAAGTTGCGTTTGAAGTTTCCGAAAAAAGTCCTCGACAAATTTTCAAAAAATTCATGAAGGAAGCCCACCATGCCCACATGACACCCACCCGGTTTCGCCGACCTTGATTCATTTTTCAAGGTCGCAGAGCACTTTGAAGTCAGATTTTCCATACTTTTGAAATGCCCAAATCTCATCCGGTTAAGCCCGGATTCCGTTTCTGTCACTTTTATTAGGTTCCACATGCTTTTTGCAAGTTACAAAGTGAGACTTCCGAAAATGCAGGTCCAGGTCCAAAATGGCCACGGCCATTTTTAGTGCTAAGCAATTGTCGCACGAGATGTCAGAAACTGTAAGCCCCAGGGTTCTCAAAGTGAGGCCAAAAGCTGGCTTGGTGGCCGGGCCAGTGCTGTAGGTTATGGCTGTGGTGATCCCACGTTTGGTTATGCAGTTACGTAATTTTAAATATTGACCGCGTCATCAAAACCAGCAATTATCCAACGGTGCACCCCCCCCCCCCCCCCTTTGAATTATGCTTTTTGCTGAAACTCCTGTGGTCTAATACTGTAGAAAGCCAAAATATACCTAATTCAAGCCTTCTCTATGTTATATAAGCAACCTGCAAGCTGAAATACTTGCAGAAGACTCCATTCTAGCAGACGACACATGTCTTATGGTTTCGAGTCCCGCAGTAAACAAAAAGCTGTGCTGTGATTGGCTGACTTAATGCAGGTGAACTTTGAAGTTGAGGCTGCAGGCCAGTAAATAGCATGGAAATTGGTTAGAATGGAGTAGATTAGCATCACTATGGCTGTGACATGGACCGGGATTGCCCCGGAAACAGGTCAAAACAGAAAAACCGCATATTTTTGGCGGGAAAAGCTGAAACACCGCATTGTGGGGGTGCCGGTGGCAGTTTAATGCCTTTCTGGACCCCTTCCCCCTAGAATTGCATGGTTTTGTGATTCTAGGCCTTTGCATAGGCCTATGTGGGTCCATTACGGCATTCGCATGCTAAAAGATAGGAAAATGGGCCTTCCGGTCAGAACCAACCTGAACGTACTCGGGCCAAATGTCTTGACACATTACTAATCCTCACTAGTAGAGCAGCATTTCCTGCAAAAATGATGAAAATCGCATCATTTCTGAGCCCCCAAATTGCCAAAATCCTCCGTTTTTGCATTTTTCAAGAAAAAATCGCCCCGTCACAGGAAATTGATTTTGAGGGCTGAAAGTGGCTCTGAAAGATTGATTGGAGTCCGACCCATAACCTAATACCCTTACTTTAGTTACATTGCACCAATAACACCCCAATTACATGTGGTGAAGTTTTGTCACCGCTTCGCGGTTACCCGGTCTCTAGTATTCAAGTTGCGTTTGAAGTTTCCGAAAAAAGTCCTCGACAAATTTTCAAAAAATTCATGAAGGAAGCCCACCATGCCCACATGACACCCACCCGGTTTCGCCGACCTTGATTCATTTTTCAAGGTCGCAGAGCACTTTGAAGTCAGATTTTCCATACTTTTGAAATGCCCAAATCTCATCCGGTTAAGCCCGGATTCCGTTTCTGTCACTTTTATTAGGTTCCACATGCTTTTTGCAAGTTACAAAGTGAGACTTCCGAAAATGCAGGTCCAGGTCCAAAATGGCCACGGCCATTTTTAGTGCTAAGCAATTGTCGCACGAGATGTCAGAAACTGTAAGCCCCAGGGTTCTCAAAGTGAGGCCAAAAGCTGGCTTGGTGGCCGGGCCAGTGCTGTAGGTTATGGCTGTGGTGATCCCACGTTTGGTTATGCAGTTACGTAATTTTAAATATTGAC
Organism: Platynereis dumerilii; assembly: GCA_026936325.1. Taxonomy (NCBI): domain Eukaryota; kingdom Metazoa; phylum Annelida; class Polychaeta; order Phyllodocida; family Nereididae; genus Platynereis; species Platynereis dumerilii. Next base: position 124,079,681 of record JAPTHN010000001.1, on the reverse strand, counting down.
CGCGTCATCAAAACCAGCAATTATCCAACGGTGCACCCCCCCCCCCCCCCCTTTGAATTATGCTTTTTGCTGAAACTCCTGTGGTCTAATACTGTAGAAAGCCAAAATATACCTAATTCAAGCCTTCTCTATGTTATATAAGCAACCTGCAAGCTGAAATACTTGCAGAAGACTCCATTCTAGCAGACGACACATGTCTTATGGTTTCGAGTCCCGCAGTAAACAAAAAGCTGTGCTGTGATTGGCTGACTTAATGCAGGTGAACTTTGAAGTTGAGGCTGCAGGCCAGTAAATAGCATGGAAATTGGTTAGAATGGAGTAGATTAGCATCACTATGGCTGTGACATGGACCGGGATTGCCCCGGAAACAGGTCAAAACAGAAAAACCGCATATTTTTGGCGGGAAAAGCTGAAACACCGCATTGTGGGGGTGCCGGTGGCAGTTTAATGCCTTTCTGGACCCCTTCCCCCTAGAATTGCATGGTTTTGTGATTCTAGGCCTTTGCATAGGCCTATGTGGGTCCATTACGGCATTCGCATGCTAAAAGATAGGAAAATGGGCCTTCCGGTCAGAACCAACCTGAACGTACTCGGGCCAAATGTCTTGACACATTACTAATCCTCACTAGTAGAGCAGCATTTCCTGCAAAAATGATGAAAATCGCATCATTTCTGAGCCCCCAAATTGCCAAAATCCTCCGTTTTTGCATTTTTCAAGAAAAAATCGCCCCGTCACAGGAAATTGATTTTGAGGGCTGAAAGTGGCTCTGAAAGATTGATTGGAGTCCGACCCATAACCTAATACCCTTACTTTAGTTACATTGCACCAATAACACCCCAATTACATGTGGTGAAGTTTTGTCACCGCTTCGCGGTTACCCGGTCTCTAGTATTCAAGTTGCGTTTGAAGTTTCCGAAAAAAGTCCTCGACAAATTTTCAAAAAATTCATGAAGGAAGCCCACCATGCCCACATGACACCCACCCGGTTTCGCCGACCTTGATTCATTTTTCAAGGTCGCAGAGCACTTTGAAGTCAGATTTTCCATACTTTTGAAATGCCCAAATCTCATCCGGTTAAGCCCGGATTCCGTTTCTGTCAGGGTTGGCACAAAAAGCCCACCCCCCGGGTTTAACCCGGATTAAACCCGGGTTTAACCCGGACCGGGCAAAATTGTGTTTTTCCCAAAAAGTGGTCAAAATCCGGGTAAAATGGCAAATTCTCTTAGAATTTGCTTGCAAATAGCAGAAATTGGAAAGAAACAATGCTGAAATCAGAGAAACTTAAAACAAATTCATTTAATCCAAAATAGATAGCCTTATTTAGACACTGAAGTGACTCAACTGTTCAACTATAAATGTAAGCAACAATAAGTATTATACTATTAACTCGGTCTGATTATGTAATTATAAAATCATGAGTGCATCTGCAAAATTTTTGAAATCATTGATTCACCACTGTATCACCAGTCCAGCTCCTCTCTACCCCTCAGGTGACGGTAGCAGGTGACCAACTTAGCTGCCTTTTAAAGCCTAATATTTAATTGACAAAGATTTGCAAATGCTGTTTTCATTACTCCATGGTCAGACGCACTGAGAGCAGACTACAGAAATTTTAGCCAGTGTTCAAATCAATAAAACCCGCTTTTAACCCGGATTTTGGGAAAAAACCCCGGTTTAAACCGGGTTTTGACCAGTGGGCCGGGCAAAATGAATAAAACCCGGTTTTTTTCCAACCCTGGTTTCTGTCACTTTTATTAGGTTCCACATGCTTTTTGCAAGTTACAAAGTGAGACTTCCGAAAATGCAGGTCCAGGTCCAAAATGGCCACGGCCATTTTTAGTGCTAAGCAATTGTCGCACGAGATGTCAGAAACTGTAAGCCCCAGGGTTCTCAAAGTGAGGCCAAAAGCTGGCTTGGTGGCCGGGCCAGTGCTGTAGGTTATGGCTGTGGTGATCCCACGTTTGGTTATGCAGTTACGTAATTTTAAATATTGACCGCGTCATCAAAACCAGCAATTATCCAACGGTGCCCCCCCCCCCCCCCTTTGAATTATGCTTTTTGCTGAAACTCCTGTGGTCTAATACTGTAGAAAGCCAAAATATACCTAATTCAAGCCTTCTCTATGTTATATAAGCAACCTGCAAGCTGAAATACTTGCAGAAGACTCCATTCTAGCAGACGACACATGTCTTATGGTTTCGAGTCCCGCAGTAAACAAAAAGCTGTGCTGTGATTGGCTGACTTAATGCAGGTGAACTTTGAAGTTGAGGCTGCAGGCCAGTAAATAGCATGGAAATTGGTTAGAATGGAGTAGATTAGCATCACTATGGCTGTGACATGGACCGGGATTGCCCCGGAAACAGGTCAAAACAGAAAAACCGCATATTTTTGGCGGGAAAAGCTGAAACACCGCATTGTGGGGGTGCCGGTGGCAGTTTAATGCCTTTCTGGACCCCTTCCCCCTAGAATTGCATGGTTTTGTGATTCTAGGCCTTTGCATAGGCCTATGTGGGTCCATTACGGCATTCGCATGCTAAAAGATAGGAAAATGGGCCTTCCGGTCAGAACCAACCTGAACGTACTCGGGCCAAATGTCTTGACACATTACTAATCCTCACTAGTAGAGCAGCATTTCCTGCAAAAATGATGAAAATCGCATCATTTCTGAGCCCCCAAATTGCCAAAATCCTCCGTTTTTGCATTTTTCAAGAAAAAATCGCCCCGTCACAGGAAATTGATTTTGAGGGCTGAAAGTGGCTCTGAAAGATTGATTGGAGTCCGACCCATAACCTAATACCCTTACTTTAGTTACATTGCACCAATAACACCCAAATTACATGTGGTGAAGTTTTGTCACCGCTTCGCGGTTACCCGGTCTCTAGTTAAACTTCACCTATACCATAGGTGAAGTTTCTTGTTTTCGTAAATATTTTTATTATTATTATTATTATTATTATTATTATTTTTCTTTCCGAAAAATGTTCTCGAAAAATTTTCAAATAATTTGTGTACATAGTCCTATGTGACCTAATTAAATTGTCCAATGTAACCCTATACCTCTGACCTATTTTTCAAGGTCATTGACCCCTTTGAAATAAATTTTTTCTATAATTCAATTGACCATTACTCATATATTAACTGATCAATTATAGTTTCCTAATAAACTATATATAATAGACTTATACTAAATAAACTGACCTAATTTTCAAAAGTATAGGTCAAGGTCGAGGTCATACAGGTCAATTTTTACTCTCAGAGGTTTGCGCGCCTGATCTCTATATCAGCAACTTCGAAAATTGCAGAATTCAAGCCAATTGTTACAGTAAATGACTAATCCATGGTAAGCGATCATTTTTATGATGATATCATGCTTAGTTATTTAATTATGGAATTTTTAGTGTCAACCGCGTCGTCAAAACTGGTGACCTTGATTACTTGACACTGAAATATCGATTTTAGGCCAATAAAATGTATTGTGAACCCCCCCAAATATGCCCATAAAACCTCCATAGCCACCTTCAAATTTGTCCTTAACCTCATTTTTCAAGGTCATTTGACCTGTTTAATGTTCAAATCACTCAATTTTCAAAAATTCCAACAATTATGTTATTTCCAGCATATCGGGTTCATATTTTAGATTATAATAGCCAGGAGCTATATTGTTGGAACCCTGAAATCGGAATTGATTTATCTCTTCATACTGATTTATTAAAAAATTCCAAATATGGCATACCGCGCGACATGAAAAATTAGCCTATTTTTGCCAATTTGAGAGGTAAATATTGATCCTACATAGTTCAAATAATGAAATGACCCCCCCTAAGTCATACAACGCGAATCTGTAGAAATTATAGATTTTGACCTTGAAAGGTATTTTCAAGGTCAAAATCAAGGTCAAATATTTGACAAAACTGGATATTTGAGATATTTAATTTTTTTTAAGTAGGAAATAATAAAGGGATTTTTACGGTCTTTTCACAGGTCAGTCCTACAATACCCTAGAATAAATGTGTAAAGTTTTAAGTCCATCGGATTGACCTACATTGCACAATAAATGTCACAAGGTCAAAAAATTACTGCAAAATTGACCCTCTCATTTTCCAATTTCGCACTTGTACCCAAACTTTGATGGTCTGTATCTCCGGTTCTAATTAAGCTACAGAAAAACTGAAAGCATATTCAGAAAGCCCAAATTCTCGTCTAGTATTCATTTTCTATACATTTTAACGTATCTCTGCTAGTTAAAAAGATCGCCGGACCCTGAAAAATACATGTTTTCGGTCAAGATTTCACCAATTTACATTTTTTTGACAAAGAAGTCAGTCTTCAAAAAATTTTATAATATTTCGAGATATAGTCCTAACATATTTACAGTATTTTGTGCTATTTTAAGTCTCTCGTTCAAACCGTTTACCTTTGGGAGCAATTTGAAGTTCAAAACTTGATATTTTCAGAGTCAATTTTTCGGTTAAATTTCATATTTTTACCATTACTTCAATCAACTCTATCTCCGGTTCTAATTAAGCTACAGAAAAACTGAAAGCATATTCAGAAAGTCCAAATTCTCCTCTAGTATTCATTTTCTATACATTTTAACGTATCTCTGCTAGTTAAAAAGATCGCCGGACCCTGAAAAATACATGTTTTCGGTCAAGATTTCACCAATTTACATTTTTTTGACAAGGAAGTCAGTCTTCAAAAAATTTGAAAATATTTCGAGATATAGTCCTAACATATTTACAGTATTTTGTGCTATTTTAAGTCTCTCCTTCAAACCGTTTACCTTTGGGAGCAATTTGAAGTTCAAAACTTGATATTTTCAGAGTCAATTTTTCGGTTAAATTTCATATTTTTACCATTACTTCAATCAACTCTATCTCGGGTTCTAATAAAGTCATATGAATGATACAAGCCGTTTTGGAAAAGCTCAGATTCTCCTCTTATTCTAATTTGTGTACATTTCGTTGTGTCGTGAACAGGTAAAAAGATTGGTCAACCCTGAAAAATTCATCTTTTCCTCACCTAACCGAATGACTGCACTCAGACTGGAACACCAGTGATTACTAAAATTTGTGTAGTAATTGCCTAAAAGATGTCAATAAACTAATTTTAAACTAAAGTAAACTAAATAAATTAAACTAAACTAAATAAACTAAGCTAAACATGCATTCACCGGGAAAGGGGGGGCTGTCCGCTAGCTTCATTAACTTGTGCATTGCAATATATCACAAATATAAGGTACATTTTTTATGCTATTTTTTGTACCATTTTATACAATATTTTTGATACTATTTTATATTTTATTCATATAATATTTTATATATTATTTTATATCTTGCTTATATACTTGTTTATATACTTGTTTATATACTAGTTTATATACTTATATACATTTAGACTATTTTCACCCACTGAACTAAATAAACTAAACTAAACATGGGCATTCACTGAGCAAGCTGCTTAAACATGTACAATATACCTTCATATACTTGTTCGTATACTTGTTTATTTTTATACTTAAACATATTTAGACTATTTTCACCAACTGCTCGGTGAAGTTTTATTACCGCTAGCGGTTATCGGAATCTAGTATTCAAGTTGCGTTTGAAGTTTCCGAAAAAAGTCCTCGACAAATTTTCAAAAAATTCATGAAGGAAGCCCACCATGCCCACATGACACCCACCCGGTTTCGCCGACCTTGATTCATTTTTCAAGGTCGCAGAGCACTTTGAAGTCAGATTTTCCATACTTTTGAAATGCCCAAATCTCATCCGGTTAAGCCCGGATTCCGTTTCTGTCACTTTTATTAGGTTCCACATGCTTTTTGCAAGTTACAAAGTGAGACTTCCGAAAATGCAGGTCCAGGTCCAAAATGGCCACGGCCATTTTTAGTGCTAAGCAATTGTCGCACGAGATGTCAGAAACTGTAAGCCCCAGGGTTCTCAAAGTGAGGCCAAAAGCTGGCTTGGTGGCCGGGCCAGTGCTGTAGGTTATGGCTGTGGTGATCCCACGTTTGGTTATGCAGTTACGTAATTTTAAATATTGACCGCGTCATCAAAACCAGCAATTATCCAACGGTGCACCCCCCCCCCCCCCCCTTTGAATTATGCTTTTTGCTGAAACTCCTGTGGTCTAATACTGTAGAAAGCCAAAATATACCTAATTCAAGCCTTCTCTATGTTATATAAGCAACCTGCAAGCTGAAATACTTGCAGAAGACTCCATTCTAGCAGACGACACATGTCTTATGGTTTCGAGTCCCGCAGTAAACAAAAAGCTGTGCTGTGATTGGCTGACTTAATGCAGGTGAACTTTGAAGTTGAGGCTGCAGGCCAGTAAATAGCATGGAAATTGGTTAGAATGGAGTAGATTAGCATCACTATGGCTGTGACATGGACCGGGATTGCCCCGGAAACAGGTCAAAACAGAAAAACCGCATATTTTTGGCGGGAAAAGCTGAAACACCGCATTGTGGGGGTGCCGGTGGCAGTTTAATGCCTTTCTGGACCCCTTCCCCCTAGAATTGCATGGTTTTGTGATTCTAGGCCTTTGCATAGGCCTATGTGGGTCCATTACGGCATTCGCATGCTAAAAGATAGGAAAATGGGCCTTCCGGTCAGAACCAACCTGAACGTACTCGGGCCAAATGTCTTGACACATTACTAATCCTCACTAGTAGAGCAGCATTTCCTGCAAAAATGATGAAAATCGCATCATTTCTGAGCCCCCAAATTGCCAAAATCCTCCGTTTTTGCATTTTTCAAGAAAAAATCGCCCCGTCACAGGAAATTGATTTTGAGGGCTGAAAGTGGCTCTGAAAGATTGATTGGAGTCCGACCCATAACCTAATACCCTTACTTTAGTTACATTGCACCAATAACACCCCAATTACATGTGGTGAAGTTTTGTCACCGCTTCGCGGTTACCCGGTCTCTAGTCATATTTATACTCGAAATATTAAATTGCTATGATTAATTTCTGCTTACATATAAATTTGTAAATGTGTACACTTAACGATTTATTGTCTGCTGTAGTGTTAGTTATAAAAAATATAAAATTAATATCAGCTCTTAGTCAAAATGATCAAATGTGATTTATGTCATCGCATCAATTTCAATGAACATGGTGCTGTCTGCTCTAAAATGATACTATGACCAGTCATGTGCTGTAATGTAGTTCATATCTGTATATTTTGCTATGTCCTATTTGAAATGAAATTTAGGTGCCAAAAACTGTACCACTGGCTAGTTCCCTGTGTACATGGAAGTTGAATCACTCAATTAACATTCTTTGGTTTTACATGTTTTATGATGTTTAAATGTTAGTAGGTGCTTTCCAGGGGAGTATCCAGGATGTCTTTGCGTTCGGGGGGGGGGGGGGGGGCATTCTAAATATGTTTCATATATTATTGTCTTGCCTGGAGCTCAAGGGAAAATTAAATTACAACACCGTTTAATATTCAAGAAAGTTGCGAAGACATAACAGAAGAGGAAGGCATTAGCTGAATGACCTTCTAGGCTTGCCGTTTGTTACTCGGCCATTTGTCTTATATTGGCCAATATAAGGGGAATCTCCGATCTCGTATTGTAGAGTTTCATATCACAAAATGTGAAATATATTTCTTATACATTATTGTTTCAGAACAATTATATAATAAATTATTTATTTGATCTTCAAGGAAGTAAGGGGATGTATTCTATTCATGTCATTATCAAGATTTTGATTAGATTACACGAACTGGTTATTTTGCTACATGGATCTAGGTGCCAGTTTCAGTTGATATTGATCCTAATGCTTTCATGATTTATTTTTAACCGACCTAACGTCGGTTATTAGAGGAGGGTGGGTAGTGAAAGGGGACTCATGTAAACCATGTCCATGTGTCCATGTCAACATTTCTTGTCAACATGTGTGTAAAAGTCCATTTGTGACCTTAGTTTTCAACTTAGAGTAATGAAATTTGGTACAGGTATGGTACTATGGGCATGGATCTGCTATATGTTGAGAAATCCAAGATGGCTGCCATTTTGGCGGCCATTTTGGCAGCATGTAAACAATGTCCATGTGTCCATGTAAACATTTCTTGTCAACATGTGTGTTAAAGTCCATTTGTGACCTTAGTTTTCAACTTAGAGTAATGAAATTTGGTACAGGTGTGGTACCATGGGCATGAATCTGGGACATGTCGAGAAATCCAAGATGGCTGCCATTTTGGCGACCATTTTGGCAGCCATCTTACTTAATTCTTGAACTGCCCATTGTGACCTTAATATTTCACTTTCAGTTATGAAATTTGGTACAGGTATGAGACTCTGGGCATGGATTGGGAACATGTTGAGAAATCCAAGATGGCTGCCATTTTGTGGCGGCCATTTTGGCAGCCATCTTTCTTCATTCTTGAACTGCCCATTGTGACCTTAATATTTCCCTGACAGTTATGAAATTTGGTACAGGTATGGGACTCTTGGTATGGATTGTGAACATGTTGAGAAATCCTAAATGGCTGCCATTTTGTGGCGGCCATTTTGGCAGCCATCTTTCTTCATTCTTGAACTGCCCATTGTGACCTTAATATTTCCCTGACAGTTATGAAATTTGGTTCAGGTATGGGACTCTTGGTATGGATTGTGAACATGTTGAGAAATCCTAGATGGCTGCTAGTTTGTGGTGGCCATTTTGTGGCGGCCATTTTGGCAGCCATCTTTCTTCATTCTGGAACTGCCCATTGTGACCTTAATATTTCACTTACAGTTATGAAATTTGGTACAGGTATTGCCCTGTGGGTATGGATGAGGACCATGTTGAGAAATCCAAGATGGCGGTCATTTTGGCAGCCATCTTTCCTTTTTTTTTAGAAATCTGTTCAAACTGCATTGATTCTATACTAGGGCTATCACGATTACAGAATTTCAAAATCGATTAATCTATGGCCTAAAATCGAATCGTAATCGATTAATCGCCGTTTTCCCGCCATTCTAGAGAGCAAGTGAAGATCTGTGTCTTTTTGTATCATTGTCTTGAAGCAGAGCCAAGAGACTTTGATATTCCATTGAAAATATTAATTGCAATTAGGACTTCACACTTCATCCATTCCAATCTGCTTCAATCAGGTAAAAAACCAATCCAATTACCAAATCCACTTGACCAATCCAGTTGCAATTCACTCTTGACACTTGGAATTTGAATGCCATACAGTGTCTTAGAGGTACAAATATATAAATAAAAGATTAATCGATTTTGCATACTGGAATCGATTTTTAACTAAAATCTAATCGGCGGCGATTAATCGGTTAATCGTGAGAGCCCTATTCTATACTAATAGTCTAGCATCTTCCAATCAACTATTTCTCCTATCTTCCAATATCAGTTGCTCAGTGGTTTAAGCAATGGCACCTTCAATTTCATTGCGCTAGGTCGGTTTTGAATCCGCGGATTCTTGTTAAATTATTAAATTAAAGTACAATGTTCATGAGGTCTGGAAGCATGGAAATCTGGATCCTTTTCACTTTAATGGAGTGGTTCTGAATACATGCCCCTATAAATGCCATACCATGCCTTCTGGTAACAAGGTGACTGCTGCCTCTGTCATGATTCAAGATATCAGAAGAATCTGAAGAACTTTCAAGTGTTAAAAGTCTCGCTGGAACTTAGGGAGTCACGACTCAGCTGCTCAATAATCAATCTTTGTTGATAACTTAGCAGTGTAAAACATGATATCAATTCACACTTTGTCAAGTGACTCAAGTCAAACATCTGGATATCTGGACATGATTGATGATAATGCTTTGTGATCATGTGATTCAATTTTCGAAAAGTGACACATCCTCCACGCTTCTTGCGTCTCTCCTAATGGCTGTACCATTTACCCCCCCCCCCCCCCTTGTTCTCTCCTAGCTACTCCCCTGGTCTCTATTTAGTCGTATTATATCCTGGTCAGTGGACAGTGGCAATAGCCAGAGAGCCTGAACAGCCTGTTGTTGTATTGGACAAGTCAGAAGATCTACATTTTCCAAATTCCTGCATGTCCTTGTATACACGCCACCCACCAGAAAAAGAGCTAAAAAGGTCAACATATAAAACACATGAAATAGTTGCTGATCACGAGTACTGTCGTTAATCATGGCAATCAGCTGGTTATAGTTGTCAGTTGACATATATGGGAAATTTAAGCCATTTGCTAAGTAATCAGTACATTGCCAGAATTGTTCTAGTCTCAACATTCGACTGAGTGAAGTCTAGGTTCACCTGTGCATGACCTAATTGACCTATGTTGATTTTTATGACGGAAATTGTAAATTAGTAAAATTTTTCACATTGTGACTGATCATGAACAAATGCAATACAACTTTTGAAAGACCATTAGCTATCACTTTGTCACATTAATCGACTGAAGATAAGAGATTTGGAGAAAGATATACTAATTTCAATTTGCAAATTGGTTCTGCCTTACTCATGTTACTTTCAGTTGCCATTATTGATGTAGCAAGATTAAAATGTTTTTTCAACAGAACCCTAAGTAGGCTAATTTACTTACGCTGCAAATTACACAAAGATAAAGCTTTTTCGGTATAACATTTTTTGATGTTCTAGATTGTTCTTTGATATTGTTTCGTGTGGTGTGTGAAGTACTTGTGTGGCAAATACGTTTGGCATTGCTCAGTGCTCAGTTAGAATAAACATATGTTAGAGATTAAGATTTTGCACTTTGTACTGCTAAGTTTTTCTTCATTGCTGAGGCTGCTGTGTTTGAACTTTGAGGTCTGGATCTGTGAATCATCTATGTATTATAGGAATATTGTAGAGCAGCATCGATGTATATATTTCATATGATAGCACCAGCTGCAGGGCTCAACTTGTGTATGTTTTTGAGTGTTAGCAAGTGTGTTGGAAGGGGGTGGGGCCCTGGTATGGAAGAGTGATGGCAGAAAATGATGCCGGAATCTTTGGAGAATGGCATCCATTAACCTACTGGTCTTTCAGGGCTCTTTCTTTTGGGTCTTGCAGTTCTTTATGCTCGCCTTGTGGTAGGGTAAGAGCTTTGCCGTATAAACATGTCAATCTTCAAAGAGATAAGCCCCTTTGCATTGCTACTGTGGCGCTGATTATCTCAGATATTATCACTGATAATTTCTGACCACTGGCCTTCATGTGGAGAGATAAACTAATAGCACATTGTCATATTCATGGTATTGTTTGTTGACTGATAACAACAACAAAGTTATGAAGTATTATGACCATAATATTGCAATATTGGCCAATATCCATGATATCATGTTAATATGTGTGCTGATTTAATCGCGATTGGTCGTAAAACGTTGTTGTAAAGAAAGCTTCCCATGAATAATTCATGAATTTCATCTTGTCTTGTTGTGAGTCTTAGATTAATATAAATAGCGAGTAGTAGGCTGTCTGACCAAGGACTGTCTTGTCAATGTTGTCATTTAATTAATTTGCATGCATTAAGTTGAGTGTTTAGCTGTATGAAAATTGGACATTATTAATTATTAGTATTTACTACAATGCCTAGCTCTTTTATCATGCTGTTGTGGGTATAAAATGTTCTAATTATTGACATTTCATATATCAAAGTTGTGCAAAATACATCTATGATACATACTGTAGTTAAACTAATTAGTTAGTAAGTTGTCACTTTGAACAATTACTTGTTGTGTTGAATAACCAAAGTTGACATCCTTTTGTATCATATGTAGACTTTCATTAACAGGCCAATCAATGACAATGTTAAATCTATTAACATGACTACTGGAAAGTTATATCACTGGTCATGTTGATTTGGATACTCGATAGTATCGTACAACTTAGTAAATAACTAGAAGATTTCGACTTGAGATGTTGCACATGAAAATTGTCATTGTAATTTAGGCCTACTCATTGTAAGTTACTGAGAAAAATGAGTTAATTATAGGTATTATAACTAGGCTATCATCATGATCATATTAAATGGATGCGCAAGGCCGAGGCTGAACTGTCAGTGAAAGATGTCAAGACCATAAACAACAGAAATGAAACGGCGTATGAATATACTTTTCTGATTTAATTCAGCATATAATATTGTATCAATTTATATCTATTTAAACTGGTTAGTTTATGGTTAAACATTCGCAGTAACAAATTGCGATGTATCAAGATTGTGCTCAAAACGAACTAGTCAATGGCTAAAGGTTAACATAATGCTTTTGGCTACATTGAACATGTACAATTTGAATTAGGTTACTTGTCTGTGAAAACAGCATTGTTTATCATAAATAATGTTGGGACGTTTCTGGATACTGTCAAAGTTGACTGTGTCGTACAATGTGTTTAGATAGTATGAAGATATCAGTGTGTGGAGTGGTCTAGCTGACTGCACAGTGACTATCATTTGCATCAATTGTCTATCTTGTAATGCATCTATCATTTGCATGATCTGTTGTTGACTGTATCTTTATCAGTCAGCCTCCACTTGCAGCCGTGAGGTCCAGAGGCCAGGTCATGACCTGAGCAAGCTGAACTGGGTTGTGTACTCGCTAGTCAATGTCATAGGCGGATCCGGGGGGGGGGGGGGGCACAAGGGACGCGCACCCCCCTTTTGTCTAGAGATGCATGGATATCCGGGACAGTATCCGGCATCTGGCCGGATAGTGGAATTTGCAGGATATCCGGTATCCGGCAAAATGAGGGTATGAGAACCGGATATCAGAACCGGATATCTGGCATGTTCAAAACTTAATGAAAGGCTAAGATTTTGATAATAACCAAAGGAACGTTACCACGACAGAGTCAACAACATTATTTCACCATCTTCAAAATCAGAATTCAGTTACAGAACAAAACGAAAAACATTTCATCAGAGGAACAGTCCTCCTGCTGGACCGATATGTCTCAGCTCTCATAAAAAATATTCATAATCAACCACAAATGCCGAAAAAACTTCCTTTTTGGCATGTTTACTGTCCGGTTCCAACTATCCGGTTGCTATCCGGTATCCGGCAGTTGGTGTTGCCGGATTATCCGGTATCCGGTATCCGGCTATTTTCACTATCCGTGCATCACTACTTTTGTCAGATAAATCCTTATTATATTGCTATTTGGAAAAAAAACATTTTTTTAGAGACTCCAATGTTATAAGTATTGCCGCCCCCCCCCCCCCCCCCTTCGGAAAATCCTGGATCTGCCCCTGAATGTAGTCACTACAAATGACCCAGATATGTGACCCAGAACACCCAATGTCGACCTATATATATGCTAGGATGGAGGAAAGTTTAAAGGGCCATTCCAGCTGAGTGGCAATAGCACCAGGCTGTCATGACTCTGACATGACTGTGAGACCAAGACTTGAGACACTCTTGTATACGCAAAAGTGGCATTTCAATTTACATTATAAACATTCATCTCAGCTTGGTGCTGAGTCCAGCCTATTCCACTTAGATTCTCTTGGTGGCCTATTCATGGCCTGCTAAGCCCTGCTTTGTGCTTAATACTAATCAGCACACATGTATCAGTTTGTGTGTTTAGGCCAGACTCTACGAGTCCTCTGAGTTGGACTCTCGGATCTGGTGGGTAGGGGGGTGTGGCTTGAAAAAGGGGTATATTTTAGCTGGTCGCAGTGTCGGCTGTAGCTGGTCACGTGACCTATATGTCAGCTGTAGCTGGTCACCTGACCTGTGTCATCACTGAGAATCTAGAGACCCAGCAATGCTGCTCATTGCTGCCTGAATCTGGTCTAGTAGAGACTGTGTTTAGGCTCTCTTAAACCATGCCTACCCTGGATGGTTTACTAAAGGCATACTTTGGTATTGCAAGTCATTATGTGGCATGGTTAGACTGGTTACTTGCTCTGTATATATTCGAGAAATACAGAATATATTGAACGATGCTTCAAGGATGAATGACACCCTGAAGTGATGAATGCAACCCCCTTGATAAACATTGAAAAAGGAAAGCTCATGATAATTATCCTGATTTCCCATTTAATCTTATTTAAAATTTAGCTTTGTTACAATATGTTGTGGTTGAAACATATTTATTTAATTTCCTCATTCTGATATTACCTTTTCAGAATAATGTTGATAAATATTAAACCAATTAATTCCCATTGTTATGATTCGTTTGGAATTATTTTTACACTTATGCATGATATCCTGTGGTATATTTATTTTAATTTCCATGATATTGTGCACAACGCTGTATTTTAGCGACAGTAACCAACATTAATTTACCAGGCCTACTACAAGCTGCAGGATTTCACTTGAGGTGTGCCATTTGAAGTACATGCTTTTGCCAAAACAGGGAATGTTCTGCTAACCGCAGATGTGATTGAGAGGATCAAAATGTGAAATTCAGTTCCAAATTGACCTAAATTTCAGCAGTTTTGGGCTTTCCCTGTCGCCACTATGCTATTTGTTAGCCTCCAATGCACAAAATCTTAATCTTTTCAAACATTTCACAAGTAACATCAGTAATGTCTGCATGAGAGACTATTGTTTTGGATGTGGAGTATGCTTCACCTATGCTGTAACATATTCTGCTTGAATGCTGAACTGTGTGCCAGATATGGATGTATTGTTGATGCTGTTAGCTATACTGTCAGGCTGCACTGTCAATCTATGCCCTACTCCAAGGCATAATCTATTTTGTCAGGCTATGGTACACGCTATGCCACTATGCTGTATGGGTACACTCTTTAGTCATTGGCTGTGCTATTGCCATCAGATAATGACTAGGGTGTCAGTCCAGGCACATTGAGGTGTTCAGTTCATGGCCTCCTATATCTTAAAATTGTGAATGCTCTATGCAATTTTGGAGCATCTGCGAAACAGAACTTCTGAAGTTAAATAATCCATTATTATGAATCTGAATTAATTTTTCCAAAGGAGCACTTTTAAAAGCTATGCATCATGGCTTTGCATCATGGCTTTGCATCATAGCTTTGCGTCATAGCTTTGCATCATAGCTTTGCTTCATAGCTTTGCTTCATAGCTTTTCTTTTGCTTGTTTTCCAAGAGAAGAGATAAGTTGCTGCGTATCAGCATATGGTAACATATAGGCTTGGTATATGAGACTGATGATATCATCAAACTAATGGAGCTACCATGGTTCACTGTTGTGGTTTAGCGTTCCCTGTGCTGTTAGCAATGCATCATTTTAATGACATCTATTCCGCATCAGTTGGACTGTGCGATAGATCGTGCAATGGATTGTGCAATTGCTGCCTGAATTGCACTGTGCAGCATGCACTGCCATGCAGCATCCCTGGGCTTTGCTGCTGAAGCTGTATTGCAGCTATTTTGTGGCTGATGCAGATGCTTGTAAATCTCTGCACTCCCAAGTCCTCCTCCTTCTCCTCCCTGGCTTCTCGTCATCATACTTGTTTTCTCTGCTCTTCAGCTTGCTTCCAGCTACACTCTTTAGCTCCACTCTTAGCTCCACTCTTTAGCTCCACTCTATAGCTGCACTTTTCAGCCCTACTCTTCAGCCCTGCATACTGCCAAGGATCAAAGTTCATTGCGCTTAGTATCACAGCCTCAACAAAACAACTTCCATTTGGATCATTCTCCGGCCCACCAGGAACATGAGGAATGTCCACTGCTAGTAATAGGACCTGTGCTCCTCACCGCTCCAGTCTCCCAGTGCTCTTTTGTGGTCTTAATGTGGTCCCCCTTCAGTCCACCATAACCCCAGTTGGCCGCGCAGCTTACTGCTAAACTCCCCCAGTAATAGAGCCTTTTCATTTTGTGATATGTCTCTATCTGCCATGCTGTTTCCAATTAAACCTCCAATATGTTCTGGCCAGCCTTACAAGGGCTCACTGGCAAGCTGATGCAGCAATAAACAATGGATTGGATCCATGGAGCATTGTTGGATCCTTGCAAGCTCCAGCAGTCAATAGAATCAGCAATAGAGGCTTTGTAATACAGTGTATATAGATGGTTCTCCCAGCAATCTAGCCATATTGGGAAAGTTTTTTCTGACCCCTAATAAAGCTGCTTTTATCAATTTGCAAAAAATTATGTTGTCAAATAAATATTGACACAGTGTTGGCGATAATTGCCGCATGTTGTGACAGCTTGAGGCGCTTCTGAAAAATGATACTGCCTTGCCCTTGAGTGTTGAGGCAGTTATGGTCGAGTAAGAGTGTGATATATATTTGTTTGTTTTGCTGTTGAATTGGCAATTAACTCCCAATTAACTTGTTCAATTAACAATTTGATGGAAGGTTTCTTTATTTACCACATAATTATTATGTAATCTGGGGTTTATTAAATTTGAATGATACAAGGCTAATGCCAGAATTGTGACCGAGCACAGAAGGGTGTGCATGACAGGGTGGTCTCTCGGCAGGGAGTTGTATAATGTGACTAATTGATGATATTCTCTCCCATCTCATCAATCAACTCTCGTTAGTGCCATGGTCTAGGCTTAAGATGGCTGCATTTACCAATATCTTAGATGGATGCTCTCTATCTGTCCGTTTGGGGGGGGGGGGTGGTATTTTGGTAGCCTTGGGTAGCGTGTTCTAGGCTACCAATCGATGGGTCCAGGGTTCAAATCAAGCTCTTGCCAGGTCTCCTGGGCGTATGTGGGACAGCTGTTTCAGTCTTTGCTGTGTGCTCCTGTTCTAATTAGTGCTTAAATACAGGACATAAAGCGTCAATCATCAATTCATCCATCATTGAAGTGTGAATTCCTGTCATATATGAAAAAATGTATGGTAGTTATTATTACTTACTGATGGATGAAATGGGCTTATCTGGAATGTTCCATAGATTAATTTTTGTGAACCATCTTGTTGTAAATTGTTGCATTCGTTTTTGGCCATTCAGTAACCGGGTATTGACAAGCTCAGCAGTTTGATATGGACTTCAAAAACCTAGATTCCATGAAGGGTTCTCTGCAAACAATTGAATTGCTATCATTAGTGGGAAAAATTAATCAACTATACAAATATTTGATATGTTTCGTTTTCTGCTCTTGGTAATGATTTATATATGTTGTCCCATTCTGTCAAATTGTCATCAATAACAAAAGCTCTTTCAGACCGAATCAACTTGGTCAATATTTGATGAAGTGAATTGTATTCAATTCAGGCAACATTCATGTCATTAGTTTTCATCTATTTTTCACTGGAAATTTATTATCCATGGATCATGATGAGAATAATACTGATATGCTTTATAAAGTTAATGTGACTATTTGGCAGTTTTGCATTTATAGTCGTTATAATTTCATGAAGCACCATTATCATGCTAAGAACTGATTTGGTTGGGGTTAGAGCAAATGAGCAATTAATATGTCGATGACTTTCGTCAAGTGATTCAACATATCATTAGCATGCTAATTTCTCATCAATAAAATTTAGAGCAGTTAATGTGATGTAATGAATTTAAATGTTGCTATGCTGAAAAAAGAACTCCGATCAATATTACTCAGTTTTTAGATGTAAAATGTTGATTCATGACAATGTTTGATGTTGTATAAAAATGAAATAAATGAAAGGCCTAAGGTATTGTGGCACATTATCAGCTGATTAAGGACATCTTACATACAGTATGATACTAGTCTAACAATTGTTCCCTTAGTGGTCTTCTGTGTATTTTTTATATCAAAACTGATAAAAAAAGGCTGTCATTGTCAAGTCGATGATGATGCTATGGCAGAACCGGCTGGAGGAGCTGTGTACTGTCCCCCATCTCCATGTTTGAAAGAATTGGATGCAAAAATATGTAGTTATAAATCTATGAAATGCCTTCAAACAGCTCTCAGGTCAGCAGGTCAGTAGGGGCTGCTCTCAGCAGTAAGGGAAATTATCACCAGCTGATGACAATCAATGTCCTCAGCCCCACATGACAATCATCCTAGCACTGTCATCACCCTCCCATGACACTCTCACAGTGTCATGGCCAAGCCATGACTTTGGCAGTGCTCAAAATCATCTTTGACTGGCTATTTAAAAAGAACTACTGCAACTATCACTTCCAAACTTGGTATAAAGTTGTATCACAGTGTCAACTAACTCTATGAATTTTGGCAGACCTATCCATTACATAATGAGGAAAAGAACCCGAAGGCTCCAGAGAAATTAGGAAATTGTCATCAACTGCTGATGACTTTGCAATATTTCGTGAAATTGGATAGAATTAAGTCCCGCAACTGACATGCTGCTATGTGGTGAGGATGGCTGCAAAGAGATCAGACTTTCTTCTGGACCCAACTGATCAACCCCACACGCTCAATCATCCTGTCAGGGCCAGGACTTGGCTGGAATTGCAATTGTCCTCATATGCTGGTAATTTCCCTGACTGCTCAGGTGCTCAGACTGCCATGTCTTTTTCTGGCACTGAACTCCAATTGATACAGGTACAACCCTACAATGTTATCTTCTTCCGTAAATGTCAACATTTGCCTTGATTTGAGAAATAAGAAGTCGGCACTTCACGATGCCCTCACTAGTAAGTGTCATCTTTCGAATTTTTTTGTTATTGGTAAGTACAGTGTAGTGCCCAGGTAGCCCCAAAACTTTACTGAGCGGAGGGAGCATGGAAGATGTACATAATTTCTCGTCCTGATTGCCTGATGTTGGGCTACATGTCAGGGGATACTCATTATGGTCATGGTTGTCTATCAGTGTCTATCAGTGTTAAGGATCATACATGTATGGCATGTGAGGTCGTTAACAGGTAGCCAGTATGCCCAAGTATGGTCTGAGTATGGTCTGTTGGTGAGTAGGTGCTACACCTGACAGACATAGTTGCACATAGCTGCAATTGCTGAGTGCCTGGTGTGAACTTCAGATGCATCATTAATGGACATTTAGTGTGGCAGCTGCACCAGCTGCCGGGATGCATATTATAGCAATGTTAAATCGATCCTACAATTATTTTATTACCTCCAACCATAAACCAAAGTGCTTTCTGCCAGTCGCTGCCCGTCGTTTAGTCGGAGGAGATCAGCGACTGAAATGGACATCAATGCCATTCAATGAACTCAATGCACATCAATGTGCAAAGATATTAATAAAGAAAAAATCTCAAATGTGTCGGTCCAACTGGGTCAGATCGGCATTATGTTTCCAAATGATTTTTGTCCCTTCATTTTGTAGTTTGCATGAATGGAAGTAATAAAGCATCAGAGAGGATTCGCAGCCATTTGGTAGAGAGCTTTAGAGATAGAGAGCTTTAAAAGCATCCCATTGAAGTAGATAGCTGATCAGCATGATCAAATGCTCCTCAGATTAACTGTCAAATATCATACGAATATGCTGCTTTCAGTGCTTTGGTATCACCTTTTAATGTTTAGACTAATCAGCTGATCTATCATTATGTATACATCTGTGTAAACATTGTGAAATGGCCTTTTACTGAAATAACGCCATAATTATCATCTGCTCATATGTTATCTGTTTTGGACTGTTAAATCATTATTATATAAAATGGATCAATAAAATTGTACTACAACCTTGTAAAAGTTGCATGTGTTCAGGGTTCACTCTGTGTATTTTTGTAATCTAAATTTTAAAACGGTCCTAAATTGACTACAGATTATGTTCATTATATTGCCTCGATGTTTTGCCACCATTTACATGATTTATTTTTAAATGAGTACTGACTGCATGTTATTGGAGGCTCTTAGATCTAAACCCTTTAGAGATTACATGTATAGTTCGAAATTGATTGAAGGTTGTGTGTAAAAGTGCAGGTGCTGTTGTAAAGGTCTCTTTTTTATGGTTATTAAGTGAAGTGGTTTGAAAAAGCACATATGTTTTTGTAACACATATTTCAGTGTTAAGTGTAATAATCCTTGCAGAATATGTTCTATGCATTTATGTGCAGATTAAATGTAATACAGCTTGTAGTTATAATACAGAGGATCAGATTATCATTACGATACTCAGCATTGACACTTGAACCACGAAAGTAACTATGAATAGAAGTTCAAATTTTAATTTCAACTATTTCTATTCACAGTGTGGTTAACATTCCTGGAAAGTGCCCGTACTATCCTTACTATATCATGTATATGCCACTATATGGTCATGATTAATGTAACAAGAGTCAGCACAGTCTTGCTAGCAGTCTCACTTGCAGTCTACTGGTTTACTATTTTCGTATTGAACAGTATTGAATCACAAATGTTGTGTTTGCTTATCAACTGATCAAAGGACAGTTTGACAATATTGCGTTTTATTATCATGATTAAAGGTAAATCTTGACTAAAGCAATGTTCATGATGTTAAACGCCTTGATATATGAGCAATTATGAGTAGTATTAATCAGTTGCATCCACAAATTATAAATATTTAAAGTGAAAATGATGAGGAGTTCATGTTTGGTGGTGTAGAGTGATAGGGGGATCATGCAGTGCCATGACTCTGGTGACATATTTATGGCTAACTAATCCTGTTACCCATTAACCTAACAATTACACTGCAGTGTTGTAATATTTGAGGATATGTTTGGGGCCGTCCATTTCCTCCCTTATCTGTGACTTTTAAACGGGAAGAGGCGGACGTGTTTACCACTAGTGTTTTGCTTCTATTGGTGTCTCACAAGAATAATGAGGATCTGTATCTATTTATATAAATATGCCCTATATACTGGCATATAGGATGCATGATAGTCTCCGGCACCATCAGTTATTAAGCTGTCATGTCTTGGATAGCTTTCATTAGCATCAAATGTTGTTGATCTCTGGACATACTACTCTTTGTCAATGTTGAATCTCGTAACATTGCATAGCCGTTGCATTTTGGATCTCATTTTGGTGCTTTGGATAGAATCTCTTGGATGAAACATTGAATCTCTCTGGATTAATTTAAGTTATTTATTTAATATAATTTATCACTGAAAATGATAGACAGACAGTTCTTGGGGTATCTCCAGCAAGAAATGCTTTTCAGGAATAGTTTCTTGCATTTCCAGATGTAAGTACTTCAATTGTTTCTCTTGAGAACCTGATATTTATAAGATGTCATTTAAAGAACGGATTTCATGTGATCGCGAACTTCTCATTGACCCTTTCTGTGTAACTTTGATATTTATGTATTGACAAATTTGTATATTTGATGTTACTTGGTTAATAACCAATGGGCACTTTTTCTGTTTGAAAATGTGGGAAAAAAGATTTAACATGTTCATGAAGTTGTTGTAGTTTAAAAGTTGTGATTCTAGTATGTCTTGTGTCTTACATGATTATAAGTTATAATAAGTATATTGACTATATATTGTAATTCGAATGTTAAATTAATTAGAGTAATTATGTCATTGATTAGACAAGCTGTATGTCGTAGCAGCAAGTGTGTAGTGACTGTGAGCAGTGTGAAAATGTTTGATTTGACATTTCAACTCCATGTTTCAATCATTAGCTGTTTTTATGATGTAACAAGAAGCAGCGGTGTATTGTAGTGACTGTATCACTCTCCGAGGTTCTTCGCTTTTTGTTGTGGACCTGTGCAGGAATCACTACAGGACCTCATGTTTGAACGACAGAACGAGGGAGTCGGACCTAATTGTGTAGTAATATGACAATGGGTTATATAGTGGGGAGGTCAGCATGTCGCTGGTCCCAGCTTGTCCGTCACCCGTTGGTCATGTTAAATTTCCTCCTGGCAAAACAACACATTCTTAATGTGAGTGACAGCTAGACCCTGTTGCAGCTGTCAGACCATGTCTTGTTCATGTGAATTTTATAGCGTCTACTGCATGTAGTGTATGGTCTCCATCTGACCATGTGTCGTCGGCCAAGGAGGAATGGATGATCAGGAGGCTAATCTTGCCCAAAATGATCTTGCCCAAAATGATCTCGCCCAAGATGATCTCGCCCAAGATGTAGGAAGATGTTTGACTCACCCTTCCTCTCTTTGCCTTTCAGATGGTATTTTGGGAAAATCAAACGCATAGAGGCAGAGAAGAAGTTGTTGCTTCCCGAAAATGAACACGGTGCATTCCTTATTAGAGACAGTGAAAGTAGAAAGAACGATTTCTCCTTGTCAGGTAAGTCCCAGCTATGCAATTTCTCCCAGCTATGCAATTTCTAACTTTCAATGATCTTACTGTATAGTATAGTTTCCTGAAAGCTTTTAAAACCATGTCAGTATACTCTTGAGGTGGCTCTTTTAGTTTTACTGTGCTGATGGAGCGTAAAACACTCACTTTTAGCTTCGTTTCTATGGATAAGATAACTGTTATTTGGAATTTCTCACTTCAGACTTTTTCTGATCGTTTTAACCATTTTTGCTATTTTAACTAGAAGGTCAAATCAAATCAAAGTCTAACTTAGGAAAGGTTAAATGTTCAAGTATCTTGGTTTTGCGCTGTTCTCCACTCTCAATATTACAGTACTTAACCCACTGTCATATAACCCTTGAAAAGCAATTTTTAGCATAGATTTTCCATTGATAAATTACGGATGAAGTGCATCTTATTTCAAAGAAGTCATCATCACTCTTTTGACCGAGTTGTGCCGGAACAGAAATCACTAATTGTCCAAGTTTGGGGATAAGTTTTAAGAATTGTATTTTAAGGCCAGTGTTCAGTTGGTGACTGCAAGTCTTTGCCTCGTCACGACTGGCTATGATAGGACCTTTTTCTTTCCTTCATGTTGCCTCTAAATAGCCCACACCATTGCTGATGGGGCATAAAACACAAACTCACTCACTCTTGTCCTTAGTGTCTTGGCTTCAGGTCTTGTTTTTTTTCTGAAGTTCAAATTTATTACTGAACTCTCTGAAAAGATCTGCCATGTACATACAATAAAAATTCAATGCATTATTGTTGCAAAGTGTACCTGAATAGTCTGTGACATTGATAAAAAGATTAATGACCGTTAATGACTCTACTCTTCTTATAGCTATATATATGTTGAGATATAGTGGAAACTTGGACTATGTTTTGCGCTACAAGGTTGGAAGTGTTAGGGTGTGGCATCCTACACAGATTGTGTCTCCTAGTAGACAGCTGTCTGACAGTTTATGGTGATAAATCCACTTTTCTACTCTCCGAGAGTCTCCGTGCACTCTTTTGGTCTTCTGCCTGGTTTCTCTCCCACTTAAATGGTCATATCTCATAGAAAAATGCCATTTTATATCCCTGCACATCTGGATCTCAATTTGGTGTCCCTTGTTCTGTTCTCAGGACGAAGGAAATGGCAGATATCATAGTGGCATTAATGCTTAATTGCTTAGTCTCCAGCTTTTGTGAAAAAAAGTGTGTGAGCCCGAGGAGACTATGCTCATATTTTCATTTCTAATTTCAAGTTACAACTACTAGTTGTCTTTTCATAATCTCCCAAGTGTGTAAAAATTCCACAACTACAGGATCATGTTTAACCATGTCCTTTTGTACACAGTTTACCCCAACTGGTTTTGGCATTGATTGTAAAAAAGTTTCAATCGACCAAGTTGTCTTGCTGGCAGTCTGAAATCAGTCAAAGTAGACTCACTTTCCTGTAGAGTGTCTTGGTCTTGTTTATTGTGAGATCTACTGGTACTAGGTACATCATCCCTGTCATTTAGCTAGGTGGAGTATTTCTCGTGTCTGCAAAACTTGGCTGATGTTACATATTATATAACCTGATAACTGTCCTTTCTTAATTATCTCTTATTAACTGAATTGCCAGCAAAGTCTTGCAGATGCTCTTGCCTGTGTTGACTTCGGACATATGGTACAGTTAAGCTTGGTAACAAAGAAATTAATAGAGTAGAAAGTATGAAATTTTTGGGAGTAATTGTTGACGAATTTTGTGATTGGAAATTTCAAGTTAAGCATATATTAACAAAAATGATTGCTGGTAATTATAGCCTGAATATGATTAAAAATATACTACCTGCTAGGATAAAAATGTTGGTTTACCACTCAAATGTTCGAAGTCACGTTAATTATGCATTAAGTGTCTGGGGACCTATGTTAAGGTAGCTGACTTAAAGCAGATAAAAAAACAGCAGAACAGATCGATGCGGCTTATTTTTAATGCAAGTAGAAGAACAAGATTATCAGGCTTATATAGAAAAGCAAATGTTTTAAGGATTGAAAACCTCATTGAATTATCTTTACTTAATATTTCATTTAGATATATGAACGAAACTCTGCCGCGGCGTATTTCAACTTTATTCAACATAGGTACCCATGAATACTATACACGAAATCGAAATTACCCTAGAGTACCTCACCATACTATTGATTTATACAACAAGAGTTACTTGGGTCGAGCCCCACATTTGTGGTTACATCTCGCTGATTCAGTTAAGAATAGAAATACTTTAAAGACATTCAGCAAAGCTTTTGTTAAGCTGAAAACTGATTTATATTAAATGAAGTTGGTATGATACATTGCTCCAATATATATGTATATGTCTTGTTCATTTGTATTATTAATTTTTCCTTTTAAATTCTGTATTTTATTTATTTAAAGGGAACAACTTAAAATAGTTAATTTTAACTCTGTTTGTTTCCTTCTTGTTAACTGAATGGAACTTTATATTTTATTATCTTTATATACTTTTGTAAATTGAATTCAGATGTTATCAAGAAAAAAATAAAAAACTTCAAACTTCAAACTTCATAATAGAGAGATAGCATCACCACAGTCACTGTCTCTGTAATACTTTGATTTAACGAGTCTGGTCTGTGGAGTCTCTTTGTCCAATTCTGTGAATCCCTCTGATTGCCAGTTGCTGGTCTTCCTCTTGATCTGCTTCCTTTGATCACATCTTCCATGCTTCCATGATACTTGTGCTGTTGCCCTGTGAAGTGGATTTGCCTTTCAGTTTCACCCTTTGTCCATCGCTTCTTTGTACTGTTGCATAATGGTTATAAAGAGTTGTTGCCCATCCAATTTGTCTCTGTATGCCTTTAACCTATTTGGAAAATATCAGTGGTCAGTGATTTGTGAAATCACTGAAATAGCACATCTAGTCAGAATGCCATACTGTCTGTAATCAGGCAATTGACTCACTTAGTCTCTAAAAGAAAACCTTCTTAGTCAGTTGGTCTTGACCTTAATCATGTTTTAATCCAGTTAATAATATATTGAATGTAAGTTTTCATAAGAAAAAAGTCTCAGATATATTTCAAAAATATACTTTAGGCTGTACATATTGTAGATCTCAAACAGAACCTCTGACATTGTTTAATTGAGTTGTACTTAATATCAAAATTTCATCTTGTTTCAGTGAGAGATGGTGACACTGTAAAGCATTACAGAATCAGGCAGTTAGATGAGGGCGGGTTCTTCATCGCACGTCGGGTCACGTTTAGGACCCTTTCGGAGTTGGTAGAGCATTACAGCCGGGACGCAGATGGACTCTGCGTCAATTTGAGAAAGCCATGTTCACAGGTAAGTTGGTTGTGCTGCGATGTGAATAGTTTGTCAATCTGATTAGATTCTATTCCTGTTTATAGATATGAAAAGTATCAAAATGTTTGTTGAAATTATTACGTAATATTTTGGATTACTCGTATGTTTATAGAAGTTGCTATACTGATATCAGTGTCGGCGGTATCTTTATACCAAAAAGCAATTATGGTTTTGGATTGGAGACACTACTCCATAATAGACGGGACAGAGCCACCAGCTCACCGAGCGAAGCGAGGTGTCTCGTCCCTTACGGCTAACATGTGAGTGGAGTAATCCAGATGGTTCAATCAAAAATTTTGATTCAGACATCCCATAATAGAGCGGTAAGCGAGAGCAATTTGCCGCCGAAGGCGGCAAATTGCGATCGTTTACCGATCCTTCCAACACTAGTCATGTGTGTATTGAAAAGCCATTGTCAGTTGACATGCCACCAGAAACGTGTCATTGCCATTTTCGTCACAGCTGTGTAATCACATCGCAAAGTTGAATAATGTCGTAAACTACAGCATGATAATAAACCTTTTAGTGAACCATTATCACCCAAAACCGCTTCTAAAAAACAGTGTCAATATATCTATTTACCTTTGACCTGTTTAAATATTTTTTTTGGCCGAAATTACCCATAACAGTAAATTTTACGACATGTCATTTCACACTAGAGGGCGCTTGGCGATAGTGGCGCCGCCACCATCGTATGCAACAGCAGCAGGGAGATGAGTTCTCACAAGTTGTTTTTTTTTTGCCAATTTTGTGTTGATTGGGTGTGATTTCAACAGTGTTGGTAGCCTATATCAAGAATTTGTTACCGCTCTCTCCTGCTTTGGCAGATTACATATTATGATCCTGGCATTTGCTTCTCTTCACGCGTGACTACAACGTGACTACCTTCTTCTTCTTCTGTTTGACATTTCGCCTGTTTATGAGGCGAACCAAAAATTTTACCAAAAAACATTTGTAAAAAATTTTCGGAAGAAAAAAAGAATTCGAAAAAAACAAAGAAATTTTTTCCAAAAAAAAAAAAATTTTAAAAAAGAAATAAAAATTTCGGAAAATTTTTTTTTTTTCGGGTATAACAAAAAAAATCTCAAAAAATGTTTTCCGACAAAACAAAAAAATTCCCCCCCCCCAAAAAAAAATGTTTGAAAGGACAAAAAAATTCCAAAAAAATAAAATATTGTTAACCAAACGAGTATTTACATGTCCCGTCTTCTATGCTGTGGCATTATCATATTAAGGGGAGGTATGGGTGAGAAATTGCCTAAAAAAAAACTCAAAAAATGTTTTCCAACAAAACAAAAAAATTCCCCCCCCCCAAAAAAAAATGTTAGAAAGAAAAAAAAAATTCCCAAAAAAATAAAATATTGTTAACCAAACGAGTATTTACATGTCCCGTCTTCTATGCTGTGGCATTATCATATTAATTATGTAACCAATGATATTGACATTTTAATGGTATTGGACTATTGATATTGGAATGGTTTCGCTAACAAAATACCAGCATCGGTATTGGTACTGGAAGTGCAAATTTTGGACAAAAGTGGTATCGTAGCGTCCCAGGACTGCCCGTGTAGAAAGTTGATATTGTAACTTAATTTGGGGGAAATTGAATACAATTCTTACGAGTTTGCATATTCTGAACTTTTCTTCTTCGTCATCCTTTCAGGTTGAAAAGCCGCAGACAGTTGGTCTTTCGTACAACACAAAAGACCAATGGGAAATACCCAAGAGCTCGCTTAAACTTATTAGGAAGATTGGCCACGGCCAGTTCGGAGAGGTGTTTGAAGGACTGTGGAATAATACGACACCTGTAGCCATTAAAACTCTTAAGCCAGGTAAGTTGTCGCTAGGGACACCTTGGACATTCTTTATGGATGATATTTGTTGGCATGGCAACAGCGCTGAGACAAAGGTAGAAAAATTTTCCCTAATTAAGTACTGTATTACTGTAAAATTCTGTACAATTATCATAATGACAGATGCATATTGTGTGAATTACAAAAATTATTTCACTTCAGTCTCTGCAATTTACATGTGCGCTGCTACGTATGAGCTAGATAAACGTGTTGCCTAGAATACGGCAGTGTTGTATTAATATTAATACATGCAAAATGTTTTTTAAATTCTAAATGTATATAATTATTATGTGAAATGATAAGAGGTTGATCTCAATCACCTATTATGCTTTCACCTTACAATTTCAAGTTGTCATTCATTGGCTTGTTTTGTTGTTTATATCGATATTTGAATCTTTTCACAGGTACAATGGATCCAAAGGATTTCCTTGCCGAGGCTCAGATCATGAAAAAACTTAGACATCCCAAATTAATTCAGTTGTATGCAGTTTGCACACAAGACGAACCCATTTACATAGTAACAGAATTAATGCGAAATGGCAGCTTATTAGAATATTTGCAAGGTAAGTTCATAAATCTTTATTGCAACTTGGAAATTAAATGTTTTATTTTGTAGGCTTCATGGGCATATCAATTATTCCTACTGAGTGCCAAATTATGTTTTAAGTATGAACTGTTTGAATTATGATCAGTCCATACTGTTGAAACAAACATGGTGAAGAATGCTGTCAATCGGTGATTAGACTGGCAGGAGGCCAGTCTATTGAACTCCTAGAGAATGCCAGAATCCTGTTCCCCCAGCTGGATCATTGTACGTACATGGCTGTCGTCTGCCAAGTGATCATCAAGTGATCTCAAGTAGTGGCTGCAATTATCGTATTTGCACCTTGCTTACCTGTTGATTGAGTCAACTAAACCATGCTCATCAGGCCTGCTACATGTCCAGGCATTTCATTGCTCACAGCCTTAGTAAATAACTTTATTACATTGGTTAATTTCGACTGTATTCGTCTGCAAAAAATAGCAGTAGCCCAATGCATTCTCGGAGTTCCTGGATACTTTTTTCCATGTCCACCAGAGGGAGTTTGACCCTGGCCATGCTACTGCAGGGACATCTAGTGAGAAAATTGTGAAGCGCTGAGCAGACATGCATGTGGCCTGAATTTGTGGACTTTTCAGTGGGTGCAAGTGTTGGCAGGGGGTGCAAGTGTTGGCAGTGGGTGCAAGTGTTGGCAGTGGGTGCAAGTGTTGGCAGTGGGTTTAAGTGTTGGCAGGGGTGCAAGTGTTGGCAGTGGGTGCAAGTGTTGGAAGGGGGTGCAAGTTTTGGCAGTGGGAGCAAGTGTTGGCAGTGGGTGCAAGTGTTGGCAGTGGGTTTAAGTGTTGGCAGTGGGCGCAAGTGTTGGCAGTGGGTGCAAGTGTTGGCAGTGGGTTCAAGTGTTGGCAGGGGTGCAAGTGTTGGCAGTGGGTTCAAGTGTTGGCAGAGGGTTCAAGTGTTGGCATTGGGTTCAAGTGTTGGCAGGGGATGCAAGTGTTGGAAGGGGGTGCAAGTGTTGGCAGTGGGTGCAAGTGTTGGCAGTGGGTTCAAGTGTTGGCAGGGGGTGCAAGTGTTGGCAGGGGGTGCAAGTGTTGGCAGTGGGTGTAAGTGTTGGCAGTGGGTGCAAGTGTTGGCAGGGGGTTCAAGTGTTGGCAATGGGTTCAAGTGTTGGCAGTTGGTGCAAGTGTTGGCAGTGGGTGCAAGTGTTGGCCATGGGTTCAAGTGTTGGCAGTGGGTGCACGTGTTGGCAGGGGTACAAGTGTTGGAAGGGGGTTCAAGTGTTGGCAGTTGGTGCAAGTGTTGGCAGGGGGTGAAAGTGTTGGCAGTGGGTGCAAGTGTTGGCAGGGGTACAAATTGTTGGCAGGGGTGCAAGTGTTGGCAGTGTTTGCAAGTGTTGGCAGTGGGTGCAAGTGTTGACAGGGGGTGCAAGTGTTGGCAGGGGGTGCAAGTGTTGGCAGTGGGTTCAAGTGTTGGCAGTGGGAGCAAGTATTGGCAGGGGGTGCAAGTGTTGGCAGGGGTACAAGTGTTGGCAGGGGGTGCAAGTGTTGGCAGGGGTGCAAGTGTTGGCAGTGGGTGCAAGTGTTGGCAGGGGTTCAAGTGTTGGCAGGGGTTCAAGTGTTGGCAGGGGGTTCAAGTGTTGGCAGTGGGTGCAAGTGTTGGCAGTGGGTGCAAGTGTTGGCAGAGGGTGCAAGTGTTGGCAGGGGGTGCAAGTGTTGGCATTGAGGGCAAGTGTTGGCAGGGGTGCAAGTGTTGGCAGGGGAGCAAGTGTTGGCAGTGGGTTCAAGTTTTGGCAGTTGGTTCAAGTGTTGGCAGTGGGTTCAAGTGTTGGCAGAGGGTGCAAGTGTTGGCAGGGGGTTCAAGTGTTGGCAGGTGGTTCAAGTGTTGACAGGGGGTTCAAGTGTTGGCAGTGGGTGCAAGTGTTGGCAGGGGGTGCAAGTGTTGGCAGGGGGTGCAAGTGTTGGCAGGGAGTGCAAGTGTTTGCAGGGGATGCAAGTGTTGGCAGTGTTTGCAAGTGTTGGCAGGGGGTGCAAGTGTTGGCAGGGGTGCAAGTGTTGGCAGTGGGTGCAAGTGTTGGCAGGGGTTCAAGTGTTGGCAGGGGTTCAAGTGTTGGCAGGGTGTTCAAGTGTTGGCAGTGGGTGCAAGTGTTGGCAGTGGGTGCAAGTGTTGGCAGAGGGTGCAAGTGTTGGCAGGGGGTGCAAGTGTTGGCATTGAGGGCAAGTGTTGGCAGGGGTGCAAGTGTTGGCAGGGGTGCAAGTGTTGGCAGTGGGTTCAAGTTTTGGCAGTTGGTTCAAGCGTTGGCAGTGGGTTCAAGTGTTGGCAGAGGGTGCAAGTGTTGGCAGGGGGTTCAAGTGTTGGCAGGTGGTTCAAGTGTTGACAGGGGGTTCAAGTGTTGGCAGTGGGTGCAAGTGTTGGCAGGGGGTGCAAGTGTTGGCAGGGGGTGCAAGTGTTGGCAGTGGGTGCAAGTGTTGGCAGGGGGTGCAAGTGTTGGCAGTGGGTGCAAGTGTTGGCAGGGGTTGCAAATGGTTGTAATGT
Organism: Platynereis dumerilii; assembly: GCA_026936325.1. Classification (NCBI taxonomy): domain Eukaryota; kingdom Metazoa; phylum Annelida; class Polychaeta; order Phyllodocida; family Nereididae; genus Platynereis; species Platynereis dumerilii. The sequence goes on along the minus strand of JAPTHN010000001.1, from coordinate 124,049,410 downwards.
TTACCAATGGATGTAATGTTTACCAATGGATGTTCACATACCAATGGGTGTAAATTCAACAATGGGTGTAAATTCAACAATGGGTTTAAATTCAACAATGGGTGTATATGTTTGCCAGTGGGTTTATATGTTTAGCATTAAAGTGTATATGTTTACCAATGGTTGTATACATTTCGAAAGGGTGTATACCATACCAAAGGGTGTATATGCACCAAATGGTGTATATTTACCAAATGGTGTATGCGTATGTATGTTTACCAATGGATGTAATGTTTACCAATGGGTGTAATGTTGACCAATGGGTGTAATGTTGACCAATTGGTGTAATGTTGACCAATGGGTGTAATGTTTACCTACAGGTGTATGTTTACCAATGGGTGTAATGTTTCCAATGGGTGTAAGGTTTACTAATGGCAGCAAGGTTCACCAATGGGTGTATATGTTTACCAATGGGTGTATATGTTTATCAATGGGAGTATATGTTTATCAATGGGAGTATATGTTTACCAATGTGTGTATATGTTTACCAATGTGTTTATACATTCCCAAAGGGTGTATATACTGTACCAAAGGATGTATACATACTAAAGGGTGTACACGGACCGAAGGGTGTACATGTACCAAAGGGTGTATGTGTTAATAATAATAATGCTTACCAATGGATGTATACATTCCAAAGGCTGTATACTGACTGATGAGTGTATGCCAACCGTTGGGTGTTCGCTGACCGCTGGGTGTCTACTGACCGATGTGTGTCTACTGAGTTGTACCTACCGATGATGGGTTTCTATTGATGAGTGTATATTATATCGATGGGTGTATACTGATGGGTGTATTCTGTCTTCAAGCAAGCCTTCAAGTGGTTGCACAGTATTTTTATTACATTGTCGACTTACCTCTGGGACATTTTAGCTTATCAATGCGGAGCGTTTGATCTGGCCCCAATAATAAAAAGAAAACCCCACAGCGCCTCACGTGTGATCACGTGACCTCTCTCGACCAATAGCGCGCATTGGCGCGAACTCCTCTCAATCATCATATTCAATTTTGGGGCAGCACTGACAACACGTGCTTGCGATTCTGGCGAAATAATGGAAGAATTTGACGACTACGACGAAGATACAAAGAAGAAGGAAGATATAACGAAGAATCCACAAGTTAAGTGCTCGTTTTGGTTGCGTCTGGCTTCGCTGAGTCACTTAAAACGTGTCAGCGAGCGGGCGTTTTACACTGCTATTTAGTCTGGCCGAAAAGCAACTTTTTTTCGGGCTGATATTTAGCTAATTTTCGAGCTTTAACAAGCCATCGGTCTCTTAGAACCTTTTAATTGTGTAAATGGTGGTTCTTAGTGCACTTACACTTCGTATTTCTTAGGTTTTGACCGTTTTTGGCTAACATTTCCTTCGTCTTAGGCGATTCAGTTCGGCCAGGTCGCTTACAAAATGGCGGCCGGCGCCAAATTGGGTTGTCAAGACAGGAAGTTTTTGGCCAGTTCAGGTCTTTTCTGGAGGTTCTTGCCTCTCTAAGGTTAGTAATCACCCTCTTTCTGTGGGTTAGATGTCGGTGCTGTGAAGCAGACCAGTTTAACCTTTATTTTGACGGCGTGGTCGACCGCATGGTGACTGATATGTCGAGTGGGTGATAATACATGAATTTTCCGATCTCCATTACATGTTGGCCCAGAATTAATTTCTTTTCCTATATTTGCAGGTTGGGATACGGTTGAGGACCGCATCGCCGATTCCAACTACCGCCATCAGGTTCGGTTGGCACATGAGGTTTTGGGTATAGATCCAGTGCCGGATCCGGACGATGACAGCCACTTGTTCCTCCGGCCACAGAAGCCCAGGCCACCTTTGTTGGTTTTTCCTTTCTCCCAAGACCTTGATAAGGCCTTTGGGGATACGTGGGAGGGGGCAACCCGTTCCAAAAACTACTCTTGGTCGACTGACCTCGCTCCCCCAGCTGACGGTGTTGCCTTGGGTTCGAAGTGTGTGGCGAAGTACAAACCAAAGATGAAATATTACTGTGTTCTACATGAAAAACTGGTTGAAACCCCTGCGATGTGGCCCATCAAAGCTCCGATATTGGATGGCAACTTATCATCAGTTCTGGGGATCTCCAAGCCCAAGCGCTCTCGATTGGACGATTTCCTGGATGACTCTGGCAGGGCCGTTAGCATTTTAAACCAGACAATGTTCTTTGGTGAGGCGGTCAAGACCCTTCTGGGTTCGTTAATCGCCTCCTCGGACGACAGGTTTCTGAGTACGGTGAACTCCATTGCTGACTTTGTGGACATTCAGACCAGAAGTCTTAAGGACTTGGGGTATGTTTTAGCCGGGCTGGACCTTTCCTTGCTGCAGGCCAAGCGGGAGGAGGTGCTGAAGCCGGCTCTGTTGAATCCTGAGGACGTGGACCTTTTACGGTTTGCTCCGCCCACAGACTCTGAGCAACGATTGTTCGCTGGGCAGTTGCAGTCTTTTGCAGACATGAGGGCAAGGCGTGACGCCAGCAAGGCGATTGCTCAGATGGCCCAACAGTCCTTTTCCTCGGAGGAGCCGGGAGAAGACTGCATGGAATCAGACAATGTCCCGGGCAGTGGTGGGTCTGACAGTGATGACCATCAGTGCAGTGGGATGTCGGACAGTGAAGCTCGTCGTGACATCGGTGAGTCAGACAAGGATGGCCACCGGGACGAAGACGATTCATCTGCTGAGGAACACCCGGAGGGTGAGGGGTCAACCAGGGAGGCCCACACCTCCAAGGGAGATGTTACCAGTGAGGACCCCGGAACTTCTAGTGAATCGGACAGGGATGACCACCGGGTCAGTGGTGGGTCGGATCTGAACTAATACTTTGCCTGTGTTCCGCTTGTATCTACACCCTTACTCTTTGGGATAGCACACCGTTGGCGGACGGTACTACGGTTAAGCTGCGGTTGGTTTCCTGCACAACCTTGTACATAGATTGGAATGATTCACTGGGTTACTTCGGGGTTCCTTACTACGTTATGGACTGGTCCCTGGACAGACTTGTCTTCTTGCTCGTTGAGGGGGCGGAAGTGACGGTCTTCTCCCCTTCTTGGTTTGGTGTACCAGACACGGACATGGAGGGGCGGCTCCATTGACCAGAGATGACAGTGGTGGTGGCCGCCTTGCTCTGGCGGGTGGCCATCAAGGAAGTGAGTTTCGGTTCTGACTCTTCTCTTCAGCTTCGGGTGAGTTACTGCACTAATTCTACTTCTTGCCTTCCAGTAAGCTGTCAAGACTTCAGGCGGTGTACATTCCTTCGCTTGACTGTCTTAGAGGCCCCTCCGGCTGTCCGGTGTGCTCTGCTCTGGTCCCCTTGGGAGGATTCCGGGCAGTTGTGCCGGGGGCAGGAAAAAGGGGGGGGCCATGCGACTTAGGTGGTTGTCCTACTGCAGAGAGGACCCTTGGGATCGCAGTCATTGGTTGGTATAACCCCCAGCGTAGCTGTGCCCCGGAAGCGGCTCTAATGATTGCGTGGAAAGGGCATGGCGGCCGATGATAACCTTCCTGGCCCATTGAGTAGGCAGGTTGATTCCGTCTTTATTTTACCTCTCTCTCCAGACCCACCTCCTTGTCTTTTTGAATTAAGCTAAAATGTCCCAGAGGTAAGTCGACAATGTAATAAAAATTAGAATTTTTTTATTAAATTATCTTTTTATAAATAGACTTACCTCTGGGACATTTATTTAATTCCCACCCGCCTCCCCGCTAAGGAGGTAGTGGATTGCTTTTTCAAAATTGAATATGATGATTGAGAGGAGTTCGCGCCAATGCGCGCTATTGGTCGAGAGAGGTCACGTGATCACACGTGAGGCGCTGTGGGGTTTTCTTTTTATTATTGGGGCCAGATCAAACGCTCCGCATTGATAAGCTAAAATGTCCCAGAGGTAAGTCTATTTATAAAAAGATAATTTAATAAAAAAAAATTCTAATTTTAATGCGATGTCGTGCACTGGTAGCAGAGCTACGTTTGTGCATCTCGTGCACTCCGTTCTAGTTGCTGCTTTGCAAATATCTAGATTTTCACCATCCATTACTTTATTGAGGAAATCAATTCATATTTTTATGGTGTCCGCAAAGTACAAGTATTGGAGCTGGATATTCTTAGACTGGAGTAAATGCATTCTCGTATGAGGGATGCCTAGGCTGTGGCAATGTCCTCGTATGGATGCAGTTGACAAATGCATTTGATAAATTGGTGCTGCCACTAAGCCATCAGGATCTTATACAATAATGGCTTTGTCAATTTTTCTTTGTATCTCAAGGGTGTGCAATTTAGTATCTCCAACTTGGCGGTAACACTGCTTCTCCTGTAATAGTCATGGATCTCTCTGGAACACAAACACGCTGTCAGCAAACACCCTGCCAGTCTTGCATATTTTAATATGCCCCCATCTAGTTCTTTCATTGTAAGATGAGAAGAGTTTCCTCTTGCTTGTGATCTTGGCAATTTAGTTAGCTGACTGAGCAGCTGAGTTCCGACTGACAGTATTTTCAACCTAAAGAATAATATTGTCCAGCTGCCCAGGGCAAATCTCATAAATAGTCATATAGTGTATTGTTTTGCTCTGGATGACTTTGAACACTTTTATGCATTATTTTGATATCACTTTGTTGCTGTGGATGTTTAATGCAGCAATGCATCCTCAGTATGTCATGCCCTTTATTGAGATACAAACACTTCAATTTGAGAAAAATTGTTTGAAAATTATTAAACAACAACTAAATCAAGAGGCCGGAGAACACTTAAAAAGTGTTGCTATGGCACTAAGTGTAACCCTGTTAATTATTACGCCATTCATTTCTCTGTTTTTATTATTTTTCCCTGTTGATAATTTCTCTTTAATGTTGATTTTCAAACTTGTTTCAGTTAAAGGCAGAGGCTTAAAACTCCCACAACTTATAGACGTTGCTGCACAGATAGCGAGTGGCATGGCTTACTTGGAGTCTCAGAACTACATTCATCGAGATTTAGCTGCTAGAAATATTTTAGTTGGAGACAATAATGATGTCAAGATTGCCGATTTTGGATTGGCTCGTGTGATAAAGGTAAGCAGTGTTCATTAACTTGGAAGATTTAAAAAGGAAGTTTTTATCGGATTCACTTATGGTGTTGTTTTTGGACTTCTTCATTTTACTGCAGCAAGTTAAAATCAGTTTGAAAGAGACGTAACATAAATTTGAATTATGGGTGGTTCTCATTTTGCAAAACTGTCCTATTTTCCAATTTAACTTATCATTGAAGCTCTTGAAAGTGGTAAAAGAACTATTGTATTTTGTCATGATAATTGTTGTATTAAATCAATAATTCTTTAAAAATAATCTATAATTGTTGACCACTTGATTTACAGGAGGATGAGTATGAAGCAAGAGTTGGAGCTCGATTCCCCATCAAATGGACGGCTCCAGAAGCCGCTAACTACAATCGCTTTACAATCAAGTCTGATGTGTGGTCATTCGGTATCTTGCTCACAGAAATTGTAACTTACGGCAGAATACCATACCCCGGTAAGATTTCGAGAAATGATTCAAATCCAAGAAACTATTTGACAAATCTTTGAATTCAAAGAAACTATGCTGTAGCTAGTAAGGTGGTTTAAAAGTAGGCCTACCTGGTTCATGTGATGTTTTGTGACTCGATTGATATTTGAATGATTCTTAATTCACTGTATTCATATTATCTGCCAATATTATGTAAAGTAAAGTACTGAACAGGCACAAATTCCTGCTTTAAAAGATTTCATTATAAAGCAAGAATTAAAGAATTGCACATGTAGTTCCGATTTATTGCCTAGTGACTATTTAAAAAAATTTTTTTTTAATCTGGCAGAATTTTTTCTGGTTGTACAAATATCACTGAGGGAAAGTAAATGATTGTCAGAGTGGCAAATGTGGCCAAATGTGCGAATACATGACATTAAATGTACATAGCAGTGAGAAATGCTTATTGTGTTGCAGGTATGACGAATGCGGAGGTGCTTCACCAGGTGGAACATGGCTACAGGATGCCATGCCCGCCCGGCTGTCCCCAAGCTCTTTACGACATCATGTTGGAGTGCTGGAAAAAGGACGAGAACGACCGACCCACGTTTGAGACACTGCAATGGAAGCTGGAGGAGTTCTTCACTCTGCCGGGCTCGGAGTATAACGAAGCTGCGATGATCAGGTGATGCAGCGACTCCTCATCCTTGCCCCTCGCTTCAGAACCTGCAACACCCGCACTGGAGCTTGGCCAGGACTGAGGACCACAGCCAACTATGTTGAACATGCGTTTGTCCCAATATATAGAAGATATATGGAAGATAACGAAGCTTATTTAAAGAGATTTAAAGAAGATATCTACGAGAGATATTCACAGATATATGGCGATTGTCCAACGTACAACTAGGTTGTCCAATAAGTACAAGATTTCCAAGAAAACAGGAAGTGTCAGATACATGAAGAAAAACAGCAAAATCTTTCTTCAATCTACAACAGAAATGACAACTCTCAGCTGACGGGCACGGGAGAAGCACCTATGATGCTTCAGGTGCAATAACGACCAGCAAACTGTTTTTCGAGGACTAAGAGTAACATAGAAGTCAAATTAATTTAAGTGGTCACCCAATTTGAAAGGAGCTTCAAATGAAACATCTTATTTGAAGCATGAGGGAATATATTCTAAAGAAATATGTGATGCTCATCGTTTTGAAGCAAGGACTTTGAGGATTATGCCCATCAAAGAGTTTTAAGTAGTTTCTTGGCTGGGATTTCCTTGAAAGAATATCCTAGCATTTCAAATTGCAACTAGTACTAGTTGAAAAGGACAAACTGGCATTTGATATCCAATCGATTGATATCAGGTTATTTGAATATCAAGTAGAAAAAGGAGAATCAGGAACCGTCATATATTTAAGGATAAGCTTTTTACTACTCTTCGTCTATCCTGTATCGTAAACTAATTACAAGAAGTTACTAATACCAGAAAGGGATGAAAGGATTGTTTTGTGTTTGACTGTGGTTCTTGGGTAAAAGGTTATTAGAAGGTCCTTGTAGAAGGTTCTTTTAGAAGGTTCTTTCGGAAAGTTCTTGGAGGTTCTCGGACTTGAGAAGTGTGGAAGGTCTTTGGATCTTTCGGGAGGTACTTTGAACTACTTTCTGAAGAGTCTTTCGGAACTTTCTTTGCGAAGGTTCTTTTAGAAGGTTCTATTTGGAACGTTTTGCATGACTGGTGCTGCCACTAAGCGGTCAAGTAAGGAATGGCTTAGTTGCAGTTGCTCCTCCTGGTGTCTAAGCAATTGCTGCCGGAACTGTAAGACCTGATGTCAGTGTGAACTTGCAGGCTTCAGAAGAAGAACAGAATCAACTGATAACTGATTGTTGTTAATATTATCCAGCTTGAAAATGTGAAATGTCCCAAAAATGAGTAAACCAGAGGTATATTGTATGTTTGATGTGTGGTGTTGATGTTTGATTTGGTCCAGAGACTGGAACCCTATTCAATCCTTGGAATTGTTCTGTTCTCCTGCTTTCAAGAAAGTTTGTCAGAAATACATGTTACGTGGGTACAAATATTTATATATTGAGAATCTGTGGCAATTATATTTAGGGGGGAGGGGTGGGGAGACAAGATTATTTCTTACTCTAATCATCATATGCTATAATTTTATAACATTCATATATGTGTTCATTTTGCATGTATTTATAATACAGAAGTTGTTTGGAAGCAGAGATCTTTTTCTGGAACAATTTTGTGATTTGTTGCAATTAACAGCAGCGAATAGTAAAACATGTTTTGTGTAAATCAGGCAGTTAGCAGTTTGATTTAGTGCACAGAACAGATTTTGTATACTTTTGGATAAAAAAAGTAAAAAGGTATTAAATTCTTTGTACAAATCTCACACACTCATGATATGATCATTATGAATATAATTCTTGATTGTATATTCCAGTTACCAATCAATGTGTACATATTATACATTCTTTATCAAAGTATTTTCTTGTTTATTTTGACAAAAATCATGCATGCAGAATGACTCTTTCCAAACAGGTTTGTGCTTGATTGATCCCGCCTGTGAATATTTTCGCGATTTGCATTTATTAGCCCTAAAGTGTTGAGAAAATGGCTTAACATTATGAGAGAGAGAGGTATTAATGCACCTTTTCTGAGTTATTTGGCTCAAATTCACTTAGGCTTCTTCTTGGAGTGCCCGACATTGCCCTTTTGTACAAGCTGAATATTGCTTATGCTAGTCAAATACCAGGCACTGTTGGAAACGTGAGTTTGTTCAAGTTTGAGATATCGGTTAACCTTAAAGAAGGTTTTGTATTTATTGAAGGGCCTTACTCTTGTACGATGATAATCTGGAGGCCGCTAATTATTTTCTAATGAATGCACCTGTAGAGTGTGATAGATCTTATTTGTAAATCAATGCACTCGACATCGCTTATGATAAATTAATTTTAACGCCTTACTACTGAAACGCAAAGACCTTTGGTGTACCATGTAACACATGCTAAAATTCATGAAATGAAATATTATGAATTGAGAAATGTAAAGGTCATATACTATGTATATCATCCTATCAGTGAGAAATTATCTGAACAATCAGTGATAATATATTTGGCTTGTGAATCAGAATTTATAACCAAATTAACAAGTGTGTGGACAAATGTTATATATGAAAAGGTCATCGTGTGCTGACCGATCCATGTCATTATTGTTAAAAATTGAGTGGACGCTGTTGCTCTTTTCACATGTGAGTGGATAAATTGTAAATTTGTACATTTAGTGTGTAGCTTTTTGCCATTACAATATTCAAAGTGGACTTTAAATGTATACTTTTATATACATGAAACAACCTGTTTCAAGCAAAACTTGTGGATCAAAATATTTTTGTTGTTGGAGGAGGAGGAGAGGTAATTCTGTTAGGTTTCAAATTTAATGTCATTCCATCTGTGCATGGGAAGTACTTCAAAGTAGTCGTATATTATTTCATTGTTAAACATTTTGTACCGCTTCAGGTCCACTGTTGTTATGACCTTGTTATGTTTCAGCCATTTGCACATAATCATGTATAGCTTTAATTCGCTTCTTATCTTAATTAACTGATAGGAGAGCTGTACTCCACAGCCTTATTTCCCTGTGTAAAGATGAGTCGAAGACGACGATGATTATAAACTGCATAAGTGTGCCTGTGTAATCAAAGCCAAATTATAACTTACAATTCATTGTTGTGGTAAATTCATCGGAGGCACACTATAAAGTAACGGTTGGTGTGAGAACTTAATTTAATTATTTGATTAATCCATTGACAAGTGAAATTTAATTGTGATGACACACATAACCTCAAGTCAAATTATAACCCGTTACCAAAATGAGCTGAATATTATGTCTGTAATTGGATAAAATGTAGGCCGTACATAGGTACATGTATGTTACATGAATCCATGCCGCAGTTGTCCCCGGGTCTTGACCCCTGCTTAGTACCAGTTTATATTCATGTGAATAGTACATATTATACATTACTGGTGCATGTTGTAGTAATCATGTCAAGTCTTTATTGTCGAGTATGTTGTAGAAAAATTTCATGCTGTTTATAGATTAAATGACAAATAAACTTTTATAAGAAGGATACACGAGTTGTTTTTTGCGAATTTGAGGAAACTTCCTGCGTTGAAGGGAGTAACCATTGCCAGAAAAAAAAAGTTTTTTTTCCATAAATATAACTTTAAATTTCCTTAACAGTTATTCATTCGTATAATCTCACATGGGCCAGTGACAGTATAAAATCAATGCAGTCTGTGTGACCTTGCATTAAAATGATCCAAAATAAATTGTGGTCGAGTTGGAAATAATGGTCCAAATTATATCCGCATGAATCAAATGCACTTTCCTACGGAATCTCAATCTGGGTTTCACTGTCTATGATGCTTTGGTAGCTAGTACTGATTTCTGCAATTTGATTGGCTGAGAAAACAATGCAATCAATATGTGCCTACTCGTAATTGCTTTGTGATGTCACCACAACCTGCTTGTCCGCTAAGTCCACTTAATGTGGAATTGTGGATAGGAAGGAGTCTCGACGAAATATGTGCAACAGGAAAGGCCGATTTGCTAGTCCTATAAGAGAGATATTTATTGCCGAAACTGTTGACAAGTGTTGTACTGCAGTTCAAGTTCAATTGAACCATTAGTATTTTGCAGTCTTCATCAACTACTTGTGAAGATAAAGGGATTCAGTGTCATAAACCCAAAGCAAAGATATGTCCAGGACGAAAAACTGAATCTGTGTTTATTGTTTAATTATAATTTTATTGACAATAAACAAAACGGAATATGAATGTATTCTTTGTAAACATAGAGATCTACATTCTTAGATTATACATCATATAAAATATACATTTGTACATTCATGAAGAACCTTAAGACATAATACAAACAATCTAAAATATAATCACAAATTAAGCATCTTCTATCCCTAAGGCGTCTGTGGCGATACTTCTGAGACCAATTTCTTTGAGGGCTGAGGCAAGGGCCAGTGCTGTTGCCTTCTCTTTTTCATTCTCCTGAAAATGACAAAGAATTAATGTACCTGCGATGGATAACTGGATATTCTTTAATTTACAAGACTTTGTGTAAACTATCAAGTCACCCCTTATGGTAATGACGGAGTTCGAAATATCTCACAGCTGATCAACTGCCGGAGGAGTTTGCTTTTTGTCAACAAATTTACAATAATTTTTGTGATTTGGTTGGGCAAAGGGTTAAATTCTAGTGGGGTTTCTCCATGCACCTTGCAGTCTGGAGTACTAACAGGTCTCTAATTCCCTGTGCCATGAAAAATACCTTTGCTCCAAGCTTGAGCTCCAGCTGCAACATCATCTTGAAAACAATAAGGTTCTTGGAAGATTCTGACCATCTTAGCCTTGAGTGATGCGTCAAGACCCTTGACACAGAATACTCAAAAGTCCAGGCTGAATTGTCAGGGTATTCCCTGTCAGGATGATTCTGACATGACAAATATTGATATCATCAGTATAAGAAACACCATCTTACCTTCCAAATTGTAAGCATCTTCATGGAGACAGTCTTGTCATCAGTACCCTCGCTTCCCCAGTAGTCTATGTCATCTTCAGGAAAACCAAGCTCAGTGGCCAACTTCTTCCATTCTTCATTCAAAAGTTCTGCTACGGATTCCAACTGATCTAACTTAATACTGAAGTCTTCTTCGGGCTTACTGTCTTCTGAAATTAAGAGAGTAACTTCCTCTCACAAACCATGAGCAATATAAGAATGCAGAGATGTAAGCCTGCCGAGTTGATAAATTTACAGATGAGAGATACCGGACGAAGTTTTAAAAAAAATCCAATAATTGATGTTGACTTTTCAATTAGAATTCATACTGTCAGGCTCTTCGAAAGACAGCGTTAATTGTTCCAATGTTTCAGTTAACAATTAGTAATATAATAATATAAGGGACAACAATTATATAGGCTTACATCAAACTGAAATGTGTTGCTCAATGAAACATTTTAAAAACATTGAACTCCAAGATCTCTACTGAAGCAGCAAATTAGCCCTAATACCTCGGCCAATTCCTGGGAATTCCATACTATTTTAAGGTGTCACTGGGACTTACCAGCCTGACTGTTCTGTTCTTCTCTCATCATTTCTTCCTCCCCTTCCATCTCTGTGTTGACTCTCTCGGAGTCTGCATTGTTCACAGTCGTTGATGAGCTGCTTGTTGCAGCTGGTGCTGACTCCTGTTGAAAATTATAGCAAAATACATGTTAAGTATCACTTGTAAAGAACATGACATGCATAAGGAAAGTTCCAAATTTTACAGAATCTTTTGGAAGATAAAGATAAAGGGTACTCTTAGGCATTAGCAACCAGTTTAAAGTTATTGAGCACATCCTATTATCTTAAAAATTTAATATATTCACAGCAACAGAAATTCTTACCTGTTTGTTGTCCCCAGCTAACTTGAGCATATGATATTCCAAATATTCTGGTAACTTCTTGCCGGAGTAGTTCTGAGAAAAGAAATGGGGACTCTTCCTCGCTAGTAGGCGGAGGGCTTTCCATGCCCAGGTAGGATTATTTACAAGTCTGAAATAAGATACATTTTCTCTCATGATTTCAATATGTCATCTTTTACATTAATTCATATCAGGCTAAATTTAATGCATGAATAATTTTTTTAGATCATCATTGTTTGAGAATCAAGAGGAGCATATTATAAAATCCTTAATTTTTCAGAAAGTTAGTGTAACTAGTTTCAACTTACTTATATTCGGCTTCCACCAACTGTTCAGGGTCTGCTTGCTCAATGGCGTCTTCAAAATACTCCTCAAGAGTAGGCAGGACACATCTGAAAGAGAAAGGATCAACCTTGTCAATTCCATACTTTGGTAACTTCCTAACTTCTTAGAATGTAACAGTAATGGATGTATGAATTATCATTTCCCTAGCAAGTTACTCGAGGAAGTTTATAATTTCCGAATAATGACCTTTTAAAGTTGAATCCCACAGAATACAGCTGCTCCACCTATTGTACTCCATAGTTCACCAAAAATACCCCCAGCTGGTGGCTCCCCCACTTGGTAAAATTGTTCATATGCATGAGAAAAGCCAAAGATTTTTTAAAACAGGGGTAGGCTCACTCGAAGGCTGCTGTCTCAGCCAGGAATAATGGCACTAAAGTATAAATGCACACGTTTTGGGTCGATATACAGGCCTATAATACAATCCAACTTTCATAAAAATCGGAGAAGGGATCTTTGAGATATTCAAGTTTATTTTAAGGGGGACTTATTTTTGTTCAACTGTTTTTCATAATTTTGTCATATTGTACACCACGTAACTCTCAAAAAACATCGGTAACCCCCCTTCAAAGACTTGTTTTTCAATAAAGTGTATTTTCAGCTATATTCCTTTAATTTTTCATAAATATCTCATGGATATTGTTCTAGTAAAGCTGCTTTTCGTTATAAATCCTACACTTTTTTAACTTTTTACTGTCTGTTTTAATGTAATAACATGAGATTTTGAAAAGATCATAGTTCAAAAATTATGTTGGATAGCCCACCTTTTTTTTTAACGTTGGAAATCTTTCTTTTTTAAGAACTTTTTAGCAAAGTTTCATGAATATCTCATGGATTTTAGATTTCTTGCCAAGTGTGGGATTCAACTTTAAGGCGATTCATATAGCATTTACTACCATGGTCAAGATCACAATGAACTGGGAAAATCTGAAGATTTACTACCTTTTATTAAGAACAAATACATGGGCATCTAACCGTATTGTTATAAAAAAAATATTAAGAGCAACTTTTATCAACTGAGTAATTACACATATTTTTCAAACAGTCCATCAACTTACTTGTTTGATGCCATTTTACAGGCTTCCATATTGTCCTGGCAGAGATTCCACAACCGAGTGATTTCTGAGTTTCCCATTTTGATGATCTTTCCCCGACTTGCTTTGAGATCGTCTCCTAAACTCCTCTTTCTCCTGATTCCTCCCGTCTCCCCTTTCTTTGGCTCCTGTGGTTCCCGAATGAAAGACGGACAACCTTCGTTCTTCCAGGCATTCCAGTTCTCTTCTCTTGACAGTATATGCTGCAGAATACCAACAGAAAATGAAGGCAAATATATAAATGTGTATCACAGAGAAAATTAATTTATACATCTTCACACAGGTAAATTAAAAGATTTTGCAAAGCCTCAGATTCTCTTAACTACCTGGTTTAAAATTGACATTCAGCCATCTCAGACAATTATCAGATTATTAAAGTTTTGTCAAAAGATAGAGCTCTGCAATCTGTAGAATCCTTAACTTTCTTTTGTTCTTTATGCGGACACTTCAGAATCTGGCTATGACTAAGATGCAAAAGACACAAAGACACATGAGCTCATAAAAATCCATTGAGGTACTCTGAGCTGTACTTGGCTGTTAACCCCTCAGCCAATCAACACTAGTGAGACCAAAACACTCATGGTCATACAGTTTATGCTTCATCCAATACACAGAACACAGTCCAAGTGATGTGAGATTGCAAAATTCCCCCTACCTCAATTGACTTGGCAAATTTCTCGCCACCAGGGGGAGTTTCTTTGAGAAGACCATAAACGGTATCAATGCAACTCTTGACCCAGGTGGTCTGTTCCTCGGATAGCGCCTGATTTTGGCTGAAAAAGAAACATTCTCTTTGATACCAGAATGACAGTGAAATTGATTATAATACGAAGGAATGATTGAATGACATAATCTGAGGAGTGAGGATCAGAGAGGCAATGAACAATAATATTAATGTGTTAATCCATACTACAAACAAATAAGCAATCGACAAATCACCACATAAAATTTGACCAAGACTAGGTCTATCTGTAAAGAAGTTTTCTATGAGGAAATATAAATTACATGTATTGACGTAATTCTGTTTAGTGGCAACAGTGCAACTTTCTCCGTGCAACCCCTAGCAATGTGCAATCTTGCTCTTCATTCCGCACCGAGTTATGTCTTCAGAAGGGGATGAATGGATGGATGGATGTTTGGGGCTTTACGTCCTATATTTATGCACTTGGTAGGCTAATTAGGACAGGAGGAGGACACTGCAATGAGGCAAAGGATGATTGAAACAGCCATCCAACATAGGCCCAGGTGACCCGGCAAGAGCTGGATTCGAACCCTGGACCCAGCGATTGGTAGTCCAGCACGCTACCACTAGACCAACCCTCCCCCCATCTTTAGAAGGGGATTTGGCTTGTCAAAGGGACTGGTGTAGGCCTATAGGGCAGATAGCAACGATATATTATATGTGTCAAAAAACTTTAGAGGGGATGCCCTTTCTGATGAATTATGGTACTTTAACATGTCAAGAAAACTTTTCTTACTTCTTGTTTTTAGTCTGCATGTTGAGATATTGGAATTGTATGAGCAGCTGGACAAGGAGAAATCGTCGGAAGTTACGGTCGCTCAGTTGGAGATCCAGCAACTGAAATAAGAATTGTAATTTTGTAATTTTGAAAATACTGGTATGAGAAAATGGCACACAGAGCCAAACGCATGCAGCAATTGCGTGTGAGAATAACTACAACTTTAACCAAATTGGCACATGTATGAGTATTTTGTAACGCTTCTATGTTTTGGTTGTTACCTTTTCACTGGTCAAGTATTTTGCGAAGTATGTGTGGGTCTCTGTTTTTGACGGCTGTTTGTGTTTTCTTCTCGAAGACTTCATGTCGTCCAACTGATAGCTGCCGAAGCAGTTGAGCACCTCTGAGATGTACTGAAAATTAGACAAGGCCACAACATTTTAGATCCAGTAATAATAACAAAATGATGGTCATGATGAACATAATTAAGCTAGGAGACCGGAATTTGCTCTTTATTGGCAGGTGTACCATTGCATTGCATCAATCATTTAAAATTACAAATGAAGTTACAACTTGTGGGTAGCTACATTCTGTGGGAACAAACATAGCCTAGGCACTTTTTTCCAATAAAAAATCTCAAGGGTGACTTATCAGTAATCCAATTCTATTCATTGAGAAGGAATTCAGAGAATACCACACTCACATTAGTAAATGCTTTCCATGGAACTTTGTCATAGCACTGATTTGGTTTACGGAAGAAATCTTGGAGGGCCCAGAACTTTTTGTACAGGTTGTAGTCAATCACAAAACCTCTGAAACATTTGGAATAAAAAATTTTTAAAATGTCTTCATGTTGTCTCAACTTGTCTAGCCTTTGCATAAATTTATCGCAACAATTAAGGATGCATCAATAGAGTGAATTCATACTTTAATTAGATAATTAACAAGCATGTAAAAGCCAAGATCTGGTCTTATCAAAATATTTCTTAAAATTTGACGAGCAGGCTTTTCAACAATACACATGACGAGTTGAACCAACACACACATACAGTGCAACCTCCCTATTTCGCGGTGCTTGGGAGACATACTTTGCTTGCCGCGATGTATCAGAGGTCCTCTGTATTTCGAGGTTGACTGCCATGCCACCTAGCGTGAATGTGCATTCAACCAGAACAATGAGTGTGCCTGGACTCATGGACATCTCCACTCAGCAGTAAGAGCCAGTTGGATTGATTGCTCTTGACCGACTGGCAGAACAATTGGTCTTTGCTTAAGTGTCTAAGAAGTATCATAAATGCAATCAGTGTAATTAGTACTTGCAAGGAATTAACTGATGGCAATCAAGGATAATACAACATGTACAATACACTTTGCCCTTGATTGGCTTTAATAGCAGCTGTTACACATTGGTTTTAATAGCAGATGTTAAAATCAAAGTTTTGTGAGCCATATGAAGTAGGCCAATAAAATCTTTAAAAATATGTTATTTAAAGTAACAGGCAAAGAATTAACAACTAATTAGTCAGTGTATCCAAGACTGTAAGAAGCAGGATAAGTCATGTTGCAGAAGGGCTAACTTACAGCAATCAGTCATGTTAATTGAACTTCACACCTCTTGGTTTCACCCTCAGCTCTGGGAGTGTCAATTAAGTTGAAAGCAACACTAAGGGGCTCAATTAGCCATTGATTACAATCATGACAATGCCATTGACTTTTGTCAATGCTAATTTGGTGATCACTAGACAATGCCAATGGAATCTAGATACCAGCAGAAGCAAAGGCAGTCAAGCGCGACACACGCACCGGTAGACGCGATGACGTAAGGGCTATTCCATTTAAAAATCTGGGGGGGGGGGTGGTCAGGTTACATTTTTGACCCCCCCCCATGCATCTAAAGTGAATTAAGTTCGACCCCTCCATGCGTCAACTTCGATATTTTTGGAGACCCTACATGCACCAAATGCGAATTTTTTACCCACCCTACATGCATCAAATCCGAATTTTTTTCGCGCCCCCCCCCACGACAAACATTTTTTTACCCCCTCCCCCCAAAAAAAAATCTCAACCCTACATACATCTGAATTTTTTTAATTTTTAGACCGAAAAAAAAAAAACTCAAATTTTTGAAAGAATCTCCATCAATGTGTTAAATATGTCTTTGGCTGTGCTATACATCAACTTCAGATCCTAGCCTATCTCGGATGGATGATTGGGGCTTCATGTCCTGTACTTTTGCACTTGGTAGGCTAATATTAGCAGGGGAAGGACAGGGCAATGAGGATTTGCATATTAAAGTTGGGTCTTTGCCTATCTCGGACAATGGTCATTGGAAAACTTGCTTCATATTTAACTAAGAGTTCTTTGTCTAGACCTGACAGCTAGATATTCTCTTAACTCGTACAGAATAGTACAGTCTGTTTTACTCTGACTTAAGCAAGGTTTACTGTTCTCTGTGATATGACGGAGGTGAAGCGAGACATTCCAAAATTCTTGAATTTATTCTTATTTTCCAAAAGGCTCTCTGTGATGGAGGCGGAGGCAGTTCTCTATGATATGATGAAGGAGGGAGTCAAATCCTCTAAAATTCTTGAAATTCATATTTATTTTTAGAAGGGACTCCATTTATCTTGTGGCAATCTACCCTGCAGCTTTAGTTGACCAACATACTAATAACCACCTCAAAAAAAGAGGGATGGATTGATAATAATATGTCACTGATCAGTCCATTAGCAATGAAAATGTCTTTTAGGTAAGACTAAAGAATTATTTGATCTGGTGCGAAAGTTTTAAATTGCACTTCAGGATAAGTTGGATAACAATTCAGATATGACAGTCCAGTATGATTTTGACACTTCAATAACAATCACACTCTTTCGCTTTGGTTAGTTGATCTAAATTGGATTGGATAATTGGGTGACACTGGGTGGACTAGAACAGAGGGCCATTATTTAAAATTCTGAACTTCCTTCAATGATGATTGCCTGCACAATCTTTGGAGTGACTGTTACTGGCCAGCAGCATTTAACAACTAACATAATAGTTAAAGTTTTAATAAAACAACTAAAATATTGGCAGTTACAATATTCACAAAATTAGATCATTTTGAGAGTGTGTGGTGCATATTCTCAATGATGAAGTGAATTTACGACATAGACAAGATTGCATTATATATTTCAGGGAATTTTGAGGAATTTCTAACCAACTAAACCATTTTGTATGTGTTATTCTAAAGGCCAGTCTTGAAAATATTCCTTTTGGGGGTTATCTACCTAATGACTGAAAAACATACTGATGAAAAAAATTTTGCCACTGCCACTGATTTTTTTCTCATGTTACTCAAATCTTTCGACAAAAAATTGTCACAATAAATATGGAAATTTAAGTAAATCTAATTACTGGGATAATTTTGACATAATATTGCTTTGATCTCATTGCAGGTATGAGACTGGGTGACCAGAAAAATATTCTGCGAAATGAAGTTAATTATTTGTCAAATTTCCAGTGAAAGAGATTGAAATTAATTGATAAATATTACTGTCTCACAATAAAAGCAAGTGTTTTTCATGGTAATTCTTGAAGTCATGAAACTGCCTCTATAGTCAAGTTACCAAGCGCTCAAGTCAAGTCATGATGCCTGAACCCAGTGACTCCGGCCTCCACACTGCCCCACACTAGGCTACAGTGAAGCACTTATTCAGCTTAAAAGTATCTTTGTGAATAAATAAACAAAAATTTCTTTTTAAGTTTTGTCAAGGCTATGTTAGTTTTTATCCTTAGTCGGAGGTTCGCCTGACAAACAGGCGGAATATCACCTAGAAGAAGAAGAAGAAGGCTAGGTGGAGCTAAAAGCACGGTGGCCCTCTGGTGTGGAATGAGTGAAACTTGGATCTGTAGGTAAATCTGACATGGCCAACGCAATAATTAGATCCGCGACCTGTCAAATTTCGTCTGAACTTCTCTGAAGAAGATGGTTTATTTAATTTCTTGCAGCATGTATGTATTAATTAGGTGTCTGGAGGGTCGGAGGACCCCCTACATACATCTAAATCGAATTTTTCGGGTCCCCTACGTACATCTAAATCGATTTGTTTGCTACCCCACCATACATCTGAAGTGAATTTTCGCCGACCCCCCCATCCATCTTACGAAAAATAAATCAACCCGACCACCCCCCCCCCAGAGTTTTAAATGGAATAGCCCTAATTCCAGGCCCTTTGGAGTGGCTGGCTGACTAATTGGGGGACATAGGGGCATCGCGAATAAGAGAGGTTCGCGATATAGAGAGGCGCGATATAGGGAGGCTGCACTGTACATCTATCAGTCAGAAAAACATGACCACGTCAATGAGCCAACAATCAAAATGCACATGACACTACTAGAACGAAAACAAACTGCCTTGTTATCATCCTATGTCAAAGATTTTTATTTTTAAAAACTTACCCAGTGCTAGTAGTTGTCTCTTTCATCTCTCCTTCCTCCATGTCAGTTATCTCTTCTTTCTCATCCGTACTCTGAAATATTATATCACATTATTTCTCACTGTAGCCTTATTATATCTTTTTTTTGTAGAGTACCTGTTCCAGCCATATTTGCTGCTCACAGGGGGGTTGTGGAGTCTTTAATTGATCTTATAACATAAAATTACCAAAGCAGATGTATAAATAATCATTCTTTCCTCTCCGCGAATGAGTTTGAAGACCAACATCTCAATATTATTATTAAGAAGGTGCTTGTTAATTAAGTCGTAGCCAAGAAATTGATACGTTTGTATGAAATGCTTTGATTTTTTTTTACTCACCTGTTTCCTGAGAATTTCATAAGCTTCCTTGTTAGTGTTATAGGCCGTGACATTCTCCAAATTAAACTGACTAGCAAGATTCAAGGCTGAAAAAAGAAGAGAAAAGATATAAGCACAATACTGGACATGCAGTTTCAAATTTTCTTCAAAGCAAATAATTTGACACTTGCTAAGTAGGCTAAGTATACTCTATAACAAGAGCAGAGTTGCTAAAAGACGTTTGAAATATATATCTCAGACTGACATGCCAGTCATATTCTTTCCTTTGTTAATCATAATAAAGGATAACTTATTTATTCTCGATGATACGCAAGTTTCATGAGTGCCGAATGGGGAAATTCAGCCTTTTTTTGGAAACAAGTTGTAATGAAGGTCAAGTTAGATGGAGTATTTAATGTCCGTGTCAAGCAGATCTGTCTGAGACCAAAAGCAGTGTATGAGAGCATGGGCTTTAAATAGCGTTTTTAGAAGCAACACCTCCAGTAAAACGCTGCCACTTCCTCCCTTACACTTGCAAAAGTGCTGGCTGCTCAATGCTCATAGCCTGGTTAGCAGCAACTGTTAATCCTTATAATATATTAATAATGAGGCTTACCGGATTTCTCATCTATTGGAAAAAGTCTTGCAAGGAACAGTTGGATACGACCGCTGAACAAAGGATTCTGTGATTTTGACAATCTTCGCAGTAAATCTGAAAGACAAGCAATGGACAATGCCTCAAAAACCACTTTATAGAAGTTAGTAAGGAAAATTTGTGATTTCAAATACGAAATTTCAATTTTTACCGTTGCACATCCTGAGCAAATAATTTTTCCCTGCGAGATGGAAGGTTTCCTAGAAAATAAACAATTGACCAATTATTGAAATTTCTTTTACATTAATTATCGTATTTTCTGGAAAGCGCCCAGTGGGCAGATGTAAAGATGAGATGCGCGACAATTCATTCACTATCTAGCTCTGCAATGCTGTATGCAGTCAGAATCCACCAGGGGCAGCACAAGGAGGTCAAGTACAAGCAGAAAATGTGCCTTAATTAGGGGCTGACCAGACAATAGTTGGGGGGGGGCCACGGACTTCACCCTGGGACGAACTTTTTTTAATTTGCGGCGCGTAGACGAACAATTTTTTTCGCATGCACACTTGCAACAAACTTTTTTATCGGAATTTTAACATTTATACGGTACCCTATAGCTACAAGTGGAAAATTTTTTTTTCCCATGTGCTAAACAAATTTTTTTTTCAGTGTCAAGTTGGAAACAATCTTTTTTTTTACCCAAATGTCCATAGCTCCCCCCCACCAAAGATCATCTGGTCGGCCCCTTAAGCTCCATCAGAATATTACTTCACTACTAAGATACCTTTCCTGCAATTTTTAGACCTACTCATCATCATTTTACTAAAAACATTTTACATTACAGTACTGTTGATCGTGAAGAATATTTTTTATCGGAAAAACAATCATTTCTGACATACCATAGACATTAGACAACAGAGAAGATTGTGAGAGCTTTTAAAATACTGTTCGTTAAAAGATGAGAATTATATTACTCACAGACTTCCACATGTCCACCCTGGCCTCAATGTAAGAGAAAATGTCTCCGCATTTATCCAGAGTCATGCTGTCCAGGAGATCAGAGAGCATCTGGAAAGGCGTGGACGCAGAGCACAACTCTGAAAGAACAACAGCATTTGTATAGCAAAACTTTTGAAAAGCCACATAAAACTAACTTTACCTTTATTTCACATATGGATGGATGGATGATTGGGGCTTTACGTCCTGTATTTTTGCACTTGTAAGCTAATTAGGACAGGAGGAGGACATGGCAATGAGGTGAAAGATGACTGAAACAGCGGTCCAACATAGGTGACCCGGCAAGAGCTGGACTTTGAACCCTGGACCCAGCGATTGGCAGCCCAGCATGCTACTGCTAGACCAACTCTCCCCCCACAGCAGTTTTTTCAAGTATAATATCTGTTATCCAACAGTGACAGGATTGGCCTATTGACAGCTGTTCACATCTTTTCTACCAATTTTTCATTTTATTCAGTCTGGAGAAAACACAACGTTGGATACTATATTTGAGCTAAGATTGGTTGATATAAATATTATTGTAGAAACTTTGTCCATTTACATAAATATTTACCTTGAACAGTTGCACTCGTGGCAAGTGTCACCAATTTTGTGTAAACTTCGCATTCTGCATCATTGGCCTGAAAGAGACCCCAAGATACCAAGTAATTGGAATTGGAAGATGAAGTACATTGTATCTAATTGTCAAAACTTTTCACCAAAGGGAAATAACAGATCTGATTAATAACTGGTAACAATGTTTAATCTCTGTAGAAGACACTTCTGATTCTCACATATCGAGGTTGAACTTTATAATCAAAGTTTATATGTGTATATCAGAAATTATTATTATTACTTTAATACAAGGGCATTCAAGAGTAATTAATGACCATTGGTCCAAATTTATTACAAATTTTTTCAATTTCAATTACATTGACACTAAAGCCGTCTAAATCATTCCTCCGGTGAGTTCTTATGAAAATGTATGTATTCAAGTCAAAAAAATCTTGCATTTACAATACATATCTTGTAAAATATACTTACAATCTGTTTGTACAGAGAATCTCTAAACGCTTGGTCCAGTGCACACTTTTTCTCCGTATCACTGCAAAAAGAAATTTGTAAAATATAATAAATAATTTTCAGCTCTGGGAAGAAGAAAATGAAAATGCAACATTGTCCGAGGGCTGTCAATAACATTTCCCTAAAATATAAAACTCGTACCCATACTCGAGGGAGTTCCACAATTCCTGGATTGGATCATTGCCAGACTCAGACAGGGCTTCTTCTATTTTTTGCTGAAAAGAACATGAAATTATCATTAAAGAACTAGGTTTTAAATCTAAAATACATGTGAAATCAAAGGGGGGCGGGTACTCTCGATACACACTGGCCCCTAAAGAGACCGTGCAGTTGATGGGGGGGGGGGGGGAGGGCATTTTTGGGCCATATAATCCCCTCCCCCACTTGTGGTCCAAGAATATAAAATGCCTCTTTCCCCTTGTAATTTCTGAAGACCAATCTAGAGTCCACGATCATGGTCACATTATGACCCCCCCCCCACTTTTCAAAGCGTTCCAACGCCTCTGCGGGTCCGCTAGAGATAGATGGTAGATATGGTAGGGGCAGCCCTCTAAGCCCAGTTCTGGGTGCTCATGAGGGTTGATTGATGAGATGGGAGAGAGAGCGGGAGTCCTCAACATGTTATACACATTTACCCAATGTGAGGGATTTTTACTTGCCCAGCATAGACAGTGTTAGACACTGATACAAGGGGCCACCAATTTAACGTCTCATCCGAACGATATCCAGCTATGCAGCTGGGATTTTGCTCATGAAGGTACGATGAAAATTTTGGGTTTCCCACCCGGGGTTTGGACCCATGGCCATGCAGGCAAAGACCTTCAGCGGAGCAGGCAGGCAACTTGGCCACCCAGATTAGTTGGTGCCTTTAAAAAATAGCATATTATCGGGTATATGACTTGCTATTGCAGCTAACCACATCTAATATTGGCTGACAACTTATTGTAAAATATTACAGGCTGACAACTTATTGTAAAATGTAAATGCCATTAAAATGTGTATTGAAGGAAAAAGGCAAAAACTTGTATTATCGCTCACTCTGCACGTTGAGCCTAGTTCAAGACATTTCAAGACAACCGACATCCACAAATTTGTGACAAGAGTGTTCAGTGCACATAAGCTACAACCTTACCCCAAATCTGTCCCTGTCTAGCACAAAATCAAACGATTTTGAAGCCATTTTCGGGAGACGAACCGGCTTCTTCAACAACAGAACGTTTTCAGTTTTCGGAAGTGAAGAGTACTTGCTTGTTTGACGTTGGCAAAATGAGGCTTGGCTGAAGTCACAACCCTCTCCAAAAAACTTCATAAAGAAGTGGATCACTCAGACAGCTAAAGCTCAGGAGGCATTTGTAAGTTTAACAATACCAGCATGCTCTTGTTTATCTTGTCAAACAGTTAAATTGGACCAATTTTAAAACTTAAAAGTGATAAAAACCAAAGACACTATAAGTGTCTGTGATAAAAACTTGTGAGTTCATTGATTATCATTGATCATACTATGTTGTTAGGGCCTCAGTTAGCCGGTCAGGCTAAACTTTTAAGGTGGTAAATGCAGTTTACCTGGTAACTATGGCATGGATGTCTCAGGATGACATCTGGCTAAAAAAAAGTTTTAAACAACTGGTACTAGAATGTTTTCGGCTTGCCACAGTAGCAGGGGAGAGCGGGGCACAGTGAGACACTTTTTTAATTTCGAGTGTTCCAAAATGTCGGCAGTTAACAGTAAAATGGGTTCAGGCCCACTTTATAGATAATTAAGTTGGTATATTGTCCCGTAGTTACCTAACTTTCAGGTTTGGAGGAACTTCCTTAGGCCTACATCCATGCCGGTCAAGTGTCTCACTGTGCCCCGCCCACGGGGCACGGTGAGACAGCAAGGGCTCATCTTGTTACTATGACAGCCGACCCTCTGTCAATTGTTCTACAAAAACTACTACACCGTAGTAAAACCAGCTGGCTAGGTGATTTTTTTAGGCTCTTTTTTGGGCATGTTTGGAAGATTCATTGCTCAGGATGCTTACTTAATTGGCCGCACCTATTACATACTACATGTAGTCACAATTCTTCTCTGATGCTTCCTTTTGGATATGGCTCACTTTTTAAAATCAGAGGTTTATGGCAGGAATTTTTCTTTTAATTGCGAATAGTGAGCTGGACATTGCATGATGTACCTATAGAAACCTTCAGTTTTGATAAGCTATAATGCTATAGGCCTACTGTTCTTAGTTTTTGTAAACCCACTGTAGACTACAGACATACTACTCTCAGACATTTTCAATAAAAAGACGCTCCAAAATAGTTATAGTAACTGCCATTTTTTCTGTGTTAAAAGCACACCCCTTAATAAAGCCCGCCCGACTCCATAAAGAACCAATTTTGAATTTAAAAATCCATCAAAATCTGACTTTTTCCTGAGTTCTAATGCAAAAGACTATAAATTGCCCATGTTGCCATTGCATCTGCCCACCGGTTGTTTAATGCAAACAATAGGGTATTTTCTTACTATGTTATTGCTACAATTTAACTATTAGGGATTAATTTTTAAAACATGTTTAATGAATGATATCTTGACTTTTCAACATGGACAATAATTATTACATTTGAATTGTATAAATTTATGAATTTGGCGAGTTTGTGCCCTGGCGAGTTTTTGCTCTGGTGGGATGTCACCTGGTGAGTTTTTCCTCTGGCGAGTTGACCTATGACCTACATGCACATCCAAGGGCCACACTGCAGCATGTTACAACAGTTTACCCTCGAGTCATTTGTTGGGGAATAGTATCCCCATTGAAGTCATCAGAGCCCCAAGCCCAGAATCATTCAGATCAACCTGACCGAGCACATCACACCACTCGCTTGGCAGAAGGTGAACAACACCTGGTCATTGTGCTACTAAGGCAGCTCTACCTTTTTTTTAATGTTTTTTTTAAAACCAGCACCATCACAGATTTTTATTGTCACCGGCAATGATATGGATCAATAAGTAAGTCTCTCAGTTTTTTAATTATCAAATTCATGTTGAATTATCAAATTCTAAGTTAGCTTTTATGATGTGGATAATTTTACTCTAAAGCAACTCTGGCTGTTTCTAATTATTGTTCTTTATACTTTAGAACTGCTGCTGTTTTTCAGAACTATAGAACATTTTCGGGTCTTGTGACATCATAGTATGTCATCTAAAGCAGTTTAGAAGTTTAGACTCTGTTGTCGTCCTTTGCAATGAATTGTGACAACTTGAGGCACTGAGACCTAGAAAATTCAAGGTTTTGTCGAATCTTCTGGCACTTGGCAACACCTTTTGAAGAGGATGTCACAAACAAATATGTGAAAGACACCAACTTGGGCAATTTCAACCCAAAACCAACGAAATGCAATAAAAATGCTTAAAGAGATCAAGGGAACCAATTTCATTTTCCATGAACTCAAAAAAATGGGACTCTAATGGACTTAATGCAAAATAGTTTTCTGGCTTGATTTGCATGTTTGTGATTTTTTTTATTTTGAAGCAGTCTCACTAAATGTGGCTTGACACAGCTGATTCTTTATAATGCTTTTCAGTCAAACTTTCCAGACCCTAGATCTGGATATTCAGTCACATCAATGCGAAACTTCATGGCCATACTTTAATTAGAAGGTAGTTTCTAAGCTGTGTGTTAAAAGGTGTGCTTTTTAAAGTGTGAGCTGTTTAGTAAGATAGACTTCACAATTATGATGTACGCTTGCAGGCTACAACTTTTCACTTCTGGTGCTCTATTTCACATCCTCGCTCACATGTATTTCTGAAGCAGCCCGGCTCAGTCCTGCTGTGTTCTGCTGAGCGCGGACCTGACAGGAAGCAGCGCGGACCTGGAAAGCAGCAGTCCTGCTGCCCTAGAACTTAGAAGCCAATTTGATATCCAATTCGACTTGAATTTTGTCAGTCTGCAGCCTCGCTCGCTTGCCTGCTTCCGTAGCTGACTGTGTTCAGTCAGGATGAACCATTCAGTTGAAAAGTTGTAATGCTCTTCTGAGATCATACATTATGTTTCTTAAGAGAGGTTTTGCAAAATATTTTTGCAAACCGCTACCAATTTCAATCCTTAACTGCATCTGAATAGTTGAAAAATCATTAAGCATTTATAAGTGATTTGAATGTCATCATGATTCCTGTGCAATTCTGCCTGATGTTCAGGTAGACACAGTCTTGTCTGTGAGAAATGATATGGGTTAAACTCACAAAATATTGAAAATGTCCCAAATTTTAGCATGTGGATAGCAGAAGAGAGCTTCATGTATTTGTACAGTTTGTTGAGGGCTTATCATGAGCAATTGGCTTGCAACATTACTTTTTTCAACAGGTGCATGTGTCTCGCTTTCACTGATGATCACAAATAGTCCGATGAAATTGTCAGGAGCATAATTATTATACCTAGAATTAGCCTTGGTGAGGGGAGTGGAGCAAATGTGACATTTGCATGAAAATCATCTGCAGTATTTATTAATTTCTTATCTGTCCCTTGCTAATTTTGGGCATGAGAACAGTGATTATATATATGGTGAGGCATGGGGCGGGGGGGGGGGCATGGCCCATTGGGCCAACTTCCTGTATACCAATGAAAACTATTTTATGATCGACCTATACAGTGGCGTATTAGGGGGGGCCATGGCACCATGCCCCCCCCCCTTGGGCCCAAAATTAACATGGAAGAGATAGGAAACGCCGCGGAGCGCCCTGTATTAACCCTATGTAATGGCCCCCCTCAGGCCATTTCTAGATACGCCCCTGGACCTATACATATCACGTATAGCTTATGGGCAGTATCTTATAATTATGTGCTATGAGATTTTGTAAGTAGACAGTCATGAATTATTCACTTTTGCAAGTAGGCCTCCCAGGTGTTGGCTCAGAAGCCAAAGATATTATATTGTATATTGATCAATTCTGTTCTTTGGCCTTTTGAATTATATTTAGATTTGTCGATCAATTATGACTGACTTACTGTCACTTAATGTTGAAAGGAGCTCATGCAATCACAGGCCAAGTCACAAACATATCCTGAAATGCATACATGACCATGTAAACCGAAGGACAAAAGTAAGTTATCACTTTTCAATTTGTAATAATTTAAAGAAAAAAATTCTTCAAGTTATTTGTGGTGCCTTTCATGTTTTAGGCATCAACAACGACCAATTAGTCATGTTTACATATTCTTGTCATGGGTCATTGCCTCTGCTCTGGCACAGGTCATGAAATGCAGTAATTAGGCTAATCCTAAAGATCAGTTGCCCTTAATTGCACAAAATGCACTCAGAAAAGGTCCTTGATCTTTCCTGAGTTGGGATACGCCAACAGACTGCCATTGGGGACTCTCCATTGAGCAATGAGGCCCAGCAGTTGGGAAGCTGGTGGCTGGCATGTCCCAGTATGAGGTTGCACGTCAGAGGGGCTGCTCCCAGCCAGCAATCAGCAAGCTCATGGCCTAGTTTGGTCTAACAGGGTGAATCAAGGACTTTCTGAAGCCAGGAAGACCTGCAGTCATTGAAGACATGCGCAACATCCATCGGAATCTGGGTGACCATTGCAAGACCGTTTCAAGACTGCCACATCCAGTGGGACCACAGCTGCTGAAATTCCAGGCACTCACAACCCAAGAGTGAGTGCCAAAACAGTTATGAGATGGCTCACCCAGCACTGTAAGCAGGCCTTTCAACCAGAATTCCATGCTAAATGCCTGTTTTCACAGATCTGTGAACTCTGTTTTCTGACTTGCTGATGTTTATTCATTATTGCAGTGAAATGGGTCACCCTAGACCGTGTTTAATATGATTTGTTGAAAAACTACAGAATAACTAACTGTTTTCATGTGCCATCCAGGTATTTTTCCTCCAGGACTAAATACCACAGTCTTCTAAAGAGGCGATAACTTGTTTTTGTCCTTCAGTTTACATCATGGTTTTATGGTGGTCATTAGGCTAATCTAATGACATAATTTTGTAATGAATCAGCTGCGGGAGGGGGCTTTCAAAACTGAATGACGAAGGCTTCTCTCACTGTATCAACGTGTCCTGTGTTTCTTTCATCTCTGGGCTGGTTGTAAGGGCAGAATATGAAGCTATAGATCCTTTGTGCAAGCCCCTCAAACTTTTATTGGTAACAACGACAAGTCTTATGGTTCTTCTAGCTGTGACTCATGTCCCTTAAATACATTAATGAGTACATTTGTTTATCATGATTATGGTGATCTGAGTGATCTTGATCCTTCTGTACTGATCCTGTGATGGAGAAGGATTCATGGATCAGTGAAAAGGACTTGCAGGTGCTGGAGAACATTCCTCCTTTAGCTCCTTTCGGGGTTGGGGTTGGTAACCCTTGGTCTCAAGGCGTGGGATGATCATTGGCACTTCCTGGGTCATCGACGCATCTTGCCAAGTTGGAAATTGTTTCTTGAGAGTGCAATGGTGCCTTCTAATGGCAGTTGGACGGCTGTTTCAATCATCCTGCGCCTCATTGCCGTGTCCTCCCCCTGTCCTAGTTAGCCTACCAAGTGCATAAATACAGGATGTAAAGCCCCATTCATCCATCCATCCATCCTTGTAATGGCATGCTGGTTCATGTGAGCCTGCCCCATCCCAACTGCAATGACTCGCTGCTGAGCTGTCAGACGTGGCATTTCCTTGATTTTAGGGCATTTTTAATCCCAAGACTTTAGAGAATCACAGGGAATCAGTTTCATTAAATTTGGATCTATCAAACTTAAGGATTTCATGGAATACACTCTTAGACCTTATCCCCTGATAAAAAATCACTGGACCTTATCAGATTTGATAACTTTATTATGCTGTTCAGTTTTCAATATTATACTCAGGATGTGAAAAAATTTGAATTTCCAGGCAATTTCATAAAGTATCACAGGCACACTCCTGTATTAGTCAATTGATGTTCAGTATAATTTCAAACAGACTATACATTGAGTCGAGGTGACTGCCTGTGAAAGTATGAAAAATTTCAAACGAATGGTCGTCAATCAAGCGACTGCTTCCAAGTAAAAAATTTTGATCTTTCTTCAAAAATTTCCAGTGATATTTGGAAATTTCCAGGCAATGACATGGCCGAATTCCCCATTTTTTCAGGCATGATTATGCTTTTATGTCAAGCAGTAAGACTTTAGTTATAACTATTCAATGTTTTTTCTCAGGTGTATGCAACTGAAAGGTCAAATGCGCAATAAGGTTCTGAACTTCTGAGTTATACGCAAAAAGGTTTGTAGTTAGCATGGTTCATGGTAATGTTTAATGTTGTTTGTAGTTATTAGAGAATCAAAAACTTTAGCTATAGCCATGATTATTTATTTACAAATATTTTTTTATACTTTGTAGCTAATTTTTGAAAATGCTTATTAATCTTTGGTTGAGGTTTTCAGTTTTGTGTTTTATTATTTGCATGTTGTTGCTATAGACTGGAATGAGGTGCTCCTGCCTTGACCGCTTTAGTATTAAAAAAAAAAGAAAGTCTTATTTAATTATTATATTTTATTGCTGTATGGATCTGAAAGGATGTGGCCTCATGATAAATTGTTAATTGATAATTGTTGAATCAGTTTTGATAAATTGACAGCTTTTGAAAGGTGAATGACTATTTTGAAATTTATTAAAAATGTGTGTTTGCACAGATGTGAGATGTGGTAACTAACTGCTCTTTATATTAGATTTCGTGCACACCACAGTTTCTTTAGTTTTTCAGTTGGTGTATGCACCTTTTGTTATAGATAAAGCTTTATCGAATTCCCAAAGCAAGTGAAAGCAGCTGATGTCTGGCATAATTTAAGTGATGAAGAACTTGAATACTGTACATGTATAAAGCTAAAACAAAGCTGTAGTAATAATGGCAAAAAAAACTTGATCCTCATCGGTTAATGTGGAAATTTAGTCACCTTTGGCTTTGATGTGTCTTGAAGAGGAGCATATTTTCCTGAATGAAAACTTCACCCTCTTATAACTGTCTCTCTTGTTGGTGAATATATCTTTGATGTGAATACTGTCCTCAAACTGACCAAAGCTCCTGACTCTTTGAACTCCATCAAAATGTTGTAATTTGACTCTTCGATTCGAACTCCCACCGACTCTTTTTGAATCCTTCGGCTCCAGATTTATAAAGTTGTAAATTTGGCAATATAGAATTTGTTATATGATTGATCTGATTAAGCTAACATAGGTAATAATCTGACTGTTTGTTTGTAATCTTAATCCTCAACTGGGCGTTAACATGCAAAATTGGCAGTTAGATGCCAGCTTTTCTGATGGTAAAAGTGTTATGGTTTGGTCTAAATGCAGTTAAAGCAGTATAAATATGCAGTTTATATGAAGATTTTGACTTCAAATGGCAATTTTAAAAACTATCAAATTACCGATGCTTTATATGAAAAAAACTTGGAAGTCAATAATATATATTTTGAAAGGCAAATTTCAGCATGTGCTGAATTTACTGATGGTGCATGTAATTATCATACATGTATATAATACATTTGCTGCTGGTATAGTTTAATCTACAGAAGTACTTAACTCTCACAAATGGCCCGTGCTTTAAGAAAAATTTAATGTATCTACTATTTACTGTGATCAAGTTCTTATATTAATCAGCAAACAATGGTGGCTGTACAACTGCACAGTGCACATGGACAGCTGAAAATTAAAAAAAAACTTCAGTTGATTGTTTATTGATGCACTGCAATGACGCATATTTAATGAAAACTGTGTCAACATTGCCATTTAAATTGCAGAATGAACAGCCAGCGAGTCTATTCATCGCCGACCCTGGACAGCACCAGTCGCAGGGACTACTTCCTGAAAATGGGGGAGAATCGGCAGGTGAATATTGAGGTGCCGCCTGCTACGGAATCTGGCAAAAAAGAAGAAAATGAAAATGAAGTTCAAATCAAAATCTGGTGCTTTGATTTGTCACATATGTCAACTTCATTTCAGTTTTTAGCCTGCTCTGGAGGAGTCTTTGTCTTCTACTTAATCTACGGATACTTCCAGGTTTGTTCACTCTGTCCTCTTACTCTTTTACCTTCTATTTATGGGCTAAGATCTGAAAGCTGAAGCTATGGTTGTGGTCAGTATAACTATGTATATTACATTTCATTCTTTTTGTCTATTTCTTTATTGAACTCTCTCTGAATCGCAGTATTTGATTATCTTCTTTTTTGGAACTCTGCTTAAATGACAATTTCTTTCAATGATATGTATACTATTAAGAACATAATGATGTCAGCACTTGGGAACACCGTGGTTTGTATGTATTGTGTAAACACTTATTAGAAATATTATAAATATATGGGTCAAGCCACAAAGGCGCTGCTCCAAAGCTGAAAACAGCTGTCAAAAAGTAATCTTGTAATTTTGATACGAAATTGTGAAATATATGCTCTGCAAACATGTACCCATACTAAAAATATGATAACAAAGGCTTAAACCTTCCACTTTTTTAGGAATAGCCATACAAATGGGAAATTGAAAAAACGTAACATTTTCACATTTTTACATATTTAACTTTCCAGGTGCCTATTATCTTCAAAATTAAATGCTTAGAATAAAATATAACACCACTTGGTCACCTTATAAGTGTTTTGAAAGCTCTCCATACACACATATTTAATATTGTAATGATTCAAAATTTTAAAAACGTAACAGGACAATTAAGAGTTTTGAGCACTGTAGCTGTAGAAATAATGATGAGATGTTAACTCTTCAGTTACTTATTACACATAGAACGTACATAGGTATTTTCTATGCAATTTTTGTAGGTACAACTACCTTTTTATAGCCACTACAAAGAATTCAAAATTCAAACCAAACATACAGTAACAGGACAGTAACAGGACAGTAATTAACTGTGCAGTAACAGGACAGTAATTAACTGTGCAGTAACAGGACAGTAACAGGACAGCAACAGGACAGTAACAGGACACATTCGGATGTCTTTAAAACCCGGGAGGTTGAAGAATTTTAATAATTCAGCCATGCAATGGTTCAAAATATGTACCATGCGCCTTATGCAATCTATATCTGAGTTATATTGCTTATATTTCGTGTTATTTTTGACCAATTGAAGGAAAATAATAAACAGTAACAGGACATCGGTGTAACAGGACATATATGGGTAACAGGACATGTAACAGGACAGGCATGTATTAATGGTTGCCTGTGAGCAGTTAACCATAGTGGAAATGTGTATCTGTGTTTCTAGCATCTGTACGAAGCATTACAGTCAAGTACCCCTAATTGGTTGTAGTTTGACAGGACAGAAATTGCTGTTGTCCTGTTACTGTCCTGTTACTGTGTTTTAATACAAAATACTCCATCAAATATTGCCAACTTTTTCAAGAGTTACTTTACAATCGAGCTGCAATCTAACAAATCTGTTAGGTACGATTTAGTTCAAAGTTTCTTAAGTCATAGGGTAACTGTAACACCCATCAAAGTTGTTAAAATGCTTTGTGACTGTTAAAAACATAACAGGACATGTCCTTGTTACCTTAAACAAACGGGACAAAAAGTGGCTGTCCTGTTACATTTTTGGCTGGAGAATTCTCCAGCCTTTTTAATAATGGGTTTTGGGGGTGTGGTCGATATTTGGAGGTGTGGCGCATAATGACAGGTATGCATTTTTGGCCATCATGCGTTAAGTTTGTGTTTGTGGTAATTGCTGGTTAGAAGCAATCTCAGTTGGCTAATTTGACAGCATTAGGCAAGGTTTAATGGGTTGACAGTTGTTCGGGTGAAACTGTGGCATTACTTGAAAATTTTTAATTTTTGGGGGTGTGGCCATTCAGAGCCAATGAGAATGAGGGACTTGGTGGGATGGGCCATTTCAGCCAATAGGGTGACATGTAGTATGAAAGGCCTGGGAGGGGGATGGACACATCCAGGGGGGTACTTGCAGAAATTAAATTGTTTTTTTCTGCTGGGCATATTGCTAGGCTTGGGTCACCTGGGGAGGTATTAAATTTTATAATCTATACAAGGCGCGGGGGGGGAGGGGTCATAGCCGGGGGGGTACTTGCAGAAATTTTTATTTTTGCTAGTTATATTTCTAGGCTGGGGGTCACCTCGTACGCGCAAAAAAAAAATTAGTTTTTTTCGGCTAGTTATATTGCCAGGCTTGGGTCACCTCGGGGGCGTTATTAAATTTTATATTCTATGCTAGGTCCAAGGGGGGGAGGACATTGCCGGGGGTAAATTATTTTTTTTGTTAGTTATTCTAGGCTAGGGGTCACCTCCGAGGGAGGTCATCTCGGGGGGGGTACTCGCAAAAAAAAAAGTTTTTTCTGCTAGTTATAATGCCAGGCTTGGGTCACCTCGGGGGAGGTATTAAATTTTATATTCTATGTAAGGCCCGAGGAGGGGGAGGACATTTCCAGGGGGGTACTTGCAGAAAATTTTTTTTTTGCTAGTTATATTTCTAGGGGTCACCTCGGAGGGAGGTAATTTTAGAATTTTAGATTTTACAAGTCCCGAGGGGGTCACCTCAGGGGGGGTACTCGCAAAAAAAAGATAGTTTTTTCTGCTAGTTATATTGCTAGGCTGGGGTCACCTCGGGGGAAGTATTAATTTGATATTCTATACAAGGCCCGAGGGGGTCACATCCAGGGGGGTGCTTGCAGAAATTTTGTTTTTGCTAGTGTTATATTGCTAGGCCGGGGTCACCTCGGGGGAGTTTTTAATTTTATGTTCTATACAAGGCCCGGGGGGGGGGGGTCACATCCGGGGGAGCTTGCAGAAATTTTTTATTTTTGCTAGTTATATTTACCTCGGAGGGAGGCAATTTTAATTTTAAAATTATGGATTTTACAAGTCCTGAGGGGGTCACCTCAGGGGGGGTACTCGCATAAATTTTTTTTTTTTTCTGCTAGATAGGCTTGGTCACCTGGGGGGAGATATTAAATTTTATATTCTATACAAGGCCCGGGGGGTCAAGTCTGGGGGGGTGTACTTGCAGAAATTTTTATTTTTGCTAGTTATATTTCTAGGCTGGGGGTCACCTCAGAAGGAGGTAATTTTAAAATTTTAGATTTTACAATTTTTTTTGCTAGTTATATGTTAGGGGGTGAAGGCAGAAGAATGACCAATTAGGTGTGCACCTGCTGTAACTAGTAAAAAAAAACATTTTATCGAGTAGCCTACCTGTCGAGACAACTGAGATAGCGGCATTTTAGCAGCCATCTTTCTTCATTCCTGGACAGCCAAATTTGACCTTAATATTTCACTAAAGAGTTATAAAATTTGGTTCATGTCACTACTATATATATATGTAGTACCCTGGTCCCCCTTTGACCTTTCCAAACTTTATATATATAGTAGTCATGTCTACGCCTGTAGGTACTGATTGGGAACATGACAATAAATTCAAGATGTAGGCCATTTTGGCAGCCATCTTTCGTCATTCTTGAACTGTCCTTTTGTGACCTTAATATTCCGCTTGTTTTAGAGTTATGAAATTTGGTACAAGTATTCCACATTATGAATTTGTCGGCCTATAACTCTATATGGGCAACGACTCTGTTAGACACTAGTGTCTGCTGTCACCTTCTACTCGAACACTTGCGCAATGCTCACTGCAGCAAGTTGCACCTATACTTCATTGCTATACCCTCACGTCAAGAGAATCTAGTTCGCGCAGACATCACCGTACTATACCTCAAGCTCCAGTTCCACTGTTCCTACACTCATATTTTTTGCCTCAGACGCTCTCCCATGCTGCAAATCACACCTTCTACTTTCCCATAAGATTAACCAGCCATTGTATCCGAGGATGCTTGTTAGCTTTTCAGGGGCGTAACATGAGAGTAACAAGGACAAAAAAGGACAAATGCCCCTTTTTCTTCATGCCCTGGCCTTAATTGTTGTTCCCCATACTTACAAATTGGCATATTTATGATTTCATCATTCTTCTGCACTCTTGTGAAATAAAAACTATCATAACAGTCTTTCAAAATGTAAAAGGACAGGGGGTAGAATTATGGGCGTGTAACAGGGACACATAAGGACATTATGCAAAATCTGTTTTTTTCCTATTTCTGCTTCAAAATATCCTCAAAACTGGATTGTATTCTGTAAGCATCAATTAGGCCGACATATGTACACTGTTTTGAGTTAAATATTACTGTAAAATGAAAAGTTATCACAATATAATGGCGAGTAACGAAAAACAGTAAAAAATGTTACTCTGGAAGATTTACTTATATCTCATCAAATAAGAGGTTCCAAGGAGTTCACTGTGCATGAAATAAAAATTCAAGACATGGGTTATCATTTTAAACTTTAAAAATGGACAAAGAAAGAATTTCCTTCAGCCAGTAAAGTCATCTTTAGGCCATGTAATGCCACAAGTGCCAAAAAACGTCATTTTGGCCTGTTTTCAGGACTAAAAAGTGGTACAGCTTCTTTATTTTGTGTGGTATTCACCTCAAATTTTCACACAATTTTTTTCTAATATGTATAGTTCAGTATGGCATTCATTGAGATTGCCTCAATTAAAGTCCCTTCTAGCCAGCCACCTCTGAACTTAGAGGACATGTTTTACAACTCAGAAGCAGCACCTTTATGGCTTGACCCATATATTTTGGGACTAATAAATAAGTAAGCAAAACTAGGTTTTCAACTTTTCGGAGGCCAGGGAAAAACACTACTACCACTACTAGTACAACGTGAATGGACAGGTTGAGGTGTGAATAGCATGTGTGGATAGCATGTGTCGATGGGGTATTAGATGTAACAGATAGTTCTGTACAGATAAAAATCTCTGGAGCTTTTGCAAAGCATGAAGATTGACCAGTGAATAGCATGCGGAGATCGAGCAAGAATAGGAATTAGGCCAATGTCAATTTCCTTGTTGAAATATGTCAGATGTGCATGGGGGTTATTTTCATTCATTTATGTTCCACCGTTGGTAATACTTTAAACAATGCTAAAAAAGTAAAAAGTTTGGAGGAGATTCCCAAAGATGAAATGCAGGTATGAAACTGCCGATAACAACTTATTTTTCAATTTGTTAAATGATGCGGAAAATGTGCCTTTAGAAGTTTTGCAGTTTCATCGTTTTTCAAGACTATTAATATTAAGTGAATTATATTCTCCGTTTGCTTTGTTATTTTCAGGAATTAATATTCCAACTGGAGGGGTTCAAGCCATTTGGGTGGTACCTGACCCTTATGCAGTTTGCCATGTACGCTGGTTTTGGTTTAGTGGAGTCGAGATTCAAGACTACAAATGGGGAGAGAAAGTGAGAAAAATCGATTTTTCAATAAAACACAAGTAATGAAGCAAATTAAAATGAATGATCCCTACATTTTGTCATTTACTCGATTAATGTCTTATTTGCACGCAGCAGCTGGGGAATTGCGCTTTGCCTGAAGTGTTTTGCTATATTCGGGCCTACCGAGAAAATGACTTCAGTTTATGAAATGAGTTGTTTAACCCTTACATTAATGTGCATCTCCAGCTTACTGCCTGTAGGGCCATTTGTGTCCCTAAAATCTGCTGTTGTCCCTGTGGACGTCACAAGCACAGGATTGTTTTTTTTGGGACTGAGCAGTCCAGTAAGGGTTAAATTTCAAAGCACGAAAACATCAATCGTACAGCTGTCTGACTTATGGACAAGATGGTGTGGAGTAGTTATATGAGAATTACAATTGTGATTGTTTGCTAGTCTGAAATATTTTAGTATTATTTTATTTATTGTATATAATTATATATATGCAATTAAAATATTGACTGATTCTTATCTCTGTGAAAGTCTTTTTTTGATCTTTGGCTGATTTTTCATTGAATGTCAGTCAAATGATAATGGGGGGGAGGGTTGGTCTAGTGGTAGCGTGCTGGACTGCCAATCGCTGGGTCCAGGGTTCGAATCCAGCTCTTGCCGGGTCACCTTGGCCTATGGCTATGTTTAACTGTTGTTTCAATCATCCTTCGCTTTTCAGGACGTAAAGCCCCACTCATCCATTCGTCCAGTCAAATGATAATAATTGTAAAATGGGTTTATTTCCTTTCAGAATTCCGCTAAAGACCTATGCTCTTATTGCTTTCCTGACTGTGGCCACCATGGGGTTGTCCAATTCTTCTTTGGGCTACCTCAATTACCCAACTCAAGTAATATTCAAATGCTGCAAACTCATTCCAGTACTTATAGGAGGCATTATTATTCAAGGTGAGTTTGAATTTAGATTTTGGCATTTATTACTCAATTACTTCTATTCTACTTTATCATAGCAGGTCAATGTATGCTTCATTATTTTGGTGAGATTTCTGATTAATTCTGAATTAAATTTGCAAGTCATGACAAGAGTTTAATGCATGTATTTTTTTAATGATTTTGAATAATCTTTATTTTGTTCAATTCAAAGTTTAGTACATGTGCAAAAGTGTATATATATTTTATTGCAGTGACATGTGGTTTCTTATCAACTAAAAGTAATGCGCAAATATTTTCTATTGTCCAGCCCAGCTTGGTCTAAGAAATGGTCTTACAAGGCACATTATTGGACACCTTTAAAACGATTTTAAACTCATTTTCCAAATATTTACATTCCAATAACATTAGTTGCTCTCATTGTGTGCATTCTCAGAATATTCAAAATATAACTAAAGATATTAAAATTTCAGGGAAGGTGTACAACTGGATAGATTGGCTTGCCTGTGTGTGCATGAGCGTGGGACTTATCTTCTTTACATTAGCTGACAGTTCGGTGTCTCCAAATTTTAGCACATACGGTAAGTACATGCAGTAATTAATTTGCCTACATTACACAGATATATATATTTTCTAATTTTGATGCATTTATGTTGTAAATATGCACAGCTGACTGTTTTTACTGAGAATTCCTGTTCCCTTTTTTTCTGGCCTTTCTATGTTGCGACTGGATTCTGAAAACATGCCTAGATTGGTAAAAAAATTAGACAGAGTTGGAGGAGCCCTTTAAAGTGAACAAAACTATTTTTGGGTTTTCAGGTGTGACTCTCATATCCTCAGCACTGTGTGCAGATGCTGTGATAGGAAATGTCCAAGAAAAGGTCATGAAGCAATATCAAGCAGGCAATTCAGAGATGGTAGGTTCACTTAATTCTTTTAAATGAAAAATCAGATTGAGAATCAGGAATCTTCATTTTTAACACAATCATTATTGTCGCCAGGACTGAACAACTGTCTGTCACGTCACAGCCATTCTGGTAGTCTCCTCTATCACTTGGGGGGAGGATTGGTCTAGTGGTAGCTTGCTGGACTGCCAATCGCTGGGTCCAGGGTTCTATGTTGGATGGCTGTTTCAACCATCCTTCGCCTCATTGCCGTGTCCTCCTCCTGTCCTAATTAGGCCACCAAGTGCATAAATACAGGAGGTAAAGCCCCACTCATCCATCCGTCCAATCTCTTCTATCACTTCAAATCATCCTCATCTCATTTTGTCTATGTGCAATATCATGCATTGCGTGTAGACTATAATGTAATGCTTTTAATGTATATGTGATAAATTGAATCTTGAATCCTCATTTATTTATTATGCCTCACCAAGTTTCCTCATATTAGAAATTGTATGAGGAAGCCAGTTGTGAGGCAAAGAAATCAGACCTTATTTTGCTAATTGCTATTGGCTTATCTTATAACCTCACCATGTTATTTGCGAGTTCACTCGCATTTGTGAGCGAACCAGTTAAATAAGGGGTAGTCAGAAATTTTGGATCGTTTGTGAGAGTCAAGGAAGCACTTATCAAAGTTTCTTTTTCATGAAATTAATGAAGAATAGGCTAACTTGAGGCGTCTTGCTTTTTTGTGTGTCTTTTGTGTCTTGTTTAATTACAATTTAAGTTTTTAGTTTCAACGAAATCACGGCAAAACAGGAAATAGAAATATTGTTGTTATTGTTTTACTGGCCTCTGATTGGCCGAAACAGGTTCGATGTCTTACCGATAGTTTTTGAGCATTTCTATTGGGGCTAAAGGTACAATTGTAGGCTCATTAGAATCCTGATTTATCAATCTATATCAATTCGTTTTTTCATGAAGATATCTTTATTCCTTGCTGAGAATTCGTTGAAATTGTAGGCCTATATTTTTTTTTCTTTTTGAGGTAAAAAGTGTAATGCAGTGTTGATGCTGGTCTATTGTTTAGAAAAGGTGTGAAGTTGAAACTTGAATTGGATGACAGAGTTATTTTCATTTCATTAACCCCTAATTACAGAAAAGGTGTCAGGGTTAATTAGAATACTTGATGATGACACCCAAGATGTGACACTTCAATGCCAATCTAAATATGCCTCAATATTAATTAGTCAGTCATTTAATACTTTTAAAATCAGTCAAGGAATGTAAGTTTTAGCTAGATAAATTAACAATTGATTGATTGATTGATTTTATTTAGATATTTTTACAGTCAATACATACATGTTTATAAACTAGAGGTCGTTTGGAGATTGAATGGATCGCCTTAACCTGTCCCACAGGGACTAAATGATCGCCTGTGTCACATAAAAATATTTTTGAGAATTTTATTGAGAGTTTAATGGGAAACACTTCCCAAGTTCACTTAGTAATGAAATAATCCAGTTCTGACATGTAACTGTTAAAATGGTATTAGCAGCTGTGAAAACCTATTGGAAATATTCATCACATGCACTAAAGAGAATTCTAACTAAGTGCCATTTAATAACTACCTGTAACTATTGAGAGGCAATTAGGCCTATGCCCCAGGGGGTGAACATGCCTACTACTTTATTAATTTTGACCCAAAAAAATTAAACACTCCAAAAGTTCATAATGTATTCTCAAAGAGTGTTTTATTTCATCCATAGATTTTAATTCAAAGAAAGATCACAATACACAGGCATATCAATGGTTAGCAACTGGGAGACTGGGAATGGGGTGGATTGCTAAGTGCAATCAGCTTTGACACCTCCTTTTGACACTTCACCCTACAGAGCTCTGTTGTTCTTCAATTCCAATTAGGGTTTAACAAAGCTGCAGACACTTCAGAATTGTCATTGGACATTAGCATTATTAGACTGCTTCTGTGATTAACTATACAGTATACAGGCTACAATTGACTGCTCACTGCTGTACACATACATAGAGAAGCATTGATGATCGTTGCGGACGACACGCAAATGCGTACGACACGCTAATGCGTACAACACGCAAATGCGTACGACATGTTCATGCTGACAGGCTGACCGCAGAGAACCCCATATACTAGTATATGGCGATCAAAAAGACACAAAGTATTAAGTGTAAAAAAATCTTGGATTACACACAAAAGTCTCACATGAGACTTATTTCCAGTGTGGTCCATCAAATCACAAAATGGTATCATGGTTCAAACATAACAATGTATAATTTATATATATATAGACAGTATGACTAGTTATACGAGTAAATAAATAAATTATAAATTAATGTAAATATTTATGTTATGCGGCTAAAGTTCTGAGGTGAGCTTTGACTTTCTTCTTGAATAACAGTCTATCATTTATGGATTTTATCCAGGAAGGTAACTCGTTCCATAATTTTGAACCATTATAATTGAAATTTCCATAGGTAACACCAATAGGCCGGGGAACCGTGTATATAATTATGACTGGAGCCTCTTGTTGAGTACTCATGTTGTACTGGAGTGAAATTTTGAGATAGATAGCTTGGAGCAAGGTCATTTTTGATATTAAAGATATGACCTAGTATCATTTGAATTGCACGGTGACGTGTGTCTAAAAGTCCAATTTTGTCCAGTTCCTGTTGGCCTATAGATGTTCTTGGACCAAGATTTAATATAAATCTGGCAATTTTATTTTGGGCTATTTGAAGTCTCTTCTTATTAGCATTTGATAAGCCCATATACCATGCCGAGACAGCATAATCAAAATGACATTGTACAAGAGGTGTTCAACTTATTTTGACAAAAATGAAAACTGCCTCTAAATTGAGAATTTATGCTTCGCTGAGCCAAAATTGCTGTGAGTGATCCGTATGATGCTCATCTTGCATGTCACATCACCTAAATGTCTGAGAAATATAGTTACGGTATTTAATAGCATTTTGTTTGGAAGGTGTGATAAAACACCTTTTGAGGGGCGGTTTCACTACTACTCCTGGCTCTGGGGGGGTCAGAGTGTCCATCTCTCTTTTAGAGCAAAACTTCTTATAATCATGTTCCACATGGTTAGACCTTCAAGAAAAGTTTGGGTAACACCTCAGGTCGGTGCGCATTTTTTCTGTATAGCCTTTTTGGTAATTGCCGTGGACGTCAAAATTACTGATTTAACTAAATGTGAGTTTCATTGAATAAATCAAGAAAAAGAATTAGTAATTCAATGATAGTGATTTATTTCAATTACAAGGGTGTAACTGACAAGTTTTAAAACAATTTTGGTTCTATAGCAGTAGCACTTTATGAAAAAAATGCAAAATTCTCCTGAATATCATCAATAAATTCCTTTCAATTTGAACTCGTGCAAAATTTCGATACTCTCTCAGTCAAAAAGTATAATGGGTAGAGACATCAAATTTTACCCAAAATTTCCTTATGAGGTGTTCATGGCAGCAATTACTTCCATTTAAAGTTTATACACATTATACACTGCTCCTGGACTGATCTATGTTTCAAAATCTGCCCTACCCCAAAGTTCGGATAAATTCCGCAATTTCTCATGAATCAACATTTTCCAAAGTAATAGCCACGAAAGGATGATGTGCTTTTGTAGTCATGTTTTATTTATATCAAATATGATTTAGATTCACATTTAAACCTCTTTTTTCATGCAAAAACATGTTTATTATCAGTATTAGATCTAAATTATGAGATTCATCATTATTTCCTGGACATGAGACGTAGTGAAATTTCGGTATGGGTCAATTGCAGTGAACTTCATAACTGACTCCATAAAAAAAAAAACAGAAGAGGAAAAAATAATGGATGTGACAATGTAAGTACAATTTACACCAATTATATTATTATTAGTATCGCAAAATGAACAAGAATCTGCAGATTCAAAGCCTGGCTGGGCATTTACAAAACATCTGAAACCTGGATTTCATTATCAGGTGTACCCATTCCCAGAATTATTTGGAGCGGCCAAAGTTATATGGCACTTGGCAATTTCTTGTTCTTACCATTCATTCAACAGTAAAACATAATTATTTTTTGCAATATTTTGGGTAATCGGCTTAATGCTCCATTGAAGGGGTGCAATCCCGCAGGTCATGTCTTGAGGGCAGGAGTTTGGAAAGGGTGAAAGAACCAGTGTGTGGGAGAGTGCATCTTATTCGCATGTGTGATTTTAATTGCCAATGCATACAGATTATTACCTCTATTGGTATCTGTATATATACATGTATAATTTAATGTACTTCTTTGATATATCCGATTAAATAAATAAATAGAATGATAAAAAGAAGTTGTACATGTATGTGCACACAGAATCTTTTCATGAATGGTGTATGGGCGACCCCATCTGCTCCTGATCCTATTTTGGATGGTTTGCCAGCACCACTGACAAACGTTTCACTCAGTTCAGTTGGGCATTTGTATTAAGAGAGTAT
The DNA here is from genome assembly GCA_026936325.1 of Platynereis dumerilii. Taxonomy (NCBI): domain Eukaryota; kingdom Metazoa; phylum Annelida; class Polychaeta; order Phyllodocida; family Nereididae; genus Platynereis; species Platynereis dumerilii. The sequence goes on along the minus strand of JAPTHN010000001.1, from coordinate 124,006,502 downwards.
CATTGATCATGGAAAAGCAGTTTCAACTTTCAACGCACTTACACACTTGGTTACACAGCCCACTAAAACAAACAACATTGCAACACCAGAGTTGTTATAATATTGATGGAAACTAAGGACATTATCAGATAAAAAGTGACACATGTCATTTCATCTATTTCTTAAACATTGTCTGCTAAAATATTGACAATGAAATATGCCTTTTCTGTAATCTCACATGCCATCTCCCTTTCATGACCCATGTAAACCAAATGTTATATTTGCCTACGATTACTACAACTAGGCCTTGACCATTGGCGTAGCATAGTTAGCCACAGACATACAACTTTGAGGAGTCAGAGCTTTTGCATAGGCGTATGGCACGTGCTATCTTTTGGGGAGTGAACGACATTTGCCCGAATTTCAGGATCTAGATTTAATGCCGATTCAAATGAAATTGCATGGAAATCATTAATTTTCAATAGTTTTCATTTAATCATCTGCCCAAATTCTTTTGCCTTTTATCCCAATCTAACATGTTCTGAATAAGTCTGATCCATACACTATGATATGGCAGAAGACCTACATCCAGGCTATGATTCAATACCTTGATGAGCAGGGCTCCCATTCTAAATAAATGTCACAGACCTAAAAACCCTAAAAAGATTTGACAGAGAAAAACATGCTTGTGAGGGCAGATTGTGCAGCCAATTTCCTTTATGAGTTTATTAAAATGTTTCATTTTTTTGCTATTTAGAGCCTTCAGGTATCTTTCTGCATTGCAACAATTTTAAAACTGTTCAATACCATTGTGCCAACTATTGGCGAGTAGTATAGTAGAGCAGTACAACAGTCGCATTGTATTGTTTCACACTTATATCCATGCATGAAATGTGGCTATGAAATTTATGACGGACCTTCACGTTATTGTCATTTAAGACAACCAAACATGCTTTACTGTTTCTGCTCATGGAGTGGTATGCAAAGATCACTTCTTGGTATGAAAATTTTTAGGTGAGGCATTGCATTCACTTTGCCATTAATAAACTTATAAGTAGTGTGAAATGTTACCCTGAGACACTTCAGTAACTATAGTTCACTGCTATTGTTCAATGAATGTTCATAGTGTTCATGTTGGCAATTATAGTCAGTATTTTTCCCTAAAAAGCAGCTTGTTAGATAGCCAGAATGTGTTCATCTTTTATGATGATGTCCAGAAGTCCTCGTAATTGCACAACAGCCGGATATCTTGTGTACTCATGTTACATGTACTGCGAATCAAACATTCAAACTGCATAACACCATCAAAAGTAGTATTATTGTTATACTGTTTACTGGTGCCTCTGATCTTTTCATGATCCTTCACTGAAGGACATTCAGCATACATGCCAAAGAAATAATCCCAATTCCAATTTTTGCTTAAGCATAAGATCCATGAAGAAAAGAGGGGAGGGGAGAATAAGAGTAGTTTTTCTATAGACGCAGTTAGATGTTAAGAGAACATCAGTTCTTTTTCTGTGACTGCTATTGAACCTGCAACCCGGCTAAGGACCTTGTAGAGAGTGTAGAAAATGTACTTGCAAGACAATGCAAGTTTTCATAAAAGGGCAATCAGTAGTTTAGTTGGAGTAGCATAAGGGGTCCATGAATTAATAGCATGATGAGAGAAGATAACGCATACACCATGTTTTGGACTGATGCGAAACCTGAAGCACTGTTCTTGAATACACTAGCCATGATTTCTATAAAAAGGAAGAATCTCTCTGATGGTGTCATATTCGGCTGATTCGAGTCTGAGGTCCTACAACGCAAATATTATACAATGTATTGAAAAACAATAACAACACACAAACTCTGGAAGCACTAAGGGACCATTCAGTATTTATGACTTGGGGGGATGGGAGTTTTGCTGGAACTTCACGTAAAAAATGTATACCCCCCTCAAGATTTTTTCAGATTTTTAGTACCCCCCCCCCCCCCGCTCGACATACAAAGCAAAACACATTATATATACTCTTATTCCATGACCAGCCATGTATTGTCTCCCCCAGTCATAAATTCTGAACGGTCCCTAAAGCCAGAGGATCTTGAATATGACCAAAATCTACATGGACCTACAATTTCATGGAAGACCTTCAATATTTTATATGTATCAGTGTTATATCCTCCGAAATAAGTGTCTCTATTTATGGTTGATGAATGAAATTAATTTAGAACAGGAATATATAAGTACGAAATAATCCACAATAGACCTAGTCACCTTCACAAATCGTTTGGTTGACAATGTCAAAGTTGAGATTTTTGTTGGTTTAAAAAAAATCGCATCGTTCAATGATTCCATAAATTTCGTGTCATCATTCACCAAAATTGGTGAAAATTGTGCTAAAATTGCCACACAAATTATTTAAGCATTTTATTTTCTACTATTGATATATTTATTGAGTCAGTTAAGTAATTTACAGCAACTGATCCATTATGTGAATATGATGCACTCTCGACCACACTGGATCGCTCACCCCTTTCCAAACTCCAGCCCTCAAGAAATGACTAGCGGGTCAGCACCCCTTCGATGGAGCATTAAACCCATTCCACAAAATATTGCAAAAAAAATTAATTATGTTTACTGTTGAATGAATGGTAAAAACAGTAAATTGCCAATTGTCATATAACGTTGATCGCTTCAACATAATTCTGGAAATGGCTGTACCATACCCGATAATGAAATCTAGATTTCAGATGTTTTGTAAATGCCCAGCCAGGCTTTGAATCTGCAGATTCTTGTTAATTTTTTTGATAGTAATAATAATATAATTTGTGTAAATTGTACTTGTCACATCCATTATTTTTTTTCTCTTCGGTTGTTTTTTTGATGGAGTCAGTTATGAAGTTCGCTGCAATTGATCCATACCGAAATTTCACTATGTCTCGTGTCTAGGAAATATTGATGAACCTCATAATTTAGATCAAATACTTATAATAAACATGTTTTTGCATTAAAAAAGAGGTTTAAATATGAATCTAAATCATATTTGATATAAATAAAACATGCCTACATAAGCACATCATCCTTTTGTGGCTATTACTTTGGAAAATGTTGATTCATGAGAAATTGCGGAATTTATCCGAACTTTGGGGTAGGGCAGATTTTGAAACATAGATCAGTCCAGGAGAAGTGTATAATGTGTATAAACTTTAAATGGAAGTAATTGCTGCCATGAACACCTCATAAGGAAATTTTGGGTAAAATTTGATAGCTATACCCATAATACTTTTTGACTGAGACAGTTTCGAAATTTTGCACATGTTCAAATTGAAAGGAATTTATTGACGATACTCTGGTGAATTTTGCATTTTTTTCAAAAAGTGCTACTGCTATAGAACCAAAATTGTTTTAAAACTTGTCAGTTACACCCTTGTAATTGAAATAAATCATTATCATTGAATTACTAATTCATTTTCTTAATTATTCAAAGAAACTCGCATTTTGTTAAATCAGTAATTTTGACGTCCACGGCAATTACTAAAAAGGCTATACAGAAAAAATGCGCACCGACCTGAGGTGTTACCCAAACTTTTCTTGAAGGTCTAACCATATAGAACATGATTATAAGAAGTTTTGCTCTAAAAGAGAGATGGACACTCTGACCCCCCCAGAGCCTACAGTATACCTCAAGCATACTGTCATGTGTCATGGAGGATGATTATGGCATTTATTTGAGCTAATGTTCATTGTAAGCCTCTGCACAAAGGAAAAATTGGATGTCACCCTCATAAGGGGTTTCAAATTTTGATTCCCCTAGCCATGCTTCATGGCCAAATCAGGGGTGATAAACAAAATGAGATCGGTGACAAAGTTCTGTTATCAGCATATTCATAAAAAGATGGCAAAGCATTCCAATAACAATACAGGAGGTGGACACAAGTTTTTACTTGACTTCTGAAAGTGTGAGTTACAAAAAATAAAGCCAAAAGTAACACAATTTTGAAAAAAAGTAGCCAAAAACAAGGAATCTTACGTCTTTGCTCGACCTGAAACTTATAAACATAGGACCATAAAAGGTTTACACAGAATAAAACTAAGCTTCATCTGCAAGACTACAACATTTAATAAATGGTTTTCAGCATAAAAGAAATTTACAGAGTGCTTTAAAGTTAGAAGATTGAAAAGTTTAGCAATCCTACTCGAAAATTCATGCATACATTTTCCAGTGATTAAATACAGAAAAAGTCGCAATTTCACCTCTAGAAATTCAGATTAGCAGTCAAAACGCCTACAGACAAAAACGCCTACAGTGATTTCAGACAATGCAAGAACGGCAATACAAAAACGCCTACTGATAGATGTCAAAAACTGCTACAAGTCTATACCAAAACGGCTATACCACTTTACAAAAACGCCTACTGTTTATACAGGAACAACTATCAATGGTGTTGTCACTTACCATCAATTTCTTGTGAGATTTGTAAAAATATTCAGGTGAAGTGTCAAAAATTAAGCAGTTCATTAGTAGGTGTGAATGAAAAACCAATTACAACATCTGACAGCCTCTGAAGGGCTAAATACTTAGTAAATAGCAATTATCATTTATAGACCTATAGATCTGTGTGTTACTATGTGACATGAATGACAATTAGCAGTTGGATCAAATATTGACATTTACATTTTCAGAAGTGAAATGATGACAGAACAACACCTGATTTTGTAGCCGTTTTGGTAGAGTGCAATTGCCGTTTCTGTTATGGCCAATAGCCGTTTTGACACTGTCATGCAAAAGAAAAATTAGCTGTAGGCGTTTTTGACAATGCAAAAAAAACTGTAGGCGTTTTTGTCTGTTGCCGTTTTTGTTTGTAGCCGTTTTGACTGATCACCGAAATTCAAATAGGATAGCCTAATACCTGGAAAACGTAAATCTAAAATCTGTTTCAGAAAGAACCTTTCCTAAGATATTTCCACAGAGAGAAAAGAGATAGTATTCATTAAAAGACTGTTCGTGGCCTTGGTGCCTAAATAACATTTATTATCTTAAAAAAGAAGCAAGCAAAATTCCTGTACCTTGGTGGATAGGTCACCAAAGACCATCTGATGATGTCTGAGAAGTTTTAGCAAAATCGGTATACTTAGAAAGAACCTGCAAATAAACTTCTAACCACTGACACTGGCCGAAATATTCACTGTAAAATTTGAAAACTGTGTTGAAGCAATAATTTGAGCTGTCTGAGAATGTTAATAATTTTCAAGCTATGATAGCTCAATTCTATAAGTTGTCAAGGTATGATAGCTCAATGCTGTAAGTTGTCCAAACGAATCATAACATTAAGCTGTGAAAACATGAAAGCTTCAGTTGTTGCAGATAGCTTGACATCTCAGTCATGCCACATATAGCGCCATCTATAACAAGCACTTCTCATAAGACTGCATTTAGTTTTAAATAATTATTTACTTACAAGAAAAAAGAACATTTATTTACACTATCCCAGAGAAAAAAGGAGTAGCACACCACTTTAGCTGGTTACTTTTTTATTTCTATCTCTCTTTAATTAATTTGTGGGGGTAATTAGATGCATGCTTTCACACGTCAACCAAAATTTCCAAGTCAGAGTGTGTTCAAATATAGGCTTCTAACACTGTATACCAACTGAGATGAGCCACAGGCCATTGGGATTTATTCACAAGAAATTAATTTTTAAATCTCCTTGTGACGCAATGGTCTTTGTTGAATGCATCTTGGGCCAGTCAATGGTGTGCTAAAATGAAGCATACTGGATCAGGTGGATCCCCTTGAGAGATCAAGCAATATTTTGGGATTACAGCCCATATTTCATAAATAACTTTATAAGACAGGTCACACAAATATAAATCAAAAACAACTAAAAATAAGTCAACACAGCTCAAAATTTTGAGTTGTGTCAGCTTGGATCAATAAGTCAACAAAACTCAATATTTTGAGCTGTAAGTCAACACAGCTCATTGACCTTAGTCAACATAGCTTAGTATTTTGAACTATCTCAGCTTGGTATTTTGAGTTATCTCAGCTTAAAACATTAATCTATGTTAGCTCAATCAACTTGTGCAACCATCTCACTCAATCAATTGAGCTGAATCAGTGCCTCCGATTTTACAGTGTTGCTCTCAAAACTGATGAGAGGCCTGCCTCAGGAAAAGGTTAATAAAATTGTGCAAACTGTCCCAAAATATTTCAAACACATGTCTTATACTGTCAAGACCTATAGTTAACCCTTTCTGTCATCAGACAGGAAAAAAGTAGCATTTGGCAGTTTTTGTGTAGGGTTCAACTTTTGTCAAAATAAGTTGAACACCTCTTGTAATAGTGCCAAAGCAAGAGTTTTCCTTTATCTAATATCAAGTGCGTCTCTATTTCTATACAGAAATTTTAATCTGTTGTTACATTTTGTTACGATGTCTTTGACAACTGAATCGCCAGATAGGATGTTGTCTAATTTGAGACCTAAGTATTTGACCTCTTGCTTTTTTTTTTCCAGGCCAATTGCCATTGGCCTGGAAATTCAAACTGCAATACTGTATCGCCTCCAAAGAAACATAACTAAGTCACTTCGCAGAACTGCCATCAGACAATATTTCAATGCAAAGTGCGAAGGAGGTAGCAAAAAGCCAGACTTTTGGAAAACAGTCAAACCCTTTTTCACCAACAAAGGGACTAAAAACTCCAATCCGATCTGCATAAATGGAGATGATGGCGTTATCACAGATCCCAAAGTTGTAGCCAATGAAATGAATAACTTTTATGTTACTATAGCATCACAGATTGGTGATAGCATTTCGCTCACACAAAGCAGTGAGTCAAACAGGGATTTCGTAAAAAAATGTTCCAATCACTTTGAAAATCATCCCAGCATCAAGGACATTAAATCCAAAATGACACAAAGTGATTTCTCTTTCGCCCACACAAACACTGAGACTGTCGAGAAAATTATCAAAAACCTCAACACGACTAAGGCTACAGGATGTGACATGATCCCAGCCAGATTACTTAAACCTGTTGCAACAACTTTATCTCAACATCTGACGAACATTTTGAAATTAACTGACCCAAATTTCATATGTTTCTGTAATATATATCAAAAGTTATGATAACTTGGACAGAACTTATGGAAAACCCCTCGTACAGGAGTCGCTTTTTCTTGTGCCAAAATCAGGAAAGAAAATAATTATTTTCATGGGTTAATTTTGGGATAAATTCAATAGGATCACTGTGGTGTTTCTGTTAATGGTACATTTAAAGCTATCAACTAATAAAAAAATGCATTACAGTTTGCCTTTAAAGACAATGAATGTATCTATATAACAGTGTTGGATTATTGGTAAAGTTCCTTTGCACGATAGGTGATTCTATCTCCTGTGTGCTCTCCTGGGGCGTCCAGGTTGTTCAACCCAATTTCTTTGGGGGCCAGCACTTTTTTGGAATTTCATTATTTTTTTTAAAGTTTGTTTTGCCACCTTTTCTAAGGCTTTTGTATTTTCATTAAAGATGTCATTGGTTGTTACTACCCATTGTCCGATATTTCCGTGGATTATTTCACATTCTTCTTGGATGTGTTCTTCGGTTTCCCTTATTTTTCTGCAATTTCTACATTGTTGATCTTGGTACATATTCCTGAAGTATTCTTTGATGTCAAGCATCCCTGTTCTTGCTTTAAATATTAGGCCACCTCTGCTCTGAGCATTTCATCATATATTCCGTCAGGGTTCCCATTTTTGTTGCAGTTACACTGTCTATGCAGAATTTATCTTTGTTTTTATTGTGCTGTCTCTTCTGATTTCTTACTCCAGCTGTGCTGTTTTTGCTTTGTGAACCACTCGTCTGTTCTTATCTTGGCCCAGTCCCTCTATGCTTTTTGTCCCCAGTGTTTCTTATTTGTTCCTTTCTGAGGTCTTCCACTGTGCCTTTTCATCGCACTCTTCCTTGATGGTCCTCAGGGGCATGTTGTCACGGGATTAACCTTTTCTGTATACATTATCCTATTGCGATCTGTGAGCTTGTTTATCTCCAACAGTCCTGTCTCCATGACTCTTTTCATGATGCTGTCGATGGTCCTTTTTAGGTCTTTGTGTTCCTTCTTCGTAGCGTTTACTGCTTCCCATGCATATGTGGCAAGTGGTATTATGCAGGCCTTTATCACCTGCCATACCGTTCTCATCTCAATACCGTTTAGGTCTGGGCTTCCTGCTATTGTCATAATTGTGTCGTAAGGCGCTTGTACTTTCTTTTCTACTTCTTTAAGCTTTTCATCCATTTTTCCACTTTTTGCAACCATCAGCCCAAGGTATCTGAATTTCTGGGGAGGAACTCCCCGGCCCCCCCTCCCCGGCCTCTCCTGGTGATACCACTGCCTTATGGTCTGTTCTATTTCTCCGATCATGACATATTGTAAATCTAGGCCCTAAATTCTACACCATTTTCCCAAGAATCAGTGCACCAAAATGGCAAAACAACATATATGCATGGTGAACTCGCATGTGTTCCGCTTGCGACACAAATTCTAGTTGTTAACATTTCTTATGTGCAATGTACACAAATAAATTGCATTTGTGTAGCTCCTTTGAGTAGAGAAGAAATATAACATGGCTTCTTTGTATTGTGTTCCAGGTGCTGTATTCCTATGGCATAGGATTTCTGTATATTCTGCTGGGTCAGGTTGTTAGCGGACAGTTTTTTGAGGCATTTTCATTTTGCTTGGAGGTAAGTACTTGCAGTATTGTCTTTCAATAATTGTGTTGCCTCTGAAGAGCCCACACTGGTGCTGATGGGCGTAAAACAAACTCACTCACTTTTTCAAAAGTTGCAAATCTTGAACAGAGAGAGAGACTTGTGCAATGTTTCAAAGTTATGTCTCATTTCCAGTTGATGACAATAATTGTATCTGTTCGTATGCCGAATCAAATTTTGACCATTTGCGTAGAAATAGCCTTTTGTTCAGATTTCTCTTGTATGAGCAAAGTTCATTTGTTGGCCATTTTGCAAAGTACTACCATCTCCAATACCTCCATTAATGAATGTTGATATTTTTGTTTTTTTTAGCATCCAGTGGAAACATATGGCTATGGCTTCATGTTTTCATTGATGGGATACATTGGCGTCTCATTCGTTCTCACTTTGGTCAAGAGTTTTGGAGCATTAGTCGCTGTTTCAGGTACGATATTGTGATGTTATATTTCAATCAATGAAACATTTAGACAGCATGTGTCGACATGTTTTATTATTATTATTTATTGCATGTTTATTAAGTACGTTGTAATAAAAAAATAATGCTAATACATTTTACAAAGCTATAAAATAAGGTATGTGTATAATAATATATGAATCGATAAAAGGTATATGTATAGTAAATTATTAAGGGTCATATTCTAATATACATGTTGTCTTTATTATCTAATGTATATGTTATCTTTATGGATGCAAAAGCCATATTTCACCATTTCTGAATGTTGATAGAGTAATAACACGAATTTAGAACTCAATTTTTAAAAGTGGATAATATCACATTAAGGAGGAGATGGATAAACATCTGTTACAATGAAAAAATTGAAAATGATCAATTGTTTATGGTTAATCAATGTTTTTTTTTTTCATATATATTAAATTGGTATGTCGATGAATTGTTTATTCTGCATCTGTGATGAACTACTTGCGCTGTAACTGTTACATTATTTATCAATTATGTTCATATCCTAATTGTTTTACAATGTTGGTGTTTGACTTTTAAATTTCAGTTACAACCTTCAGAAAAGCTTTGACAATCATTCTTTCATTTGTGGTATTTACTAAACCATTCACGCAGCAGTAAGTCATTGTTTTCACTTTTCTGTAGTTTGTGAGTTTAAAGGTTATTTGTAAAGTTAAAAAAAAAATAACGTGCAAGCACTTTAACAGCTGCTTGTAGATAGACTTAGTATCTATCTATCTATCTATCTATCTATCTGTCTATCTATCTATCTATCTATCTATCTATCTACATGTATATATCCTCCCTCCCTCCCTTCCTCAATTCCTCCCCCATCCCTTTTTTCCTTCCCATATTTTCCTTCCTATACTTTCCTTCCTATACTTTCCTTTTTTCTTCCTTTTTTCCTTCCTTTTTTCCTGCCTTTTTTCCTTCCTTCATTCTTTCTTTTGAATCTGCAAAGACTGGGTCTGGCTGCAGCTGTTGCTGCTGGTTTCACTGCAGCTGATCATTTGAAACTCCCGCCAAAAACGAACATTTTAGTTTCGTAAATAAAAATTTTAATGTCACAGAAGTTTACCAAAAGTTGATGGAAGCAAGATAAAATTATATTTAGGCTGCAAGCAAAGTTTTAATGACATAGGTGAAACAACACGACCAGGGGAGTTGTCATAAGTTTTCTTGGAACTCCTCCGGTAATACAGGCTGCAAGCAGCTGTAAAAATGTTGTAAAGTAAAAATATCCCAGCCCGATGCTATTTGAATAAGATAATATTGAATTGTATCATACTGTTAATTCAAGGGCCCCTCAAGCTACTCCAGCCAAACTACTGATAAATCAGTTATTAAAACTTACAAGCAGCTTTTCTCCACTGTCCACAAGATCCTTAGCCGGGTTGGTGTTTGTAATTACAGTCATAGATATTGAAGTGATGTTTTCTATATTCCTGCCTCCAGAATTTGCTATCTTCTGGTAGTCCAGGACTCCAGGGGCGGATAGTTATTATAAAGGTGCCTGGCAGCACTAGTTAACTTCAACATCTAAACAGTTCAACAAAAATAAGTCCCACTTTACAGTTGACCCATTTGTAGACTTGCATATCGACATTGGGTCTGTGTATTTGTAGCTTGACTGCTTCATTTTTGTCTGAGCCAACAGCCAGCAGATTGCACATACCCCTCTTTTCAGAAATACAAAGTTTTGGCTTTTCCAAAAAATAGTTTTCCAAAATGTGCTCTTGCCTCTAAATAGCCCACACCTGTGCTGATGGGGCGTAAAACACAAACTCACTCACTCACTCCAAAATGTGCTCTAATTCCTCTCAAATTATTTGTGATGTCATCCAAGTAAGCTAAACTGTAAAAATGTTTCAAAAGAAGTCCTCAGTTGTCTTCTAAATTGATTGAGAAACATTTTTTCTCCAGTCACTTGATGAAGCTTATCCAGCTGGTGGCTCGCTCTCATGGTTAAATTATGCATATTTATTGGTAAAGCCACAGATTTTTGAAAAGAGAGGTAGGCTCACTCAAAGCCTGCTGGCTCAGCCAGGAATAATGCCACTCAGTTACAAAAACGCACATATAAAGTCGATATGCAGGGCTGTAATTTAGCCAACTCATTAAAATCAGCGAAGGAATCTTTGAGATATTCAAGTTTATCTAAGGGGGACTTATTTTTGTTGAACTGTTTAGTTGCATAAGCCTTGACACCTTTTATTTGGGAGACATAAGTCTCTTGTCTACTGTCCCATGTACAAAAATAACAAATCTGAATCATCTTTCCTATGAGTTTTGTTGGAGTTGCTTATTCACTCAGATAGCAATATTTTGGGAGTCATTTTGTGACTGCATGTATGTTTTGAAAAGTAATAATTTGGTTCTCTGATTTATTTTCAGGTACATTTGGTCTGGGTGTATTGTTTTACTAGGAATATATCTCAATGTTTACAGCAAAAATAAGAAGAGTTGGGATCCTAAAATCAAGGAATTATATCGCAAATACTTTCATAGTCAAAGGAGCATTCAAAAGATTGATACCATGGAAAACATCATTTAGTTTTTTGCTATCTGACATCAAATTAATGGATTTATGAAAGATCTACGGAATGATTGTTTGTGGAATGAATGTTTGCGCTGGAATCGCACCACAAGACTTTTAAAAAGTCTTTCTGCGTTGTTAGTGAATTTATATGAAAAAAGGAAGGATGGATTTATTATTACTTATGAGACTGGGTATTATATTATGGGGATATTATTGAATTATATCGCAATGATATAACTTTTTATTTATTTATGAGACTGACAGTTGTTATGACTTATTCACATGTATACATTGTTTTTGACTAACTTATTTTGTTTGTTAGCGGGATTATTCTTGTTGTTGCACAGTTAATACACAATCATAATTATTATGATACTTATCTGCACTTTGGTTGTAATATATGCTGTCAGTGGAATCTCTTAACCCTGATAGGCCAAAAAATGTCCAAATGAAACAAATAAAACCTAGATGTATGGTTCCGTCTGTGAGTGGACAATGGACATTCACTCAGCTCAGTTGGCTAAGTGCATGTGAATGCGGATTGCCCGGAAGATATGTGTTATTTAGACCTAACATTATATGTTACAAAGTGAAATTTACATACCAGATTTTTTTTTTCTATACTATGTTGTATTCTATACTTTTACAAACAAACTAACGTGGATGCCATGAAAAACTCATTTATTTACATTTTGTGCTTTGCTGAACTCTCTTGGGAAGTTTAAGTCATGTCAACCACATTAAGAAGATATAAATTTTTGGTTTGACTTTGTTGAATATACATGAAATCGATCAAAAGTGCGTTATTCTAATCTTGATCGAATCTACCGACAAACCTGCTTTGAAAAGTTAGACTGAGGCGCCTATGGCATAAGTTTAAAAAAGGTATATCTGGGTCTTAACTATACCTTTTGATAAATTCACACTGTAATAGGTCTATTACAGTATATATATGTATGTACAATATTCTGATGAATTTATTGTTACTGTGAAACATCTTTTGCATTGTTTGTTATCATATATGTTTTTAGTCCATATAGCTAGGGCTTATAGTCCCTACACATTATGTTGAGCTGTGTAGATTGCTAAAAAATTATTGCACATTCCAACAGCCTCCTTCAACTTTCAAATCAATTAGTTACAAGTCAATCAGTTATTAACAATCTGTATCAGGGGCAGATTTGAAGGAAGGGGAGGGGGAACGAGTGAATGGGCACATCTCTATGAATCTTTCTGAGGCTCATCATGATTATTTAGGGGAAATATAGGGCTACTCCATATTATATACAAGTATTGCTACCTGACCTCTTAATCTGTCCCTGACCTCTTGTGTATTATTTGTTAAAAATGGGAATGTCAGCTGTTTTCTTCCGAAACTAACATAGTGAAATTTAGAAGGTATTAACTATGTTGTATCTTATTATTCTTATATAATTTCTACTCAATTGTAACAGTTTTTGCGGCAGAATTATTGCTTAAACTCTCCAAACTACAGTACAAGACAATTCTTCCTGGAAAGTTGTAAAAAATTGTCAATGCAGTGAAACACCCTGGTTTTTAGGCAATTGTTCGTTGTATTGTGTCCGTATATGCCCTTCTTAACCTAATTTTTGGCTGGAGAATTCTGGAGAATTCTCTAGCCTTTTTAATAATGGGTTTTGGGGGTGTGGTCGATATTTGGAGGTGTGGCGCATAATGACAGGTATGTATTTTTGGCCATCATGCGTTGAGTTTGTGTTTGTGGTAATTGCTGGTTAGAAGCAATCTTAGTTGGCTAATTTGACAGCATTAGGCAAGGTGTAATGGGTTGACAGTTGTTCGGTTGAAACTGTGGCAGTACTTAAAAATTTTTAATTTTTGGGGGTGTGGTCATTTAGAGCCAATGAGAATGAGGGACTTGGTGGGAGTGGCCATTTCAGCCAATAGGGAGACATGTAGAATGCAAGGCCTGGGGGGGGGGGGGAGGACACATCCAGGGGGGGTACTTGCAGAAATTATTTTTTTTGCTAGTTATACTTCTAGGCTGGGGGTCGCCTCGGAGGGAGGTAATTTTAAAAATTTTAGATTTTAAAAGTCCCGAGGGGGGGTCACCTCGGGGGGGGTACTCGCAAAAAAAAAATTTTCTGCCTGTTATATTGCCAGACTTGGGTCACCTCGGGGGAGGTATTAATTTTTAAATTCTATACGAGGCCCCGGGGGGGGGTCACATCCGGGGGGGTACTCGCAGAAATTTTTTTTTTTTGCTAGTGATATCACTAGGCTTGGGGTCACCTCTGAGGGAGGTAATTTAAAATTTTTAAGATTTTACAAGTCCCGAGGGGGGTTACCTCGGGGGGGGTTACTCGCAAAAAAAAAATTTTCTGCCTGTTATATTGCCAGGCTGGGGTCACTCGGGGGAGGTATTAAATTCTATATTCTGTGCAAGGCCCCGGGGGGGGGGGGAGGACACATCCAGGGGGGTACTTGCAGAAATTATTTTTTTTGCTAGTTGTACTTCTAGGCTGGGGGTCACCCCGGAGGGAGGTAATTTTAAAAATTTTAGATTTTAAAAGTCCCGAGGGGGGTCACCTCGGGGGGGGGGGGTACTCGCAAAAAAAAAATTTTCTGCCTGTTATATTGCCAGACTTGGGTCACCTCGGGGGAGGTATTAAATTTTTAATTCTATACAAGGCCCCGGGGGGGGTCACATCCGGGGGGGTACTCGCAGAAATTTTTTTTTTTTGCTATTGATATCTCTAGGCTTGGGGTCACGTCTGAGGGAGGTAATTTAAAAATTTTTAGATTTTACAAGTCCTGAGGGGGGTCAACTTGGGGGGGGGGTACTCGCAAAAAAAAAAAAATTTCTGCCTGTTATATTGCCAGGCTTGGGTCACCTCGGGGGAGGTATTAAATTCTATATTCTGTGCAAGGCCCGAGGGGGGGAGGACATTTCCAGGGGGGTACTTGCAGAAATAATTTTTTTTGCTGGTTATATTTCTAGGCTAGGGGTCACCTCGGAGGGTGGTAATTAAAAAATTTTGGATTTTACAAGTCCCGAGGGGGGTCACCTCGGGGGGGATACTTGCAAAAAAAATTTTTTTTTTCTGCTAGATGTATTGCTCGGCTGGGGTCACCTCGGGGGAGGTATTAAATTTTATATTCTATACAAGGCCCGGGGGGGGGGGGCACATCCAGTGGGAGCTTGCAGAAATTTTTTTTTTTGCTAGTTATGTTTCTAGGTTGGTCACCTCGGAGGGAGGTAATTAAAAAATTTAGGATTTTACAAGTCCCGAGGGGGTCACCTCGGGGGGGGGAGTACTCGCAAAAAAAAAAAAAGTTTATTTCTGCTAGATAGGCTGGGGTCACCTCGGGAGGTATTAAATTTTATATTCTATACAAGGCCGGGGGGGAGTCACATCCGGGGGGGTACTTGCAGAAATTTTTATTTTTGCTAGTTATATTTCTAGGCTGGGGCTCTCCTCGGAAGGAGGTAATTTTAAAATTTTATATTTTACAAGTCCGGGGGGGGGGTCACGTCGGGGGGTGTCCTCGCAAAAAAAAATTTTTTTTGCTAGTTTTGCTAGTTATATGCTAGGGGTGAAAGCAGAAGAATGAGTAGCCTACCTGTCGAGACAACTGAGATAGCGTGCATTTTAGCAGCCATTTTCTTCATTCCTGGACTGCCAAATGTGACCTTAATATTTCACTTAAGAGTTATAAAATTTGGTTCAGGTGTACGCCTGTGGGTATTGATTGGGAACATGACGATAAATTCAAGATGTAGGCCTTTCTGGCAGCCATCTTTTGTCATTCTTGAACTGTCCATTTGTGACCTTAATATTCCGCTTATTTTAGAGTTATGAAATTTGGTACAAGTATTCCACATTATGAATTTGTCGGCCCATAGCTCTATATGGGCAGCGACTCTGTTAGACACTAGTGTCTGCTGTCACGCTCTACTCAAACACTTGCGCAATGCTCACTGCAGCAAGTTGCACCTATACTTCATTGCTATACCCTCACGTCAAGAGAATCTAGTTCACGCAGACATCACCCTGCTATACCTCAACCTCCAGTTCCACTGTTCCTACACTCATATTTTTTGCCTCAGACGCTCTCGCATGCTGCAAATCACACCTTCTACTTTCCCATAGGATTAACCAGCCATTGTATCCGAGGATGCTTGTATTATTTTTGATGCTGAATTTCTGTAATGTTTGATTTCTGTAATTTTCAAAAATACTGCAGAATAAGACAAATCTGCTAGAAAAGTGGAAACAATCAATATTATAGGCCTATGCATTACTTTGAAAACCTGCTTTTGTTTTACACCTCGCATTGCTTTAATTGCTTCTAGAATAGCAATCGATTGAATTTTCTGGTTGCAAACTTGCATGTATGTTCAATACCCTTGGTTGTTATTGAAATGTATAGATCTCTGAGTCTGATTGCAGTTTTTAAAATTAAAAAAAAATTGGTCAATGGGCCTTGAAAGATTAAACATAATATGTTTAATATATATATATTACAATCTTGACAAACATTGAGAAATCTTGACAAAATTAATTATTAGTAAAAAAAAAAGTTCATGTTTTATGCGAGCGTATATTAATTATACCTGTGATATAGATTTTGGTTGATTGGCTGCTTGCCTTTAATAATCTATAGGAGACATTTGTCGATCTACCAGTCAGATAAGTTTTGTTTAATTAACATGTCGATCGATTGTATGCTTGACCAATAAATATTTTTAATGAATGTCTGCCTTCAATACAAATTTTTGTAAACTCCAGATTGTCTTTATAAATGTTGCTTCTAAGGCCTAGGCCCGTGATTTATAATTATGTAAGTCGTAATATTTTGGTTTTCTAAACTGAGAGACTTTTGGTTCGAATTGACGAGTTGATTATTTATCCTAGCAATGGATTATGCTTGGAAAGTTGATAATTTTACATTATGAGTATGAAGATTTTTGGGTGAAATTAGATTTCAGATTTGGCCTTACACTTGTAATTTCAGAGATCTATAGAGAGCGAGTGGCTGTGCTCATCATTACAAGTTGTTTGGCCTTCCCTATTTGACTATCTGCCAGAGGTCTAGCTGTTATTTCTTTTTGGAAGTTCCCATGTCTTGCAAGTTGGAACAAAATTTATAAGTGATCAGCTTGTTTTGCCTGATCATTGTGAATTTTCTCCATTAACACGAGAGGGCAGCTGTGTCCGTTAATGGTTCAGGGAATCCCCAATGATCTGAAGTTAGATGGGGGATTCCCCAGTCTTTGGCACTCTTTGCCGCGCTTTATGGTCGGTCCAGATGGTGAGTGTGGTTGTGACCTGGGTTGTGATGTCACTGATGTAGTGATGATCCTTCTCTTCTATAGATTATTTCAGGTGTTACTTCCAGACTATAAGTGTACATTTGGTTGACTAATTTGTTTAGTAATTGTAAATTTGCAATAGCTTGTAATTTGCAATTTTCCTGGAGTGGGTTGTTGGACAATGGGTTGCTGTGTTGATTTGACAATGTTTGGAGCTTGGAGTTGGACGGGTCTAATGTTTTCATTCGCAGATGTCTGTCCGCCTGTTTGTCCGTTTGACAAGATTGAGGAAAAACCGCTGGGCATTTTCCACTAAATCTTTGCAAGATTTTTCTGATCACTACAACAGTGTAGAATTTTTCAGCTTCTGGGGACCATGAGCACGGTCTCCAGACCCCCCTCAGACCCCGAACTGGACCCCCCCTTTCAAAATTCAGGGATCTGTCCCTGATAAATAATAAGGGGCCGACAAGCCGATAGTTGGTATATTATCCAACTGTACATTCGATTTTGGACAAACAGACTTTAGCCACTTGTATGAGGCAGTTATAAGTTTAAATATTAGCAGACAACCAATGACAGTTGTTTGTTTCATTTATGCCACATGTGCTGCCATCTATACCTGTACCTCTGCACAGGCTTTAATGAAGTCCCCCCCCCCCCTTTATTTGTTATAGGCAATAAATCAAACGTTATGCTACATGGGGGATGCATGGTATGCATCCTGCATTGCATACCAGATACACAGCTTCAAATCATTACTTTGAGTTTGTAGACATATTAAAAGCCTGCTTTCAGTGTTTTTAAGAGAATTTGGCGAAGGACATTCACTATTCAAAAAATAGCATGCTATGCATGCACCGTGTCCTCGAGCAATTTAATAACCCTTGTTACTCAATGGGATATGATCATTACATTAACACATCTCTATAAATTGTTAAAAGTTGCATTCTCTCTACAGATCTATCAATCTACCTATCAATCGATCTATCTGTCTATCTATGTGTCTATCTGTCTATCTGTCTATCTTTAGTAATTGGCTGAAGCATAAATCTCAGGTTGTGGTGCACCCCACTTTGTCTCAGGGCGGAAGGGCCAAAGGGAAGAAGAAGAAGATGCTTCTCAGAAATCGTCTGCTGAGTAAGGAGGAATTTGGGGGATTAAAGTTAACTATTTAGAGCAGTGAGACATAAGATTAAAGCCAGGGCATCTAGTGCAACAGTGTAAACACTGGGCATCATAATGGCATCATAACTTTGGGTTGTTCTTGCATCTGTGAAATGCTTTTCGATCCACACCAACTTTGATATGACAATCCCATTGATGACGACAAAGGGCCCGAGGCCCTGCTCTCGGACACAAAAAGGTCTATGAGCTAAATACAGGGCATTGGTGCCAGTCTGACTATTGGTGCTTCTGTCTGTTTACAAAAACAGCAGCCCATCCTTGGTTCCCGTGACCTGACATACAAAGGCTGGTCTGACAATCAGGCTCCTGAGCCAGTCATCATGTCCATTTCACAGCTGGAGATGAAGTTTCGTTGTATAAACAATTGCCCAAGGACCAAGACTTGCATCTTAAAGGTTGGACAGTTACAGGGAAAGTTGGCCCATGTCCCACAATTTTAATTATGAAGATGACGTGCTGTAACAACCAAAAGTACATGCCTGATTGGGTAATCGGGTAAGCTTTTTGGATGCAAGACCCTCAAACAGGTCTTTGTCAGAATATCTACTCCCCTTACCTCGATTTGCCATTTCAGTAACAGCAAGTTTCCTGGGTGCGATTTGCCAATATCCCTCGTAAAATGTCCATAAAGGGCATGCCTGTCACATTCTGGCATGAAAGACTCTGGCGTGAGAGACTTTCGCATGAGAGACTCTGGCATGAGGGAGGGACTCTGGCACGAGGGAGGGATTCTGGCATGAGAGACTTTGGCATGGAATACTCTCTCATGAGAGACTTTGGCATGAAAGACTCTGGCATTAGAGACTTTGGCATGAGAGACTCTGGCGTGAGAGACTTTGGCATGAAAGACTCTGGCATGAGAGACTTTGCATGAAAGACTCTGGCGTGAGAGACTTTCGCATGAGAGACTCTGGCATGAGGGAGGGGCTCTGGCACGAGGGAGGGACTCTGACATGAGAGACTTTGGCGTGGAATACTCTCTCATGAGAGACTTTGGCATGTAAGACTCTGGCATGAGAGACTTCGGCATGAGGGAAGGACTCTGACATGAGGGGACTCTGGCATGATGGAGGGGCTCTGGCATGAGAGACTTTGGCATGGAATACTCTCTCATGAGAGACTTTGGCATGAAAGACTCTGGCATTAGAGACTTTGGCATGAGAGACTCTGGTGTGAGAGACTTTGGCATGAAAGACTCTGGCATGAGAGACTTTGCATGAAAGACTCTGGCGTGAGAGACTTTCGCATGAGAGACTCTGGCATGAGGGAGGGGCTCTGGCACAAGGGAGGGACTCTGACATGAGAGACTTTGGCGTGGAATACTCTCTCATGAGAGACTTTGGCATGTAAGACTCTGGCATGAGAGACTTCGGCATGAGGGAAGGACTCTGACATGAGGGGACTCTGGCATGATGGAGGGGCTCTGGCATGAGAGACTTTGACATGAAAGACTCTGGCATGAGAGACTTAGGCATGAGGGAGAGACTCTGGCATGAGGGACTCTGGTACGAGGGACTCTGGCATGAGAGAGTTTGAGAGACTGGCTTGAGAGACTTTGGCATGAGGGAGAGACTCTGGCATGAGGGAGGGGCTCTGGCATGAGGGAGGGCTCTGGTATGGGGGACTCTGGCATGAGAGAGTTTGAGAGACTCTGGCTTGAGAGACTTTGGCATGAAAGACTTTGGGACAAGCACATACCTGCTCATTTCTGAGTAAATGCTTTTGACTTCTGCTGTAATAGGTCTATTCATCATACCCTGTACATATCATGAACCAATGCTCCATAATTTTCAAGCCTAATGACCCCTGATGACTGTGCCCTCCCGGATCGTGTTGGCCTGCTGTTGAACTGATTAATTACCCTGGGAATTTGAGAGTTAGTCACTGAGGAAAATGGCTTTCGTCATGCCATTGATGCCATTGCTCTGGGGCATTAGCAGAAATTGTTTGCATGATGCTGTAGCAGGTATTTGGAGATAAATTGGTGGCAATTTGGTGCTCAGTTATTGCTCTGAAAGATCTCTGAGTTACTGATTTGCTTGTGATCATGTTGGTGAAGGTCATCATGGCTGTGCATACATGCAATGCACTGATACATCCATGATATCCATGCATTGTAAATAAAGGCAACTGTTGCATAATATATGCATGGTTTTATTTTATTTTCAGTTCAGACAACCGCAATGGAATCAAACTAGATTAAGTGATCGAAGGTCTGAAATGATTATCAACTCCTTTGCCATGCATGTTGACCATGCATTGCAGCTTTGAGGTGTCTTCTGAAGATTCAGCTGGCAACACTGCATGCATTCCTCTCTCAGTTACTTGGGAGTCTCCGTGTGAGGTCATGAAAGGTCTCTGTGGCTTTCTTTGTCGATAATCAATATTGAGTAGGAGAGTCAGCATGATCAGTGATGAGTAGTGTAGTGACCCTTTGACACTGTCACAGGGTGAATAGATAAAGCACCCTCAAATAGGCCTCGATTGATCTTTGCTTGCAGAATTGTGTTCCTTCTGTTATGTTACACACTATAGGCCAAATCCTTTAGGTAAAATTTAACAGTGAAACAGTGTATGCAAGTATATAATACAAGCTGAGAATCTGAGATGTTACTGAAAATGTGTATTTTTAATTGGTCATTATGACCTAAAGCTACTCTTGAAGCTACTTTGTGACTTGTCTGATGCAATTTAAACATTGGTCATTGTGATATCAGCATCAGGTATCAAGCTTTTGATACCCTCTGTTTTTGATCAGAAATCTGGAATTTTTTTAGAGATAAAAGTATATCTCTATACACCTAGCAATACAACAGCCTTGGTGCAAAAATCAATACTGTTATAGAGCTGTGTTTGCTGTGGTCAGAGTGGCATATGTGGTCCTATATGTTCTTGTGCCCTCCTGCCCTGTGGTGTCCTATAAGCTCCTATAGTGCATCCACTGCTGGTAAGTGGGCTTTGTTTAGATAGGCCCTTTGCCTGCAGTGCCTGCAGTTGCTGCAGCTGTAGAAGTACATCACAAGTTGTAGTCCTTATTTATAGTCCTGTCTATAGTCCTTGTCTATAGTTTCTCTGCTTTTCTCTGGGGTTTCTCTGGTTCTGAGTGTTGGTGCTTGAAAAAAAGGATGTTTGGGCAAGAAAAGAATAACAAAATTTGCCCTTGTTTCTTGTCCATCCTGGAAAGTATAGGCCTACTGCTCTCATTAAGCAGCTCAGACTTGCACTTTGTCTCTTTTATAAACCAGGAATTGTCCTGTGGTGTTTGAATGTCATTTTGACAAGGAATAGTGACATATATACAGCTGTGCTAGTATAGCTTGTATACCTGAAATCCACTAGAAGGCAGTTCAGTGGCCACTAACCATGACCCTTAATTATCTCTACTATTAAAATTATAAGACTCGGGGATTGTCTCAAGTTATACTCAATATCTCACCAAGTTATAAGTTCCACTGTACCTTCCCTGGCCACTCAAGGTTTTGACTCCCTTTAGGGGGCTATCCACATCTATATCTACTTAATTCTGTACTAGACTAGGACAATTGCATCGTCAGACTCCTCAGAATGTTCTAATTAGTTTTAATTCGTTTCAAGCTGGTACATTTATAATACACAAGAGGGCAGCACTCGCAAGGTCTCTACCACTTGCTCTCTTCCTTTGCTCTTCCTTTGAGTACTAGCTTTTAATGAGCTCTTATTTCTGGGAAACTTATGTCCTTTTGCATTTGAGTAATTATACATGTTTCGAACTAATTAATTAGCAGGTAACACAGGCTCATGTTTGGAATGACCAAATGTGAAACCTCTTTGGTATTACATTACAAGGTCCACGCAGTCCGCACAGGTTTGAGGAAAATATTGGAAATTGCTTTGAACACTTCAAAGGGGAATCCCACTGACCGTGATGGGTTTATGAGCTTATACGCTTTAGGTCGTGAATTATGAATGGGTGTAGGAATTAATGATATTCATGCCAAGTTCTTATGTATTGGTTGTTGTTGCTGCAAGTGCACCAGAGGCTCCAAAATAACTTTGTTAAGAAAAAAAGACCCATGCATCCCCAAGAAAAAACAGGGGAGCTGCAGAAATTGAGATCTTTATTTTTGGCTTCACAATGACTCTAGATGCTATCTCATGAAACCTGGAGGATCCTCTCACTACAAGGAGCTCTATTGGCACACCCTACATTGAACAGCTATGAAAATACAGAACTCTCTCTCAAGACAACTCACTTCCCATGGCCTCTTCCTGTAAGATATGCCATAACATGTGTTGGTACCAGTGCACGCGAAAGCATATTGGCTTTGGTCAGACATTTTGTCTGACGGAGAGAGAGTTCCCGTCAGACAAATTAATGTTTTGTCAGACGACATAATAAATTTAAACTATAATTTTTCAAATGGCTGAAACACGTTTTAATGGAATTTTGTTCTTTGATTTTTAAAGGTGGTTTTGCGACATTGCAATTAAGTTTCTTGAGGACTTACAATACAATTCAACATCAAAGAGGACTAGTGCTTAATATGCCTATTTCCTATAGAGATTTTCTGCCAGTAAATTTGTCTGACCTGAATTTGAGAATGGTCAGACATTTGCAAAAAGTGCCAGTAATGTCTGACGTGGCTGACCATTATCGCGCGCACTGGTTGGTACAGCTTTGGTATTCCGAGTGACTTCTGAGTGAAGCTGAGATAAAACAAGTGCCATTGTTTTAGGACCTTGCCTTTGGTTTAAATAGAGACCGAAGAATTCTGAAAAAAAAAGAGAAACCTTTGAATAATTTCATTCGTTCGGGTGTCTTGTAGGTTGAGTGTAGACATTTTTTATCAATCAATCAACAACAATCTATCTATCAGAGGCGGTGGAGCTGGGGGGGGGGGGCACTGGGGGCATTTGCCCCCCCCCCACTTTTGGGCCCCAAAAATACACAAAGTGACCTTTTTTTCTCCTAGAAATTACCGTAGACGAGGTGCCCTAGGGCCCAGTGCCTCCCACTTTTCGACGCGTTCCGCCACCTCTGCTATCTATCTATAGATCTATCTATCTATCTATCTATCTATCTATCTATCTATCTATCTATCTATCTTAGTGATGCACGGATAGTGAAAATAGCCGGATACCGGATACCAGATAATCCGGCAACACCAACTGCCGGATACCGGATAGCAACCGGATAGTTGGAACCGGATAGTATACATGCGAAAAAGGAAGTTTTTCGGCAATTGTGATTGATTATGAATATTTTTTATGAGAGCTTAGACATATCGGTCCGGCAGGAGGACTGTTCCTCTGATGGAAAGTTTTTCGTTTTGTTCTGTGACTGAATTCTGATTTTGAAGATGGTGAAATAATGTTGTTGACTGTGTCGTGGTAATGTTCCTTTGATTATTATCAAAATTTTAGCCTTTCATTAAGTTTTGAACTTGCCAGGTATCCGGTTCTGATATCCGGTTCTCATACCTCATTTTGCCGGATACCGGATATCCTGCAAATTCCACTATCCGGCCGGATACCGGATACTGTGCCGGATATCCGTGCATCCCTAATCTATCTATCTATCTATCTATCTATCTATCTGTTTCTATCATTCTTCCCCTCATTGCTTTGTATGTGTAGAGCTCTCTCCTGTATATCCCAATCATGCATCCATCCACCTGTCCTTATCTATCTAATAGATACTATCTATCTATCTATCTATCTATCTATCTATATCTATTTATCTATCAGAATTGGTCAGTCAGAAAAAGATTTTATTGCTTAGGCGCTATTGTAAAAATATCAGTCATATGAACTGGATTTTAATTGGTGATCCAAACAGGTAATAATAGATCCAGGGATTTGTTTATTTGACCTCTTGGGCCTGAGGGAATGACCCAGATGAACTCTGACCTGGTTTTCAGGCTGGTCCATTTGTTGCGGGGGAGGGAGGTTGCTGGGCAAAGACAATACACTGTGCAGTGTATGTCAGGACACGCTGGCCTCAGCACGAGGAGTTGGGATACCTACATCAGTGAACATAGTTTGAATCTTTGAGTTTATAAACTCATCCAAGAGCCCAGGAACTGAAGAGGCTAGACTGTTTATAAAAGAGACAGTGCATGGTTAGTTGGAATATGAAGCTGTAGTTTGTTTATGGCCAGTGGGCGTTTTGACCATTTGGAGAGAGTGAGTGTGACAGTGATTCAGAATTTGTGAATTTGAGCCAACTCCAAGAATGAACTGGGTCGGGCTATTCACTTGACTGTCCCATCTCAGCAGCCCATCTTTTCGGATACAGCAGCAGCAGGCCTTTCTCTGGGTGTCTCATTCCACACTAGGATATCATACAGGCAACTTGGAGGATACTTCTACAATTCACAGATAGAGAGGGCTGAGACAGTCCAGGAATACAACATTGAATAGTGACCTATCTGTGCACTGACCGTAAAGCCGAGTTTCACAAAAACGGTAAGAATGTTTACAAGATACTTTAAATTAAAATAACTGTTTTAAGACAAGATAAAGGTCATATATATATAGAGAGAACCTGGTGTGAAGATCTGGGTGTTGATTGTGTTGTGACTGTTGTGACAGTGTTGTCACTGATTTTAGATGTAAATTCTTTGAGCATGGATACTCCCATGTTACCAAGTTACCTTACTTTTATCGAGAATGAACATTCCAAAATATACAAGAGTAATAATTACTAAACACAGATCTATGAAGCACATATCTATCATTCCATGGCTATCAACTGTTATTGATTATGAAATATACCGATTATTAAACGTGAGCTACCTTGGTAAAAGTTGATGATGGTGCATTGACCTTGGGTTTAGGTTTAGGCCTAACCATGTGAATCCAAGTCTATTGATTGCATGAATTTCATTGATGTGTGTGCATTGAATGTATTAATTTATTTGGTCATGCATATAGGCCGAAGTGAATATTATGCCTATTCATATGAGCCTAATTAAATGACTTGTAAAGCTCAGATCTACTCTTAACTATTATGTATGGGCTATACTTGGTATATTATACTTTTAGAAATGAATTACCGATATATTGAATGCTTCAATGTCAATATGTATTGTGTTGAGTGTTGTTAGTGGGACACCTGTGTTCTGGTATATTATACTCTTTTTCTGGCTTCTATACTTTATGCTGCCAACATTTGGTGTTCTGGATAGGGCCATGCCATGTTTTTATGGCCCTCAATTTTGTTAGGGTTTCACAACTTTCTCTCCCGTGGTGTCTGTGAGGCATCACCCCTGTGACTGTCTAGACTGGATTATAAAGACACTATAATAGTAAGATAGATAGCTAGCTAGATAGTTGTATCATTGTATCTATTTATCTCAGTAGATAAATAGGTAGAATGATAGCTAGAATGATAGAATTAAAGATAAAGTGTAGCAGGACTCTGAAAATGGAGCGAAATCTTGAATTTCAAATTGTTGTTTTAGAAAGACAAATATTTAACCTACCAGGCCTAAATATTGACAGTTCTAATTATCAGTAGGCCTAGATTAGACCACGTGCTATTGACCCAGCCTGACAGATGTTTGGCTGAGGTGACCATTTGACCATTGGCCATGTCCTAGCTTTGCCTTCGGCAGTCTTTAGCCTCATGATACCCCCAGGATTAAAATGCCTCATTTATTGTTTATTCTAATCAACTGCAGATCCTTGCTTTAATTATCTTATTTGAGTGTATATGCTTGAAGGTATACTGTTTATTCTTAGATGTGGTCTTTGATATGTTTGATTTGTAACAGTCAAATCGACACATTGATAAATTCTATCAAGTTTGTGATTAATTGTGGGTGGTCATTGTACCAGCTGATCATGTACACCATATCAACGTGTGGACAATTTTCAAGCCTTGTCACTGAATATTTTTAACAAATAAATTTTGATTTTTCATAAGAGCTCTCAGAGCTGTGTAAACATGGTAAATGAAATCAATTGAATTGGAGAAAGTTATATTATGTTTATGTGCTGTTTATTTCTTAAACTATTATACAATGTAGGCCTATACTGATCTTACTATTAAATATGTTATTGTACTATTAATTGTAGTATATTTTGCTTCACAGAAACATTAGTTTATCAGATAAGTTGGATCATGATCATTCGATAATTTAAGATAATATTCTGATCCCACTCCTACAATCATTGCCCTCCTAGACATTTCAAGAGACTTGAGGAGTACTCATTTTGAGATAAATCTCGTAAATTCAGTCTCGTTCCCACGATATTTGAAACAGTCATTACAATCTGACCATCTTCTTATCTTTGAGGATCTTTGAAGAGCAAAACAATTCTGATCTTTGATTGATGGTCGTAGATTTCACTCATTCAGAATTGTCTTATCTTGAGACTTTAAATCACTGTGAAATTGGATCACCTCAGAACTTTTAAACTGGATCTCATGGTAGTCTTTATTTGAATATTAACATATACTAAACTTTCGGTTATTTAGAACATATTTGCTTGTGTGAAGATAGTTTAAAGATTGGCCCACATAAAAAAACTTGACTCACATAAAAAAACTTGACTTTTCATTTCAAGTGAGAATATCTATGTATTGAAATTTACAGATCTATGTCATGTGTTTACAGTCTATAGATAGACTGCAACTGACAGTTTATTGTAGTGTGTGGAATATTCCATATATTGTCCCCAACTTTCCGAATAGACCTGTCAATCATAGTTGTGTGTATCAGAAATTATACCCTTTGTAAGTTTTGATGGAGTGAAGTTCAAATTTGGAAGACATGTCAAGTAGTTTCCCATGACCGTACCACAGAGTCTGACAGTCTGTGACAGACAGGCCTTTTTGTGAAATGTAGACCTCTGCCATAAATGGTGGACCCATGAAATGTGTTTGTTTTAAACAAGTCCCATATGTGGATGGGTTGTTTTGTGTTTTCCAGTGCATTTCCCTCACAATTGGCCTTGTCTCAGTGGTTGTTCAGATATCAAAATTCATTTGATTGCTCACTGTGCAGACCCTGCTGGCTACAAGGACACTTCTATGGCAATTTATGCCCTTTTCTCCTATCTCCATTTTGGTTGTTACAAAATGTAGCAATTGCATGTATCCAAATACTATCCACATCCCTCCAAAAACCCTGACTCAGCTGCCAGGAAACAATCGGGGAGGGGGGGGGGGCAGGTTACTTGGGCACAATGTTGGACGCTGTTTCACATCCTTTGCCTCCATGCTGTCTCCTCCTCCTGTCCTAATTTGCCTACCAAGTGCATAAACACAGGACGTAAAGTCCCTATCATCCATCCAGGAAACCATCAGAAGTATTTCTATGATTGTTACAGTTTTTCATGTGATTAAGGTGACTCAACCGTGGCCCTGAAAAAGTTGTGACGTTACCATTTTCTGCTCTCTTTTTTTTAACGGCATGGCAGCCAGTAATTTGCTATTTAAATGAGATCTAATGCAGCTAGAAGCATAATTATTTTTTCATTGAATGCAGTAACACCTACTCTATGCTAATTCAAAGTTTCAGCTTCTCGTCTTTATCAAAAGAATTTTCTCAACTAATTTCAGTCAACTGTGTCTAAAATTGTCTTTATTTCTTTAAATTGACATTGGCATAGTCATGGTACTGCAGTTAAAAAACGACTCGGTGAATTTTTTTTATTTTTGGACATTTGTTTGACAATAACCTGTTTATGATATATGCAAATTTAAAAAAAAATCTGTATGATCGTTTTCCTAAAATTTGATTACTGCCAAAATTGATGCATGCAAAATCTGCAATTAATTAGTGTGTTTGTGCCCTTTGAGCTCATACAGAAAAAAGTATTTTAACCTTTTTCTTCAAATTTGTGGCAAATGTATTGGTTTACATCCATGGGAATACATTTCTGACTTTTTTGTGTGACAAATGCATGTAATGCTCTATTCTGTGGTACATAACCAAAAACTCAATTTATAACTTTTAAGCAGTCATCAGGTCAAACATGCTGTTACCATGGCAATCAAACGAGTCGGTGAAATTTTTTTATTTTTCATTTTTGGAATGTGTGGGTCCCATAGACTACCTGTGCAAAATTTTAGAAAAATCTGTATGATCAAACTACCACGGTTGAGTCACCTTAAGAGACTAGAGAGAGGGAAAACTGAAAAACATTCTTTCTGTGAAACTTGGGAACCATATGATCTAACTTTGCTTCATCAATTCATGGACTGTCCCAGCATCTCCTAACTCTGCTTCTGTGAGTTGTTTTTTCTTCCAGTAAAATATCATTTGTTCCTTTCCTTTTTGTCCAAAAATGTGATGGATGACATAGACTCTCCATCTGGTATTGATTTTACATATATAGGTTTGAGATCAGATATTTTTTGTGGTGGGTCAATTTTCGCGCTGAGACATTGGGACTACTAGGTCTGTTGAGTTTGGATGAATTCGATTGCATTGAGTTGTGACAAACAAGCTATAGACCTTGGCCTTCTATACTAGGGATGCACGGATATCCGGCACAGTATCCGGTATCCGGCCGGATAGTGAAATTTGCAGGATATCCGGTATCCGGCAAAATGAGGGCATGAGAACCGGATATCAGAACTGGATATCTGTCATGTTCAAAACTTAATGAAAGGCTAAAATTTTGATAATAACCAAAGGAAAGTTACACGACAGAGTCAACAACATTATTTCACCATCTTCAAAATCAGAATTCAGTTACAGAAAAAAACGAAAAACATTCCATCAGAGGAACAGTCCTCCTGCCGGACCGATATGTCTCAGAGCTCTCTCATAAAAAACATTCATAATCAACCACAAATGCCGAAAAACTTCCTTTTTCGCATGTTTACTATCCGGTTCCAACTATCCGGTTGCTATCCGGTATCCGGCAGTTGGTGTTGCCGGATTATCCGGTATCCGGTATCCGGCTATTTTCACTATCCGTGCATCACTATTCTATACCAAGTCTTTTTCTCTGGCATACACCATTGTGATAGAAACCATGTATTGTTGTAGTGGTTGCCTCAACTTGGCTGTAGGACCAATATCCTTATATTCAGGGGGGGGGGGTGTTGTTGGCTGTGTCAATAAAGAAGTGATGCAGTTCATCTCTGGTGATGCTCCCCTGCCTCCCTGCTGCTGCATCCATCTCTCCTTCCTCTGGGTGTGGTATGGCATACATCATCTATGCCCAGCTATTACATACTGCTATAGCACAACACAATTATTGGGTGCATTCTGTAACATACTGGCAAATAATGCAGCAGCAATACTTGCAAGCAGGCCTACAGGGTGGGAGGTGGTATGAAATCATGCCCCCTGTTGTCTTGGCTTGCCATTCTTTTGATTTATGGAAATCATTTCATTTTTCTTTTAGGGCTAATAGATTGGAAGTTTTATATAATAAAAAATTAATATCTGATGTGGATATTCATGATCTTGCTACTGACTCCCAGTAGCTTCTTTTATCATTGTTTATGTTGACATTTTGCAATCCATGATATTACTCTAGTGCTATTATTCAGACTCAAATGGAGAAGTAATATATTTTATATATATAACATTTCAATAGAACTATACTTCCCCAGTCTCTTTGTATTAAAGTTCTAACTTGAATTGAACATATTCAAAGTGAAGCTGTATTTCCAAATTTATAATGGCAATGAAGTGGCCATGGGCGAAATGCTGGAGGCTCGGCTTTGAAACGGAGCCAATATTGTGACAGCCAATTTTCGTAATCGCACAAGCAAAATAGAGGCATACTAAAGCCTGGACAATGGCCTGAGGCTTGTAGCATGGTATTGGGTTGGTCAAGGAAAGTAGGGTGGGTCACTGCGGGGAGTGAAGTTAGTTAGATAAGAACAGGTGACTCATAAATTCAAGAATTATATTCTTTATAATTTTACCTTTTCTTATTGTTAAAAAAGAAACGCATTTCATTGTCTGGCTGTGCCATCTTCATGCTTTGGCATTTACTAATTAGCAAATTAGACAGAATTAAAAGAAAAACAAACCCTGGCAGGAACCTTTAAAAATTCTGTCAGTGATTTCTGAAATTGCCCTAATTATAATATGTCACAATCTTTTCTAAAGGTAATTATCCTGGACATTTAAAACTTTAAATAGATAGATATCTAATTATCAAGTTCACAATTCTTAAGTTGGATACCTAACATGTTGCGTAATCCAGAAAGTTCTCTAGATATATTATATTCTAATCGAACGTATGTTTGGAATGTGATACAATGTATTACATAATCTGTCTGATTGGATCAAATATCTTCTGGAAGTTAAAAAGGAAACAAAAAATTGTCCAGTGAATTTTGGATCATGTTACCGACCAGGATCTAGCAACTGAAAGAATTTAGCATCAAATTACATTGTGTATGCATGCCAATAACGTGTCATGTGAAGTTTAATTGCCTTGTAACTAGACTTATAATGCAACAATAATTCAATTCACTCGTTTCCTGTATTTTAAAGTTATTTTTTCAATCTCATTTAATGGATAAATGTGTCTAACTGTTTAATTTATTAAATCCTAAAGATTTATTGGATTTAGTTCCGGTCAAATTTTGCGCGCTATTGAAATTAAGCTCAGCATAATAGATTGGAAATGTTTTCAGGAGAATGCAAGTATTTTGATTTTCAAACTTTAAATGCGAAAAAATAGTTGTAGTATTTTCCGCAGCGGTAAAAGAAAATATAAAGAAAGAAGAGGAAAAAAAAGAAGATTGGATAATTTAGTCTTTTGAAGTTCTAAACTTTTTGTGGAGATGTTTTTTTTGCAAGATTTACATTACTGATGCTGGAAAACTTTGCTTAACAAGGTAATGGAAAAGACAAATGGCATTTGACCTGTTCTTGGTAAATTCATTTGATGTAGCCATTGTTGATTAGCGATTCCTAGTGGAACAAATTGAGGAGTCTTGGTGCAATGGGTGGCGAAAAAGGGCATGGATTGATTGGGGCCAAAGAGGCCAGGGGGTTTTCTGGGGTCAGTAACTTGTAGCCATCCTGGCTCCGACTATGGAATCTAGCTTGGAGGAATTCTGATGGTTTTGATCTAACAAGTGGGGTTGCTATTAGAGACCTGCGCGGGCACTAAAATCCTGCCCACTCCCGCCCCGCGCCCGCAGATTTGTGCCCGTGCCCGGCCCGCGCCCGCAGGCACTTTTGTGCGGGTGCCCGTGGGCAGCCCACCTTTCAAAAATGAATGCCCGCGCCCACCCCGCGCCCACAGTGCAATGCCCACGGGCAGTTGTGCCCGCAAACTTTATGCCCGCAAATGCCCGTGCCCGCAACTTCTACCTTTTCCCCAGCAGACTGGCTTAATTTCACATTGGATTACTACTTGAAAAAGATTGTGACATCTCTATGTTTTCGATCCTGCATCCAAGCATCTTTTGTCTTTTTAAAGGGAATTATCCAGTTCCTAACAATTAGGTGCTGAACTGCCAATCGCGGGGTCCAGGGTTCAAATCCAGCCATTGTTGGGTCACCTGGGCCAATGTTGGACGGCTGTTTCAATCATCCTTCGCCTCATTGCCGTGTTTTCCTCCTGTCCTAATTAGCCTACCAAGTGCATAAATACAGGACATAAAGCCCCAATCATCCATCCTTCCTAATAATTAGGAAAAATATACAAAAGTGGTATACAACATCAATTTAGTCTTTTCAATGTTAAAGAAATCAACTGTTTAAAATTGAGGTTGCATAATTTTCATTTACTTAATTTCAAAAGTGCAAAATATTAATGTTTTAAATGAAATTACCTCCCCTTGTTATTGTCTCAAATGCTCCCCTCCAAATAAAACCACCAATAAATACACCTTTCAATGCAGATATCCCCCCCCCTCCTTCCTTGCAAGCTAGTTACCCCTATTGTCTTTCCAAGCAATCTTATCATGTTATCAGTTGTCCACCCCATCTTTTGTTTAAAAATGTATAATAGCAAAGAATAGCTGAGTATACTTGACCTGGATGCATATTAGCAATTATATACAGATTTTATTTTCACATTAGATGAATTATATCTACTATAAGTTAAATTAAATATTTCATATGAATTGGGAATATTAGGTTCACATGTGTATACCAGCATATGAATTGGGAATATTATCTTCACATGTGCAGACCAGCACACATCCATTATGAATATGCAAAGAAATTGTGCATATATCTATTAGTGTGTCTTAGATATTGATATGAAGGGTAGAATTCAAATATTTTTTATAACTACAGAAGAGATGATTGATTTAGCTAAAGCCATTATATGACATGGTATTCTTTTCAGCATTTTTAATGATCAAATTATTCTCAGCCAAGTAAAGACAATAAATATTTTTTTAAGTTAATGTATAGGACATAATGCAAGACGGAATATTAATTTAAGAGCCAGTATAGATGATCTTGTTAAAATCCATTCCAGTTGGACAACGATTTTAAGGGTTCTAACATGCATTTTTGTATGTTAGATATGATCTAACTAACACAAAAGTGAAAGTTAGAAGAACCAAAAATGTTTAACTTCAACTTTGAACTGACATGCTTCCCCAGATATATCTTTCAACTTTTGCAAAGTAAACAATCTGATTATTACTACTGCACATCAGGGGTCATCTCAGTCATGCGGGCGCTTTTATGAAACTGCCCGCACAGGAATGCCCGCGCCCACGGGCTGCCCGGCCCACAAAAAAATCACTAAGCCCATGCCCGGCCCGTGCCCTCAATAGTCAGCCCGTGCCCGGCCCGCGCCCGCACACTTTATTGTGCGGGTGCCCGTGGGCTGCCCGCGGGCGCGGGCGCCCTCAGCCCGCGCGGGCATGCCCGGCCCGTGCAGGTCTCTAGTTGCTATACCTCATGTTCATGTTGGCCTGAACCTCCCTTTGGGGTAATTAATAATATCTGCCATTGTCTGGGTTGCAAAGAGGCCAAAAGATTTTATTGTAGTCCTGTCAAATGTGAATAGAACTTATGATGGGATCCAGAAGTAGGCCACCTGCATTCAAATGTAGTAACAATAACAATAACAATAACAATAATCTTTATTTATAGTCATGGTTTACAAATCAACAATTAAAATTAGCAAGACTGCTATTACATGACTAAAAGAACTAAAAACAATCTAAAAAATAATCAGTAACAATATTTACATAAAATACAGAAGTAAAAACATAAAATAGTCATAAATTCCAGTCATAACGATCATATCAACCTCTGTAAGTACTTGTATTACCTATTTTTTTCCTCCCCTACCATTTTGCATTATTTTTGCTGTTTCTGTCGAAATATCATTGCTATTATTAAAATGTTGTTGTTAATTTGTAAATCACGTCGTATGATAATACTCTCTGAGTTGAGGATGATACGAGAGATTAAAATAATTTGATGATATTAATGTCATTGATCTGATGAGGTCATCTTCCGCCCTTTAACAGCAGCTTTATCTAAATTAATCTCTGTTATGAAATTAGGACATTTGCACTAACAACTGATTCTAAATTTAGAATTCATTTGCTACTGAATTAAACAAGTGGTCAGTTGTCCTGGTCAACCGCAAATTGTCCACAATCAAGGGGCCCAAGGACTAAGGTCTGCTGGTTACCTGTTTTTGACATAGAATGATAGATAGAGATAATAACAAGTTTAACAGTCATCAAAATCAAATATAGAGTCATCAAAGTCAATGTTACAATGTCTGATATTTATAAATGAAATGAATGAATATACGTGCAAAATGTATTTGAAAGATGGATGCAGGCCTCTGTCCAATTTGCTTTATCTTTGCAACAGGATATTTTTGAAATTCTGAGAAATGATTTTGCTAAGAATTAATTTTGTTTGGCAATCTACTCCTGTGGTTGTGGGTGTCTTGATATTAAAAAACACGAGGGATGCTAGAAAATGTTTCAGCTAGACAAGTTAATTGGACAAAAAGTAAAATGTATGCTTGTAACGAATGTATGAGTTTAATTGTTTATGGGGTTATTTTAAGGTCCCTTTTACCTTGCATTTGAATAACAGTTGCTCTGACACCTTGGTGCAGAGAAAGTAACTATTTTAAATTGTCAAGACTCAAAAGAAACTTGAAGGGAAAGCTTTTTAAAAGTTAATTGCTGTGATCATATACACACCTTGTGTATGCTATACTGGTACTTACTTTAACCACCACAAATCAGCTTAATGAGTTGTTGCCTTAATTATTTAGTACAAACAACAGAAGTTTGAATTGCACAGTAAAAGTTGTTCTGAACACGCCGGTGTTTATTCTTAGATCTTTGGACTTCAAGAAAACTTTTTGAGTGTCTTCAAAACAACATCAAAAAGGAATGTGGGTAATTTTGTTCTGAATCTCTGTCACTGTGTAAGTAAAGGTTGCTTAATTTAGGAACATCAGTTACACCGAGCAACTTGTGCTTGATTTACCTGGCTGTATTGTAACTGAGGGGTGTTCCAAAAGTTTCCAGTTGGCAAGTAGGCTATACAGTTGTTGTTTTTGGTCCTGTTGAATACCTGCTCAGAACTTCAGAAGTGAAGTGAACAACTCTTCTTAAATACGCGTTTTTCCTAAGGGGCCGACCAGACGATAGTTGGGGGGGGGGCTATGGACTTTACCCCCGGGACGAACTTTTTTTTTCGTTCGTGACACGTCAACGAACAATTTTTTTCCCCATACGCACTCGCGACTAACTTTTTTATCGGAATTTTAACATTACGGTACCCTAGCTACAGGTGAAAACAAACTTTTTTTTTATTTCCATGTGCTGAACAAACTTTTTTTTTTCAGTGTCAAGTGGGAAACAATCTTTTTTTTTCACCAAATATCCATAGCCCCCCCCCCCCAAAGATCATCTGGTCGGCCCCTAAACTTCTAGAACTCTGAGTTGGAGGCCTCATATCAAATGAAATTCATTCAACATGATCCAAATTGCCCAGGGTATTTATTTATCTTGAAAGAAAGGCCTATATCTATATTGTGTGTGTCAGAAACTGTTTGTTCATTGCAAGAAATGTTTACACAATCTCACTATTGTCATCATTACGTTCGTCTGTTCAATATCCAGTCAGCTGTCTCCAGAGTTCTATATCTGTACGGGTTTTTAAATTATCACCTTTAACAGTCAGGGAAATTACCATTACATGATGACAATTGCAATTGCCGATAAGTCCTGGCCCTGACAGGACGATTGAGTGTGTGGGGTTGATCAGTTTGGTATCAAAAGGAAGTCTGATCTCTGTGCACCCATCCTCATCACACAGCAGCATGATAGTAGCGGGACATATTCTATCCGATTTCGCGAGCTACTGCAAAGTCATCAGCAGCTGATGACAATTTCCTAATTTCTCTGGAGCCTTCGGGTTCTTTTCCTCATTAAGCAATAGATAAGCCTGCCAAAACTTGTAGAGTTAGTTGATACTGTGATACAACTTTATGCCAAGTTTGGAAGTGATAGTAGCAGCAGTTATTTTTAAATAGCCTGCCAAAGGTGATTTTGAGCACTGCCAAAATCATGGCTGGGCCATGACACTTTGAGAGGGTCATGGGAAGGTGATGACAGTGCTGAGATGAGTGTCATGTGGGGCTGAAGACATTGCTTGTCATGAGCAGATGGTAATTTCCTTGACTGTTTAAGATATTATGAGAATTATTTAAATATCGGCTCAACTTGCGCAATAAGTCCGTCACCTGCTCTGGCAATCTGTCAATTGGATGCTGGTCTGCTAAATGTGAATGTAATGGGTCTATAGATATGGCATGAATGTTGCCAGGTAGGATGTATAGTAAAGACACGTGGGGAATTTTGGAACACCCTGTGTTTTTATCTCAGGTGGGCATCAGACACTTGATGGGAATTCCAGCTGTAACCTCTCTTACCTCCGCTTATAAAAAGATGAAGCGCATAAAAAAGTCATCATTTGACACTTCTGTGGCTTTCAGGTAAATTCTGTTTTCTGGTTTTAGTTGTTGTTTTGCTGGTATATAAAGTCAACATAAATATCCCACACATATTTATCAAAATGGAATTTGATAATTTATTGGGTTGATCATTTTGTTTCTTCTGAAAAGACATGCATTTGGCAGTAGGTGAGAATATATTTTAATCTATTTATTTAGCTAGTTATTTAGAAATTTAGACTAAGTTTCGATATTAATCGATGAAATGAAGATAAAACAACATTTGATGATCATATTGGTACAGTTTGATGCAGTGGAGAAAGTCTGACACATAGGCAGATATCATAGATAGCAACTTTAGAAATAGGCAGATAGATAGATAAATGTATAGATAGATAAATAGATAGATAGATAGATATAGATAGACGGATATATATAGATAGATGGATAGATAGATGGATGGATAGATAGATGGATAGATAGATAGGTGGATCATGTAGATAGATTGATGGATAGATAAATAGACAAATAGATAGATAGATAGATAGATAGACAAATAGATAGATAGATAGATAGATAGATAGATAGATAGATAGATAGATAGATAGATAGATAGATAGATAGATAGATAGATAGATAGATAGATAGATAGATGGATGTTCACATTCATTGGTTATTGTTGGCAAATGATAGGCCTACCATGCCAACGCTTTTAACTCACTGTGTCCTAACTGTCCTTGTTATTTAAATTTTCTATGAATTTCAACCCAATACCCACAGAACATCTGAAGCTTTAAGCCCATGTCAAATGATGTTTATTAAAGAGGAGCGTATTTTTCCATATTATAAAAGCAGGATTACAAATTCATGTTGTTCACAGAAAAACCTGGATTTCAAATTATATTAGCATATCTGCAGCAAATTCACACGGTTGTATCATGTAGGTCCATGGCACATCGGCTTGTGATGTCACCACAATACACCTGCGGTTAATAAACCACATGCAGGGACTGTTGATTGGCTTGCCTGTTGCAATTTTTTTCATGATAATTACAAATTTTGTGAAAATGTGTCCTTCATGGATGATCATATCAGTGATCAGGTGATAGAGCTGTTGTTGAAGGGTGGCTTGACTTCTTTTGGTAACTTTTGATGCAGTATTAACCTCGTTAACGGTAAGATCTGGATCTTTACATTGATGTGGAATTTACAGTGCAGCCCTCTGAGGCGTGTTCTTGGAATCTATATCAATAAACATTTTCTGACTCTAAACAGCTGTAAAGTAAATAAATAGTTGTGTATGATTGATATTGATAATGGAGTCTGCATTGTCTCTTTTTTTCTGTGAATCTTATAAATCTTCTTAAGATGTAAGTATGTTGGATCTCACGTATTCTCTTCTAGCGTCCAAAGGGAAAACCTAGTAAGTCACAAATTGGGTCAAATAGAATTAAGGTCAAAATAGAACTTGTGAGACATGTTTCTATCTATTCATTAAGTTTAGATTTTCAAGAAGTGGCCGTTACCCCATGTCATTTGCCAAATTTGGGTTTTGGAATTATCATTTGGCATGTTTATAACAAACAACTGAAATTCTGTCTCTCCATAATTCTGCTATATCCAGATACTATTGGAATGTGAAGTATTAAAAGCTTTAATTTATTGAGAAATATATGGTAAGATAGACAGATAGTCATAGATACTAGATAGGCAGGTATATACTATTTTAGACAGACAGACGGGCAGAAAGATGAACAGATATATTGATATAGATAGATACAGATAGATACAGATAGATACAGATAGATACAGATAGATATAGATAGATATAGAATATTATAGATAGATATAGATAGATATAGATAGATATAGATAAATAGATGGATAGATGGATGGATAGTTAGATAATTAAACATAGATAGATAGATAGATAGATAGATAGATAGATAGATAGATAGATAGATAGATAGATAGATAGATAGATAGATAGATAGATAGATAGATAGATAGATGACCTGAAGATTTTAGATATCAAAATATGGATTACGATATCAAGATATGTATTGAGATTGATGAGAATATAGTACATTGTATGAGAACAGTTTCCTTTTCAAACATTTGAATTTGCAAATTTTGCATGTAGCCTATTTCTATGACACAGGCCTGTCTTTTCCTGGATTAGGCACCAAGTTTAGATAGTTTAGATTGAGTAACAAATTCCTGGCACGTGTCTTCATAAATCTAATCCATATATGCTAAGTACTTGGATAAATGCAATGACTAGATTTAGATTAAGGATCAGCCTATCACTGTCAAGTGCATAAATCACTTGACATCCTGGTGTCACCCTGACATGCTTTTGTTTTGAAGTTGTTCATTTGACACTGTCAACTTTCGGTTGTGATGTCAAAGGAAATATTTGCTTTTGATCAATGAAAATGTTTGCATTGGCAATTTGGCGTCAATGGAGTATTTGTGAAGTGAATGAAAATAGTTTCAAAATAAAAATCAATTCATTAGTTGGACTGAGGAAGTAATTTTTCTGATTTGACCAACATGGTGAATGTCAGAATTCTTTGTCATTTTGTGACAGTAGCCTATACCTGATATTAAATGAATAATTAATAAATAATTATTAATAAATAATTATAAACACAGTCAGTACTAGTATAAGTACAAATTATCACTTCCAATATATTGTCAGCAATTATGCCTATACAGTTACTGTAAGTATTGTATTTACTCACTGCAACAGTGCTGTTGGTTTGGAACCCGGGGTCATTTATGGCATAGGAAGCATTAGCTAATTGAAATTCCTTGTATCAATGTGTGATGTCTTCAGGCTGTTCAGTCAAGGTGTGAGGTATGCTTGAACTCACTATGGACAGGAGGGAAAAGTCTGTATTGGCTTTGGGCAATTATTTGCCTGAGTGCATTAGGTTGCGGTTTGGATTTTATTCAAGTCTTTACCTTCAGGTACAAAAAATAATTGGTAATTAGTCAGGCTGGTGATTGCATTGTATCTAAATTCAATGATTTTAAACTTGTACTGTTTCTGAAGTTTGTGTGTTTTATCACACTACACCTACACCAGCCCAGTCTGATTTTATGACCGTTTTTCCCCACAAAAATCGATAAAACATACAAATCAATTTGTTGTTGATAAAAAGAAAATATGTCAAGCATCCAAAACGTTTGTAAATTGAGCTTCATTCATGACTATGGACGAGAAAGCTGAATCGAATGACTCGCACCTTTTTAAAGGCTTTTTAAAAGCAATTGTTGAACAACCTTGTTCATGAACTGCACATTTAATACATTTATGGTCAACTTCACGTAGTCCTACTTTTGAAAGACACTGGTTTTTGATTTGGAGATATTTGTAATAGTTCAATTTTCGACCCTCGCTATATAATGCTAATAATGCTATGACATTGTCTTAGCAATTTGTGTATGATGCTATTGTGAGGCAAATGTAAAGAAAAGTAAATTTTTTAGCTTATTATTACTATTTTACAATATTTTGCAATAGTTGTGCCGTTATTTGTACTTTGATAGTTTGGTACAATTGAAATGTATATGGTCGTCCTGTGGTTGAGAATTGGGCATGGCTCAGATAGGCTCATCCTCCACACGCAAGCCCTGCTAAAATTGCCAGGGATTTCTGCTATTTTCAACCTCTTCTGTGATTGGCCGCTTATTTAGGTCATAAGCATTTTGCATGCAGATCTAGTCGGATTATGGATACTTAGAGGATTACTGGCAACTGAGAAAAACAGTGTAAAACAAGCAAACTTTCAAACAGTTTCATTTCAGAACTGTGAAAACACATAATTCAATGGAATTTTTGGAACTGTGATAGCACCTTACATTTTGTCATGGTATGACTTGGGATGATGAGATAGGCTTAGATTGTGGCTGAGATAGCTGCATAGTGGCATTCTGTGGTAAGGAGCTGTCAGCTGGATTAATGAGTGGTTTCTTCAATCAATATTTTCAATAGTAGCTGGTAGAAGTACTATAGATACTTAGGCCAACGAATGGGTACTGGTATTATCCATATTGTATTGTATAGGGCCTATATATCCTCCACTTGGTCCACTAGAGAGTTGTGGTTATCCTTGGGCTGGCTGCTGCAGCAGGATGGGGAGGATGGGCACGTGGCTATTGATGTGTGCATTCAAGACTCAAGTGTGACAGATCTAGGCCAAGTATCTCCCCAACGTGGTTAGCAAGAGGTCAACATATGGATCTCTGGTGGGGTCTCCACTGGGAGAATAGCAGTGAGAGAGCTCAGAGAGGGGAGACTGGGACCTAGGATCATTCACCCTGGTTGTTGGGACTCCCTGCTGGTCCTGGATCTAGGTTTGCTCCACCCAATAGTCTTTGGATCTCTGCATTTCTTTGGATACCAAGCCAGAAGGATTTGGATTCCCTGATCAAGATTACAATTGTATTGGACTATTGTACCATCTCTCCACATAAGGTTTGTAATAGTGGCTATATATGCACTGTTCTTCTTCTTGGTCTTATACTCTTGAGGTAAGATCTTCAACTTTTGTTGATTGCAGACAGAAATTTGATATTCACAGTTGTCTTCTTATAAATACGTATTTTAATGTTTGAAGTTTTTACATTGTCAAGCCTTTGGACTAAAGTAGGGTCTTTTCAATTAATGGGGCTGCGACATATTTGAGTTATCTTATTATTAGGTCAATTCTCTCTGGAATCCATGGGTGGTTCCATAGCTGGTTCAATTTGAGTCATTTGGCTAATCTAAAAATGCTAATAGTTCGGTTGGGGAACATTAATTATCTGTCATTAAAAATGACAAGTATTGTGTTTTTATCTGACTTTTAATGTTCTTTTTGGAAAATGGGTTAGAGCTTGATTTATTTGAAAATAACTGGCATCATGACATTAGCTTAGAGTATGTGATGTTCAAGGAATTCATGTCCAAATACATTGCCTTCAAATTGCCTTTAATTTACTTTTATATTAAAGTTATATCCCTCATTTCCTTGGCAAATGTAAAATTGTTGTTTTTCGTGTGTATGTTAACTTGCTTTATTTTCTGAACATAAAAAATATATATTAACGGCACATATAGGCTACTGTAGGTGTGTTATTGGCACGTGAAGGAAATTTTCTGGCTCAGCTGTTTCAGATCAATACTGGAAAAGTATTTGGTCAGAATTAGTCCCACAGATCAAAGAACCCAAGGTATTCTAATTACTGCCAGCTCTACCTGGGTACATTAGACTATATCATAGTCAAATGAGTCATATTTATAATCAATATTGGGGATTTTTCACTAATTAGAAATCAGCTAAATGTTCTGATAATTAAGCAATGTAATTACTAATTAGTGGAATTGATAATGTCATTTCACTTCATTAGGCTTTGTGCGAATTTTCTGATAGACTTGGTTTGTTTGATTTAATATCAAATTGGCTGTTGAAGTTACAAGTAAATTACTAAGTTTTGTGTTTAAAATTTAGACAGTATTGTACTTTAAATGTCTGTTGCTGAAGATACTTTGAATGGATAATTGTTCATTTTAGCCTTGGCATGCCTGACATTTTTGTGTGCGCTTATGGATGAGGCCATACAATTGCAGGCAGATGCAGAGACAAGAATAGCTCATGGAAATCCAAGGGTTTTGTTATAACTGGGCAGTCACGATCCGCTGCTAACTACACACAATTGCTGGGCCGTAGTGGTGAGCCCTGTGTTATGTGATATAGCCATAGGGGTATCTGCTGAAATTTAGATCATTAAATGCTCTATTGTTAGTATAGATGTATAATTTAAGTACTTAGCATTTTAAATGGAATAGGGTGGTAGAGTTGATAGATGCAGACAGAGATACTCATCACTTGAGGTTAGAATTAAAAAAAATTAAATTGAAAGTATTAGGGAAATTTGTTGAGCTTTTTGAAGGAGTATACAGAGTTTACAGACAATGTAAAATATAATGGGGAAATGGGGGAGGCTGTGTGTGTCCTTTTGTCAGCTGCTAATATTCAGAATGGTTTGTCATGCTTAAATGTTTCTGCAAAATTTGAAATATTAGATGCTCAATTTGGCATGTTAAATCAATTGTGGTCCCAGCTGAGTAAATAGTATATATATATACATGTCTACTGGCAATGTACATGGCACCACTTGTTAGACAGTCTTATATAGGGCATTCAGAACAAAAGCCAGAATTGGCAATTAAAAAAAGAAAGAAATAGATTATCATAACTTTACCGACATCTATGTTAAGATTAGAATAGGAAGTATGGGAAATTGCTGACTTACAGAATATGAGGATTGAGGACACAGTCTTGCAAAAAGAAAAAAAAATAGAAAAAAAAAGTAACGAAAAAGATGGTGATAAAAAAGGGAGGTTGTATAGGCTTATGTCTGTTAATCCTTTCTATGGTTTACTTGGTGGTTTATGTTTCATGGGAATCCCGGACCGTCTCACTCTCAGACAATCTCTGCAAGATGCTCCTTGATCTGTCTCTTTCGTTGCCATGGCAACCGAGTTGTTTCCCTACTTTCTCATCCCTCTGCTTCCTCCTGATTCTGATTCATGAATATCTCATCTGAAACTTGGATGCATTGTAAAGAGAATTGTCTTAGATGTGTGCACATTTGCCATCTTTTATAAATGATAATTTGCTCATACATGATAGTTCTGAAGTGTTAGATTTTAAAATTTCCAAAGCTACTACACATTTGGGATAAATCTTGCAATGCATTAATTCAGGAAGAGACCCACAAACTGGCTTCTGATGAAAAAAAAAAAACAGACTTTAATAGGCCTACAAAGTTTACTTAATAACCAAGAGACCAGAAAAAGTGTCTTTGTTTTCCTGCAAATTGCTTCCTTTGTTTGTTTTCCAACTTCTGAAAAACCATCACCTTGTTTTAACTTTTTAGATCTCTGTTTTTCTTTCTCCTCGTGATAATCCACTTTGTTCCATTTAAACATACACACGCTCTTTGGAAGTTTTTCTTTGAACGTCTTTTTTGTTGTTGACCCTAATTTGGAAAGGATGAAAAGTTTTTTTAACTTCAATAGTGTCATGCAAAGCTCGTATGTGGTACCAAAATCACCATTGTTAAATTCTCTAGATTTGATCCGATGTGATATAACTGGATCTCTGTGGGATGTGTATATTAAAGTTTTACATATTATGTGTCTAATTTGATGATTTCAAATTTTCAATTTGATATTTTGTCTTTGGATTTGAGAAAAGCATAGAAATTGACTGAAATACATTGATAGTGGCTCTAACATGTGGGTGCTAATTCTGAATGCTGTAGCTGCAGGTCATGTCAACAGTCACTTGTATTTGACAGATGACTCATTGATTTGGGCTAGCTAAAAATAGATGCATGCTTCATCACAAACGTCAAGATGGTTGTATTACGCAATGTGAGTGGCGGGCATCAGAGGGTTCAGAAGCACAGCATTGGCCTCTGGATGTAGAACATTTTCAAGCGCCCTTCGTGCCAGTGTTGTTGTCATGGACTGCTTGTATGCCATTTTATGGGTTATTGCTTGGCTGCCCATTGGCTGGCAGGGTCTGGAAGTGAAATAATTGACCAATTTTGACTCGTGCCATCCCCTATTCTGTCTACTTCTGGCCAAGCCACCATATGAACAGCATCACAATGTGTTGAGTTTAGTCACATTGTACTGTGAGCAGTGTCAAACACATTTCTGCACCACTCATTGGATTGTACCAGGCTAGTTGCTACAATTTGTTGCTATTAGCATCATTTTGACTGCAGATACATCACCTAGGAGTGCATTTATGCTCGCAAAAAGTAAGTTCATAGTCTCTCTTTTAATGTCATTTAATGGTGATTATTTTCATCATCAGATAACCATCTGAGAGCAACAAGTGCCCTCCATTGCATGTATATGGGCACTTGATGGCAAGTTGATGCACAGTAGCTCTCTGTCACGTAATATTTGTTGATTTTTTGTCCCTCTATGTCATGGAAGTTAAATATTCCTTAAACATGTTGAACAATTACTGGTCTCGTGCCTCAAATCATTGTCCAATGATTTACCAACTGGGAGAATGATAGTGTTAGAGTTGTCAGCTGGTTGTCTGCATTTCCATGTAGTTGAATTCACTTAGTTTTGTCATATATATATTCACCACATTTGATGTAATGACTGGTGGTTTTGTTAAATGGATTTGAAATTATGTTGGAAAACTTGCTGGTAAATGTTCATTGTACACTGCCACAGTCCCACTTCCTTTTTGTTTTAACAATTTCATGCAATTACAATCCTAAATGCACACCATAGTACAGTTTTACATCTGCACTTCTCTCAAGACTTGCTTTACTTTGTTGATAGCATGGTCATATAATTGCTTATTATCTCCAACAGTAATAGGGCCTAATACAAAATGAATTATTTTACATTTGCTTGACATATTTATTTTGTCATCGCATGATTGAACCTTTATTCTGCTGTTGCCATGGAGACCATTCTAAATTCCAAGATGTCTGGACATCTAGTCTGTTGCCACCTATTGACCTCTTCATCAAACACTGAGGGCCCTTAAACCCAAAAGAGCAGTGAAGAGAATGTTCTTCTATTCTCTTCACATTTCCTCAAGATTCTCTTTTAGCAAGATTGCTGTTAGGGGTCATCAGGATGACCTTGCATGTGCTCACCTACTTAAACCCTCAACTTTTGAACCCTGAACACTGAGAAACTCACTTTCAACAAACATTCTCCACTCATTATTCCTCCCTAACCTTCCTATTACTCAAGACTGCTCAGCAGCAGAGATAAAAG
Source organism: Platynereis dumerilii (assembly GCA_026936325.1). Lineage (NCBI taxonomy): Eukaryota > Metazoa > Annelida > Polychaeta > Phyllodocida > Nereididae > Platynereis > Platynereis dumerilii. Next base: position 123,961,607 of record JAPTHN010000001.1, on the reverse strand, counting down.
AAAGTAGAGGGAGCAAAAGGTTAGGAGAGCACACAGAAAAAGAAGATGGCAAACCTCAGGGCTAATTCCAGTGGCTAATTATGTCACAATTGCTGTCATAAGTCATACCCAGCATAATGAAATATGTATTGCTTGGTCTTCTCTTTGAAATTCCCAGTGCAATACAATTGTGTAGATAATTTGTGTTGCATACTGATACATGACAGCTTGACAACCAGCACAAATGTGTAATGTGCATCTCAGAATGATGTGTCACATGTGTCTGTATTTCTGCAAAGTTAATTTGCAAAATTGCATATATGCAATGAGTGCTGGCTTGCTGGGAGGCATGCATTTTCGAGGTAGGAGGTATGTTCTTCTTGTACATTGTAAGTGCATACAGTTCTGTATGTATAAACAAGTTAGAAATGAAATGAAATTTGCAAGTTTTAGTATTCTAAAAGTTATTTTCAGATTCTAGGAAATAGGCCTATATTTTCTGTGGAATGAGACCAATTTCAGATGAAGTTTCTTGGCATGGTGCTTTAAAAAATAAGATGTTTATGAAGATTACCTACAGGTAATCTTAGCCAGAATTGCCAGAAATTGAACTAGCTCTTGTGGGTTTTGCAGATCAGTGTGTGTTTATATTTGCATCCAGATTTAATGGCTGTGCTTGTCCAGACTGCTGGGAGACACCCAATTTATTGCACTTTTGATGAAACTCAGAGTAAAAACTGAACAGCACTTCACATCTTGGGTATAAACAAACTGATAAAATATGCACTAGTATCTCGAGTGTGTATATGGGAGATAGATGAAAGGATACTTTGTGTCATTTATATTATTTGACATTTCTTGAACATTCCTTGTCCCCTGTGAGGTCAAATGAATTTAAAGACAGTGTTTAATAATATTCAAATATATTCAACTTTCTCAAATACTATGTTTTGACACAATGATTGCTTGTCTAAATCATCTGTGGCATAATGTGGTCCTGAAAATTGCTGACATTTTTGGGAGACATCTTGGTATCCAGGGATTCCAGGGTATTCTAGCAGATCTCTTTTGGAAGTTTGAAACCATTTGTCAGTCTTGACTTATGAGATCTGATACAGCATGACTGTGTATCTCACTGTAACTGCTAGATTTCTAGTGATATCATTTTGAAATTGTCCTTATTCACTGAATATTCAGGCCATCACTGCCATTCCTGCTCTGAACTGGGTTCGAATTCAGCTCTTGTCTTGTTGGACAGCAGTTTCAATCATCCTTCGCCTCATTGATGTGTCCTCCTCCTGTCCCCATTAGCATGTCCTCCTCCTGTCCTCATTAGCATACCAATTGCATAACTACAGGACATGAAGCTCTGATCCATCAACCCATCTTACGCAGAATTTCCCAAGTAACAACATTACACATAGTGCACTAATAACTCGTCTTTGTTGTCTGCTGGTGTCGGGTGCTTTCTCATGGAATTTGTTGGAACATTTGAAGCAGAAAGACCAGAAAAGATGAGTTAGGATGGTGTTTTCTTTGCATATGAGGCAGGCAGAGTTGAGATGCTTTTGCAGTTGTTACATGTTATTCTTTTGCAGCCTGTCTTGCCTGTGGAGGGCCTGTGGAGGGTAGCAGGCAAGACAGGAGCTGTTAACCAACTGATGGATGCCCCCAGATGCAATATTGGGTGAATTTACTCAGAAAAAAAGAAGAAGTAAAAGTAGGAGGAGGGGGAGGAAAAAACATCTTTGCCAGTTGTCACACTACCCCTATTCATGCACGTATCATGCTGTATGTTACAACATTGTTGCTATTTATAATAAGAATATGCATTCTTGAGTATATCTGCAGCATTTCAGTAGGACTTGTTTCAACATAGCTTCACAACCCTAACAGTACCCTGGGCAAAAGTGTGGATACTTGAGCTTGTTGAGATGCTTGTGAAATATAGGGTTGCCTGACGGCCACAGTCTCCCCCTAGTCTCCCTGACTCCCTCCCATCCAGTGTCTTTCATCCCTATCCAGTGCACACATAAATCCCTCCCTAGATCCCTCCAGCTAGCTTGGAATTTTGTTTCTGGATCCTGTAGTTGGATCATGTTTTGGATTTCAGAAAAATATTTATCCTAGGGTGGTTGCAAGCCAGAAAAGCTTTTAGAAATTCTATGTGGTTACTTTGTAACTATTCATTTCAGTGGCGGATCCAGACAATGTCTTCTTGAGAGGCGAGTGCGTTTTAGACTTCGTTGGCTTGCGATTTCTCATAATATCTTCAAAATGTTAGTTTTCATTTTGGTAGTTTGGCTAGGCCCGTGGGTCCTCCGCTGCATATGGTTGTTGCTGTGAGATTTGATTTCACGAACTCATGAAAAAAGTATAGTTGGAAAATATTGGTTGCTACTGAATGACTTCATTGAGTAGATTCCATCATTTCAGATATGGAGGTTCAGATATTTTGCTGATACTGAGATAAGAAGGAAAATACAGTGCATGCAATGCACATTGGATGGGAGTCTCCTGAAGACACAGTTGTTTGATTTGCTGATAGATTATTTGTCAACATCAATCTTGACTTAGTATTTCGATCACATCCCATGCTTGGAGTTGGTGCCTGGACATTTAGGGAAGATCGATAAAGCAATCACTTTATGAAGTGAACTAATTAAGCATTAAGTTGGATCTGTGCTGCTCAGCCTGCTCTGGGTGCCTGAGTTTGGTTTGGGAATCATTGGACAAATTAAGTGATCGAATTAATTGGATATTGATCTCCTTTGTTTAATGGAGTCGTGGAGGAATATCAGCTGCTTTGTTGCTATGGCAATGCTTTATATTGAATTCTATGGCAATGGCAGACATTGGAAGTCCAGAAAATAGAAGTTAGGATAACTGGGATTGTGTAGAAACTTCCTCCCACGTTGAGGAAGAATTTCTATTGGGACAGAAGCCACAGAAATATGAAATAGTGATATTATTTCAGAATTTTCCAAATTTGATTGACCATTGGCTAACCACTTTGGCAATGCATTTGTGATCAGAGGATGGGTCCTCCTTTGTTATAGTGCAAAGTAACAAAACCACTCTGGCCAGTGGCCAATGAAATAATGGCCTTTTAAAAGATTTATTTGAAGGCAACCTCAATGCATGTCCTATTAATATAATATTAGCTCTATTGCTCAACAAGCCTTATTTTATTTGCCTTATATTTATGTTTTCAAAGTTGAGTTTTTTACCCCGCTGGCTATGTAATAGCCTACGGGGTACTGCAGTCCTCAATGGCTGGGGATTTCGTCAATCATAACTCACTTTGTGTTGCTCATATTTCATTCAAATTTTGCCTGTTATCTTATTTTGTCATACAGACGGGAATGACAAGTTTCTGTGTCCGTACGTCTGTGTGTCCGTACGTCCATGTGTCCGTCCGTCCGTGTGTCCTTACGTCCGTCCGTGCGTCCATCCTTCTGTCCGTGCGTCCGTGTCGGTGCGCCCGTGTCGGTGCGTCATGTCCGTGTGTCCGTCCAGCCACACTCCATCCGTGCGTCCATCTAGCTGTCCGTGTGTCCGTGTGGCCGTGTGGCCGTGTGTCCGTCCGTCCGTGTGGCCGTCCGGCCGTCCGTGTGTCTGTACATCTGTGTGTCCGTACGTCCGTGTGTCCGTCCGTCCGTCTGTCCGTGTCCGTCCGTGTCCGTCCGTCCGTGCGTCCATCCTTCTGTCGGTGCGTCGGTGCGTCCGTGTCGGTGCGTCCGTGTCGGTGCGTCCGTGTCGGTGAGTCCGTGTCGGTGGGTCGATGCACAGTGCATCCAAATGGTCTCAATGGCTTCACATAGAGCCAGTGGGGTTTACGTGCTTGCACGATATTTTTTATTATTCTGAGTCTTACTTCCGTACTTAGATGTACTCATGGACCTAAAGTATATCCAGAATCTCTGGAGTCTGTGTCATGTTAGTTAACAGGAATAAGACAAGATGTTGATAAATCTGTGGAGGGATAAAAGACGAGAGTCTGATGTCTACTCTCCAGCATCCAGTCTTTACCCTCATAGCCCTTCTTACCCCAGTCTGCCTGCTGAGCAGGCCTGGATCATATCCTGTGGATCAGGGGCTGAGGGATCACAAAGGATGAACTAGGTCTCCTGGTTACCAGATATCTGCTGTTGCATCTTAGGCTCTCAATGATCTGGGGCGATGGAATTATTATATTGGATCTCAGACAACATAGGTTTGGTTCTTGCAATCACAGAGGTTTTGTATTCCAGCATAAAACATTGGCTATCAAGAATATTTTATTGTAACAATTTTGAGTTACTCTGAAAGTTCTACATTAGTTTGCTAATGCTTTGCCAATTGTTGTAAAATAATGACGAGATGGAATTAGAATATAGCTGTCTTGGAATCAGGGTATTGATTTATTACCTCAATATTGTTCACTTCATGCATATTATATAATTGTATAATTGTTTTGTGATGAATGTCAGAATGTCTATTTATTCACTTTATTGTGCAAACATGGTAACCTAGGTCTCTGCTGCACCAAAGACCCCCTGTGCACAAATCTAACCTACACACTGTAGTCTGGAGTGATGGGTGTTGGTTTGCACGTGACGGTTCAGGGTAACAACAGGCCATGATTTATAGCAAGCAACCCTGCCACCCTTGTACGGGTGTAAGCACCTCCAGATGTGTCCTCAAGGAACAGTGGAATACCCTTTCAAGTTGTTGCACAGATATTTCTTAGGAATCTGGTCTAATCTGGTCTGATCTGGTCTGATCTCCATCTAAACTAGATCTTTGTGACACAGGAGGCCACATTGTTTGAAAGAGGAGATGTGCCACTGGTTTGGCTTCTGTGGGCCTATTTCTTCAGCTGATTTCACACTCTAGTCTACAACACCAACTCCTATAGCTACTTGACTAACTTTGGAGTTGGATCATGTATTGTTAACTTGGTATGTAACTCCGACAGTACATATATATTCTGAATGAGTCAAAAACATTGGGCTAATTTTGGAATCACCTTGATCCTCGCCTGTGATGCTGGACTCCCAAATAGGGTGATGATCTGTAAAAGAATGACACAAGTTTGTTGTCTGAACTTGTCTCAGGAGCACAGAGTTACAACTGATACGAGGCACCTCCAGCAGTCTCATCTTTTGGGCAGAGTGACATGTCTTATTAAAAGTGTCAGGTCTTTGGTTTGACTCGGGACCTCCCCAGGACAAGTCAAAATGGTTTTAGAGGTCAGCTTATAAGATCTAACTTGCATGAACTAAAAAATGAACTTGGGTATTAATATGCGCATTCTTTGGCTACTTGGGACACCCCGGATTAGTGCGAAAAGCCCCGGATACACCAGGATGGATGTAACCCAGGGTCAGGATCTTGGTATGAAGAATATAAATCAATCAGGCAGAGGAAACCACAGCAGTCACTGGGCTATTAATATTGAAGGAAAATCCAATCTTGGAAATATGAATGTCAAGCACATGCAGGACCTTTGCCTAAATTTATACACATTTGGAAAAAAGAAAAATGTTTTCAAGCTAATTACGTGTTTGACAAAATGGAATTATGTCCAATGATGTAGTACTACATAATCATTTGTAAATTTATGTGGATGTGGATAGATATTTAGATAGTTTTAAAATTAGTCTCACATAGGCCAATATATAATATAAAGATTGACAGATTGGCAGGCAGATTGATTGATTGGTCGATGTGATTGATTTCATTGATTCCTTCACAACTGTTCACTTTGTGCGTGTCATGGACTCATGGTATTGATTTTAAATATTTTCAAATTCCTATGTTTTCAGGAGGACTTCTGGGGCCCCCAGATCCAGCAAAAATGAAGCCCCCGAAGATTGTCTGGATCTGTCTTGTCTGCTTGTGTGGTCTTATAGGAAACGATGCTGCTGGAAGTGGTGAGTATCTGTAAAACCATCTTGAAGTTAGAACCATCTTCTAAGTAAAAAGTATCTTGATATAATCTCAGACGCACTTCTGGATGATTGATGTTCTTTGGATTAACTTGGATTATCTTCTAAAACTTGGGATTGACTTGGATTATCTTCTGAAACATGATTGACAAGACACATGGCCATGATGACACCAAAACTTGTGATTGTCTTAAAAATCTGATTTATTCCCAACTTGACGAGTTATGTAAAGATGCATACAGAAATTCTGTTTGATGTGTAATAGAAATTTGAAATCAAGTCAAGCAGCTGTAGTGGAGTACTGTCAAAGTCAGCCAGACTTCATTTATCACCCCAGGCAGCTGACATCCAGGTTTCTGAATCTTTCCAGATTTATTTCTTGAGTCCCAAAGAAGCAGAAATACATGTATGTTTCATGAATATATATATATATATGTTGCTGTTTTTCATAAACAGTGATACAGGTTTAATAGATAGGTAAAAAGTAAATGCCAAAAAACATTCACTTTAATTTTTTTTAAGTTCTTGGTTTAAAAGGGAATGAGGCTAGAAAGGCCTTGGATAAATCTGATCACCACCGGCAGTTATCACCATCTAAAATGACATCTATAAAATTACCACATAGAATAAATCAAAATATTTTGAAACATTAGATGAAATTCTGAAAAGAATGTTGTTCAAAAGCCCTTGAACTTCATTGAAGTTCATACACATGCTAGATTCATACAATAATGTATTTGTATTCATCATTGAAAGTTTGATAAATGTGTATCATATGACCAAATGAAACGAAAAACTTAGTATCAGTGATAAGAATAATATTATGTTTATATTATGTTTAAAAAACACGTGATATGTAATGTAGTATACATGTTATTGTGTCATATAACAAATTTACTTCAATTGCTTTGGTGTTGGTAGCAGCACTACCCCATAAGCTTATGAGGTGCTGGACTGCTGGTAGCAGTGTTGTAGACTGGTTCATCTTTATGTAAAGAGCGGACATGAGTTTGTTTTATCTCTTTTTTGAGAGGCATGGACGTTTAAAAATACTAGAATGTGGTCATGTGAAGCAGGGTGGTCCTAGAATGGAAGGCAACTTTCCATTATCAAACGAGGGCCATTTTTGGAATGCTTGCAAAACAAAACATGCATGCAAAATCAGATCGTAGAACATAGAAGTTAGCTTGGATTTCTTGTTGTATAAGGATCTCTATAACTAAATCGAGTCATAATGCATTGAAATATGAACGTGATCATCGGTTTGCACAAAGAATTAGCTGAGCAAATGAGATTATGGCCTCTCCTAAATCAGAGGGAATTCCAAAAACAACAGGAGCATGTTATCGAGACCAGCATGAGTCATGGAGACGGATAATCTCTGTAATATGGCAAATTATCAGAAAGTGAGCCTCATGGAGTTGAAGAAATGGGAGTATAAACAGTTTGCAATGATACCCCACATTCTCAGTTATACTTCCATGGGAGATGTGGGACAAAAATTCTTGCTCATATTGTCACAGAGCTTGATAAAATTGGGATGATTAATGTAATTTGTGTTTGTATATGAGATTCATATTAGAGACAGCTTCTTGTAAGGCTGCTACAGAGGGGTATCGTAACCTAAGACCAATAAGAAATTGGTCTGAATTGCTAAAATTAGTTATGCTTGGAGATAATGGACTGAGAAGTACAAAAATACAAACTTTTATTGTGGACAGACTATGATTGGTGCGTTGTTCTCTGACTTCTCTCCAAATAATATCTTGACATGTCAGCTGCGTATCCAATGATTGGAGAACATGACATTTAACATGCATATAATTACTTTGTCATAAACATGATTAATGACATTATAGTTTATCATTTGGGACAACTTGGAGACTGAAGTGTCCTGGTAGGAGTCCTAAGACAGGAGCTTGATCACCAAAATAAGCTATGAAGAGTGATTTATGGAGGATCTTAGTGTTCTGGCTCAACATGCTAAACATAAAGGGTTGATAATAAAGTTGATATGACCCAAGGCCAGGACTGCTGATTGCAGAGTTGATAATGACAAGAAACAGATGGCCTTGCTACAATGTTCTACTCTGTTGCAATATAATGTTGCATATTATGTTGCATGTCACTTGGTATGGAGGTTTGGCCACACACTGTTTTACAGTTGGCAGTGACATTTTGTGACATTGTTTGACAATGGCCTTTGATGCAGCTCTCCTTTGTGGTTTTGTTTCTTACAATTTTGTAAAAGGATATATCTAGCATGCATTGCGTCCTAAAAGGGCAATCAGAAGGTATGGTGTCTCTAATGTTAGAAACTTATTACATTGCCAGACAGAGTCGTGACAGCTATTTCCAGTCATGTATTTGTGAAAATACTTCAAACAACATTGTAGTAAACTGGTACAGCATGATCTGTGCTACCAGTTTGAATTTGAAAATGTCTTGCCTCAAACACCCTGCCAAGACAAGCTGCATGGGAGGGTGGCCTCAAAGTTCTGCCATCAAAACATGTGGTACAAACTCCAGTTGAACAGTAGGTGATTGTATTCAAAATGCACTCTCACATTCACAACAAAAACATGTAGTTTGTGTGTGAAATTTGCAATTGTGTTCTTTAGTATGAAATTGTGTTGCCCCAAAAAAGGGGAAAAGTATTATTTTCTGCAAAATGTGTACATATATGACATGTTTCTGATAAATGCTACATACATTCAGAGCTTATGGGGTAATGATTCAGAATATTAATGTTCACAGTTGAGCTTATAACTTGAGTTTTGTACATCCAGAATGCTGCAAAATGATTATATTGTCAGTATGACATGAATAATAGCATTTAGCATACATATATAGGCTACTTGTAATACCATGTAATGATAAATGGTCTGTCAGTATGTCCATTCATTGGAATTTAACAGTTGGCCAATGTTTGCCTGGTAAATTGTCAACACCCATTATGCAGTAAATAGTGTAAATGGGGGAGTTCATCAAGATGACACACACACCATATTCAGAATTGTGTTATGATAAATAATTTATATGGCTATGAACTAGAATAAGTGCACATGGCTCAGAAAGTTCTCTGACAAAGGACCTGAGTGATGTGGAAAGTCCTTTGCAGTGTATGCTATTGGTGTATAAATGTTGGTGGTGAATTTTTAGCCAGTTCTCTGTGTCCCGTCTATATTCAATATTTTCTTTGTCTTTTGGTTTTGATCAATCCCTTTGCAAGATCTGACATTGCATTTATCATCATCCTTTCGGGGAGGAGGGCTACTTCAGCGGTAGCGTGCTGGGCTGCTAATGGCTGGGTCCTGGGTTCGAATCCAGCTCTTGCAGGGTCACCGTGGCACATGTTGTATGGCTGTTTAAATCATTCGTTTACTTATTTCTGGATCCTCTGTTTGTCCTAGTTAGCCTACCAATTGCATAAATTGTAAAGCCCAATCATCCATCCATCTTATCATCCTTTCTCTGTCCAGATTACCTGGGTATACCCAATTTACATGATAGAGCCAAGAGGTAACAAACTCCAGAAGCTTGTAGCAGGCTGTCCTTGCAAGTATGAGATAGTGTGGGCAGTACCACTGAAGCACTGCCAGGTAATGCAACAGGTACTAGCCAGGTAGACTGAACAATGGTTGTAAAACAAGCATAAAACAATGCTGGAGATAATGGGCCTGCTATCAGGACTCAGGAGGTAGAACTGGAGGGAAGTGGTTGTAAAAGGGAGGCTATCTTGGGTATCTGCAGTCAATATGAGAGACTAGGGCAGGATCTTGAGAAGCTGTCAGTCAGCTATGTGGAGGTATAAATGGTGTGAAAATGGGGGCTCTTTACTCTTCTTGTTGTTGAACTTGTTGTGGTACTTGTTGTGGCTTGAAGACTAGTCCGGGTAGTCAAGTACCTGTACCACCAAACCCACAAAATTGAAGATGCCCAGGTATTCTCTCAGGTAACATGAAGAAAGCTAAGTGGGACCTGGTAGTGTAGGGGGAAGGGGGGTCTTAACAGGCCCTTGATGGCTACCAGGTGAACCTAATAGGTGAACCAAAAGTAAACCTAAGAGGTGAGCCTGAGAGGTAGACCAGGTGGATAAACCAACCACAAGAATGAGCATTGGACAAGAAAGGTGGGCCATGTTACCCCACCTGACAACATTGACCTTCCCTGTAATGCTCAGCTTCCCAATTGGACCAAGATCCATCCATCCAAGCTTGGGGTTAACACCTGAGCTGACTGAATGGAGTAAATGAGCTAAAATACATTCTAACCTGTCAGATTGTGGTTAGCAGGTTATTGGTGATTGTGAGTGACTTGAAGGTAAAATGCTGTTTATGTCAATTCCATGGTGGCAATTGCAAGATTGCTGTTTGTGCTAGAATCTTTCTCACCTTTCTCACCTATCCCTGGAACATTGTTATCTGGATCTGTGTGGTAGGCCTACATGTAATAATTGGCACTTCCAGTGGCCACCCTCACAATCAGATGAGGGGAATCATCCGCATGAACAGATAAGAGAGAGGCCAATTTATCTAAATGCTGCACAGCTGTACATAATGATGTATATACCATAGTACCAGGAATTTACCTGATGGTACCAATACAAACTGAGCCTATGCCTTTGAATATTGCCATAGGTCATCAATTTAGTTAGAATTTTGTGATAATCATAATTTAGGCAATGTAGAGATGGTATGCACCTTCTTATTGTAGTTTACAAAGCATTCTGTGCTATGGATAAAAACTTAGTAAAAAGTAATTTTTTCTGCCTGATTGTGTATGACCAACTGTGTCTCAGTTACTTCAGTCTTTCTCATTGAGTATAACAATGTCATCCTCCAGTTACATGTATGATGTACTGACACTGCTGTTAGTATTGCTGCTTTTTGCAAGCTGCAGTAACAGAGTTGTGGCCACAAAGAATTCTTGAAATGACTGCATGTCTGGCTTATCCTGCCACTGGCTGGTGATAGCAGAACAAGATTGAGGCATTTCTTTGGAGAAAAAATGTCTTGTACTCAGTGGGATCCATATATTTGGATTGGTAGTATTTCATAAACACTGATGAAAAAGAGGAAGAAAAACGAAAAAAATTGAGGAAAATAAGAGGAAAAGATGGAAAAAAGAAGAGGAAGGAGGCAGAAAGAACTAGTGATGCTCTTGGATATTTTTGCGGGGCATTATTTTTGTCTGAAGGAAATACATACAACCAAACTGAAGCAATAATATAGTGCATTGTAACATTGTAAGATGATCACTATTGGTGTGGTGTTCAAACGCCTACAATATCCTCCTGGACTCCTGGTGCTGCAGGGAATCTCTGCAATATAATCGAAATTTGATGCTCCCCTAAGCTGCTGAGAAGATGAGCATTGAGCAGCTGAGCAGTGAGCAGCTGAGATGAAACATTAGCAACAACAACACTGTCATTGGGAAAACCAGATATTGATCTAAGTCTAACTTGCATTGTCCTGGCATATTCATTGGCCTACCCAGTATATTGTCCTCAGGCAGTTGTTGTTAGTCATCTCAAAGTGAATTCTATTCAACATGTGTGAAGTTTAGAGTTGATGGTTGTTTTGAAATGATATATCTAGAGACATGTGTGCTTTCATGTTACAAAATGTAGAGCAGATAAAGTGAATACTGTTCTATGTTAAGACAACCTCTTTCCTGTATGGATATAGGCTTTTAGGTGCATAAATGTGCATGAATTATTCAATAGATACAAACAGGTCAAACTGTCATGATTATCTAATTCCGAGATACAGACAGATAGATCACAAATTAATTCTTACTGATTATTACCCCTAGATGATGAACTGATGTTGAGTATCACAGAAATGGTGACAGGCCATGATATTATAACTATCATGACAGTTACAAGGGGTAACTGTCATGACAACTATGATCTTGTCATTGGCCTGTTGATCTGCAATGCTAGATCATGCAGATTCTGATCTGAGGTCAAGCCAGGCAGATGTTGGGTAAATATGAATGCATAGGGCCTCAGAATTATGGAATATTTGACAAAATGTCATGCCACAATGATTGCATGTGCAATGTACAATGCTTGTGGTCATTTGCCTGTCTAGCATTATTCTAGCATGCATTATTGCCATGCTGGATGTTATTCTTTGAGGGCTATTTGCTTCATGCACACTCAGTGTTGATGTGTTTAAACAGAGGTGTGACCTGCCCTGAGTGCTCAGATAACATTCTGCATGAATATCAATGTACTCAGCTGACCCAGCATTGAGGAATTATGAAACATGAAACGTAGCTATGGGAAGTAGAGAGAAATAGGAAAGAAAAGGGGCTGAAAAAGTCCTGAATATGAGAGAAAAACTGAGAAAACTTCAGAAAAACGAGACTTGTGGTGAGTGAGTCATGACCATATCTCAATTGGCATATCGTGATGGGATCAATACTGGCACAGGTCTATGGCACAGGCAAATGAGGCAATAGAAAAGTTCAATCTCAATATTTGAATATCTTGGCTTTTATGTGAAGGCCGCAAAGAAGAGGTTCAAAAGGCTGGCTATTCCTGTGTCTTGTTTCTGTCACAAGTCCAAGAAGTTTTCTTAAAACTGTCAAAAGACAATTCAGACAACTGTAAACCAAGAAACTTAAACATGTTAAAGGATCTGCATATTTTGCAACCAGACCTTCGGTCCATCACGTCCACATTTTCTCTTCCTTTTTCGCAGTTGTCAAGGCTACACAATAACCCAAAACACAGGCATGATAAGAAGAAGTTTACTTGCAATGTCACGTTGGCAGATTATTCAGTTTTAAAGCCAAATTACTCCGCTTAGGACGGCTAATAGGACGCCCCCCTTTGCTCCAGTGTTTCGTCAAGTTGCTGAAAGTTAACTTTATGATAAGTTTGATCCCACCACCCACTCACACAACTTCCTTTTTTCTTTTCTTTCTATTTTCCCTTTTTTGAGACTTAACTACCAGCTTACAAATTCAGCATGCACAAATAGATGTTCACATTTCCTCTGAAGCTCCCTCTGAAATTTGACATAATTCATGCAAAATTATGCAAAGTAGAACATGTCATGAGTGAGGAATTAGAACTTAACAAGTCTTTTTCATAAACAGAAACTTGTTCACTGTATTTTTAAAGGGGTAGCAAGTGTAATTTATGAAACTTGTGAATTCTCCTGGCTTATTTTTGTCTTGTGAATTTGTGTCTCTTGAAGATGTAGCAGGAAAACTACCTAAAAAATAATAAACAAAGGCTGAGTATGCAGCCTTGCTTAAAAACAATTTGGTGTAATTCAGTGTTTGTCAGCAAGCAATTTAAGTTATGTTTTGTGTTTATGATTTTTGATGCAGCTGGTCTGTCATGTAACTGCACACAGTGATGGAAATGGAAAATTTTCGTCGGGGGAGCTCTCGGCCCATGCGGTAGCGGCTAGCAACTCCAAATTTTCGAAAGGGAAAAAATTCTTCCACCAGAGCATAATTTTGACTAAAAATACAATGAGGACTGAAAAAGTAACATGATAATTGTAATTTCACTACTGGTCATTGGGGGAGCTGTAGCAGGGTACAGCTCCCCCTGTTTTTTGGTCAAGGGAGCTCAGCTCCCCCGAGCTCCCCCCCATTTCCATCACTGACTGCACAGGCCTATCAATGTGATATTCGCTTTTCAGTTGTTCATCCTCGGTCACTACGACTTCAAAATAATAAATATCTCTGAAAACAGATTTGTTAATTTCTTATCAATTTGACGAATAACATAACATCTTTGTATAAACATTGTCGTTTTGTTTTTCAGAAGAAACGCTAACAGGCTACACTTGCGAAGGAAATACGTTGACGATATCATGTTCTCCTGGAACGGTGATTAAGATCTTACGAGCGAATTATGGACGGTTCAACATCCGCGTCTGCAATGAAGAAGGAAGTGACACAAGTCTGTGGGATTTGCAGTGCATGTCTGTTCGCTCCTTGAAGGTCGTCAATCAGATGTAAGTATCAATTATAAAATGATGATCGAAAAAACTGTGACAAGTGATAGATTGAAAATGAATTCCAAGAGATTTTGGATATCATGTTGTTTATTGAATTGTTTATTTTATGATATAAAATGCTATTCAGAATTTTCATAGGGCATTTGTCATAACTTTTTTGTGTTGAGGCCTCATACATTTCAAATCGTGTGATATCTATTAAGGCTATCATGACTTATACTTTCGCTTCTGGGTTTTCTTACTTTTCTATTGAAAACTTAATATTTCTCTTTATAACTTAAGAATAACCAAACTGAAATGTCGAAACACTCAATACATTTATATCTTTGAAGTTCCATCAAATTTTATTGATTACATTTTACTGAAAGGAAATACTCCTTAAATAACCAAAAATATCACACTTCGCTCTTTTTAAGTTAATAAGTTATACATTCCTTTAACAGTGTTTAACCTTAAGTCACATTCGAAAAATCAACCAATGAAACAAGTGAAATTTTCAATATCCACCTATGCTTAATGTTCATTCTCATAAAGTTCTTTAAATGTTAAGGCAAATTATTTTGACAAAGTGTACAATTAATTTCGACTAATACCTTCTGGAATTTTCTACAATGGTGTCTGTTTTGTATGAACTTTGATAAGATTCTGTTCTCTTTGACTTTTCTGACATCTGGTGGTTTTGTATGCTCACTGTTTTTGCTCTGGTGGTGGTTTTGCAAACTAGGTGTGATGGGTTGCACAATTGCTCAGTGCCAGCTTCCAACCAGTATTTCACAGACCCATGTTCAACAACATTCAAGTATCTTGAAGTGGAGTACCAGTGTGAGGCCAAAGGTAAAAAGGCATGGGAATGATATGGTAGAAAAAACCGCACCCGATTTGCCCTGTCTAAATATTGGCCAATGACGCTGCACTGAAATCTTGCAGGATGCCAATCACCATTACTAACAAACTAATTATATTGAACCCCCTAGGCTCACTGATCTGAAATATTTAGTTTCAGGTTGCAACTAACCAGCTACTGACCAAGATTACACTAATTGTGATTGCATTTTCAGGTCCCGAACACAAGAAGCATGTTTTTACACCAGAATCATTTACTAATTGCTTGATTATTTTTCACAATCTTTTAACATCGTTTAAGAATAAAAAAAGCCAATAGTTTTGACAGTGAATTAGATTTATTTTTGATGTTATTAACAATTTTTAAGCAGAAATTGCTGTAAGATTACTTACGTTACTAATACTGCACAGAATGAAACAAGTCCTATGATGACTGCAACACAAATTTATTTGCACTGACAATTTTGATAATGATGATAATATTATGTTGGACTTGTTTGGATGTTTGTGCCTTGTTGCATGTGATTTGAAATTTAACGTAGTGCTTATTTGCCTTGAATCCCAGCTGCGACAACAAGGAAAAGTGCTATGTTGCTGCGGACCACCGTTATTTTGGCGAACCATGCCCCACCACTCCAAAATACCTGGAGGTCCAGTATGAGTGTGCCAATCCTGGTAAGTCAAAATGTTAGGGATGTTGCAGGTTTTGATTAGGTTTGTTGTCTTGTATTTATGTTCAGGAAACTTTTCTATTATTTAGGGACACCTCTTCTGTTATTTTAGGTGTTTAGAAAACTTTCACTAATTTTTTGTGGTCATTAGCATTTTTGAAAATTATGAAATCTTTATGACTCTCCTTGCATGGATCTTGGCATTAGTCATGAATTCAAGATAGATCCAAAATCTCTCTACCTCTATTTTATACATGTAATTAAGTGATAAAAGTACATGCTGAATAATTTGAATCTTTGCTTTTGGAAGGTGGAATATCTCTGTCTATATTTTGAATATGCATTCCTTTCTGCAACACTTCTTCAATATTCATTCCTTATGCAAGCATTTAATGTACTGTCAATTTGGTTCTTTTAGTATTTATTCAAGTTCTTTGCTTATCTTAATTTTCTTTAGCTGCTATTGTTTTGAAAGATGGTGTGACTATGCCACATACCTGACACCAAACAAAGAACAATCACTGATATTAAGCGTTACAGTAATGATTTCAGCACATTCTGAGTTTTCAAAACGGCTGACTCCAGTAAGTCCACTGCCCTTTCTGCCTGATGTTCTGAACCATGATTCAAAAAAGCCAAACGACAAGTTGAAATGTAAGCAGAAAAAAGAAGCATCAAGACTTATAGAACAAATGAGCCCTACCTCTTTATTAGACAGATTAACGTCACTTTTAGAAATGCATGAATCATCCGCAAGAGTCGATTCAGATGATAAAATTGAAGACTGCGAAGACAATTCTGGTGAAACAGACATGGCCGCTAATATTGTTGATGTAGAACGGAATTATAACATGTCGGGAAACCACAAAAATCCTCACTTTTCATATAATAGCAATGACATAGAGGTATGGCAGACCCTGGTAGATAACGCTCGCATTGGCAGTGGACTTTCTGGGCACGATGCTGTGACTTCTGTTGAAATTGCCAGTAAGTACACGACATCAATTTCAGCATGACAAATCCAGCTCTGAGGCTTGCCTTGTGCAAAGTTTCCTCATTTCGTTAATAAAATGAATGCAGGAAACGGAAGGCGTGGGTTCAGTTGTAAATAATACATCTGCGAGGCTTATAAGGTATAAAACATGGGTGTTAAAACAATCATAAACCAAACAATATATTGAGACAACACTGACCCTATATTACGATGTGATACATTGTAATAACGAGGTTCAAATAACTGACCTAGTCCTAGTGGGATACGTAATAGTAGTGAAAGAATGTGGATAACCTGCATGAAGGAACTTCTATAACAGGTACATTGGTTATTGCGCTTCTTTCATGGCAAACTGGTTCGTTTTGAGGCCAAAAAAGCTATTGTATGTCCTCTACATTTTTCATGAACCTGGTACATACCTACATTTTGAAGTGCAGGTATTCAGTACACATACAGGTAGGCTGTTGCATGTTCTGTAAATATTGCATTTTAGTTTCCAACATATTTTCAAGGTTATCGTGAATACTACCAGCATGAAACTGCATGATTAGTTTTACCCTATAGTTGTTTGAGTGGTTGAAAATGACATTAACAACAAAAACATGGACAAGGCCTTGTTTTTGAAATGTATTTGTGTCAAATTTGATTCAGTATTTTGCAAGTCGTATTACAACTCTTTTCATATACTCAAATGGTGCATTCAGTTTTCAATGTCAGAGTATTATCAGGATGGTTGTGACATCCTAGTCAACAACACAGGACAGAAATATTTGATGTAATCATTGACTGAAGCGCTCTCTTGTGGCTATTACTTTATAAGTTTGGTAATCATATTGTTGTTGAATAGAATTTTCTGGTCTGCTGTTTCATTGAAATGTTGCTTGGTGATTTTGACCTCTGATTTATTTGAATATTTCCTATACTTTGTATTCTCTACTGCATATGGCGTTCCTTTTATATGAAAATAATAATATAAGTGTACAGGTCTACCTAATGTTTATTTCTTAAAGTACAATTCTTCATTCTTCATATCTTTAGGTACTGTTTGGTGTCGATGCACGTTGTCAATCTTCGTAATACTCATATATCTTGCTTAAATTTTCCAGAGAAGCAGGAAAGAACGTTTCCCACAAGACCTCCGGTTACTACCACTACTACCGCGAGCACTACAACGAAACCTACGACCACTCCCACTACAACGACAAGTACAACAACGACTACTACTACCACCCCTACCCCTACTACTACTATATCTCCGACGACTACAACTTCGGCCCGGCCTCCTATCCGCACCGACCCCATCAGGAGGTACTGTGAGCCCATTCTAAGAAGGAACATCCAATGGCCGAAGACGGTGGCCGGTACTCTCGCTGGCATGCCTTGTCCTGTAAACCGCGAAGGTAATGGTTTCTTGAATTCAGGTAAATTGATTAACTTACTTTCCCTGTGAAATGTGCCTGCCTGTGCCGTCTTCATTCAAGGGATTGCGTAAGCTAAGATGAGTTACCTAACACTTTTCGTTTGTTTGTTGTTTGTTAATTTGAGGCCAATGCTTACTGGCTATGGCCATGTATACAGTTGTGTTTACATTTAATAAGTATCCAATTCATGGCTGTATTTTGCTCGCTTGCTGCGTGGCATTTTAGCGGAATCAAACTGGGCTAAAATTCTACGTGGCAAGTTAGGAAAAAAATTCTCTAGAATCTCCTACTTATAAAGACTGCTGTAATTAAATAGTACTGTAAGATTGTCACGTTACTACATTTGGCATGAAGTACATCATGTACATACACTGTTTTTCAATATGGCCCTATTAATAACACACAATATGTATATATTGCATAATGTATAGATAATGTATATAAATTTATTATGGATAAGTAGGCAGATATGTATGTAAGAGTAAAACATGGTATAGACTTCCAAATTGGTTTTAACCTTCTTTTGTATTCAATATTTGTGTAAGATACTGATCATTGAAATTGAACTGTAACGCTTTTGAATTATACAGTTTTCGTTAAAAAGCTGAAATTTAACTGGTACTGTTTACACTATGCACAAATTACTCAATTTACAAACTCATTTACGTACCGTGACAATAATTGTTTTAAAAGTAGGCCTAGTTTATGAGATTCATTCCTGTGACTGTGGCCTGAAATTAGATTTTAGGATACCTGGTCAGTCAGATATCTCCCTTTTCCCAGTGAATCATATGCCTTGATTTTTGTTTCAGCTTCGGCATCGTGGTTTTGTTCACTGGAGGGGGAATGGTTTCCCAAACCAGACCTCTCAAATTGTGTCTCCGAGCAGACATTGCAAGTTAAAGCAAAGGTAATGTCAGGTTTGCTATTTGCTTAGGGTGAAAGTTTATGGATACTGTGTAAAGTAATTGTATACATGTATATTATGAATCTGATATTTATTTATGTATGTAATGTGCGTACCGTACAATCATACAAGGTTTCATGAGTGCAGCTAGGTATGTCTGATCTTGGCATGTGCCAAGTATAGATTTTAGAGAAAATTGTTAAATACTGAAAGATCAGTACCTTTAAAAATGTGATCATTTGTTCATTCTAGATCAAGAAAAGAGCAGAACCAGTTGAAGTGATGGTCCCGCAAGTTGTTGAAATCACAGAGAAGGATCTTTACGGAGGAGATATAACAGAGCTGACGTCCATGATGGAGGATATGGTCAGCCAGGTGGACACGGAGATCATTGTAGAGAAGGACCGAGTGGAGAGGAAGAAGAAGACTGCTTCGTTTAATAAGGTTGTGTAGAGCAGCATGCCTGGTATTTCACATTATGGAGAAGAATATAAATAATATGTAAGGCCACACATAATTGATTCTTAGCTTCGCGGACCTGCCGACACAATAGATTTTCTGCTGATTGAAAATAAATTTTTTTTTGACATTATAAAAAAATTATTATTTTTTGTCCTACCGACCGACCCTAGAAAAAGTGCCTTGAGAAGATCTGAGAAACTAAAGATCAATTTTGTGTGGCCTATATGATATTTGCTTGTGGAAAAAACTGGAATGCAAATGTAGTGGAAATCGCTGGGAAACTTTTTAGTTACGGATTTTAATTGATTGACCAGTTTCTAGAGAGACGGTGGGAGGGAGAAGTTATCCCTTGGCCTTGGTGCTGTATGTAAATATCAATATGTGTCTTATAATGAAATTATTTTAAAATGTTGTTATTTGACATCTTTGCAGCAAATGGTAAAAGCTGGCAGCAACATGTTGGCCAAGGAAAAGGAGAAGTCCTGGAAAGATTTGCCACAAGCAACTCAAGCAGAGACGGCTTCAAAACTCATCACATCAATGGAGAAGTCAGCGTTCCAGGTGGCGGACTCCATTGATGAACCACTCTCAGCTCCCATTGTGCATGTGGAAGTCAATATTGGTGAGTACACCTAGTTTCAAATGCCTCCGCTGAAAGTTGACTACTAAAAAATTAGTCAGAACTTTTTGGACGCCCCTCGTAAGTGATATGAACGAATTGTAAAGAGTTTATGAGAAAAAGGTCACATTCTGTGGGACTAATATTGATGTAGAAAACGATTAAATTTACAAAATTATTTAATTAGTTTTAATACGCTTGATTTCCTATAATCTTATAAATTTACAATATATTCTTTTTAAAAATTCTAGATCTTCGAGAAAAAAAAAATTGCTTTTCGTAATGATGTTTTTTCAACGTACTCTTGATTCTAATGTGGCGGAATTCTGTTCCAGTTGTTGAGGTTGATGTTGTGGACCCCAAGAGCAACTATGTTTCTGACGTGGTCTTCCCTCCTGCCGAGGCCAGAGAGCTGTCTTGGGTCCAGGGAGACTCCATCAGAATACCTGGCAAGTCTGTGCAGCACTGCAGTGGCAGAGGTATGTCAAAATGACTTCTTTATGTCTACTTGATTAACAATCATCTCAATGATCAATACAGTGACAAAATTATGAAGTCCGAGGTTGTTTTGTGGTTTTTGTGCCATCTCAGGCATTTATGTCAATTAAGAGTTGTATTTTTGGCAATAACAAAGTTTAAACTGTATTACCGCTGAGTTGCTATCTTTTTGCACTTCGTCATATTGCTCTCTTGTCTCGCTTCAGCCTATTATCTCATAAAATTATACAATTCTGTAAAAGAAATGGTGTTTGTGCTGAATAGTTTAACCTTTTCTCGATTTGAATTTGAAATTTAACATTGCTTGATTTATGTTATATCCATTTCAGGGTACACAAGAATTGTCTTCATGACCTACAACAACTTGGACAAATACATGATGCCAGAGATCGTTGATGAGGTGCAGTTCAACCCGACACTTGATCCCATGGACCAACAACGGATAGACCGGCTCGGCCCTGGAGACCACAATCCGAGCGTTTTAGAACACGAGGTGGATCAGAACACCATTGACAACTTTGAGGAAGCAAAAGGGCGGGAATCGGATGTCTATTTACCAGACCAGAGCACCAAAAAAGGTGGAGAGAATTCGCCACATTACAACAAACCAAAGTATGACAAAGAAATGTACGACAAGAAAAAGGGAAAGAAGAGGATTGTCAATTCCAATATCATCTCAGCCTCAATTAATAACAGGGAGGAAACCATCAAAGACCTGCCTGAACCTATTCTGTACACCTTGGAACACAAAACGGTATGTGTGAAGATTTTGCTTTGATTTTAACCACATAAACTTAACATACAACCAAGCATTAGATTAAATAAACAAATTCCAAAATACTCATATGATGTATGAAAATATAATTGCAAGTTTTGTGGGATGAGACCTCACACATGCATGTGTGATAAATCTTTGAAATTCTATTTAATTTTGCTCCTGGACTTCTGATGCATTATGAATGACACCCTTGTCTAGTTAAATGCTTTAAGATTTTGTGATATTATATATATATATACAAATTAGTCTCTGTAAAATGGTCTTCAATAATTAAATTGGTATTTTACATAAAAATGAAGTGATCTTGAAACTCCTTGCAGACTGACAACGTGTACAACCCATCCTGCTCTTTCTGGGAATACTCCACAAGAACCATGGACGGCAAGTGGTCGGAATTTGGATGCAAACTTGTTGATACGAACCTCACCCACTCCACCTGTTCCTGCAACCACCTGACTAACTTTGCTGTCTTGATGGATGTCAAGGGAATTAAGGTAAGAAGGGAAATTCAGGAAAAGAAATTAAAAACTTGAGATTGTCACTTTATTTATGGGGACATCCCTCTAACTTTTTGAAAATTGCATTATAAAGTTGAAAAGTATGTTTTAATCGTACCTAATTATATTTTTTGTCTGGGACATAATTTTCCTTGATGTGCATTGTACTGTTCTATGAATTAAATATATCTTTGCCACCTAGCTATGTCTGTTAATAACTAATTTCTGTATATTTTTATTGCAGCTGAATGACTACCATGACTTTGCCCTCTCCTTCCTGACCTACTTGGGCTGCATCATCTCTCTGGTTTGCTTGCTTCTTGCTTGGTTGACGTTCCAGTTCGGAAGGTAGGTTAAATGGCTAATTATTGCTTGCTGTGATATCTTGGTCACTGATACTTGTCATTAAAATTGATGTTACAAGAAAAGTAGGAGGATTGAGGAGGGGATGAAAATTATATAAAGCCACTGAGTATACTGAAGTAACTGACAGTGTGTTAAGTTTTTACATAGCATTCACATAACTGGGTGATCTTGAAAAAAGTTTATGGTAAACTTCTGTTCTGTGCCTTTCACTGGTTGTAAAAACAATAAGATAAATTTTCCATTAATTCTCTTTTAGGAGCCTCCAGTGTGACAGAAACACAATTCACAAGAACCTTGTTCTGTCGCTGTTTTTGGCAGAGCTGATCTTCCTACTTGGCATCGCTCAGTTCGACAAACCGGTAGGTTACTGTACATTTTGCACATTTAAAGAGAAAGACTTGAAATGTGGTCTTTATTTGGCAATAACTTTCATAACAATGAAACCAAATTTGATTCATCAGTCTTGCTGCATTGTGTTGACTCAATGAATATAAAAATTTGTAATTGCCATGAGACTTGAGGTCATTCCTGACCATGGACTGTTTAATCCAACTATTCCTTTAATATGATTTGGGCTGGAGGCCAAACCCAATCTTGTGTTTGCCTTCTTTTTATCATTAATGGCTAATCTTTCTGAAGTTCATATTTTCCGACTTGATCCACACTGACAATGTTTTATTTGTTACCTTGCAGATACTCTGCTCAGTGGTAGCTGGTCTCCTGCACTACTTCTTCCTGGCGTCATTTGCTTGGATGTGTCTCGAAGGAGTTCAACTCTACGTCATGTTGATCGAAGTCTTTGAAGCTGAGAAGTCAAGGAGGAAGTACTACTATCTTGCTGGTTATGGTGAGTGTGGTCCAGAAATTATTGATTTTAGTGGCTTATGATTGTTTGGATTGAAGTGATCTTCTAAAAATGCTTGTAAAAGTAGGTATTTGTAATTAGTGTAAAAGGTTAGAAAACTTACTCTTAGAACTGTTTTCATTTGCTTGCATTGAAACTGGAGCGAGGTATCTGGTGGATCTCTCTCCCATCGGCGATCAACCGTTATGAGCTCCAGAACTGGATTTAGAGGGCTGCACTTACATATCTATCTATATCAATTACAACAATGCTTTCCGTTTATTCATCTACTCTCATTCTTCACAGGCTTTCCACTGATTGTGGTGGCAGTGTCTGCTGCAGTCAACTACAGGGGATACGGCACAGACCGCTACTGCTGGCTCAACATAGACAGCGGCTTCATCTACGCATTTGTCGGACCTGTCATGGTTGTCATTGCTGTGAATCTGGTCATGCTCAGCATCGCTATCTACATGATGTGCAAGCATGCTGCTATTGCTGCTGAACTCAAGATGCAGGAGAAATCAAGGATGGATAAAATAAGGTAAAAATTTGAATACGTACAAAAATATTGTTAATGGGACTGTTAAGGACTTGTTCAATAATCATAATCTAATCCTGTCGGTGTTTACGAGCTTGACAAAATTCTGTTAAGTTATTATGGACCTTCTGCATAATATGGTACTTAATAAATTTCCTGCTTTGCATATATGGTAATACGTTGCATATAATTCTTCGCTTTAATTCTGTGTGATATTGGTAATAACGATACTAGGATATTGTTGTAAAGATCTAGTAGTAAATAGAAGAAAAGACTTATTTAACAAGCTTCTAAGATGTTTACTTATCCAATTCATCTCAAATATTTTGAATGCCATTTGTTAAGCATAGATTTAGCGATGGTCATAATTTGATGAGTTGTATTTATGCACTCACATGAATTGAGTAAGTTAATGATGTTACTAACCGATACCTTGTTTTCTTTGCATGCTAACATAGCTGTATTGACAGCAAGGACACAAGCAATTACTCAATTTCAACTTCAATTGTTTCGTCAAACATTTCAAATGAAGTTATACAGCTGTAAGATATATATATTGAGTGTTGTGATGTGTGTATCTGTCTGTTTGAATTGTTTTCATGCTGAAAAAAGTCTTATCCGAGAATTTAATTTCCCATTCATGTCAATTCTCTTTTTCTGTGAATTGCTTGTACTTGTTTGGTAGCTTGATTTCTCAATTTTGAAATATGAGATTTTACGTTAGTTGTTTTGTCATATCTTGTTTCTCGGGGTCTAAAACAATTTCACGATGCCTATGTCAGATTGTTTACCTTACATTCTGTATGGAGTGCTCTACTTATAGATATCATTTTATATACATAACAAGACAGTAGAGACTAAATGTATTATACAAATTTCATACATTTATGAGTTGATATACAATGAAATATTACTGAGAGAATAGTATTCTGTGAGTCCTTTGGTCAGTTCTTGCTATGGAAAAGCTTTCGATAATTGATACATGTACTTTTTATGCCATCCAACACAAGAAAAAAAGATAAAAAGTAGCAAATTTATACTTTTGCTTTGATTTCGCTGTTGACTGACCATGATATTTGCTTCAATTTGCAGGTCTTGGATGAAGGGTGCCTTGGTGCTTATAGTCCTGCTTGGTCTCACCTGGATTTTTGGACTCTTCTACATCAATGAACACACAGTCATTATGGCCTATCTGTTCACCATCTTCAACTCACTCCAGGGTCTTTTCATCTTCATCTTCCACTGTGTAATGAACGAAAAGGCGAGTATTACGATAAGACAAAGACTCAAGAAATTTATTCCATTCTGAAACAGTTCGTGTTACAGTAAAGAAGGAGGACATCTCTGCTAAGACAAGTACTTATTGCTGGTCCCCACAAGGTTGAAGTGGATCGAATCTCTCCCTAATATCAAAGTGTATTTTTCATGTGGTTAACTGCGGACTGATGATTGACTGATCAGAATGATATATATATATATATATATTTGATATCAGACTCTTTAAATTTGATGAATTTTGAATAATGATGGGTTAATATACTCTAAAGATAAAGAATTACATCTGGTATTACGTTGCATTCATGTTGTATTTGTGGTCATACTTCCTATGATAATATATTATATTGATTAAAAGTACTGTCAGATTGTAGGCAATCTGTTGGACATTGTGGCCCATTTTTTTTTTTTTTTTTAGTTTTCTTGTCACAAATATGTGTTGTGCATTTCTTAATCTTGTTTTCTAGAAGTTCGTTTTGTAAATTTAATTCTATAATTTTGCAGGTCCGAAAAGAGTACAAGAGATGGGTACGCCATGCAACCTGGCTGCCCGAGTGTTTCAGAGTGAGTTTCGGAGGAGCAAAGGCTTATTCTTCAAGTACACCTCAGACGAGCAGCTCTGGTGGCAATGTAAGTAACTAACAGCTTTGTTCTATCGATTTGTATCCATGGTATGGACATTTTTAAACAGTTACAAGAGCTTTTAATTGAGATAGATCAAGAGTCACTGCATTGCTGCACTGTTGATTCACTGAAGTTCCTTTGTGATTAACTTTGGATTGTACATTTTGAATGAGATTGAAAGAGTTTCACACAGCCTGCACCTGATGAAGTAAATAATTGTAAATTTAATGTTGAAGGCTTCTTTTAAGACGGCAACTGCTCAGTACTAGATTATGCCACCCAAATCAATGGCACTGTTCATTAAACAGCTGCAGTTATCTTGTTGTGGTAGAATAACTTGTCAAGGTGGAGCTACTGATCACAGCTAGCTTTCAACACTTATGGTTTGCATAAGCAAATTGCACATATATGTAACCCGTCAATCGTCACATTTGTGCTACAAGACACTCACTGCTAATTAATGTAAGAATCGTAATATACTAATGCAGAAGATAATGCTGTGTTATGATTGTCACTTGTTCAGAAGCCTATGAAGCATCTGAGTCTGCAGGTCAGTAGCTGGATGGCCAGTTGGTAATTGTGTAGCGCAAGTTATTGTCCTGCTTATCGTTATGGCGTGGTGTC
The DNA here is from genome assembly GCA_026936325.1 of Platynereis dumerilii. Classification (NCBI taxonomy): domain Eukaryota; kingdom Metazoa; phylum Annelida; class Polychaeta; order Phyllodocida; family Nereididae; genus Platynereis; species Platynereis dumerilii. Next base: position 123,935,740 of record JAPTHN010000001.1, on the reverse strand, counting down.
AAAAATATATGCTCACTATGATGCGCTCTAGTAATGTAAGTTTAGTGCAATTAATTGAACCCTGTAGAAAATGCTTTAATTGTTGTAATATATGAAAAGCAACAAACCTATGAAACGTTTTGATTAATTTTAAGATGAAACGTTATCATAAAACAAAGTTGATACCCCTTTAATAATGGGTAAGGTAAGTTAAGAAAGGTGGTGGAAATTATTACTAAGATGGATTGGGTATCCATTAGGCCGCCACCAGGTGGCCATATTGACAGTAAATGCAGAATATCTGAATTAACGCAATTCTAGAAGTTGCTGTTTTTACGCAGTTCTAGAAGTTGCTGTTTTTTGCTGTGGAAAATTCATCAGAGTGGGGTATATCTTGTGTTGTCAGTAAAAAAATCTATTATTGCGCCGTGAATATTGTAAAGCAAAAGTTTGTGTTGTTTCAGTTGCTCGTGTTGTTCACTGCAATGCCACTCATAATTGCCAGACCTTCTGTATTATGAGTTGACAATAGAGTGATGTCAATCTGGTTGTTATTTCAGTATCTGCAGAAATTATGGAGTGGCAGAAAGAGAAAGCGCTCATCCGTTTCATCTGTTGGCCGCTCAGCTTCAACACCTCTGACGAAATGTAAGTTTAAAGTAAAGACAGCGTGTGAGATAGCTCTCTCCCTTCCAATTTCCGCATTTTCTAGATGTGACAGAACGTCATCATCTGAGATAAATGTCTGCAAACCTTTCCCACGATTGCACCTGCTTCAGATAATTTCAATTGATAAACATTAATTAATTAAGCGGCCAATAAGATGGGCGACCTGTGCACTGCAGCACATGCTCTCTTTAAAGTAGATGTTAAGATTTTCTTTAGGCTTATTTTGCCATTGAATCCAAGAACTTTTTTTCAATGAACTTTTTTAAATGCGTGATGTTTTTGTTTTAACTCTCAAGAGACTTAATTGCAATGATTGCTAAAGAGGCCCGGGCAGTTGGCGCTCTGGCCTTGACTTGCTGAATATGATCTTGTTCTTACAATGTATATAATCTTAAAAGATTTTAAAAGATAAAGTGTTCAACTGAGCTGGTCAGACTCTTACCTCTAGTATGACACTGTTCTTAAGTAAGATTCAAGCTGCTTGCTGATGGAATTTAACTTAAAGTTAGCAATGGACCCAATCAATAGAGTAAGCCTTTTATCTTGTAAGTTGTATTGATACATTTGGTAAGTACTTCCCTGTTTTGAAGCTTACTGGATAATACAATTTGTTGCTAATTTTACCCCTAAGAGCATGGTGTGATGACTTAGAATTAAAGCCTTTAACTGTCTCTCCACTGTAACATGCATGACGTGTGCTTGCTGCATGCCCCGACTGATCAGAGTGTTTACATTTATTTAGTGGTTCCAGGGCAGTACCATGACATGCGTGAGGAGTTGAAGAACGGTCTCCCGAATGACTCCCTCCTTCAAAGCAGCCAGACGGACGACCAGAACGATTACCTGGAGCCAATCAAGATCTGCATCGACGACAGTTGTGCCGTCCACGGAGGTGGCGTAAATGGCGATCTGTCCATGATCGATGCGTCGGTCATCGATTCAGAGGCAGTCACGGATTACTGTCAGAAGAACCTGTCCATCGATGTGGATAAGTACATGCTGAAGAGCCCCAATAACAGGCTGTCGGCCATCAGCTCCATCTCGGGCAAGGGAGACATCTCGGAGTCAGAGCTGAGTGATGGCGAGTTGTTTCGGCTGACGGAGAAGGAGAAAATGCTGAGCGAGTACGAGCAACAACCTTTGAACCCTCGTACGGATTCGGAGCAGAATCTCCTGAACAGCACTGCTTACCAGAAAGACACTTTGCCCAAGAAGCGGTGCACTGGAAGCAGCTCTGGCTCCGACTCTCCTAGTCTGAATGACTTGAATGACTTGAACAAGGAGCTGAGTGACAGCTCTAACAACTCACTGACTCTAAGTACGCCCAACATCAAGTACAGGGCTTCCCTGGTGAGTGACGTCCCGGGCACTCTTAACAAAGACTCTGCCTTGCAGCGAAGCATGCCCAGCATCAGTGACGATGGGTCTGCGTCGGATGACGAAGCTATCAAAAAAGTGAAAAAGGCCGTCTCTGATGACGATGGCCTCATCCAAATATACAATGGACGACCCAACGTTAAAAGACTTAGTTCAGATTCCAGAAAAGTAATGGACAAGCACGGCTACAGACCAACCTCCAGTGACTGTTAGATCTTAGTCTGTGTCTCATGTTGTGTATATAGACTTTACTTGTGGTATTCTTGCAGAACAAATATGAAAGGTGATAGTCACAGTTCCTATTGGTGTCTGTCATGAGATGAGATTAGATGCAAATTCTATGAACTCAAAGTATGCACAGACTTAGTATGTACCGTAATACCACATACTCAAGCGCATATGTTACTTGTTACCTGTTATATGCTGTGTAATTGTCTCATTTCTGTATTTGTTGGTCAGGAATTTGAGTTACTTGTATGGTTGTGCTTAGAACTGTTTCTATTTTGTTATCCATTGTCGTGACTTGTAAATTCCAATAAGTGCTTGTTGTTCGGAAGTTATAATTATGATATATACAGTAATTCCAAGAAAGATGAATTGTAAATTTTATGCTTTTAGACTAATGCGGCTTTGAATAGTATGGAAAATTAAATGAAAATAGTAAATTTTGAATGAAACTAGATGCTTTGAAGTTTTAAGAGTAATTGGAGTTGTCTATAATTATATTTTAGTGGTCTGCAAGTTATTGATAATGTAAATATTATTGACGTACAAGTGCTGGTCACTTGGTATTGATATAAAACGTTGTGTGTGTGTCGAGTGTGTGTAGTTTTACAGCTGAAGATAATTGCTTTGTTAGTCATGACATAAGACATGTATGTGAGATGTGAATTTGAAATTTTATGAGAGACTAAAACATACTCGTCCATGCAAGCTATGCACTGTGGAGATCCAGGCTAGCCATCTTATACAATTTTTAGCTGAGTTTGTACACTATATGTGCCATTATACCTTTTGATAGGTGTATTTCTATTTTATAGAAGGTAGTAACTATTACTGCTATTTATTGTTATAACAGCAGGGACTGCGAAGCAATATTTTACCTCGAGTAGTTTCAAGTTTTTGAATCGTACACATATTATAAGTGCATTAGTATATAAAATATATATATATATGAATTTTAGTGCTTGCTGAAATTTAGACGAAACAGAAATCAAAATAGAAATGTTCAGAGCTTAATGACATTCCTTACTGGTATACTATAGTGTTTAAGGAAAATATTTGACTTTGCCTGCTGTGAATACTTGTAATAGTAAACTTTGTGAACAAGCCAGAGTTGTTTCTCTTTTCAAGATTATTATTAAACGGTCATCAGTGATTGTCGGTGGCGGATCCAGGATGTTTCGAAAGGGGGGGGCGCGGCAATACTTACAACATTGGAGTCTCTAAAAATGTTTTTTTAAAATTAGCAATATGAAGGATTTCTCTGACAAAATGGGGGCGGGGGCCCCTTGTGCCCCCCCCCCCTGGATCCGCCTATGATTGTGAATCAGTTGGATAGCCTGTGAGTGTCATCAAAAGAGTTGATTGGTGAATTGCTACTTGGTGGTGTGATTGGCATTCCTTGTGAAGTTTGAGGGGAGGATTGTATTGAATAGTTATCGATGTTCAAAGCCTGCAACAGACATCAGACCTGTAAGTTTTATTGGCCATTCGCGAATTACTGGTATGTTGTTAAATTTGTCGAAACAATGAAAAGGTTTGTCATGATTCTCATGAAGCCTGTGAATTTCATCTGATTAATGCTAAGTACTTGGTTTTGTGGTAAAAAGATTGTTTTTAATCTGACTTTATATTGTTGCTATATTAAAAGGTTAGCCATATATCCTTTGAATTTCATCAAACTGATTAAGGGAAAACGGAAAAGACGTCAATTGGCTCGAGGTCCGGAAAGTAAAAGTGGAAACACAGCTTTGATAATGTTTGTGACATGTCGGGCTAATTGTTCCAATATCTCTTATGTATCGTTAAAAGCAAGCATCTAATTGAAAGGTTTGTCCTACAACCTGTGAATTTTGTGACATTTACTGCGGCCTTCGTACAAAAATTGGTTTCAAGTTGGGGTCTTGCTATCTTTTTCATTCTGGAGATTTCTATTAACCTTGACTTCTGCCACTTCTGAAAATTTCTGAACGTAAAATATGTATCCCTGGATTATTGATCAATCTCCCTTCTGAGCATTTCACGATTTCCTTCCTTGAATGATGTCTCGTTGTCCTCTTTCGTGAAAACCTGTTTCATGACGATCGCCCATTAGGACACCTACATGGTGATTGGTCCTAATTTAGTTGAAGAAAATCTAAAGATTGAAATGGTCAGAATTGAAGTCACCGAGTCTTTGCAGAGTGGTGTCTGAAGTGACATCAATTTTGTCGTTTCATTTGCCGGTACGTAACTAAAAAGTTTTTCCTGTCTCCTGTAAATTTAGTTCGGTTCATGGACTGAATAATTGCAAGATTTGCAACAAAAGATATGAAAAGGTTTTCATATAGCCTGTAAATTTCATCTAATGAATGGATTAGGACTCCTGATTTAGGAGGTCCGACAGCTTTTTGGGACCTTTTCTCCAAGTGGTGTTTGGCGTTTTCAAGGGTTTGTTCTGTAAGCTATTGGTTGGGAGTTTTTGGGGTTTTTTGTTTTGGGTCATATTTGTAGTCTTAGGACTATTTGATTGACTAGCTTTTTTGTAACATTTCTTTTAGTAAGGTCTTCCTTTGTCTCGTTGCGACAATCTGAAGTTTTTGGTTTAATTCAAGATTTTTTGGTTTTAACCCTATTTAATCCAAAAACTTTTTTGTTTAATCCGAAAACTTCGTTTAATCCAAAGACTTTAGTCGTTTAAAGCAAAATGATTTTTGGTTTGTCCAAAATATTTCACCCAGAGAATCTTTGCTGAAGTGTAATATTTCTGGTTTTTTGGTTCAAACTAAAAACCTTTTTTAATCCCGAAAACTTTCTGGTTAAATCTTGAGATCTTTTTAGTTTAAACCAAAAACCTTTTCATCTCATCTAGAAAGTAGTTTTGTCTACTTTCCGTGGTATGTGACAAAATAAACATGGAAGGCTGTGTTGAGGTTTATTTATGATCAGCTCCTGCCTCTTCACTCATTTCTTCTTCTTCCAATAAAGTACCGACACTGGTTGGTGTATCTTCGTACTGTTGAGTGCGGGTAAAAACCGATGGTGCAGTGGTAAAATCCAGGGGTCATTGCGTTTTTAAATTGGCATTTTGTAAAATCCAGTGATGATTAAAACCACATTGGATTATAGTGTTAAAACATTGATGTAAAAGGTATTTAAAACCTTAAATCCATAGCTAAAATCATTTCTACCTGTAATGCCTAAGTCGTTATGTCATCGGTTTTGAAGAGGGAGATCATCTCGTCCATTTTTTTGCACGCGATGCAATCTGACTGTTAAGGGAGTTCATTGATGGCGCCGAACTCATTATCATTAAGCTGAGGAAGATCTACGATGGCAACGGGCTCATTTCTCCGAGGGACAGCAATGACTTCATGTTTTTTTTTTTAGAATGATCATCTTCCTTTGGTTAATGTACAAGACTGTTGATATATTGTGCAATCCGTTCAAGACCTTGTCGTGTAGCCTTTGAATTTAATCAAATTTAACAAGGGAAAACTTGAGTTTGATGGAAGACCGTTTCTGTAGTGTTTCTCAATAATGGGGTTTAGCTCATCAATGGTATCCTCCTCCTGTCCTAGTTAGCCTAACAAGTGCATAAATACAGGACTTGAGCCCCAATCATCCATTAGTCCTCACGTATCTGACAAGTTCTTTTCAGAGCTCGTATTTGTTGTCCGTGAGAAAAAATCAAATTAAAAGGTTTTTCATGGAGCCTGTGAATTTTACTACCGGCTGGGACACAAACACCGTCAACTTGTGGTCTTCACTTAATTTGAATTCAGACTTCTTCACTGGGTTGTGAAGTCTTCCTGTCTTGTTCAGTGATTTCCTTCCTTTCGTCTTGGTTTTCGCAGCACTTGAAAAGACCTGTAAAACTTTTTGTTTCAAGCAGTCAGGATGCGCAAATCTGAATTATGAAGTTACAGAGCTTACAGTCTGTCGCTTTGATATGCAAAAAAATATCTTAGTTTTCACTTGTTGCAGGCCACGTCATGGCTGATCACATGGTGAAGTATGACATAAATTCATAGTTAAGAGTCTTTCACAATCATGTCGATAAACCTTTAACAGATGGAAGTTAACCTCAGATATCCTTCAATTAATTTGTTAAAATATTGATGGTATGGCTAACGCTCTCTCATGACCTCAGCATCAAGGAGGCTGTCCATGGTGTCCTTGCCATTTCTTGTTCCAAATGTCTCCATTCTCTTGCTCCTTTAAGGGTTGTTTTTCAATCGGGGTACGCTCTGGAAAGTGACACGAGATCCAAAATACCAGAAATACCATGCATATATGTGGAAAAAACATTACACAGAATGATTAAACATACTGAGACGGACATACAGTAGCGAAAAAATTATTCAAATCGGTTGATAACTGCCCGAAAAAAATTTATTTGTGTCATTTTGACCAAAATTGACTGTCTCATTTGCAAATTAGGCAAATATTGCTTCAGATTTTTCAGTCCTGACCTAACAGTAAGTTTTAACTAATGTGAAAATGCTTTCAACATGGTCCCGAGAGTTCAACATTAGAATTACATGCAACAACTATGATTAGTCTCTTCAGAATCCTGCATTGAATACCTAAAGGTCACTTCCGTCAAATATTGTCGTCTCCGAAATTGGGTCGGCTAAAACAGTGATAACATCAAATTAAGAGTATTTTTATTTTACAGAAATACCCCTTCAATAGATCAGACAACGTTTTTTTAAGTTTTTCACTTCAGTTGTACCAACTGCGCGATACTCGTAGCACGGAAAACGCCGAAAACAGCTTTCCGTCAAATCTTGTCCTCTCCGAAAAATGAGGAAAAATGGCTGTTATTTCCTTACAAAAGGATTTACCTGACTTTTAAGACTTTGAAATTGTAGTGCTAATAGGTTTTGAGACACTGACAAAGCACATATCACTAACATTAATGCTTATGCTGAATTGAGCTTGTCAAATGTCATTGTCCTCTCCGAACCAAAAGTTTTTATTTCCTTTACAGTTAGGTCATTAAAATTAATTTAATCATTACCTGGTACACCCTAAAATATGAATGAAGCCATTCTACTCATTAAGGGGGGAGAGGACAAATGTTTGACAAGAAAAGCAATTGTAGTTTTCTGCTTGTCTTTGCCTTAAACGATATTGCTCGGTTAACTGGATAGACACTAATGAGTAATATAATAAGTGCCATTACAGTCCTTGTCATACTTACGTGGAATCTCAAGTTTTTTTTCTATGCTGTTGAACTGTGATGTCAGAGATGACTCTATTCTAGCATTGCAATATATGTAAATTAACTACAAGCTGTGATGTCATTTCAAACTGGGTCAGATTCCCCAGCTTCTAACCAATGCGAATCCAACAAACTGAGCATCACAGTTTCAACTCAGTGTCAGAGTTAAAATTGGGTCTGGGAAAAACCCATGCAAGTTTGACATCACAGCCTCTCAGCCAATGGGCTGCCAGAACAAATATACATAACATAAGCCATGTGTTTACAAACAAATTGTCTAAGCCTTCTGTTTTTACCAACTTCCATCAAAGTTTAAAGTTGTAAGTTAGCAAGTTTGTAGATTTATCAAACAACTCTGTGTGGGGATTATAACAGTTGTCTACTGTGAATGCTCAAAAAGCTGCCATTTGGTAGGATTAGACTGGTGATTGCTGTGATAAATCATTGGGATCAAAAATGTAATGCTTCCTTCAATATATCAATGTTCGAACTGTAATGACGTAGTTTACTGTCAGCCCATTGGCTATCAAGCTGTGATGACGTAGTTGTAGGGGCTATCCCTGATAAAACTCTTACTCTGACACTGTTGAAACTGACGCTCAGTTCATGAGGATCAACATTGGCTAGAAGCTGGGGAATCTGACCCAGTTTTAAATGACATCACAGCTTGTATTTAATTTACATATATTGCAATGCTAGAATAGAGTCATCTCTGACATCAGAGTTCAACAGCATAGAAAAAAAACTTGAGATTCCACGTAAGTATGACAAGGACTGTAATGTGTCTGAATGAACAAGCAAGGCATATATATGTAGTAGGCTATACGTCTTACAAATTTCTGCAGAAATGACAACTCTATAGTGCCAATAAGAACTGATATATTTGCGAACATATATAGCTTTAATTACAATTTTAAAGAAAACAAAAAGGTATCCTTAGTTACCTAATTCTATGACAAAAATTGTGTTTCAAGGTCTGATTCATCCACAACTGCAAGAAGTATGCCACAGAGACTTTATATTATAAACATTGTCATGTCAAAATAAGTGTCCTCTCCGAATGAATTTATGTTGTCGTATTTGTTAAATTTAGCGGGTCATACCATGACTATCAGTACGAATAAACTGTTGAAATTTGGTGGAGTTCTTCTATTTTTTCTTGCAGACTAGTCAGTCTGTGAAAATGTGGGGTCAATGGCAGATAGGAGTTGCTATGTAGAAGATATAGTATTGTTATCGGAAAATTGGTTCCTAAAATGTTTGTTTTTCTTGGTATGGACAAAGTGCTTGGCCAAAATTAAGCAAGTAAGATTATTTTTCATTGCCATATGTGTATCTACCAACTCAGCATAAGCCCATACAATGAGGAACGCTATAAACCAGTAATAGGGGGATGGGCATGATAGTTGTTTTTGGTCAAATTTATCAATACCACAACACAAAATGTCAAATAAAAAAAAATTCAGAATACTAGTAGCCCTAAAATTTTCAGAAATTCAAGGCAAGATATATTGCAATAGAAAAAAGTTAATTTGGTGAAAAATAAAAGACCCTTATTTTTGACCCCCTTGAGACAAAACCATGTACCCCGATTGAAAAACAACCCTTAAAGATACATCTCTTGTCAAGGTTTTTCCTCAGTCTTGGTGGTGATGATTTACTTCTGCAGTGTAACTGCTTGACATCATAACCCAACATACGAGTAGGTCATTTCTTGCCATCTAAAACTTTGCTAATTCTTGCAAACTTGTGTTAGCTGTACATTTGTGAAGCTTTTTTGGTTAATCTGTGAAGGGTTTGTGCTGCTCGTAGATGTGCAAAGGTAATGAACCTTCCAACTTTTCAATCTTTCTTATACCGGCATTTATTGATTTCAATTATTGTCCAACTGTGTTGGTTCAATGCTTTCTTCCAATGACAAACACAGTTCTAACACATAATATTTCCTTTTATTGAGAAGTTGAACTTGCAATATAGACTTTGACTATACATGTTTCAGTGTATGACTATATATGTTTCAGTGTATGTGATGACTGCTGATCAGACATTGTGCGTATCAATGTAAAAAGAATGACACTAATCTGTCGTGCTTGCAAGCCTCACATAAAGTTTCATCACCTTCATAAACACAGCGTTAAACTTTTCCACTTATGAGCAGTTTAGACAAGTTTCTGCCTGTTTGTGCAAGCTCACCAACTTCTCATGCATCTCCATGCCTGAAACAGCAATTGCATGAAACTGTAATAACGTTGACAGATATGTTGCCTGCAGTATCAGTTTCCAGGAACTCTAATACCTTCTTGATGAAACGACAGTTATCCTTAACAAGCTGAACTGCTAGCTGTAAACCAATTTCTGTGATTTTATGATACAAAATCTTTGGTCTGATGCCTTCTGGATATGCGTGACTGTCTTCTGTGCTGACCGGCGCTAAGTTCCCCCTGATTCATTGATTGCTCATCATACAACAGGGTACTTGAAACTGTTATCTCCTTATTGCACTGCAGCTTGTTCAATGTGCTTCAGACTTCAGTGCAAATTTGAAATCAGCAAGATCGTAATGCAAGGTATCCTTGTACATCACTGGACTTTGATCTAACTGCAGTGTCATCAGGCTTGTCACACTTCGTCCAAAGAAACATTTTGGATGAACTGCACCAGGTGTGCCTTGCAAGAAGCCGCCAGGGCCAAGAAAAATTGATATCCTTTCATGTCAGCAAACTTAAGCATCAGATAACATAAGAAATGTGTGTTGTATGACTTCCATCTTAAATTTAATACATCCTTTGGCTGACACAATGTAATAATGCAAATGAGACAAGCTTCTGCCTGTTTGTGCAAGTTCACAAACTTATCATGCATCTCCCTGTCTGAAACAGCAGTTGCATGTGATCTGTTATAACATAACAGTTATTAACGTTCACAGGTATCTTGCCTGTAGTATCAGTTACCAGGAACTCTTTAATACCTTCTGGATGAAACAACAGTTATCCTTAATGTGCTTGCTGTAAACCAATGTCTGTAATTTGATGATGCGAAATCTTTGGTCTGATGCCATCTGGATACACATGTCAATCTTCCGTGCTGACATGTAAGAAGGCCCCCTGATTCATTGGTTGCTCATCATATGATAGTACAACAGGATACTTGAAACAGTTATCTCCTTCTTGAACTGCAGCTTGTTTAGTGCGCTTCAGAGCTAATTTCTATACAGCAATTTATCGTAATGAAAGGTATCCCTGTACTTCACTGGACTTTGATCTTACCGCGGGTTGCTCATATCCCACTGGCTCAGTGGAACGGATTGACTCCGCAGACTGCTCATACCCCTCCAGTTCCCTCCTCAATGCCTCGTGGCATACATCCAAGGGCAGGACAAGGTCCCTGGTCCCTTGGAGCTTGGAGCACCTGAAGGACCTTGGAAAATTACTGTACCCGGTGAAAAGACCCTGATGATCTCCAGGGCTTATCCCTCACTTAGCATCCTGTCCAATATAGTCTGTGGACTAGGGCTTCCTTTTGCAGGGGTGGCCACGGGCCCAACTATTGATGCCAAATGTTTGCAGATGCTCAGTATGTCGTCGTCACTCTCAGTTTGTTTGTTTGTTTGTTTTTTTGTGTTTTACGCCTCAGCAGCACCTCAGTGGGCTATATCGAGGCAGGCGATCGCCGTATGAGGATGAGATGAGAAGACTGTGAGTCTGGAACATACCCTATTAATTCAGGGATGCCCAGGGTCTTTCAGTTGCCCCAGCATAGAACACTGGATACAACCCGTCTCCATTTAATGTCCCATGGGCTCGGACTAAATTGAGTTCCGGGGTGGGATTCGAACCCACGCCCTCAGAGCCAGTGGTTGTGCAAACAAGCACTCTTAACCATTAGGCCACGGAGGAACTCCGTCGTCACTCTCAGAAGCCATCTGAAACAGTAGACAAAAGAAGATATTAGAAGGCTGCGTTTTAATGTGCCTGTCTGGTTGGCCTTGTTAGTTTGTTAGGAACTTAATCTAAGAAATGTTGGAGGACCTTCACAGGTCTCCTACACCTGGTAAATTAGTACTTCCAATCCTGTATATGTAATTTATTCATGTTAATCTCACCTTGCACTCCCTGTATTCTCTCTACAAACAGCTTACAACTCAGCCTGGCTAACTGCCAACAATCACAGAGCACTACTCTCAACTCAACTGGCTGCTCAAAACTGCAAGCCAGAAGCTCTCAGAAGGAGGCTGCAAACCCAGGAGACCTCTAGTGTCAAGAAACTTGCACCTTAGCCCTCTAGTGGCCATACGAACCAACTGTAGCCGCTGCCACCTCCAACCAGATGCATCGTCCCATGACTGGACTGGTTACATATTGAGAACTTGAACTTGCACGTGTATTCTTGCATTTGGCTGTTCATGTGCCGACATTATAATCTGTCGTGCTTGCAAGCATTGCTCAGAGTTTCATCACCTTCATAAACACAAGTTTCAATGTTCCACTCATAATGCAGATGAGACTAGTTTCTGCCTGTTTGTGTAAGTTCAATAACTTATCAGGCATCTGCGTGCCTAAAACAGGATTTGCATGAAACAGCATCAGAATGTTCAGCTACCTTGCCTGCAGTATCAGTTGCCGGGAAAAGAATTGACAGTTATCCTTAATGTGCTGAACTGCTCGCTGTGAACCACTTACTGTGACTTGATGCGATAAGACTATTCATGTGCTGGTGTCTGTGATGACTGCTGATCAGACATTGTGTGTAGAATGGTCAAAGAATGACTCAGTAATCTGGTGTGCTTACAAGCATTGCATTGGAGTTTCATCACCTTCATAAATACAGGCTTCAATGTTTTCTTTCATAATGCAGATGGGACTAGTTTCTGCAGGCCTATTTTGTAAGTTGACAAACTTATCATCTCCGTGCCTTAAACATCAGTTGCATGACCCAGCATCATAATGTTCAGCTATTTTGCCTGCAGTATCAGTTGCCGGGAAAAGAAACAACAGTTATCCTTAATGTGCTGAACTGCTCGCTGTCAACCAATTACTGTAATTTGATGATGTGATATCTTCGGTCTGATGCTATCCAGATGCACACATCCATCTTCCGTGCTGACATGTACGAAGGCCCCCTGATTCATTGGTTGGTCATCATATGATAATACCACAGGGTACTTGAAACTGTTATCTCCTTCTTGAACTGCAGCTTGTTCAAGTGCTTCAGTGCAAATTTGAATGCAATAATTTGGTGGCAATGCAAGGTATCCTTGTACATCTCTGGACTTGGATGTAACTGCAGTCTCAACACACTTGGTCCAAAGAAACATTTTTATGATGAACTGCACCAGGTGTGCCTTGCAAGAAGCCACCAGGGCCAAGAAAAAGTCGATATCCTTTCATGCCACCGAACTTAAGCATCAGATAGCATAAGTAAAGTGTGTTGTATGACGTCCATCTTAATACAACTTTCGGCTGACTCAATGTAAATTTGACAAATGCATGTAATTGTTGAAAAACCACGTTGGCACGTCCAAAACTTTTAAAAACCATAAGCTGTTAATTGTTAGATAATAGTCAAAGAATGACACAAATCTGTCATGCTGGCAAACCTCGCTTACAGTTTCATCACCTTCATAAACACAGCCTTCAACGTTTCCACTCGCAATGCAGATGAGTCTAGTTTCTGCCTGTTTGTGTAAGTTCACAAACTTATCAGGCATCTCCGTGCCTTAAGGTGGCTCGATACTCGTGAACTTTTTAAGATAGGATTTCTTTAAAATAGTTTAAAATGTTCCAAAATATAGTTTATAGCAAGGATATACAAACAAAAGTGGTCGCTACCAGCCTTTCTTTCAAAATATTTGAGGTTATGTAAAAGAAAGTCAGTCCACCCAAACCTGAAAAACTCAATTTTTTCCTTAATTTTTTTACTGTGAAGTTTTCCCTGCCATTCAGTGGCCATTCATCCTATGTTATTAAATGAAGCATGGAATTAAAGAAGGAAGGTTGATGGAAAAGCTGACTAAAATTTAAAAGAAATATATTTAGTTTAAAGAACTTTTCTAGGGGTTCGGAAAAAAAGTTTCAATTTTGAAAATTAAATATTTTTTATGAACCAAAGCGCAAAAAAAAAAATGACGAGATAGAATTCTTTATTTCTTTGTCATTTGCTTCCAAATAAAGTGAGGAACAATATAATGATACAGACATATGGTCCAACGGGCCTGGATATTGATACAAAAATTTATTTATGTCACAAAGTCATTTTTGAGAAATTAGACATGCTTGCCGAAAATCGCCTGCAGAAATTTTCTACTGAGAGTAGAGAACTGAAAGTCTGCCAGATTATAGTATTTGTCATAGCGCATCTAATGCTCCAAACGAGAAGTCTCTAGCCACAATAGAAGTGGCGCAAATGGCAAACGAAGCGGCCGTCGCATGGATTTTTCAGAATCAAAAAAAGATAAAAAATAAGACCATCAGAGGTCTGCTGCTGTGGTGACGTTACGAGAGATAGGGCCTGCCTGGCTGCGCGGAAATGTGCTCACATGACGTAATTACATGAGTAGCGAGCCACCTTAAACAGCCATTGAATGAAATAGTGTCATAATGTTCAGCTATTTTGCCTGCAGTATCAGTTGCCGGGAAAAGAAACAACAGTTATCCTTAATGTGCTGAACTGCTCGCTGTCAACCAATTACTGTAATTTGATGATGTGATATCTTCGGTCTGATGCTATCCAGATGCACACATCCATCTTCCGTGCTGACATGTACGAAGGCCCCCTGATTCATTGGTTGGTCATCATATGATAATACCACAGGGTACTTGAAACTGTTATCTCCTTCTTGAACTGCAGCTTGTTCAAGTGCTTCAGTGCAAATTTCAATGCCATAATTTGGTGGCAATGCAAGGTATTCTTGTACTTCACTGGACTTCGATGTAACTGCAGTCTCTACACACTTTATCCAAAGAAACATTCTGGATGAACTGCACCAGGTGTGCCTTGCAAGGAGCCCCAGGGTCAATAAAAAACCTTTATACCATTCGACACCTCGGTCAGCCAATCATGAGCCAGTATTTCACTGCAATAAAACCCATATTCTTTGTTGTCCAGTTATCCTCCCATGGGAGAATAATAAGTGAAGCTGTGAAAAACCACAGCAACAAACGACAAATTTCAGTTTTGTCTTATGGTATAAGCCAGTTATTCACCGCGGGATCGACAATATGTGTTTATCACAGCTCGGGCTAATGCCCTCGCTGGATAAATCACATATTGCCTCTCCCTAGGTGAATAACCTATACATATCCTTTCACGCCACCAGACTTGACCATCATCTTTTCGCTGACTCAATGTAAATTTGACAAATGCATGTAATTCTTGAAAAACCACGTTGGCACATCCAAAACTTTTAAAAACCGTAAGCTGTTAATTGTTGGATAATAGTCAAAGAATGACACAAATGTGTCATGCTGGCAAACCTCGCTTACAGTTTCATCACCTTCATAAACACAGCCTTCAACGTTTCCACTCACAATACAGCTGAGAAAAGTTTCTGCCTGCTTGTGCAAGTGCACCAACTTATCGCACATCTCCATGCCTCAAACAGCAGTTGCATGAAACTTGTGTCATAATGTTCGTAGATATCTTTCTTGCCTGAAGTATCAGTTACCAGCAACTCTTAATACCTCCTTGGTGAAACGACAGTTATCCTTAATGTGCAAACCTGCTAGATGTTAACCAATTTCTTTAACCTGATGCGAAATCTTTGGTCTGATGCCATCCGGATACACGTGTCCTCCCTACTGACATGTACAAAGGTCCCCTGATTCATTTGTTGCTCATCATATGAAAATACAACAGGGTACCTGAAACTGTTACCTCCTTCTTGAACTGCAGCTTGTTCAGTGTGCTTCAGTGCAAATTTGAATGCAATATTGCAGTAATTTGGTGCAAGTTTGAATGCACTAATTTGGTTCCAGTGCAAGGTATCCTTGTACTTCACTGGACTTCGATCTTACCGCAGTGTCAACACACTTGGTCCAAAGAAACATTTTCCCTTCATGCCATCAAACTTGAGCATTAGATAGCAAAAGTTATAAAGTGTTTTGCAAGACATCTTATTGCATCTTTTCGCTAACACAATGTAAATTTGACAACTCATTTGTTTCCTTTCCTCTATTTCTAGATGTCATGGTTAACTTAGCGCATACTTGTCTCTGCCCCAGCAATGGTTCAGGTTGACCTTAAAGGAACACCTTCTGTATTTTATTCACACATGTGGCAACATAATGTCTGACCACAAGAGAAGCTGGACATAACTGGAATCTTTCACAATCATTTAGATTGTTTGTGGAGCAATAAATTGTTGACAGGTTAAACTTCACCTCTGATATTCTCCCATTCTTTTGTTAAAATGGTGATAGGATGGAGGACGTTCTGGCATGTTCTCAGCAGCAAGGAGGCTGTCCGATGTGTCCTTGCCCATCTCTTCTTCCAAATTTTGCCCTGCACCAACTCGGTCAAACACAGATTTCATGGCGAGGACTTTCCTGAGTCCTGTTGATGAGGATTTACTGCTGTAGTGCAGCTGCTTGACGTCACAACCAAACAAACTTTTGAAGATGTCCATTCCTTCATTTACAAATCTGCAGGTCGTAATTCTAGCCATCATTAACTTTGCTTATTCTTGCAAGGTTGTGTTGGCTGTATATATCTGTGAAGCTTTTTGGTTAGTTGATGAAGGATGTGTACTACTGCACATAGATGCAAAATGGTAATGGACCTTCCATAGTTTGAATCCTTCTTATATAATTATACTGATATCCTTTGAATTAATTTCAATCATTGTCCAGTTGTATTAATTCAGTGTTTCTTCCATTGACAACAGTTCTTATGAAAATTTTGTCCTTTCATTTGAAACCTGACTCGATGGTTGGTTTAATGAGTTTATTGAAGACGCACTTCGTTCCACAAGTCACACATGAAATATATTTGTCTGCAATATAAAATAGAACAAGTCTTACAAACATGATAAGCCAATAAATTAAAAGACTCCTTATGTAGTTTTAATATTATGTAAAAAGTAAAATATATCAAACCACTGACCTATTTGACCATATTAGTATTGCCTATGGTTCAGTCCTGACCATTGCCCAAACAGCACCAAACAGCACTTCTCAATCTAGAAAGTTGCAATTGATTTTAAGTATGTGTAATTCACTAGTATATTTTAATTAGCCTAATGATTAGAACACAATGCAGTAAATCTTTAATCCTCACCTTACACTTCCTGCATTCCCACTACAAACAGCTTACAACTGAGCCCGGCTGACTGCCAGCAATCACAGAGCACTCCTCTCAACTGAACTGGCTGCTCAAAAATGGCAGCCAGAAGCTCCCAGAAGGAGGCTGCAAACCGAGGAGACCCCTAGTGTCAAGAAACTTGCACCTTAGACCTCTAGTGGCCATATGGCATAGTATTGGCATAGTGTTCCGTCACCCGCCGTCGGAAACCGGTCTTAATTGAAGGAGCCCATCTGGTCTGTTTCAGCCATAGAGACCTGCGGATCCATTTCGCCTCAGCTGCCTCTCTGGCCTGTAGATCCAGGGCATCCATGGCCGCATCTTGCGCTAAGATTGAAATCTGAGACATATGTTTCAAGTCCTCTTGATCAGTTACAATTTTAATATCCTCAGGAGATAATTCTTTACTCAGAACCAACTGTAATTTACCCATTGGTATTGTAACATCCAAGATTGGGAAATTGCTCAGGCCATACCTAACTGGCTCTGTGTTTCAATGTGTGCCACTTTAGTCGCTACCGCTGACATCTGCCTGTCAGGCAGCTTGGGTTTTGAAACTGCACCTTCACCCCCGCTCTTTCCTGCTTTTGAACTAGATATTCATCTGTGGCACTTGCTACCTTAAGGTACTTGTTAAAATCACTTTCTACCAATTTGTACCTTTCTTTCGTGGCCTTCTTATAAAGGCTGATGTGATTTGGATCTCTTCTCCATACCATACTCCCTCAATTACATTCTGGTGGTGCTAATCCACTGTTAGACATCACCAAGATACTTATGGCCAGGTGCAAATTTTTGTGTATTTTAGGTGAAGCCAGCATTGTATCTGCTACAAAACCATACAAAATACGTATGTTCCATTCCACAGTACTTTGTTATGTTTAAAACTATTTTGTCAGTAAAGATTTCAAATTTCAGGGCAATCGGAGTATTGGTTCCAGAAATCTGAGGTCTTGAACATCCAGAAAATGGCCTTGTTTTAGCATTTTAGCGTGACATGCACATTTTGAGCTATGTTTTACCCTTCATTTGCAAAATAATTTCAAAAATTTGTCAATGGAAAGTATTCTGAATTGTGGCCTTGGGTGTTCTGGTTCTGAGACTATCAATTAGAATCAGATGCTCTGAGTATTTGTCAAATAGTGTCGATGAGACTCTGAAGTGGCAAATGAAGCCAAAAATTGAAATTTTAGCAATTTCTGTTAAACAAGTCCTTGTACCGGTTAGCTCTTGGTATTCTATGTATCATTAGCTCTCCCAGCTTAGTTTGAGGACCCTTCTATGGCATGTTATACCTTATTTCCATATATAAATGTCATAGCTACTTGTTTGCATTATTTTTTCTTGCTTTGTAAAAGTTGTCCCGACCCTAACACTAACTTTGTAGTCTCTCTCAGTTCTACACAGGCTGGCTGTATGCACCTTTTCACTTCAATATTTTTCCTCTACAGTTGTTCTATTGTTTTGGACTAAAAAGGATGCATCTGCCTGTCTGGATTTTTAGCTAATGTTGAAAACTATTGCATGTCCCGACCCTAACACCTCTGTCCCGACCCTAACACCTATAAATAAACCAAGTTTAACTTCAGTTTAGACCCAGTTTAAAAGCCGAATTTTCATGTCTGACAAAACTTGGCTAGACTGGGTTTATTGAGACCAAATTTAAACTCAGTTTCGACCCAGAACCATGAAACAATACTATAAATAAAAATTAATATTAATGTACTTTAAGATTATCAAAAAAAAATTTTTGATGAATGTAAAAGGTATTAAAAGTTAAAAATTGAGTAAGGAATAATGTTAGACCAGCAAAGTGACTTAACCATGTCCACTGGTTGCAGTTCATGCAAGATTTTTTGTGATTGTCAGCTAGTGTCCCGACCCTGATGCCTCCAACAAAATTTTTTAGTGCCATGTTTGCATGTTATATCTCCAATGCTAATAACTATATATATTAGAAATTTAAATTGCATACTAGGCTTTGTATACAGAGCAAAATTTTGTCGTCTTTATCAATTTTTAAATTTGTAAATCTTTGTTTGGGAAAAATTCAATTCTATCTTGTGTTGAAATTGGCTAATTTTTGAAAAATGGCAGTTTTGAATATTGGAGCAATATAAACAGCTCTTTGTCCCACTGAAATATGCATGCATATCATTCATGGCCTAATAGGTTCAGAAAGTGATGAGATATGACCAACACAATACTTATAAAAATTGTATGCTTTGTTGTTGCTTCTTCAATTGAAAAAATCACAATAGCTATGTAGGAAATCATTACTTAACTCTGCTTTTTTGCTTACTTATCGCCCTATATGTGTACTTTAAATTGCTGCAAGATTCCAAACAAAAAGAACACCTTTATTTTTCACCATCTTGTCACGCTCTTATTTGCACCAGGCCTTATATCATTGGAAAAACCGGTATCTAACTGACAATATTGCATGTTAGGGCCCTGCTAAGGATTAACACTGTTTACATATATATATATATAGGTTTTTATTGACTCAAACATAGGTCACATTTGACCAAAAAGTCAGTTGCAAGAGATATCAATAGACCAAAAAACAAGAACAGAAACAGATTCTAATACTAACACACTAAAGATATAAAAGTCTAAAGCTACTTCTACATAAAGAAATGAAACATTAATCACAGTAGCAACAAGTAGCAATAATATATTTTATAAATGGAGATGTGTAAACATCTCCATGAAAAATCACACTATGCTAGACATACTGGCAATATATAGCACTGAGGTGGCTTAAGATATTTCTTCATAGTACATACAGAGATAAACATTATTCACAGTAGCAATAATAATATATTTAAATCACACCAGGCCATATATACGGCGATATTTAGCACTGAGGCGGTACAGAACCATAGTATATAGCACCAACATATATATATACAAATTTATGAGGGATGAAACCATAGAGAAATGAAGTCAATGAAAAACGTTCAGGTTGATGAATATAATATATACAACACAATTATATAAATTTGCTATTTTATAACTGGGCATGACAGCAACATAAATATGCATACAGGTACAAGGCATATATTCACAAACAAATTATTGCAAGCAAATCACATGTGAAAACAATGTGTCAGTGCCATTAGCCACCCTGACCTTGTGGGCTGATTTAATGACTATGTTTAAGAATTTGCCTAATGCAGAATTTATTTCGGACGATTTATTTGCTAGCATTTTAATAAATTGAGCTTTAGGACTTAACACGGAGAAGTTTTCTATTGTGTCAAATAGTACTGCTCTGTTGTGTTTCCAAAAATCACAAATCATAAGACAGTGAAATTCATCCTCTACAGTTCCAGATGTACATCTTTTGCAAGGTCTTTCATCAGCAGGTATGTAGGGGCGTTTATGTCTCCCCAGCTCTATCTTTAAATTGTGAGAGCTTAGCCTGAATCTGGCTAGACTGCGATATACATACATAGGTAAGCTAAAATTTAAATATGGTTCAATGCGTAAGTCTGTTTTAAATAGTTTATATGTTCTTAGTTTTGGGTTTTTATCACTATCATTTATGTCAGCCAACATATCTTCCCCTGCTTTCTTATATACCAAGGATGCCATTTTACTGGGCTTCATTTCAAAATCACTAATTCCATAAGCAATGAGTACTTGTTGTATTCTAGACAACCAACAAGGCAACTTTTTGTGGTTCAGAACCACTTGGATTTCATAACATTTACGAAGTAGTTTTGGACAGTTTTCCATTTTTAATATATGCCAGTAGATAATTGCAGATATTTGTTGTCTATAGATCAATGGGAATCTGCCAGTATCTGCTAAAATTGCTACAGTTGAAGTCTGACTTCGGACCCCAAGAAGATTTTTGAGAAATTTAAGTTGTATTTTTTCCAAAGAGTCAATTTGCTTAGTACTTTGACTGTACATGTGTCAGTGTATGTGATGACTGCTGATCAGACATTGTGTGTATAATTGTAAAAAGAATGACACTGTTATATGTCGTGCTTGCAAGCCTCGCATAAAGTTTCATCTCCTTCATAAACACAGCATTAAACCTTTCCACTTATAAGCAGTTGAGACAAGTTTCTTCCTGTTTGTCAAGTGCACCAACTTATCGTGCATCTCCATGCCTGAAACAGCAATTGCATGAAACTGTCATAACGTTCACAGGTATCTTGCCTGCAGTATCAGTTTCCAGGAACTCTTAATACCTCCTTAATGAAACGACAGTTATCCTTTGAACTGCTTGCTGTAAACCAATTTCTGTGATTTTATGATACAAAATCTTTGGTCTGATGCCTTCTGGATATGCGCGACTGTCTTCCGTGCTGACAGGCGCAAAGGTCCCCCTGATTCATTGATTGCTCATCATACAACAGGGTACTTGAAACTGTTATCTCCTTATTGCACTGCAGCTTGTTCAGTGTGCTTCAGACTGCAGTGCAAATTTGAGCAAGATCGTAATTCAAGGTATCCTTGTACATCACTGGACTTGGATCTAACTGCAGTGTCAGACTCGTCACACTTTATCCAAAGAAACATTTTGGATGAACTGCACCAGGTGTGCCTTGCAAGAAGCCACCAGGGCCAATAAAATCGATATCCTTTTATGTCACCAAACTTAAGCATCAGATAGCATAAGTAAATTGTGTTGTATGACTTCCATCTTAAATATAATATACATCCTTTGGCTGACTCAATGTAACAATGCAAGTTCACAAACTTATGCATCTCCATGTCTGAAACAGCAGTTGCATGTGATCTGTTATAACATAACAGTTATTAACGTTCACAGGTATCTTGCCTGTAGTATCAGTTACCAGGAACTCTAATACTTCCTTGATGAAACTACAGTTATCCTTAATGTGCTAAGTTGCTTGCTGCAAACCAATTTTCGCAATTTGATGATGCAAAATCGTTGGTCTTATGCCATCTGGATACATGCGTCCATCTTCCCACTGATATGTACTTCACTGGACTTGGATCTTACCTCCGAGTTGCTCATATCCCACTGGCTCAGTGGAACGGATTGACTCTGCAGACTGCTCATACCCCTCTAGTTCCCTCCTCAATGCCTCGTGGCATACATCCAAGGGCTGGACAAGGTCCCTGGTCCTTTGGAGCTTGGAGCACCTGAAGGACCTTGGAAAATTACTGTACCCGGTGAAAAGACCCTGTTGACCTCCAGGTCATATCCCTCACTGAGCATCCTGCCCAATATAGTCTGTGGACTAGGGCTTCCTTTTGCAGGGGTGGCCACGAGCCCAACTATTGATGCCAAATGTTTGCAGATGCTCAGTATGTCGTTGTCACTCTCAGAAGCCATCTGAAACAGTAGACAAAAGAAGAGATTAGAAGGCTGCGTTTTAATGTGCCTGTCTGGTTGGCCTTGTTAGTTTGTTAGGAACTTAATCTAAGAAATGTTGGAGGACCTTCACAGGTCTCCCACACCTGGTAAATTAGTACTTCCAATCCTGTATATGTAATTTATTCATGTTAATCTCACCTTGCACTTGCTGCATTCTCTCTACAAACAGCTTACAACTCAGCCTGGCTAACTGCCAACAATCACAGAGCACTCCTCTCAACTCAACTGGCTGCTCAAAACTGCAAGCCAGAAGCTCTCAGAAGGAGGCTGCAAACCCAGGAGACCTCTAGTGTCAAGAAACTTGCACCTTAGCCCTCTAGTGGCCATACGGTCCAACTGTAGCCGCTGCCACCTCCAACCAGATGCATCGTCCCATGACTGGACTGGTTACATATTGAGAACTTGAACTTGCACGTGTATTCTTGCATTTGGCTGTTCATGTGCCGACACTATAATCTGTCGTGCTTGCAAGCATTGCTCAGAGTTTCATCACCTCTTTTTCATAAACACAAGCTTCAATGTTTCCACTCATAATGCAGATAAGACTAGTTTCTACCTGTTTTGTAAATTCACAAATTTATCAGGCATCTCCGTGCCTAAAACAGGATTTGCATGAAACAGCATAATAATGTTCAGCTATCTTGCCTGCAGTATCAGTTGCCGGGAAAAGAAACGACAGTTATCCTTAATGTGCTGAACTGCTCGCTGTGAACCACTTTCTGTAACTTGATGCGATACGACTATTCATGTGCTGGTGTCTGTGATGACTGCTGATCAGACATTGCGTGTAGAATTGTCAAAGAATGACTCTGTAATCTGGTGTGCTTACAAGCATTGCATTAGAGTTTCATCACCTTCATAAACACAGGCTTCAATGTTTCCTTTCATAATGCAGATGAGACTAGTTTCTGCTGGCCTATTTTGTAAGTTCACAAACTTGTCATCTGCGTGCCTAAAACATCAGTTGCATGAAACACCATCATAATGTTCAGCTATCTTGCCTGCAGTATCAGTTGCCAGGAAAAGAAACGACAGTTATCCTTTATGTGCAGAACTGCTCGCTGTCAACCAATTACTGTAATTTGATGATGTGATATCTTCGGTCTGATGCTATCCAGATGCACACATCCATCTTCCGTGCTGACATGTACGAAGGCCCCCTGATTCATTGGTTGGTCATCATGTGATAATACCACAGGGTACTTGAAACAGTTATCTCCTTCTTGGACTGCAGCTTGTTGAAATGCTTCAGTGCAAATTTCAATGCAGCAATTTGATCGTAATGAAAGGTATCCTTGTACATCTTTGGACTTCGATCTAACTTCTGTCTCAACACACTTGGTCCAAAAAATATTTTTTGATGAACAGCACCAGTTGTGCCTTGCAAGAAGTCACCAGGGCCAAGAAAAAATCGATATCCTTTCATGCCACCAAACTTAAGCATCAGATAGCATAAGTAAAGTGTGTTGTATGACTTCCATCTTAATACAGCTTTCGGCTGACTCAAATGTAAATTTGACAAATGCATGTAATTCTTGAAAAACGACGTTGGCACATCCAAAACTTTTAAAAACCGTAAGTTGTTAATTGTTGGATAATAGTCAAAGAATGACACAAATCTGTCATGCTGGCAAACCTCGCTTACAGTTTCATCACCTTCATAAACACAGCCTCCAACGTTTCCACTCACAATGCAGCTGAGACAAGTTTCTGCCTGTTTGTGCAAGTGCACCAACTTATCACGCATCTCCATGCCTCAAACAGCAGTTGCATGAAACTGTCTTAATGTTCATAGATATCTTTCTTGCCTGCAGTATCACTTACCAGCAACTCTTGGTGAAACGACAGTTATCCTTAATGTGCAGACCTGCTAGATGTTAACCAATTTCTTTAACTTGATGCGAAATCTTTGGTCTGATGCCTTCCCGATACACGTGTCCATCTTCCCTACTGACATGTACAAAGGTCCCCTGATTCATTTGTTGCTCATCATATGAAAATACAACAGGGTACCTGAAACTGTTACCTCCTTCTTGAACTGCAGCTTGTTCAGTGTGCTTCAGTGCAAATTTGAATGCAGCAATTTTATCGTAATGAAAGGTATCCTTGTACATCTTTGGACTTCGATCTAACTTCTGTCTCAACACACTTGGTCCAAAAAATATTTTTTGATGAACAGCACCAGGTGTGCCTTGCAAGAAGTCACCAGGGCCAAGAAAAAATCGATATCCTTTCATGCCACCAAACTTAAGCATCAGATAGCATAAGTAAAGTGTGTTGTATGACTTCCATCTTAATACAACTTTCGGCTGACTCAATGTAAATTTGACAAATGCATGTAATTCTTGAAAAACCACATTGGCACATCCAAACTTTTAAAAACTGTAAGCTGTTAATTGTTGGTATCCTTGTACTTTACTGGACTTCGATCTAACCACAGTGTCAACACACTTGGTCCAAAGAAACATTTTCCCTTCATGCCATCAAACTTGAGCATTAGATAGCAAAAGTTATAAAGTGTTTTGCAAGACATCTTATTGCATCTTTTCGCTAACCCAATGTAAATTTGACAACTCATTTGTTTCCTTTCCTCTATTTCTAGATGTCATGGTTAACTTAGCGCATACTTGTCTCTGCCCCAGCAATGGTTCAGGTTGACCTTAAAGGAACACCTTCTGTATTTTATTCACACATGTGGCAACATAATGTCTGACCACAAGAGAAGCTGGACATAACTGGAATCTTTCACAATCATTTAGATTGTTTGTGGAGCAATAAATTGTTGACAGGTTAAACTTCACCTCTGATATTCTCCCATTCTTTTGTTAAAATGGTGATAGGATGGAGGACGTTCTGGCATGTTCTTAGCAGCAAGGAGGTTGTCCAATGTGTCCTTGCCCATCTCTTCTTCCAAATTTTGCCCTGCGCCAACTCGGTCAAACACAGATTTCATGGCGAGGACTTTCCTGAGTCCTGTTGATGAGGATTTACTTCTGCAGTGTAGCTGCTTGACATCACAACCAAGCAAACTTTTGAAGATGTCCATTCCTTCATTTACAAATCCGCAGGTCAAAATTCCAACCATTAACTTGGCTAATTCTTGCAAGGTTGTGTTAGCTGTATATATCTGTGAAGCTTTTTGGTTAGTCGATGAAGCATATGTAGCCTACTACTGCACATAGATGTAAAACGGTAATGGACCTTCCATGTTTTCAATCCTTCTAATATAATTATACTGATAACCTTCGAATTAATTTTTTCAATCATTGTCCAGTTGTGTTAATTCAGTGTTTCTTCCATTGACAAACACAGTTCTTATGAAAATTTTGTCCTTTTATTTGAAACCTGACTCGATGGTTGGTTTAATGAGTTTATTGAAGATGCACTTCGTTCCACACATCACACATGAAATGTATTTGTCTGCAATATAAAATAGAACAAGTCTTACAAACATGATAAGCCAATAAATTAAAAGACTCCTTATGTAGTTTTAATATTATGTAAAAAGTAAAATATATCAAACCACTGACCTATTTGACCATATAGCTATTGCCTATGGTTCAGTCCTGGCCATTGCCCAAACAGCACTTCTCAATCTAGAAAGTTGTAATTAATTTTAAGTATGTGTAATTCACTAATATATTTTAATTAGCCAAATGATTAAAATACAATGCAGTAAATCTTTAATCCTCACCTAACACTTCCTGCATTCCCTTTACAAACAGCTTACAACTGAGCCCGGCTAACTGCCAGCAATCACAGAGCACTCCTCTCAACTGAACTGGCTGCTCAAAAATGGCAGCCAGAAGCTCCCAGAAGGAGGCTGCAAACCGAGGAGACCCCTAGTGTCAAGAAACTTGCACCTTAGACCTCTAGTGGCCATATGGCATAGTATTGGCATAGTGTTCCGTCACCCACCGTCGGAAACCGGTCTTAAGTGAAGGAGCCCATCTGGTCTGTTCCACCCATAGAGCTACGCACGATACTACCACACGTCATGAAAGATATAAAAATAACGTGCAAGCACTTTAAGCGGCGTCAAAGGTTCATGACTAGTGAGGCCCTGGATGGGGTTTTTTGTCCCCCCATCCCTTGGCCATATTCCTTTGTAATTCCCTGTCCCTCTGCTCTGGATGGGATTTGATATCCCCCATGTCCCTGGGCCATTACACTTTTGAATTGTGTCATTCAGATAAATAGACTAGTGACAAGTAAAGGAAAGACTTATTAGGCTTGGGCCTGTGATCTATCTATACCTAATCTATTTATACTTGTCTGTCTATCTGTGTGCAGGCCTCGAAGTTAACTTTTTTAATCACTTGCCCTGAGGGCAAGTTACGCTAAAAATTCGCTTGCCCGGATACTCTTCACACTTGCCCGTCCTGCATCGTACTAAACCTTATAATTTCAGAAATTTTAAAAAAAGTGACTATTTCTAAAAAATTTTTGATTTAAATTGGATGGAGCAAAGATATTGAAAACAATGTCTGGTGAGTTACAGCTGCTGGACAAGCCTTTGACTGAACCTGCTAGGTTATTCAGGACAGAAAATAGGTCCTTTTTAAAAGAAAACTTTCTTACAAATGTGACCTTTGAAAGAACTCCTAGAACTGATGTTGGCTGATTCCAAGAAGACCTATTTTCTGTCAAAATGAAGTTTGCAGGTCCAGGAAGAACATGGTACCTTTGAATATATATATGTCAAGCACACCCTGAATTAGGCTTGGGCCTGTGATTGGTTTGTTCCCTTGTTTGATCTGGTGCATTCAGATTTTGACAAATGGGGAGCTATGCAGTAAGCATGCTGAGCTTTGAGGCTTCAAGTTCAAGTTCAAGTTCAAA
Source organism: Platynereis dumerilii (assembly GCA_026936325.1). Taxonomy (NCBI): domain Eukaryota; kingdom Metazoa; phylum Annelida; class Polychaeta; order Phyllodocida; family Nereididae; genus Platynereis; species Platynereis dumerilii. The sequence goes on along the minus strand of JAPTHN010000001.1, from coordinate 123,908,780 downwards.
TGTTTGTTTATTCTCGGAAAGAAACATTATAGAGAAACATTAGCCATAGGGCTATTGTAGTCCGGTGTATGAGGTCAAAAAATGGACCCGCAAGTTAACCGGCTGGAATTCGGTCCACCTTGTACCAAATTTTCTGAATTTTTCAGAAATGACATTCGTTTTGCTCCAGTCCGAGGCTATCTCCATCAAAAATGGTTGTCAAGGCAACCCTTTTCCATTTTTAGAAATATGTATAAATAATGGATTTTATTCTGTAAAATAAGGTATGTTTGCTGCAATTGGTGGCATTTGACCTAAAAATCTTCCCTTGCATGTTTCATGATGTTTCAGTTGGATTTGCAACTTTTTGTTATTGTTATGTTACCATAGCAACAGTTTGAATGATAAAAAGTCATATTTTGCCTACTTACTGCAAAAACAACATTGATGACAGGAAAAATATTTCAGTTACCAGCATGCTTTTTCTGGTATTTGAAAGCTCAAGTCCCTAAAATTAAGAAAAAATTATCACAGGCCAGCTGTGTTGATAAATTTTACCATGGCAACAGATTTAAATTGATGATGCACATTTTTTGTAAACGAACCAATTCACATATTTAGCCATTTCTCCACTTCAAATTACTGTAGAATCGTGAAATTTGGTACATCGACTGGAATTTTGACCTTCTTTATTTTTCCATAATTTGTTGAGATATATGTTGCCATGGCAACCATTTGCGACCCTTTTTTCAAACAATTACACATCAGCAATTATGCTTGGCTAGATATGGCTGTGTAATACAGTAAACTGATGTAAGTTTGATTAAATGTGATGGTAGAACGTCACCGGTTTGTTTTCTTACAATATCTTCCATTTTCAAGGTCACATGACCATTACCATGACAACCAAATACAATAACAATGATCTCGTTAGCCTAAAACGATCTGCTTCAAGCTGGTTGGCAAAATGATTGAGATTTTTCTTAGTGAATCCATTCCTAACAACAGTTACTCTTATCTACAGTGTGTGAAACTATTGTATTTGATATAATACACAACCTTGTTCATAAATTACTGAGGATAACAGAATAAACTTAAGGTTTTTGAATAAATTAGTACAGTTAAACGGCTTAAAACCTTCAAATTGTCCTCTTGAAGATGGGGCTTCTAGGCATCAAAATGATCATTATGGATGTGAATTTATGGATAGAAGTACAGATCCCAGCTTTCAAGAATGGTAGATCCTGATTACTAGAAAAATTGATGGATTTACCTGTTTTCATCCCTTTAAAGTCGGCCATCTTGGTTCCGAATTGGCAAATATAATTGCCAGCTATTTTTGGTGAATGAACTGATTAACATTTTTAGCCGTTTCTCCTCAAATAATTACAGTAGAGTTCTGAAATTTGGTACACAGACTGGAATCTTTTAGTTCTTTCATTTCCTGCCGAACAAAACATATTTGTTGCTATGGCAACCATTTAAATCCCACTTTTAGACCATTTCCTATCAGCAATAGCGATGCTGCCCCAAATATAGCTGTGTGACACAGTAAGTTGATGTTAATTAGATTAATTGTGATTGCAGAATATCGTCAGTTTGCTTATTTTTAAAATATTATATTTTCATGGTCACATGACTGCTACCATGGCAACCAGATACAATAACAATGATTTTATCAGCATAAAAGGGTGTTTTTAAGGAGCTTCAAATCATCCAGATGGCCATTGTGGATGTAGATTTATGGATAAAAGTACACATCTAGAGTTACATAATGCCATAAAAATCTAGAGTCCAATTTTGTGGAAATAAGTATCATATTATCACATATGCTGTACTTCCCTCCAGTTTAAAATGTTAAGATGAAATGCTTATATTACAACTTAGCATTGGTTTTCTTCTGTTGTATTTATATGAAAATGAAGTGTATCTCGCCCTCTGCACAAAACAATCTAAAAATTTAACAGTAGCTGAGTCTGGTCTAAAATTGCAATATTATCTATTTGTTGCCTCTCCTTCTTTAAAGCTCTTTTCATTAGAAAACATCTTGTTGTGGATTGAAACAGCTCTGTAGTTTTTTCCTAATTGTGTTGACAGAAGGATGATGGATGGACCGACAGACACATGCAAATGAAAACATTAGGCCCATTCTACATCGAGCCTAATTAGGCTGGTTGCTATAATATTGTAGACTGTAGAGTCTTGAAGGTTTGTTATAATAGGTTCCTACTGGCACACTTGGCTAGGGGGTCAGCCCTTTATCTCAGTGGTAAAACATTCAAGAGGTAGCCAGATAAAATCCCAATCACTGTTGAGTTAACAATGATGTAAGATTATGTGTCAAAATCTCCGTTAAGTTTGGAGATATAACACAGTGGAGTGTAGTGGGTCCGGTTTGTACGTATGTATGCATGTTTATAGACTAAAAAGGACCCCAGAAATGCAAAAGTCTGACTGGGCATAATAAGTTGCTTCCAGCAGTTGGCTAGGGAACTGGCCCTCTTGCCCAAGTGATATTGCATCAATTTTGTTTGAAAGTCTGATAAATTATCATGAATCAAAAGGGTAACATTTCATTCGCTTTTGTCTTAATTAGGATCATTGAGAGAGGGTTCAACATCTGAATTAACCCCACTGAAATGCTTAAATGTTTGCATGCTATTATGAATGTTTGTAAGCAATATTGATCTGCATTTTCAAATTGCATACAATCAGCATGAAAGACGCTACAAGCTCAAAAACTCATACAGTCTGTACCAGGAGTCCAGGACATTTGCTTTAAAAAGTCCCTATTTGAAAAATAAGGGGACCAAAAATTTTACTTGATTTTTGGCTAATATGCCCTGTTATTCCAAAGCTACATACAGCCAATTTATTTTTAAAAACAAAAGCAAGAAAAATACCATGTCAAGAAATAAAAATTAATTGACGGCTCATAGCCCCTTCAGATAGTTTCAAGCTGCCAAGCAACATATTAGTCTCAGTTACTGAAATATTAGTAATGGCATTGACCATGTTGAATCCTATGTTCCGCCATTTGAGTGGATACTTTCGTGGTTGTCATTCTAGACAGCCTGGATGTGTACTACATTTATACCATTCATGAATTTATGTCAACAGGGATCGCTTAAATGTTGCGCCGCTCCCTTTTCATGAGTAAAATTTCATGAATTTTAGCTGTCCGTTTAGATCAAAAATTAGGTTCAGTTATTACTAGCAATAAGCCCATGCTACCTGCAAAATTAATTGGAATATACATATATTTGGGTGTACAGATTGACTTTCCAGAAAATAAATCACTTTGTTACAGCAGGACTCCAGAAATATTACCTGGTGCTCAAAGAAAGTGAGCAACTGACAGAGACGTTGCAGGTTCCACCCTCTTCTGTACAGTATATATGAATCAGCTGAAAACTTATTATCATAAAATAGAGCATTAAAAGGAATGCAATGGCCGTGAAAAGGGGAAAGTACTGCCTTGGGGGCCAAAGGAAGGCACAGGGAAAAAAGAAGCCCAGATATTAAGTAGAAGTGGAGATAAACCCTACAAATACGGATACAATATCACATTAATAGTATAAAATAAAAGTCCTAGGTTCTTTATTTCAAACATAAGAAATATGGTTTCACACACTGGGAAGAGAAGTAGTCGTTCTTAGCAATATATTCACTGATGAAAATCCAATTGTACTGTACATTAGTTTGAAAAAGACTGTTTTATGCAGGCTAGAGCACCTGCCCTTTTGGGACCGGAGGGAGAAGGCTACGACATTTCACTGGTGATGCTCTATTTCATGTCCTGGCTTACATACTTTTCTGGGCAGATCCAGCTCTGTTCTGCAGGATGCGGGCCTGAAATGCAGCTGTCCCAGTGATCTACATGCCAATTCGATGTCCAATTCACATGAATTTCTCAAGTCTGCAGCTTTGCTCCTCTCGCCTGCTCTAAACAGCAGACTGGCTTGTCAGTCAGTGTTTTCTGCTGATAAATCATTGCTACCCTGTCAGCATGCCTCGGCATTCCAACCTTGGACCGCTGAGGCATGCTGATAGGGTATTGTATCTGGTTGCCATGGTAACAATCATGTGATCATCAAAATACGACATTAAAATAAGCAACCTGATGATATTCTGCAATCAAATTTCATCTAACTTACACCAATTTACTATATCACACAGCCATGTCCAGGCCAGCATTACAGTGCTGGTAGGAAATTGTCTGAAAACGGGGTTTGAACAGTTGCCATAGCAACATATTTGGTTTTTTTTCCTTCAGAAAATGAAACAACTAAAAAATCCCAGTCTGTGTACCAAATTTCAGAACTGTTCTGTATTTATTTGTTGAGACATAGCTAAAATCTGATGTTATCAGATCACTCAGCTGGTGATTATATCTAAAGTTTCAAATCCAAGATGGCCGACTTTAAAGGGGTGAAAACAGGTAAATTAATTTTTTTTTCTGGTTATCAGGAACTACCATTCTTGATGGCTAAAATCTGTAACTCTATCCATAAATTCACATCCATAATGATAATATTTATGCCTTGAAGCCCCACCTTCGAGAGGCCAATTTGAAGGTTTGAAGCCGTTTAACTGTTTTCATTCATTCAAAACCCTTAAGTTTGTTCTGCTATCCTCAGTAATTTATGAACAAAGTTGTGTATTTTATCAAATACAATAGTTTCACACACTGTAGATAAGAATAACTGTGGTTAGGAATGGATTCAATAAGAAGAATCTGAATCATTTTGCCTACTAGTTCGAAGAAGATCGTTTTAGGCTAATGAGATCATTGTTATTGTATTTGGTTGTCATGGTTATGGTTATGTGACCTTGAAAATGGAAGATATTGTAAGAAAACAAACCGGTGACGTTCTATCATCACATTTAATCAAATTTACCTCAATTTACTGTATTACACAGCCATATCTAGCAAAGCATAACTGCTGATGTGTAATTGTTTGAAAAAAGGGGTGCAAATGGTTGCCATGGCAACATATATCTCAACAAATTATAGAAATATAAAGAAGGTCAAAATTCCAGTCGATGTACCAAATTTCACGTTTCTACAGTAATTTGAAGTGGAGAAATGGCTAAATATGTGAATTGGTTCGTTTACAAAAAATGTGCATCATCAATTTAAATCTGTTGCCATGGTAGAATTTATCAACACAGCTGGCCTGTGATAATTTTTTCTTAATTTTAGGGACTTGAGCTTTCAAATACCAGAAAAAGCATGCTGGTAACTGAAATATTTTTCCTGTCATCAATGTTGTTTTTGCAGTAAGTAGGCAAAATATGACTTTTTATCATTCAAGCCGTTGCTATGGTAACATAACAATAACAAAGAGTTGCAAATCCAACTGAAACATCATGAAACATGCAAGGGAAGACTTTTAGGTCAAATGCCACCAATTGCAGCAAACATACCTTATTTTACAGAACAAAATCCATTATTTATACATATTTCTTAAAACAGAAAGGGTTGCCTTGACAACCATTTTTGATGGAGATAGCCTCGGACTGGAGCAAAACGGATGTCATTTCTGGAAAATTCAGAAAATTTGGTACAAGGTGGACTGAATTCCAGCTGGTTAACTTGCAGGTCCATTTTTTGACCTCATACACCGGACTATTGGCCGAGAAGCCTTCATAAAAAGGAAATTAATAACACAGTAATAACAAATAAAAACAAATTAAAAACAATGGGTTGAATTCCATGAATGGTAATCCCATAGAGCTATAAGGGGTAACTTATAGATTCATGGTAATCAAGCATTGCAATCAAGCATAGCAATCAACCATAGCAATCATGAATAGAAATCGTGAATAGCAATCGTGAATAACAATCGTGAATAGCAATCAAGAATGATAAAAAGGTCCAGGAGTTAGTCTGCTATTATAAATTGGCCTTCAATGCACAGAGTGAACAGTGGGTCGCATCAGCTGTCAACTGACTGAATTGATACAGCCACAATGGCAATGTCCTGTATCTATAGGCCCACTCAGTATCATTGCTTACATGCCACGCCCCCCTCACGGAAATGCACGAAGCGAACAGATTCGCCTGACCCTTGACCCTTAAATTTCAGTCTATTTAGTTTCTAAATTAATTTTTTGTTTGATACAGTTGAACACCAAAATTGACTGGGCTCAAGAAAAAATTCTATTGAGACTGTGTTTTAAGTTTGAATTAGATTGGTCAGAGAGGACGATCACCAGAGTGCTAACAAGACTTGGCCAAAATGCTTGGTGCAAGAGCTGGCTGACGCCGCTAAAAATTGATGTGCACTCACGCAGAGAGCAAATCGTAATACATAGATGTCTTATAGGGCACAGCAGATAAACCCACTCACACTTATTAAACAATGACGCAGCACCAATATGCGAAGGGTGCCAAGTACCACTTTCGATCAAACATATCTTGATAGAATGTAATAACAGTCTACATCACCGACCCTTTCAATCAGGTAATCTCAAACACTAATTCTTAGAAAATTCAGCGTCCAGTATAACACAGTTCCTCAGAGATAACGAATACTTCTACAAATTATGAGAAATTAGTTCCAAGATAATCTATCTAACCAATGTTGCCTCTAAATAGCCCACACTGGTGCTGACGGGGCGTAAAACACAAACTCACTCACTCACTCACTCCACCCATAGAGACCTGCGGATCCATTTCGCCTCAGCTGCCTCTTTGGCCTGTAGATTTAACATTTAACATTTTTTAACATTTTATTTATTTTATAGTGCTTCAAATGAATCATCTCCATCTCAGGAGCACTTTACAAACATAAAATTCAGTCTGAAAAATAACTTAAAATCGATTCAGTTAAAAATCATGAAATGTCACTCATTGCTCATAGGCAACTTTAAAATAGTAAGTCTTTAAATTTTTCTTAAAATCAGATAAGTCGGACGACAATCGACAAATCTCGGGTAGGCTGTTCCATATTGTCGGGGCGGCGCTGGTAAAAGCTCGTGGGCCAAGCGTCCTCGTGTTGCTTCGTGGTACTTCTAGAAGATTACTGCCTCGTGACCTGAGCGACCTGCTTGGACTGTACGGCTTAAGCAGCTCAGCTAGGTACTGCGGAGCAAGGTTGTTGCGACACTTAAAAGTCATTAATGCGATCTTATACTCTATCCGCTGGGCTACTGGCAGCCAGTGTAGAGATTTCAGTACCTCTCGACATGGGTCAAATTTCTTGACTCCACAGATCACTCTCGCAGCGGCGTTTTGCAGGCGCTGTAACTTCTGTATTACATTCTTCGGAGCACCGTAAAGAAGTGCATTACAATAGTCTATGTTGCTGGTAATGAAGGAATGCACAATTTGTTCAGTTGCTTGGTTATCTAGGTCCTGAGCTGGACATAGCCTTTTCTACAGATGTTATTAACATGTTCCGACATGTTCAGCTGCTGATCCAGGGCATCCATGGCCGCATCTTGCACTAAGACTGAAATCTGAGACATATGTTTCAAGTCCTCTTGATCAGTTACAATTTTAATATCCTCAGGAGATAATTCTTTACTCAGAACAGACTGTAATTTACCCATTGGTATTGTAACATCCGTGATTGGGAAATTGCAACAGGCCATACCAATCTGGCTGTGTGTTTCAATGTGTGCCACTTTAGTTGCTACCGCTGACATTGCCTGTCAGGCAACTTGGGGTTTTGAACCTGCTCCTTCACCCACGCTCTTTCCAGCTTTGAACTAGATATTCATCTGTGACACTTTTCTACCGATTTGTACCTGTATATCGTGGCCTTCTTATAAAGGCTGTTGTGATTTGAATCTCTTCTCCATACTCCCTCAATCACATTCTGGTGGTGCTCATCCACTGGAAGTAGTGCCTGTGGCCCCCTATCCTTACACCTGGACGACACGATCCTACCTTTAGACTTTTTGGTAGTGACCGCATCTGAAATCTTGAGAGTCGAAATAATGTGCGCAATCAGGACAACATATTTTTCTGACTCATTGGCACTTGGCTGAGAGGGGCTTGCCCATTGAAATGTGTATTTATAGTTCAATGGGCTTGCCTTCCTCTCCTGCTAGACTCAATACTGACTCAGACTCTTCATTCTCCCTGGCCCTCTTGTGGTCCCAAGAGGACAAGACAGATCTTTCGTCATCATCATCCAGCTCTGCTGACTGTACCTCTGAATAATTGTCAATTTCTAGGTCAACACGGGGAGCCTTTCTCCTGCTGGGGCTACCTTGTCCGGGGGGTGGCTGACCAGCTCTCTCCTTCGGCTTAGTCGGTCTCCCCTGGCTGACGGGCGGTTCCCCATTACCTACAGATGGAACTTATCCCACATTGTCCTTATTAGCCATACAGGGTGTCTAGTAGAGCCCTGCCAGTCTGCCCGCAACGCGGTCGCCCGCGGGGACCGCAGCCTGCGGGGCGGTGCGGTCACATTTTGCATGCCCGCATGCGGGGCGGTCGCGGTCACATTATAGACCTTGCGGGGCGGTGATGTTGTGGTCGCACTTTTACCCATGTGGTCGCGGGGCGGTCACAAGATTAATGCGGGCAGAAAATGACCGCAAACTGACCGCAAACTGACCGCAAATGACCACATTCATTCCAACAGAAATAATATAATTCAATAATCAACAAGTAATATTTTCCCTTTAAAACACTGTATTAATCCACAATATATATACAATGTACACACACAGGAAAATCTGCACAGGACAATCTGGTAATACTTTGCTCAATTTCATCAACATGTCAACACAATGATAAAGATAATAAAAAATAAATAATGAATAAATAATAGAAATAACAGAAAATAGCATAATCAAGTCCATCAGATTCAATTCAAGTCATGCATAAAGCAAGTGACATAGTAATATCAGTCCAATAAGCAAGTCCACATAATTCACCGAAGAGCACTGTTCATCAACAACAAGTTGTTGATCGAAGATCCCTTCAATGCAGCTCGTCTGTCATTTACTACGAAGCCAGCGTGGCTAAAGTTTCTTTCTAATGGAGCGCTAGTCGCCATGATCGAGAGAATGTCCTTGGCTAAGTGAGCCAATCCGGGGTACGTGACTTCATGCTCCTTCCATCAGTCGAGGATGACGTTACATGAATTTATGAGTTGAGGAAATTAAACGTACCTGATTTTTCGGAGTTGTTGATCGGCACTGATGTCTTTTCAGACTGGTTGTCCCTGTTTTCCGACCTTGGTATGGATAAGCAACCAAGCACGTCTTGCAGCCAGCAAAATCTAAGTCATTTCCATCACTGTCAACAACTAATCCAAAACTTTTCGACACCTCTGAACGACCTGCACTAACACAACGAAGCCTGAAGATACCATTCTTCAGCTTATCACTAATCTGACTCGTCGTAAAAGTCATGTTCAAAACAAATGCTAAAGGCCTAATGAAATCATCAAGGGTGTTCTGTCTTATATAATGGTAATTAATGAAGCTACGATTTTCAAGTTACAATATTAACCCTGGAAGCTATGATATTCCATTAACCTGATATATTGCCTTGTATTTGGCAGTTTAAAATCGTGGCTTCACTGACACTGTGCCTACTGAGGAATGACACTGACTGAGAAATGACACTAAGAAATTACCAATAGTTAAATAGGCTTTTATTTGCTTATTGTGTCAAAAATGACAGATACACTAAAATAATTAAATTGCTTAAATTCCACCTCTTAATATGAAATACAGTAAAGCATGTGGTTTTAATTGGTAACAAAAAAATTTAATTGCCTAAATTCTAGTGTTGGGCCAACATCATATGAATAATCCTCATATGGATTAACATGAATCTCAATGAATTAAAAATGAGTAAATTATTGTCACATATAAATTTATAACATTATGACTAATGAAAGCATAAAAAGTGAACTACATTTTTATAGGCCCGCAACATTATATAGCATTAAGTAGTCATATAAAATAACAATTTATATTTATGGTGGCCTATAGAATGTAACATTGATTTATATGTAGATCCATTTTATGTACAGCGGTCATTGTGGTCACATTGCGGTCATGCGGTGCGGTCGCGGTCACTCACTCTGCGACGGCGTGCGGGGCGGTCGCGATCACTTTGGGGGGGGGTGCAGTGTGGTCGCGGTCAGGGTTTTGGCTCTGCGGGGCGGTGCGGTCGCGGTCAGGATTGAACAATCGCGGGGCGGGACGGTCTGGCTTTAGGGTGACCGCGCAGGGCTCTAGTATAAGTACAAGCACACATGACACACATACGTCATACGTACATACAGACACACACAAATCACAATATCATTTGCCATATTCAATTACATAATGACACCATAATCCAAAATTGAACTACACAGGTTTAATGGATGAATGATTAGGGCTTTATGTCGTGTACTTATGCACAATGGTAGGCTAAAATAGGACACTAACACAACACAAACTAATTTGATAAACATACAACTAAGCTTAATAATTATTCCAAGTGTAAGAACTCATTATAAATGCCCAATGAAGTGATTTAATAAGAAAATCATTCACAAATAATTCATAACCAATTTATAATAAGAATAACAATTAATTCAAATTACAACTTCATATGGCTGTCCTATGACTAGCATCACTGCACGTCAATGTACTTTTGCTTCTGTTACATTTTGAACCTAAATGTACAGAAATACCGCTGTACTAGCTATTCACAATGACAAAAAATCTAAATGAAAAAAACTAGTGCTAAAGTGAAGTGTACAGTAACTTATCTTACCTTCTTACATGTTGATCTTAAAATACCAAGAGATCTTAACCCTTTCTTGACTGTTAGACAAGTGATTTGAATGCATGCCGGAAACATTACTCTGCAGCTTTGTTGCAACCCGAACTGTGAAACTGATTCACATACCAAGAATTCTGTTACAAACTGATACTGCACACATCTCATAGACTGTGTGCAACAAGCCTAATCTCAGCGAGACCAAGGAAGATGGTTATTGACTTTAGTACCTCCAATTTGGAACCAGATTTAGTAAAAATCAAAGGTAGTGCAGTAGAGGGGATTAAAACTTAGAAAAACCTTGGATTAGTATTCGATGACAAGCTTTCATGGCAAGATCATAAAAAGTTAAGACCAAGAATATACTAAGAAAAATTAGCGAATTTAAAGTCAGTCAGTTGTTCTATGACTCGGTTTTATCATGGATCTATAAGTTAACCCCTTTTAGACATCACCAAGATAATTATACCATTGAAAAAGCTGGTATCTAAATGACAATCTTGCATGTTAGCGTCCAGCTAGGGATTAACTCTGTTTACGACCGCAAACAAACAATCGGATTATTGTTTATTTTGCAAAAATTATAAGTTAAAATATATAATAGAAGAGGTGTATGATGTCTAAGTCAGTTAGACACCGATTTGGAGGATTATAACGGTTGGGATCTAACTGACAAAAATGCATGTTAGAACCCTCCAAATCGGTGTCTAACTAATACCTAACTTTATGGTAATATATAGCATCTGGAAGTACTGTCTTGTTGCTTGGGGTGGAAAGCCGTGGTTTAACCTTTATAGGCCTAATTATAATACCTTTTTAGTGTGCTTGTGAGGCCGTTTCTTTCTGTGTCATCCAGACCAAATTATTGAAGTTTTCATACGAGGGTATTGATTATGGGACGTATACTTAGCAATTTAGTCTATTTTGATCCTATCACATCACTGGGTAAATAAAGGCCCATGTACTTTGCATAGTGTGTTTACCCTTAATGATTGCTGGTTTGCGTGCATGTGCAATGAGTTTCCCAACTCAAGTGTGACTCAACACAATGTTTCTTTCCTATCTAGTGTACACCTGGTGAAAAACAGGCAGGTGTATTATTTAGGAGCATAGAAGTGTGTGAAGTCTTTTTGACTGACTTGATTATTTTTTATTTTTCTGTTAAAAAGGCGAGATATACATTAATTTTGGATATATAAATTTGTGGATATCATATCCAAATGGATGTTGTGAACTTCTGATGTTGCACTTTTAAAAAGCTGGGATTGACATCTTACAGTTGCGGATGCAGAGGTACATTGAATATCATTACATTTTCTGTTTCGTCTAAACATAATGTTGAGGCATGTGGTGTTCCTGTTAAGGCATCATTGCCATCATGATGTTCTTATCACTGGCATGATACACACAGTAATGGATATTGTCAATCAAACCAAAACTGCGAATATTGTCATTTTATGTTCTTCATTTTCGAAAACGATTTATGTTTTTTATATTTTGAAAAGTAACAACAGATTGGTAGTATTGTCTGCGAGTTACATGCACACTTTCATTTATGAAGTGGTTTGCTCTGCATTGGTGTTCATTGCATGTCACTGCGGGTGACTCGTGAAGAAGTGCATCTTGAAGTTGAAACATGCAATGGCAAAATTCAGGCATATTTTCTTCAAGACATTGCTTATTACAGGGCTATTGTTACCGATGCTGTTCGTTTACCAACATATTATCCAGAAGAATTGGAATAAAACAGTGTTTTATGACAACGAGCTGCAACAAATTGTACAATTATGGTCAAAGTTGACCAAAGTCCCTAGTGATTTGATTTCCAAAGACAAACGATCTTTCTTGATCAAATATGCAAGCCGTTTGGATAAACTTGTTTCTAAATGGATTTACAAACATAATGTTATGTATGAGTTAGCAGTGAAGCACATTGAAATGTGTGAAGAAAATGTCGTGATTTTTATGGATACCAAGCCCCCCTCTCCTGGGGCCTTTATTGAAGTTATTTTGAAAACAAACTCAACTATACAAAGTTGTGTTATGGAAGATAATCATAATGGGAATTATACAGCCTTTTGTGTGACTAATATTACTAGTCATATCAGCAGCAATGTTGAAATAGTCATCACTCTCCAATATTCAAATTATTTCCAGTATTCTTTGTTACAGAAGCCACTTCAAAAGCAAGTTTATGCTGCCAATTTATCTCTAAACCACAACTGCAACAGTATTCCGGATTATTATTATGATCTGCCTTTTCAGAAACCTGTTACATGGGATACAAATTCCCATTTGATGATAAGCTATAATCACAATTTAGACCAAGATTTTATACTTGGTCTGGAGGGGAAGTATAGCAAGTTCAACATTATAAATGACAGGAAGTTAGTCAAGGGAAGTCGTGTTATTGTTATCGGAGATTCTCACATGAGGTTTTACTGCATGGGAATATTACTGAAATTGGGAGTTCACCATGACTTCATTCATCCTCCACCAGGGGGCAGTCACAGGTGTGGTAATGTCAGTTACCACTGGGCTACCCATGTAAGTGATGTTACACGCCACCTGGATGAATATTTTGGAAATGAGTTGAGTTTATCACATCTCAATGATAGACATGAAAAGTATATATTTCTTATTAGTATTGCTCACCATTACTTGACACCTCCTAACACCACCCATTCAGGGTTCGTCAAGTTTATCATGGACTTTCCTGTGCTGTATGAAAAGATAGTTGTCCTGCAGACTGTGAATAATGTCCAAGTTGTTTGGATGACTGCTCCACCTTTCCCTGACCACACTTTCAGATTGCCGAATGACCCCATGAAAACTCCTGTAATAGCTGCTGCCAATCAGTTTGTTGTAGAAGAGCTGCATGACTCAGAAGTTTTGATATTTGATGCTTACAGTATTATCCTTCCTCTCAATCACGAGAATTGCAGAAACCATTATCTGTGCATTGGAGGCTTAGATGCCAATGGCACGATCATTGTTGAAGGTTCTGCTGGAATAATTGTATTGGATGAAGTAATGAATCTTATTGCTTCATTGCTTGCAAAATAAATGTGAAGGAAAATGACCTTCTGTGTTTTGTTTTGTTTTTCATTCAGATGTTTTTTTTCTCCATTGGACAGAAGTCGAAATAGCTTTGTTGCTGAAGGCAAAGACACCATAATTTTTATGGGCCCCGTTTCGCCAACAGAGTCAAGACCGGAGTTAAGGTTAATCCTGGTCTTAAGTATTTTGCTTACTGGACAGTGCTTCCATTTCATCACTGGATTTGATCCTAGTGTTAATTTTTAAACTGTACTTAGTCCAGGTCTAAGGCTTAGACCCGGCTTAACCCTCCTACGGTCTATAGGGGCCTCGGAGGCCCCCGTCCAACTTTGATGCTCTGTCCTCGAAACACAAATTTACTGAAAAGTTTTACCGGCACATATGATCCTTCCTTAGTCGGAAAGGTATCCGATGCAATTTTAATTCTAGGTATCCCAAGTGTATGGCCATCGTAATATAAATTGCAGCTGACCAAAAAAAAATCGGCACAAACAGTCCACAGGTGGGCTCGGAGGCCCCCTCCCCTGCCCATTTCTTCTTTACTTGATTTTTCAAATTTCCTGTCACTGATAATGTCTCAAAATGTTCCTTAGGACTTATAAAACCAAGATTTGTGTGCATATTCAGTTTAATAAGGCATTAAACACACAATTTGATGGACTGCAGGAAGGTTCATCTGTTGGTGAATTCGGGCCGTGTTGTCTGTGCTACAGTATCTGTTGCCTGGCCTCTTCATAAAGGTTATAAATGGTGAGAGTGAACCAGATTTTGTGGTTTTGCCTTGTGCTATAAAACTAAGTTTGTCACAGCAGTTACAGTTTAAGCTGATAATTTCAATGTATTCTTGAATCCCTTGATTATTTATGCAATGCTTTCAAAAAAGGAAACGTCGTCTTCTGTGGCTTAAATTTTCAAGGTTACATACAAGATGAATAAAATGATGCCAAGGTCTTGCAAGGGTCAGCCTACGGTTAAGAATTAAAGTTGAATCCCACAGAATACCGCTGCTCCACCTATTGTACTCCGCAGTTCAACAAAAACACCCAAGCTGGTGGCTCCCCCGCTTGGTCAAATTGTTCATATGCATTGGGAAAGCCACAGATTTTTGAAGACAGAGGTAGGCTCACTCGAAGGCTGCTGGCTCAGCCATGAATAATGGCACTAAAATATAAATGCACACATTTTGGGTCGATATATAGGCCTATAATCCAATCCAACTTTCATAAAAATCGGAGAAGGAATCTCTGAGATATTCAAGTTTATTTTAAGGGGGCTTATGAACAGTTTATCATAATTTTCTCATATTGTACATCATGTAACTTTCAAAAAACATTGGTAACCCCCCATGAAAGAATTGTTTTTCAATAAAGTGTACGTTCAGCTATATTCCTTTAATTTTTCATAAATATCTCATGGATATTGTTCGAGTGATGCAGCTTTTCATTATAAATCCCTCACGTTTTTAGTATTTTACTGTATGTTTAATGTAATGACATAAGATTTTGAAAAGATCATAGTTCGAAAATTATGTTGGATAGCCCGCCTTTTTTTTTAAACGTTGGAAAGCTTTCTTTTTTAAGAACTTTTTGGCAAAGTTTCATGAATATCTCATGGATTTTAGATTTCTTGCCAAGTGTGGGATTCAACTTTAAGTAGTGTGATCTCTCACTTGATCTGGCCTTTGTCATATTTACTTCGTTGTCTATTGCTTGTCAGGAACATCACAGCAAGACAAGTATACTTCATAAGAATTTATCTCTGATGAGAAGGTAATGCCTCTTTGCTGTCAGTTAAGCAGGTTATTTTGGTGACATTTGCCTTGGATAGTAATAGGTCTGTCTCCATTTGTAGTTCTGAAATTATGTACAGGTGGTGTTTCCAATCAATAGGAGCTCTGATGAAATCCCCTGTGCCTTCTAACAAGGTGATTGGTGTTGTTGATCTAGCCAAGGAGTGTGACTTAATGAGTGTGTTTGTTGAATGTTTGAATGTTTGGGTCAGCTACACTGTATTTATTATGTTCTCAAAACAGCAGTTCAACAGAAAAGAGCGTTGTTATACAGATTGGGGGATTATAACATGTTAACAATCAGATTATTATTAATCGTTGGTCACAGGATTTCACTTACTTTCTAAACAAACCAGATGATATTTCATATGGTGGGCTCCCCCATGACAAAAATAGCCCTCCCCCTTATCGTAGTGCCACCTACCCATAATAATTGTCGTAATCCCCATATGGAGACAGACCTTATGAGGTTTATTCACGATTGACCATATGGCCAGACACCTTTTTGTGGCCGAGGGACCTCGGTCCCCTTGTTGTGGCCGAGGGACCTCGGTCCCCTTGTCGTCATCAATGGATTCTTATGTCAACAAATGACAACAGGAAATGGAAATATTAAATTGTTGTGGGGACAAAAACGTTTTATGGATAAAATGACACACCAAAGTGATGATCCCATATGATTACATAACTGTTTAAGATTTGCACTCGGTCACTGTATACACCAACTCTGTACTAATTATACTGTAATCAATTAATAACTTAAATGCTACGAAGCAACGTTGATCACTTACCTCGCCAAAAACTACTTCACGCGCATGCGCAGGTGAGCACGCTGTAAACAACGTCACAGCAGTGGCAGGCAAGCGCACTGTAAAACATGTACATGACCAAAGGCAAATCTGATGTATATATGCTGCAGTCAATTGCTCGTTTGTGGTAACAAAGGGTGCACAGTTTGGGTTACTAGATATCATTAACTATTTGTATATTCATACAGCTCTTCGAGTCAGTGTACATAACAGACATTATCCTACGTCTTCACATTTGTTTAGTAAGCATAAATCTTTGCTAATACACAAAAATCATAGAAAACATATAGCTTGTGCACAGGTATGTTATAGATGGCGCTGCATGAATCCCTGGCAGATCCTAGATCAGCAGAGCCGGGCTCAATGTCCATCCAACCTTTTCTTGTGCAATCGTCAATGACGCTGTCGCGTCCTTAATACTGGCCCCAGCACCTTCTAACTGGTACCAGTGTGTAGGAAATTTTATTTCCTGCATTTTAAGCTAAGTTAGGGCTCTGTACGACCATTCCTTATATGTCAAAAGTGCGTCCGAAGCACTCGAGGTTGATGTCCGAAGTTTTTTTCCTGTCATAAATACGTACATGAACAGGTAGATAGACAGGTCTATATGAATATGATTCCATCCTTGAGCAGGCTGCATGTAAGCGGTAAAACTGAATTGCCCGAGGCCACGGTGCATGCATTGCATGCTATTTTTGAGTTGTGTCACAGTTATTGAAATCCCATTGTATTTGACCACTGTTTCAAAACTCTCTTTGTTTTTGACCTCAAACAGTTTGGCAGACAGTCATGCCTGGTTGCGTTGAGGATCCAACTAAGAGACAGTTTGAATAACTGCTCCACTTTGACTGATTGCTATACTGAAGGATTAGAACTTGCCTATATTCAACATTTAAAAGAAATCTTGGGACCAAATCATAGTTATCTCCCTGAAAGAGTCTTAATTTCAATGAATAATCTCTCATTCTTAAGATTTAGGCTAACCCCTGGACCTGGGGGTTTTTTTTTCCTGTCTGGACAACCAATGTTGGATCTATAACCGAGGCTAGTTGAAGGATACAGAGGGTAAAGCTGAGAGCAGTTGAGGTGAGTTGAGTTCAGTTAAGTAGATGAAAGCTGAGCTTAGTTGAGGGAAATTGAGTTCAGTTCAGTTGAGGCAAGTCGAGGATAGTTGAGGGGAGACCCAGGGTAGTTGAGGTTAGTTGATGGAATTTTAGGCTAGGTGAGGGAATTTTAGGCAAGATGAGGGAATTTGGGACTAGTGTGAGTGTGTAGGGGTGGTATCCTGCCATGAGGTAACTTAATTGTTTCTAAAATACACAGCATAAAATAACAAAATATGATCCTGCACATTTTGCCTCATGTGAAATATGGGTGATCTTTTTGGCATCCTTAAATGCCAGCATTCACACAGGGTGCAGCTGAATATTGTCATCTGTGGTTATGATAATTTTAAATGAGCTTTTTATAGATGTCTAACAAGCTCTGGTTTGGATTTTAAAAATCAAGAATAAACTCTTCCTTGGCACTCTTAAAATAAATAGTTCTGGTGCGGGTATTTCTTGACAGGGTGACGGTGACGGTGTTGTTTGATTTCAAAATAAAAAATTTTTGATATAGGCTGAGCTCGAAATAAACAATTACTGTCACTACACTGTTATCACGAAATAAATATAATTTCCCTTCGAGGAAAACTCGAAGCCCCCCTCCTGTAAATCTTATGGTCACTCCCTGACGTATCATACAGTTATTGATTAAAACAATGAATGTGCAACTCAATTCCCATCAAAGCCCGTCATCCCATTGTTAGTAATTGTGTGTTTATCATTGTTCCATGACTGAAACAAAATTGAGCCAGATGTGGTCAAATACCAAAGAAGCATTGAAGCTGTGAAGTGAACTGGCAGTTGATTACACCTGAAGCTGTTAATATGTGTCTTGACCATATGGTCAATCGTGAATAAACCTCAATATTGGGAACAGCGATTTGAAGGGATTAATATCTTTGAACTTAGACCGAGTGCCAAGTTATTAGGCAACGATCGTTTTTTGCCATATCTCGAAAAGTATTTGGAATATTTTTATTTCCTTACCAATAAGGGTCGGTTAGGGTAGAACATTATTCTGAGCAACTTTTGTCCCATTTCGTTAGCACAGTCAGAAGTTATGGCATTTATTAGAGGTTTTGGGTGTACCAAGTTATTAGGTACATTAGGACGTTGCATTCAAATGTGGACAAAAGAAATTAAAATCGCGGATGATAATGGCCTGAATATATTCCTGGTATTAATTTCCATAAAGTTACAACATATTTGGAAGCTTTGAGGCCTGCAATTGGAAGCATTCCACTTTATTCTGCTCCATTGGAATACCATTGGAGTTAGCTTAAATTCAACAAACAAAGCCTCTCCTGAATTTGAAATAAGTCATTTTAACAAAAAGACTCCTCCTAGTCTTATTTGATGCCATTGACTTTGTCCTGTGCCAATTTCAGCCAATTCAGGCCTTTGTACGTGAATGCAGAACAATTCAAAAACTTGTTAAATGTCTCATTACGAACTCCCATTGAAATAACATTACAAATAGGATGTGATAAATCATATTTTTTTTGATTTGCTGTTGACTTGGTTGATGAGCTACAATTTGGCTGAAACTCCTGCAGCACGAAGTTAATAGCTTAAAGTAACCTACAAAACAATCTTTTTAGTGATATAACTTACTTTTAGTCTGAGAGAGGCTTTGTTTGTCAAATTTGGGTAAATTCAATGGTATTCCAATGGAGTAGAATAAAGTGGATTGCTTCCTAGTGCAGGCACGAAAGCTTCCGAATATGGCATAACTTTATGGAAATTAATATTGGGAATATATCCAGGTCATTTTTCATTTGAGATTTCATAGGTTTTGTCCATATTTTAATGCAACATGCAAATGTACCTAATAACTTAGCACACCCTAAACCTGTAATAAATGCTATAGCGTCTGACTGCGTGAACGGAATGGCACAAAATTTGCTCAGAATAATCTTCTACCGTAACCCACACTTGTGGGTGAAGGACATAAAAATATTTCAAATACTTTTGGAGATATGGCAAAAAACCATCGCTGCCTAATAATTTGGCACTCGGTGTATAATGCTAAACATCCTCATCCAAACTGCTCGTCGAAGCATCCGATTAAGAACTAAACAACTTAACAAGTGGGATCATAATGGACAATATATGTACTTAGAACTCTTTTCAGTTTTCTGTTGGTCTCCTGATCTTCTAATTTGATGGTGTACCTTAAGTCATTTGATAAGTTTGTTTATTGACACATATGTGTTGCTAGATATGATAAGCATTGAATCAACCTATTAACCATAACTGACAAAAGCAAAACATTTTTAAGCCAGTGACATCACACAACCAAGTTGAAAGTTAATTTTAAAACTTTGGACCGCCAACCTGCATACAGCTCTAGGGCATATGAATTGAAAATGGCTGCAACTTTTCTTTGCATTGGTCAAAACCTTTTATAAGTGAACCCTCCACCCTGAACTTTCACTGGCCTTGTGTTTCACTACACATGTATCAAATATTTTGACCATAACCTAACTCACGAGTGCAGCAAAGAAAGTTGGCAGTAACTGTTATTTCAACTTATTTGTATCCCACATACCTAAAATATTGTCCTTTATGATCCAGTATGTTTTCGTCTCATCAAATGAGAATTCATGTTTCCAAAAAAAGTTTGATTGATAGTAGTCAAGAACCTTTCAGCCATATCATTAAGATATGGGTCAAGCCTTAGCAGGGCCAACTATCGGACGACATTGTACATTATTTCCAAAACAAGCCATTTCCAACACTGTCTGTTAAGTCCATGTGTTTTGCCAACTCTAAAACTCAACCTACCTGTGATGTTCAAGATGTTAGCATTCAATTTGCAGTTCTGTTCCTGGAATAGTCCCTGGGTAATTACTCAGCTTCAGAATAAAAAATTCCAACCTCCTTCAAACTTCGCAACTTTTTGTCAACATTCCATAGCCTCACTGCCAATTCAGGTCAAAGCCAATTGATAGATCCCTTTGAAGCATGAAGGAATTTATCAGTCTAACTGTGAAACTGATTAGCAAGAAAGAGGTGTGAAGAAAAATGAAACTGTGTACAACTGTGATTGTCCCGGAACATGATTTCACTCATTCAGTTATACAGCAGATACCATTGGTTGATTCTCTCAAGGCTTTGTGTGAGGAAGAAAGCTGGACAGTGACTTGAATGGTCCGCAGTTGACCAGACCTGGTCGCAACATTTCTCTGAAGACTATGGAGAGAAATGAAAAAAAAAATCAATAGCTAAATGAATTATTATTAATATTATCTATCTATCTATCTATCTATCTATCTATCTATCTATCTATCTATCTATCTATCTATCTATCTATCTATCTATCTATATTTATTTTACATATTATAAGTTGGGGCAGCAATCCTATAGTTACTTGTAATTCCGCTGTTGCCCTTTGATGCATTTGTTTGTTTTAAAACTATCGGGTGTATTGTATGAAATTATCTGGAGGTTATTGTATTTACATTGTGCATTTATAAATAAAATAACTCTAACTCTAACTCTATATCTACATATATCTATCTACTTATCTACCAGTGAGTCTATATACCTACCTACCTACCTACCTACCTACCTACCTACCTACCTAACTACCTGCTTGCCTGCCTGCCTGCCCGTCTATCAGTCTATCTATCTATCTATCTATCTATCTTTCCTTTTTCTTACTTTTTTCTTTTTATCTTCCTTCCTTCTGTTCTTGAAATAAATCATTCACTAGAACTTTTTTTTTTAATGTTTATTTTCAGATTGAGCCATCTCCACAGAGTGTTTTACCAATTCTATATTTGATATTTACAAAATGTGATCTGAGATGGCCAAATGTGGGCCTGATTCATATGTGAATTAAATTCATGATTGCCATGGATGAGTGCCCACTAATCAAATCATTTTTGTTTAAATGATTGCCGGATTAAGAAAAAGTTGATTAACAAAAATAGGATTACTTTAAAAGTTTGTTTCTTTCTGTTTCCCTGTTGTTTCTTTCCCATCTTGGCTATTCAAATTAATCTTCATTTGCAATGATCCCTTCAAGTCCCAGAATTCCTTAATTGTGTCAGGTCAAGTCAATTTAGTCAACAAAATCGCCATTTTAAGTAGAGTTTCGAGGACCTCACAACCTAAAATTTATGGATATTAAAGCCTAGAAGTGGTAATGAAACTCAGATTTTGATGGATACAATACCAAACAACATTTACAGAAGGTAGGGCATTCTCTTATGGCTTGACAGGCCAATTTTCATAGCCTAAACAGGCCTAGAATTGCCGCAACAAATCTGATGCGGGAATTTCGACCTGTATTGTATTTGGATTCTGCTAGACTAGATTGATAGGATGATCATTTCAGGCCAATTAATATATATTATTAATGAATTAACAAAAAGTGGAATTAAGGAATACAAAATTCGACGCATTTAGCACATTTTGTGGTTGCGTTTATTCATGCTGATTCTTCTATTCTCACTCGATATGTACAAGAAATATGTCTTATCTGAATCATGATTTGAATAATGGAGACCGAACATTTTATTTTATTTGAGCACTCACACGATTTGTTAGGAATAGAAAACAAAGATGTAATTAATCGGAGATACAGTGAGATCAAGTTGGTGAAAATTAATTATTAAAAAACACCTTCATTGTTCATCTTTGGTTTTTAGAGAATGGTATTTCCCTCTGAAGCAAATAATATATTTATATTTCCTTATTTCCTTATAAATGTTATTGTGTTTGTATGTACAGCTAAACTCCTTTTCACATCCTGGAAGTTGTCTACTTTGTGCTGATATTTGGACTTTCTGCTGAGACATTCACATGGGGATGACACCTAGTTCTTTGCAACAGTGTCCTCAATCCAGTTTACGAACTTGCTGACTCGTGTGTAGATTCCAGGGAATCCAGCACGTGCACAGCCGTATCCGGTGGACACGACGGCTGTCAACTGCCACTGTTGGTCTTCATGGTCATAGCACACCATGGGACCCCCTGAGTCATACTGAAAGTGCAAGGTATACAGAATGAGATCAGATATGAGGTCAATATGTTTATGAGAACAGAATAAAGTCCTATGTGGCCAATTTGTTCCTTGTTGATTTTGCATAAAGCTGCGTATGGCCAATGGGTTTTTGTCAATATTGAATAAAAAGCTCACTGTGACCTATACAGTCTTTGTTGATCTTGAATAAACCTCTATATGGCCAATTCATTTATTTTTCAATATTGAATGAAGCTCTATGTAGCCGATATATTCTTTGTCAATATTTGATAAGGCCCTTTGTGGCCAATACAATACTCAAGACATTTCTTTCTTTCTGAATCTTACCCAGTTACAGTAAAGAGGGAGGACATCTCTAAGACAAGGATTTTGTCACTAACAAGATGCCCCCCCCCCTAAAAAACAAAAGGACTAATTCTCGTCCCAGAGAGGCCAATACATTCTATATCAGCGTTTAATAAAGCTCCATGTGGCCAATACTTTCTTTGTCAATGTTAAATGAAGCAGCTCTATGCGCCCAATACATTCTTTGTCTATATTGAATTATAATGCCCAGTTGCTCCTTGTGTTCAATGTTTTTTTGTTAATATTGATGAAAGCCCCATGTGGTCAAGCTATTTGTGGCCAAAAGGTACTTCGACAAGCTTTCATTTATAAAGCTCCCTGTGGCCAATATATTATATTAGGCTGGATGTGGCCAATGTGTTCTTTATCAATGTTGAATGAAACTAGATATTTTACCAAGTGCTTAGTTATTTAGGTACCATACCTGACAGGCATCCTTCCCACCAGTCTCCAAGCCTGCACACAACATGTCGTCATAGATCCTCAGTTTGTAATTCTTAATCTTGGAGTAGAGTTGGTTGCACAGCTCGTTTGACAGTATGGGTACATCCACATGGCGAACTATGGCAGAAACATTCCCAGCTGAAAATGCAGAAGAAATCTATTAATTAAATGATATTAATTTGGCTGGCGTGTTGACGCGAAGCCACAATATATAGATTACCCTGTCTACAAGTGGACCGCTGTTACATTGCCACTTCCTTTTCCGGCCTTGGCAGATCAGAATATATGCTGTCATGTGATGCCACCTAGTGTCTAGTGTGCTATGCGAGCGGTCTACATCATTTTAGTCTGACTCTGTTATACATCAATGTTGAATAGAAATTTTGTGAATGTGCAATGAAATTGGAACTATTTCTTGGGACAGCAATGCTGTAGCATACAAAATCAACTTTTGTGTCAGGTGGCAGCAGCATGCAGTTCTCATTTTCACCAGACTGTAGATTACCATTACGCTTTATGCACGGATTTTCTTCATGGCATGCATGCTTGGATCTTTAAAGAACATTGATCAAACAACCTTTATACCATAACTTTGAAGTGTATTGAAAGTTCTAATATTTTCATTGGGTGTCAACCCACATTATTGTGACACCTGAACCTATTATTCTGTGATTAAACACGTGTCAGAGCTCCTTGGATTGAATTAAATTGGTAGTTCATCCACTTTTTAGTAGGGAATGGCAAGACATCTTGG
Organism: Platynereis dumerilii; assembly: GCA_026936325.1. Taxonomy (NCBI): domain Eukaryota; kingdom Metazoa; phylum Annelida; class Polychaeta; order Phyllodocida; family Nereididae; genus Platynereis; species Platynereis dumerilii. The sequence continues at coordinate 123,884,754 of JAPTHN010000001.1, read as the reverse complement.
TCATTGCATTACGGTGAGTGGTTTGGTGACTTGCGTTGAAGTTTCAACAAACCATCCAATGAAGCATGCTGGATATGGACTGACCGTAGCTCAATAAACCCTACAATAGGTGGTGTAGTTTTGAAAATGCATTGATGAGATGTTTGGACAAAAATTGCAAGAAAGTCTGATTGCATGATGCATGCAATAGAAACCTTTTCAAAAATTCCTATGGCAAAGACATAGCTTTACAGCCATTTTCATAACTAGACATTCATTGTTTTCTTGGACATGTATTCTACAAGTGAAAGTGACATGAAATAAACTATGGCGTAACTCTGCACTTGTAGAATAACATGTCAGGCTCTGTGTCTGTACAGTTATGAAATCGGCTGTTAGTGAATAGTTTTGACGCAAAATATTATTTCATATCATAACTGGAAATTTTAAACGGTTTGTGTTGTTATGCATAATATACGTATATTGTGCTTGACAGTAGGCCTATACTGAATATTTTGCCTAATAAAGTTTACTCTATTCCAGTCTGTACTTTTGTCCTGATGCAGCATCTTTGGTTTGCTTTTTATGAATGATTATGTATGTATTTTTGTTTCTTCTTACATTCAACAGTGTGACCCCATCCTGCGGTGACACAAACACTGCCCGGTGGCACGTAGTCATCAGTTCGGGGCAAGCAGGCCACGTTCACATGTTGCGACAGACGGACCGGTCTCTCCAGCTTAATCAAGGCCACGTCCAGGTTGTAGGTCCTTGGTGCTGCAGAAATCAACACAGATTATCAGAAGTTGTGAAAATACAAAAATACGGAACTAAATATTTTATCATCAGTCATGGTTCAATCGCAATAATTTTTTGCAGCATGGTGCTGGGTTTGCCATGTGTCAAGAATGATTTGATTCTATGGCTGTCTTTTCCAACTTAATATGTGACATTTAGACTTATCTAATTTGATCTGATGATCCCGTCAAATTAGATTAAAATGCCATGTAGATATTTATTGAAAGTGCTGTAACATGGTCAGGTAACTATTGATGTGCTTATTGAACTTGAATAACTGTCGATATGGTAATGACCCGTATTTCCAGACAGATGATTATAACCTACAAACTGCAAGTTATAATCCAGTAGTATTGTCTTCATGCCAGATTGTGGTCATAATCTTGCAGAAGTGAGTACAGCCCAACCAGTACCAGTCCAATTTGCACTTTCTTTTTTCAAGATCATGACTTCAAATAATGTCACTTTAGCTGAAAGTTTTATAGTAAACTTAGAATACTTTAAAATAGTGAGAAGAGGAAGTGAGTTTGCTATAAAGAAGATTCGGTAACTCTTGGGTTGCTTTATCAGTTCCTCCCAAGTGAACCAAATGGTATTTTATAAATTAGACTTCCTTTTTAAAAAAGATACATGTGTAGAATGCGCAGCAGAATTTGGGTTTCGCAAATTGAAGTAAGGCTTGTTTACTAACAATCACATTATTCTGTGTGACTACTTACGGTCTCTCGCTGGTGGAAAGAATATTTTAATAGGTTTCACGTCCACATGAGTTCCTTCGTTCTTGAACATGTTATGCTCTCCTATCCGTACCATCCATGCTGAAGGGTCGTCCGTGAGGAAATCCACCCAAATCTTTCTGAAATTAATATTTTGCATTGGTTTCTTAGATAGTATGAAAACACATGATCTGATTCTAAAGCCAATTGCTCTAATAGGTGATTAGTTTAGCAATGTGAATAAAAACACGGAGAGTAATTTCATTTTTAAAATTTAAGACTGGCTGAAACTGAAAGGCAACATGTGGTAAACATTATGTCCCTGGGCAGTGTCTCTCTGTGTTTCAAAGTGAACTATCCTATGCTCTACAGAGAAAAACGTCACTACAACAACCGAAGAAGAAAGAAACTTTGGCTTCTGGGTCCAAGAAACCATCCAAAACAACAAATCAAAGCAGCTCAACAGACCAACGATTTCCTTGCACAGACAAGAGAAAATTGAGAAGCAACAAAAAAGCACCCGTCACATCTCACAGACTTAACATCTCAAGAACCTTGACACAAACCAAGTATGTCTCTAAATAGCCCACTCAGGTGCTGATGAGACGTAAAAAACCAACTCACTCACTCACTCACTCACTCACTCACTCACTCACTCACTCACTCACTCACTCACTCACTCACTCACTCACTCACTCACTCACTCACTCTCTGTGTTTCAATATTTACTTACTCAAAACAGTGTGCAGCAGAGATTACCCATTGTGAGTCAATGAGCGTCCCTCCGCACATGTGTTCATAGAAGCTGCCGTTCCCATTGCGATTGCGGTTGAGTTGCATTGACACTAACCATGGCCACTCTCCGTATTTGGACAACAGACCTCCGACTATCCGCTTTCGTACTCCGAGAGTTGGCCATCTATTTGAGTGGTCGCCATGGTATCGACTTCTGCCGCAATGTTCTGGTATTGGTTTTTCTGGAATATTATGAGAAAGATCTATGTATTGAATGATTTGCACAGATGGAAACCCCTGAGCAATTGAAAAATGCAAGAATTTCAAATATATCCAAGTTTATGTTTGAACAAATAATTTGCTCAATCTCTTTTAGCATCTGTTTTTATGATGTAAAAGAATTTGTTCTTACCGTCTAGAATTTCGTTGAGGAGGTAAGGGAAGAATGACTGAAAAGAAAATAATCTTTTAAGTTTGGTGAAATGCTCATGTCAAATACATAAAATAACGTGCAAGCACTTTAAGCAGCACAGGCGGTGCATGGTTCCAACACAGGCACACCACTCACGGATATACTAAGGAGAAGAAGAAGAAGGCATGGTTGACCTTTGACCCATGGAAGCCAGTCCATTTTAGTTTCTTATAGAGTAGCGCGGGGCATGCAGCCCCCCTTAACTTCGAGGTACGATTTGACCTACTTTTTGTGGTCGATTATTTAAATGCTTATGTTGTCAGGAAGGAATCACTTGACTCTACTTATGACTAGTGAAACAAATGTCTACCAATTTTAATAAAGGAGTTACGGCCCTTTTTGTAAAAAATATAAAATGGCCTTCTTACCCCACCCATCGGGCAAGAAGACCCCCTATTATAATCCTATGGCAATTTTTTTTGCGAGCGCATTCAGCTTGAAAGTTATTTCTTGGGGTTCTTCTATCATTTTTAAGGCATTCTATTCACATTTTCTGAATTTTTCTGTTCATATATTTATTTTTTAATATTTTTTGACCTGTTTTAATTTTGACCAAATTTTTTCTATTCAATTAGCTATTCTATCAAGATTTAAGGTAAAGTACACATCATGAAATGGTTCCTGAAGCAGCTTCGAGGCCTCAGTGAAAGGGGTCCTCATGCCCCATACCATGTGGGGCCTCTCGCCCCAAACCCACATATTTTAACTTGACCTCTATATTTTGAGCTAAAATGCAAAAAAATATGATCCAAATCATATTTATGTTATGGTCATAAAGTGAAGCAATGCAGATAACCATTATACTTTAAAAAATTTCCAAAGTTATTTCTGACAACCACTTTCAAAGAATTAATCAAAGTTACAAAAACCATGCACCATTTTTTGTTTCTTTAATTACTTCTATGGTTTGGTACTGTTTGCCCTGAAAATTTGTGACGTCACCTAAAAAGCCTCTAGCTTCAATCCTATCAATAAGAAAAAGCACCAAAATTGTAAGTTTAGATATAACCCAGGGGGGGCTTCTCACCTAACCCGGGCTTCTTGCCTCGACCCACTCTACTTTTTTCCATCACAGAAGGGCACCAAAAGTGACTGGTCGAAAGTTAAAAACCTACAGAGAATGTAAGGTAAATTTGAATGAGATTGGTGAAAGAGAGTGACCTCTGGAGTGCTAACGAGATTGCATGAAGTTCTTGGGGTAAGAGCAGCTGTGCTGCTAAAAAGGGAGACAAACCTTTGATGTCTTTACTTGTAATTATAACCAGACATTTAATTTGGCAGTAAGATTTTAGCTGATAAAACAATCCATGATTAAGTCCGAGTTAATTTTTGGATTATCAGGGTGAGTAAACCATGACCAAGCATGATTTTGACTAAATTTATGTCCTCTAGTCCCCTAGATTTGTCATACAGGCACTTACAATGCTAGATTGTTGCTGCTCTTTAGCATATTTAGGGCTATTTTAGCCTTCTGTTGTGATTACATCAGCATTGTTGGTTCTATGACATCAGTGAAACAATGGTGTCGTCACGAAAGCAGCAATAAAAGCAGTGGAAGAAAAAGCTTCTTGGGCTGTGTTGACAGCAATGTTATTCCAATGGGACCACCAATACTTTAAAATATTTATGAACCTGTTTGGTCAAGGTGTCAGGAACAGGAGGAGACAAATATTTTTGACAAGTGTCGGGTATGTTTTTAATTATCAGCCCAGAACTTACTGCCAAAATAAAATGTCTGGACTTTAATTTTTTTTATTATAGAAAGACCAATGAATATATATTCTGTAGATGCAGTCTGGGGCTTGGGTCAATCTTTTGATGGAAAGAGCGAACAGAAAATAACACGTTCAATTACAATATTTGACCGGAGGTGCTGACAAAAATAGTGACCAACTGCAGCATCTTGCATTATAGACTCTGCCAGGGGGCATTTTTACTGTCTGGATTTTCCCTAAGCATGCAGTCAAACTAAATATTTACTTGGTATCAATACATGCAATGTCTTTGAAGTTATAATATATTTTCTCTTCATAAGTCATCAGTTCCATTACTACCAATGCCCAATGCTTGTCCTTTCAGGATGTGCAACATGGCTCAGGGTGTTTTGCTCAGCAGAAAGATACCATAATCCAAATGAAGCTAATTGACTTGTTTGTGCCATCATAGAATTTAGTTGAGTTATAGTACCCTGGTAACCAGGCATTTTAGTTTTATTTCAGAACATGATTTAAGTTTATGGTAAAATTTCATTATTGATAATGTTGTCTGTATTTGCACTACAGGCCTACTGTAACAGGCAATCCTTAGTTATACAATAATCACTGCATTGAATTATCGGATACGTTTTCTTCGTTAAGAAATCATATACTAATGCGATAGCAATATTGTTGTCTCAAGGTTTTATCCGCTATCTTCTTTACTATCTGTTGGCTGTATATTTCTACCAGTACAGTAATTATCAGGGTTTTGGAGTCGGGTGATAAGTGAACCGACTCCCGACTCCTTTGGCTTTCTTAAAAGCGACTCAGCTCCTTGGGTCTGCTGAATTACGACTTATCAGCATTATTGTGCATAGATATTACATGGTTAACAGAGAAGAAAAAGTCATGCTACAAAGTTTTCATAGGATTTTGTACATGAGAGCTTGCTTAGGAAATTTTTATGTAAAATTTGAGATTCATTTCACATTTTGTAACAGTGTTTTTGTAAACTATATTAATTATTCCTAAGAGTCAGGAGTCAGAACTTCAATTTTCGACTCCGACTCTGCCTGAAAATCAAATTTCGACTCCGAATCTGACTCCACCCAAAAACCTCCGACTCCGACTCCAAAGCCCTGGTAATTATGTAACCATTGTATGTCTCATGTTGTGTTGATCAATTACACAGGGAAAACAATGGGAAAACTTGGGAAAGAGTTACTTGTCAGCAGTTTAATGAGAAAGGAGCCCGGAAGCTGGCTAAGTCTTTGAAACCTGTGCCTTTCCCACAGACTTAACTGATAATGCTGTTTGCCTAACAACAGAGAAGTGGCTTGTGTCACTGGCAACCTTCTTGAGTTATGTAAGGCTATGTTCTACACACAAAGCTGTAAAACACAGGAAGTGGATGTGTCTTTAAAGAGTGCTCTTCTGCAAACAGTAACTCTATGATTAATTAGGTCTTCTTCATAACTCTTACATATAAGAAGTGTTCATAAGGTATGCAAAGAGACCACACTTGAGATGATCAAAATGAAGAAGTCCTTGTGGTATTTATTAGCACCAAGCTTGGTTTGTTTCTTGCAAATTTCAACTAAGAGCATAGTCTAGATGATTTAATAATAGACTATGTACGAATTGTGATATTCTGGCGTCTCGCAGTGGTTGACCTTGTCTGATAATGTTATATGAATGCAATTTTTGCTTCAATGTCACTATACAATGTAATGTTATAATAGGCCTATATAATAGAGAAAAGGTGTTACCTTTGCGTTAACATAAGTGAAGGCCCATAAAACTGCAGCCAGGTACTGCCAACTGCTCATAATCTGAAACAAATGGAAAGACAGGTAAGTAAAACAGTCAGGCTAATCATTATTGAGAAAGAAAAAATATTGAGAAGACGAAGCTCTTCTTCGTGTAACTGCCTTGGGTTGCATTTTTTATAGAAATCTGCGTCCGCTGAAGTACATAACACAACAGACTAAAATTTGAAATTTCAAGTCAGCTCAAATAATTGAATGAATGAGGTGGTTGCGCAATTCCTTTGAGCTAACATAGCTTGTTGTTGTAAGTTACGATAATCTGTCCATTGTCATGACGTAAAACAACAAGCCATGTTAGCTTGAAGGAATTGTGCAACCATCTCTCTCAATCATTTAAGCTAGCTCAAAATACACAATTCAGTGTATCCTCTTCTCAAATTATCACCACAAAATAAAGGGCGTTATAGCAGTTTCAGCTCTGGACTTATAGACAGACCGATTGTTTTGATGTGCACAAATTGTTTGACTTTTGGATAGGACTTTAACATGAACAAAATTTTCAAAAAATGGAAATACGTAGGTGTTGTGTAAGAGAATAATTAATGCTTTATCGTTCTAAATCAGAAGCTTTTATATGTGCTTTCCATGTAATGGTAAATGTCTTTTCTACTTATGTGTAGAAATGTATCCTTTCATCTTCAAATATAAGCTTTTGTTTTAGAGTCATAACAGACTGTTGTAACACTGCCTTATTGAAGATGATGTAAATGAAATGTCCTGATTACCTGATGCAGCACATAAATGGACATTAATGGGCAATATGGAATATGGAGCGTATATACCTTTTATATATAAGTGTCAATTTATGAAACCAGTTTGATAGAAATTCGGAATACTGTGTGGGTGATCTTTGTAATAAAAGAACAACATGTTCTGAACAAATGAAAATTATTTATACTTCAGTCTATAGACCAGTAACAATAGTTTTACGCCTTTTTTGGATTTGGTTTCAGCAGCAGTCACATGAAAGCAGTCCCTGTTACTCTTGCTTGCATCTGTGAAACGACTTCATAGATTTTAATGAGTTACACGTAAAATTCCCTGTAGGGCCTAACATACATATCTGTCTTACCTTTGAACCAATGCCTGCAAATGCAAGATGGTGCAAAACTGAACAGAATAAATGTCAGTTCGGGAAAGTGCAGAATTCGGGAGCGCTCCCGAATTCAGGAACAGTGCTCCCGAATTCAGGAACTGTTCCCGAATTCAGGAGCATAAATCAGTCTAAAGAGTAAAAACAGTCAATCTTAGCTGTTTACAATTAGGCAACAGTTCACAATCGTGGTGAAGTGGAATCAGGCCATGACAGTTAATCACAGAAGTGCACTTAGGCCAGGTGTGAATGTGGATTGCAGTCGGAGCATGGGGGTGACAGCTGGCCTGGCTTATTTGCTGTGATCTGGCAGTGGCTGGCTGTGATTGAAAAATAAAATGAAATAAATCAAGTGAAATTAAAGATACTAAGAACTCTTTTTTCTTTATTGCATACCTGTAGGTAATTGAAGAAGAAATAAGAAAATTAGTTTTGATTATTAATTGATATTTGGGTTGTTCCATGCCCAATCTTGATTTTGGAAAATCTGATTTTGAAATTTTATAGCTTTTTATGTATTGCTAAATTTCTACAATCATTTTCTGATAAAGAGCTTGAACTTGAAACATGAAATTCTTAACTAGCCTATATTGGTGACCATTTTAACATTATATTGCTTTGATCTCATTGCAGGTATGAAACTGGGTGAACTATTCTGCAAAATAATGTTAATAATTTGTAAAATTAGCCTCATGCATTTAAAGAAGAAGAAGAATATTATTTATTTGCAACCAAAATATAGTTGGATTTGTACATGCATGAAATGTAAATTTGTGTAAGTATATAAATATAAAATAGACGAAATATAGTAATTCATAATTTTCAGAGTGATGAGTTTATAATACAGTGATGAGAAATTTACCTTGCCTACTTATCAGTATCATACATACATACATACATGTGTAGTATCAGTAAGACCATAGGCAAATACCACAAGATGTCAGGACTGTGGCACAGTCTACACAATCCACGAGGTCAATATATGCTTATGGAGATACAGCTTACAAATAACAAGAATTACACATCACTGAGCCTAGCAAGTAGAATGCATAAAATAACAACAAATACCTTTTTTGTCAAGATCAGTTCGGGAAAGTGCAGAATTCGGGAGCGCTCCCGAATTCAGGAACAGTGCTCCCGAATTCAGGAACTGTTCCCGAATTCAGGAGCATAAATCAGTCTAAAGAGTAAAAACTGTTTGTTTTGCTTCAGCAGAGTAGAGTTACTAACGAGAATATTATCTATCCATCGATATAAGTATAGACCTACTAACCATGCATCTATCTTTTGGCATGGCTACTGACCTGGCCACCAGTGTTGTAGTCAGGCCAGGACACCCGGGTCCGAGGCAAGGCCAAGGATTCGGCATCTGAGACCGAGGCAAGGCCAATGCCATCAAAATTGGGCTCTGAGGCCGACCTCCAGGACGAGGCCAGCCTCGAGACCTCCATCACTGCTGGCCACTGATCTGGCTATTGACTCGAGGCCGGCTTCGAGGTCCCCACCTCTGGCCCAAAGACACCAGAGACTGAGGCAAGGCCAAGGATTTGGCATCCGAGACCGAGCCAAGGCTGAGACCATCAAAATATGGTCCCGAGGCCGGCCTCGAGGACAAGGCCGGCCTCGAGGACAAGGCCGGCCTTGAGGATGAGGCCGGCCTTGAGGACGAGGCCGGCCTCGAGAGCTCCAAGACTGCTGGCCACTGACCTGGCTATTGACCTGTCTATCTCTCTGTAGCTATTTACTGAATCTCTTTAAAAAGACTAAGTCTTGATCTGCATGCTCTCCAAAGTATTTGTTACAATACAATGCTTCTTCGACAGCATCAGCATGAAGTTACCTCTAAATAGCCCACATAACGGCGCTGATGGGGCGTAAAACACAAACTCACTCAAACAAACTCAATGAGACTGAGAAGTAATTGCTACAAATAAGTAATCTGATTTGATGAAAACATTTAGAATTTACAAGTGCCTGTCTCGTATCTCATTGTGATGCTTCATTTCTTGAAGATCATTAGCTAAATTGAATTGAATCTAAATTTAAATTCACATTCAGCACCCAGATCAATTCTGTTAATTTATTTTGTTTTGATTTTTTTATTGATGATTTCTGTCCATTTTAGTAGGGTATTTCGTTATTTTCTCTGCAACTGGAATGAGTTGAGCTATGAGCTAGGCCTATTGAAAGTAATGGATTTTTACTCAAGTTTACGCTAAAAGTTCCAGCGATTGTCCATTTTTGTGTGGGCTTGGACAGTAGCCAAGGAAGTGCATTTGTATAATATTGCAGCTCTCAGAGAGGCCTCTCCTTAATAAAGAGAAAATTAGTATTCCGAATTGGCTTTTTGTGTCAAACACACATTTTATAAATGGCATATCATGTAACAATCTTGATTGTACATAACTTTCTTCTATGTCTGTCTGTTTAGCTGTCAATGACAGCTGCGGATCCAGACAAGGTAGTCTAGGGGGGCCTGACGTCCTATTGGCATTATCGACAAAAAAATATTTTCCATCTCAGTGGCCCTCTAGCCAACCACATTTTGGGACGCAAACGGTCCACAGGGGCCTCAGGGGCCTGAGGCCCCCCTCTATTTATGACCAGAAGCACTATAAATTTAGATTTCAGAAGGTGAAATTGTTTACTGATTTTGCATGGTATCGTCCAAATGGATATTTCAAGATTGATACTAATTAGGTTTCATGTCTTATTAAACTGAATATGTGCACAAATCTATTATGAATTTTTGTTTTATAAGTTCTAAGGAATATTTTGAGACGTTATTCAGTGAATAGAAATTTTAAAATGATAACATGGAAGAAATGGGCCCCTAGATGGATCGGTTGAGCCGATTTTTTGGTCAGGTGCAATTTACGCCGACCGTACACATGGATTTAAAATTCAAAATTAAAGCTGCATCTGATTCCTTTCATACTAAGGAAAGATTACGTGTCCCGGTAAAACTTGTCAGTCAATTTGTGTTTCAAGGACAAAGCATCAAAGTTAGAGGGGTCTCCGCAGTGGCGTCCCTATGGGGGGGCACAGGGGGGCACGTACCCCCCATATTGGACCTGTGCCCCCCCAGGTGCCCCCCCATATGAACTTTCCAAGTTTGGCTAAAATATACAGTTAGTAAAGTGGGTGCCCCCCCAGAGAATCGTGTGCCCCCCCAGGTGCCCCCCCGCTCGAGACCCCCCAGTTTCGCCACTGGGCCTCCGAGTCCCCTGTTGACTGTAGGAGGACTAGATCCCTCCTGGATCCGCCATTGACTGATGACCATGGAGAGGATAGGACAGGAGAGAATAAGACAAGCACAGAATTTCAATCATCTCTCATAGCAATAGAGAGATATATAAATATAGAGATAGACAGAGATAGATAGATTTATATATATAAATAGATAGATAGACAGATAAAAGACAGAGAGATACAGAGACAGATAGATGTAGAGACAGATGCAGAGATGGATATAGCCCTGGATAGATAGATAAAGGGACAGATCGATAGATAGATAGATAGATCGATAGATAGATAGATAGATAGATAGATAGATAGATAGATAACTAAAGATAACAGAAGATAACAGAGAATAACAGAAGATAACAGAAGGTAAGATTAGATAGGACAGATAAATAGCATATTTTCAAGAGAAGCAGCTGCAGTAAATCTCATTCCACTGCATTGTGTGAATTAGACGATGATGGAATCAGTGAGTCTAATTGTAGTTTATTTGACAAATAAGTTATTTTATAAGGTAATATAAATTAAATGTAAAAACTCATCTTTGAGATAACCGCATGTGTTGAAAACTTCTTTATAATTAGTCATATAGATGAAAACATGATCTGAGATGCTCAAGTCAACAATTACAGCACCTTCACTGCCATACTATCGGTTAATTATGGCATAGGCCTATATAAATAAACTTTAAGTCAAATAAATTCATAGCCTGACAAAATTCGGAGAGTAAGTCAATGGAATCTTGATTTATGAAATAATTAGTAAACTTACAAAGTTTGATTTGCTCTGTAAAGAAAACCACAGCACAGAATATTTTTTCACAGGGTAGAATCCTTAATTACCTTGCAAACAACCAGTCTGGACAATAAAAACCCATCCGATCTTAATACACAACGTCCGAGGGTCCTTTGAAAATGAAACTCCCGAATTTGGGAGCACTTTTGTTCCCGAATTTGGGAACAGTTCCCGAATTTGGGAACACCTTTGTCCCGAATTCGGGAGTGCTGCCGAATTCTGCACTTTCCCGAACTGATGTTCTTTTGCTCCTCTATAGATTTTGTGTGTGGCAGCAGCATTTGATTTGCAACTGATGCAAAGAACGCCAATGCATTGGATAGGGTAAATGTGGGTAATATCACGCACCTAGTGCGTGGTATTAGACTGCAGTGTTTCTGTTTAGCTAGCATTTCTTTGGTGTTATGTCTATCATGACCAAAAATGAAGCTTTTGATTGACATCGAACTCAGGTGTCATAAATATGTCAAATTCCTTTGGTCGGCCGCTTTCAGAGCACTTGGCACTTAGTTAAAATAACTATAGTCATTTTAGCATATTCTGTGGGTAATATCACGCACTTCTGTTTAATATCACGCAGTAGTAAGTGTAAATCCACGCAAGTTTATTATCTGATAAAGATGAGCAGCATGGTATTTACAGGAGCATTGATTGTTCAATGCTAGAACATCCCACGAGACTATTAATGGTTGTTAAAGTTGATTTCGGGCATTGAAAACTGAATTTGGCCTACAATAATAATGCAAATCGCTAAACGATTTATAGTCTGCAGAAGTCAGGCTCTCTCTGTAAGTACAGAGCGTTGTGCACTGCATACATTTGGCATATTATGCCTACAGTGTTTTGGATTGAATATCAAATTAATTATGAAGGGAACCTTTATAACATCCCCTCTGTTACAGTTGTATTTAGAATGATAAATGTACTACAACAATTTGGAAGGAATCAGGTTCGATTCCTGTTGTGAGCAAAATCCAACTTGAGCCATATTCATTGCAGAATCTGCAGACTTAAAAATTATTCTAAAGATACCTCAATGGTATGATTACAACTTGACCCTGTAATATTGAAATACCTTAATAAGTTACAATATGGTTGTGTAAATGAGGGCATCTTAACAGATTTACAAACAAACAAACAACTAGGCTATATACATATGCATTTATGCATGTATTCTGTTATTTTAACTTTGTCTGATTTATTTCTGATTCGCGTTGATTCTAAATGATATCTATCTATCTATCCATCTTTCCGTTTATCTATCTTTCTTTTTAACTATCCGATTTTCCAACTATATTAAACTATTGTCTATGCATAGAGTTGCTTCAGCATTTAAAGTCCAGTCCAGGTTTAAGCTCTGCCTCCTACAATGTATCATAATTATATCAGAGACTACACAAATTGCAAGAGACCAGTTGAGATTTGACATTGTCAAAAAGAAAATAAACACATAAGTTAACAAGGATCGAGACATTACTGGCAAGGGCTTGTCTGACTGTACTGCCCTTGTATAAAGGCCTTGGCTTATATAATTAAGAAGAGAGGTTGCATTGTATGTTAAAATAACTGTTTAGACGAGATACATTTCTCTAAAGGTTAGGGAAATCCAAAACGTCCACTGCAGGGCCATCAGAAAGATGCTGCTATAGTATCTCTCATACAAATATAGGCCTTTCTTTGGTGCGTGATAATACCCAAATGTGCGTGATATTACCCTTGAAATGAGCGTGATACTACCCCTGAAACATGAGTGATATTACCCCTGATCAATGCTCATTACTTACACATGAATAACAGTGGCCTCTTCAAGGCTGATTTTCTGTGTAATAAACGTTTGAATTCCCAATTCGTACCTTTCTCATATCATAATTATCCACTTAGTGCATTGCCTAAATTGAAGCTGCAATTGTATACGTTTTACATTGTGAAATTTACATAAAAATGCTTTAAAATTGAGAAAAATTGGGCGAATTTTTAAAAACCCCCCTGCAATCTTGTCAGGGGCAATGTCAAGCACAATGTACCATCAAGTTGTGTCTAAATTGTCTATTGCACATTTTTCATTTCTTACATGGAAGATCTCACACACAGCTTGAGCTTGCAATAGCAATGAAGTTTGGTGCGTGATATTACCCACCTGCGTCATATTACCAACTTTTACCCTACATAGGGTGAAGCATGCCTGAGGATACCTTTTGAGGATGGCAGATGAGGCCGCCTTGCTCTGCAGGTCAACAAATCAGTCTGCATTCACTTGATATTATCAGTCTAGTGACTTGCAACTTCTTCCACAAGTTTTATCAGAAAATCTGGCTTTAAAAATCACATCAATCAGTAGTGATAGAAAATAGCATCTGGCTGCCTTAACTTTATTGGGGTTGTGGTAAATAAGTTGGTTGATTAGTGGTGTCCCCTACGGATGCAGAGAATGTCTGAGTCAGATTAAGAGACATTAATGATGCAGGACCAGCCCCGGCTAGCCCCAGATCTGTGTTCAGTCTGCAGAGAGAGAAAACAGGTGCGGCACGATTTGTGTCAGAGTTTACAAGCTAGGAAGTTTTACGTGACTACACAGATTTTGATGTACAAATAAGTCTGGAGTATAACTTCAAGATTATTGAGACAGGATGAGACAGGATAGCATGCCATAAGACCATGGAAACGGAAGTTTTGAAATTGTGTTCTCTGGTATTTTGTTCTTGTAAGATACAAATAATTTATTTGTTTGAATGCATTACTTCTAGACTATAGAAACAATCTTTTGCTTTTGTCATTTTCTATTTTTTTTTTCTTGGTGGCCCTCTTTTAGAGACAAGTGCTTTTGTCTTGAGAGGGTCCGTTGGCTCTGAATTGTACAACTACTTATATATTCCATCCATGTTCCGTGTAATTTTTATTTTCAGGGCAAATAAATTCTTTGTTATTGTCATAGTCTAGAGATTATTATTGTGCAGCCAGGTAAAATACCTCTCTCATAACTTAATTATTATCTAAGATAGATATCTATGCCCCACACTCTATCCTGACACCAAGTCGTATTTATCATTTCTGAAACTTGTCCATCGGAACAGTATCATATATAATGGACTATTGAAGAGAAATTCTGACTATTTTGCCTCTCTTTGGAACAGTAACACTCTAAAATTCAATTTCAAGCTGAAGGAGCCACACATAGTGGAAGAACTTGTTGATATCCGTGATGATAAACAGGAGGTGAAAGACTTAATTAAAGCTGAAACCAATTTCATACTTAATTGTTTGTGCTCCGGCACCATTTAAACTCAATTTTTCATATATACCCTTTCTTTTTGTAATTGTACTAAAGTACGAATAAATACTTATTATAATATAGATACCTCATCTACATCTTAGTCATTGATATATGAATTCTATGTGCTCAAGTTTGTGTATTTTTCAAAACGGACAATTTCTGCATTTAAATCGAAATGTTTTGGTGTAACAGAAAAGACGCCCATAAAGTGAATTCATAGAAACAAAAATGTATCTTTAACTTAATTCAACCACAATATATATCTTAAACTTATGTGTGAGCTAGTAAAATAAACCCATATTTTAATTGTCTACTAATTTAATTGTACCAGTATAGAGTTTACCCTCATTAAGTAATGAGTTAGACTTGTATACAGTTAATGATGCCATTAGCTTTCAGACCGAAATTTGAGTCCAGTAATTATCTATTTTGAAGTTGTCTCATATCGTATATGAATTTTGATTAATGCAATAACATGTTTCTGGTAATATAATATTATGCAAAATATATCTATGAATAGAGATAAAGCAGCTACGTGGCTGAGTGCTTGAAGTACCCGAAACTTCATGAGCAAAATCCGAGCTGGATGTGTATTGGATGAGACATTAATTTAGTGGCCCTTTGTAAATCTGTGTGTTGACTTCAAATAAGCATTTAATTGTCTATTGTCTATTTTTGTATTTTGGCCTTAAGCAGAACATGATTGGGCTGAATGGATTGTATTTGTCAATTAATTTACGAAAACAATTTGACATATTACTGTGTTGGTGATCTTTGATGTCTAATAATGAAAGAGCAGCATAATGCTAGTAGATGCAAATTTGTGTTAATAAATTACAGTGCCGCCTGTAAATAAGTGAAACGTATGACATTGTGCCATTGCATCAATGCTAAACGTCCTCAGCCAAACTGCTTGTGGAAGCACGTATTCTCATCTGATGAGAGCAAAACATATTGGGTCATAGACATATATATGTGAGGCAGTCTGGTGAAACTGAGAACTGCATGCTGCTGCCACCTGGCACAAAAGTTGATTTCCTATGCTACAGCATTGCTGTCCCAAGAAATAGTTCCAATTTCATTGCACATTCACAAAATTTCTAATCAACATTGATGTATACCAGAGTCAGACTCGGCAATCACATTCTCTAAGGAATTAGACAAGGCCATCAGCACACTCAGAAACAGCCCCGGTGTCTTCCAGACAAAATTGTGTGTCTTCTTCTGGTCCAGAGTTGGTGGACTGCTCGCAGGAGCTCGCTGAATAGCACACTAGTCACTAGGTGGCAACACAAGACAGCATATGTTCTGATCTGTGGCAATGCAAGAGCAGTCCACTTGTAGACAGTATGTGAGGCATGTGGGATTACAATTGCAGCCAATTTTCTTTGCTGTAGTCGGAGTTATAGTTATATATTAGTTATGGGTCAAAGTCTTTGATAAGTAAGTGAACCACCCCTCCCTATAATTTAACATTGGGCCTGTGTTTCAGTTACTTATCAAAGACTTTGACCCTTACCTAACTCAGACTACAGCAAAGAAAATTGGCAGCCACTATTATCCCACATGCCTCACATATCGACCTTTATGACCCAATATGTTTTCCTTTCATCGGATGAGAATTCATGCTTGCAGAAGCAGTTTCATTCAGGATGTTTTACATTGATGCAATGGCACAACATCATGCGTTTCACTTATTTACAGGTGGCACTGTACTATACATCTGTTTTGGATTCAGTTGCAACAGTCGCACAAAGACAGCCCCCTCCTTATTGTTGACCAGTGTAATGACCTTACAGAATCGCGAAAGACCTCTAGGATTTCGCTTGCCGATACCACCTTCGCACTGATATCTACAATCGCTAGCCAGTCTAACACTGGATAGTAAACAAGGTTGTCAAATTCACCTCTGATGGCTTTTGTATACATTTTGTGTGAGCCGCTGATTTTTAGTTACTACTGATTCAAAGAGAGCTCATACATTAGACTAGGAATGTATTTGGGCTCAAATGATGCCTGTGTGTCTGTGGTAGCCTATATACTTTCCAGAGATGGCAGATGATAGCTTGCCCACTTCACAGGTCAAATCAGTTGACATTCATTCAATTAATATCATCACTGTGAGAGCCTGAATATCTTCGGTGACGTGTGTCACTGATTTTGCTGGCAAATGTGGCTAAAAAAATCACAGCAATCAGGAGTGATAGAAAATAGCATCTGTCCGCCTAACTTTATTAGGGTTGTCTTAAATAAGTTAGTTGATTAGTGGTGTCCCCTATGGATGCTGAGGATGTCTTGGGTCGGATTGAGAGACATTAATGATGCAGGGCCAGCCCCAGATCCGTGTTCAGCCTGCAGAAACAGGTGCAGCAGGATTTGTGTCAGAGGTTACAGGCTAGGAAGGTTTAAGTGGCCTTATACGGATTTGACCGGCGGAATAAGTCTGCAGTTTAGTGTTCAACCACGAGATTATCGAAACAGGATAAAATGATGTCATTACTTTGGAATAAGATAATTTTCAGAGCAATTTTCTATTGGGTACTATTATATTTTTAATACTTCTAGTGATTTAACATGTGCACATTTTGCAAAGATACGCCTATCTTTGAGGTCATTACAATAAAACAAACAACTTTGTGATAGTTGGTGTCTATCACTTGTGACAGAAGCCTTTGGGCAGATTTCACGAAAAAGCAGCGAAATGACTTACCACAACTTGTCCACAAGTTACATTAGCACAATACTGATAAGGCCAGACATAATCGATTTGTAGATTCTCAGATTTTCTCAGGGTGCTTCTTCTGAGGATAGCTGGCAGGACAAAAAAAAAGCTGAAATCTAAATCTTTTATTGTGTCAATCCATTAAATAAAATCATGGGTAAACAATCTTTTCTGTTGGATTTGTAGGTCAGAGTAGCTAAAAATATGGCCTTGTGCTAATGTAACAACGATGAATGATGTAGGACGGAATTTTTTATGCTGATCCTACTGCAATATAAATGAAGTCACCAGCAGGGTAACGCCCCTGGCCTGCTCTTGGGAGACCTGGCTTTCAGTTCAGAAAAAATTTGAGATCTAATCATGTGTTTTTTAAGGTAATTTTTATGTACACATTTTGCTAATGTAACACTATGAAATGGACGGATGAAAAATTGCAGTTACATTAGCAATAAAGAAACAGGTACCACACCCAGTCGTTTATGTTTTTGGTGATGTAAATAGGTAAATAAGACACGTTTTTCAATGAAATATTATAATTTCATGTTTGAAATTGGCATAAGTAGCGTGAACACAGAATAATTTCCAAGTAAAAGTTGCTAATGTAACCTCAGTGTCCTGAGACGGAATCGAGTTACATTAGCAGTCCTTTTTTATTTTTCATTTTTTTCAAGTTTTATAATGACCAAGACAATTAAAAATGGTTCCAAAATAATTTCAAGATGTTTTTTATCAATCACATACCATTACATTTTCCTGAATTGCTTTTAGAAGATTCCACAGAGTGCCAAAGTAAGCATGTCTGATCACCAGTAAGTTTGGTTGTCCAAAATTGTCCTCATGAGGCATAAAAAAATATCTTTTTAAGAGGAAAAAGCTACATATTTGAGGAATATTTTATTGATATTTATTCATTACCTCACAGATATAATTAGTATAAGGTTTACTTGCTTCAGGAAGCAACAGAGAGATAACAAAAGGGTTGCAAAGTTTAAGGTACCTTTTAACAGCACTTTTCGTGAAATCTGCCTTTGTCAGACATCATATGCATGTAGAAAATCTGCCTGTTACGTGGACGTTATTAGTACCAGTAGATGACAAGGATGTCCTCTTTATATAAAACCTACTTTTGTAAAAAGACAGGAATCTGCAGCATAGTATGCACATTCAACAACTTAAACCTCTCAGTAATTAGTTTTCTTCACCAAGGAAAATTCATCAGTGTTAAAACAGAAAAATCAGAAAGTTTGAGGAGTTTCAAAGTAATTCATTAAGAAAGGAAACCACTTTCTTAACATAAGCAATTTTCTTGCACGAAGACACGAAAGGTTAATTAAAGAACAGGAAAAAGAATACAGCTTTGTAATAAGTAAATGGAAACTTCATCGGTGATGGATGTTTATATAATTAAGAGTAACATGTCATTGTACTATCATCTTTTTTAGGCATCCATGGTTTTTAGCAAGTATTTGAATTGATATTGACCATTTCAAACACCTAACACTGGTGATTGATACATGGGAATTTTCCAGGTAATATTAGGAATTATCATTGTCCAAAAGCCGGGGAGTTATCGCATAATCCTATAAACCGGCTTACTTCATCATACGCAGGGCTTTTGCGCATCACTCACTTAACTGAATTTTGGCAATAATATAATTAATGATCTTTCCGAAGAATCGCACAAAAGTATCAATACCGTCTGTTTTTGAAGACAATTATTTTCATCTACTGCTAGTTGATGACTGCAATGGGTCCAATAGTGTATGTTGTCGCTTTTCAAATTTATTTAGTTAAATATATTCAAATGTGGAGCACTCTTGCAACAAAGAAGTACTCTATATCAGCAACTAGCATTTGGGTTGTGTGATATCCTTGTATCCTTGTTATGCTCATCTGATGCCCATCACCATAATGTGCATATCGTAAATCAATTTAGGTCTATCCCTAAAGAGGGTATATCAGGACATGTTTAGCATAAAGAAACTCCCATACACAAACAAGGAAGCAGAGATTCAGCTTTAGTAACACTTTATTATATTATAGAAAAATTAGAAGTAAACTGCAAGGTAATTAAGAAGCAACTCATTCCTGTAATATCTTTTCTCGAATGGTGCCCAGCTGTAGAAATGTGACTCTATTTAAGCTGAAGGCAAAACATTTGTGTTAGTAAGTATGTTTTTGCCTGTAAAGCAATCTCTGGTCAGGCCTATTCTTTTGTGTGCATTTTCAGGCTAAGCATACCGTGACCAAATAGAATGAAGCATACTTTCAAGTCCAATAAACTCCCAAATGTGGCACACAGGTATTTACAATGACAAATGGAAGCTGCTCTACATCAATGTTGAGGCTATTTTTTAGCTCATGTCCAAAGAACATCTGCCCTGTGATGTGACATCATCTACTATTGTGACATCACAGCAGAATAGATGACATCACAATTGCACAGAAGAATAAAATGGCTTCTTGGGTTGTGTTGATAGCAATATTATTCCAATGGGACTACCTCAATACGAGGGCTACAACATGCCAGTAGGGGAAACGGGGGCACAGTGAATTGGATAAGTTTATTTTTATCATATCTCAAAGATTTATAATAATATTTTCTTTACAAATGGTTTTAGGGCAAGATATGAGTGTAAAGTAAAAATTCATACTCAGAAAATAATAGAACCTCTTCTGATTTCAAAGATATTATCTTTAGAATAAAGACATAAAATTGATTCACTGTGCCCCGATACCAGGGTGCAGTGAATCAGTGCTCGGGGCACAGTGAATCAAGAGCCATTTATTTTTAGAAAAATAAAATTGGACATTTGAACTAATTTTTCTTATATCCGAATATTCCTTAGAATATTTTCAGTGCAAAAACACCCTCTGAAGTCCAGTGGATAGCAATTTACGTCCTTGAACACATATGGCATAAAAGTGTCACAGGTGCGGTCTTCAATATACGAGGGGCGTTCAGAAAGTTTGAGGCTTTTTTTCATATGGATACTTATTTTCAATCTAGAACTATGAATTTTTCACAGGATAAAATTCAGCATATTTGGAATGGATTTCCAAACTTTTGGACAATTTGGACATTTTTGTAGTTTGCATCTCAGATCCAGAGCAAGAATATCTGCTTAGTAATAGCTTTACTCTGCTGCAAACTTATATTGTCACTGGTAACCTACATGGATGGGCACTACTCAATGCTCATTAGCATAAAATATGCAATGACATCATGAGTTTATGTGTAGTTTAATGGAAATACTTTTGCAAATGAAATCTGGAAAATTCCTGTCTCTATGTGCTTTTCTGTGGAGATAGTGACATTGCAAATTTATGTCACAAATTATGTGTGTTTCACAGTGAACTGAAAGTTACAAATATCTATTTCATCATAATAAGCCATGACATAACACATGCTTTGGAGTTTGGAATGAAACCCTAAAAATTCAGCCTGCAACTGCAGGGTCTCAGTGGCTGAATGCACTAAGTGCCTGCCTCCCACCAGACAGACCAGGGTTCAATTCCAGCCTAGGTCAAGCAAAAACTTTGATGTTTTATATTATGTTTACATGCAGTATTTAATTTGGTAGTTAGAATAGAACTTCAATTATTTCTTGAATATATCAGTTGATAAAGCAACTGAAATTATGTTTTCAAGATACACAAAACTTGAGATGTTTTGTAGATAGCAGCATAAACAGCAACATGTACTAATTGTACTATAGCCAGCAGATACATTTAGACAGATAGATAGATAGATAGAGTGATAGAATTTTGAGATTGATTACTTGATTGATTGATTTATCATTTTTTTCATCAATGATTGGTATTTGATTGATTACATTTTGGGTGGTTTGGCAAATTAAAATAACAATAAGTGTCAGTAATTTGATATGTTTATAAGTAGACAGACACATGTTTATGACCTTAAAAATAATTTGTTACATTTTTTGTGAAGAACTTCTGCACGTTTATTGTGTACAGAAAAGCATTGCAATTTGTCACACCTTTTCTGAATATTTACAATTCATTATGCTGGACTACATGTGTGACAACCCTCCGTGCTTGTAAAAGTCTCTTTTTTTAAACCCTCATTCACTTCAAGTGTGTCCATGGTCCAGTGGGGAGCCTTCTGCTGCAGTACTTTGAAGATCCAGGGTTCAAATCCCAGTCACTTGCTTTTTTTTAAATCTATAGAATTGATAAAATTGATTAGATTGATTAGAATGCAGTACATTTCATAAGGCCCATTCTATCATATCTCGTTCTGTATCTTCATATTTTATCTTATATTATAAGGCCATCCTGTAATTGGTCAACAGCTATTCAAACGCCTGCTCATGAAGCTATAACTGAGTGTGATTAAATATACTTTTGGGAAGCCTTCACATGTCAGGCCCTTCTAGAATAGGATAGAATGACAGAATATTGTAGGAGGAGATTGAATAGGATGAGACCTATAAATCTACTGCTTTTTTAGGCTTTTTAGCAAATTTAATAAAAAAAAAAAAGATTTTTGTTTCGGATTCAAACCCACGCATGCATCAAAGCATGTAACTGCAGCATACAAAGCCTGTACCCTGACAACTGAGCCGTCTGGGTTGCTTGCAGACACAGAGCATGAAAGTTGACAGTTGACACAAAGTTGAAAATAGATACTCTCATTATATGACTACTGCATTCAAGACAGCAAACTACAATTCTTTTTTTAAAGAATTTTTTATTAAGTCATTCTGTGGTTTCCATGGAAACTGAAAGTTCAGCTTCTTGGGGCAGGTAACACTGAAACCAAGAATGCCAAGAAAATGTGACTGTGAGAGACTTCTCTCTGTCACTTGTTTTATTATATTATATTGACAATGTTTGACACAAGAAATATGGTATTAGCTTTTAAATATGCTTTCAAGCACACCAAATGTGTGTATTCTTACACTGAACCCATGTGGGAAAGCACTCCTGCATGCCAGATTTGGCGAGGGAAATTCAGGAGGCAAAGGTGTGTTTCCCTGACTACATAAGGACTTGTGAAAGCATGTATTCACTAGTATGAACAAGAAACCAAAATGGACAGCATTATCCAACCTAGCTATTCCCGTGACATGCAGCTTTACATAAGTCCTGGTTTTCCCTTACTTTAGTCCATAGGGGCTATAGTTTCAGGCACTGGAGAAGAAAAGGCTTTGGATGACCGAAATTCTTTCACAGAACTTTGTTTCGAGGACTTCAAGGAACATTTACTTCAATTGGTCAGGTGCATGAATCAATGCTTTTGGTGAGCTTGGGAGTATTTTTAAAGGCTAATATTATATTTCTTGTGTTAAATATTGTCAATCTAACTAATGCAAGTGATAGAGAGAGGTCTCTCACAGCCAAAATTCATTGGCTTTAGTGGTTTCAGTATTATCTGCCCCAAGAAGCTGAACTTTCAGTTTCCATGGCAACTACAGAATGACTTAAAAATGTCCTAATTGTCCAAAATTTTGGAAATCCATTCCAAATATGCTGAATTTTATCCTGTGAAAAATTCATAATTCTAGATTGAAAATAAGTGTCTATATAAAAAAAAGCTTCAAACTTTCTGAACGCCCCTCGTACGCTATTCTTGGTGTTTTTTGCAAGATATTTCTAGTGTTACATGTATACAATGGAGAACATAGTGATTCACTGTGCCCCGATTCACTGGTCCCCGCATGAATACTTTTCACATAATTCAACATATTTTGCCAGTTTGATCCTCATGTTCTCAAATAACCTTGTAAGTTTTTCCATTAGATGTACCTGTCACACATATTTCAATTGCAGGGAATTATTCAAAATATTTCTGTACTTTTTAAACAAATAAATCATTCTAAAAATTCCAGGTTTTCATGCTGAAAAAAAGATTTTGCTTCATAATGTCCAAACGGTATATGTTTTATCAAATGTCATGCCTGATTAGGTTGAGTGCACCTAAAATACATCAAACATATGAAAATATATTGAAATATTTCTATTCAGCATCCCAGGAAGTCTATTGATTCACTGTGTACTGCGATTCACTGTGCCCCCATTTCCCCTACTCCACCAAATATTTATGAAACTGTTTAGTCAGTGTAAGGAATACGAGGAGACAAGTATTTTTGACAAGAATCAGACTTTTGATTATCAGCCAAACACCTGCAGATTCAAGAAGTTACTGCGATCTAAAATGTTTTCGTCACTGATGCAAACGAGCAGACAAATAATTAACAAGATTAACTGTCTTAAAAAGTAGTTGCCAAACTGCAATCTTCAATTAAACTTGTACTATTTGTGTAATATCATTAGATTCTTCCTCAGACTGTGAGTTTGGGAGTGTGAAACAAATCAAATTTCCTCTACTTCACAAGTACCATCCCACAGAGTGGTCTCTGGAAATTCCGCCAATTAGCTGTCAATCTTGGCAAGTCAGCATGCATACAGTAAAGTGAATTTACTGTGACCACAGACAACCAGAATCTGATGTCGACTGGTTCCTGCATCTATTTTGTGACTGGTCCGGGGGGTGTTCCCCCTAACATAAAGTGTGATTGTTTCTTAACTTTCACATGTACTTAAAATCGATGTGCACTCACGCAGAGAGCAAATCGTAATTCATAGATGTCTTATAGGGCACAGCAGACTTACGCATTCACACCAATTAAACGGTAATCCAGCACCACTATGCGAACAGTGTCAGAATCCACTAACAATTAAACATGTTCTGTTAGAATGTAATCATATTCTACACCATCGACCATTCCAATCAGACAGCCTTAAACATTTGTTCTTAGAAAATTCAGCATTCAAGTCTAATACAGTTCCTCAGGGACACTGACTACTTTTACAAGTTATGACAAATTAGGTTAAAGATAATCTACTAAACCAATGTTTAGACGTAAAGAACAAACACCCACACACACACTAAACCAATGTTGCCTCTAAATAGCCCACACCGGTGCTGATGGGGCGTAAAACACAAACTCACACACTCACTTCACATGTACATATTTTGTTAGATTTTATGTCATACAAATGTCTTCACTTGATCAACTTGATCTCAGTTTTTCCATTGCTAAAGAAGCCAAAATAATAGATATGTTTTCTAGTTTTGTGCATTGTTCTTTAAAGCGTTTGCAATTAGTAGTTTGTTTGATATGTTGTGTATTTTTATATGATAAACTTTTAAGCACCCATGGAAGTAGACTTCAGAGCAACAAGAAAGATATGCATCTCCTCAGCAGATGCAATCGGGTTACCCCTACTTCCGAATTGCAGAAATCACCACTAGGAGATAACCTTTGCAAACATCATACATGTTGTGGTGGAACTGCTGCTGCTTTGACAAGTTGACACTATAAATGTTGGGGCATTGAAAACCAAGTGAGTTGATCAGTTATGGCCCTCCTTTTTTAATTCAGAGTTTCAGACCATGCTGCAAATAGGATAAAATGGTACAGAGAAATCATGTGTTTGTTGTGGTGTGGATGGGAGAATTGTTACAAATGCAAGTATTATCTTTAGCAATATTTACCAATTGTGAACACAGAGTGACTATACACTCATGATCAAAATGCTGGAATAATTATGATTTTCAAGGTGTCAGACTTCAAAGTTTTAAAATTGATGATAGAGGTTCAGCCAACTGATCTGGACCAGGTGCGAGTGACTTTCAATGACGAATGGCCATATCGGTCAAAAAGAAGTGAGAAACAAGTTGATGGAATCCGTTTCAAGTCAAGTGAAGGCAGAGGTCAATGCATATGGCATTCAACATGATGTTGTGAGGTTTTTTGGTTGTGCATATCAATACTAAGTTGGCATTTTCTTCGTATGTTGAAATTTTGTGTCTATGTTGTTGAGCTATGATGCAATTTTTGATGATTTTTTTACTAAAAAGGATCAATTTTTCCGGGTCACCCAAAGAAAATTTTCAAGTAATTCTCAGCCACTGAAAATGTTTTATAATATCATTTATACATAAATCTAATGTCTGAGGAACAAATCTCTGCAATTCCTCACATTCAATCACCAATTTTAGAACTTTGAAGTTCTGACACCTTGAAAATTCAAATTGTTCCAGCATTTTGATCAAGAGTGTACTGTACTGGACCCATCTTTGAGATGCATCTAGGAAGTTAGTCTGTAATAAAAGGAATTATCTTGTCAGTCCATAAGCACTTGGAAAGTTATCTTGTATCTCCCAGACTCCATGAGTCCCTATTTTTTCCGATGTCACGAAGTGTCAGAGTGACTCCTTGAATTGGATTGTTTGGATTCTCCAAAAATGTTAACTGATCGCCAGTGATCGGTTATATAACTTCTCATAAACATATTGCTTTTTGTTTATGCCAAAAACACCATGTGTGATTAATTATCAAAACTTGTTTTGCCACTTTGTTTTGTTTCTCCCATTGTCCACTGTATAATTTGCAGAGGCACCGATAACTCTAAAGTGTAAACATTCATTTTGTTATCCAATATTAAAAAAAAAAATTCAAGATTCCCACAGTATGAAAGAAAACAATTAGGTAACAAGTTTCCTCTGCCATATCTTGCTCATTTGCATATGGCTGGTGCTCATTTACATGGCCAGTTCTAGTAGACTGTATCTCCTATGATCCCACTGAGATCGTATGCTGAGCTCATGGTCTTCCCTCACTCTACTGAATTATGGCAATAATAATGATTTTCCTAAATAAAGCGCATTCAAGAATTCCATTGCATTCCTCACATCTAGATCAGTTTAAATATCTTTGCGTAGCTTCAGTGGCCCTGTTTTGTGACGAAATAGGTATTATCTGACAGTGTATAACAACAAAGATGCCAAGGCAGAGGCATATGTGGATTCAATCATCTTTCCTTATGGCTTTGCAACCATTTGAATGTATTGAATTGCCACAATTTTGAATGTAGGTGAAGGATATCACATCATTGATTAGTGGGAGATAAAATGCTGTCCGGAATTCGGGAGATTTTGTATGTTGCCAATTATCTGCTGAGATCTGAATTTTAAATTAGCACAGCGCATACCCTGATTGCATCCGCCAAGGTGATGCATATCTTTCTGTCGTCTAGAAGACTAGATGCATCAAGGTTTCGCGACAGGCCCTGGCCATACCATAGACCTAATTTCATCTTACTTGGTCATTGTGAGCTGTTCGGTTACATTCAATTTCATGTTGTCAACAAATTAAGTTGTGTGTAATATCATTCAAGAAACTTATTTATTCTTGTAGTTTCATTGTTGACTTACTTGAAATTGGCGTTGCCCACTCTTTAGGGTATTGCAAATCGTAACAAGTACCAGTCTTATAACTGGCAGAAAGGATGCAGGCTTTGCCCCCCCCCCCATAGATATAGATTAGCATATGTACATGTATAATTCCTCCATAGCCCAGTGGGCTATGGAGGATTGGACCGCTACGCCACCTGATCCGTCAGCCTTGGTTTCCAACGCTCGGTAACATAACATATAGTGATTTACTCAATTTTTGCCTCCAGCTCTGCACACGCAGCATCCTAAAGGGTCAGAGTGATGTGGATGATAGATAAGGGATAGATCTATCAGTGATGTCTGTTAATAGACCTCCGCAATGCCGAGAATAGCCAGAAATCGGACATTTTCGATGCGTTTTTGCCACAGCGACGCACCGGAATCATGACAAATTCAATATGGCTGCCCCCGCCTGTCTCTAAATGGGAATGCGGCAACTTTTGGCTGATGTCATAATCGGCGTAGTCTTGCCGGGTCCCCGCCGGATTGAAGCGATCTGATTGGTCAGTCTGGCTGGTTCCCAAACTGCTTGCAGCGCCTCCAAGCGAGCGCCCTTCCAGGAAGAACCCCTGGCGACCTCTGGCGAGTCTTGACTTCGGCAATCGTCGTAAAACTTCGGAGAGGTCCGCGATTTTCGAGGGGCGAATATTTCGTGAGACACTGGTCTCTAAAATGACAGAAAACTTGAAATCTCGATCTGATTGCTGGATTAAATAGGCCACACGGATCGAAAATAAGGTCTGTCATATTAATCTATCATATTTATCTTGTTGGCTATCTTCTCTGCTTCATTTTGCACTTTGTTTGGTGTTTCTACGGCTAATATAACCGGAGAAATCTTCCGTTTTGTCCAGCGCTTCAGGTGAGCACCGACCGTCAGACGCCAAAGCGGCCAAACGTTACAAGTGGCACTCTGCTGGGCCTGTCATAATTAGGTTCAGCAGTCAATCTTAGCTGTTTACAATTAGGCAACAGTTCACAATCGTGGTGAAGTGGAATCAGGCCATGACAGTTAATCACAGAAGTGCACTTAGGCCAGGTGTGAATGTGGATTGCAGTCGGAGCATGGGGGTGACAGCTGGCCTGGCTTATTTGCTGTGATCTGGCAGTGGCTGGCTGTGATTGAAAAATAAAATGAAATAAATCAAGTGAAATTAAAGATACTAAGAACTCTTTTTTCTTTATTGCATACCTGTAGGTAATTGAAGAAGAAATAAGAAAATTAGTTTTGATTATTAATTGATATTTGGGTTGTTCCATGCCCAATCTTGATTTTGGAAAATCTGATTTTGAAATTTTATAGCTTTTTATGTATTGCTAAATTTCTACAATCATTTTCTGATAAAGAGCTTGAACTTGAAACATGAAATTCTTAACTAGCCTATATTGGTGACCATTTTAACATTATATTGCTTTGATCTCATTGCAGGTATGAAACTGGGTGAACTATTCTGCAAAATAATGTTAATAATTTGTAAAATTAGCCTCATGCATTTAAAGAAGAAGAAGAATATTATTTATTTGCAACCAAAATATAGTTGGATTTGTACATGCATGAAATGTAAATTTGTGTAAGTATATAAATATAAAATAGACGAAATATAGTAATTCATAATTTTCAGAGTGATGAGTTTATAATACAGTGATGAGAAATTTACCTTGCCTACTTATCAGTATCATACATACATACATACATGTGTAGTATCAGTAAGACCATAGGCAAATACCACAAGATGTCAGGACTGTGGCACAGTCTACACAATCCACGAGGTCAATATATGCTTATGGAGATACAGCTTACAAATAACAAGAATTACACATCACTGAGCCTAGCAAGTAGAATGCATAAAATAACAACAAATACCTTTTTTGTCAAGATCAGTTCGGGAAAGTGCAGAATTCGGGAGCGCTCCCGAATTCAGGAACAGTGCTCCCGAATTCAGGAAC
Source organism: Platynereis dumerilii (assembly GCA_026936325.1). Taxonomy (NCBI): domain Eukaryota; kingdom Metazoa; phylum Annelida; class Polychaeta; order Phyllodocida; family Nereididae; genus Platynereis; species Platynereis dumerilii. The sequence continues at coordinate 123,856,189 of JAPTHN010000001.1, read as the reverse complement.
TGTTCCCGAATTCAGGAGCATAAATCAGTCTAAAGAGTAAAAACTGTTTGTTTTGCTTCAGCAGAGTAGAGTTACTAACGAGAATATTATCTATCCATCGATATAAGTATAGACCTACTAACCATGCATCTATCTTTTGGCATGGCTACTGACCTGGCCACCAGTGTTGTAGTCAGGCCAGGACACCCGGGTCCGAGGCAAGGCCAAGGATTCGGCATCTGAGACCGAGGCAAGGCCAATGCCATCAAAATTGGGCTCTGAGGCCGACCTCCAGGACGAGGCCAGCCTCGAGACCTCCATCACTGCTGGCCACTGATCTGGCTATTGACTCGAGGCCGGCTTCGAGGTCCCCACCTCTGGCCCAAAGACACCAGAGACTGAGGCAAGGCCAAGGATTTGGCATCCGAGACCGAGCCAAGGCTGAGACCATCAAAATATGGTCCCGAGGCCGGCCTCGAGGACAAGGCCGGCCTCGAGGACAAGGCCGGCCTTGAGGATGAGGCCGGCCTTGAGGACGAGGCCGGCCTCGAGAGCTCCAAGACTGCTGGCCACTGACCTGGCTATTGACCTGTCTATCTCTCTGTAGCTATTTACTGAATCTCTTTAAAAAGACTAAGTCTTGATCTGCATGCTCTCCAAAGTATTTGTTACAATACAATGCTTCTTCGACAGCATCAGCATGAAGTTACCTCTAAATAGCCCACATAACGGCGCTGATGGGGCGTAAAACACAAACTCACTCAAACAAACTCAATGAGACTGAGAAGTAATTGCTACAAATAAGTAATCTGATTTGATGAAAACATTTAGAATTTACAAGTGCCTGTCTCGTATCTCATTGTGATGCTTCATTTCTTGAAGATCATTAGCTAAATTGAATTGAATCTAAATTTAAATTCACATTCAGCACCCAGATCAATTCTGTTAATTTATTTTGTTTTGATTTTTTTATTGATGATTTCTGTCCATTTTAGTAGGGTATTTCGTTATTTTCTCTGCAACTGGAATGAGTTGAGCTATGAGCTAGGCCTATTGAAAGTAATGGATTTTTACTCAAGTTTACGCTAAAAGTTCCAGCGATTGTCCATTTTTGTGTGGGCTTGGACAGTAGCCAAGGAAGTGCATTTGTATAATATTGCAGCTCTCAGAGAGGCCTCTCCTTAATAAAGAGAAAATTAGTATTCCGAATTGGCTTTTTGTGTCAAACACACATTTTATAAATGGCATATCATGTAACAATCTTGATTGTACATAACTTTCTTCTATGTCTGTCTGTTTAGCTGTCAATGACAGCTGCGGATCCAGACAAGGTAGTCTAGGGGGGCCTGACGTCCTATTGGCATTATCGACAAAAAAATATTTTCCATCTCAGTGGCCCTCTAGCCAACCACATTTTGGGACGCAAACGGTCCACAGGGGCCTCAGGGGCCTGAGGCCCCCCTCTATTTATGACCAGAAGCACTATAAATTTAGATTTCAGAAGGTGAAATTGTTTACTGATTTTGCATGGTATCGTCCAAATGGATATTTCAAGATTGATACTAATTAGGTTTCATGTCTTATTAAACTGAATATGTGCACAAATCTATTATGAATTTTTGTTTTATAAGTTCTAAGGAATATTTTGAGACGTTATTCAGTGAATAGAAATTTTAAAATGATAACATGGAAGAAATGGGCCCCTAGATGGATCGGTTGAGCCGATTTTTTGGTCAGGTGCAATTTACGCCGACCGTACACATGGATTTAAAATTCAAAATTAAAGCTGCATCTGATTCCTTTCATACTAAGGAAAGATTACGTGTCCCGGTAAAACTTGTCAGTCAATTTGTGTTTCAAGGACAAAGCATCAAAGTTAGAGGGGTCTCCGCAGTGGCGTCCCTATGGGGGGGCACGTACCCCCCATATTGGACCTGTGCCCCCCCAGGTGCCCCCCCATATGAACTTTCCAAGTTTGGCTAAAATATACAGTTAGTAAAGTGGGTGCCCCCCCAGAGAATCGTGTGCCCCCCCAGGTGCCCCCCCGCTCGAGACCCCCCAGTTTCGCCACTGGGCCTCCGAGTCCCCTGTTGACTGTAGGAGGACTAGATCCCTCCTGGATCCGCCATTGACTGATGACCATGGAGAGGATAGGACAGGAGAGAATAAGACAAGCACAGAATTTCAATCATCTCTCATAGCAATAGAGAGATATATAAATATAGAGATAGACAGAGATAGATAGATTTATATATATAAATAGATAGATAGACAGATAAAAGACAGAGAGATACAGAGACAGATAGATGTAGAGACAGATGCAGAGATGGATATAGCCCTGGATAGATAGATAAAGGGACAGATCGATAGATAGATAGATAGATAGATCGATAGATAGATAGATAGATAGATAGATAGATAGATAGATAACTAAAGATAACAGAAGATAACAGAGAATAACAGAAGATAACAGAAGATAACAGAAGGTAAGATTAGATAGGACAGATAAATAGCATATTTTCAAGAGAAGCAGCTGCAGTAAATCTCATTCCACTGCATTGTGTGAATTAGACGATGATGGAATCAGTGAGTCTAATTGTAGTTTATTTGACAAATAAGTTATTTTATAAGGTAATATAAATTAAATGTAAAAACTCATCTTTGAGATAACCGCATGTGTTGAAAACTTCTTTATAATTAGTCATATAGATGAAAACATGATCTGAGATGCTCAAGTCAACAATTACAGCACCTTCACTGCCATACTATCGGTTAATTATGGCATAGGCCTATATAAATAAACTTTAAGTCAAATAAATTCATAGCCTGACAAAATTCGGAGAGTAAGTCAATGGAATCTTGATTTATGAAATAATTAGTAAACTTACAAAGTTTGATTTGCTCTGTAAAGAAAACCACAGCACAGAATATTTTTTCACAGGGTAGAATCCTTAATTACCTTGCAAACAACCAGTCTGGACAATAAAAACCCATCCGATCTTAATACACAACGTCCGAGGGTCCTTTGAAAATGAAACTCCCGAATTTGGGAGCACTTTTGTTCCCGAATTTGGGAACAGTTCCCGAATTTGGGAACACCTTTGTCCCGAATTCGGGAGTGCTGCCGAATTCTGCACTTTCCCGAACTGAGATGTCCACAAAAGCCATCGCCCTTTCTTCTGTTCCTCTCAACTGTATGTCTTGAAGTACACTGAATGAGGCTACCAAGGTTGGTACTCTTTATATACTGTTTACTGAGCAGTAACTGAGCTGACACTTGACATATGGTGTCTATTGATTGCAATTGCTCATTGAGATGTGTCAAAAAAAGCATCAACTCCATTGGCTTGAGTTGGCAGGTGGTGTCTATTGATTGCAATTACTAATTGAACAGTGTCAAAGAGAGTGTCAACTCAATTGGCTTGAGTTGGCAGGTGGTGTCTATTGATTGCAATTGCTCATTGAGATGTGTCAAAAAAAGCATCAACTCAATTGACTTGAGTTGGCAGCTAGTGTCTAATGATTGCAAATACTCATTGAGCTCAGTCAGTGTCAAGGTAATATCAATTGATGGAAATTAGCTTAGGTTGGCAGGTAGTGTCTAATGATAGCAATTACAAAATGAGCTGTGTCAGTGTCAAATAAACTATCAATACAAGTAATTGCTGTTGGCATTCAGGATTTCCTCAGTGTCACAACAATTTATTGTTTATATAGATATTACATATATATATGACCTATTTCATTGGTCTCTCATCCACAATGGTTTTGTTGAGCAATTTTACTCACACATAATTTCATTTTGATACTTATCATGCCATCACTCAAAACCAACCGATCAGCAAAGAGAAATGTGGTTGCACACCACACAGCTCTGAAAACTGTTCAACTTTTACAAGTTTACAATATAATGATATCTCACAACGTATACTTTTTTATTAATTCAACAATAATAACATGGGGAGTTCCTGGCAACTTGATCTACATATATGTATGCATCTTGTAGGCCTATATATATCTATTCTCTAAATATGTGTAGTTGTCCTTCATTAAAGTGTCTTTTGGGGGCTCAGGAATATTAAAGTATCAAGTTGAGGTGATGATGCATATAACTTAATAGCAAGTTATGTACATGTATCTAAAAGTTCTCATTTCAAAAGATACATGTCGAGTATGTTTGCCAAAGAGACTGCACAGTCAACATCACTCTACACAATAAATACAATTTTGTCTTAATTTGTTCCTAATTAACTTTTCAAAAAGCTGTATTTTGGTGATGGTTGTTGGAAAAACATGCTGTTAGACAATTCTGTGGTTTCACTGATGAGCTTTCAGAGATTCTAATTACAAGATATGAATTCATATAAAGTTATGTTTCCCATTGGGCTTCAGCTGCACAACTGTCTGAATGTACTTTGGTGCTTTGTCGTTCAATGCCTTTGAGGTTGTACTCATCAGCTTCGATTGCATTCTAGTAGGAACAGGTAGCCAATGAAATTGCTTTCTGTGTTGCCCTACACAGTCTGCCTGTCTCTATGAGACATATTCATTCAGGGATGTCCAGGGTCTTTCAGTTGCCCCAACACAACATTGGCCTAAGGGGACAGGAGGCAACCCAACTATCCAGCTATGGAGGTGCGGATTCCATCCGCTGTCTAGTTATAGGAAGGAATTACTCTTTCAGAATAAAACAAAATGTCAATTGCCAAGTTGTTTAGTCTTAACAATCTGCAGCATATGCCAAGTGTAGTTGCAATAATTTAGTTTCTTGTGTGCCTCAGATTAACAGATAATCAGGTAAATCCAGTGGAGAGACAACTTACTAAGTACACAAGAAATTTCATTTGTCTCACTGTCGCGGGAAGATCTAATGTAGCACCAATTGTATGCGTTTGAATGCAAAGCACGTTGGCAATGAACAACTCTGGGGCAAGAATATCTTTAAGATAAAGTTTTTGCATTGATGCAACATTTGGATTCGTTGCAAGATATTTGTAAATGTGATAGCCCCCGCAGGTCTCGGGCCTCCTCGTGGCGGTGGGTGGTAACACTAAGGTGAAGCCCTCTATCCTTAGTGGCCAACAGAAATGGGGCAACCTGTTTGCCGTGGGTTGCGACCCGTGTCGGAGGATGAAGGGGTCCTGGTAGTTGAGTTGGGTGGGCCTAAGTTGGTCCCTCCCATACAATACACTACTTTGGCCTGGATTTCTCCTAGACGGGAGGCTGGATTGGCCCGGTCCAGTCAATCGGCTTGTCATGTTGTCACTAGGACTTCGGTCCTATTTGGCCATGGCTGATGGGTCAATCAAAGAAGGTTCTGACCAAGTCTACATGCTGGCCATGTTTTAAATATGATTGCAGCTGTATCTGTTACCAAGCCTTCTACGAGTATATCCCCCATGTATCCCTGGACTAGGGTACTGGGCGCAGCCCTACCCATATAGTCCCCCTTGTTGGGCTCCTTGATGGGTGGGGAGCATGGGGGATGAACATCACAAATTCCTATGGCATACTCTCTTCCTAATTCACAGTCTCGACTAAAACGGCAGCGGTCATCCTCGGATGACTGTATCGACCCAGAACTGCTAAATCGACAAACGACGACACGAAAGTCGGAGTACCGACACAGGTACATAGTGTTCAAACCAACTAACAGGCTATCTCCTTTCGCCATCTACAAGACCATACTTCAAGAAGTCAGCGAACCTGCAGAGACAACCTTACAGAGAGATGGAACCGTCCTATTTAAGACCAGAAACGACGACCAGACTCGGAAACTCCTTAGGCTGAAAGATGTTGCAGGTACACAGGCAATAATCGAACCTCATCGGACCTTGAATACTTCCAAGGGAGTGGTGTTCTCCTCCCTTAGCTATTTAGACTCGGACGACGATTTACAAGAATGGTTTGAAACTTTCACTGATGTCATTCATTTTCATAGAATCCCACAGAGGGATAATCGGGAGCTTCTTATCTTGACTTTTTCAGACACGACTCTTCCAGAGAGTGTCAAAGTTATATGGGAGCAATGTAAGGTACGACCATACATCCCCAATCCAAGAAGATGCTATAAATGTCAACGTTTCAGTCATCTGAGCAAATGGTGCCGACGACAAGAAGTTTGTGGACATTGTGGATCCGAGGACCACGTTCAATCAAAGGAACAACCTTGCTCATCCCCTCCTCTTTGTGTCAACTGTAAGGAGGATCATCCCTCTTACAGCAAAACTTGTAGACAGTGGACTAAGGAAAAAGAGATCCTCACATTGAAGGCAACCCAAGCGATATCTTTTCCGGAGGCTAGAAGGATCGTGGACCAACATGCAGGAATTCCCAGCTATGCCGACATGGCAGGATATCCACAACCTCAACACCATGCGACACCAAGACGAAGGTTACAACTCGAAGAACGCAGCATCAACAGAATACACCAACAACACACAGAGAACATCGAAGACAACAACAGACATTCGGGAGGAACAAATGGAACAACCACGCCAAAGACAACAAACACCACAAAACAGCCTGATTCCCAGCCAGACCTTGAAGAACAAATCCCAACAGCTGGCATCACAACTCCTCCTGAGGAAGAAATGGAAGTACGTCAGACTGAAACAGACACTGAAGAGGAACAGGAAGACTCGGATGATGGCAGGAACACGACACCCGGCAACCAGTCCATGGAAGCAGAACAAGATGAAGAGGAAGAAAATGCAGCAGCTCAAGGAGATCTACAGGAAAAAGAAAAGGAAGAGGGCCTAGAGGAAGAAGAAGACGATCCAGAAAACAAAGGACAGGACGGAGTGGACGAAATGGAAAAAAAGGAAACAAACCCTCAGGATGGAGGAACAGACAGTCTTGAAAAAGACAACCCAATCACTCACAGAGCCTATCTCTTCCACCTCCTACTTGAAGAAGTATCACCTGAACACGTTCAAACATACCGACTAAAGATTATAGACCATTACCTAGACTCAGCAGTTTCACATCTTCAAATGTCCGGCTTCGGCAATGTGTCTAGGAAGCTGACTGAGCGAACAAAACAAAAGCTGTACTCCTGGCCAGAAGATACACACACAACCAAAAAAGAAATACACAGTTTAGTCACCAAGTACACCTTCACTGATGAATTCTATGGAATCCTCATTTTACTGGTCATTCATGGCCTTTTGTCTGTTGCTCTGAAATTGGTAAGAAAACAACGGACGACGGAAACCACGACACAAAAAAGAAATAACTAAGTAGCAAAATAACAACAATAAAGACACAAACCAAGTATGTCTCTAAATAACCCACACAGGTGCTGATGAGACGTAAAACACTAATTCACTCACTCACTCACCCCTGTAAATGTGATAATGTGGTAGGGCTAATGCTGTGAACTATACTACCTCTTCCTGATTCTTCTTCATTTTCATTGTCTAGAATATTGTAAATGCTGCCAAAGCAAAATCGCAGCATCCCTATTTAGTGTATGGTAGTTTCTATGCTAAGCATGTTATGATATCCTTTTTACAGATAGGCTTAAATTGATTTATGATATTAACGTTATGGTCGTGGGCGTCAGATGAGCATAATAAAGTTAACACACAGCAAGAAGGCTTGTTGCTCATGTACGTTGCTACTTCTCATTCTGTATGATTACTTTACATTTTGAAGACTTTTTTTTTAAGTGAATTCGAAAAGAAGACTCCTCTTTGACCTTTCAACCACCTATGCTGATAAAAGTATGATATAGTAATTTTAGGTCAAATTAATAAAGTATGCTTTGTGGCTATGAGAAATACTGATGTAACGAATTTGTAACATTATTTAAACAACAATATCTTCCAAATTATTTTTAAACATTACCAAAATTAATTCTGTCTTCTGTGAGATTTTTACCTGACAAAAACCTTCAAAATAACTAGTACAATATTTTCATTAAAATAAGGATACCATATGGTACGTAAGACGTGGTGTGCAAACATACTTCAACTGCAACAAGTCTTCACTGAAAGCACATTGGTCATGTTGCTCTGCATCTGTAGTACTGCGCTTTCAAGTCACAACTGAGGCAAAGATAGCTAATGCATTGGATGAAAGTTGTCTTTGGGCCCAAATGATTCCTGTGCTGTGTGCATCTGTAGTATATATTCCATAGATCTATGGTAGATGATAACTTGCTCTCTCTATGGGTTAACAAATAAGAAACTGTCACTGTGACATTTTTGTCATAATGCATGTGGAATGCTGGTGAAATTCTCAGAAAGTTAAAGCAGAAAGCAAAGTCTCAGAAATTCGCTGTTTTTAGCATTGTTTTTAGCACAATTTAATCTTTGTAAACATAGAAATACTGGACTGCACCCATTATCTGTTAAGATATTTCTAATTTATTATAAGAGATGTACAACCCCCCCCCCCCCCCATGTCTTGAGCCTCCATATGGCGGTAGGCAGTAGGCGGTACAACAAAAAATGTTTGATTCCTAATCGTTACATTTGCAGAAAAGACAACAAATATATTAACTGAATCAGGGGTGCCGGAAGGAGTTGCGAACGGTAAGGGCAAATCATATTTGCAAATCATATTCGCACCATCCCTAATTCGTTTGATCCATAATTGTAGAATTTTTTGATCTGCTCTATCATGTATGTGTTGTGCCTGTTTGCCATCTACTTTGCCAAACATAGTTTGTAACTCTTTGACTCCTCATCAGCGACAATAACTTTGCCTTCCAGGAATACAATTGATCTCATTAATATAATTTTGTAATATTGAAAATTGATTCAAGTATTGTAAAACTGAGCATTAATAAAAACTTTTCTGAATCTGAGAACACTCAGGTGAAAACCTCGATCCTTAGTGACAAACATGCGACAGTGTACCCCTTATATTACAAGGGAGTATCAATGAATATGCCATTTACCAGATTTGCAGATCAAATCATAGGTTAACACGGTGCTTTTACCTCTGTGGGAAACCAGGCTGAGATTAAATAGTTAGCAACTGGAATATCAAGATTTCAATGGACAAGAAAGTCAATGAATGACCTGATTGACCCTGACGGCCCCGCACACATACAGTAGCTGAAAAAATGCCGCATATAACCAACAGAACTTTTCTTATTCAAACTCAGAATGACAAAGAAAAGAGAAACTGATATGATGCACTAGCTATATGTAATTGACCAATAATATCGGTCAATTACATATAGCTAGTGCGAGAGTCTACATTAAACATTTCAAAAGATCAGGCAAGGCTTTATCTTCTCAAATGAGAGCAAGACATGGTCTGATGCCCAAAGCACACGGGCATCGCCTGCAATGCCAGCTTATGCGATGCTGTTGCAACCCCAGCATCGCAAGTTGATACACACTGTAAACCCTGCCTACCAACTTGTGTCAACCCCTTATTGAAAATGGGGTAAAATCAAGCCCTCCAAATTGTTTCACCCTGTTTTTGGCCTGAAACAGCATCGCAAGTCAATGTACACACTGAAAACTCCTGAAAACCCATCAAATACCTATTAAGACCCGCGCTGGGATCGCAGAATATCTAGCAGTGCTAGATATTCTGCGACAGGATGGCAAGTCAATTAACTACCTGCGCGAGTTGGTGCACACGAGGGAAAAAGGGGTTGCAACATGATCGCATGCGATCCTATCGCAGAAATAATGCAAGTGTGCATTGGGCATGACTCTCAGCTAAGTATAAGTTGTTCCAGAAACATGGCATTTAAGAATTCAAGCGTTTGTCCCAACGAAATGGATATTACTACTACTGACTTTCACAGATGACAAAGTTCCAGAGAAAGTAATTGCAGCTTTCGAAATGTGAAGGGGTTATCCTCTCTTTCCCCACCCAAAACCCTGTTTCAATGGCCAATTAGATAGCCATTTCAACATTGCATGTAGAAGGTCAACAGTTTGTGCCTGTGAGATAAACCATGCACAAGACCCTGAAATTGTTTTAATTGTGAAGGGGAACACTCACGACTGCAGAATCTTCAAGAAAGGAAATAAAATCCTGGAACTACATGTATACAGAATCCAAGTGTCAGACTCAAGGAACCTTACCCTACAGGGAAGGCAAGCGGACAAAGTCGAGCATCCTCTCATGATACACTTCAGCAAGGGCATCACTTGACCGACCAAAGATGTAAATAGTTTTAGCTTCCGATTCCCCTGATTCCGAGAAACCTCCCAAGACAACAAAACAAGAAACTTCCTCAGACCACTTGTTCCCCTCCATAGACAAGAGAAAAATAACAAGCACTGACAGCAACAAAAAACCCTCCACATGTTCCCAACCTTACAAATAAAGACCCTCCATCCAAACCAAGTATGTCTGTAAATGGCCCAATCAGATACTGAGAGTCTGAGACTGCTGACAAGACACAAAACACCAACTCACTCACTCTAAGAGGCATACAGTCATACACTCGTGTAGTCTGTAATATAATAAATTATCTTACTGGTCTAAAAGCATATGGGAAGTCATCCCATTGGCTGTATCCTATAATCCAACTGACATATGACAAGCTCATGGTCTTCCGTCACTCAACTGAATTGTGGCAATAATCATGATCCTGCCTGAATAAAGCTCGGATCTTTTGCAATAAGATGAAGAATCATGGGGATTCACCACATCCCAATCAACGTTCATGACAAATTGAGGAAGGAGAACTCCTTGAAATTTCAATAAAAGCCTTTTTTGAAGATGACAATTAGAACTACAAAATTACATTCTTTCAGGCCATCATCATATTGGTTTTGATAAATGAGCTTCACATAAGTCTCACAGTCATTATCTTGAAGAATCTAACACAAATTGTACGAGTTTCAATGCAGAGCTGTCGATCATATCCGGTTATGCTGTGTGGCAAAAATGTAAAAAAAGGGTTTTTTTTTAGTTTTTTTCAATTCTAGAACATTTATAATAGTGGCAGGAAATTTGTTAATGTAATAATGTGGTAGTAAGACTGTGCATTGTAATAAATTTGTATCATCAATTCTTATTCTAGAATCTTGTAAAAGCTGCTCAAGAAAAATCAGAGTGTCCATATTTACTGTATGGTAGTTCCTATGCTAAGCATATTTTGATACCTCTTTAGAGACAGGCTTAAATTGATTTATGATATGAACATAATGGTTGTGGGCGTTAGCATAATAAAGTTAGCACAACAAAAAGGCTTGTTGCTGGTGCACTGTGTGACTGCCTTACATTTTCAATACATTATTTCCTTTAAAACAAGATATAATGGACCTAGATATTACAGTTGAAGGGCGGTGTTTAGTTTTGGGTCGAATTGGTAAATTGTGCTTTATGCTGTTCTAGTTCAGTTTCTTTTCATGTGAAATTCCAAGAATCATTTGAAAATTAAGTTTCTTCAACATAGAATACATTGTGCCAATAAAGTAAAATTTTCACTATCCCTCTATTAGACTGTCTCATTTAATGTAGTAGTTTGTCAGTGATACATCAAAGTTGACCTCCGTAAGTATTGCCAAAGGTCATTGTATTGAGCCGGCACTCTAAAAAATGTCGGGACAAAATTGTTTTTTTAGATTCAAAATGGTTTACCAAGTGCATAAATACCGGACGTAAAGCCCCAATCATCCATACATCTATAGATATATGTGCCAGACTCAGTCTTCTTACTGCTCATCACACGCAGCTAAAAACAGGGACCAAAAGTAGGGTCTTACTGACACTACTGACGTCAGGATGGGTACATTTATTAAGCTGTACTGACGTCAGGATAGCAATAGTTTGTGCTCTTCCTGACTGTCAGTCCAGATCATGAAAATGGGTCATCCCGACCTCTACTGCCACTATATTTGTAATGTAGATAGGAAGACCCACCTTCTCAGTGTAGCTGAGAAGGATGGGAGACAAACCATAAGCTGAGTTGATACACCTGCGACACAGGAGCGTGTCGCGGTAGTTTAGAGCCTATTACCATAAAAAATAAAGGTATGGGCTGATATGAAATAGTTTAAAATGTATTGTGAGCGATTTTCAGAACTTTCCGGTACTTTAAAGTGTCAAAATCGGCCAATTTTCAACAAAAATACCACTAAAAATGACAGAAGTTTCATGTTGAATGGAAGGAGTCTTATACAAACAGCTAACTGTTAATTAGTATTTTTACATAAACAGATAACTGTTAATCATTGCGTTGTTCATGATTCACTTCTTTTGTTTTTGTCTTATGTTTTGAAATGAACAGCTTTGGACTGATACTTTAAGCAGTCAATCAAACTCAGTCAAGCATTTTTTTTGATTTGTGTGATTGGTTGGTTCAAACACACTATGCTGAACAGTGGTTCACTGAGATCATATATGACAAGTTCAGATCGCATTTATACATGGTATATGATTTCCAGCCTTCTTCATTAAGTGTCAATGTAATAAAGTGTCATTGTAATCAAGGTATATTTCGACCTTCTTCATAAAATCATGCTTTCTCCCTATAATAGCACAATGACGTTATGCCATATTGTGTGGTATCTGATATTTTAGATAGTTCAAGAAATAAAATTCCTAAAATGCATCACATACATACACAGCCAGAAAGATACATACAAAGATTGATAAATATCAAATAATTAGGCTAGAACAGATAGAAACATAGATAGGGTTCTAGGTAAATAGATACATGCAGATAGATAGATAGATAGATAGATAGATAGATAGATAGATAGATAGATAGATAGATAGATAGATAGATAGATAGATAAATGGATAGATAGATAGATAGATGGATAGATAGATAGATAGATAGATAGATAGATAGATAGATAGACAGATAGATAGATGAAGCGAAATCAATTTTAATTTAATTTATGTGTTTTATATTTTTTCACAAGTGATGAGAACTACCACATATGGGTCATAGCAAAAAGTTGGGGTCTTTTTCGTAATTTCATGTCCACTCGAGGAAATGCAACTATGCCAACGCCAACACCACACAACCCCCATGAAAGTAATAATATATCAAATCTATGCTAATTTTCTCACAGTATGAACTCCTCCTTTGAGCTCAGTCATTGTTTTTTAGCAAAAGACAGGCAAAGCAAAATCCAAAACAAGGTCAAATTTAGTGTGAAAAGTGAACACAGAAAAACATGGGTTCAATGAATGCACCATAACTAATTATATCTTGCATTCAAGAGCAAAAACTTGATGTCTCAAGAGACCTAGTCAATTACCTGAAATGATTAGCACCAGTGTACACCTTTGCATTACTTATTTTTGGTGTGGGGAGGTCTCAAAATTAAAAAATGTACCTTGTAACATTTAAAAAATACATGTTACAAGGTACATCTTTCAAACTGACACACTTGCAGTGAGAAAGATTCACCCCATGAATGTTTTTATTTGGAGTACAAGTATTTGCAACCCTTTTCCAGCCAAAAACATTGAGGGTAATCAAGCCAATCTCATATGACATGTCCTTGAAAATATGTCCACTTATGAACATGTTACAGGATACAATTTAGAGGGGGTGTCTTTTCCACAGAAAATATTCCTTCTGGTACAATTTTCGGTCTCAAAATGTTGCATTGGTGGCCATTTTGTAAATGGACAGGTGTAACATGGTCTGCTTGGTAACAGACTGGGAGCATGATGTCAAGGAGGTTGCATGTCCAGCATTGTCCACAATGCTAAATGTTACATGCATCATTGCAGTTACAAGTTTACCACTAAAATGGGTATAGAGTCTCACATTCGAAGGCAATCTTCAAAATTGGCCGGCCTTTTGTTGTCTGACATGCTCTAAACAACTTTAGACCACACAAAAAGTCTAACCAACTCATTTACCCCCTCTTCCGCATAACAAGACAGTATGGCGCATAAAACCAGTTGTAACAAGACATTTTTGGAACTGTCTTGTTACAAGATCTATGAATCTTGGCAGGAACCAAGAAGTTTATGAGATGTTTTCAATCAGTCTTGAGTGAAAAAGTTTTTCAATGCCATTTTCATTAGTTTTCATAGTAAATGGCCTAACAGCACGCTATTAGCTAAGTGCAGATGTGACTGATAACAAGACACTGTCCGGTTATGGTGCTGTGTATGGCATTTGAATTACAGCAATATAACCAGACAATTTCTTAATGATTTTGTCACTAGAGTTCTGTAGTGATAGTTAACACATTTTCATTAGTTATAAGGCCAATGGCTTAACAGTACTCCATTAACTAATGCAGATGTGATTCGTAACAAGACACTGTCTGGTTATGGTACTGTGATTGTCTAGCTACATTTCTAATATTGAAACCCCAATGTGTTAATGCTCTTTGCACAAGAGTTCTGTAGTGATAGTTAATACATTTTCATAAGTTTTAAGGTAAATGGTCTAACACTACGCTATGGTATTAGTTAAATGTACATGTGACTGATAACAAGACACTGTGCGGTTACAGAGGCCTACTTGTTTAGCATTTGAATAAAAATTGCCTTAATTTATTGGCCACACAATATTGGTTTTTGCACAGTCTCAGTACCATTTTTAAAAATTTACTCAGAAGAAATAAAAATCATTTGACAATTATACATTTTTTTATTACTCAGTACACCCAATTATCAAGAGGACATGGTAAAGTTTTTGAGACTAATACAAGGCTGTTATGCAGCAGCTTTCTGTGGCCTCATGAATAAAAGCACTTGTTTGTCTGTCTACAAGTGGACTGCTCTTGCATTGCCACAGATCAGAACATATGCTGTCTTGTGTTGCCACCTAGTGACTAGTGTGCTATTCAGCGAGCTCCTGCGAGCGTCCACCTACTTTCGACCAGAAGAAGACAATTTTGTCTGGAAGACACCTCGGCTGTTTCTGAGTGAGCTGATGGCCTTGTCTACTTCCTTAGAGAATGTGATTGCCGAGTCTGACTCTCGTATACATCAATGTTGAATAGAAATTTTGTGAATGTGCAATGAAATTGGAACTATTTCTTGGGACAGCAATGCTGCAGCATAGGAAATCAACATTTGTGCCAGGTGGCAGCAGCATGCGGGTTCTCGGTTTCACCAGACTGCTTGTTTGTGCAATCACCAGCTGGGGTAAGATTCCTTGAGTTGGACATTTGGTGATGTCTCCTTGAGTCAGACACAATAGGTTTGAATTTGCCAATTGAGTGTATACCCATCACATTATTTCTCAACAATTTTTAGTTTATTAATTTCATTTATCTATTCATAAGCATAAACATTCATTTTAACCTAGTACAAAGTGTTTTTCACAGCACTGAAGATGAGTATGTATGTTTCCCTTTTTCCTTTGTCCGAATTAATTGAATTTTTCTGCAATAATGTCAAATGTAATATATATTTGACTTAAGTTGGCATATCATTCAGTCAGGGCTGAGTTGGATGCAATTTGTGCCTGAATATGGGCTTAAATGAACTGGCATAATCTCGAGTTGCTGGATCTTTTATACCTTCTCTAATGAGTGACAAGACACCTGTCCTACTCAAGGATACCCCGCACATTTTATACTCTCAGAAATTCAATCCTATAGGCCTATCCAGGGTTTTTTCATGCCAGCTAGCAATTTTTTAGTCAGTGAAAACATTTAAGGCCCTGGTAAACAACTTACAACTCATAGGTGAAGCAAGATACCACTGCCTGGAATAGCAATATATGTCCCAGGAATCTTATCCTACCATGGATTGCAATTATCCCCCCCCTGAAACTCAATTAAGTCCCAACCCATGGGATATTAATAGAGGAGAGTTGTTTCCAGTGTACTGTGCTGGGGCTACAGAAAGATAATAGCATGCATCCCTATAGATTAAAATAGTATTCTATTCTCATTCTTTTCGACAAAAAACAACAATGATATCCTTAGTTTTTGAGATATTTAGTGCAAGATTAATTTCTGCACACCATTCAATTTTTTTGTCAATCTGGGCCCAATAACATGTCTCATCATTTCATGGAATCTGATTATTTCAGTTTTGTACTTATGGATTCATTTCATTTTGCTCATATGAGCTGAACATTGCAAACTTTGGGATAACAAATTTAAATGGAGGATTCACAGTTATTGCACTGACTCAGCCACTCAATGTGTATATTGTAACAGGACGTCTTGTTATGATGCTCAAGGTTTACGCAAAAAATTGGATAAAAATAAGATAAAAAGGCAAATAGTGAAAAATTACTATCTGTAAAGCTATTATTTAAGTACATAAACAACTTTGCATTCAAATTTACAAATTAATTCTTCAATTAGCACAGGATAGACGTCCTGTTACAAGTTGCAGTCACAGAATCGACAGTCGAAAATTCAACTGCATAAAGTTAATCAGAAAAACTATACAGCTTACAAGAACTTATCAATGATTATTTTGCTTTGGCCATACCAATATAGTTTTTGGGGTGCTGTATAAATCTTGTGGAAGTATATTTGTGTGTGTGTCCATGTTACAAGGTTCATGAGGCTCGCCTTACTTTAAAGCCAAATGGAGGCGGGACCAAGGAAGGGCATTGAAATACATCCTCCTAGCTGTCAAACTCAAGTTTTACCAAAACTGGACACTTCCTCTGATTGACATTCAGAAAAATTAGAAAACAAAAGTGATGTCCATGTTATGCGTGCTTCTTTTTAACTTCCCTATATCTATTTTTTAATTAATGAGATGCAATACTGCAAGTTGACCGAGACTTATGGCACTAAAAACATCAAATCACAAAACTTTTGAAAAATCCATGCCAGAATTTTTATCAGGGATAAATGAAATTATGTTACGCGATGCAGGACATCCAATTTCACCATGATTTCTCATCCAAAAATTAAGAAACAATGATTATGATGCACAGTGATTAACAGCTCAGACCATATCCTAGGCATCCCAACTCAAGTCATTTGTCCCTGTGGCTGCACATTTTGAAGGCATCAGTTCAAATTTTTTGTCTCAACTTTTTGCTATGACCCATATTCTGATATTTTTTACAAGTGGCAAAAAGAAATAAATGTTCCCTCCCACTTTAAATATCGACCATTGCTCTTTGTGTTTAAAACACCTCAGGAAGGAGACAAAACCAGATACCTGCTTATGTTGATTTCTGTTTGCAGTTTGTTGTTTTCTGTTTGTTTGATTGTTTGTTATAATCACTTAATCTTTGCAATGATTTTGACGAGTGCTCAGCAAATGTAATGTCCTCAGTCTACGTTGCCTACACATGTATGCACATCATGGCGCTGGGGTAGCATTTCCGTTATGGCTGCTTGAGCTTGGTTGGAACCAAAACAGCCAGCATTGCAACTTGAAATTTCTAATTTTTGGATGATTGAGCAATTAATAGGACTATTTGCTATTGTCAGATTGCTGTTGAGTGTATGGATTACGATTGCAGCAACTAATTGTGGCTGTGTGTGCTTTACAATTGCAATTAACGGCAATTAAAGGCCGACAGCCGTGGATTGCAATGCAGGAGACCTGCGATTACACTTCACGGACATAAAAATGTGCTAGAAATGCAATTAGAAGGTATGTGCTATTCCTATGATTGATGCCCTGATTAGTTGATATGTTGAAGAATAATTAGGATATGACAGACAATGGTGCTAATGCTTTATTAGCATAAAAATGACCATTTTCCAGTTGCAAATTTAACTTGTTTGGTTGGGAACGGCCATGATGGATAGGGCAAAAACACTCCCATGATTCCTTGGTTGTGCACACATGCTACAGCAACGTGAAGACTGTGACGTCGGTCTATTTGTAATGGTTTTTTGTGTCAGGAAGAAAGTCATTGACCAAGGATACTGACAGCAAAAATTAGGTCTTACTGACACTACCGACGTCAGGATGGATTCATTTATTAAGCTGTACTGACATCAGGATAGCAATAGTTTTGTGTTCTTCCTGACTGTCAGTCCAGATCATAAAAATAGGTCATCCTTACCTCTACTGCAACCATATTCGTAATGGTTTCTAGTGTCAGGAAGACGGTCATTGACCAAGGATACTGAGAGCAAAATTGTGGTCTTACTGACACTGCTGACGGCAGCAAGGATAGTTTTTTCCACCATCCTGACGTCAGAACATATAATAATATTATGTTCAGCTGACATCCACGGCCAATTGTAGTCCTGTCAGCAAGAGTCTCAAAATGCCCCACTTCAGCAAGGATAGATTTTTTCCGTCATCCTGACGTCAGCAACAAACTATAAATATGACCTTTCTGACGTCAGTAGTGTCAGTAAGGACCCAAAAAAGATCCCTGTTTTTATATGTCACACGGGGGTCACCAACACTCGAGAATGCTACGGCATGGGAACTTTGGAGGATGTTCCCCCTCTCTCTATGGCTGCCCGAGCTATATCATTGCGGATTCAATGTGGAAGGCTCACCACGAATTTTGGGCCTGAGGTGCAGTGCATGATTGCAGCTCATTTGAAGGTATGTGACAAAGTTTTTCATAATGTTGTAATTTCAGTTGTATGATTTGTTTGTCACACATTATGGAGCAACACACAATATATAATTGCGTTATGCTGGTTGCACGGTTGGAAATGATTGTTTGTTCATAAAACAATACATGTACAACTCTTGTCAGCGTGCGTGTGTATGTGACACAGTGTGTGATTTTATATGGTAATATTGATGTTTTGAATTTCTGGTTCAATATAAGAAAAAAACATCCTTTTCTTTTCAACACCAAGTAAAAGTTTAATTCTTCTGTGTCGATTAAATTATGCTTTTTGTGGAATTTTGTTAACCTAACAAAAACCTTACAAATTATAATTAGTTCTATGACTATATTGTTATTAAAGTTATGGTGCATCACATGCAAACAAACTCAAAATTGAAACCACATTGGTTGTGTTGCTCGGTTGGCCTATGTGTACCTTGTGCTGGCATGTGGAGTCACAACAGATAGCTAATGCATAGGATGAGAGATTTATTTGGGCTCAGATGATGCCCGCATATCTACTGTATACCTTCATAGATCTGTGGTAGATGATAGCTTGCACTCTGTACAGGTCAACAAATCAGTTGCTATACAATTGATGTAATCTATTAGATGGTCTGAATGTATTATCAATATGAGAGACATTTATTTGATCTTATTGGTACTCCTGCTTCAAAATCACAGCAATCACCAGCAATAATACATGATTTCTGCCAGATATCATATGTAGTGGATCTGACAGCCCATAGGCCGTAGCCGCTATATACCTTTGATAGTAAAATGAAACAAGGTTGCTCACTCCTCACTTGGCTGAGTTTTCCAGGAGCCCAGCATAACCTCAAACTGACCTGACTCAATTCTCTGAGCGTCTGTGATTCGCTGAGAAGGTTGAGATAATGGCCTCAAAGGTTGCACCATAATGACAATGTTTTTGTATTAACATGATTAAGGGGCTGTTTTGGTGTTTATGTTTGCAGTTAAGGGTATTATTATGCATTCATCCAAAACAAGCTCCAGCAAATCTCAGAATTTGAGGTTGCCAATTTACACACTGTGGTCAGTCACACAACTGTGGTAATAAAAAAAACACAGGATTAAGCAATTGCTATTACACACAAAAAGATTACAACAAACTGGAGCCAACAAAACTTGAAACAGAAAACAACATGCTCTTATAATTAAATCCAAGAAAATCCCTCCCTTCAGGGCTTTCAGGGTCAAAGGTGACCTTGGGCTTCTGATAAGATCATAGAGAACAATTAGTTTTTGGCTACTGCTACACCTTGTCTTACATTTAGGTATGTTTAGGTATAATCTCCTGCTGCAAAAGCAAACAGTAACTGTGAAGGCTAACACCTGTGGACAGCCTTAACATTATTAGGGCATTGGAAGATAAGCAATAAGCTAGTTGATCAGTTGCGGCTAGTGCATCCTTGGATCTCTGAGTTGTGGGGCATATGGGGGAGACATCAGTGATATAGGGTCAGCCTCAGATCCCTGTTCAGTCCTCGGAGAGTGGAAACAAGAGCACATATTTGTATTGCAGACCAAGAAATGTCATTTTATTGTTGGGACAAGGTATCTTACAAAAATTTCAATAAATGGGCCTACATGCAAATCTATAGATCTCTCATTCAATTGGCAACATTTCATTTTATCTTGATATCTTAATTTTGAATGGTTCATCCTATCAATACCCTAGTCTCTGAAATTGAGGTATTTAGGATAAAAATATCACCGGTCTAATCTAACTTAATGGCAGCTCCGTGATCATTCACATTAGAAAACTCGTATAATTCCCGCTAAGTTTTTTGATTAATCTGCAAACTTGCGACTTTACAGCTTAAAACTTCAATGAATTTCCTACAAACAAAAGGCTTTGACTTTTTTTGTAAACATATGGATTATGTGATGTATAGTTGTTCTGGTAGTCCATTGGCTGACAGGTTGTGATGTGGAACGAATTTTCACACTGACATTGTGCTGAAACTGTGATGCTCAGTTCAGGTGGATTCACACCGGTTAGAAGCCAGGGAATCTGACCGCCAGTTTGCAGGTGATTTCATTACCACGCGATTCTGGTCATTCACAGTTGCCTGTGAGGAATCAATGCAATGTATGCAATTCCTAAGTTTCATATATTAGCTGTGTGACGTTCTGTTGTTCCTGAACCAATCAGATTAAGCAAAAATGCTGTGTATTTAGAGTATAAAGAATCTTAGAATCGTGTACTAATGAAATCGCCTGTAAAATGACATCATAGCTTGTAGTTATTTTACATATGGGCCATTCTCAAATTTTGGGACAACGGGTATAGGAAAATTGTCCTGTAACGGAGGGGACAATGTGGTAACGGAGGGGAATTTTGATGTAAAAAACCAACGGTAGGAACAGCAACAATAGGAAAAATGATAAAAGATTGATGTAACTATTATTTTCAGAAGTACTTCATCTCGTATCAGTAGATTTTTTGGTCCAAATGTCGATTTCTTGCTCATGATCTGGTAACGGAGTGGACGGTAACGGAGGGGAACAATTTTTTGCTTTTCGCTCATTACTGCTTTTTATTTTGGAGATTAGACAAAATAATTGCAGAATATTAAAACCTGCCACCCTCAGCAACATATACATGAAATCACTCTGTAAAATTATCATTGGTAAGCTTCGAAATGAAGGAAACGGAGGGGACATTTTAGTGGGACCAAAAACATTTTTTATGAACATTATGTCATAATTTATTGAATACATGTTTTATGAAGTCTGCCAGGCAGTGGTACTATGGCGCACATGCGTCTGATGATATTCAGTGAAAATAGCTCATAAAAAACAATAACGAACAGAGCCATGGCAAGTAACGGAGGGGACAAAAAAATTGACATAAATTAGTGACACGACTATTGTATCAATTTATTCAATGAAATTATACACACAAAAAATTTAATATGAACTAAATATAAATTCAAGTCTATATTCCCATGAATCGTGCAAAGAAACTTTGAAAATAATGGTATATTAGGAGGAAAATGAACACTTGATTTTGTCATGTCAGGTCCAGTGACAGGGAAAAACCATTGATTTTGCACGGATTTCTGGACATAATGCATTAAAAAAAGTCTAATGAATGACTTTTTGCTCCAAATGCAGTGGTTCTAAGTAGAAATATGAATAACAGATGCAGAGTGACGCTTCGGATATTTATCGCATTCATATTAATGTCAGGGAGCTAGAGTGACGCAAATTGTCCCGAAATTTGAGAATGACCCATATAGCAATGCTAAAGATTAGAGTAATCTCTGAGACATCACACTTCAACAGCATAGAGAAGAACTAGAAATTCCATGTAAATATGAAAAGGACTGTAATAAACTCTCTATAAAGCCAAAACAGGGACAGGGGGGGGGTCATCAAGGTGATTATCAAGGGTAGGCCTATAGTAAGGTGATAAAAGAGAATACCCGAGTGATATATGAATGGTGATATAGCTGGGATAATGGGATATTTAATCATGTTAGCCTTCATCATAGAGAGCTCTCACCTAATTAACAGAAAAGCTGTATTCTTAAGTCAAAGTTTTTTTCCTGTTCAAGAAAGTATCTCATCTTAACAAAAAGTTATGATTATGTTCACATGAATGACTTTGAAAGCAGAGCTTTCTCAGATTTTTATATATTAAGGCTGATAATGTGATTAGTGTATGCATTCATTTTGGTGACTCTGAAAGGTGCAGAGAGATGATCTCTTTTGATTTGGAATGCATAGAAGTTCAACATTCTACACTGGGTTTCGCAAGTTACAGAGCTGACAGGTACGACTGATATAATACAAAATGCATCTGAATTCATTGTGAGTCGGTGTGAATAAATAAATAAAATTAAATCAAATAAATTCAGATGAAATCCAAGGTTAAGGCTCAATGCATAAGTGGCTTTGGAGGGGTTATCCCGCAAAACTAACTTAAGTCATGTGCCGAGCATGTGGGTCTTTCGAATCATCACTTTGACTGTGTTTTCTATATTCAGACAGTATGTCAGAATTGTCAGATACGTCTCAGTGTTGGAGGTCTCGAGGCCGGCCTTGGTAATATTTTTATTGCCTCGGCCTTGACTCGGTCGATGATACCAAATCCTTGGCCTTGCCTCGGTCTCTGGTGTCTTTTGGGCAGTCTTGGAGACCCAGGCCTCAGTTTCGGTCCTGGCCTCAGATGTCCCGGTCTCCACCACATCATTGCAATCATTACACATTTCAGCAACGAAAACAGAAAATTGTCAAATTTGTGATAAAAAAATCATTTTGATGAGATCATGAAATCGTACTTGTTTCGATTCAAACTTGCTGTGTATTCTTTAACATAAAGACAGATTTAATCTCATTGAATGTTACATCACCAGCATGACTGGAGGTCCGGTGTGAATGATGAAATATTTGCTTTTAAAATCTTTTTAACCTCCACAGGCCTGAAGCATGGATGTTCGCTGGCTCTTTTGCTTTAGAAGCATTTCAAACTCAAAGTTAAGAGTTCTATCGTCATAAGATGCAAGCTGAGGGAAAATCTCTGCGGTGTTGTATGCCTTATGGGTGCGTCAATGCAAAGCTGGTTAAAATCCTGTTTGAGATATCTACTCAAATTGACAAATGAAATACAAAATGTTATGACAGTAGTTTTAGTTTCAGCTTACATG
Source organism: Platynereis dumerilii (assembly GCA_026936325.1). Lineage (NCBI taxonomy): Eukaryota > Metazoa > Annelida > Polychaeta > Phyllodocida > Nereididae > Platynereis > Platynereis dumerilii. Next base: position 123,833,119 of record JAPTHN010000001.1, on the reverse strand, counting down.
TAGCTCAGAATATACTGGTCCCTGTATCATACGGTCTCTCCTTCTGCAGTCATGAAATAAAATAAATGTAAATGTAGGATTTTATAGTCAATTACACCGACAAAGTCAGTCTTTACAAACTTTACAATTACACCCTTGGCAGGCCTGTTCAAGCATGAGCCTTTCTCAACTCCCCGGGTAGTATACAGCCAGGCAGCCGTTTCCAGCACACACAATGCTAAGTCACTCTACAATCGCCATCACTGCCTATTGCCAAGTACCCATTTACACCTGGGTGAAGTGAAGCAAAGAGTTATGGAGGATATGCTCTGTTCCTCCGTGCCATGGTTGGGAGTCAAACCTCCAACGTCTCAGTTGCCAGGGGAGCACCTTATCTGCTAGGCCACGGCACCTCTTAAAATATATATTTCAACTGTGTCTGACCTAAGAGTGATGTTCACTGATGTCACAGACATATATATATGCATGACTAAATGGTATTAGATGCCAGCTTGGAAGCCCTTTTGTGGGATGCAGTCTTTCCTTTGGGTGCAAAATGCAAAAAAAATAAAACTGGGTCACAGTCAGTTTTGTAACATTTAAGGACCCGATATGCACACACTATACAGTGGCTATTGTTATCACTAATTATGAATGAATGACGATGATGCAATTATTGGTGCATTCTCGACAAATTGAAGATGATGTTTTGTTTTCAATCCATCTGATGTGAAAAGCAGAGCTCTACATAGCGTCACAAGAATGCTCATGATGTCGCCAGGCTGTGTCCGTGTATTGTAGGCATTGATATCCTGAGTTTGGCCCTTGCCATCGTGTTTTGAATAATAAAATTGAATTATCGGTAAAAAAGAAAACTGAAATGTTGAATTGGCAATATTAAATTGTTCAAGTTATGGATTGCGCCGTAAACGAGGCCAGAATCTTATGATTAGTAATTTAGGGCAAGGTGTAGCTGTTTCAAATAGAATACCTGATGACAAAGAATTGCAAACCTAGCAATTTCTTTCTTTCAATGGTTGGTAATATCATTCAGTTAAATTTACTAAAAGAAGATTCATATCTCTTTAGTCCTTTTATCTTTCGAAGAGGGACATTGATTTTTTTGGTAATTAAGAGTGGTTAAACTTTTCGGAGTAGAAATGCACTGTACTCCAGAGTAGAGTAAATATTGGAAACAAGTTGTGATATCTCATCTGGTGCTTTACTGAGGATGAAAAAGACATGATATCTATATATTCAAGATAGATACAGGGTGCGGCAAAAAAACTTGCACCAGCAATAGCTATGAATTATAATTGCTATATCTTCCTAACCAATGCTTCGATTAGTATGAAATTCGGACACAACCAAGCCATGTATATCTAAATTTACTTGCTCAAAGCATTTTTCATTTTATGAATTACTTTTCACGTTCTAGTTCTAAAAACAATGTACGTCAGTTTTTTCAGGTGCATCCTGTTTTTGTCAAGTATACCCAAATTGCAGCGATCAATCAAGGTATTGATATGTTGGGGGTGCTTCAGACACCTCTCTCTACGTTTGCCCATGTAAAAAAAATTGAAATTTCGATGTCTGATGAATAGGGGGGTCTCTGATTTTGGACTGGAGGATAAACTCGAATACTAATGACCTCTCTTGGCTCCTCTTGGCAGAACATATTATACCTAATCTTGTTAGAATATCACATTGCAGTTGATCAATACATATACAGACATATTTGGTGAGTGCAGCCCTCCTAGGCAATTTGTTGGTACTCCAAGTCTTGATTGATGAGCTGGGAGAGTGGGGGTCCTATACATACATATCCACCCATCATGTCAAGATATTTTACTTGCCAAGCCCAGAAACTGATGCAGGAGACCAAAAATTCATTATCTCATCTAATTTACATCCATCAGGCATTTTGCTCATGAAGATCCACTTGAAATTTTTTTTTGTTCATCTCCCAAGTTTTGAACCAATGCAATCAAAAACCTTCAACAAAGCGGGCCTTAAGTGATATTGTTCAGCCAACAAACTGCTTTATACTAGTGCATCATACAGTGGGTTTGTCATGGCCAGAATAGGACGCACTAAAACACCCCAGTGTTAATTTTTTGCCCTAATATGGAGATGATGATGAATATTTCTTTTATCAGTAGCAAACAATGCAAAAAATTAACACCTGACCACAGAAGCTGGTTTTATCATGCCAAATATTCACTGGAGTTATTCTCTTTCTTTAAACCACCTTATGATTTAAAATGCATGGCATTCAGAAATGATCAATAGGCCAGCAGTCGCCAAAGTATTGTAGCCTCTTTTGGTTTGGGCAAGCAAGATTTTGCAGAGGCTGTACATTATTGAGAATAGCCAGTGTGCTAACTTTAATTTTACATTAATTCAACTTCTAGGCAACTGCTAATATGTTTGGCTAGATATCCCATCACTCAAAACTTAATTTTGCAATTTTTTCTTTGATCTGCTAGAGATGTTCAAGTGGTGCAAGTTTTTTTGCCGCACCCTGTAGGCCTAATTGTTTGCACTTAAAATCCTGCCTATTCTTTTATATTAGCTATCAATAATCGCCCACAATCCTATCTTAACCATAGTCAAAAATTTGAAATTTTGAGTCTGCTTAAATGATAGAGTGAGATGGTTGCACGATTTGTTTGAGCTAACGCAGCTTGTTTTTGTAAGTTACGATAATCTGTCTGTTGTCATGATTTAAGACAACAAGCTATGTCAGCTCAAATGAATTGTACAACCATCTCACCCAATCATTTTTAAAAAAGCTGATTCAAAATTCAAATTTTACAGTGTATATTGTTCATTCAATGTGATCCAAGGGTGTTATAATAATGCTCTCATCAATGATGCTGCTGCAGATCTTGAAAAGAACGACCGTGGAGAATATCTACTTGACTGACTCAGTTTCTGTCATTGATCTTCACCTTTGTGAACTGTTGTTGATGCGTAGCAATCCTGAGTCAAATACGTAATTCGATGCAACAAATCAGTACTTGAATCTAATCCCTTCTCGAAGTGGACACAAATTGATTTCCTTCTGAGCAAATTGTGAGAATTAGAATCAACTCAAGTTACTACTTCTGTGGCAAGTTGGACTGACTGCAGTGCCTGAGAATTATGTTGATCTGATTGTACAAATTCTCCTCTCCACCTACATTTTATTCTGTGCGCTTGATTGAAAGAAACACTTACAGCTGGTATGTGGTTGATGGAGTCAGTGCAGTGGATTGTCGCTGGCAAAATGAGTTCTGGTCAAATACATTTGCATGTCCCTAATTTCATTGCCAACTGGTTCGAACAATTCTGGATTTTTGTATGTTCCAAGGAACAACACCGTTGTATAATTAATTTGTCTTCAATTACATAAATGTAGGGGAGACCGGTGTTAGTTGGCACACTCATTTTTATTTTTGCTCTGGAGGGCAAACGATACAAGATATTCACACCAAATTTAAGCATGTGATATAGTGAGCGTCTTTAACACAATGATCAGCTCAAGTGACATTGCAAGTGATTACTGAAATTTGTGTCACAGACACAAACTTCCATACAAAATTTTGATTCAACTAACCCCGAGCCCGGGGTTAGTTGAAACGCCATAAAATTATTTAGACAACTTCTTTTAAAAGGGGTTTCCGTTGCATTACTGATATCCCTATGATGACCACCAGCTTCAGTGCAATACTCGTTTGAAAAAATTTGTATACTGTAATTTACTAAATTGTATGTCTATTTTTGGCAAAAAAGCTGGTTTTTCCATATTTCCCTTTCAGGAATGCTAACATGCACTGTAGTAGTTCTGAACTGCAGTAACTCCAACTAACAATGACTTGAAAGGCAATTTGAATGCTTGAAATCTATGTTACAGCCAACTCCACCATGCATGATTCAACTAACCCCGTCACACCTTGAACGCAATATTGTCTTATTTTTCAGTCTTATCAAAGTCACACAACAAAAAGCTTCTGTGTGTGGATCAGGCATGGATTTGCTTATTTAGAAATAGGGTTAGTTCACCTAGATTAAAATCATAGCTATACAATAACCCCCCTCGAAGACTGAGCAAACAAGTTACTAGAGCACCCAAAAAAAAAACTTTCTTGCCCACAGAATTAGCATTTTGAAAATTTGAATGAATAAAGATATGAAAACATGTGCCAATAAACAGGGTATCTACCAAAAGTACCAGTTGGCCAAAAATTTCAAATAAAGTTGATTTTAGGCCAAGTTTCAACTAGCCCCGCGATTCAACTAGCCCGGGTCTCCCCTACATTATTAAAGCAGAGAGATTCAATCTATACTAGTTTAAATCAAATTAGGTCCTAATGATGTATACTGCATGTTGTGGAATACATCTTAATTATTGTCCAGTCGTCATTGGAGTTTGTATTATGTGCTTTGCTGCTGACATTTTTCTTCGATTGATTTCTTGATTAAATCTCGAATAAATATAGAGTCATATCGCTGCGTTGTTGTCATTTACGACAACTTGTTCTGCTTGCTGAAGCTGTGCCTTGGTCCAGGAGATTGGCTAATAAAGCTACAGTAATGAAAGGAGTCTTATCCAGATATGTCCAAGCTGGACTCATTGGTATGAAGACAGCTAAAGGAACGCTGTAAAATGAGTCAGGGAATGGTTCGTTGGCAAAACACACACGTGCAACTGATTAATACAAAGATTAAGATTGCTTCGTAAATTATCTGGTAAAGATTCTGTTACAGATTATTGAAGAAGAATCAAGTTCCTGAGAAATCCAGCTTTGGGCAGAAAATCTCTGGCAGCAACAGATCTATCTTTTTCATCATAAGTAGGCTTATTAGGATCTTATTATTTCTTCAAGATAAAATATCTAAGGCAGTCTGATCTGAGAAAGTAATTACTTTAACTTTATTACAATGTTATATGCATGGACGACATTGGACGTTGTATGCTGGCCGGAAAAGTTCCAGTCACTGTCTCGATTGCCATAATTAAGAACCAATTGCCACATTAGATGATGCACTACTCTTAATTTGTACTTTATTCTAGTTTTTCCTAAAGCGGAAATAAAAGTGATTTCCTTCAGCAACTCAAATTACTTTTTTGAAAAAATTTTAAAAGAAAAAACTGATGCTAGGTCTATACCAGTGAATTGTGTTGATACACCTGCTCATCATTATGAGTCCAATGAGGTTCACAAGACACATAATCTAACAGTTTCTTTTCAAGATTTTTTTTTTCAAAAATTTGTCTTTTATTTTGTATTTTTTCCATAGAACTTCAAACTTCTTGCAACTGCTACACATGGAAGTATTTCTTGACATCTTATGTTATTCTGAATATAGAAGAATCTAAAATAAGACATCAGAAACAGGCTTCTGAAGAATTTAGGAGTCAAGCGTTCTTTGATGTGTAAATATTTTCTCACTTGTTTTTGACCTGTCATACTTCAAAGTTTTAGGCAATTGACAAAACTTGTGGAATTATTGATCGACCTCTGCAGCTAAAAGTAAGAATCCTGAGTGTGTAAAACTTTCTCAGCGATGAATATATTTTAAATTTCACATAGCACAAGAAGAGCTCATTCTGTTTGGTGCTTCTGTCTGCAGTGACTGCCTAAAAAGGAAGTGCCTGTAGTTGCTATAAAAAGTGTAGCTAATAGTTGAGTAACTAATTTAAATTCCTTAAATATCTTCCAAAATTGTTTTAAAATATCGATCTTGTCCATAACAACCTCTAATGACACATTTCAGGGAGTTAAATCAACATGTGTATCCAACATTGGAAATAATCATTTCCATACCCCTGATTGTTAGAAGTCAATAAAAATTTAAGGTCAATGTGAAAGTTAATGACTTAAATGGATCGCCAAGTAAGAAATCATAACAACACTTAGTTAAGGTTTAATATTTTTTAACTATCAACAAATTATAACTATGTATGTTAGATCAACAAATTATGTACCAGTCTAATAGTAAACAGCCACCTCCGTGTAGGCCTACGTGGTGTACAAAACTTGTGGTTTCATTGATCTCAGTTATGTAACATCAACACTTCAACTGAAAATCGAAAGTAGTGCCGTAGTTCATTTACATATTTCTAAGAAATGTCTGCTGCTACCTATAGGTAAGATTTCGTTTCTTCTGATCTAATGTCACAGTTTTATTTCGTGTTATGTTGGTAATTTGTCAAAGTCGCCCCCCCCCCCCCTTTTGGGCTCATTTTGACCATTTATTTTACCTAATTACAGGTGTTTTCATTACCACGCGATTCTTGTCATTCACACTTGGTTGTGAGGAATCAATGCTAAACCAGCACTTACTACGTTTGATATATCAAATGTGTGACGTTTTATTGTTTCTAAACCAATCAGATTAACTAAAAATGGCATGTATTTGATGGGTCCAGAACCTAAGAATCGTGTACTAATGAAATCACCTGTAAGATAGAGCCACAGAAATGGAACCAAATGAAAGTTAGTGAAGTGGGCTATATCAAACAGTTAAATCCACATTCACTTTACATGCTTTTGAGGCTTGAAAAAGCAAAAATATGATAAACTTATGAAAATACGCTCTTTATTACGCATGCATTGGCCATAAATATGCATACAATTTCACCAACTGAACTAAAACCAGGTTTAAGTTTAAATTCGGTCTTCAATTCACAGAGCTCATGTTGCAAAAATAAATCAAATAGTTTTATTTATAGTCGTGTAAAAAAAGAGGAACTTTAACCATAGGCTGTAATGTGACCGACTGTTTGTGGACATTGTAACAATTAAATCATGATATATAATGATAACCCATTTTCTTCAAGAGCATCCATTGGGCAAAATGGGCTGAGGTGGCAACATGAGCTAAAGTAAATCAAATACTTTTATTTACAGTCAGTTGTAAAAAAGACGAACTTTAGCCATAGGCTATAATGTGACCGACTGTTTACGAACAATGCAACAATTAAATGGTAAATCAGATGTATAATGATAACCCATTTTGTCCAAGAGCGTGGGGCCAAATGGGCTGAGGTGGCAATTTCTTATTTGTCAAAATCAAAATTTTTAGCTTGAAAAACAAAAACAACATACTAGCAAACAAGAAAATCGTTTGATACTTAGACATGGATGTGACCAAAGTTCAGATATTTGCAATGTACTACCTGTACAATGGGAATCCTGAAAGTTAGGAAGCCCATTTTGCCCTTTTTTCCTCCATAAGAGGCAGGCCTATTCCGCGCTATACTCCATTACAACCTGCAGACCTGTGTAATGCAGCTGTTTTCTAATCTGTATATATGCATATGGGCAACAAGGTGTCCTTTGTGGCATTCGCTGCCATTGCTAGCGTACAAAAGGGAAAACCTAGTAAGTCACATTTAGGACATTCTGAGAAAATTGACATTTAAATTTCAGTCTGTGCAGTAAGAGATAGACTTACTGGGATTTGCCTGCGTCATTCTGGGGTAATGGGCCACTTCTCGAAATTCTAAACTTAATAAATATATAGAAACATGTCTCAGAAGTCCTATTTTGACCTTAACTCAATTTGGCCCAAAATTTGACTCACTAGGTTTTCCCTTTGGACGCTAGATTGGATCTTTGGCGCACTTCCGGGCACTTTGGGGCTTTTTGTGACATTAGATCTTTGTTATTAAGACAGGATTACATGGGTTGAGTGCAAGGAAGTATACTCTATTGTCCTGTTATCACTTTCACATCACATGCCATGGACCTTTTTGGACTATAGACAAGATAATATAACTTGCCTCAAAGGCCATTTGAAGCATTACAAAACATTTGAGTTCAAACTATCAGCTTTCAAATAAGAGGACGTCTCCCGACGAAGATGAAAGAAAAATGAGACTTTCATGCTTGTCTCATTAATATATCTTGATATTTTGCATTAAATTTTCCTGATAGACATTATATCAGGATGCAATTATCCAGAGATTCTGTGTTGTATTTACAACCTTATGAAAATGAGAAATTCAAACTATGGTGTATACATTGGCTTGTTCTCAAACATTCTGAAGCATTTTCGGGAAGATGATCAGGGGCGTATCTAGAAATGGTCTGAGGGGGGGGGGAGCATCACAAGGAATCCTGTCTTCAATGCTAAGGGCTAAGGCAATAATGTGTTTGATTGAAATATCTGGAGTGGAAATACAGAAAACATTATCGTTTTATTTCCCGATCTGTGGCTTACAATGCACCTGAGTGTTGGACAAATAAATAAAGAGTCACATTGCTGCAAGTTCAGCCATGTTGTTCTGGACACAAAAGCGGTGCCTTTGTCCAGGAGATTGGCTTAAGCTAATTTAATGAAATTAGTGTTGTCTAAATACATCTGGTAGGATCCATTGATATGAGGGCAGCTTCAGGAAAGCAGTAACATGAGTAAAGTAAGTGTGGACTGAACATTCCTGCTTGCAATGTTAAGAATTAAAGAAACAACATAAGATATGTATATTTCATTCTGAAGCCATGCAATTCTGTCTTCAATGCCAAGGGCTCAGACAATATGTGTTTGATTGAAATATCTGGAGTGGAAATACAGAAAATATTATTATTTGATTTCCCAATCTGTGACTGGCAATATATTAGAGTGTTGTACAAATAAAGAGTCACATTGCTGCAAGTTCAGTCAAGTTGTTCTGGACACAAAAGAGGTGCCTTTGTCCAGGAGATTGGCTTAAGCTATAGTAATGAAATTGGTCTTGTCCAAATACGTCTGGTAGGCTTGTTTGGTATGAGGGAAGTTCCAGGAAGCAGTAAAAACCAGAAAGGAAATATTGACTGGCCAAAAGTAATGTGTCACAAAGTAATGCCACACTCTAAACACAGGGTGGTCAAGATGACAACTCTAAGAGTGGTAATTCCTGGTGCCTAAACCGACAACACCTTGTGTCAAAATTACTAAAGGGTTGTCAATGTGACAAATATTACATTAGGAAGCTGTACAGCTCTCATAATCAAAGCTACCATGAGGTGATCAAATTGACTACTTTTCCGACACTTATATAGTCAACGTTGTCATTTTGATTATGATAGAATAGTCAAAATGATTTTCCAGGAAGTCACTACCCGATTTTTGCAACCATTACTACCCCAAATTAGTCATAAACTAGTCACAGTGACAACCAAATGTTTAGAGTGCAAGATAAGTAATGCCTGGTATGTTTCAGTGAAGTGTGTTCTACTACTGTTTACTAATTGTTGGTAAAAATGGCTTTGACATTCATAAGTATAAATCGGCTAGGAAATTTATGGTTATATCAGATATGAGATATATATCTACATCAGCACATTTTGACCTGTTGTTGTTTGCTTTGTTGATTACATCACAGTCTGTGGCAGTGTGTGGCTGAAAATATGTCCGAGATAAGGGGTTAAATAGGCTACATTTCTTCTCCAATATTTGTCAGAAGGAAGTAGGTAACCATTACTGAAACATTGTGAAAAGTTAAATTAGAAATATTCATTATGTGTGCTTTAAATTCAACATCAGCCATTGAAGTGAAAATATCAAAAGGTGTTCCTGGTTCCTAAATTATTGGAATTTGGAACTCACCATTACGAAATGCAATATAATATTCATTTCGCTATTTAGCTGAGTCATGCAGAACATTCCTTGGAACTTGTAATGTTAATAATTGAAGATACAACTGTAGATTTCATTCTGAAGTCATAAAATTCTGTCTTTAATGCCAAGGGCTTATGTTGTTGAGGGAAATGTCTGAAGTGGAATTAACAGAAAACTGAAGAACCTGGTATCTCTGTAGAATTAGTATGCTGATTATAACTGGAAAATTGGTAGAATTACAAAAAGCTTGGGCATAACAGCATAAACTGCATCATGTTAGCTGTATTCCACAGTTGTCTTAAGTATTTGAATACAGTTTTAGTCCAAATAAAATAAAATTCCTTGATGCCAAATATGTCAAAAGTAGCCTTTCAGCTGAAGAAAATAAATTAAGCTATTATGACATTTCAAGAGGAATCAAATTTCTAAATTTTCTGGCGCTTTCAGTATTTTGATAACCTTACTCTTGTATTCTTACAATGAAACACAGAATCTTCTTATACCTTCTAAGTTTTCTTCAGTATGTGGCAGACAATTTGTTATTGTTAGAGTTCCTGATTGGTGACTGACAATACACCAGAGTGTTGGACAAATAAAGAGTCACATTGCTGCAAGTCCAGTCAAGTTGTTCTGGTCACAAAAGAGGTCTCTTTGTCCAGGAGATTGGCTTAAGCTACAGTAATGAAATGAGTCTTGTCTAAACATGTCAAGTAGGCTTCATTCTTGTGAGGGCAGCTTAAGGAAAGCAGTAAAATGAGCCAGGAAAATATTGGCTGGCTACGAGAGATGTGTCAAAAAGCAATGCCAAGATAGGTAATGCTTCGTACGTTTCTTTGGAGTTGGTTCTACTGCTGATTACTAATTGTTTGTACATGGGCACCTCATTATCTGTTATTCCAATTATATGTTATGAAGCAGGCGTCTGGCTGTTGGCAGAATGTCAGATAGGATTTTCCCAGCTGGCAAAGTTGTCAGCTGGTAGTAAATTTTTGATATTCAACCGATGAAATTTGCAGTCAGGTAATGAGAAAGCAGTTGAGGCGGCTCGCTGGGAAAAAAAATCCTATCAGCTGGCTGGGAAGTGCTGAATGACGCTTGAGCTGGCTGGCAATCCAGCTGGCAGCATAACATATTTTCTCCCAGTTGCATAACAAAATAAATCTAAGTGTCCCCCAAAGATGTGCAAGACCTTACACTGATATGGGCATTATAGTAGCTCAGTGTCATGAGGTGCCCCTGTTTGCAAAGGTGGCATTGGCATTCGTAGGTATAAATCGCCTAGGAAATTTATGGTTATATCAGATATGAGGTACATATCAACATCAGCATAATTTGACCTGTTGTTGTTTCCCTTGTTGATTACATCACAGTCTGTGGCAGTGGGTGGCTGAAAATACGTCTGAGATAATGGCTTCAATAGGCTACATTTCTTCTCGAATATTTGTCAGAAGGAAGTAGGTAAACATTACACAAACATTGTGAAAGATTTAATAAGAAACATTCACTATGTTTGTCTTATATTCAACATCAGCAAGTGTACCGTGAAAGTCAAAAGGTGTTCCAGGTTTCTAAATTTTAATTATTGGACTAAACCTTTGGAATTGCAATACACTATTTTTTATTTATTCATTCACAATTTAGCTGAGTCAATGAGTCATGCATATACAGAACATTCCTTCTTGCAATGTTTAAAGTGAAGTTAAGATTTGAAGATTTCATTCTGAAGTCATGAAATTCTGTCTTTAATGCAAAAGGCTTATGTTGTTGAGGGAATGTCTGAAGTGGAATTAACAGAAAGCTTAATAACTTGGAATATCTGTAGAATTGGCAATTCGGCTTGGAGATTAAAGTTGGAAAATTGGTAGAATTACAAAAGCCTTGGCGTAACAGCATACGCACTGCATCGTGTTTTTTGCATTCCAAGATTGTCTAAGTATTTTAATACAGTTTGTTAATTATAGAAATTGTTTTATTATTTAATTCCTTGATGCCAAATATGTCAAAAGCAACCTTTCAGTGCATGAAAAAAATTAAGCTATAGATATATAAACGGTTCAACAAAAATAAGTCCCCCTTTACAAAAACTTGAATATCTGAAAGACCTCTTCTCTGATTTCTGTTAAAGTTATCGTATTTGTGGCCTGCATATTGACATTATGCCTGTGTAATTGTAGCTTGATTGCTTCAGTATTGTCTGAGCCAGCCAATCCTGATAACAATTGTCGGTAACAGTTCTCTTAAATAAAACGGGCAAGGACGTTTATTGTTTTATTAGATATATATGTACATCGGCACAAATTTACTTGTAGCTGTTTTATTTTATTCTATCTCAGCTGTTGGCCATGCACTCTAAAAAATTCGGGACAAAACTGGCTTTTTTAAATCCAAAATGGTTTTTTGAAAAATCCATATTGGTTTTTGCGTTGAAATTTGGTTTTTCAAAAAACCATTTTCCATTTAAAAAAACAGTTTTGTCCCGAAATTGATTAGATTGTGTGCAAAAAGGAATATATCCAGGATAAGGGCCTCATATTATCTGAGGCAATGTGAACAACAAATAGAACTTTGAAAATGTATTTGTGGTACTACGATGTAAGCTGTTACCAAAATGCTTTACAAGTCCCATTCATAGACTTGGATTTTTGCACATTGAAGTGGGGACAAGTCGAAATTTGCATGAATCCCGAAATATTCCCCAAATGAATTGGACAGACGGTGAGCTACACTTACATACAGATTGTGAACATTTTAATTAGAAATATTCAATGCAACATTAGCAAGGGTAATGAAACTATCCAAAGATGTACTTAGTATCTAAAATATTTATATGGAAACTCAACGTTTTGAATTGCTATACAATATTAATATCGCAATTTAGCTGAACAATACAGAACATTCCTTCATGCCATGTTAATAATTGAGGATTAGATTATGTACAATGCAGATTTCATTCCGAGGTCATGAAAGTCTGTCTTCAATGCCAAGGACTTAACGTTGCTGAGGTAAATATCTGTGGTGGAATTATAATAACAGAACACTTTAAGAACTCGGTGTCTCTGTGGAATTGGCATTTAGATTAAGTTGTGAGAGTAGAATTGAAAATAAAGTGCCGGCACTTTAAACAGTGCGAAATGTCAACATTACAGTACAAATTTTTAAAAATGGCTCGTCATTTAAAATCTAGCCTTAGCTATCTGTCCATAGCCATTCTAAGCTAAACCTAGCTACACTTATCCATGGCTATCCATAGCTATCCACAATTACTATCGTTTAAACAAGGGGTAAAGAGCTTTCAGTGTATACAAAAGAATACAAATGGATAGCTATGGATAGATATGGATACGACTAGTAATGAATATCTACAGACAGCTAAGTTGAGCCACATTTAGAAATTTGTACTGTATATAGGCTTACCAGGCAGGGGGCAGCTGCCCTCCTTAAAAAATAGCAGTAGACCCACAGTGGATCCAGTCTGTCACGGCAGAATGCACTAGGCTGCCATTTGGGAAGCACACTGTAAACATGATGCATGCCAATTCAGCTGACCTTTGACCCCGTGAAAAGAAGCCTATTTGTTTTCTTTATTAATTTTTGTATTGTATCAGTGGGGCACCAAAAGTTTATCATCGTGATTTAAAATTCAGGAGAGGCTGTATGCTAAGTTTGAATGAGATTGGTAAGCAGGGGCAGCCACGGTTATGGTCATAAGTTTTGGCAACATTTCTCCAGTAAGAGCTAGCGCTTTGCGCTACTAAAAATCTTTGCGCTACTAAAAATCTTCCAGACATAATCACATACAAACTCTGTTCATGCATTTCAGTTGTTTAAATACAATCTATTTGTCCCAACAGTTTTTTATTGGCCAACAAAACCTGTAATTTGCTTGTATGGCAGAGTTGCCCTCATCAGACTGACTATAGGATAAAATGTGAGGCTATATGCTTTCCATATAAGAAGACATTTTGATTTCACTACACATAATGCAACAAAATGTTGCAAACCAACTGGAATACTATGCAATCCCAGTGTGTCATGTAGTATATGTGGCATTCTGCCCAGAAGAGCTCAGTACAATTGATGACAATTCCATGCAGTGCTTTGTGAATTTTAAAATATGTTACACTTAAAATTGGCTACACATGGCAACTGAAAATCTCCATTTCTTTTCCTAGCAGTGTTTGGCTCGTTTGTGATTGGCAAGCACATGAAAATATTCCACTGAGCCTGTAATTGAGTCTTTGGCTCGTTGATAATGCAAATAATAAATAAGTTTAAATCAAAATATTCACAAAATTGTCATGGCCATTTGCATGTTATTCGTGTACACAAACATTATTTTTGCTGATATGATATGCTTGGCTTTCTCATAACAAAATAAAGGCTTGACAGATTTCTTTTGCCAATAAGCTTTCACACATTTTCAATAAAGATTAAATCGGTGTAATCAGATCATTACAGGTGATTTCATTAGCACGTGATTCTAAGGTTTTTGGCCACTGAATACATAGTATTTTTGGTTGATCTGATTGGTTCAGGAACAACAGAACGTCACACATCTCATATATCAAACGTAGGAAGTGCTTGTTTGGCATTGACTTCTCACTGCCAAGTGTGATTGACAAGAATCGCGTGCTAATGAAATCACCTGTAACACAGTTTTTAGAAGTTCTTTTAAGTGGAAGTGCATAATGTCTTTTGCTTGGCATGTACTTTCCAAAATCAGGTTATTGAGGAGGTGATGGTCATTGGAAGAATGTTCAACAGGAATGCCCTTGGCCAGTATAATGAGCTTCTTGGTCAACAGGAATGGCGTGGGTAAAGTGCAATAGAATGCCTGTATCCAGTGGTAATAAAATGCCTTGTGAATTAATAATCAGATAGAGAATGCTGATTTGCAAATGATCACATCATTTTAAATAGACCATTAAATGTTGTAAATATTTGCCAAATTTTGGAGTAGCCCTTTAAGGAATGCTAGAGGTTTTTTTTTCAACTTTACTATGCTAATCTAATGTCCTATACCATAATGTACTTGCTGTCTGTTAATCAATTGAGGCTATTATCCCAAAGAGGATATAGAACATGCTTTGCATACTGAGAGTCCTTCCCTGTCAACATATGCTGTTGCTCAGCCTTCTATCCACTAAATGAAGAAAGAACTAATGTCTAAAATATTTATCCTCCAGACATCCGATACCTGCATCTTGACACTAGGCATTCTCCTTTAAGTCACTTTTACACCTGCAAGCCAGCAGCACTGGATCAAACTGTTTCATCTGTGACAGTCACTTTGGTCCTTCAGACATCTGAGGTAGCAGAGGTTATCACTGCCTGATATAACATGACAGCCAATTGCTGGATTGGCGCTTTTGCAGTAACCAAGTGCAAGAGCTACACTTTTTTGTCTGGGCACTCAAAGGTCTCATTGCAACAGGCTGCATAAGTAATGTTGCATCCCAAATTTGTTATACGTTTTGGTGAATTATCCGTGGAATTACGTTCAACCATCACTTCACATCTTTTTTACAAGACTATGTTTTGTCATTGAAGAAAAAAGGGTCAAAATCCTGCGTTGCGGCATAATTGAAGAACTCCCATACATGACGAAAGTGGCTGAAATTAATAATCCCTAATTAAGGTATAATGTATGAAGGTCTGACTGAATAATTGAGATGATTCCTGGTTTAATCTTTTTTTATTTGCGCACATCACAAACCAGATGCAACATTAAAATTGCCAAGATGGAATTTGCCACTGAGCAAGTAAAATAATGTAATTTGATAAGACACAAGGGCAATATTGGTTCCTACAGTTATGTAGGGAACATAGGCAAATATCCAAAACACCTGCTTGTACTATCCAACTTTGCCCTAGTCATGTCAGGCCGAATGTCATCCACCTGAAAACGCCCCACGGATATTCAATTGGAGCACAGAAGATGTTTAAATTTACTGCATTACTAGTCTGGATATTTTGGTCAAGGATTCACATTCTAAAGATATTGGACAAAGGTTTTTACTCACCAACTCAAACCGGAGGAAAGAGGGAGCAATCACAGGAGAGTGAACAAAAGGTGGGTAATTTGTATTACAGGGACTAGAAAATGCAGCAGGGGGTGTATCCTGTCATGAGGCCTTTCAAAGAGAAAGAAAATTCAATATCTTAGGAACTGTTTTATCTTTCATATAACTTTATATAGAGCTATGTCTGTTAGTGCTGTGACAATATTGAAAGAGTATTTCTCTTGAATGTTTGGGTGCCTACACTATTTGAGAAAAGATCATACAATTGATGAGCAGGTTAAGTGTAGTTCTACGTGGCCTAATGGTTTAAGGTGCTTGTTTGTGCTACCAGTCTGGCTTTGAGGTCGTGGGTTCGACTCCCACTCCTGGAACTCAATTTGGTCCGAGCCCATGGGACATTAAATGGAGGTGGGTTGTATCCAGTGTTCTGTGCTGGGGCAACTGAAAGACCCTGGGCATCCCTGAATTAATAGGGTATGTGCCAGACTCTCAATCTTCTCATCAATCATCATCATACGGCGGTCACCAACACTGGAGAGTGCTACGGCATGGGAACCTTGGGCAATGTTCCGCTAGTCTCTGCCCATGGGCGCCGTTCTATGGCTGCCCTAAGCTGTATCATTGTGGAAGGCTCACCACAAATTTCGTGCCTGCATCGCAGTGCATGACTGACAGTATTTACAATACAACAATAACTTCTGTTAATGACATTGAACATTTGAAAAAAAATTTAAAAACATGATTTTTAAAGAAGAAGGAACTATTGTTGTGAACATTTTAACTAAAAAAAAAAACAAACAAACAGTTTTTGGGCTCTGTAACCTGGCGGGAAAATGTATTGCATTAGCAAAAAGATAGAAGTGAGTCTAGGCCTATAATGTTGTTATCCATGCCATGCGACAGTTTGGTATCACCACACATAATGCAACAAAGGTTGCAAACCAACTGGAAGAATTTATCGTCCTACGTGTGTCATGCAATATTTTGCCCAGGAGAGCTGAGAAGAATTTATGACCATCTCACAGTCCTTTCTTATTTTGTTTGCTCAACTATTATTAATGCCAAGTGCTGTAAACTATCTATGTGCAATTTGTGCATCATACCTTGCCTGCATTCAGTATGTGCTACACGTACATTATTGCGGATATATGTAATATGCATGCCTTTCTGATAAAAGGCATACAGATTTGAAATTAATGCAACTGACAGTGTAGCTTGCATGCATTTTAAAGGTTGCAAAAAAGGCATTTGAATATTAAGTGCATAATGTATTTTTCATGGCATGTAATTTCTGAAATCCTATTGACAAAGACGTGATGGTCAATGGAGGAATGCACAATAGGAATGCCCTTGGTCCGGATAATGAACTTCTTGGCCAACAGGAATGAGGTGGACAAGCGGCAATAGAGTGGTTGCATCCAATGACAATAAAATGCCCTGTGCAATAATTGGATACAGAATATTGATTTGCAAATGAGTGTTTTATTATATTGATAATGAAATATTGTACATATGTTAATCTTTGCCAAGTTTTGACGTGGCCCATATGAGAATGATAGTAGCTTTTTCAAACTTTACTGCGCTAATGTCTTTTATCATAATCTACTTGCCGTAAATCAATTAAGGCTAATATCTCAAAGGGGATAGAACCTGTTTGGCATATTGCATACCTCCCTGTCACAACACTGTCGCTTATCAGCCTTATATGTATAGTTGATCCTTCATGGTTCTATTGAGTAAAACCATCTGCCTTATATGAAAAATGTATCATTCCTTTGAAATTCTGTTTCTTGATAAGTAGTCTAATTACTGCATGATAATTTATACAAAGAAACTATACCAACATAATTCTTCCTTGAAATCTATGCAGTTTTGGATGCGCAGTGTAGGCCTATAAATGCGCCGTTATACCATCTTTATAAAGAGTCGAGATTGTGTCAGATCCAAGAAACAAGATGCATCTTGAAACTCTATCTGGACACGGGTATTCTGCTGAAGGTACTGTCACATCTGCAAGTCGACATTGTATTATTCTGCTTTTCATCTGTGACAGTCACTTTGGTCCTTCAGGCATCAAAGGTTGCAGAGGCTATCACAGCATGCATGATATGACATATACTAGCAGCAGTCAATTGCTGGATTGGGACTGTTGCGCTTTGTAAGAACGACTAATTTTGTCCCCTTAAAAATCATATTGTGACGGATTGCATCAATAAGAAGGTTGCAGACTCTTCATCCCTAATTTGACATTTTTTGGTGAAGTGTTCATGGAATAAGGTTCAGCCATCATTTCATATCTTATGATTCTTGTATGCATTTGCATTTCATGGAAGAAAAGGCCAAACCAATCCTGCGCTTACAGGATTATTGCAGATTTCTCGTTAAAGAACTGCTACAAATGGCAAAATTGGTAGAAATTAATGATCAATAAATTAAGGCACAAATGTATCCTGGTAAACCTGAGTGATTGAGTGATTCATGATTTAATCTTGCTTCATTCACGCACTTCGCACACAATACGATCCTACATTAAATTGCCAAGATATGAATTTTCAACAATGTCATTTCTTGGCTCGTACATCACCTGGCTCCATAATGCCTTTTTCTGTCATTCCCGATATACAACACATTTGAATTTCATGGGAAGACATACGTTTTCATCATCATGTCACTGAGCCAATAATGTGAAACTTGAAAATCCCTTCATAATGAACTGGAATAGTATTTTCCTCAATTTTTGTCTTGGCAACAAGGAATATTCTAAACAAAATGAACTTATACTCTGCCAAGACCACTTTTTGGATTAATGACTATAGTTGACTTCATTGTTAACATGTAGATCATACTTATTGTGTCTCTCTATTTTTGCATCTAATATTATTCTTTGATCAGAATTTTTTGTGCAGCATAATGGGTGCAAGGACAATGACAGAGAGACTGATGTATGATGACACTTCCAGCCGGTAATCTCAACCTTGTCTTAAGTTCTTACAAGCCAGTAACATATGCTCTTTTGTTTTCCAACTCTCTGTTTTGCCTTCAATCATAAGCTTGACACTTATTTCTGCTCAATACATCTGTTCCTGCCTTTTCATTACTGAGGTGCTTTGAAATAAACTGGTTGTTCCTATAGTATATGTCTTTTTTGTCACCTTCGCTTAAAATTCCTTGATAACTAGCCAACTGACCGATAATTTGAGGTCTTCTTTCCCTAATTTGCTTGAAATTATTATTAGCTTTGAATTATATTTTTACCAATTTTCATTGAAACAGTTATAACTTTACATTTTTCATAGTTATTCAATGGGATTTTTGCGCTGGATATTGTTAGTTCTGTTGAGAAAGTGTATCATACAAACCAAGGCAATTTCCACCGTTGAAAGTATATCTTTGATGGTAGATTTTCTGATTAACAAGACGAGTTAACAAAATAGGCAGACCAAAAACACAAAGCATGTTGTCAACCAAATGCATAGGTGAATTAATTCTGAGTAATTGTATCAAAGATGGATCAGGTAAATGCATGACAGCTTGTTCAATTGCGCACTTTATTGGCATAATCGTTGCTTGTTTAGTATTGTTGAACAGACATGCTTTAACAAAAACCATAAGGCTAATTGTGCATTCAGTGAAAAAGATCAGGCAATGAAACTAAAGCTGGGGACCAACACCTTCTTAAAGCACCTCCACAATTCAAATTTCACAAAGGACAAACAGATTTAAAAGATAGTAAATGGAGAAAAAGTATTATGCCAACCTTATGATGAAAGCCAATGCCGGGTTACAAGCAAAAGAGCAGGTGTTGTTGTCTCCTACCAACTTGGAACAAGGTTGAGATTAAGGGCTTACAGCTGGAACTGACATTACTCGTCATACATCACTCCCTGTCCTTGCCCTTGCACTCTCATACCGCACACAAGATTGCGATCAAGAAATATCGCATAATCCATGACCATTCACAGGAAAAAGATGACATCAAGTTTACATGAAAGTGTACCATATGCATCAATCTCAAATGTTGTCTTGACAGAGTGAAGGTCACTTGTTCTGAATAATGCAATGTCACCAGCAAAACCACAAAGATTAACTTGGTGCAGTATATTCAAAAGCTATGTATACTGTATGGGATAAACGCTTTGAATGATTAGATACATAATGTATTATTCTTCCAGTACACCACATTTGTAAAGTGTCCAGACTCTGCTCAGACACAGGAAACCAGCTACAAGAAAGAAGTTCATGTCTGACATATATATCCGCGGCATCTGGTAACTGTATCTTGACTTTTGGCATTCGCATAGAATCACTTTCACACCTGCCAGCAATCAAAATTGTATCATCCTGCTTTTCATCTGTGACAGTCACTTTACTTTGGTCCTTTAGACATCAGAGGTTGCAGAGGTTATCACTGTCCGGTGTGACATGACAGCCACTAGCTGGATTGGGGCTGTTGCGGACTTGCAGTAGCCCAGTGCAAGAACAGCAATTATTTTTCCTGTTCAAAGGTCTTATTGCAACAGGCTGCATGAATCTGGTTACATCCCAAAATCATGTGTTTTGGTGAATTATTCATGGACTAAAGTTCAACAATAATTTCACATCTCCTTTACAAGACTTTACGTTCTGTCATTGAAGAAAAAAGGTTCAAAATGATTATTGTGTTGTGGCATAATTGCAGGTTTCTCATTATGAACTCGAATAAGTGACAAAATTGGCAGAAATGTATGATCAGTAAATTAAGGCACAATGTATCATGGTCTGCCTGAATGATTGAGATGATTCATGGTTTAATCATGTCACAATTTGCGAAAATCACAATAATAAGATCCTACATTAAATTGCCAAGAATTTTCCACAATGCATGATGGGACATGGCTGCATCCAATTGCTGGATTGGGGCTGTTGCAGTAGAAAAGTGTATACGAACTGCAAATCATGTCCACTCAAAATATCATTGTGACATATATTGTATCAAAAAGAAGTTTGCAGGCTCTTCATCCCAAATTTGACATTTTTTATAAAGTGTCCATGGAATAAGGTTTAGCCATAATTTCACATCTTATGAATCTTGTATGCATGTATACATTTCATCTTGGAAGAAAAATATGGTCAAACCAAACCTGCGCCTGCAGCATTATTGCAGATTTCTCGTTAAAGAACTCCTACAAATGGCAGAATTGGCAGAAACTAATGATCAATCAATTAAGGCACAAAAGTATCCCGGTGAAGCTGAGTGATTGAGATGATGCATGATTTAATCTTGTTACATTCACGCACATAGAACACAATACGATGCTACATTAAATTGCCAAGATATGAATTTTCCACAATGTCATTGCTTGGCTCATTCATCACCTAGCTCTATAATGCCTCTCTTAAGGGCAGAAATAAGTTTGTCACTGAGCCAATACAGAATCAATACACTGTATAAAATTTGAATTTTGAGTTAGCTAAGATGATTGAGTGAGATGGTTGCACTATTCCTTTGAGCTGACATGGCTGGTTGTTTTAAGTTATGACAATGGATAGATTATCATAACTTAAAACAGCAAAACATGTTTGCTTAAACAAATTCTGCAACCATCTCACTCAATCATTTAAGCTGACTCAAAATCAAAAATAATACAGTATCAAAATGGAGTCTAACTTACGAAAATCTGTTGACAATGCAACAGAATAATCCTTTATTTGCGCAATATTTTCCTTGGAAGAAAGTATTTCCATGTTTCGTATATCATGTGAGTCCTTCTTTTTTCATCTAATGATATGTCTTGATAACAATCTTTTGTGCAATATCAGACTGACTTATTGCTGAACAGCTCACTGATGTTGTGTTTTGTGAGCATGCAATAGCTGTTCTCACTTAATGAATATGTGTAAACTCATGTGCAGATTAGTGCAGCATGATAGTTGGAAGGACCACAACAGAGGGACTGATGTATGACGACACTTTCAGCTCTAAGCCGGTGATCTCAACCTTGTCTTAAGTTCGCACGAGGCAGTTATATATCTTGTTTGCCAACTCTGCATTGCCATTAATTTTAGGCTTAATATTTATTCCTACTTATTATTTCTGCTCCTCCCTTTTCATTACTGAGGTGCTTAGAAATAAATTGTTCCTATACAGTGTACATTTTGGGTGCACCATTGCTTGGAATTCCTTGCTAACTAGCTAACTGAATAATTTAAGCTCTTTTTCCCCCTAGTTTATTTGTATGAAAGCATTATTAGCTTTGAATTATATTTTTTAACCAATTTTTATTGAAACAGTTTTAACTGTGTTATAGTCATTCGATTGAACTATTGTACAAGAGACCATAAGTTTTTTGAGAACGTGCAGGGGAGAGCGGGGCACCATGAGCCGTTTTGGACATTTTGCTATATGGTGAGCCTAAAGTTTCAATGGTAAGACCTCATTGCTACAATATTCAGTGTTGTTACATTGTATTCTTAATATGTAAATAGTCGAAACATCGTCTTTAAAAAAAGTTGTCAAACAGCTTATTGTGCTCGACCCTTGGGCACCATGCATGAGCCACGGCATGGGGGCAGTTTACATACGTGCATTATCCTTCTCATTTAACTTTAAAGAACTGATACCTAATAAACAAGATGATTTACTTGAAATTTCCCCTTTGCACATACCACATCATGGATTAGATGGACTTTGCATATTTTTCTATAAAAATAGCACAGATGTGTCCTAATCAGCTGCTGATGTCTTGCACATACAATGTATATATAGTTCTAGACTTACAACAGAAGAGCTGTTGCTACAATTCAGCTTTAATTTCGTGAAGGAGTTACATTAAAACCTCATGGAAACTGGCTCATGGTGCCCCATCTCAAGGCGGCTCATGGTGCCCCATTTTGTAAATTTCATCTATTGCATATCACAATTTATCCATTTTATCATGGTATAAATGTTATGACATCATCCTGGTACATGCCTTACCTCCTCTAAGCAGACTAAGTTTTATGAAGATGCCAGATGTACTTTAAGTACCAGAATAAAAACTAAAAAGTTACACCTCTCAAAGTTTTACTCTTCGCTGGTCAAAGTTTTTTTTTCAATTCTTGGTCCAGGGTTGAAAAGAAAGATAGTGATTGCTTCTCTAGCTAATTCTACGATAACAAAGGAGTATATGGTTCTCCTAGTGAGTGATTGTAGCACACAGTTTTCTGTGTAGGGGCCATGGCTTATGGTGCCCCATGGCTCATGGTGCCCCGCTCTTCCCTATTATATACAACATTTACCAAAGGCAACCTCTGATTTCTCCCACTGGTGCAAAAATCATTGAGCAAGACATTTTGAAATGCTGTGCCAAGAAACAGGGTTTCTCAAATGTGATAGTAAATTTTCTGATAAAAAAAAAAACTCGAAGCATGTTGTCAACTGGATGCAAAGGCAAATGATTTCTTAGTAATTGTATCACAGATGGATCAATTGAATGCATGAACAGAACACATACTTAATTGCATGCATCATTGACATAATCATTGCTTATTTAGTATTGTTGAACAAGTGTGCTTTTACAAAAACATAAGCTAATCATGAATTCATTGAAGAAGATCTCGCAATGATACCAAAGCTGGGGAACAACACCTTAAAAGCACCTCCACAATTCAAGTTTCACAAAGGACAAGCAGATTTAAAAAATAGTAAATGGAGAAAAAGTATTATGCCAACCTTATGATGAAAGGCAATGCAGGGTTACAAGCAAACGAGCAGGTGTTGTTGTCTCTGTCAACTTGGAACAAGGTTGAGATTAAGGGCTTACAGCTGGAAGTGGCATTACTCATCACTCCCTGTCCTTGCTCTTGCACAATCATATCGCATACATGCCATACAAGATTGCGATCAAGAAATATCGGCTGATTCAAGACCATTTGCGGGAAAGCGATTACATGATGTATACATGCACATGAACTATATGCATTGATGTCAAATGGTGTCTTGACAGAGTGAAGGTTGCTTTGTATATAATGCAATGTCACAAAGAAATCACAAAGGTTATACATGTGCTGTTTGGACAGTGCTTGGTAAACTTGAGGTGATTGTATGGCTTCTTTTACTCTGAAATTACACAATGGAAAGAAGCACCGCAGCTAAAGCCTGAAAGATGAGAATTGCAGCCACTTAACGACCAGAAAATTTGGCCTCTCTCATATGTTGGTGCTCCAATGATGCTTCTTTGGTACAATATGTGCAAGGTTAAAAGATCCCAGAGCATTCAGTTTCAGGCTACATGTTACTTTCCTTTTTGTCACAAAAGAACCAAACAGCACTGGATTCTTTTGTCACTGTTTGTCACCGTGGCAACATTCTTTGGTATACAAAACATGTCCTGATAGTGCCAATAAAAAGTCGCATGCGGAATTCATGAACCACCAGAAGATGGTTTATGACGACAGCCATATGTAGCCGTTGCTAAAATCCATAGGCATTGATACATGTTTTGGACTCACAAACTCTGTTCTTGAAAATTTTAATGTGCCAACAGTTCTTGCCAAATTTTAGTACACTCTAAAAAATTTCAGACAAAATTGGTTTTTTAGATTCAAAATGGTTTTTTGAAAAACCAAATTTCAATGCAAAAAACCAAAATGGATTTTTTTAAAAATCCATTTTGGTTTTGCATTGACATTTGGTTTTTCAAAAAACCATTTTGAATCTAAAAAACCAATTTTGTCTGAAATTTTTTAGAGTGTACTAAAATTTGGCAAGAACTGTTGGCACATTAAAATTTTCAAGAACAGAGTTTGTGAGTCCAAAACATGTATCAATTATCTTGAGTCTATTCTCTACAAATATATATCACTTTTCAAGAGTTTACTGGTAAAATTTCTTACATCAACTCGGCTAGTTAGTGACAGCACTGTTGTCAGAAATGCTCTTGAAGAAAGATTTACACTACATATAAAGGTCATGTTGTTTCCCAAGTGTTTGAATTTTGTCTCCAATTAGTACTGAAGAAACAAATCTCCTTACTGGCTGTCCAAGATCACAGAATTTTGAATTGGTCATACATAACGCAGTTCTAACGAATCTATCAGTTTCATGATTTGGTGACCTTTTTCAGGTCAGCTGTTGAAAATAAGCACAAAAAGATAACATCAACTCTGGAACTACTGTTCTAAGCTTGCAATTACCAGCAATGTCCCAACGGTCTCGACAACCTCTGTAGCCTCTATCGGATGTGTGATAAGCAGAAGAACCTGTCGCAGATGAGACTTAGGGTGATATCGTCCAGTTTCCGGGAAAGTGTGAAATGGCTTACAAGAAAGCTGGATATCATGATACAAGTACCAGGTATCATGGTGATACATAGTGACAGAAATTTCCTTGTCCAACTCTGGACTTACAAGTTATTTGCATCAGAAAATGTTGCTGCACCTGGACTATTTAAAAAGCACATAATTTTCCACTGAACTTCGGACTGTTTGCAAGACATCTTGGTGTGTGAGTGAATATGATCTTCATCTACAAATATATTTATGTACCAGTAAATAGAATGTAAACCACTTAACTCTTCTGGTGAGAGTGTCAATCTTTTGGCATTTGAAAATTAGATGTAGTGATCTAGATTTTCAGTTTTAGTGGAAGATTTGGGAATTTTAGAGCCTTGCTGGTATATGTGATAACTTCACATCGAGGGCAATGACTTTGGTGTAATCATATCATAAAGTAATTAGACAAGCAATTAATAGTCACAAAGATTGTATATCTCAGTTGTCTAATCATAAAGATGAACTTCAACTGAAACAGAAGCTCTTCTAAATAGTCAGACAAAGGTCTTCTCAATTTCCATTGTGGTTACCCAGCTTTTCGAATCCTCCCTGCTTTTCGAATCCTATTATGAATTGCTTGATGATATTGTATTGCTTGAATTCGGAATTTTCCAATAACACAGAAATATATATTTTTTAAATCAATTCAATAGATGTGTTGTGTCATTGTGTCAATACCAAGTTAGAATAGCATCTATAGGCGTCATGGTGCCTACTGTGTACTAAAGAGTAAATATCTTTAATGTGTATTTCCACTAAACAGTGACCTCAGACATGAGCTAAAGAATAGAGAAACTGCTCTGATTACGAGCAACTTCATAAATGTTCATGATACCTTTATTTGATGATAAAGTAAAAAATAATAATTTTTTTCATCATCTGAGAAAATTTGTAAATTAAAATGACTCTGGATTTAGTGACATCATCCTATGGAAGAGGGTACCAACTAGTTGGACAAGGTAATTTCTTTCACTATGTATCACTATGACCTCCAGCTTTCTTGTAAGCCATTTCACACTTGCCCGGAAACTGGACGATATCACCCTTAGTCTCATCTGCGACAGGTACGTACTTAACAGACATCAGATGTAGAGGCTGCAGAGGTTGTCGGTGACAGTTTGGCTATTGCTGATAATTGCAAGCTCACGCCATAGTTCTGATGTTGTCCATTTTTTGACAATTGACCTTAAAAATGTCAAAGACCAGAATCACCAACTCATGGAACTGATAGATTTGTTAGAACTGTATTATGAATAACATTAGATGCATTGAAATGGTCTTTGTCTGCATGAAAGGAGATTGATTTCTTATGTAAGCTATAGTTACTAAATTCTTTTTGGCACTGGAGACACGATTCACCACACTTGTAGAGGACAGACTTGTCAAGCTCAAGGTAATTTATTTATGTTTTGACAGACAGTCTGTGTTATTGCCAAATGTCAACATGCCAAATTTCAATTTGCCCATGGATTTTAGCCGCTAAGTCAAAATATTTGGAATGTGAGGTCTGAGGAACCACGACCCAGTCACTGGCTTCACCTGCAACATCTACAGCAACAACAGGGTCACCAGCACCTACAGGGGGTTCATGAATTCTGCATGCAACTTTGTATTGACACTGTCAGGTCATGTCTTGTATGGCAAAGAATTTTGTCCAATGCTGTTTGGTTCCTTGATAACAAAAAAGAAAGTAACATGTAGCCTGCAGCTTTAGCTCTGGGATTTTTTGAACCACACAAGATACAGCTTTGGGGCATTGGAGCACCAACGTATGAGAGAGGCTCGATTTTCTGGTCTTTAAGTAGCTGTAATTCTCATTTTTCAGGCTTTAAATGTGGCACTTCTTACTATTGTGTAATAACTGCAGAAGAGAAACCATGCAACCATGCACAACAAGTTTTAATCCCATACAGTGTGGAGTTGACTGAACCTGGATAATTCAAGATAGCGTATAAGATTTATGCATACATGTTGTAATTATTTTCCCACTAATGGTCATGAATCCAGCAATATTTCTTGAACGCAATCTTGTGTGCGATAGGTTTGAGCAAGGGAAAGGACATTTTATGATGTATGACGACTTGTTATGTCAGTTCCAGGGGTAAGTCCTTAATCTCAACCTCGTTCCAAGTTGATAGGAAGCTGAAACACCTGCTCATTTGCTTGTAACCCTGCATAACTTTTCATCACAATGTTGGCATTATACTTTTCGCCATTTACTATTTATTAAATCTGCTTGTCCTTTGTGAAATTTGGATTGTGGTAGCGTTCCCCAGCATTGGTTTCATTGCTTGAATGTCTTCACTTAATTCGTAATTAGCTTTATGTATTTGTAAAGGCATGCTTGTTTGACAATACTAAAAAAACAATGATTTTGTTGATAATACTGGTAATCGAGCATGCTGTCATGCTTGATTATCCTGCAGGCAAAGAAGTATTGCTGCCTCGACACCTGCTTGTCCCATTCATTAGGAATAACACAATTACATGTAGTTCTAGCATGGAAAGTTTACAAGAGAATTTTTTAACAATGTTTTAGCAAAGTGATATATCTTTTTTGTCATTTGATTTGTAGTGATAATATGTTTTTGTACAAGAAAGAAATTTACTGATTTATTGTGCTATTATGAAGAACTTTTTATTGTAAAATAGGGGATATTTGCTTATATGTCAACTGTCTGATGAGGCGTCACGGATGAAATTCCAAATTTAATTTGTAATATAATGTTGTTACACGAAACTTGTACATTGATCTGCTCTCAGATTGTAGCAAAACAATGAATCAAAAACGTTCTAGCAGACAGTATCAGCTAAGCTTAGATGGCGCCGTTTTTGTTTATGAAAACTGGTATCTAGGACATTTGGCATATTATATGAATGCAGGAAATCTGGCAGATGAAACCAATTGCGTTTGAAGCATATCCCTATGAAACCTACAGTACTCCGCATGATGATACTCGTAGCTGATGATACTCTAGCTTTTTAGACCAGAAAGCCAAGGTAATTTGACATAGTTGTTAAAATGTAGAGAAAGCCAGAGGTTATGGCAACTTTCTGTGTATCAGAGAAACTCTTTTTCTTTTTTACCTCAAAGTATGTGAAGTGAGGATACTGGTTTTCCATGAATTACAATAGCGGTTCTTCGCTAAAGCATCACTTAAAAAAATTGCAACTTGTATTTGTGATGTCATACTTGAAAAATTACTTCAATTGCATTTTTTAAGTATATTTTAGTGGCTGAGACACAAGAGTTCTGACTGACAAGCCAGACTGCTGTTTTAGAGCAGGTGGGAGGGGCGAGGCTGCTGAAATTCATGTAGCAATGGGTATCGAATTGACTTCTATGTCACTGGGACTGTTGCTTTTCAGGTCCACACGACTGCTTCAGAAATGTGTGTAAGCAAGGACTTGAAATAAAGCAGCTCAAGCGAAATGTTTTAGCCTTCTTCTTCTGGTTACAAAACCGCAGGCTGCTGTAGCCTGACATGAATATGAATGTGACTTACCATGACCCAGTTGCTCTCTGCCTTTCTAACATTGTGTGACTTGTCTTATGCTATCTGCAGATAGTCCTCCATATTGTCACTGTCAGGTCATGTCTTGTATGCCACAGTAATTAATGATGGCATGTAAGGGGTCAAATAATTCCAATGCAGTTTGTTGAGGAAATGACACAATGTTCCTCATTGCTTTGGATACTCTTTTTGGTTGCAAGTGGTTGCAATTCTCATCGTTCAAGCTCTAGCTGTAATTTTTCATCTGTCTCTGATGTAATTACAGATGAAGAGAAACCATATAATCAGAATTCGCACATTTTATCCTGAACAGTGTGGATTCTGACTTCAGTGCAAACTGAACTGGGATAACCTTGTTTCATGGTGACAGTGCACTAATCTGAACAGTGACTTTCACTCTGCCAAGACAGCATTTGAGACTGATGTGCATAGTTCATGTGCATGTATACATCATGTCATCTTTTCCCACAAATGGTCTTGAATTGGGCGATATTTCTTGATCGCAATTTTGTGTGCGGTATGAGTGTGCAAGGGCAAGGACAGGGAGTGATGTATGATGAGTAATGTCATCTCCAGCTGTAAGCCCTTAATCTCAACCTTGTTCCAAGTTGGTTGGAGACAACATCACCTGCTCTTTTGCTTGTAACCCTGCATTGCCTTTCATCATAAGGTTGGCACAATACTTATTGCAATTTCCTATTTATTAAATATGCTCGTCCTTTGCGACATTTGAATTATGGAGGCTCTTTTAAGAAGGTGTCATTCCTCAGCTTTGGTATTTGAAGAACATCTACACTGAATTCACAATCAGCTTAATGTTTTTGTAAAAGCATGCTTGTTTGACAATACTAAGTAAGCAATGATTATGTGAATGATGCTTGAAATTAAACATGCTATCATGAATTAACCTGATCCGTCTGTGATACAATAACACTCTAAAAAATGTCAGACAAAATTGGTTTTTTAGATTCAAAATGGTTTTTTTAAAAACCAAATTTCAATGCAAAACCAACATGGATTTTTAAAAAAATCCATGTTGGTTTTTTGCATTGAAATTTGGTTTTTCAAAAAACCATTTTGAATCTAAAAAACCAATTTTGTCCCGACATTTTTTAGAGTGAACCATGAGATCATTCATCTTTGCCTCTGGTTGGCAACATGCTTTGTATTTTTTGATAGCTTTTTTGTTTTCTCATTTTCTTCCTCAGAAAAAAATATATTTTATTTGAAAATCCCTTGTTCTTGGCAAGGCATACCAAAATTTCTTTTTGAACTGGTTTTTGGGTGAAAGTGGCAAATCAAAGCTTTTAGTTTCAAAGCCACCATTGGTTGCCTTTGGTTAATGTCAAAGACAGGTTTCTCAAGAGAACTTCTGGCATCTTGTGCACTGAGGGAATGAAGGGTCCTTATTGAAATACTTTCTGCAAGGTTACATCCCCTCACTTGCTATGGTACACTTGATGTAGATGACACACATCCACATTATGCAGTGAGTTAGGTCCTAATGATTATCCTGTACTTGCAAAAGTCCATGAGTGAATTGACTACTTAGTGTAGAAGATACGACCTGCAGTGACATCACTAATGTTCTTATACAGCCGAAGGTAATCACAAGCTTATCCCCTGGCCGTAATAATTTTGTAGAAATGTGTTAGGTTCAACTGTGTATTTATACAATTTATTTGCTGCATTCAGCAACATACTGGCAAAATTCTGAGTCCTGCGTATTACAGTCTGAACATGCTAGTCTCATCCATTACAAATAACGCAATAAGTGAATTCTAGCGTGGATAGTAAGAGAATCTTTGAACAATCTTTGAACAATTTGATGTATCTTTTGTCATTTGATTTGTTTTAATATGGTTGTTTTGTCCATGAAAGCAATTTATTGTGCTATTAAGAAGAACTTTCTAATGTACATTGTAAAATAGGAATATTTGCTTTACTTGTGTCAACTGTCTGATGAGGCATTACAGATGAAATTCCACAATTGAATTAGTAATGATGTCGTTACACACAACTTTCATGCGCATTGACCTGCTCTCAGATTGTAGTATAACAATGGATCAAATAGTTTTGGCAGACAGTATCAAGCTAAGCTTAGATGGCGCCGTGTTTGTTTATGAAAAAGTGGTATCTATGCCATTTGGCATATTATGTGAATACCGGAAATCTGGAGGATGAAACCAATTGCGTTTGCGGTATATGCCTATGAAACATGCAGTATGGTACTTGCTGTTAACCTTCCACAGTGAAATAACCCAGGGCAGAAAAGAAAAAAGTGCCAATGGGCAGAGACAGGCAGAACATACCACAGCATTCTCTATATAATCAACTGGTCCTCCTGAAATTCATATGGACGGTACCTCAAAAGTCTGTACACTTTGGATACTGCATAGATACTGGTTCCCCATGAATTACGAGAACAGTTCTTGCAAAATAGTGCAACACGGATTAAAAAAATTATTCCGACTTAGTCTTGAAATGTCAACTTTGAATATTACATCCAGTAGATTTTTTGCAGGTTTAATGGCTAAGGCACAAGAGTTTGAATGTGAGAAACTATGACTCAGTTGCTCTCTTCAGCTGCAACATCTTCAGCAATGCAGTCACCTGTGCCGTGTCACTGTTGTCTTAAGCGACAGATCTATGATCAATGAAAGCTGAAAACTGTGTGCATCTTTGCGCTGTCACTGTCATTTTATGTCTTGTTCACCGTAATACTTGGTGAATTGTGGTAGCAAAGAGTCAAATTAATGCAATGCTGTTTGTTTCCTTTTTGATGAAAAGCAAGATACAATGTTTCTCCGTACTCTGAATACTCTGAGGTACATTGAAGCACCAAGATATGTAGAAGGCCAAATTTTCTGGTTTGTCGGTGGTTGCAATTCTCATCTTTCAAGCTGTAGCTGTAATGCTTCATCTTTCACCAGTATAATTACAGACAGAGAAACTGTACAATCGCATGTCTCAGGTTTTTATCCACACAGTGAGGAGTCTGACTTCTGTCCAAACTGCGAGATAACCTTTGTAGTTTCTTGGTGACCTTGCACTAATCAGAACAGTTCCCTTCACTCTGTCAATACAACATTTTAGATTGATGTACATGGTTCATGTGCATGTATACATCATGTAATCCTTTTCCCACAAATGCTCATGAATCAAGCGATATTTCTTGATCGCAATCTTGTGTGTGCTATGAGTGTGCAAGGGCAAGGACAGGGAGTTATGTCACTTTCAACGGCAAGTCCTTCATCTCAACCTTGTTCCAAGTTGGTTGGAGACAACAACACCTGCTCTTTTGCTTGTAACCCTGCATTGCCTTTTATCATAAGGTTGACACAATACTTTTTCACCATTTCCTATTTATCAAATCTGCTTGTCCTTTGTGAATTGTACAGGTGGTTTCATGAAAGTGTCTTTCAACAGCTTTGGTTCCATTGCTTGAATTTCTTCATTGAATTCACAATTAGCTTGATGTTTTTGTAAAAGCATGCTTGTTTGCCAATACTAAATAAGCAATGATTATGTCAATGATGCTTGCAATTAAACATGCTGTCATGCACTAATCTGATCCATCTGTGATACAATTACTAAGAAATCATTTGCCTTAGAATCTTGTTGACAATGTTCTTTGTACTTTTTACCCTATTTTGTTCAGAAAAGATGAACTACAAATTTGAATATTCTTTGTTCTTGGCACAGCATATAAAAATTTCTTGTGGAACCGGTTTTTGGATGAATGGTGGAAAATCTAAGCTTCTATTTCAAAAGCCAGAGGTTGCCTTTGTTTTATGTGATATATACGCAACTTTCTCAACAGAACTTACGGTATCTACATGTAGTGTACTAAATGCAGTCAACAATTCACAAGTTACAGTCAGGAAATGATGGATCCTTACCAAACACTCTTTGCTAGGTCACATGCCTTCACTTGCTATGTTATACATGATGACTCATATCCATTATCTAGTTAGTAAGGTCATATCCTGAATTTGCAAAAGTCCATGAGTTAGGTCACATGAAAAATCGACCACTCATTTCAGTGTAAAAGATAGCTCCTGCAGTGACATCATGGATGTCCTCATACAGCAGAATGTAATCATGAGTCCATCCCTGGCTGTAATTATTTCAAAGAAATATGTTGGGAACACCAGTGTATTAGTATTTTACTTTATCCTCAGTCCAGTGTGAATCCTCGATTCTGATTGGTTGAGAGCTGAGGTGTATATTCTCGTACCCTCGAAACGAGCAGGGTGTAACTGATAATACCCCATAATGTTTACAATACCACATGAAAAAGCAGTGGATATATCCCATGTGGTATTATTAGTTATTTGTTGTTTGCTTGGCGGATACAGGATTTACCTTCCCGAAGATAGCTGTATCTGGGCGAAGCGAAGCTGAGCCCGGATACAGCTATCTGAGGGAAGGTAAATCCTGTATCTGCCAAAAGCAAACAACAAATTACGAATTTATCCGACCACATGTTATAATAAACCCCCCATAACAATGTAGTTCAGCGGTACTATGAACATCATGAGTGCCAAGTATGAGGAGTGATTTAGAAGCAGACCTGACACAAATGATGTTCACAGCTGTGAATTAACTACACTGCTATTGGGATTTATTTATGTGCCACAATGATTTTATCAGTGGTCTTTACTAAATTTTAGTCTGATAACTTGAAATTCTGTAAGATAGGAGCAGCATATTGTTGTGACGTCACCAGCTGCCCACACCATTGTGACGTCATGACAAACAATCACTGCCCATTGTTTGCATGACAACATCAGATAATTTATGAGTGATTGTGACGTCATCACTGCAGGATACAGAAAATATCTGTACAGGCCAAGCAGCCTGACAGATACAGGATATATACCCACAGTTCTCAGCCAATCAGAAACAAGCATAGGCCTTGGTGGTCGGATAATGCGTTGTATACTCAATGGTTTGTTGTAAACTCAATGGTTTGATCATTGTTGATGATGTCATTGCATTGTTTGCTATTGTGACGTCATGCCCATGGTGACGTCACAACATTGTGACATCATCACTTGAGCTGCTATCTGTGCTCTGATTGGCTAATGCAGCTGTTGAGTATTGATTATTTGAGTGAAGTTCAGCTTTCTTTGGAGTTACATAATGGGGTATAAATAAGACCAAATGGTTGTATGGTGGTATTTTGAGATGTACTCCCACTCGTGAAGATATCCTGAGTCCTCTGTACCCACTCGTGCTGACGCACTCGTGGGTACAGAGGACTCAGGATATCTTCAACTCGTGGAGTACATCTCAAAATACCACCATACCCATTTGGTCTTATTATAGTGTTCAGCAATTTGCTGGCAACATTCTGAATCCGGCAAGCATTAAATAACATTCTTGCTTTGACACCTGCTTGTCCCATCCATTTCAAAACTGTGCAGAGGCGAATTCTGTAGTATTTGATATAGTAAGAAACATGGTGTTTGTGCTAATGGTTTATCTTTTATCATTTGATTCCTCGTAATAATGTGGTTTCATCCAGGAAAACAGCTCATCTTTTTTATGAAGAACTCTTTAATGGAAAATAGGAATGTGCTGATGTCAACTGCCTGATGAGGCTATAGAGATGAAATTCCAAAATTGAATTCATAATAAAATGTTGTTATACTAAAATTCCATTTGCATTGACCTGCTTTCAGAATGTAGCATAACAATGAATTGAAATGTTCTGGCTGATGGTATCAGGCTAAGCTTAGATGGCGCCATGCTCGTTTATGAAAAAGCAGCATCCAGGCTATTTTGCAAACGGTACAAAAGCCGGAACTCTGGAGGATGAAAAGTATTGCATTGGTAGCATATCCTAACAAGACCTACAGTAACCCACAAAAAAGACAGCACCAAATAATGAGATATACATTTTTGTCATATTTCTCCCAATGAATATATTGAAGGGCAGAAAGATACAAGAATCCTCTTTACCATATTAAGAACAGACACCAAAGATGATTAAAATATGTGGCAACTTGTGGAAAAAGTGTTGGAGACCTTCCGCCCATCGGAGAATCAAATTATTATTGTTGTATTATCGTATTGTATTGTATATACTTGTTGTCATTCACGACCCATGTTGACCATGTAGCCATTACATGTATCTCTGGTGTGCCTTCCTTCCACAATGAATATCAATAACACAGCCCTAAACAGCCATATAATTGCGCTCATGATCAGAGACAATGGGAACATTGCCAAAGGCGAGGTTCCCATGCTGACGCCTTAACCAGTTTGGTGATCACCTCATGATGATTGACGACTAGTGGTAAGAAGACTGGGAGTCCTTATCATTGATGTATCACATCGTCTTCACTTTTATCAGTTATGGTCTGGAATATGTGGCTCTCACGGCACGATGCAAGGCCAATATATGTTCAATGACTTGCCTAACTGACAATTCATTGTCTTATGTATACAAACTGCCATTTTGAAAAGAAAAGGCACTTGTAATTTACGTTTTGCTCAATGTTGTATTTTGCACCCAGTTAGCTTACCACAAAAATAAAATTCAAAATATTGATCAGATCAGCACATATAATCTACATTCTGCGAGCTATACCAATTTAACAAGATAAAACCTGATGAATCGCAGATTGACCCCGAAGAATTGCAGATGCCGCAAATACCAGGTACTTCCCAGTGAGTAATTGCAAGGAAAGGAATTTGCTCAGGGATTTAACCCATGACCCAACGACACATTCTCCTGGAATGGCTGGCCATTGCAGCTGGTTGGGCTTTGATTAATGGCCATAAAGCCTAAGTACAGGAAATGAAATACTGAAGGTTTTCCTCTATTTTTCTATCGAACACAGTAATTTCAGTGTTTTGAGTTCCACGCAGCCTGTTGCAACCAATGACACAATACTTTCGGCGTATATTGCAGCTAATTATGATATCCTTTTCACTTGCCCGGTCAGCTGATTAGGCAATTATAAGTAGAAAATTTGATATACGCAATAGTCAAACTTGGCTATATTTGTGAGATATCGCCATTGTTTGAGACCTTCTTTAAACCTTCACATTTTGCAAGATAACAGGATCAAATTTTCTTACTCTGTAACTAAATTTGGCAAAATAATATTCATGGAAAACATGTATTGGGTTTTTGATAGCCTCCTGTTGATATTGTGTTAATTTATGCAAATGGCATAACAACATTGTGGTGCACATGTGTTGTCCTTGAAATGGAAATTCTACCAAGAAAATTGTTTGTCACATTCTGATCTTCTCCAAATGTCTCAAGGAGCTTAATTTGCATACATGGGACTTCACAAGTTTACATGAATGGTTTTTACCACAAGGCAAGGTCTAGTGGCTTGAGTCGAGAAGGTTTAAGACATTCCTTGTTCAGAATCAACAGATCTAAGACGATGTGACGCAGCACAAGGTTTTGTTGAAATCTAAGTTCTAATTGGGTCATTAATTCTAATCCTTCTCATAACCTTACGGCTAATTGTACGAAGAGCAATTTATGGAATAAGATATACTACAGTAATGACGTATTCAAACAAAAATGCATGAAGGCCATCTCAACGCGGCCTTGGCATTAATTCATACATGAGATGATTTATAATCATCCAGTCCAACAAGTGTTTGGTCTTTACATGCAGTATGAAATTAATGGGAGGTTCACACACTATGTCCAAAGACACAGTGCGGTTCTTTTGATTCTTTTGTGCATCTAAATCATATGTATAAGCTATACATTTGATCCAGTCCAAAAAGGGCAGGTGAAACTAGGAGCTTGTGTCAATTCATTTTTTCAAGAAATGAACCATCCAAATGATATGTATACAATACATGTTTATAATATATTGTTTGTTATATATATCATCAAAAGGTAAAGGTAAAGGTAGACATTATTTAACGTGGATAACCAGACTAAGTCAGAGACTTATTTACAGCTGGGCCCACGGCACCTCCAATTAATGTCTGATGCGAATGACAATTCTTTGTGAAAAGGTATCCCTCGCAGTTTCAAAGGGCACGTACAACTCACTTGAAAGTGACCTAATCATTTGTTTTTGTCAGTTATTGTTTGTAGTGCACTTCATAGCAGCATAGGTGATAATGAAAAAACTATAGTTACTACTTGTCAGCACCTTGCAATAAGATTATCAACATTATAAACACTGAAAAGTGACTGTCAATGATGTTACAAACTACAGTTGCAAGTTGAAAATTGACAACTATTTAAAAATTATTTTGTTTCTCCTGGGCCAATGATCCACAAAGAATAATATTGTTAGATCTTCTTTGACAGATTCCTCAATTTGAATCTGATTACTATTGAGGTTTGATATGATTCAACATGTATTGTATAGGTAAGTGCTAATTAATACAAACTATGGGCCTAGTGGTAAGAGGGATTTGAAGCAATCTTTACAGCCACTCGGCCTGATGCGGGCTTCGCGGAGGCACTCTTGGAACATTAATTATTTTTTTAAATATAATAACGTAAGCTCAAGGTCTCCAGTTTGTTAAAACCAAGTAAAGAGAAGACTGAGGCTACATGTTGCGAAACGTTGATTCCTTTGTACTGGGTAATTTTTAGCTAGAATAGCATGAAATTGAGTTGAAGTATCTTCAATTTGATTTTAGTGCAAGTAGCAACCAAGGAGTCGTTCGGATTTAAATTACACGTTCATTATTGGATGTGAATTGTTCTGCATTAATTTTTGTTGGAATCTTCAAACTTGAGCAAATACAATCCATAGATTCGATGTGCCACATCATGAAACAAGATAAAAACAGCTTTTTTAGGAAGAAAACGTTTAAAGAAACTCACCTGATGCGAAAGTGAACTGATCCAATGAACTTCTGCCTGTTGTGTATTCCTTATTAGTTGAAAAGTTAATGTTTGCCTTTGTTAATTTGCCCCCAATCCACTGAAGTATGATGAGCTGATTAGCATGAGCCTGATGATGGTATTGATGCTCTTTTCCAAGTTGTTATTGATGCTTCCTTGACAATTCTTTTGATGGTGGTAATGCTTGTTTTCCGGTGTTGTTTACCTCTGTTGTCTTGTCTTTCTGTAATCAACTTAACAATTTTCTGGAATCAACAAGTGTTTTTTTTTCTTCTTGGATCAGTTGTTTCCTGGCTTCTTGTTTCTTGTTGGTGCTCACACTTCCTGCCCGGCCCGCAATTTGAAGCTGACTGTACACTGTTTGGCACTTTGCAAAGACATGCAATTATGCTGTAGCTTTATACGCCTGTCTCCGTCTCCCTGCTACCTATTGATTGAAGTGCTGGCCCTCTGGCGGACAGATCAGCACCTTGTGACGTCACAGGAGGAAGATGTGACTTAGTGGCTGTGACTTGGTGTGACCAAGGAGTTATAAATAAAGGACTGTCCTCTCTGAGACACGGACCAAGCAGCTGGGTCATTGCCACAGGTCATCCCTGCCTTTGTGTCTATGTACACAGGGCTGAAGGAAAGTCAGGAAAAAGCAAATAAAAGGAAAATTTTGCTGACTGTCTTATTGCAATTTCTACTTTGATATCTATAGCCTATACAGTAAAAAGATCATTATAGGCCTACATAATATGACATTGTCTGTGCTGGGCCTACAGCCTGTGACGTGCAAAATGCTTTTGATTTCAGAGAATAGTAATTTACTAATTGACAGGATACACATGTGTGAATGGGTAGGCCTACATAAATTATACAAGTAACATTTATACAAGTAATATGATAATGATAATGATAAGACGTTAATAATGACATATAAGCCTTTAGTGCCACCTCCAATTAACTGCCTATTACTATAGTATTAGAAATTGGTTGTAAATTAGCTTGCAAACGTTAGGCCTAACTATAGTAATTATGAAAAGATATGTCATCAGATGCTTCGTCAAATTTTCCGGTTTTTTATCTTTGCACATTTCTTTGCTGGCCATTTCAAAGTGTTGATGATGAATAGATAAAGGCTCCATTCTCAAACTTGGTTTTATTTTGGGATTCAGGCAAATATTTTCAGGTTTTCAAGGTTGAATTCAACTCTTGAAGGGGATTGCAAGTTACGGAAAGACAATACTGTAAACTTTTAAGTCAGCCTAAATGATTGAGTGAGAAGGTTGCGCAATTCCTTTGAGCTCACATAGTTTGAACAGTGTTTTAAGTTATGATAACAGACAGATTATCATTACTTAAAACATGCCTGAAAAGCTGGGGATCACTGACTGTTTTATAAAACATTCAAAGGCTTTGACATGAACTCTTGAGAAGTTCTATTGAGATTGGTTATTTAAAGTGCTTTACTTGTTCAGTCTGGCAAACTGAAACAATCATACCTAACGCAAGACAACTAAACTCAGCAACATTAAAAACGCACACATTTTTGAACAGCTTAAAAACTAATTTGCTATGTAGATATTTCTATGAAACTTTACACTGATGTCATTTGACATCTCTTGTGAAAGTCCAGAAAATTTCATAAAGAAAGAGTATGAAACGTCTGGATAAGGACACTTTTAGTGTAACATGTCCAAAAACCAAAATCACAACCAATGCAAATTGGTCCAAAGTCGATTTCTTGTAAAGTCTGGCACAGCTCAATATTTGGAGTGTGGAAATAATCAAAATGGTCACTGATGCTTTTCATGGGATTTTGCGAGTTTTTTGTTGATTTTTCTGTCAAGTCGGTGTTTTTCACATTTGTTTGTCACATCATTTTCAACACTTTTGCATCATAAGCATCGGAAATTATCCTGTTTTTGGTCAAATTTTGAGCTGAAATCTCGTTGGACTTCTGTTTTGACCATTTGAAATCAATAATAAAGTGATAGCATCTGTACTCTACTCCCCGATCCCTTTTTCAATTTTGCAAATTCCAAATTTGACATTTTGTCACAAAAGCATGTCTGATTCTTATAAATATTCATGGATCCTGTTCAAACGTTCACAATCTTTAGTTGAGAAGCTAATAAGCAAATTTGCTTAGTTACAACAAGATAAATTTAGTGCTTCAAAAGTTATGATACTTTAAAAATGTGTGCGTTTTTAATGTTGCTGAGTTTATGAATCAAGTCAGGTTGAAATTGTTTAGCAAACCACACAGGAATATCAATGTATTAACTACAATGTGTATCAAAGTTGTGTTTATTTCAGATTGAAGTCTTGTTTTAAGCTGTTGTATTCCTCAGTATAAGTATACGATAGGAATAGCAATTAAGGAGATCAGCAGTCTGGTGAAAATGAGAACTGCATGCTGCTGCCACCTGGCAGAAAAGTTAGTTTAGTATGCTTCAGCATTGAGCTCCAAAGAAATAGTTCCAATTTCATTGCACACACACAAAATTTCTATTCAACATTGATGTATACCAGAGTCAGACTCGGCAATCACATTCTCTAAGGAAGTAGACAAGGCCATCAGCACACTCAGAGACAGCCCCGGTGTCTTCCAGACAAAATTGTGTGTGTTCCTCTGGTCGAAATGATGTGGACGCTCGCAGTAGCTCGCGGAATAGCAAACTCATCACTAGGTGGCAACACAAGACAGCATATGTTCTGATATGTGGCAATGCAAGAGCAGTCCACTTGTAGACAGGGAGATCAGTGGATAGAATAGATTTATACCACTGTTTGCTTTCTTTGGCCAATCAGAAGGCAGGATTTCGCTCTGATATAATGCGTATCACAGCTCATACACCTGACCATGATATTGCATGCTTGGCTGACTACAGGTTGACAAAAGTGAAGGAAACACTGAAACAAAACTGACCAACAAAGGATTAAAACTGAACAACACAGACAGTAAACAAGGAGGAAGATTATATCAAGTATAACTGGTCTCAATAAAAGCTGTATTCACTCTTTTTTGTGTACCAACATCTGAAATAATGAGCAAATATTAGGTCACTTGATAAAAAAGTTAATTTTGGATAGGAAAGCTGCCAAAAAAATAGCGGAGCAGAGACCAACAATTTTGGGCCTATTTGGCAAGCTCAAAGAATTGTTTTCTCTTTCTAATTCGGCAGCTGCTGCCCCCGAACCCCTGCTTATTCTTATTTCGGGGGCTACTCCTTTCTCTCTGTTATTTTTACTGATGTATTTTTGCAACTTCAAAATATAATTTTGCTCAGCGACTATAATCACCCTCACCAAACAGACCTTGGCTCAGAGGGCTGCACTATCTATCCATCTATCCATCTATCCATCTATCTGTCTATCTAGCTATCTATCTATCTATAAAATTAATCTCTAAAATTAATCTATGAAGTTAATGAAATGTATTATTTTTATCTGTCTATCTTTCTATCTGTCGTTCTATCTATGTATCTGTGTATCTTTCCACAAAGTGAATACATTGTGTTCTTTCCTGAGAACAAAGAATTCTGACCAGTTGCCTTCAGGGCCGCCAACCTGCAAATGAACTGAGGAACATGAAAGTGCAACAAATACAATGAAATTTTGTCAAACAAGAAGGATTTAACAGCAAACAAAGAGATTTAAACTAATTTGTTTTGTACTTGGTGGTATTAGTTAGATAACCCCTTATTTGTGATGATATGCAATCCTCGGGCTAAAGCCCCCTGATATATTGCATATCATCACAAACGAGGGCATTATCTATTACATCTCACCAGTTGCATCCCATTCAGACCTCATTGCTCATAAATCTTGTTGACTCGATTTCCACAGGTGGTGATACAATTTCTTCATTGGTGGCCAAACAACCAAACATACACTTCGATATTTTGAGCTATCTCAGCTTGAATTCACCTCATAAAATATTTGGTGAATTTGGATGAAAACAGCCATGGAGACTTAGGAGTATATACTAGTTTTGTCATGCAACAAAAAAAAAATTAATTTGAAGATAAGTTGCCATTTAGTCTTCTTTTCTTTTACTGCCATGGAAATAAAAATAAATAAAATGTGGTGGTATTCGGCTTTTATCAGTTATTTCCACAAACCACAGCAAAATCATGGTAAATACAGTTTCTAGAACTTAGACATGTTTGTTACAATATTATGTGGTCATTTGATACATACATGTATAAACATTTTAAAATTTTGATTGTCATGTCATGCTTTGGCTTCATTATTTTTGAACTAGGCCCTAGGTGTTATAAAGAGGCATCTGCACTTCTGTACCTTATTTTTTTAGCTGGCATATCAATATCAGTCTCTATGAATATCTGTGTTATGAGAGAACTTTTCTAGAGACCCAGGCTACTGTATCAATCACACATGACAACGCAAGTTTTTGGCAGGGTGCCAACTTTGTGGAAATATTCACTATTGCCTTAAAAATATATGTTAATTGCAGTGAAGATTGGAGCATTACTGGCCCAAATATACCTACCATAGTGACCAACAGTTAGTGACAGTTATTGTCCAACAGTAAGTGACTGACTGACCAACAGTTAGTGACTGACTGACCAACAGTTAGTGGCCAACAGTTAGTGACCAACAGTTAGTAATCAACAGTTAGTGACCAACAGTTAGTGACTAACAGCCAGTGACTAACAGCTGGTGACTAACAGTTAGTGACTAACCATTAGTGACTAACAGTTAGTGACAGTTTTAATGACCAACAGTAGGTGACTAACTGACCAACAGTTAGTGACCAACAGTGAGTGAACAACTGACCACCAGCTGGTTAGTGACAGTTGATACAACAGTTAGTGACCAACAGTAAGGGACCAACAGTAAGTGACCAATAGTTAGTGACTAACAGTTAGTGACCAACCAAACAACAGTTAGTGACTAACAGTGACCAACTGACTAACAGTCAGTTGCCAACATATAGGGACCAAAAGTTAGTGACTGTGAATGACTGACAGTTAGTGACCAACTATCAACAGTTAGTGCCAAACAGTTAGTGGTACTAACAGTTAGTGGCCAATGGTGGGTGACCAACAGTTAGCCGACAGTTAGTGACCAACAGTAATTATTAGTGACAGTTAATGACCAACAGTGAGTGACCAACTCATTAACAGCTAAAGACAAACTGTTAATGATCAACTGACCAACAGTTAGTGATCAACTCACCAAAAGTTAGTGATCAACTCACCAACAGTTAGTGACCAACAATTAGTGACCAACGATTAGTGACCAAAAGTTAGTGACCAACAGTTAGTGACCAACAGTTAGTGCACCAGTTAGTGACCAGCAGTTAGTGACCAACAGTTAGTGCACCAACAGTTAGTGCACCAACAGTTAGTGACCATCTGAACAGCAGTTAATGAATAACAGTTAATGACCAACCGACCAACAGTTAGATGCCAACAGTTAGTGGCCATAACCGTAGCTTGATAGATCGGTAGATGCATAGACATGTACATAGATGTATATTACCGACCACGGGGTTGCCATAGGTGATTTCGGTATTCCATTTAGATGATATTTTTATGACAAAACCACCAGTTATAAATTTTGAAATATGTTATTACTAAAGCCAGCTAATCTTTTTTTTAAAGATTTTCTTGTTAGGCTTCCTGACAATGTTTTAACAACCTATACTAAGCACAACCGTGTACCCTGAACATTGTTTCACGCTGCCTGGCCATCAATTTGCCAACACTCAAATACATAAATATGACTGTTATTAGTAGTATAGTCTAAGCTGTTACAAGGTATTCAGTTTAGTTTCAACCTGGATCAAGGATCAGTTTTTCAGTAAACGTCCATGTGACGTCCGATCTGAAGAGTCACTCCTTGAGGTCACCCTCTGGGGTCATCTGAGTCACCTGACACCCTATGAGGTCACTTGACACCTCCAGTTCACAAACTCAGAGCATCCACTTAAGATAAAACGTTTTAATGTCGTCTGAGGGAGCCAAAATGTGCCACATGAATCATAACAGTAACCCTGAATCTTATAGAGTTTTCCAAACGTTTGCTTGTCGTCTTGAGGGGTGTGTAGATTTACCACCTGGTGGTGCAATCCCCAATTTCCCCTATAAAAGAAACTAGGCATTGGAGTATTGCCATACCTTCCTGCACATCAATACTGTTCACTACTGAGCATTACTGATCATCATGGCAACCAAGAGCTCTGCATTCTACATCATGACATCAAAAGATGAGAAATCTTCTCAGTCTGTATCTATTGGTGAGAATAGATCCATTGTAATGACATCTCATTACAATGGACTTACTCTCACTAAAGAAGAAAACAGGTCTAACAGAAGAAAGCATGACAGCACTGTAAACATCAAAGCATCTGGTGTTAAGATTATGTGCAAGTTCATGAATGATATTAGAAAAGCAGTGGACGAATGCAAGTCTGATGAACTCAAGGAAACATTTATGCTTCCATTGGGTGAAAGACTTTATGTCCAAATTCAGCCTGGTGTGCTATGTCTTTCCATAAGACAATTTTTCAGACCAAAATCAAACCAGTCTTTACTTCTACCAGGATTCCCAGGAGTCTCATTGAACTTCAGGGAGTTCCAAAACTTTCTAAGTGAATGGGACGAAATTATTGAATCCATCGATTTCACAAATGCTAAGATTTGTGAATATGACAACATCGAACAACACAAAGAATGTCTTCCTTGTTGGTATTAAGAAAATGTAAAAAAGTTCTGAAAAAAATTAAAAAATTAAAAAAAAAATATATCAAAAATTTTGGCCAAAAAAAATTCAAAATTATGATGTCATGAAGCTTACCTGCCCGTGGTGACATTGCTAAGCAAATTGTGAAATACCAATTTGCGAACCAAAAGCTTCTTAAATAAAAGAATTTCATCTATATTTTCATTTCATTCTAAGAAGTCATTCTGTGAAGTCATTCTGTGAAGTCATTCTGTGAAGTCATTCTGTGAAGTCATTCTGTGAAGTCATTCTGTGAAGTCATTCTGTGAAGTCATTCTGTGAAGTCATTCTGTTGAATTATGTTGGGGTTTGAACCTGGGTCTACTCATATAATTTTTGGTCAATCTGGTTCCGGTAAGACAAATTTTATATTTAATGTGTTGAAGAATAAACAAACTTTATTCAATGATGTTCCACCGATTAATATTAGGTACTATTATGGAATATGGCAGAATTGCTATGAAGATATGCAAAATGTTATTCCCAACATAGAGTTTATAAAGGGCCTTCCTTCAGAACAAGAACTTATGGAATTTACTGATCCTAATATCCATTCTTTAATAGTAGTCGATGATTTGATGAA
Organism: Platynereis dumerilii; assembly: GCA_026936325.1. NCBI lineage: Eukaryota > Metazoa > Annelida > Polychaeta > Phyllodocida > Nereididae > Platynereis > Platynereis dumerilii. The sequence goes on along the minus strand of JAPTHN010000001.1, from coordinate 123,788,545 downwards.
TGAAGCTAGTAAATCCGATGTTATGGAACTAATATTTACTAGATTAAGTCATCACAGGTTTCTTAGTTGTTTTTATATTTTACAAAATGGTTTTGTTCAAGGCAAAAATCAAGTAACTATTAATCTTAATGCCAAATATATCGAAGTATTTAGATCACCGAGAAGTTTATTACAATTATCTTACTTAAACTCTCAGTTATTCCCACATATGCCTGGTCTATTGTCCGCAGCTTATACCGATGCTATGAAAGATAGCGAATACGGATATATAATTATCGATCTAACTGCAAAATGTCCAGACGAATTGAGATTAAGAACAAAAATATTTCCTTCTGAACAAACCATCGTTTACAAGGATGAGTGAATATAAGCTGCTACAAAATTAATTTTTCTCATTGAGATTTTGGGGATGGAAGAGAGTGGAACAACTTCGTGTCAATGTAAGTCATTTCATAAATTTCAATTAGTATTTATTTCTCAAGTTATCGCCATTCTTATAGTGATTTTGGCTTCAGTAATAAATTTATCGATTGGAAACAGTGATAAAACAATTTGGCAAACTTTATTAGCGTCTTGTTTGGGATTTTTACTTCCATCGCCATCTTTGAAAAAAAATCGTCGTAAGAGAATATCATGAAAAAATCTCCATTTCTAAAATTTTTGATAAATTGTGGAAGAAATCAAGCCATTGCTTTATTGGAAACCTGTGACGATAATCAAGTTCAGGAAGTGATTAAATTGCTTGCAAATCTTCGCTTGAATTTGATTCTATTACCCCCTCAATCTAAGAAGTTACTTAAAAGACATAACAATCTTATCAATAAATTAGTGAATATCAAAACCTCCAAATCAAGAAAATATTCTATCATCAGATCCAATTCTAGACAAATATATAATATCTTGAATTCTACAAGATTGGTTCTAGCTAAGGTAGTAAAATGAAAAAATACATATTAGTACCTTTTGAAACTAATATTCTCACACAAGAAGCTATTCTCAAGGCAATGCCAGGGAATATTAAAACTAAAGCTAGAGGGATTTTAAATCATTTGATTAAAAACAACTTTAGCTGGAACAGTAAAGGTGAGTTGGTTATAAATCAGAAACCTATAGAAAACTCCCATATAATTGATCTTATTAAGGCTAGCCTATATCCTTTCAAAAATTTCTCCCCTGTGGGACTAAGAGATTTTATTGATAGTCTAATAGCCACAAACATTCCTCCAAGTTTCATACAGAGAGGTGGAGGTTTACCCCCTCCTGGAAGACCTGAAATTTCAGAAGTTCCTAGAAATCTTACTAGAAGTGGGATAAAACCTAAACTTTCTAGAAGTAAAAAACAAATCGGTAGAAAAACAGAAAAATGGATTTGGCACAAGATTTAAAAAAGTATTTATCTAAAAAACACAGGGATTCTTCATTTCCTGGGTCATATGCAGGTGTTGATAAGTTCTATAGAGCAATAAAGAAAGAGGGGAAACACAATATTTCCAGAAAACAAATTAAACATTTCCTTCAGAGTCAGGAATACTTTACTTTGATGAAAAATGCCAAAACTAAATTTAAAAGGAACCGTGTTATTGCACCATTTAGAGGATATCAAATTGATCTAGATACTGCGCATATTCCACAATATGCTAAAGAAAATGATGGATATGTCTACATCTTGGGAGCAATTGACGTTTTTAGTAAAGAAGTACATACTCTTCCACTAAAAAGTCTGAAATCAACTGAATTTGCACCAACACTAGAAAACTTACTCTTAAAATTCCCAAAGATTTCAAAAGTACGTAGTGACAGGGGTCCAGAAATGAAAGCAAAATCGACTTCAAAAATTTTTGAAAAGTTAGGTATTGAACATTTTTTCACTAACAACACAGAAATCAAGGCAAATATAATTGAAAGATGGTTCAAGACTTTTAAAGGGTTACTGTTTAGATATATGATAGCTAATAATACTCACAGATGGATTGATCAACTCGAAAAGATAACTGATAGCTATAACAATAGTTATCATTCCGCTATTGGACAAGCTCCATCTTCAGTTAATGAAGCAAATGAATTCAAAATATGGAAAAGATTATATCCAAATATTATTCCAAAAACTAAATTTAGATTTAACGTAAATGACACTGTTAGAATTAATTTAACAAAACACGTCTTCACAAGAGAATTTGATGAACAATGGTCTAGAGAATATTTTATAATTGTTGAAAGATTCGTTAAAGATACCGTACCAGTATATAGTATTAAAGATATTCAAAATGAGATGATCGAGGGAAAATTTTATGAAAAAGAGCTGCAGAAAGTATATGTATCAAATGATCAGGAATATATTATCGAATCAGTTCTTAAACGTAAAAAAAAACGAGTTCTTGTCAAATGGCTTGGGTGGAACAGCAAATTTTCGTCATGGATCAGTGCTAAGCAATTGAAAGATTATTCTAAATAAATTCCCACTAGAGGTCACCAGTGTCTTCATTGACACACCATAAATTGTAAAGATTCATTATAGAAATTACATATACGATGGAATCTCCGAAGAAAGATATCATTTTATTCCTCTCACATACAGATAGCAATGGTATATTTAAAGATAATAAACCGCAAGATTTTATTGTAAAGCTTACTAAAGATATTTTCTTGAATGAAGATTCTACAGTAGAACTTTTAGAATTTAGATGTCGGTTATCTAAAACTGAATCAAAACAACTTTTTTATATCATGACAGATATAGTGGAAGATAGTTTTCTATTAGGAAAATTGAACCCAGTTTTAAGAATTATTCAATATTATGGTACAAAAAATCAACTAAATGAAGTCATTAACCCAATAGCCATGAAAACTGTTTCCGGATGTTTCAATCAGTTCAGATTTCATATAAAGGGAAAGAATTTCCAAGAATTACCAGATACTCTTGTGGAAGCGAACATCACACTTCGCATTAAAAATGGGAGCTATCAATGAATTTGAAAAGTGGAAGACTCATTATTTAGATATGATTAATGGGAAAATATCATCTAACAAATCAGTTAACATTGTTGATGATACCCAAACTGGAAAAGGATTGAAAATGGTTTCTCCAGCAGCTCAAAAACTCTCAATGGCTCGTGCAGTTATAAAAAGAAAAACAAACAAGAAATCTTCGCAGTCTTCAAAAGGCACTAAGAAGAGAAGAAGGTAAAAAATATGGAAGGTCATAACGAATCTTTAAATCTATTTTTAAATCATCCCATTAACAAGGGTGTTATCCAATCAAGAATTATCGAACATTTGCCTATTACAGATATAAGCAGTGGATGTATTGAATTCAATGTTACTTCTCAAAATTATATAGATTTTTCGAAAAGTACTTTATATTTAAAATGTAAGGTCTTTGCAGGAAATAATACAGATGTCAAATACATCCCTGATAAACAACATCTGTCAGATGAGGGTGATTTTGGTTAACTAATTGTTTATTTTCATCCTTATTTAAGAAAGTTGACTTATCTCTCCAACATCATCCAGTCTCGAATGAGCTACCGAATCATATGTATGCTTATAAGTCGTATCTTGATACAATTCTCCATGCTAAATCAGAAGCAGATCCATCCATTTTATTTTATAAAGATAGCAGTAAAGGAATCGAATTAAATAGTGTTTGGAGTGCTGAAGCTGGTGACAAACCAAATCAACAGGGAAATAGTGGTTTTCAGTCTCGATTTAACTTTGCTAACAGAGGACAAGATTTTGAAATGGAATCTGGTGTTGGATTGGATTTCATGAAACAAAAACGTTTGATTCCTCACAATACAAATATTAGTCTAAAATTTTGGCAGTCTGATCCACAATTTCATATGATGAGTATAAAAAAGGATCAAAAGTTTTTTGTAAAAATTCTAGAAACAAAACTAAAATTGTGTCATGTTACTTTAAGTCCTGCAGTAAATGTGGCAATTTCTGAATCTTTAAAGTTGAAACCAGCTCAATATCCATTCTCTGATAGCAAAATAAGAACCCACACAGTTTCAAAAGGAAGTCAAGCCTGTATAATTTCAGATATTTTTGGAGAACAATGTCCAAATGAACTATTCGTTTGCATGATCAATTCAGATTCATTTCACGGTGATTATTCCAAAAATAGTCTTGCAATGTATCACAATAATTTATCAGAAATAGGTTTATATATAAATAACATAGCATTACCTAGAGGACCAGTGAAATTAAATTTTGGAGATTCTGCCCATCAATCAACTTATTTGCAAGCATATCAACGTTTATTGGATATCAATCCAGACACAATCATTTCCTTTGAAGATTTTTATAATGGTTATTCTATATTTTATTTCGATCTAAGAAATGGAGAAAATTCGGAAGATTTGTTAACAAACAGTCATTTAGCTTCAACCAGGCTAGAGCTAAGGTTCAGTGAAGCTCTAGAGAACTCAATTGTTGTGTTACTATACGGAAAATTTAACAGAACTTTGCAGATTTCTAGTGAAAGAAATATATCAATTTCGGAGCAATGAATTCTATAGAAATCAGTAATATTTTAGAGAAACATTGTTCAAATTTTAGTGGAGTTTTTCCCGCAAATTCCCTGAGTTCCATAAAGAAAAATAGTTTTGCTATTTTAAATTCTGAAGAAATAGGAGAAGATGGGGCACATTGGACAGCTGTCTATATCAATGATACTTGTAGCGAATTTTTTGATTCCTTTGGAAAGACCCCAGAATTTTATCATAAATATTGGCAAAAATTGTTATTAAAACATAGCTCGGCTTATCTTTATAATGATGAAAGAATCCAGAAGTATAATACAGCTAATTGTGCGAAATTTTGCATTTTTTATGTATTCTTCAGAAGTAAAGGAATGTCTTACAAAACATTAATGGATTTAATACCGTATATAGATCTAGATACTTTTCTTAATTCTCTGATTTATTGTTAAAAAACGGATTTATCAAGACACTGGCACGATATTAATTTATCTGTAATCTCTGATAAATCACCAAAAAAAAGATTTTTTGAGTCACTGTCATGTTTTAGATAACTATAAACTCAATTAAATCACCAAAAAAAAAAAAAAAAAAAAAAAAAAAAAAAAAAAAAAATTTAAAAAGAAAAAAAGATTTATTGAGTCACTGACAAGGTATTAACTTATCTGCAAACTCAATGAAATCACCAAAAAAAAAAGTTTAGACTTTAGATGTGGACAAATGAGGAGGCTGCCCGTGCCGTCCATGCTAAGTTTTATTCTTAGAATAAAACGAACTAATCCTCATATTGAAAAAATAATAAAAAGTCTGAAAAAAAGTTGTTTTTCTTCTTTCTACTGACTGTGGATCCAACTGTGGATCCATCTGTGGACCCAACTGTGGATCCAATTGTTAACCAACTGTGAACACAATTGTTATCCAAACTGTGGGTGTAGTATTATTTAGTATTACTGTGCTCACACACTGTGACAAATATATAGTTACCGCACTGAAAAAACAAGACATGAAAAAGTATCGAATTTAGAAGCTTTTGGTTCGCAAATTGATGTTTCACAATTTGCTTAACAACACCGCCAACGAGAAGGCAAGCTTCGATGGTGTCATAATTTTGAAATTTTTTTTTTTTTTTTTTTTTTTGAAATTTTGTAATTTTTGTTTTGTTTTTTTTGTTTTTGTTAAATTTTTTATATTTTTTTAAATTTTTGAGATTACAGACACAGAGAATGTTATAATGAAATAATGAAGGCAGTTTGATTTCTCAAACTCACAGCCAATTAATGTTGGGTAACATCCTTTATGTCTTTCGTATATATACAATCTGTAAAAGTAATCATCGATGATATGATATATGATTATGATATGATTATGATATGATTATGATATGATATGATATGATTATGATAATGAAGGCAGAACAATTTCTTGCTCTCTCAGCCGTGTCGCATTTTACTTGCAATCATTTGCAATGTATTGAATGTCTCCTGCATTCATTTGCCATACATTGAATGTGTCATGCATTCATTTGAAGCATTCATTTGAAGCATTCATTTGAAGCATACATTTGAAGCTTTCATTTGAAGCATTCATTTGCATCATTCATTTGCATCATGCATTTCATTTGCAATACAATCATTTATCATGTATGCACCATGCGATCATTTGTGATATGATTTGTGATATGATTTGTGATATGATTTGTGTTATGAACCATGGAATGAACCATGGAATGATCTTTTTTTACAGATTGTATTTCTTCTTCTCTTCTCCTTCTAATTCCATCTAAAATCCAAGAAGATCCATCTCTACTGGGATCTTTTGTTTCAATCATAAAAATTGAGATATTTTCTAAATCGAAACTCACTGTTTTCTGTGACTTCATGATTTTAAATAGTTAATTAAATAGTTAATTTGGATAAAGAAGTTTCAAAATTTAGTAAAATGTCAACCAAATCCTGTCTTTTTGCGTTTTGAAGAGCTTTCAGAAAAGTTGCAAAGGCAGTTGGTCCTCTTCTTTGCAAAAGGAATAATAAATGAAAATTTCTATCAGATGGTCTACTTTCCAAAATCTCTTCCACCATGGATTGGTTAAAAAGACCAACTTTGTGAAAATATGCCAAAATTTCACAAGCTGGAATTTCATACACCCAGTGAACAAAATTGTTCCTTATGTTTTCTCTGTCACTCTTATTCATCTCGAATCTTGAAGTGAAATGAATGAATGAAGAATTAAGCTAACATATATATATAGTATATATATATATATATAGTATATACATATATTGCAACGTCTTAAGAACGTTATTGTTGTTCATATTTACTTTTAATTGGTGTTAATGTAATATCCAATGGTTCAGTGGATATACCATCATCCAAAACTCGTCTTTTAGCATAAAAGTACGAGAATCCACTTCTAGTTTGGTTATAAGTAAAAATACTATTATTTTTTGAAATGAATCCTGTATTGGTTGCCGAAGCTGATTGTTTGGTTTCTAAAACACTCTTGAATGTTTTCAATGGATCAACCACCCGGTTTTTAGAAATTCCTTTTGAACTAAATTTGCAATGATCTTTATTTTGTAGCAAATAAGTTTTTGAACAAAGCCCATAAAATAAATGACCTTGTGCTTCTAGTTTAAACAATCCAGGAGTTCTCGAATCGTATTTAGAATGAAATTGGCAGCAATTTCTTGGAAACCAGTAATTTTCAGCATCAATATGATCATCAGAACAATTTCCATAAATTTGTTGTAAGTAATCATTAAGCAGATGAGGTCTAATTACATCTTTTAATGAGTCTCCTGCTAATGATATGTACAAGCTGTCGGTATCCATCTCCAACGCTTGATATGCCTGTTTAGGTATATATTTAACCAAGAAATCATAATAAAACTGAAGCATTCTCAATTTAGCGTATTGTAGGATAAAATACCCAATTTGTATTGGAAGATCTAGTTTGATTTTCTTCTTGTGCATTTCTATTTCGAAATAATCATGATCAGGAGAAAGTTGGTTCAAAGTCTTGAATTTAGGATCATTGACTTTCAGACATGCCTCGTTTTCACCTCTCACATATTTTACGTCAGAATGAGTTAATCTGTTCATTATGGAACTTCCGTAAGCGCTATTTCCGATCAATTTAGAGAGATCAGCAAATATAGAGAGATCAGGGTCACTGTCCCCTTTTCTTCTTGCACAACTGACCGAATTTACAAAATTTTGAAAACATTTCATTTTTTGAAATTCTACAATTTGGTGGATTTTTGTTACTCTCAAACCATGCTCAAGGTACCATTTTAATAATGGAGAAGCAATCATCATTTTTGATGCTCTCATTCCACCAACTAAAAGCCTTTTCGTATTAGAACTCATTCCAATGTTTTTCGCATGTTCCTGCATGTGGCTGCCAATTTTTTCAAACGGAATGTCAACAGTACAAAATAAGGGTGACATTTCTGAAAAATATTCAAATGGTGATTCACCATCACTTCCATCAGGTGGAGTAATATCCCATTTTTCTGGTACTTCAATATCAACTTCGATAATACCGAATAATTCTTCGCTTTTCACACCGTCCAAAATTTGGGATTCGGATAATTGGTTTTTGTGACGTTTGAAAAATTTTGGTCTCCTTGAATCTACAAAGTCCTGAAGCTCTTTCGATTGTTTGAGCATTTCATTGTACTGACATTCGTAAATGCATTCTAGTGAATATCCCAGTTTCCTATAATATTCATTTCTATCAGCAGTACGTTTTCGTGCTGCGAGAAGTCTTTTCTTGAAATTTTGAGATTTTTTCGATTCGTCAAATTTGATTTTGTCTGTTATTGGACAGTTGCTATGATAATGGTGATAACATCCATCGAACTGCATTAAAGAATTGGTTTCACTACAATAGCCATCGGCAAGGAATCTTCCATCTCTTTTTTCAGAGGAAGAATTGCGTCCATGAATAATTTTTATGTTTCTTTTCTGAGCTATATAATCCATCCAATCAAATATCGAATCGTAGTGATCTCTAACTTCTGGTTTAAAATTATTCTCAGCTTTTCTTCTTACAAAACTACCAATGGGAAAATCTTGATTGAAAGCCCAGAGGTACAGAGCATTGGCGTCAAATCCAGAAACGGAACGAGTTAAATTACTAGAATTGCGAATATAAGTCTTATCTTTTTCACTATATCTGTGAAAAATTATCGAAGGTCCTCCACAAATGTTTGATAATACTGAAAAATAAAGATCAGAATTTTTCTTGTCAAATAATGAGAAGTAAGCTCCATTTTCCTTTGCACAATCGAATACTAATTTACGAGCAACTCCGGGAACTGAAATCGCTATTTTAAACACATCTATTGACTTCTCCTTGTAAAATTCTTGAAGTTTTATAACACCCTTAACAAATGGACCTACATCTAAATTATTATACCAAACTAATAAATCTTTAAAGGTTTTCATGTTTTCATTTTGCCAAGTTTCTTTTAAGAAATCGTATTCTCCTGAGGATATGTTACATCCTTTGAGATTGGAATAAAACGCTTCGTATGGAGGAAGCTCCTCAAATGATAATTTTTCAACAGAATCGAACCATTCGTAGGGGAAATAACCTTTTTGGTCTTCAATTTTGAATGCTTTCAGAAATTTAGCATATGATGTTCCTGGAGCTAAATAATTCATTACATCCAGAAACTTGAAATTTTCATTGGCTAAACAACTATAAGAATTATTCTTTTTCACAACAAATGAATGATCGCAATCGTCAAGCTCCAGTAATCTCGCAATATGTTTTCTAATTATATTCAAATCATACCGTGAGCTATTAAAACCAATGACAGCTATCTGAGAACAATACAATTCGAAATTTGTTATCACATTTTGAATTTTTTTTCTCATCAAAGCATTAAAAGATTCTTTTTCATCGACATCGGAATCCCATTTGTGAAGAAGAGACTCCAACTCTTCACTTACGAATTGTAACTTATCCGATACCAAAGAACAAGCAACTGTTTGTATCTTTGTCATGTATTCCAACATCATTTGAACTAATTTTTCTTGATTTTCTTCTACAATGCAATGCGGATGTGTGAAATCTGGAATATTTGAAGAAATACTGACCGAAATTGCGATATGTTCGTGCGATGTAACAGTATTTCCTGGTTCAAATGGAATTTTCTTCAAATATGACTCGAAATCGTATACGATGAAATATTGGTAAAATCTATCACTGGGTTCAACATAAATTCCAATTTCATCTAATTCATCGAATATAGTTTTCTGACCTTGAAAAAATCCACCAGGGAACTCGTATTTTGTGGCAGTAGTGCAATTTCTGGAATGTGTTTTCATATTAAAAAAAGTTTTAAACATCCTTTCGCAATTTTGACATTGAAATTTCTTTGAATAATATTTTATGTCTTTAATGTAGGAAATGTGATTATTGTATAAATTAACATTCATAGAATCACTATATCTCATGCTAGATTTAAAGACTGAATGAACTGTATCGTCAGGCTGAAGTGAAAATATGTTGATATTGATATTGAAACATGATTCAAATTCTGGTATTAATTCCAGTTCAACACCATGAGACACATCTTGATCGAGATATTCTGTGAATTTATTTCTATATTCTTTCACTTTATCTTTAAATTGTAGACAAAAACCATGTCTGTGATAAGCTAAAGCTCTGAATAAGCAGGAATTGTCTTTGAAATAATTACAATTACCATCCTGTACTAAGGGAACAATACTTTTCTTTTTGGTTATGTAACTAGGAACAAGACCGTTTCCTAATGGAAATCCAGATGAAGTGACATAATATCTAACATTGGTTATTAAGACTAACTTCCACTTGGTATTTGGTCTTGATTTTGTAATTGAAGCAATGAGGTCCATTTCACTCAAAAGTTCTCTAAATTTTTCTATGTCACTTCTTTTAGAAATGATAACTGGAGATTCAAGTGCAGGGTTGTTGCTATAGGCTTTGAAATATCTATATTCTTGTGTTTCAGTGTGCTGTAGAATAGATCCGAAAGAAAGATTGATCTTGAACGAATTATATTGACTGTCGTAGATGTGGTTAATCTGCAATAACAAATCGTCTAAACTGAAATCACTGGACAATGGGAAATTGTAAAACGATTGCGGTTGTCCAATTTCATGATGGTCATGAATGTAAGATCTGTATTTTTCATAACATTCTGATAATTCTTGATTATCTAATTGGGGAGAGGGAGCAGCACCCCTTCCTCTTTGCATGTGTTTTTCACGAATGTGAAGGTTTAATTCGTGTCTGTTTTTACACTCTAACAAACACCTTCTACACCTTACACCAGAGCTGGTTTTGCATTTGTGGGTTTCAAATGCGATTTCATTAGAATAAGATTTCTTACATGTGATACAGTTAAATCTTCCCTGACAATCTTTAGAATGCAAATCTAAACTTGCAAGCTTTTTGAAAGACTTGTCACATTTTGTGCATTGATGGGAAGTGTGAGCAGATTCTATGTGAAGGTTAAGCATTGCAACAGTTTTGAAAGATTTGTTGCATGTTTGACAGATATGGCACTTGTGCTTGATGAAGTTACCTCTATGAGTATATATTTTCTGGCAAGATGTACATTGGTAGTTTTTAGACTTTGGTGTTTCACAAATGGATGAAAGTGGACTATTGTTGCTTATCTGGGGGATACATTTGGGTGTCTCAATTGTCTCATGACTGAAAGTTTTACATTTCTTTGCATGTTTCTTTCTGTTAGAAACATTACTGAAAGTTTTGTGGCATCTTTCACACTCGAGTGATTTTTGAGATTTGGACTCACTGCTTTGACAAACCTTTTGATGACTGTCTCTATTAAAAGCCCTGGAAAAAGTTTTCTGGCAATTTGTACAGTTAAATACTTTCAGAGTTTGCAATGTCTTGGATGGAGATGCCTTGCTTTCAGATTGTTTGTTTTGTGGTTGAGGTGCATTGATTTCTTGACCAGTGCAGTTGCTCTGGTGCACATCTTTGGAGGCAGAATCTTTAAATGACCTGAAACATTTCCCACAATGCATCTTAAAATTTTTCATTCTATGGGTAACATTTTCATCTGCCAATAAATTATTTCTGGAAGCAAAATCAAACAGGTCCTTGGGATTGTTGAAGTTTCCCAACATTTCAATAAATGTTTTCTCAGCAGTTGAATCTCTTTTTGTTCTCTTTAATTTTAAGTGATTGTTGACTAGTTCAGAATATCTCTTGTTGACAACTTCATCTTCCATTAAATCATTTTCTTCAGCAAATTTCTTCAATTCCGAATAGTCTTGAAATGAATTTATAACCTGATCTAAGTAGTCAGTCTGTGATGGCAATGCGGGGAAGTCCAGGTCATCTATCAGATTAAATAAATCTGTACATGCAACCAATTGAGCTGGTTGAACTGCTTGATCTGCTTGAACTGGATATGTATCAGACACTGAATGTGACACTGAATGTGACACTGAATGTGACACTGAATGTGGCAGTGAATGTGGCACTGAATGTGCATCAACTGAATGTGCAGCAACTGAATCTGCAGCAACTGAATCTGCAGCAATTGGTTGTGCAACACTAAGTTCTTGCAGTCTATTTTGAACAATTCTGTCATCCAATATCCCATTCACAGTAGCAAATTCTAATAGTTCATCAACATTTGTGAAAGAATTAATTAACTTATCACAATCCATGGTCAGAAATTTACCTTGTGAGAGCAGATCCTTTGCTAATCAAGTCAGTCCACAAGAGTTGAATGATTGTGCTGATAGAAAGCACCTGCTTTTATGCACCCCTAACTGGACGTCTGGCAAACGTAATTTACCCCTTCACCCCCCACCCCCCCACCCCCATGCAATTTACCCCTTCACCCCCCTCCCCCAACCCTCTGCACTAGGGTCATTAAGGAAACCAATCTTCAATGTCTATGCACCAGATAGTACAGATTGTAAATATCAAGTGGAGTGAATTAACATTGATAGATATGGAAAGAAACATATTTAACAACAACTAATAAAATGAACAAATAGATAGATAGATAGATAGATAGTTAGATAGTTAGATAGAACTAAATAGAACTAGATAGATAGATAAATAGATAGATAGCTAGATAGACAGATAGATAGATAGGCAGATAGACAGATGGATAGATAGATAGATAAGTTAGTTTGAGTGTGAACTCTTCAGCAAGTGAAGATACAATTCTCTTGAAATGGAGTTTCTGTTTATATCATCAGTTAGATAGAACTAAATAGAACTAGATAGGTAGATAAATGGATAGATTGATAGATAGATAGATAGATTGATAGATGGATAGATAGATCAGCTAGCTTGAGTGTGAACTTTTAAGCAAAAGATACAATTCTCTTGAAATGGAGTTTCTGTTTATATCATTACAGTGTATATAGGCATTACATCCTGTATTTATGCATATTCTGATGGACACTGTATTGTGAAACTGCTGAAAAACGTTGTTGCATGCAGTGTACCTTAACATCCTGTATTTATGTACTGTAAACTAAAGCAGTCTATCAGTAATTGTAACAAGAATTTAACCTGGAACCCGTTATTAGCTGAATGTTTATTTCCAATTGAGAAATGTGATGTTTTACTGTAACTGTACACTATATATAGCAATGTCAAGTCAACTTTATTAATATTCTAATGGATAAATTAGACAGCATGTATTCTAGTTGTCCATCAGAACAGGCAGCAGGTGCAGGATTTGAAATTAGTAACTAGCAAAAATGTGCCCTCAATGAAGTGCACTGCAGTGTAAATTTTGAATTTTGAGTTAGCTTAATTGATTGAGTGAGATGGTTGCACAATTCCTTGAGCCAAGATAGCTTGTTGTTTGCAATAATTTTCATAATGTTTATTTCAAATCCATGCAGAAATAGTGATTTGCATCTTAGAGGAATCACTTTTGGTATGACTTACAGAACTAATTATTTTAAAGGCACTCATAAATTTGCAATGCAAAGAACAAAGTAGTAATTCACCCTGTCAGGTTCCCCACAGGTTCTCCTCTTTCAGGACCCCCTCTACTCTATTAGATCTATAGTCTAGTAGATCTATACTCTAGTAGATCTCTACTAGAGTAGACCTCTACTCTAGTAGCTAGACCTCTACTCTTTCATCACACATCACACCTAGCTCTCCACTGAGTCTCCAGCAGCTACAGCAGCTACAGACGTCAGTATAACGATTTACTCTAATTGGGTGCTCTTTAGGTGTCAGGTGACATCAGAGGGGTGTCAGGTGACCCCAGGGGGTGACCTCAGGGAGTGACTCTTCAGATCGGACGTCACATGGACGTTTACTGAAAAACTGATCCTTGATCCAGGTTGAAACTAAACTGAATACCTTGTAACAGCTTAGACTATACTACTGTTATTCTTAAAAGGAGCGTGTGTCACCACAAATTTGAGAAACATTTTTGTGTCATTGGTTGCTTGCCAGCTCCTCCAACGTTGCACGTTGCACATTATTTCATTAAGATTGTCTTTCTAAAGTCAGAATGAAAAACTTAAATTTTACCATTAGGGGGAAAAAACATTCTTAGTGGAGTGATGACATGAGCATATGACAAATCAAAGAAATGCCCAAGACATGCAGTCTGGTGAAAATGAGAACTGCATGCTGCTGCCACCTGGCAGAAAAGTGAATTTTGTATGTTTCAGCATTGAGTTCCAAAGAAATAGTTCCAATTTCATTGCACATTCACAAAATTTCTATTCAACATTGATGTATACCAAAGTCAGACTCGGCAATCACATTCTCTAAGGAAGTAGACATGGCCATCAGCACACTCAGAAACAGCCCCGGTGTCTTCCAGACAAAATTGTGTGTGTTCCTCTGGTTGAAAGTATGTGGACGCTCGCTAGGAGCTCGCGGAATAGCACAAGAATCACTAGGTGGCAACACAAGACAGAATATGTTCTGATCTGTGGCAATGCAAGAGCAGTCCACTTGTAGACAGCAAGACATGTGTGTTTTGATATATTTGTGGCAGATTCCATCCAATTTGACAGTTGATTATGAAAAACATTTTCTCAAAATTCATTATTGTTGGGTGTTGTTGATTCTATAAGTTTTAGATTCTTATCACTTCTATCTCATGTATAACTGCTAAAAGCACAAATAGTAACAAACAATTTATAACAGTTTGTGATCACTTCTGTTGATGTATGTTAATTAGACTTTGTCATGTGCTTTTGGAATAGGCTCCCACTACTTATGCATTTCTTCAAAATATGCAAATACTATAAAGGAAAAAATGATTTGCATGCCACAACGTTATCAAAATAAGTGAGATGTATAAGGTCAACTATTGCATTTGCACCATATCTGTATGTTATTTGCAGACTGGCCCAATCTCCAGATTCGAATAGCATACACTTGTGTTGTCTTATAGGGTATTATTCGTATGCATGCACGTGAGTGATGAGTACCTTTGGAGAAGTGTCCCATACACAACCAATGGTAAAATGACATCAGACATTTGGAATGCTGTGTGCCACATGAAACACATAAAATGTAATGGGCAAAGAAAGTATTTTGATAATGTTTTGGCAGTTATCTGAAGAAGCCACAGAAAGTTGGGAATTCTTGGGAAGGGGGCGGTTCACTCAAGAGTTTTTTTGGATCATTGGTTCACTCAGGGTCCTTCTGGAACATTGATTTTGTACGAATGCTTACGTTCAATTGTGCAACTGGAATTTAGTATAATATCTCGCTCCTTATCTGTCATTTAGGAATTGACGAGTTGTCAAGTTGCAGAAAAATCAATTAGTGCTAGTATCTCTCTTTATGCTTGCTTATATTCTTAATAAACGAGAAAGTAATACGATCTATGCTAACTTTATAGTGAAAGAAAGAATGGCATAAAGATTCTCTGGTTGCCTGAAGGCTTATGGAATGAAGAGGAAGGTTGCTTGGACCACCTTGGGCAGATTTCACAAGAATGCGTTCAGAGAGTATCTCCCAACTTTTCCAGCTTTTTATTATCTCCCTGTTGCATCCTGAAGCAATTGAACCTATTACCAAGAAAACTGACGAGCCAAAGGATAACTATAAAAAAAAACAATCCATAAATACGTAGCTTTCTATGATATAATCAAAAAATTAGGACAAGATTCAGAGATTCAAAAAGTAAAAGTTTGTTTTCTCATTGCTCTTCTAAATTCAAAGTTGAACTTCTCGAGCCGGACATACGTACCATGAACAATCTATGAACAATCACGCTTTATTAACGCTTCCATACAATACAATAGAAAGTTTTGAATTACTATTTCTGATAATTAGACCCACTGTTGACTTGGAAATTTGGGTTTTGGTGTGACAATCGGGTTAGGGTTCATTGGTACACTGAAGTTGGGGCTCATTGGGACATACTTTTTATGACAGAATATAAGTGTCCAGTGGCATGGGACTGCAGAAAGGGGGGGCTTTGGCACAAACTTTTTTGATTACAGCCGACGAACGACGAGAACTTACATTTGGCTGTTAGTGGACATCAATGACCTCACAGCAGGCCCCATCCATCGCATTGAAATAAGCTGTTAACGTGTCATTGAGTAACTTGTGACCTCATTGACACTTAGTTGGTCTCTAGATTTGATAACATTGCAAGTATAGGCTATGACTTCATAAATTTCTTATGACTCATAAGAATAACATGGCATGTATAGGGCTCTGACCTCACAAGGAACATTTCAGTCCAAATCTGTAAGCACTTGATGTTCGTCTACTGTAAGAAAGAAGTAACATACTTTTTGGTCACAATTTTAACATCAGAGTTAGAGTTATTTTATTTATAGATACATAATGTAAATACAATGACCAGTTCCCTAGCTAAAGGTGGAAACAAACTGTTTTTATTTTCATGTGCTCAAAAATTTCTTGTCAGTGTCATGTCTTCAACGAACTGTGTGGGATATTTTGGGTAGGCATGTCAGGGAGCGAAATCCACCTCTAAGGAACATGGAGCAGCTGAGGGCGCCCTTTGCTGAAGAGTGGCCGGGTGCACCTCAAGGCGTCATCCACCATATTGTCCTCAGCATGCATCAGCGGTGTCAGGAGCTGATAGGGCCAGTGGAGTTTAGATCCATTATTGAGCATCCACTTGACACATTTTTAGACTGAATCACGACATTCACTTTTTTTTTCAAAAAATATTTTGTTTGTCACATTTGCAGCCTGGAATTGTTTCCACATCTGATGTGTTGAGCCTGTGTCTTTTCATTTAAGTTTTAGTGACGAACCACCTTAAATGTTCATTTTCAGTAAAATTGTATCTTGTTTATACAGCCGCACATGACATCTACGACTAAATACCACATTACTCCCTTAAATTTTTTGAGCAGTGTATATTAAATATCTACACACAGAATGTTAAAATAGTTTTTTTATTGCTACCCAATGATCCATCGCACCTATGTGTCCCATGCATGGTCGGGGTTCATTGGGACGGTGATGGTCAAGTCACGTTTTGCTGTCTGACGTAAAAAGTGAGGTGCAGTTTTGTCTCTAAAACTTTGGATTCAAGCTATATGTGTAATAATCTTGCACATTTTTGAATTATTCCGTGTTTCCAACTGAGTGAAATTATAACATCCTAGGGCCAATTTCACCGAAATTGGTAAGACCAGGCTTAAAGTTAAAACTGGTCTTAGGTAATTTGCTTACTAGGAGGTGCTGCCATTTTATTACTGAAATTGACCCTATAGTTTAAATTGGAACTATACTTTAGTCCAGGTCTAACACTAAGACCTGGCTTAACTATGTTGGTGAAATCGGCTCTACTAATGTTTCACAGTTTTCCCCACTTCCAAGTCAGTGTTGATTGGTCCCACAATAGCGATTCTTCCTATTGGTGCTTGACTGCATGTTTCAACTCTGAAAATACAATACCTTGGTGGTTGTATCTTTTGCGGAAGATCAATATATTCCTTGAACAAAGTGCCATGAATTATTCAAAATCAAGGTAATATCTCCGCGTAGTATTGCAATCTTCCATCTCAGATAGCTCTTGCACTTCCTGCCTTTCAGCATTGTTTGCTTTCAGCATTTGTGTTGTAATTTGGCAAAAACACTCTAAAAAATTTCAGACAAAATTGATTTTTTAGATTCAAAATGGTTTTTTGAAAAACCAAATTTCAATGCAAAAAACCAACATGGATTTTTTTAAAAATCCATGTTGGTTTTGCATTGAAATTTGGTTTTTCAAAAAACCATTTTGAATCTAAAAAACCAATTTTGTCCCGACATTTTTTAGAGTGAAGAAATGTGATTACCAAGGTAAAGTTAAAAGCTCATCTGGAATATTCAGGACACACACACAGCAAGGGGAGAAACAAAGAAAAACAGTGAAGTAAAAAGAAGGAGACACTTTTTTAAAGTCTTCATGTTTTTCCTGCCAGAGGCAGAACAATCAGCCTGGTGACTTTTTCCTTCGACTTCCTGACCCCAGGAGGGACGGTCTGACAGGCCAATGACTTCAAATTACTAACTCCTTCACTCAAATGAAGTGTGTGGGATAGGCCTACATGCCACAAACAAACACTGATTAGCAAAATTATTTTTATATAGATGATTTCATAACTGTAGACATCTGTGGTAAAATATACATACTTTTCCCTACACTTTTCACTGGTTCGAGAGAAGGTATGGCACCACTGTGTCATGAAGATTGGCACATAACATGGTCCCAAAACCACACATATGGAATTCACAGTTGAATTGGTACACTCCACTGAACTGAGGTTCCAAACAGGTGATTACAACAAACAGTCAATGCCAAACAATGCTAAACAAGATTATCCAGTTTGCTATTTTGTAACAGGGCCCCTCAAGACACTGTCAGACTGTCAGAGCAAAGGAATATGTCACAGAGCCAGGGACTTTTTGCCCAAAAAATGATAATTGAAACATTTAAGCAACCATTTATCTGCATTGAATTGTTCACGGACTATAGCTATACTGCATGGGATGTCTATTATTTGGAATGGCTGGCAAGACAGATTGTAGGATACTTATTTGCAAGAAAGGTAAGACCAAATTCTCCTATGACCATGTCAACACAGAATTTTTCGCCAACTCACACTGAAATTTTGGAGGCTGTTAGTCAAATATCAAAGATGTTTCAAAGTTACACTTTGCATAGGTTTGGTCCACAGTGACTGCATACACAGTTCTAAATGGTTTTCTATAGCTGACAGCAATTTGATTCTATAGGAGTTGACTTTTTCTGAAACATGTGCTTTCTCCCTGCCAATTTTTTGATCAAACGGGAAGTTATGTACAGCATGTACAGTGCTGCCACGTTGTTGCAACATGACATAATTTCACGTGGTTGACCATGCATGGTATTCTCATCTGTTGGTCTCTCTACTTGGACGATAGCTGTTGCATGAGTGAGTCTCTTGTTTTTTACACATCATCAGTATGTACTTTCTCTCCGTCCAGTAGCATGTACTTAGGGGTTTGAGATAAGGTGATCTGTGTAACGATGATTCATAGGGAAAAAGCTTGAATATCTCAAAGATTTCTTCTCTGATTTTAATGAAATTTCGCTGAATTAAGCCCTGTATATCGATCCTGTATGCGTGTATTTGCAGCTTAGTGGCACTATTTCTGGATGAGAGAGCAGCTTTCAGTGAGCCTGCCCCTGTTTTCAAAAATATGTGGGTTTCTCTAATGGATATGACCAATTTCATTATGCGGGAGAGGCACCTGCTAGACATACTTAAGCAAGTATCTGGAGAAAATTGGTTTCTCAATCATATTTAGTGGGCAACTGAGGACGTCTTTTGTAACATTTTTACTGCTTAGGTTCCTTGGATGGTATTTAATTTGAGTGGAGTTTGAGCACTTTTGGTATTATTATTTTTTTTGATAAGCTAAAACTTCAATTTTTTTAAAAGAGGGACACGTCTACTCAGGGTCTGCCAACTCAGACAAAAAAGAATCGATCAAGCTACAAATAGGGGAGAGTCCCCTGGATCGGAACACCCAACTTCAGTGGCTCAGTGTGCAAAGGGCATTAGTGATATGAAGTTCAAAACTGGCCAGAAAGACGAGAATTGAGTTGAAATATATTGTGCTACTGTGTTTTGGACAAAGCTTGATCCGTATGGACACAAGACCATTTTTAAAAAATGCTTCAAATTCTCACATCATGAACTTGGTGTCCACGATTGGACCAGTGAGTTCCCTTGATTCGACCACTTCAGAAAGTCGTTTTTTTAATAGCCCAAGCTATTTGCATCATTTTCTAAAACAGAAAAAACAGTCCCTGATGGTTTAATTAATTTTGGACAAGTATAAAATTTCAATTTTGATGTTTTTCACATTTCAATGTTGTTCCTGAAAAGGATAATAGAGGGCATGTCAGCACGGGAGACAAATTCACATAATTAATTTTACTTAACCCTGGACCATATTTTTTTAATTTTAGGGATTCATGCTTCATAAAAATCTCAAATTGGCAGGCTATCTTATCAATAGAAATACATCCATGTGGTGGTCTGATCGAGGAAACACCACTGGTCTAATCAAGGGAAAAATTGTCATTTCATAAATGTAAGCCAGTGCCCTGAATTTTATAGATAGAGGAAGTTTTCTTCTTCGTTTTGGCAGACAATTAGTTGGAGATCACTGAAACCGATTCTGAAGAATTTCCCAGCAGTATGTGGATTCTGATTGTGTGAGACCTGCATTGCAATGTTAGATCAGACACTATCATTTTATACGTATTATGTTACAGGCGATTTCATTGCCATGTGATTCTTGTCATTCACACTTGGCTGTGACTCACAGCCAAGTGTGAATGACAAGAATCACATGGCTGTGAGGAATCAATGCTAAACCAGCCATTACTACGTTTGATAAATCAATTTGTGACGTTCTGTTGTTTCTAAACCAATCAGATTAACTAAAAATTGCATGTATTTGGTGGATCTAGAACCTGAGAATCGCGTACTAATGAAATCACCTGTAACTTCAAATATCAATGATTTTCGCAGTCAAACAGTCATGGCCATTTAAAAGTGATTGAAAAGGAATCACTTTAGATAGGACCCCTGTTAATAAGTTTTATAATTATGTCATTATTAAAGTGTTCCGATCGAGGCACTAGTCGGATCGGGGACTCTCCCCTACACAGCCAAAATGTCAATATGCAGGCCTGCAAACTGGTCAAGATTCATAGAAATCGAAAAAGAGGTTTTTGAGATATTCAACTCTTCATAAATGAAGACTTATTTTAGTTGAACTGTTAGAATTATGAGTTGATACTGACTTGAATTTTTACCTTGATTCCTGTAGGCCACAGGATTACATGCAGGCTATTCTCTCTAATATTATAAAAGACATTGATGAAAATCATATTACACAATGAATTCGAATCCAGACTATACAGCTTGATATTGTTAGAGTTCTGCAAAGAATTAGAGCACTGCAACGAATTGTATAAAACAAAAGAAAACATGACTGTTTTTCACACGTAGAACTTCCTTTGTTGTGATAACAAGAAAAACAACTTAGGAAGTACCAAGGAGGACTGGATTCGAAAATGACTTCTTTTTCAAATCCATTCTCCTTTTGACTTTTAACATATTGTGACAGTAACGTCAGGTTTGGTTATAGCACTATTACTTTCAGAGGCAAGAAGGGCTAGCAACAAGTTGTTATTCATCCAGCTGCTTTTACGGGGAGGATGAGACCATCTCTCTATGAAATGGGCACTTCGTGATTCATGATAGCTGGAAATTTGTCATAATCGAACTTTTCCAGGATGGGTACCACTGACTGACAACAGTCTGCTGAGAAGCAGGCGAGCAAGCGAGGCTGCAGACTGATGAAATTCAAGTCGAATTGGGTATCGAATTGGAATGTAGGGCAGTAGGACTGCTCCCTCTAAAGTCCGCGCTGCTACCCCTAACGTCCGCGCTCATCAGAACTCAGCAGAACTTCACTGAGCTGCTTCAAAAATTCATGTGAGCGAGGACCAGAAAGGCAGCACCAATTCTGAAATGTTGTAGCCTGCTCGCTCACGCTCGCAACTAAAGCAGGCTGCTGTAGCCTGTGGGTACCATAGAGCCACTTAAAGGCCATGCATTTGTTTCAGATTTTGATATTGCAAGAATGAGGTTCATAATCTTTCGTTTGTCAGACACCAACAATGTCCAACATAAAACTTCAAGTGCTATTGAAACAAATGTTTTGATTATGACAAATCATCAGCATGACAGATCATCAGCATGACGATTCACAAATGTGATTTCCACAGCGACATCCATTCTTTCCCCAGAACAAGTATACCTGCATGTCTGTCTGTGATGTTGTGAAGGTCATCTTGATTACAGCCTGTCAATTAAATATGTACAAATAGTGGCATGTTCAACTGCATGTTGTACTGCGAAAATTGTACTTAGTGAGTCATTAAACTGATTAGAGAGTAGTCTGATTCGTCCACTAAAAATTAATTGGCCGTCATTATCAGAACCTTAAACCAGCTTTTTTTTGGTGGAAATAAATAATTAGTCAGAACTTAATGAACTCCTGAGGCAGGTGTGTGATACATTCAAGTTGTGTTTGTCTAAGTGTGAAGTTGGTTTTCTTTTCCCTTTAGTTTTTTTCAACATCCTCTCATTCATCATAGTGTATAATATAAGGGTGGAAGAACTATAATTCACGTGCCATGCAATTCCTTGGTGGTGCTTTTTATGAGGCTTGTTTTTGTCAGGGGATATGCCAGGGGAAAGGTCTGCACCCAGGGTGTCCATGGGATGGGAAAAGAACTGCATTTTCATGAATGTTAAAAGTTTCAATGTATGTCAAAAATAAGAAGTTAAAAACATGCTTCTTTGACAAAGACACTGAGGTTTTTGTTTTGATTGTCCACTGAAAATCTCATCAAATGTCATAAAGGCATATTTTAACTTTCGATAACATTAAATATAATCTGCATTAGCATTATCCCATTGGCATTGGAGTCAGTACTGGCTAATGAAATTATCAACTGAATCTTGTTATGTGTCTGAGTGAACCAGTTGCTAATGAGTTCATGTGTGTGGTGGAACACATCTGCCATCACTTGGGGTACATATATATTCCCATAATGATACCCTCTGTCAGAGTCTGTCGAATCTGCCTTGTAATAGTTTCTCCTTAGCACCTACTGCTGCTGATGTTGGATGGGCTTGGATGGAGGGGGTGATGATGATCCCACAGGGTGATGACGTGGAGGGTGCGAATGTGAACAGGGGTGCAGAGTTCACCCTTGCCTGAGCAGTCTGTCTGGAGAAGCAGAAGGTGCAGGAGGGTGAATAAGGACAGACGATGCTATTGTCTTGGATCTTGCTGTCCACTTTGGGACTGACTGCAGGGCAATGGGGGGCAAGACCGGAGACCCAGGCTGCCAATGTTAGGCCAGGTGAATGCCAGTACACTTTCACCGTGACTGCTGGGGCAATGCAAGATTCCTGCAAGACTAAAGAGGTCAATGCCCTCGTAGAAGAACTCAAGGCGGACTACAAAGCCATCCAGGATGAGAATAAAGAACTCAAGAAGCAGATAGAAAGCATCAGGTGAGCACATATTATACCCAAAACATATTTACAACACATAATACTATCTTTCGGATCACTTCAGGTTGTGATTTTATACTCTCAGTCATAAAATGGTCCTTGCGCTACACCTTCCAACATTATACTATGTGGCAAGCTTCATTCTGTTTGTAGTTTCTAAAGGATATAAAATATTCCATAAAAGTCCCATCTCTGGAGTCGGAACACAGATCTTAAAGTGCCACGGTGCCTGAGTGCCGCAATGCCACGGTACCATGTTGCCACAGGTGGTGTTCTGACATTGAATTTCTGAAATATTAATTTTCATTTCATGACTTGCCGGGTACATGACCTAAGTAGCAGTGAAGACATATTCATTTGATGTGCTACATAAAAGAAAAATTGAGCTGGAGAGAACAACATTTTTATGGCATCCGGCTGGAAACTGTACTGGTAAAAGACAGTGAAATTCGTCTTTGCTGTGTACAATACAAATGTATTTAGTCTAGACCGAGGTCACAGTCTTCACGTTGCTGTAGGCAACGTAGACTGAGGACATTCCCATTGCTGAGGACTCTTGAAAACAATTTCAAGCAATATGTGACAAAAACAAACAATCAAGCAAGAATACAAACCGATAACAACAAGCTACAAACAGAAAGCAACAAGCAATCTGATTCAATCTGAGGTGTTTCAAAACAATGGGCAGCCAATATTTGTGAAAAGCTGGTGGGCAACATTTTGAAGCTGTTAGTTATAATCACATTAAAAAAAACATAAATAAAATAACATTTTTCGAATGGTGAGGTTTTACCATCTATCTATCTATCTATCTATCTATCTATCTATCTATCTATCTATCTATATATCTATCTATAGCAGTTATATCTATATCTCTACAGCTGCAGTTCACTTCACATCTTTATTGGAGTCTACTGTTTGTAAAACATTTCATAACGTAGCTAGGCCTATCCAGTTATTGCTTCATTGTGCCATCGAAAGGCTAAAGTATGGAATGATTAGAGATATACCTAAAAACTTATTTTGATTACAAAGATGCATGCCAATTTCATCCTGGAAATATGCGATCTGAATTTGTCAAATGTGGTCTAAGTCAGTCACTGTTCACTATACTGTCTTGGGAACCAACCAATCACATCAAATATGAAATGCTTGGCTGCTTATGATTGACAACTAAATGTAACACCCACAAGCTCTCAATTGGAAAAAAAATTCACACATGAACAGAATAATAAACTATGAACAACACATGAACAGAATAATAAACTATGAATAATGTATACAGACCAATAGTTTTCACTTTATGCAAATTCCCCCTCCCTTCAACCTGGAATTTAGCTTTAAAATTAGTTAAAATTGGCCGATTTCCACACTTTAAATTATAGGAGGGTTTTGAAATTTTGACACAATATATTTGAAGACATTGGCCAGCCATCCATACCTTTGAATGGGCTGTAAATAGCCCCAAAATGCCCGCGACACGATCTTGTGTCGCAAATGTATGTCTCAGTTCAGCCAATGTCTCCCATCCATGACTGCTGTCACAGTCATGGTGGGTCTTCCTATCTATATTTAGTCATACAATTTTAATGTCTGATGTATTGTCATGAGGATTCTTGTCTTTCTCACACATCATTCTTGTTCTCTAAGCTGTCAAACTTCTTTTTTTTTCATAAAACATAGCTGTTTCTCTCTGGCAAATGGCATCTCCTTTGACAATACTGTATTAAAATCCATATTTTATGCTGTATAGCTGCCAGAACTCTTTGGCTTTGTTTTGCAGACAACAAAGCTGTTACTTACTGGCAAATTGTACATCCTTTGACAAGATAAAACTCATCTGTTTTAACATCCGATAATGACTCATATTCTGCCAAAATTCATTCTGCCATTATCAAATCTTTCAATCCATTAATATTTGGGTTGCAGTAGTAATAAGAGATAGTTGCTAATGCTAAATCAGCTAATTATTAATCCTCATAGCATCATGAATAATAGGTTTCCATTGCAACTCTATATGGTATTTCTTAGCACAACTGATCGTGCGTGCTTGATGCAAGCTCATGCATTAATAAATAACATCAATTTAATGTAAAGTTCCTATAACATTTCATTAGGTCATTGTTTAATTGAGTATAAAGCTAAACGGAAATACCCAGGCCTGACAGGTACAGAATCAGAAAAGACTTGCGAATTATCAAGGTAATATAGAAATAGGAGGGTCCAATGTAAAGAAAACTGACTGTGTCAAGTTCCTTGGTGTACACCTAGATCAACATTTAGATTGGAATAACCATTGTCAATACCTATTATCGAAACTTGCCATCGGTACGTACAGTTTAAACATGACAAAGAATATACTACCATATTTCTCAAAAAAGCTTATCTACATGACAAATATAGAAAGTCATATTTTATACGGGATATCTGCCTGGGGTCCAATGTTAACTGGAAGCAACTTAAAGAAATTAATAGTCAAACAAAACATAGCAATTAGGGCAATATCGAATATCAAGCGTCGAGTGAGAATTTTGCCATATTACAAAAGAGCAGGAGTTTTAAAACTTGAAGATTTAATTGAGAATACATTACTAAAATTGTCTTATAGATATATAAATGATACATTGCCACAAAGAATAGCAAACATTTTTGAATTTAGCAATCACAACCATAATACTAGAAATAGTAACAATCCGAGAACACCCCATCATAGCCTAGAAATATATAACAAGAGTTATTTAGCTAGAGCACCACATTTGTGGCAAAATACACCACAACATATTAAAGATCAGCAAAATATTAAATCATTTAGTAAATGTATAGCACTATTGAAACTGGAAAATTATTAACTATCATGTACAAATATAGGTAGTGGTCGCTTCAGACCCTACTCTCTAATGTTTCTAATTCTTCAATTATAACAAGGGGAGCGGTCGGTCCAGACCCACCCGCAACTAAATAGTATTTTTGTATTATTACATCTGTGAATTACATGGGTCTTATTACTGTTCCAATTGTGGGATACTTAAAGGTATGATGCACAGGCATTGGAGGTCTGGCTATCCCAACTCTGCTGTTTAACATTGAACCAGATGAGGGATAGTACAAAACTGAAATTTGCCTGATGTCATTTTAGCTGGGGAATAAGTATTTATAATAATATCGATCAAATGTGTCATTGAGTCATTCAGACCCTACTGTCTAATGTTTCTATATTCTTCAATTATAACAAGGGGAGCGGTCGGTCCAGACCCACCCACTACTAAATAGTATTTTTGTATTTATTGCATCTATGAATTACATGGGTCTTATTACTGTCCAAATTGTGAGATATTTAAAAGGTTATGAGGCACGAGCATACGAACTCTGGCTATCCCAACTCTGCTGTTCAACATTGAACCAGATGAGGGATAGCACATGACTGAAACTTGTTTGATGTCTCTTTGTTATGGTGTACCATATTATTTTTTTTAGATGCGTGAATGTGTATTCATAATAATATTGATGTGTCATTGAGTTATATGCGTCATTGAGTTATATGTGTCATTGAGTTATATGTGTACATAGATTCAAAAGTTTTCTGACATAGGTTTATCAGTGGATTGACCTGTTAATCATATGAGACCTGCATAATATTTTGGGATATATGTATATAAGGGGGGAGGGGGTGCACCCACCTACGGGTTATGGCAGATATTCTGCTCGGGTGCCCTCCAGCACAACACTGTTAAATATTTATAATTACTGATTATATAACTTATGTATAAATTGTAAGTGCATTATGTTGTGTAAATAAACTTATCCAATCCAATCCAGAAAGGATAAAAACACAGGATGGTTTTATCACTAAAGTCATGATTTGAATTATACCATGCATTCACCATATAAAAACATACTACAAATTATATATCAATTCTTTCGCCCAAACTTTTTGAATATAAAGTTTCAGATAGTGAATATAACCTACCTATTAGATAATATATTAATTTTTGAGATTGGTCACAAAAGACTGATGGGATGTGGAGTTTTTTGGTAAAATACGTATAGGTTATTCACCACGGGAGAGGGAATATGTGATTTATCACCCGAGGGCTTTAGCCAGAGGTGTGATAAACACATATTCCTGATCCCATGGTGAATAACTGGCTTATACAGTGAGACGAACACTCAAACACTCAAACATGAATGGATAACTGGACAACAAAGAATATAGGAATTATTTCCCTGTAATACTGACATGTGATTGGCTAACAGAGGTGTCGAATGGTATAAATTGTAAGATTCTTTTCCTTGTTCAGACGAGTTTTGCAAATAGAATTTTGTTATTTTTCATCCACATCAGTGATGTAATTAAGTTTTGTGAAGTTTTTATACTTGAATTCATGTCTTTCTTAAAGGAACGACTATGAGAGCATGGTGGATGGAGTGAAGACCTTGGAGTCTGAGACAGCCAGCTGGAGATCCATCATAGAATGGCCCCAGATTGAGATGCCCTTTGAACCGGACAACCTGTCCATGATCATCATGAAGGAACCTACCTTTGATGGTAAGAAGTTTATTGATTAGTTATTGGTCATTAGGGCTTTATATCCTGAACTCCATTTGATGCTAACAGCAGCTAACTTGGTTAAGTAATACAGGGCTATTAACTTAATAAAGGTTGGAACTAAAAAGCAATCAGCTATCGAACACCTAATAGTACCTGGTCTTTTTTTAATGATTTTAATTATACAGGGCCATGCAGTCGACTACCCCAAGTCATTATAAAAGGCTTGATTAGAAGCTATTATAGTTATCTTGATAGTTAAGTCTGCACTTGTAATTTATATGTGCACTGTATCTTTTGAAAAACTCCATTGAAAGTCTTTTGATCATACGGTTAGCTCTTTTATCTAGGAACTGAGACTTACCGTTGTTTTACGTTGAAATGGTCTTAGTTGGTCACACCTTACTTTTTTCAAACTGTTTTCTATCCATAAAGGATATGTTATTACCATTTTCATAGATACGTGTTTTTCCAGTTTGTACTTCGCATTATCTCAAAACTGTGATGTCACAGATTTAGTTGTATAACTTTGTATATTAAGAGCACACATTTCGAGAAACTGACAAAACATATTGACACATGGATTATTTATGTTTAGCTTGTTTAGCCTTAATACCTACACTGGCTGATAGATGCCTAAATGAAATGTAACTGAAACAAACAGACCACTTATCCTCAATGGAGACTTACAATGCTGGCCAAAAGTTGGGAAACGATAAGCTGTTCACCACTGCCTCAGTGTTGCACAAAATTGTATCTGGTTGTTCGGATTGTTACTTGATCAAATCAAAATAGACCTAAATAAATTTGAAGATGATTATTAAAGGTAAATTTGTAAAAAGATTGCATTAAATTTCAAAGGTTGCTCTCAAAAATGGGGATGTGTCAAAATGAGTAAGCATTGGCCATTGCCATTTCATTGATATGCCTGACCACTTGTTTTGGACAATCGTTATTTTGAAAGCAACAACGGAAACTTAATGCCATTCATGTACACTGTGGAAGCTGCTTATAGTTTTATTACAATCCCTCTGCCAATTGTGAAATTTTTTTTCTGATCACGTAAGAAGCCATCCACCCACAGGCAAATTTCTGTGACGCTGATCCGATGGCAAGCAAAATTCTGTTTCCAAACTTTTAGCCTGCAGTGTACTATGAGTCTATGACGGACAACAAATGTCACAAAAGGATTTGAAACTGCGAAGACAAGTGTCTTGTGAAAAACAATAAAACAGGCTTTGTTTGAGAAACATTGAAACAGAGACTCTTCTGGCCAGGTGTAACAATCAGCTTTGACAGAAGTTGTTTGTTGTGGTTGTATACAAAACATAACATCGTCTGGCAGTTTTAATTTCCTTTGTCATAAACCATGATGTCAAACTCTGACCTGATATGTCACAGATTGAAGATTTAACCAATCACATTCACAGACACCCTAGTGATGTCACAGTTTAACTGCAAAACGAAGTTTTCAAAAAACACGTAGCTATGAAAACGATAATAAACTGTTGATTATTTCATTTTGATCACCTTAAACTTTCCTCTTCACTCTAGAATGTGGTTATTTCCATATCACAGATTTATTTTCAGTAAATAATTTTTTTTCGTCTTTGGGAGTATTATCACATCTGGCCGATGAGTCAGAGTGCGAAAGAAAGTAAAGAAATATAGCAGGAGATATTGGATGCTTACATTTGTTTCGACTTTCTTGGTTTTTGGATAAGAAAAATCAATGGAAAAAGTGGGTAGAGACTAGACAGTGTCCTTAAAATGGAGTGTTCCTGCTGTGTTAATATAGCTCTAGAATTACTGTTAGTTTTTGTGGGGTTTGAAATGGCAAGTTTGTTTGTATGGCCTTATTTAACTTGTTGCACCCTAAGTCACCCACTGTGGCTAGTTTGAGTTACTTGTATCAAATAATGCAAATGATTTACACTGATTTGCACGATTCTGTGTAGTGTACATCTCCTTGATTATTTTATTAACTTTCCCAAGTTACATGCTAGATGGGGGAAATAAACTAAATGTTTTATCAAGAAAATGATATTTGTTTACACTTATTGTAGGTCTGATACATAATAATATATCTCAGGAAGGTGTGTGTTTGTTTAAGATGGAAATGTCATCTTGAAATCTATCTAGAATTGGTTATTGAATGTGTTGAACTGCAAAGACTTGTTACTCAGACATTAGATGTATGCATGAATTATATCATAGACCAGTTTTTGTGGCTGGGCATTATTTGAAACCTTTCTTTTGGTGGTCAGAAAAATTGATCGTTTTCATTGAAAAATTATCAAATTGTGCATCATGGCACAACAAAAAGTATCACCACATCAAGTCCAATGCCACACACTTTTACCTCAGCCTTCACTGGTCTTGACATGGATTCCGATGAACTTATTTTTCCTTCTTTCTGACGAATGTGGCCATTTTTCAGTGAAAGTCACTTGCTCTTGGTTCATATAATAAGTTTGATGAACGTCCCTCTTGTGCACAGAATGATTCAAGTTATCACAGTTCAGGTCAGATGAAGCGTCCGACTACGACAGATGTCAATTTTCTAGGTTTTGTAGGATTTGTGGTGTACCATGGGCTTGAGCATTGTAAAAAATAAGTAAAAGATTTCAACTGAAGCATGTCCTGCTATGACATACAAATAAAATCATTGCAATCCTATAAATTCAATGGCCACCCAAAACCTCTAATAAATGCAATAACGTTTGACTGCGTGAACGGAATGGGTCAAAATTTGCTCAGAATAATCTTCTACCCCAACCCACGCTTGTGGGTGAAGAAAAATAAAAATATTCCAAATACTTTTGGAGATATTACAAAAAGCCATCGCTGCCTAATAACTTGGCACTCGGTGTAGAATATCGAAATCATGTATCTTTGAAAATCCGAATTATTCGATCATTTTAATCAAGAGTGTACAGCGTATGATGAATTGAACTTGCACCAATCCTTTAAAATTGCCTCTCAAAACTTTCCCAACAGACATTTTTAGTTTCTTATGCCAAATTGTTTGCTGTCCTTTCTGTACAATGTGTACATCATTGCGCTAGTTCTTGGTCAGTTTTTAAATATTTTTCTCAACTCCAAAGTTTGTTCAGGCTTGCTGTGCTGGTAACTTCTTTTTAAAATATTCATTGGGCAAATTTGATTTTCCCATTTGCAACCTGCCCTGTAATTCTGCGTAGTGCATGAATGATGTTGGGTGACAGAGAGCAACCTGAAACCTTGTTTGGTGTCGTCAGAGAAATCCACACTGAGACACAGAGCCAGCCCACATCACACCCTCGGTGCAGGACAAGTCTTAGTACAGTGTACATTTACACTGTCTAAGTTGACTGTAGGATTTGTAGTAGTTTGTAACAGCCTACTAACAGGTAGACATCCAGAAAAGCTCTGCTGTAGTGCAGGTAGACTGCAAACAGTGCAAAGTTATCAGAAACCTGCTATAAATTCTAAAAGCAATTTAAAATGTTTCAAAGAAGTATTTAATCAGATCATCCAGAAAGCTTCTAGAACGACAGAAGAATTAAGAATTTAGAATGAATATCAATGTATGCCCTTCACAGGAGCAACATCCTTGTAATAAATATGCAACCTCTTCCTCCTATACAAAGGAATTTCCCTTAGAAAAAGGGAACCAATCATCTCAATAGATGCCTGAGCAGAGGGTTGCTCTTCGGAAGGAGTTAGGCCCTCACAGGCTCACATGCTGCTGTAACATTGACTGCACTTATACAGTGTGACAAAGGCCCCTCCCAATTCCTGCACGTTTTGTTAAGAAAACATTGTCATGTTTGGTGATCTCATAAACACAAGACATCAGTGGTAGTCTCCCTTGCAGCCTGCAGCTGATGTGAATGAAACATCATATGCCTGAGGTGCAGGGGAAAGCATGCATAGCATACATGCCTGGTATAGTTGCTCTGCCCATCTCTGCACACACATGTTTCTCTAATTATGATGGACTAACATCCATTCCTACTCGTGGGAATCAACACACTGTCACAGAGCCACTAGAAGAGAGCTATGGTTACAGCAGGGAAGCACACAAACTCAGTATTATCATTGCCTTGACATTTCTGTACACAAATCAAGTTCTTCCCCAACACACCCAGAGCTTCCAGAGTGAACTAAAGAAAAATAAAAGCCGATCTTCTTCAAAACAATTTACTGATTCATGAAGAGCTTTGAAAACCTTGACTATATTTCAGATGTTCGTTTTATCTGAAATTAGATAGTAGACTGTGGGTTATCTGCTTTTGGTTACCAAGTACACAATGTTTGTATTAAGTGATAAATTCAACATTTATTTTTCTCAATCCTCAATCAGACTCAAATTTATGTCATGTATGCATATAATGGCTATATGTTCAAACTCATTCCTTCTGCATGCATTCTGCAAAGCAAACAAAGTCCGTCTGATCCTGTCTAAAAGCTCAAGTCATAGAATGCCTCATGGCGTATGGTATATCTTAATGATTCACAAACAAAAGAAACACTGCAGGCAAAAGGTGAAGGAAGCTGAAGAAAACAAAGGACAAGCAAATATTTGTTTCAAACTTGTGTAAAACTAGTTATACCATTCGACACCTCTGTCAGCCAATCATGAGCCAGTATTTCACTGCAATAATATTCTTGGTTGTCCAGTTATCCTCCCATGGGAGAATAATAAGTGAAGCTGTGAAAAAACAACAGCAACAAATGACAAGTTTCAGTTTTGTCTTATGGTATAAGCCGGTTATTCACCGCGGGATCGGCAATATGTGTTTATCACAGCTCGGGCTAACGCCCTCGCTGGATAAATCACATATTGCCTCTCCCTAGGTGAATAACCTATACAAATACCAGTATACTACAACGTTGATGACTTCCTGCATACCGAAATTTTGGACTGTCCTAGAAATGAAGTCTTCCTTTAAATTCATGTCAAAGCGCACTTGTCAAATTGCCACTGAAACGTATGTCGATACACCGGGTTCACGAGTTATCTGGGCACGTGCACTGTTGTTGAGTTGTATGATTATATGGCAGCATTGATCACCAAACAAATTTGTTTTAAAGCAATCAAGGAGGAAATAATTATTAGCTAATTTACCAATTTTAGTTAAATTAGGAAAATAATTCAGGAGTTACCGCTGAAGTCTCCTCTAGATTTCTAGTTTCCAAAGGGAAAACCTAGTAAGTAACATTTTGGCCAAGTTGAGTTAAGGTCAAAATAGGACTTCTGAGACATGTTTCTACATATTTATTGAGTTTAGATTTTCATGAAGTGGCCCGTTACCCCAGAATGACACTGGCAAATCCCAGTAAGTCCATCTCTTACTGCAAAAACTGGAATTTAAAAGTCATTTTTCTCTGAAATTCCAAAATGTGACTTACAAGTTTTCCCTTTGGACGCTAGATTTGTCCTCTTTCCATCTACAGCAGATTCACTTAGTATGAGTTGCTATGGAAAGTTTCTCCACTGTCTACGTAGTATATTGAGCATGTCTGATTGGTCCATGTGCAATAAAACGTCCTCCAAATCTCTATGTTGAACGTAGGGAACTGAAAAATGTAACTATTCTGCTTCAGTGAGCAGCTGAGTGTTGGTTAGTATTGATATAAGATTAGCCGGTAAACTCTGTCACCACCAAATATGTCACTAGGCATGATATACGTTTTTATGGCATTCAAGTTAGTTTCATGCTATGTAATTCAGTTCCTAAACCAATCACATAAACTACATTTGCTATGTTTTACTGCCACATTGCAGAAACCCATACTAATTGAAATTGCTGTAAGCGGTACCTTCCTTGTTCTTTTTCAGATTGCCGAAGGGCCTGGACCCATGGACAGAAGGAGGGCATCTACCTTCTGAAACCACCAGAGGCCCTTGTCCCTTTCTTCGCCTACTGTGACAAGGAGGGCTGGGCTGTGATCCAGAGGAGGTTCGATGGCTCTGTAGACTTCTACAAGTAAGTGAACCTTCATACACTCTAAAAAAATTCAGACAAAATTGGTTTTTTAGATTCAAAATGGTTTTTTGAAAAACCAAATTTCAATGCAAAAAACCAAAATGGATTTTTGTAAAAATCCATTTTGGTTTTGCATTGAAATTTGGTTTTTCAAAAAACCATTTTGAATCTAAAAAACCAATTTTGTCCCGACATTTTTTAGAGTGTACGAGGGTATCTTTTTGTTCTTTTCACTAATTGCGTAGTTTCTGGTCATCTGTCTGTAGGGCAATTGTTATCAAAAGGTTCATGGGGAGAACAGTCATTATTCTCGCTGAGGTGGCCTACTAGCTATTCTAATGCGGTCTCAAAGTTACTCTTGTCAGCTGCGACAGAAACACGAAGAAGCAGCTTACATGTATATTGCAAATATCCTACATGACTTCTTTCAGATGAAGACGCTTTACTTGCTTTATGGTTTATAGATAAAATACAGTTGCTGAAATAGGAGAAGACCAAAAGACATGCCAACATTTCTGAACTAATAGTAAATCAAATTATTTTATGACGAGTGCCAAGTTGCATACATTCAGCTGTGTTTTTTGTAATATCCCATTCCCTTCTAACAACAGCGTGACATCAACTAAGCTGCTCAAAAAGTTACATGAACTCTCTTTGAAATGTCTATTTCATTGGAGCTCTTTGCAGATCGAAGAAACTTGGAAAAAATAATTTTCTCTTTTTCAATGTGCAAACTGGCTTTGCCATGCCATTGACAGTTCTCTGTTGATCTCCCAATCTACTTATTTTATGAAGTTCCTTACATGTAAGTCATCCAATTAACTGGTTTATTGTCACCTATACTGCTAGACATGATAGATGCACTGAATCAACTAATTAACTATAACTGACACAAAATGACATTTTTAAGCAAATGACATCACACGACCAAATTGAAAGTTAATGTTGAAACTATTTGGACCGCTAATCTAACAGCTATGAATGTTTGATTTATCCTAAACCAAGCAATCTATTTCCAGGACCAGAAATACCATTTTCAATAGAAAACTGAGACATATAGTATCAGGAAACTGTCCATTCTTTGTTTGGCACTGGATGTTTTATGTGCCGTGCTTCTAGAAGATAACACTGCCCTTGCATTTCATAAACCTTAACCTAAACCAACAATAGTTTTTTATTTACCTTTTCACAAAAGTATTCCAAATCGAATGTCATCACAAAATTGCAAAGCAACAGAATCTGCTGCTTCTTTAAAGAAACAACTTCTGCAATGTGAGACATTGACAGTTTTTTTGATAGCTGGTATTGGACATTAGTGGGACAATTAATTATCTGTCTTCCCAAGCTGTCTTGTCTTCCTTGTTCACTAAAATGTTGATGGGTGAATTGCGTCAGATTATTTTGTAGTCAACGAAAGGCGATGTAATGGAGATCCGTAGCAGGTTTTTCTTCTGAGACGCTGAAATCCCACAGCATCTTTCGAGTGTTGTCGGTCAAGTTCTTGTTCGCAGTTAATGTTTGTCCTCCTTTGGGAAATACATAATTCACACAGTGGACCGGTTCAACCGGTTGGAATTCTGGGGCTTTTTAGCTGACTTGGCTGAGTCCAAATGACATTAGAGCGATTCGGGCATCCTACAAATGGCTCTTCTTACTCTTTATGCACTCATGTATTTGTTTGTGTTTGTATGGATTCATTGATTTTGCGGTCCAATGACTGAATCACTCATTTGCTCTGACACAGATTCTGATTTTGTACCCTTTGTTGGGAGGTCAACTAACCCGCCCCCCCCCCCCCCAAGAGCCAAAACTTGCACCCACGCCCTGCCAGGTTGAGTTGAAATTATTGTATTAAGGATTTACGGCTAAAGGTATCGTTGATTTTAAAAGAATGTATTTCTGTGCACAGTGTAATCTAATTTGACATCTGAGTGTGGTTTCGGAATTCCACTGGCGACATCAAACAATTGTGAACAGAATCATGCATCAGAATTTAGTTTACATATTAGGCCCTGCAAACCTCTTATGTCAAATGTCTATTTAGTTGATTTCACCCTATCTGGATGCATATTGTGTTGGCTCAAGCAATTTGGCACAAATTTATTATCTTTAGCAGTGACCTGTATAGGGGGCTACATCTGGAAGATAGGAAAAGGTGCGAGTGACCATGCATTCGACACATGTTATACCTCCCCCTAGGGTTATTTCTTGAAATATCATTAAGGCAGAGGTTGGTGACGGTAGGGAAGATGTCAAATTCCAATAATTATGTGATAGGCTACATTGGGACAAGTTTTAAAGCTGAGACTGTCTGTATTAAATTCATGAATATTCTCATCTTATCCATGTCATCAAATAATCTGTCTCTTGGTGCTAATCATATTAACTGATAAAATTGAGCATTCATGTAGTAAATTTGAATGTACACAATATCTGCTGAAAGACAAGGTTCACTGTCATTGCTAAGTACTACATAACAAAGACAATACATGTATACGGGGCTTTACCATCAAAAGCACACTTACAATCTCAATAAAATGGCCCTGAGCTGCTGCTCAAGACATGAGAAAGCTCTTACAATTAAGCTGATTGTGAATTTTTCCTTCACTTTTCTTTGACATTGTGTGCATGAACTATTCAACTCCTTCATTGACGTTATGTCATGTGACTCTTTCTACATGCGTACAAATTCTAGTTGCATTTAATTTGATACATTCACAAAAAAGAGGCTAAAAGAGCTGCATCAAAATGATCATGTCCTATTTCTCGAATGGGATTATAGGTGGCTGGCATATTCTGTCTTTAAGTCAGTTTGCTTGCCATCTTACTTGTTGTTAGTCTATCTAGTTGTCCAGCTAATTGTACATTGTAACATTGTGGCTTTCCTTGGATCTATGTGTTTGGGCTTTTTTTTTTCTCCAGTGGCGCAGCCACGCAACCAGTCCAGCTGATTCTTGGGACAACGCAACTCCGCATAACTCTTTTCTATTAAATCTTTATATTCATTTGTGACAATGCCTGAGCCTGTTGGTTACCACAAGTCCTGAAAAACTTACAAAAAAATAGAAAATTATGAATGTATTTTGAGTGCTCTCACGGTTGGCAACTTCACCTGACCTGAACCTTGATTATGCTGTTAGGCAGCCTAGTGAAAATGAGAACTGCATGCTGCTGCCACCTGGAACAAAAGTTGATTTTGTGCGCTGCAGAATTTCTGTTCCAAGAAACAGTTCCAATTTCATTGCACATTCACAAAATTTCTATTCAACATTGATGTATTCCAGAGTCAGATTCGGTAGACTCGGAAACAGCCCCCGGTTTCTTCCAGACAAAATTGTGTGAGTTCCCCACACTGAAATGATGTGGACCGCTCACAGGAGTTCGCAGAATAGCACACTAGTCACTAGGTGGCAACACATGTCAGCATAATATTATTATGTTCTGTCAAGGCTGGAAAAGCACTGGCAATGAAATTGCGGTCAACTTGTAGACAGGCTGTTGGGACAACCTTGTTAATTTCATGTATGCGCACTGCAGAGATCTTCGGCAAAATAAATGTTGCAAAAATCCATTTCAAGACAAGTGAAGTCTTAGGTCAAAGCATGTTGCATGCAGCATGACGTTGTTTGTCTATGTCGATATTTGGGTATATTTCCCTGTGCCATTATGCAATTATGAAATTGATGATTTTTCTAAAATGATGATTTTTTCTAGGCTACTCAAAGAAGGGTTTCAAATATAAAGAAGTGAATGAACATTAAAAAAATTATTCGCAATATAACTTATATAAAATAATCCAATGCCTGATATTCTGAGGACCAAATATTTTCACGTCCTCGCATTCCTTTTCTTAATTTTGAAGTCCTGGATTTTCGGAAAGCCAATATATTCCAGCATTTAGATCCAGAGTGTATCAAAGGGCTACTGTTTATTATTCTTAATCTTAGGGAAAAAATGTTGATTAAAATAATATGAATGTAATTGAGCCTTTGGATCGATGGTAAAGTAATAAATATGTTTAAACCAATTAATATGATAGAGCTGTGTAATGACCATTTGTATACTTATTTTCAGACCATGGGATGATTACAGCAGAGGATTTGGTCAACTGAGTGGTGAATTCTGGTTGGGCTTGGAGAACATGCATCTCCTGACAGCAGTGGAGCCTTACGAACTGAGGGTGGAGGCCCTGGGCTGGAATGGCAAGCTTTATCATTCTTCTTACGAGAAGTTCCAGGTCCTAGGTGAACTGAAGGAGTACAAGCTTCTGGTGAGTATATGTCATTGACCTTCTCCTACCTTCTATGTCTTGCGTATAAGTCTAAAGAGCATATATGACCTGGCCATGCCCATGCATCAAAGGCTAATGTATTAATACTGCAGCAGA
The DNA here is from genome assembly GCA_026936325.1 of Platynereis dumerilii. Lineage (NCBI taxonomy): Eukaryota > Metazoa > Annelida > Polychaeta > Phyllodocida > Nereididae > Platynereis > Platynereis dumerilii. Next base: position 123,750,556 of record JAPTHN010000001.1, on the reverse strand, counting down.
GATGCCATACTGAAAGTTGTGTGTCAGGCATGTCTTGTCTTTGATGGTAAAGCAGTGGCTGGTTTGTATATTTTCAGTTGACTCATCCCCATGTAAGAAGTCTCATTCAAATTTAGGTTTGCTTCAAAAAAGTGTAACCCCAACTGTTATCTTTATTGAATTAATGTTCGAATACGATACTGACATAAAGCTAATTTATTGGCACTAATGAGGTCAAGTGCGCAGTACGGTAAATGAATTTCGTGCAACATGCATCACATTTTAAATAAAAACTCTAATTTATAAGGTGACAGCTTCTCTTTTCGGTTTGAGAGTTTGAAACATATTTGTTTATTTCAATTTACAAATATAAATCATCGATGTTCATCCATGTCGCAAAAAAAAGAAATATGAGTCATATAACACTGTAATGCATTGAGCTTTTGTAACGCATCTGCTAAAATTAGAAAAAAAACTTTAATGGCCATACTTGTTATGGCATTTTAAGTTTGATGATATGTGATTAGATTAGGATTAATAAAGTGTTAGCGGATTGGTCAAAGGATTTATTGATTGGTTTTCTTGTTTTTATTTGCTCCTCTATTTAGATTGGTTCGATTTGCTTGCAAAGTTCATTGATTATACAGTGACTCAAAAATATTGGGACACTTGCTGCAACAGAGCATTGTACAATTTGCCGACCAATATGTTTCTGGTGTGAAGTTTTCAGTTTAGGATACTTATAACGATGTACTCAAAAAAAATAAATCAATGGTGTTATTCAGCCTAATGCTATCTGACTGCAAAGGTGCATAATTTTAGTGGTGTGAAGTATGAGGACCGTAAAGTCAAAAAGCTAGTTGACACCAAACCCTGTGTATAGCATTTATTGGGAAAACTGCCTTTGAGACTCACCAATGGCAATCACTGAATCTGAATCAGTAACATGTCTGACTCTGAACTTCAGATGTGAAACTGAATAATCTTAAGGTGTCCCCATTATGTTGCAACTTGTTTGAGGTTCATGCAATCTCTGCAAATAAAATGACCAGGTTGCCTGTTCTCTGGATTTAAGTTCAAAGTTGTCAGTTAGTATAACTTTCTCATTTTCTTGAAATTTCAGATTGGCAACATGACGAAGGGAAACACAGAGGACGTCTTGTCAATGCTTAATGGCACTGGGTTTACGACCTGGGACCACGACAATGATGAATGGTACTCTGCCAACTGTGCCGAGTACTACCGGGGTGCTTTCTGGCTGCCGAATTGTGGAAGTGATCCGAACAGGCGCTGGTGCGAGACAAGAGGGTGCATGACATGGGGCGATAAAGTGGTAAAGAAGACCATGTTCAAAATCAGGCAAATGGGAGGCGGTGCTCCTCCACCATCAACAGGAGAAGGACGAAGACCACCCCAACCTTTAGATCCTTACCCACAACCCCCACAACCTGCCCAACCCGAGTACCCTCAACCCCCTCCTCCTGAGTACCCCCAACCTCCACCCCCCGAGTACCCCCGCCCTCCTCCAGAGTACCCTGAGAACACTGAGGATGAATATGACTATGATTATTATGATTATGGGGATGACGAAGACCAGGATGGGGATACATGGGGTAAGAAATAAGCATTTAAATCAAACTCAATTGGGGTTATTTTTGTACAATGTTTGTAAAAAGCTGCAATTTTTATAGCAAAGTTTACATGTAATAGGCTACGAGGTTTGTTTTGAAAATCGTACACGGCTACTGCAATACAGATCTGCAGCAGTTTTACATGTAACAGCTACACTTTTGTATTACAATTTTTACTTGTAACTTGCTACCACTTTTCAAGTAATTGATTCTGGCTACCTTTATCCTTTATAATAAAATGTTCAAACAAACCCATCTGTTCTCCTTGTTTTGCCTTAGTTTTAGCTTTGCTGCTGAGTATATGCTGAGTACACATTGACTTTAGTTCGAGGCTGTTTGAGTTGGAGAGAAGGGAGTGAGTTATGATGTAGACAGAGGGATTTAGCTACAAGGATTTGTAAAGGAATACAAGAATACCAACAACGATATACTGTGTATAGTCGAACTTGAAATTAGGTTTGATGTTAAGACTTACGAATTAGCGAAATCATTGAATTTCATTAATTGCTGAACGATAAATTCAAAGTGAAGATGAGGTCTGTCTCTAATTAAAAGAAAAATGAAGAAAATGAAAATAGACTATCACCCTTTTTGGTATGAAAAGAGTGATTTTTGACCCGTTTTAAGATAGCAGTTCTTAAAATGAAACTCAATGACATTGGCCTAGTATTTAGATATAAATTTACATTAAAATTGTAAAAAGGTTCCATTAGATTAATGGTTCAATGCATGGAGAAATAGAGCCACCCAATTCATTCATGGCCGATTAATTACCACAGGTACAGGACACAGTTGATTCGAGAGTGCCAATTTGTTGCTCAATTCAATGTGATGCTTTGTTGAGTGGCCTCATTACTCCACTGCAAAATGATCACAACCTAACATGTGTTATTAGCCAGGAACACACAATTATCAGGAGTGGATATTCGTGTACATTGTGAAGGAAAGTGTACACTTTCAGTTGATTGCCAGCTCCTGTCCAATGCTCCCAAGTCTAATGTCACAGCTGTTGAGGGACAAAGAAGTTTTCTATTGATTTCTCTCATCTGGTCAACTCTGCCTGATATTATACATATATATATATGCAAATTGACATTAAGTGAAAGTCGATAATGAGCATGTGGCCATGTACGTATTTAGAGTTGGAAAGGCTCCTGGCTGTATGCCAACCATTCAAATGAAGTTTCAAATGTTCAATCTTCATTCCAAACACTAGAACCAAGTCAGGTAAGTGCCAATAATCTGATCTAAAATTGTGCTGACTGAGCTGCCTGAGTGAAAGTGCATTATGTTTGGCTGCTTCTCAATCTATTAACCGTGTGTTCTACCTTAATATCCACAACTGAATGGCTTTGGGTGTGTCGATTGATCCAATTATTCCAAGAAGGTGTGTCAACCTGAGTTACGCCATTTTTGCTATTTTTACGACTGAGTAAACAATTCGTAAGAATGCCATAATAAACCGCTAATGCTTCCAATTCACACTTGTTTTCTCCATTAATGTATTTTTGCCTCCCAATGGGCTGGGTCCATCAAAAGTGTGTTGTAGAATGTTTCAATTGTTCTTGCTTATGTTACTCCATTCACATACAACGTCATATTCAATTCTAAGAATATATAGTATACTTGTCCGAGAAGATCTCACACAGACCTACCACATTGCCTCAGTGACAAGGTAGTGTGATAAAAAATGAGTTTTGTTCTGTAACGTGGCATTACATCTATTGATGTCATCCCAATTAATCTATTCAGTGCTGTCCAGTTCCAATCACACCTAAGTTTTTAATGCATGTCTGTGTTGTCCTGTAGTTTCTATCCTATATATATCCTCTCCTCAGTCTTCTGTTTATCTTACATATACTATCCTATATATCCTATCTTCCATATCCCATATTAATATGTTCTATCTTGTATACATGTACCTATCTTATTATATATATCCTATCGTATTCTATCCTACTTCTTGTCTCTTCTGCATAAGGTTGGCATCATGCATATAAACATATTTGGTTGACCATGTGAAATTTATAAACAGACCGATCCTCAAGAAAATTTCCAATAAGCAATTGAGATATATAAGGATGTTGATGTAGATTTTTACCTTATTCAAGAATTTGTTAAAGCCCACATTTTGATTTGGAGCCCTTTAAAACTAATGAAGGCTGGGTTATGATAACTTATTGATTTTTCGAATTTTTGCCTGTATGTTTGTGATGTTAGGTTTCCATCTGTTAAGCAAAACATTATTTGAATACAAATGACATGTGGCTAACACATTTGAATAAATTTCAAGTTAATTTCATTAGGACATGATGGCGATGTGGTGCATGTGTCAGAATCAGCAAATATAGATATTGACTTTGTGGGCTTAGCTGTATGCATCGTGCTTGTTGTTTACTTGGGAAATTTCAAGATAGTTACTCATTAGAATGTAGAAATAAATCAGCGAATGGTGAAGTGAACTAAACTTAAAAGCAAATAAAGTGAAGGACTTGATATATTTATTGATCAGACATTGGCTCACTGCTGCAGGAGTTCTGAAAAGTACTGTGTAGGTGCTTTTAAAGCAGTTCAAATTAGTAGTATAGTACAGATTATTCACCATGGTAGAGGGAATATGTGATTTATCAACCCAGGGCTTTAGCCTAAAGTGTGATAAACAATATTCCTGATCCTTTGGTAAATAACCGCCTGATACCATGAGACAAACACTCAAACAGGTAAACATGGGACGATAAATGGACAACAAAGAATATAGGAATTACTGCAATGAAATACTGGCATGCGATTGCCTGATAGGTGTCAAATGGTATAATAGTAGAAGATTCTCAAAAAATAGGATTTCGAAAAGGCTCACCCAGAAAACAACACCAACCCAGAACAAGTACCCATAAAAACAAGTTTGGCAATAAATGAAACATAGTTAGCACTAACCCTGCTCAAAAGTTTTTCGGAATACTGAAGTCCAAAGAATGTATTCCAATCTCTTCTCCGGCATGATAGATAAATTTCTCAGTTAAAAGTTGAATCCCACACTTGGCAAGAAATCTAAAATCCATGAGATATTCATGAAACTTTGCCAAAAAGTTCTTCAAAAAGAAAGCTTTCCAACGTTAAAAAAAAAAAGGCGGGCTATCCAACATAATTTTCTAACTATGATCTTTTCAAAATCTTATGTCATTACATTAAAACATACAGTAAAATACTAAAAACGTGTGGGATTTATAACGAAAAGCAGCATCACTCGAACAATATCCATGAGATATTTATGAAAAATTAAAGGAATATAGCTGAACATACACTTTATTGAAAAACAAGTCTTTGAAGGGGGGTTACCAATGTTTTTTGAGAGTTACGTGATGTAGGCCTACAATATGAGAAAATTATGATAAACAGTTCAACAGAAATAAGCCCCCCTTAAAATAAACTTGAATATCTCAAAGATTCCTTCTCCGATTTTTATGAAACTTGGATTGGATTATAGGCCTATATATCGACCCAAAATATGTGCATTTATAGTTTAGTGCCATTATTCCTGGCTGAGCCAGCAGCCTTCGAGTGAGCCTACCTCTGTCTTCAAAAATCTGTGGCTTTTCTAATGCATATGAACAATTTGACCAAGCGGGGGAGCCACCAGCTGGGGTATTTTTGTTGAACTGTGGAGTACAATAGGTGGAGTAGCTGTATTCTGTGGGATTCAACTTTAATCACTGTTGTCTGTTGGTTGTGTTTTTGTTTTTTTATGTAGGAATTCACAAACAAGTATTTGCACATGTATTTACTCCACCAAAGAAGGCAAAACATGTTGATGAGTGTTTCTAGGGTGTCTTAAAGACAACCTTCTTTCAATGAGGATGCCTTTTATTGGCAGTTGACAAATGAATGTCGATGGAATCAATGAAGCTGGTCATCAAATGCTAATTTTATATGTGAGATCAAGTGGGTCTTTTTCTCTGAATTTCATACGACAGTCTTTTTTATATGGTCAATAAATCAGATTAAAAAATATGTAACGAAGTTATAAATCTAGTCTGATTTAGTTGTAGGTACATAAGATATATATGACCTAACAACACTCACAACCACACCAGTCCTAATATATCATGTATATTTTTGTTTTCAGGTACCTGTCACATTGACTACAGTCCTATTATTTGAACTGAGCCATCTTCAGGATGTCACCGAATATGGCATCTAAGATGGCTGCCACCCTTGTCATCTGTTTATGCCTACTTTTCTCAGTAGAGGGAGAAGTAGTGGATAACGTGGTAGAAAACGTGGCGGCCTCTGTTGGAAAAGTTAAGTGCACCGCGGGAGAATTTCAATACACGGAAAATGTTAGTATAGCATTGCAAAACATTACTGCGCCATCGAGGATTATCAGACAGTTCAGAGGAATTAATTCTCCGGCGGAATGTACAAGTCTATGTTGCGATTTTGGTATGTTGTTTCTTGGTTTTTAGTCTCTGTAACTTTATGGTCCTTGTCATATTTACGTCAAGTTTTTGGAGTGCGATGTCATGTGACGGACTGGCGTCCCCAGTCCCGAAAATTGCAGAATATTATGTAAATTATATGCAAACTCTGATGTCATTTCATACCAGGCCAACTTCTTCCCAGCTTCTAGCCAATGGGAATACACCTCAACTATGTGTCACAGTCTTTATATGATGTCAAGTGAAAATTGGGTCTGGTGTAGCCCCTGCAAGTGCAGAATCACAGCCTTCCAGTCAGTATGCTCACAGTAATATCGCTGGTACATTCAGAGAATTTGACAAGCTGATATACTGAAGACAAGCTGCCATGTAATTTCTTTTTGTACATTCTTGGTTTTCTCAGCTTCTAGCCAATGTGAACCCACCTCAAACGGCATCACAGTTTCGACTCCATGCCAGAATTACAATCGAACAGCACAACTATGCATTACAGTTTTGAATGAAGCATTACATTTTATTCAGTGTTGACATGATCCCAATGATCTCTTATTGGCAATTTCCAGTCTAATTGATATAATATGTCTGCTTTGTGAGCATTCACAGAAGACATGTGTTATAATAACCAGCAGTCATTTAAGTAATCTGGGAACTTGCTATTTTGCAACAAATAACTTTAATGGACCTTGTTATAAACAAAGGCTTACACAATTTTTGTAAACACCTGGATTCTGTAATTAAACTTCACCTACACATAGGTGAAGTTTCTTGTAATCGGTAGTATTTATTATTTATTATTTATTCAAACTCATCGGAGAGTTTTCAAAAAATTCATGTACATAGCTTACAATAATCTAAGAACGCGTTTTTTTTATATTTGACCTTGACCTATTTTTCAAGGTCACAGATCCTTTTAAAGTCGGATTTTGCAATATTTGAAATGCATGTACCTCATCCGGTTATTACCGGTTTTCATTTTCCTGCACATGGAAAGGTCCCAGACACTTTCTTCACAGTTTGACCTACTTTCATGAAAGTAGGTCAAGGTCACATTGTACAAAGTCCATTTTTATGGTTTGAGGTCTATCGCGGGATCTCACAATCCGTAAGTCGTAGAGTCATACCGATGGTGCCAAAACGTGCTCAAAGTCACGGGACATCTGCCCGATCCTTTATTTTTCATCGGCAGTACCGGTTCTTGAGTTACGTAACTTTAAAGTCATACCGCGTCACCAAAACCGGTGACCTTGAGAATTTTACCTTGAAATATCGATGTTAGCTCATAACATGTCATAGTAAACCCCCCCAAACATACACCTAATAAGTCCAAACTGACCTTTAAATTTGACCTTGACCTCATTTTTCAAGGTCATTCGACACGAAAAAGTTTGAAAAGTTGCCATTTTCAACAATTTTTTTTACCATGTTATTTTTAAGATATCAGCGTGATTCACAGGTAACAGATGAACATTGGCTTGTTTATTCCTAATATCTAATCATATTTTTAGTACCTCCTTCGCCGGATTTATGAAAATTTTTTTAATATTGCTAACCGACAAAGGTTAAAAAATGACACATTTCCGCGTTTTTGACAAGGAAATATTGATTGTACAGGGTTACAATGCATGGCTGACCCCCCCTTTTTCATACAATGCCATTATGAAAATCATATTTATTTTGACCTAGAAAATGTTTTTCAAGGTCAAACTCAAGGTCAAACATGTCAAAAAATTTTACATTTTTGACATTTCATACTTTTTAACAAAGAAGGAATCTATATATTGTTACAAAAATGGTAGACACACTTGCTACAGTACTCTAGAGGCTTCTTGTAAATTTACAAGGTCCTCGGATTGACCTACGTTGCACAGTAAAGGTCAAAAGGTCAAAAAACGAGCGAAAAATTTATAATTTTTTTTCACATTTCTCAGAGATAGCGTAATTTCAAACGGCCGTAGCTCCGATCCTAATTAAGATACAGAGAATCTGAAAACATATTCGGAAAGGCCAAACTCTCCTCTAGTTTTCATTTTCTGAACATTTTGTCGTAGCTCTGACGGCTAAAAAGATCGCCGGACCCTGAAAATTTCATGTTTTTTGTCGAATTTTCACAATATATTATTATTTCGACATGGAAGGAATCATCCTTTTTTGATCAACCTGCCTGGACCTATTTGTCACACGTGTTTACATAATCCTGGCAAATTACGTATGTTTTCATCGAACCGTTTTGGTTATACAGTGATTTTAAATTAAAAACTACATTTTTTCAGGTATTTACATTTTTTCAGTTAGTTCATATTACTGAAGTGTACCATAATTTCAATCTACGATAAGTCCGGTTCTAATTAAGATACAGAAAATCTGTAAACAGATTTGAAAAGGCCAAATTCTCCTCTAGTTTTCATCTTCTGAACATGTTGTCGTAGCTATAACAGTTTAAAAGATCGCCGGAACCTGAAAATTTCATGTATTTCTGATGGTCAAAGAGATCACATGACCCTGAAAAATCAATGTTCTCAGAAATCGCAGAAGATGTACTGGTGGATGTACTGGTTCATGTATTGGTTCATATATTGGTTCATGTATTGGTTCACGTACTGGTTCATGTACTGGTTCATGTACCGGTTCCTGTATGGTTCATGCACTGGTTCATCTACTGGTTTATGTACTCGTTTTTCTGTGCATGCATACTTGCATGTACTCAATGTACAGGAAACATTCTTGTATTCTTGTCTGTATGCAATGCATGTTACATAATTATGTCTGATTCCTGTGTACTTTTCCATGTACCTTTTACTTGCTCATCTACTTGTGTCTGTTCGAGTTGTTGGTACCACAGTAGGTGAAGTTTTGTTACCGCTCGCGGTTACGTCTACTAGTTCATAATTGTTCTTACAGACCATTGGCTGACAGGCCATGTTGAAACTGCGATGCTCAGTGAAGTGGGTTCACATTGGTAAGAAGCTAGGGAATCTAAACGAAGTATGAAATATGACATCACAGCTTGTAGCTATTTCTTGCAATGCCAGAGAGTAGGGGTGACAACTGTAGCTTTGATTACCTACATGACGTCACACTTGTTAAACCAACGTATCTTTTTATTATAAGGCGATAATGCTGTATATCCAGGCAGATTCGCAATTGCACATATACGAGGGCGTCCCAAAAGTTTTTACAAATTTTTTTGGCAGACCTTTCTATTTGAAGTAGCTCAATGAAATTTTCACAGAATTAATTTCAGGTATTTTACTATTTCTTTTGAAATAAATCAAAACTGTTAGAAGTGTTTGTTGCTTTTCTGTTACCGTGGATATATGTCAGTGCACCCAGGGCAGCTCAATTTCTTTAACAAAATTTAGGAAATTGACTTTGTTTATAGTGAGAGAATTCACAGTAATAAAACAAATGATTGAAAGAAATGTATTTCTTGATATTGATAGGCAAGCAGTGTTTCAAGATATCCTCCATTACATTATTAACATTTATTTATGTTTCAACCTGATCAGCTGAGGCAATTGACAAACACTTTTTCCATCAGTTGCCCCAAATCTCTTGAAATGGTTTGGCCGAAACAATCTACTGCCAAGAGGCAGTGCTCAAGAACAGTGGGATTCAATCCTAACCTTGTCTGCCCTTATTTACCAGACGTGGCCGTCTGTGACTTTTGGTGTTACTAAAATGTATATACCAGTTCGTAAATTAAATTGATTATGCTCATTATAAAAAAAAATGAAGCTGCAGCCAGATATACTGAAATTTCACATTTTAAGAACATCTCAGTTTCAAGGATTTTGGAGATTGCTTCAGCACAGGGGTTAAACTAATTCATATTGACTTTTAATATCAGATAACAACTTTGAGATACTGTCAAGCTGCCAATGAATATTTTTCATAATCATCAATTGCATATTTACAGTAAATCCTACGATTATGTACACACCTAGACATTTGGATTTGGGCTATTAAAGAAAAAGTGGTTACTTGCTTTCTTTGACACAATAAATCACCAAGTTTCTATTGAGATAAAGCTCCTCATACATATATGCATCAAGTTATGAATTATGAGGTTGAAACCGGTATCATCTATTAAGGGGTCGTTTAGGCTCAGGCATATACATAAGGACATATCACTGTAATTTTTAGACCAACTTATAGATTGGCAAATACAATTTATAAATAGTTTCCATTGACAAAGATATTTTGGTAGGATGTTTTGAATTATTGATAAAGGTGGTGAAGGATTGCTAAGTATATATCATGAAGACAATATGACTCTACTTGCCTTCCATAATATTACTATAATCGGCTATAGTAATTATTAACGCTGTCAATTCTAGTGTGCCTCTATTGGAGATAAGTATACTTGATAAACATCTTTGTATTTTATTGGTTTGTAAATGTAAATTTGTATTCCCCAAGGATGGTTGACCTATACCTTGAGGTATCGATAATTTTCGCAAATGGAGACAAACTGAAATGGCCATTTATGAACATAGCAACTGCCTAACACAGAATATTATACTATTCACTGATTTATTATCGACAGCCCTATAGATTTGTTGTCTCCAAACGTGCTATTAGTGTTTTCGTCACGTTTAAAAAGTATTACCAGCTGTTGCATATACTATGGTTGTTTTATTGGGAATAAACCAACAGTTTAAAATACAAATAACTGCAAATCATTGACTGATACGTTTTTGCTAAACTTGATTGATAGGTCCTATGTAAAAACTTTATGATAGTTATCTTGTGCAAAACATAATTACAGCTCATAATATATCTTTCTTGATTTTTACTGCTCATTTGAAGTTTGGTCTACTTTTTTCAAGCATTAATTGAAATATATCTTAAAGGATGAGATTGCTGATGAAGTATTTAGTTTAAAATCTGTCTCTGCATAATAACAAGTGAATCGCCTCAGGTGTTTTCATTGTAGATGGATTGCTTTGGACGTTTCCGGTCTGCAGTCGCAAGCGAAACTTTTAAAAATTAATGTTCAAGCACTTTAAGCGGTGCTTATGTATTTTCTGACTGATGGAGTTTGTCTTAGGATTAATAGGCGGAGCATGTTAAGAAGAAGGCTGCTTTATTATCGTAAATAAATTAAATAGCATATTGGCCACCAAAAGTTTTTCGTCTTTCAATGAGATTGGTGTGATATAGGACGACCTGCAAAGTGGTCGCAAGATTTCCCAAAACAGTTCCGGTGCTGGGACAGTTTCAAAGAATATTTTGATCTGAGTGTCTCATTCTGCAATATTGCAGCCACATACATTGTACTAAATAATTCAACAAAAAAAGTCCCCCTTTAAATAAACTTGAATTTCCTTCTCCGTTTTATGACGGTTGGCTGAATAATTATAATAGGTCTGCATATATCAACCCTAATTGGGTGTATTTGTAGCTTAATGGCATTATTTCTGGCTTGGCAAGCAGTTTTCAAGTAAAACTATAGCTCTTTTAAAAAAAATATGTGACAAGTTTCACCATGCAGGGGAGCCACCAAATTAACATACTTGATCAAGTGAGTGGTGAAGACTTTCTTAATATAATCATAGATGTATTTAGTGAATAACTGAGGACTTCTTTTGAAACACTTTTGTGGTTTGGTTTGCTTGGGTGACTTTGGAAATCATTTGAGTAGAGATTGAGCATCTTATGTTTAACTTAACATGTCTTAACCTAAAATTTTGAAAAGAGGGATTGATGCACTTTGTTGAAGCAATGAAGCTAAAAATGCACAGACACAGTGTCAGCATGCAGGCCTACAAACTGGTAAACTGTCATAAAGGTATGAGAAGACTTTTTGAGATACATTTGTTTTTGTAGAGGGGGACTTATTTTTGTTGAAATGTTTACTGAATTAAATTGCTTAATTACACGCAATATAATATAAGTATTTTTTATTCATTTATCTATTTTTGTTAACATAAAAAAATATGCTATTCATGAACAAAACCAAAATTTCAATGACTATTACAATAATGGGTGACAAGCTTATGTGAGATTTGCCTGATGAATTATTAAAATAACCTTTTATCTGGCCACGGTGATTGTCATCGTCGTTGAAACAGGGATGAGTGAGGTGAGATGAGATATCCGATACACACACTTAAGATTTATTTAAATCTGATATTGTGGTATTCAGACAATGATGTGGAAACATCAGGGTTTTCTGGGACTATGGTATGGGATGCAACAGTTTACTGACGAAAGAATGAAAATTTGAATTTAAAAACTGATTTCATAAAAACCTCATTAAATGCCCTCATGACTGTCTCTGGTCTGCTTCTGGACTTCTTGTGTGCCACCTTTTATGTGGCTCTAGTTCGTCTATGGTCCCTGATCATTGCAACTGGTACCAAAATTAGTTCGATCTGTTTACTGCATTTAGGCTTGTAGCATGGGAACGCGTATGGATTCTGGACACCACAGGGTGGAAAATAAAGTGTCCTGTAATATTCAACGTTAAACACCTTTTCAAAGGGGACCATCCCAGGCACGAACCAGAGAAATTTCAGAGCTTAATATCTCCTATGTGATGAGATATGTATCTACTCCCATTGTGGGAATTTTCTGCAATTTGACCCACTCATGACGTGGGCTTTACTTCAGGCCTGCAGTACAAAAATGCTTTTATTACCAGTGCTTGGCCTCGTGGCAACGTATGTCTACTTCTCCAAAATTAGTAACTCTCCAAAGTAGGTTTCCATATTTGGCCAAATATGTGATGCCCGAAAATGGGACGTACGAAAAACGTGATGTATTTTGACAGAGACATTGAAAGAGCTTTTTGAAAACTTTAGCTAACGCTTGAACTTTTCAAGGTAATACCATATTGCATGTTCCAGACAACAGTGTACACTATCTCTTGACATGATTCAAAACTGTTTCTGTCAAATAGAAAAAGAAAGAGAGCGGGACGTACGAAAAACGTGACATATTTTTTTATGTATCATTATTGGACGTTTTATTAAATACATTCAAAGAACCAGATAAGTGCATAGGCTCAGAATATGACCAGGTAGTACAACTACTAACATACCATAAACGGCTGCCTTGAATCATTGGTATGTCTCTGCAGGCGCGAGTTTTGTGACATGCAAGAATGTACCGTACACATTATGGTCGACCGTTGAAAGTCCTGATGCCGTAGGTTGACCATGTTGCAAAAACATCTTAATCTTAAAATATATGATTAAGTTGTATTGAAAAAACTTTCATCAAGCAGCTTTATGTGTGTTGTTCACAGCCATAAATGAATTACTGTACTCTTTCACATTTGGCGGCAGTCAAGAAAGGCTATGCATGGTGATGGAGTGATCTCCCGAGTGGCAGGTGTACTTGTGATATAATTTTGCTGTACACTACATGGCTATTTAATACAACATGCAATCTTTCCAATATGCAACCTATTTCGATTTGGTAGCATACATATCACAGGTGATTTAAAAAAAATTTCCTTGATGTAGTCAATGATAGAATAAACAGTGAGATGTTTTGGCACCAAATATATGCAGCTACTTCGTTATTGCTTTTCCCCATAGACTGACATGTATTTCTGTTAAATTGTGTGTGTTTCCAAGTAGCTGGTACTGCTTAGAATTATTTTCCTCCCACTTCTGTGACCCCCCTTTCAGCGGCGTGTCCCTATAAATGTTAAAAATTCCTTGTTTTTTACTCCCAAATTGCCTTGTGGGGTCCGCAGAACAATGGGACCCTTTACAAACTAAATATCAGATTGTCCAATGTCCATTGAAAAACAAGCTATCACCTTATGCAAGGTGCAACAATTAAGAATAAATATTCAAAAACATATTAGCTCTAGAAGCAAACCGCAAGTGCATGAGTGTACACGTTCCCGTGCTACAAGCCTTTAAAATCCATAAAGACAACGCATCATCAATTTACTTAATCTGAATGGTGTTTGGGTGTTTACTAATTAACCAATTTGGGTCAAATTACGAAACGTATACTTTGCATATTACGCAGTAGGATATGTGTGTTTTATTACTAATTGTGCATACAACTTTTTACCTTAGCAGCTGTTATGATATTCGCTAATCTGACATGAATGACTGATGCTTGCATGTTGTTTTGCAATTTTGTGCTTTCTTTTTTTCTAAAAAAAATATGCTTTGAAAGCTGATAAACAGAGTGCTGTGCTTGGATTCTTGTGGTTTTTACGCACTTTTGATCATGATATGGAATCAATAAGAATTTTTCCAGAGAATTGACAATTTTCTAAAGCGTATGATTGTTAGACCTGATTTTATTTATTGACCATATTTATTGTGTTCAGTATTAATAAGTTCCCCACGGGCTGATAAATAGGTAAATGTTAAGGACCTGGGTCAATGGTTATCAGTATTTCTCTGTTCAAATGATATTATCCTCTGTATAAATAGATGAATGTGCTAAATGTTCAATTTTTTTTTGTCTTGAAGATTTTACGTTAAGTGTTGAAAAGCTTTCAGAACTCATCCGAGCTCCTTCATCAGTTCCGTTGATTTGAGCGGTCACGTGACGGTGTTTTTGATGTGGTGTCATGTTACGCTAGGATCTCCCGGTATATTACCGGTCCTAATTGATGGCCGGTTCATCCTCAGCTATGTGAATCGATTCAGCCACAAAATTAGCATAACAATAATTGTCTGACCATATAAAAGGTATATTGATATTTTTTATCCACTCATCAGAATTCTCAGAAATTATTTTGAATGACAACCGAAGCGTCAATTTAAGCTTGTGTAATAAAGTATCTGACATTTGATCACGATGTACCCAAGTGACCGACTGTTGGAGATGAATAATCCAATTCCAAGTAGGCCTAGAGTAGGTCGGGGCAAGAAGCCCGGGTTAGGTGAGAGGCCCCCCTAGGCTTATATCCAAACTAACATTTTTGGTGCGTTTATCTATTGATAGGATTGAAGCTAGAGGTGAGGCATTTTAGGTGACGTCACAAATTTTCAGGGCAAACAGCACCAAACCATAGTAGAAATTAAAGAAAGAAAAAAATGTGCATGGTTTTTGCAACTTTGACTAATTCTTTGAAAGGGGTTGTCAGAAATAACTTCCGAAATTTTTTAAAGTATAATGGATATCTGCATTGCATCACTTTATGACTATCACATCAGAATGATTTGGATCATGTGTTTTGCATTTTAGTTCAAAATATAGAGGTCAAATTAAAATATGTGGGTTTGGGGCGAGAGGCCCCACATGATATAGGGCATGAGGCCCCCTTCACTGGGGGGTCGAAGCTGCTTCAGGAACCATTATTAATGAGTACTTTACCTTAAAACTTGATAGAATAGCTCATTAAAATAGAAAAAAATTGGGCCCAAAATTGAAACAGGGCAAAAAATATTAAAAAATAAAAGTATGAACAGAAAAATTCTGAAATTCAGAAAAAGTGAATAGAATGCCTTAAAAAGGATAGAAGAACCCTAAGAAATAACTTTTAGGTTGAATGTGCTCGCAAAAAAAATTGCCATAGGATTATAATAGAGGGGATTCTTGCCCGATGGGTGGGGTAAGAAGGCAATTTTAATTTTTTTTACAAAAATGGCCGTAACTCCTTTATTAAAATTGGTAGACATTTGTTTCTCTAGTTATTAGTAGAGTAAAGTGATCCCTTCCTGCCAGCATAAGCATTCAAATCATCGCCCATAAAAAGTAGGTCAAATCGCACCTCGAAGTTAAGGGGGGCCGCATGCCCCGACCTACTCTATAGTAGATCGGCCGTTCACAACAGGACCTTTCAGTCAAAACGTAAAATTATTTGTTGACATATTTATAATCAATAAGTGTGTTTCATAGAATGATGTGGAATACAATGTGGTTCTCAACATCACTTCTCTATGTATGGACAAACTTTAGACCTATAAAATGTAATATTAGTGTGTCATTTATATATAAATAAGTGTGCATGTTTGTAAATCTGAGACAAGTGCTTGGGATGAATTTCACCTAAATGGAAACCTGACTCACAAACAATAACATTGGCCCTCACCTTGTCCCCTTTCTCAAGGTGCTCCTTTGCATCTGCCATCGTCAAATAGAGACTGCATGGACTTGGCAGCTGGGGGGAGGATTGGTTCTGATGGAGATGGTCAGTAATAATATAAATGGGCATATTGTTTTTAGGGATGTCCGTCTGTTTCTTCATTTAGCTGTCAGTCTCTGCAGACTATATGGTCTGCTCAATAGTTCAATTGCACCAACATTTTCTTCTTTAACACATTTTAATATCTCCCTGATTGCCTAATTTTCTTCTGTAATTAAGCTATAAAAACCTGTTGGCCTACTTCTATAGCGATAATTTTAGTAAGGACAGAAGAAGGTAAATGTAATGAAATGTATTAGGTAAATTAGGTTACGCTTCTAATAAACAGATAGGCCTATATGACACATTGGTTAGCAAAAATGTGACAAGTAATGTACTGATTATTAAATTATAAGACATCAGCAGAATTAAACTTTAGCTAACTCTTGAAGGTTTCAAGGTAATACCATATTGCATGTTCCAAACAACAGTATACACTATCTCTTGACATGATTCAAAACTGTTTCTGTCAATTAGAAAAAGAAAGAGAGCGGGACGTACGAAAAACGTGACATATTTTTTTATGTATCATTATTGGACGTTTTATTAAATACATTCAAAGAACCTCTTTAGTACATAGGCTCAAGATATGACGAGATAGTATAACTACTAACATACCATAAACCGCTGGTTGAATCATTGGTATGTCTCGGCTGTCGCGAGTTTTGTGACATACAAGAATATACCGTACACTGTAACACCGGATTATGGTCCACCGTTGAAAGTTCTGATGCTGTAGGTTGACCATGTTGCATCTTAATCATAAAATATATGATTAAGTTGTATTGAAAAAACTGTTATGAAGCAGCTTTATGGGTGTTGTTCGCAGCCATAAATGAATTACCGTACTCTTTCACATTTGGCGGCAGTCAAGAAAGGCTATGCATGGTGATGGAGTGATCTCCCGAGTGGACAGATGTACTTGTGACATGATTTTGCTGTACACTACATATGGCTATCTTACTACAACATGCAAACTTTCCAATATGCAACCTATTTCGATTTGGTAGCATACATATCACAGGTGATTTTAAAAAAATGTCCTTGATGTAATCAATGATAGAATAAACAGTGAGATGCTTTGGCACCAAATATATGCAGCTGCTTCGTTATGGCTTTTCCCCATAGACTGACATGTATTTCTGTTATATTGTGTGTCAGTAAGGTCAGAAGAAGGTAAATGTGATGAAATATATTAGGTAAATTAGGTTATGCTTCTCATAAACAGATAGGCCTATATGACACATTGGTTAGCAAAAATATGACAAGTAATGTACTGATTATTAAATTATCAGACATCAGCAGAATTAATAAAGGTGACTTATGAATTAATTTTCTAAAAGCAATGCATGACATTGTTATTAAGAGGGGTCTAATAAATAGGTCAACAAAACATGTGCAATGCTGTTTTTATCTTATTGTGCCATGATGCCATTTTTAGTGATTTTTTGAAAATAAAAATGATACATTTTTCCGAGCCACCCAAATGAAGGTTTCAAATTATGCTCAGCCCCAAAAAGTGACTTAAAATGTAAGATACGGTTGAGGTCAAATGTAAACATACAGCGCGGATTGATGTTTCAAGAGTTGTGGGGCATCGTAAAATCTGTCAATACAGATATAAAAGCACTTCACATTATGTGATGGGATTGTTTTTCCACTCATGGTATTTTTCAACTCATAGTATTGAAATAACAGAATCAAATATGATTTGTATTTGTTATGAAGGTTTGAATTCAAAATTTCCAAAATTTGATGGGTCAAAAGAAAACATACACTTGCATTTTACTCCAATATATGGCAAAATAAGCATTGGAAAAACGATTAAACAATGGAAATTGATATCAGAAGATTATGCCTCAATTCCTGATGAGGTTTTGCTAATTTCTGAAAAACAGCAAATTGACTGACCTAATTTTTCCCAAGGGATGTTACAAGTAGTTACTGCTCACATATGTTATTTTAAACTCTCAAAACACCTTGGAGGGAAAAAAGCATTCAGAAAATGCATCAAGAGAATGGCAATCAAGTTCAGAGAGTCTGGGTGCCGACATCACGTGGTATGCGAACAATTTGACATGCCAATGTCTTCATGTAGATGACCATCGAAAGCTCTGCAGCCCATCGATCAACTGAATCATTGCATAAGGATATAAATGGGACCCTGTCTGCAAAACAAGAATACATTTTGGTCAAAAAGGTGGACCAAATCCCAAAATTAAAAGAGTTTTGTGGAGAGTGCATTGTGGACTTAGCTGTGAGCAAGCACTGTCAAGGACACTTTGCACCAACACAGCCTGATAGCCTACAATGCAATAAATATGTCACTCCACCTGGTTTCAAGTACTGCAGAGATTCATAACTTATCCCAAAATTGAAAAAAGACTTTTCCCTATTTCATGAAGTTATTAAAGGTGAGATTGGGTGTTTTGTCTTGGTGTATTGGCACTTCTTTTTCATCAAGACCTCTTAGAGGCCATCATGGTGCAATGTTCATTTGTCAGTACTTGTTCAAACTGTGACGGCGATGTCCCCTGTGTCCATAATTCTCCACATAGCTCTTTCATTGTTAATTTCAGTTGTTTGTCACCTTTCTGGCCAAAATCCACTCTTTGACTTGCAGACAGTGTCCATTCACTTCCTACTTGTGCCATTCTGACCAATTTGACACATATTTCCTCGTGGGAGTCTGTATAGTAGACTTTGGCATTAAATTGCTCAGATACTGCATGAAATTTGTTTCCAGATCCTTTAAACTCAGTTATTCACCTTTTCATACATTTTCCACATGCTTTTCTCTTTAAACATGTTTTGAAATATGGAAATAATATAACTGAGTGGGTAACTTATTACATCGCTTGAGAAAAATTATGTCAGGCAATAGTTCGCTTTTCAGAAATTAACAAAACACCAATAGGGATCGCGGCATCACTTTCTGACATCAATTTTCATTGTTTAGGATGTTCATTTTGCCATTTATTGGAGAAAAATGCAAGTGTATGTTTTCTTTTGACCCATCAAATTTAGGACATTTTGAATTCAGAGCTTCTTAACAGCTACAAATCATATTTTATTCTGGTATTTTCAAGGCTATGAGTTGAAAAACAACCACAATAAATAATCTGAAGTGTTTTCATATCAATATTGACATATTTTACTATGCCACACAAAGTTGAAAACAGCAACCCGTGCTGTATGTTTACATCACATTGCCAAGACAACCCCTGCCCACACAGGCTGCAAAAGTGACTATTCTTGGTAAAAATTGCATATTCATGAGCTTCTGGTCATTACTACCATATAAAATGTATGTGGTTTTCAAAATGGTGTAAACTACTTTCTAATGGTTGTTTATCTCACAATCAATCTGCTCTCTAATACCCAAAATAGCCTATCTGTTATCCATTAAAAAAGGCTGCTATTTTTGTGGTTAGCAAGTTTAAGGGTTTAAAATGACCTCGCTATAAAGATTCCTTGTCTTCAACTTGGAAGGTCACATAAATTATACCCTAAGGGTTTTTGAATCCCGTTAGCTGATTGGCTGAGAAGGCCAACTGGGTCAGAGCCTGGAATAGTGGCTGAGGGTTGCTGTGTAGGCAGGGTACCTGCATGGGAGGATGGTTTACATTTGACCTCAACTGTATTCCTGAATCTAATATCTTATGATCGTTCTACTTTCTATTTATATTATGAGGTAAATTTTCATAGCATTTTTATGTTTGGCACAAACTGGCTGCTTTCCAAGAAATAGCACAATAATTGGTAACACTTCAAAACCAGATGATGCAGCATTTATAACTCCTCGCTGAACAAACAGAATTGGATCAGAATACAACGAAAATATGATATTGGCTGCTTGACACAGCATTACGTGTAAAAGGATATACAAGTAGTATTATTTCATTTGGAGATATCAAGAAAAAGCATGGCTGCATAATAATTGGGAATGCGGTGTAAAATTGATGGTCTAGATCTGGCAAAGTAGAAATACTTTGCTATTAAGTAAGAAATTGTACAGCACTTGCCGCAAATATGTGTATATAAAATTATCATGCAAACAGCATTCTTGAATTATTCATTATAGAGAACGAATCTGTTTAAGTATAGGCAATGCTTTTCCAACAGTCAGACGTTTGGCTGTGCATACATATGTTGTGTTTTGGTCTGCAAATTGTAAATGAATACTTCATATGCCACAGGACAATCCTTGGTATATTTTGTCAGTCAATATGACTGCATATATGCATAGAGAGGCTACTTTGTATATTTCATTCATCACAGTGGCAGAAATCGACCTCAACAGAAATAACAAAGAGGGAAGAAATTTCGTTTTATTTGGCACATAGCACCTGAAGCAAGAGCTGTAGTGTTTTTTAAAAGAAATGTGTACATTTTAGAACTGCAAATAGTATTAAAAGTAATGGATGTGCAAAAGTGTATAAATATTTGTACATGGATACATGTTCATGTACTTTCGCACACTTCAATGCACTTTTATGCACTTCCAGTCTTGCATGCACTGCCAAGTCTTTCCGCCGTGCCAAGACAACCCCTGCAAAAGTCACTATTTGGGGTTAAAATTGCATATTCATGAGCTGCTGGTAGTTCCTTCCATGTGTCATTGCAGTGGTCTTCAAAATGGTGTAAACTACTTTCTAATGGGAGTTTGTCATCCCAAGTATGCAGGTAGGCAGGGGTTATCTTGGCAGGGTGGAAGACTGGAAGTGCATAAAAGTGCATGGAAGTGTGGAAGTGGATGAAAGTGCTTGGAAGTGCTATGTGAAATTGTGATAATTTTCTTGGTAAATACATCGCATGTTATACTGCCCAGGTATACTGTATAGCGAATAAAATGGTTTCTTGCGTTGCTTCTTTCAGTTGGATGCAATGTGGCTTCTTTCATCACACTACAGGACATAAAAGTCTGTGCCCTGGCGGATTGTGTCAACAGCTGGAGCTGCTTATGGCAGGTTTACCCACAAGGGGTCGCTGCATTCTTGGATCGCCAGGTAAGATCTATTCAAATATTTTCAAATAGCAATTAAGTACTTTTTACATAACCTGGGTTTTTTTCAGGTTTCAGTGCAATCTATATTTTTGGCACGACTACTTCTATAGTATTGAACCGCAAGACAAAACCTATATAGTATACAGCTAAGTTTATAAGACATAGTATACAGCTAAGTTTATAAGACATTTATCTTGTTCCTTCTTCACTTACAAATGTAAGAGATGCAGGAACTGCTGGCTGGGGACTGCAGGGAGCGTGCACAGCTGCTGTGTGACACGTTGGCTTTGTTAGGACAGGTCTTGGTCAATTTGCCTCCAGCCATTTTCTGCATTCTTCCTGTGTTTTCCTGATTGCAACTCCGGAGTAAACTCAGTCCAAATAAACCTACAGAATCCCCCTCATGCTCCCCTCATGCGACTAGAACAACTTGTATCTAGATCTGTGCTTACGCCTACTTTTAAAAGGCGTCTTTCACCATTGCTCTCAAGTAATTCTGTTGGTTTTTAGAAATTTAATTTTGGCAATGAAATGACGTTGTTTGAAATTGAAAATTGCTGCTCAGAATTGAAGGGAATGGCCCATGTAAGACATTCTTGTTAAAAATAGTTGTCACTGGTTTGCAATTCATAAGAAATGACTGAACCTGTTGATTTATATTTGACTGATCCAAGCTCAAACTGAAGGAAATTAGGAAAATGCAGCATCCATGGTTGACATGTGAAAGGATGATAATGGCAGTTGTTGCAACTGCAAGTACATGCAACCCATGTAGCTATGACACCTGCAAATTATACACTTAATACAATCAAGATGATGCTAATAAAGGATACACTATACAACTGTGAGGATAATCATTTAATTATGTCGTTAATAGGTTCATATATAATTAATTAACAGTGGTAAATAACAAGGTGAAATGTCAGAAAATGGGGCTCACGAGGCACGAGATCCAATTTGTGAAATCATATTATATACAATTAGCAAGTTGTGAGTGTTAAAAAGTGGAGAACAACCGAATAAGGTGAAAAATAGTTAGTGGCTTTTGAAATCATATTAAGACACCATTCAGGTAGGATCTTTATGAGGCAGGGGGATGTATGGGGAACTGGGAATTCAAAAGTAAAATGATCAAACACCAAACCTCTTACTGAACCTCACCAGCACTTTGAACAGCTGAGCTTTCATTGAAGAAGGCCGAAAAATGTACCCCAAAGCTGGCCAGTGAAAAGGCTTTCACACATGTTCTTATGCAAATGGAGTACATTTTGCTGGTGTACGAAAAAGATTACACTGTTAAATTTGAATCTTTGAGTAAGATTAAATGATTGAGTGAGATGGTTGCACAATCCCTCTGATCCAACAAAGCTTGTTGTTTTAAGTTGTGACATCGGAAATATTATCATAACTCAAAACAACAACTGTCTACAAGTGGACTGCTGTTACATTGCCACTTCTTTTTCAAGCCTTTGCAGATCAGAACATATGCTGTCATGTGTTGCCGCCTAGTGACTAGTGTGTTATCCCGCGAGCTCATGCGAGCGGTCCACATCATTTCAGTCTGAGGAACAATTTTGTCTCACATACCGCCACCTCCACATTTCCAAATTGGGTTCCTCTAAATATCCTAATTAATGATAATTAATTGTAAGGTGATTCACATAAAATACACTAGAGGGCAGCACCTGCAAGCTCTCTGCCAGAACTACCAGAACCACCAGAATAAGTTGCTCCCTTCCTCAAGAGTATCAAGGTTAAACTCCCCCTTTTTAAAGTATTTTCACGGGCACTAATTACTGGTGCATATTTAACTGAACTGATAAATATAATGTAGTAATGCGCTATATTTAGGCACTGACAGTGAGCTACCTGGAGATAGTGAAAGTGGCAAAGCAAATGGAACTCAGTTTTTAAAAAGGCTTGAAACTCCGACTGCATCTTTCACTATACAGTATGTGTAATGGCCAGCACTTTAATACCAATGTTAATTTACGCTTTAAAATACAAATGTACAATTTCTCATTTCAGCCTGCTCACACCACGATGGCACATGTGAAGGAAACAACAGCAGCACCACAAACTACAGCAAACACAACAGTTGTAGTGAACACAACTGTTGCAACAACTACAGGTCCAGCAGTTGTGAGCAGCACAACACCAGAGGTCTCCTCTAGTGATTTGGATGCTCCAATGGATGATGAGGACTCCTGGTGGTTTAATCCCTTCAACTGGGGAAGACCCCCACCAAAAGAATATCCTGACAACTACCCTACAGAAAAACCAACCAAAAAGCCCTCAACAACCACATTATCTTCAGCAATACTGAATGCCATATTGAATCAGAACAAAATCGAGACAGAACAACCCCGGCAAAAGACAACTCCCTTCGACACATGGGATTTCGAGAAGGAAATGTTGAACCCGGAAAGTTTCAATAATTATGATGGCCTGACAGATAGAAACCCTCATTATGACGATTCAAACAAAAATCTCAGTCCTCCAACAGTGAACAACCAGCATCCACCAGAGGTTCCACCTCCTCCTCCAAAGGATGGCGTCAAACAAGGAGAGATGGCCACCTCGTGGCAAGACAGCAAACCAATGCCCATGCCAGAGAAGGACAACACCACTTACACCATTGGACTGGCTGTGTTCCTTGCTTCTTTGGGTCTAGCAGGGGTTCTTGTGCTGACCATCCACTTCATATCAAAGAAGAAACAGAAGTCCAGATATTCTCTTTTGCAAGTTGAGGAAGAAATCAATGGAGATAAGCAACCATTTCTTCCCAGAACAGGATAGTTATTCAATGGAAATTATTCCAATGGTCAAGAATATATGCACCCTGACAGAAACTACAGGCCCTACACATTACACGGTCACAATCCTAATATTTATAACATAAGTACCTGACAATCTATTTGGTCCCAATTCATTAAATACAATCAATAAACTGGTTCAAGGGTGCTTGAGGAGAATTCTTTCCCTGCATACTATGCAAATTTTGAAATGATTTCTGACAATAAAATGTACAAGGAAAGATACATTAACGGCAAAGACAAGTAAGCAAGGTATATAGCATGTATATTAACGTATCACTTATGGAATGCAAAAGCTTATACCTTTTGTTAGGCTTCAATCGTTGTCTTCTTGTCCATTTTGGGTGCTAATGGTAAAACTTATGATTCTGCGCAATATAATTTTCATAACTGTATATATTATGTAACTTATGTTGAACTATGCATTTTGTGATATATAAAAGTTGTAAATGTTTGATTAAATTTATTTTTAAATGAACTTTATAGAATTGGTACACAAATTTACCAGAGTTCTACAAACTTGCTGTTTTCCTATTGATCGATTATTGTCATGATTATGTGGAATTCATTAGTTCTACTTTGGAATTTCTGCTGGATTTACCAAATGGGCATAATTACTCCTTCTGTCTTGAAATAATCACTTTAAGAATTGTTCTGTGTCGAAAGGGAAAGCCTTTGTTGCCAATTAGGCAATTCAACTAATCTTTTAATTTGCTACCTGGCTCTTAGTAGGTCTACATTGGATTACATTACACTCTAAAAAATTCAGACAAAATCGGTTTTATATTCAAAATGGTTTTTTGAAAAACCAAATTTCAATGCAAAAAACCAACATGGAGTTTTTTAAAAATCCATGTTGGTTTTGCATTGAAATATGGTTTTTCAAAAAACCATTTTGAATTTAAAAAACCAATTTTGTCCCGATATTTTTTATGGTGTTGGATTACATTAGACATGACGTACAGTGAACTGCTCTGAAGTTCTCATTATCTATAGAGTAGCCGAAATAGCTGTATTCCCCAAACAGCCCAAACAACTGAAAATGTACACATTTACTTTAATTTCACAGTTATAAATTTGAAATGGTTTTCGTTATATATCTATTCCATGGAAATGATGATATTTCAACTTGCAACTTTTGCAAAAAATATCTTTATGGTATAGAGTAGCGCGGGGCATGCAGCCCCCCTTAACTTCGAGGAGCGATTTGACCTACTTTTTGTGGTCGATTATTTGAATGCTTATGCTGTCAGGAAGGGATCACTTAACTCTACTTATAACTAGTGAAACAAATGTCTACCAATTTTAATAAAGGAGTTACGGCTCTTTTTGTAAAAAAATTAAAATGGCCTTCTTACCCCACCCATCGGGCAAGAAGCCCCCCTATTATAATCCTATGAAAAATTTTTTTGCGAGTGCTTTCAGCTTGAAAGTTATTTCTTGGGGTTCTTCTATCATTTTTAAGGCATTCTATTCACTTTTTCTGAATTTCAGAATTTTTCTGTTCATACATTTATTTTTTAATATTTTTTGCCCTTTTTCAATTTCGGCCAAAATTTTTTCTATTTCAATTAGCTATTCTATCAAGATATAAGGTAAAGTACACATTATTAAATGGTTCCTGAAGCAGCTTCGAGGCCTCAGTGAAGGAGGCCCCATGCCCCATACCATGTGGGGCCTCTCGCCCCAAACCCACATATTTTAATATGACGTCTATATTTTGAGCTAAAATGCAAAAACCATGATCCAAATCATATTCATGTGATGGTCATAAAGTGAAGCAATGTAGATATCCATTACACTTTTTAAAATTTCCAAAGTTATTTCTGACAACCACTTTCAAAGAATTAATTAAAGTTACAAAAACCATGCATCATTTTTTGTTTCTTAAATTACGACTATGGTTTGGTGCTGAATGCCTTGAAAATTTGTGACGTCACCTAAAAAGCCTTTAGCTTCAATCCTATCAATAAGAAAAAGCACCAAAAATGTAAGTTTAAAAATAACCCTGGGGGGGCTTCTCACCTAACCCGGGCTTCTTGCCCCGACCCACTCTATCCATCAATCAAAATGCAGCAGTTACATGTATTGGTATTAATAATAACCCAAGAAATGAGAAAAGACTTTACAAGGTCACATGGTTTCATCCACAGATAACTTGTCTTGAACAGGGTTCCCAAGATAACTTATTTTTTAAATGTTTGCTACTGTTCTCAATATTTGTTTTTGGTTTCTAATTTTAAAGATTTGCTAAGGTTGCAATCATTTTTTGTACCAATAAACTTTAAGAATAAAGTGTTTTCAGGAGTTTGAATTTTGATTTATTTACTTAATATGACATACTTATGTTTTAAAATCATTCTAAGCTGTAGTACAAATAAAGTGTATAAACAAATATTATAAAGGTTATAAATACAAACAGCTCAACAAAAATAAGTCCGCCCTTAATAAACTTTGATATCTCTAGGATTCCTGATATAATTTTCATGACACTTGCCTGAATTGAAGGCCTGTATATCAACCATAACTGTGTGGAATTGTAGCTCCGTTTCAATGTAACATTGCTCATAGATGATATTAGAAATCCTTTTAGTGAAGTTTGAGCACCTTTTTGAAAACATTATTTAGAACAACCAAAAATCACAATTTTGAAAAGAGGGATATGTGCATTCGGCGTTCTCTGCATGGCCCAGACAAAAATGAAGCAATCATGCCACAAATACAAACACACAGTGTTAATATGCAGGTCAACACACTGCTTAACTTCCATAAAGATCGAGATGTTTAAGTTTTCGTAAAGGGGGACTATTAGGGTGGCCAGAAAAAAACCAATTTCCGAAATGCATATCGCATACCCCTTAATTCTATGCGAAATGGTAAAATAAGCATTCTGTTAAAATTTTTAGAAAGACCCACGGAGTATAAGTGGTCCCCCAAAGCCACTCGGTTTCAGGCCAAAATTTACATAAAACTCATTTTTGCATAATCGCAGTTTAAAATATCTCGCTTATTATTTGACATACAATACTAATATTTATACCATTGATCTCAAGAGAAAATTAGCTGCAATTTGAGTAGGAAGCTAAATTAGTCCAGCAGAACTGTGGCTTGACCCAAAAGTCTCCGATATAGTTTTTTTGACTTTGGATTATTGTTCTATGGGGTCGAGGCTAAAATCTCTTGGGTGATGTGAATCTCTCACCCTTGAGCAATTTGCATAATCCAAGATGGCGTCCCAAGATGGCCACCAAAACCAAAATGTACATATCCCGGCCCCTAATTACAGTAGAGGGACAAATGAAACACCATTTTGGGGGTTTTCTGGGTCATGGAATTCGACTATGTACACTAGAAAGTGATTGGATGATTTTTAGATAAAATAACAGGAAATATGGATATATTTAAGCAAAATCGCAAGTTTTCAGCATCATAGCATGTTGTTGCTTTGGGAAATACATTTTCAGAGTGGATAAAAGCATGAAACCTGGTAAAGAGCTGCCCATGTGGCTAATGCATGAGATAAGAAGGGGGATGGCCAAAATGAAATTAATCATGTAGATGAAAATTATAGATTCAGTCCAAAATGCTGCCTAACCTGATATTATTGGTATATTTTCACACATTTTCCTAAAAGAAGGATCTATCTGTCAAGAATGGGTTTTCAATATGGACAAATTCATCAAGCAGACATCACACAACATATCCATTGGACAAAAAGCACATGGTTTTGACAAAACATACATCAAATATATATAGGCCTATAATTACATTAAACAGTTACAGAATAAAATTGTGCGCCGATCATTGACCTTCCTTCATGTAAGCCTAGTTGGACCAACTAGAGACTGTTATATATATACCATTATGTGAGTACTAAATGTTATTTCTACCCACATCCACAATTGAATTTTTAAAAATGTAATGTATTTAGTGCATGTTATGGATGAGAATGGTTTTTTGGGAAGAAAGAGTAAGGAAGGAAAGATATATGGAAGAAGGAGCCACAGAGATTAGATGGATGGAGTGCCCATGTACGGAGGGGAGGCTGGGAAGGAGGACACACTGACCTATAGGCAGAATAGTAAACCGGAAGTAGGGTGGAGGGGGGCTAACGGTAATGTGAGGAAGTATGAGACATGTGGATGGAGGAGACATGGGAGAATGATGGTGAGAGGGGGCATGCAGGGAGTGAGGGATTGGCAAGAAGTAGGGGATGCACTGAACAGCTAGGAGACATGTAGGCAGGGATGGTAGAAATATATTAAAAGGAAGGTTGTGCAGATACTGGGAGAAAAGAGATCTATTAGGAGGCAAGGAGGGATGAAACTATGATATGAAGAGAGCAATTGATGAACCTGATAGGAGCATATTGAAATGGCATGGGGGGAGGATACATTGAGAATGGCGTGGATGGGGTAGGCAGGGGCGAAACCATCTATAGAGGAGAATATAATTGAGGGAAGAGGATAACGAGGGGATACTAAGGAGAGAATTATGGATAGAGCGTACAGGTCAGGAGGACATTACACAGGCAATGTGATGTTTAATTCCCTCGTCTCTCCTACCTCCACTCAGTTATTTACCAGTAGTCCTTTGTCATTTCCTGTACGTCCCCTTTATTACTCTTCCCATTTCTCTCCTCTCTCAATACATGTACATCCTTTTACCAACCAACAAATTTCACCCTATTTTTTCACTTCAGTTCATTGTTTTTACTCTCAACACCTTCTTCCTCAAATCTCCTCCATCCAAACTGCCACCCTTCCCATTCACAGTTTTCTTACTACCCATCCTTCATGCATAATTCTCTCTTGCTACCTCATTTCTTTTACGTTTTCCTCCCTGCCTGCCACCGCAACTCCTCCATCAGTGTACATGTATCCTCCTTCAACTCCTTACCTTCTAATTCACGGGATTTATCAGTGTTTCTCAATAATGAGCCTTTACAGAACACAAGCACTGAAAAAATTCTCGGGAGTTTATATAAACCAGAACTTAGCATGGGATGAACATATTTTTCGACTTGAAAAAACAATAAACAAAAAAATAGGATTGCTCCGCAGAATTAAATGTTTCTTACCCATGCCAGCTCGTAAACTCTTTTACAATGCACACATTCTACCTCATATGGAGTTCAGTCAACTGGGGCAGCTCCACCTTTGTTCAGAGACTACTTTTGTCTCAAAAGAGAGCTGCTAGAGTTATGTTGGACATAACAGATTATCGCCATCCAAGTGAGCATATGTTTAAGCAGCTAAACTGGATGCCAATACATGACCGAATCGATTTACGGAAAGCCACAATGGTTTATCGCAGTCTCAACAACCTTGCCCCGAGTTACATGCGAGACATGTTTACCTTTGTCAGAGATGTAAATAAGCGGAAAACTAGAAGAAGTGACAGAAATGACTTATACCTAACTGGGGGCAGACACAAAGACATTTTCATGAAGAGTTTAGCATACAATAGTGCCCAGCTATGGAACAATTTAAACCCAGTAATACGAAACAAAGACACTTTAAATACTTTTAAACGTGCTTACATTAAAGACTATTTTAATTTGCATGTAAACAACTCCTAGTCAGCCCTCCTGTTTTTTATATCTATTTTACACGTGTTTATGGTCATTTTATTGTGTTTTATTTATCAATATTGTTATGTATTTTAACAATTTAATTTTTTCTTTCCATACATACATTTTATTTCCTTATACATTTACAGTAATTTTAACAACTTGTAGTTTACTAACAGGAGGGCCCTATGCAAGATAAGTGTACACACTTAATAGGTTTTTACCCTCGGAAAATAAAGTCTATCTATCTATCTATCTGTCTATCTCTCCCTCATCCATGAATGTCTCTTTCTCCCATTCATCCTCTATGCTGACTGCCTCCCTTCCATGCAGAATCCTCCCTCCCACCATGCCGCCTTCTTTATATACTCTTAAATGTCTGCATAAATCAGTTAAAACCATCATTTACTGGTATCTGAACAATATCTCCGTGTAAAATTAAACATGTATACACTACGCTCATTAATTGTTCGATGAAATGGTGAATTGAAAGGAAATGATGTTACCCCTGCCTGTTTAAAATAATATACATTTTTCTCAACATACACACATATTTTAAAGGAAGCCAGCTGAGTGGTAGAGTGTGTAGTCTCATCCCATCTTGTCTCGTCCTGCAGTCCTATTTGATAGACTTAGCCTTCCTTACCTGCCGCTCTCACTCCCCATACTGTATACCTCCTCCGTTGCATCCACTCCCTGCCCTCTTACCATTCTTGATTTCCTTCCCCTGCTCCCTCCTTTGATCTTAATCATCCTTAATTCCCATGCTTTCAATACCATATCCTTTCTTGAGTGTTTTCCTTCCTATCAAGACTATTTATACCTTAAACCCTTATTTTAAAAAAACTAACGATATATATAATATTTATACATGCACAATCATTTTCCGCTTACATGCACTATCATTTTCCCTCTAACATTCTGTTGTTAGCACCAATAAAATATTTCCTAGCCCAGGTTGCCCAATTACAGCAGTGTACAGCACCCCTCTGGTAGAATTGAATTCCAAGTTTGAATATTCCAAGATTTAGCAGGAAGAACAGGTTAAAAATGTCTTTTTACCCTTGTACTGAACATGAACTTAAAGAATGTTAGGGTCACAATCAACTGAAATACCTCCAACAAAACACCAAGTGTCCAAGTTGTGGCAAAAATATATAAATCTAAAAACCTGTCACTCGTTGAAAAATTTAGATTTTGGTCAAATACACCCAATAATCCTGTTATACGGATCTTAAAATCAATCTAATCACTTTCTAAAGTATTTAGTTGCATTCCTTGATCCAAAAAACCCCAAAAATGAATTTTCATTTGTCTCTCTACTGTAATTAGGGGCCGCGATATGGACATTTTGGTTTTGGCGGCCATCTTGGGACGCCATCTTGGATTATGCAAATTTCTCAAGGGTGAGAGTTTCACATCACCTCAGAAATAATAGCCAAGACCCCATAAAACAATAATCTAAAGTTAAAAAAACTATATCGGAGACTTTTGGGTCAGGGCAAAAATCTCCATTTTTCTACCGGACTATATCTATGATAACTTTGAAGCAGGCAGGATTTCATAAATCTCAAAATTTCAACATGAAATTTTGAGATTTATGAAATCCTGCCAATTCCACATTTATTTTGATGTCTTAGAGCCATACTGATATTAAATCTTCACATCTTAAAATTTGAAAACACCATTAAAAAATTTTGGTGCACAGTCGTTTGTGGCGGAAACTAATCAAGTTGGCATTCAAAAATGCTGCTAAACTGTTAATAATTCTATGCACCCTAAGGATTATTGTCCAGATGCTGCATCTCTTCTCCAAATTTTGCTCACCAACTTTTGAATATGGCCTTACTGGTAATTTGAGGACAAAACTTGTAACCTCGGTCTCTGCGCCTAAAGATAAGCTTGGTGCAGTAATGGAGGATGTAAAGCCCTATTACCAAACACTTAACAGACAATGTATATTGTTTGCCCCTCATTTTTCAAAAAATCATATGCTTTCACTGTATTATTCCCTTGTGCCATACTGGAAGCTCTGTAAAATTTTTTTTAAAAATTCAAAAATCTAAGATTGGCCGCACAGCCTTGAAGTTTTTTGAGATGTGCCTTATTTTGGTCATTCCGGTCATGCATTTAACTGTGAATTTTTAATATCATAGAAGTATGGCTTATTTTATGTAGGATTTAAATTTAGCAAAATGTGAAAATTCAGATGAATTATTTCAGCGGTTTAATTTGATAACATGAAATTTTGGGTTTTCTGAAATCCTGCCAGCTTCAATGTTATTATAAGCATAGCTTCCTGGTACTCAAATAATTTTTTCCCGAGAACAATATAATATAAATATTATTATTGTATGTCAAATCATAAGCAAGACATTTAAAATGGTTATTTAGCAAAAGGACATTTTTTCGAAACTAATGGGCAGAAACCGGGTGGCCTTGGGGGACCACTTAAGACTTAAAGGATCTTTCTACAATTTTAAAGCATGTTTATTTTACCATTTCCAATAAAATGAAGGGGTATGCGATATGAATTTAACAAATTGGTTTTTTTTCCGGCCACCCTAGGGACTATCTTTGTTGAACCCTTTTATGTTAAAGTGTGCACACTTGAGATTAAATAGCATATGTAGACTGTGGCAGAGAAATAGAATGCAAATCAATAATTGATACATTTAACGATAATAATGTTCATTGACGAGGAGGTCTTCAGCTTTTTTTGGTACGAGTGGACTTGATGTCATAAACGTGTTTCAATACTGAGGCAAAACGAGAATTGAGATTCATTTCACAATTGTTCGATGATCTTGTACTCAACTGAATGGAAGCATAGGCCGCAGCCGATATATATCTTTTTCAGTAAAATGAAACAAGGTTGCTCACTCCTCACTTTGCCTGAGTTTTGCAGGCGCCCAGCATAACCTCAGACTGACCTGACCCAACTCTCTGATCTTTTCTGATTTACTGACATGGTTGAGATAATGGCATCAAAGGGTTGCACCATAATGACAATGTTTTTGTATTAACATGATTAAGGGCTGTTTTGATGTCCATGTTTAAGGGGATTACTATGCATTATGCATTCATCTAAAAACAAGCTCCAGCAAATCTTAGAATTTGAGGTTGCCAATTTACATATTGTGGTCACTCACACAACTGTGGTAATAAAAAATAAGGGTTAAAAAAGTGCTATTTCACACAAAAAGATTACAACAAACTGAAGCCAAAAAAACTTGAAACAAAAAATGACATGCTCTTGTAATTAAATCCAAAAAAATCTCTTCAGGACCTTCAGGGTCAAAGGTGACCTTGGGCTTCTGATAACATTACAGAGAACAATTGGCATTATCAGGGATTAGACCCCCCAGGGGGTTAATATATTTAGTCCATTAGTACTGTATGAATACTGAATGACTAGGCAAAAAACTACACACAAACTAAACAATCAGTTCGATTGTCACAGGTTATATAAATAGAAACTGTTGTTTGATTTGACAGCTTCTCACACTTTCCTTAATGCTTATAGTTGTTGGCAACATGATGATTTGGTAACTTGTTCGCAATGGTAATTATGGTGAGCTGTTGGTGTTAAAGAGATTATGCCTGTGGTTTCTTTGTGTTTTATATTGTACTGGTTTAGCCCCCTTTTCCTATACCTTATACATTGCAAAGGGGCCTAATCCAGTACAATATTATATTGTACTGGATTAGGCCCCTTTTCCTATACCTTATACATGGCAGACGGGCCTAAAGCAGTACAATATAATACAGAATAATAAGACCATTTTTGTATATAAATAGAACATAGAGTAAAAATATATTGAAACTCTGTATTATATTGTACTGCTTTAGGCCCCTTTTCCTATACCTTATACATTGCAGACGGGCATAAACCAGTACAATATTATATTGTACTGGATTAGGCCCCTTTTCCTATACCTTATACATTGCAGACGGGGCTAAAGCAGTACAATATAAGACAGAGTAATAAGACCATTTATGTTTATAAATCCAAAATAGATTGAAAATATAAATAATATTTATATAGTTTTTATATATATACTTTTGAATAATAATAATTTTGGGGGGAGACTCCCCCCTACGATCTAAAGAGGGCGATATATTTGATGGGGTTAGAGAAAAAAATGGGGTATAGTTTTTTTTGGGGGAAAGAGTTATAATATTTGCCCTTTTAGATATTGGCATAGGGGTCTAAACCTTTAGACCCCTTCTGCATATTAACAGTACTGAATACGGGCCTAAAGGTTTAGGCCCCTCATACATTAGAAATCATGTGTAAACGGGTCTAAAATTTTAGACCCCTTTATTGAATGAACCCATTCAGTTATGCACCATATGGGTCTAAAGGTTTAGACCCCATTGAATCAATAAAAATTGGTTTAGACACCTTTATTGAATGAACCCCATTCAGTTGTGCAACATATGGGTCTGAAGGTTTAGACCCCATTAATGAATAAGTACAATATAATACAGAATAATAAGACCATTTTTGTATATAAATAGAACATAGAGTAAAAATATATTGAAACTCTGTATTATATTGTACTGCTTTAGGCCCCTTTTCCTATACCTTATACATTGCAGACGGGCCTAAACCAGTACAATATTATATTGTACTGGATTAGGCCCGTTTCCTATACCTTATACATTGCAGACGGGGCTAAAGCAGTACAATATAAGACAGAGTAATAAGACCATTTATGTTTATAAATCCAAAATAGATTGAAAATATAAATAATATTTATATAGTTTTTATATATATACTTTTGAATAATAATAATTTTTGGGGGGAGACTCCCCCCTACGATCTAAAGAGGGCGATATATTTGATGGGGTTAGAGAAAAAAATGGGGTATAGTTTTTTTGGGGGAAAGAGTTATAATATTTGCCCTTTTAGATATTGGCATAGGGGTCTAAACCTTTAGACCCCTTCTGCATATTAACAGTTCTGCATACGGGCCTAAAGGTTTAGGCCCCTCATACATTAGAAATCATGTGTAAACGGGTCTAAAAGTTTAGACCCCTTTATTGAATGAACCCATTCAGTTATGCACCATATGGGTCTAAAGGTTTAGACCCCATTGAATCAATAAAAATTGGTTTAGACACCTTTATTGAATGAACCCCATTCAGTTGTGCAACATATGGGTCTGAAGGTTTAGACCCCATTAATGAATAAGTATTGGTTTAGAACTGAATGGGGTTCATTCAATAAATTTCTGCAAACCTCAGATTCATTCAATAAAGGGTCTAAACCAAACCTTTAGACCCATATGGGGCATAACTGAATGGGTTCATTCAATAAAGGGGTCTAAACTTTTAGACCCGTTTACACATGATTTCTAATGTATGAGGGGCCTAAACCTTTAGGCCCGTATGCAGAACTGTTAATATGCAGAAGGGGTCTAAAGGTTTAGACCCCTATGCCAATATCTAAACATAGGCTGCGCGGCAGCATACCCTCGGCTAATCAGTGGGTATTCTGGAGGCAGTGAAATCAAGTAGCCCTCAGGAGGCGCGAGCTTTGAGGGGGCAAGGTCCCTAAAAACTTTAAAGTGATGTCCGTTTCCACCAGGTCACAGCAAGTGCCATAATGAAAATCTGTAAAAATATAAGCGAGAATCAAGGCCAAAATTTGTTTTGGCAATTTGTTGGATTTCCATCACCACAATGTTTTTCATGAGTTTCCTTGACTTTCCGTAATGACTAACGGCAGAGCAGACACTTAAATACAGTTAAAAAAAACTTAAGCAATACTTGATTTGTAAACAAAGACAGGGTTTTGAGGGGGGAGGGTTGGTCTAGTGGTAGCATGCTGGACTGCCAATCGCTGGTCAAGGGTTCGAATCCAGCTCTTGCTGGGTCACCTGGGCCTATGTTGGATGGCTGTTTCAATCATCCTTTGCCTCATTGCCGTGTCCTTTTCCTGTCCTAATTAATTAGCCTACCAAGTGCGTAAATACAGGATGTAAAGCCCCAAACATCCATCCATCTTAAAAATACAGTTCTTTTATTGCATACAGAAGTTCATTTTTTAAATTTTATTAATTTTAACATTAGAATTTATTGGATATGACTGAAATTTGTCTACATCTATTCTATGAAATCTACAGATCTAATAGTAATATACAAATACTGTATGTTATTAATGCAATATTAAAATCCAGTTGCACTTGTAAGGAAATTAATTATTTGATCAGTCAGTCAAACAATTAATTAAGCAATCACTCAATCAGCAGATCAGTCAATCAAACCACCCTGGCTTTTATACCAGGTTGCCACCCTTTAACTTCGGATAAAAACAAGAAATTTGGTTGAATCTGTGATAAGTGAAAACACATGGAAAGAGACCTTTTTTTAATTAAAAAAATCTGGTAGAGTCTGTGTAAGGATTCCATTAATGCAGCAATAAATGCAATTGATGTCGGGGAAAATATGTCTGGTGAAGCAGGAACAATCACGGAAAAACACAGAGAATTTGCTCCAAAGCTTACTGTGCACTAAATTATATAATTTTTTGTTTTTGAACTTTTGATTTATGTTTTGGTGCAAGTGGCAAATACACCACCTGGTGTCAGCCAGCCAATTGTGTATGCTTGTATTACATATGGTCCAATAAACTGAATTTGAATTTGAATTTTCCAATCAAACGCTGGAACAACCTTGCTAACCACATTTACAAATAGATAATACAAACAACCAGGGCCAGGCGACAGTCAGATTATAGGTCCGAATAACAATAAAAACGACCAAAAGCTCCGTAAAGTGGCACATTCAGTCCCATTTGCTGAATTTAGTTGTTTTTGACTAGAGCCCGGAACTGAGTCAGCCACCTTTGGTCAGCTGATTGAAGAAATAGTGGCTGACTTTTTCAGCTAGCAGCATTTTGTTAGCTGCAACTTTAACTGACTTAAGTCAGCTGACTCGAAGCATTATTTTCATGAAATCTTCACAGATATATATAAGACCAGTGACTGTAGCATCGAGTAGTCTTTGCTAAAGTCCAAGCTGGATAGTCCACCCTGGAAGTCTCACTTACAACTAACTACATATAAAGTTAAGAATCTGGTTACCCCGGTTCTTGGGCCTGTGGTCTTTGGAGGGGGGGGGGTGATAATGGCCTACTGAGAGTATATCAATGCTAATTCACAGGATGCAATGTAATAACCAAGTGTCAAATATATTATTCGAATCAAATAATATTTGGCAGTGGCTTATTCATCTGTAGATAGAGAAACAGAAGAAATGTTTGTAAGGAAAGAAAGGGTAAAAATCTATTTGAAATTTAGCCCCTGAACAGGCTTGTAACTACATGTCACATATTGTCCCTTGGACCATCTTGGTAAATTATTCAAGTGGAACTCTTCCAAACTCATGATTACAGTAACTCATACATCAAACTTCTAAGTTATGGACCTTTTCTTATTCTGGAAGTCAAAGGACTGAATTGCAATTTGGATAGCAAACTCTAATTGCCATCATGAAAAATAAAAGCTCAGACCTTCCTCTCTTCCTTAATTGCAATTATAGAAGTCCTATCGATTCTCCTGAAAAATCAACCTCAATTGCAATGGAGAATAGGGCTTTCATTGGCTTCAAGCTGGCTTTTCAGCTCAGCTGACTTGAAGCAATATCAGCTGCTAGACTGACTAACCTCAGCTCACTTCAGCTGACAGTAAAATCAGCTCGCGGCGGCGCAAAAGGTCGGCGGTTCCGGGCTCTATTTTTGACACTAAGACAACATGTCTGAATATCTTGGATGACATGTTGATCTATCTATCTATCTATCTATCTATCTATCTATCTATCTATCTATCTATCTATCTATCTATCTATCTATACGTGTATCTATCTATCTATCCATCTATGTATGTGTTTATCAATCTATCTATCTATACATCTATCGGTCTATCTATCTATCTATCTATCTATATATCTCTCTCTCTATCTTTCTATCTTTCTATCTTTCTATCTTTCTATCTTTCTATCTATCTATCTATCTATCTATCTATCTATCTATCTATCTAGTCTTAGCTATTCTTATCATAAATTACAAATATGGAATATGGGTCTAAAAACATAAATTATAGATAAGATGTCTCCAACCAAAACCATTGTAAATAGTAAGACTAAAACAAGGTTTATGCCAGTATATATATATATCTTTTAAGACTAAGCAAGTTGCAAGTTAATACAAAGGTTAAATGCTGGTCAAACTTTGAAGAACAATAGCTGTAAAGAAAAACAAAACAAAAGAAGCATGTCCCAACTCTGTGTACAGCCTGTATGGGCTACAAAAAGTCATATCTCAGCTTCTACTTGGCCTAAATTTTTTATTCAAATTGGAAATTTCTTTATTTGTTCACTATAAAACTACAAAGTTGGTGTCAATGCAGTTTGGACATATTTCTAAGAAAAAAGAAAATTTTTTGAAAAGTTGAGGGTGCTGTGCACTGCTTTTGTGCTCCTTTGTTCCTAGCTTTGGTGACTGGAGAGGATTAGTGACACAATGTTACATAACATGAATGGCTGGAGGGGAGGGGTACAATGAAGCACAGACACAATGGCTCCAGGCCCATTCAACAAAAACTGGACCCCTTCCAATGATGACACTTTTACCCCCTAAACAATATTTCTTTAAAATGCTAAAAATACAATTGGAGTGAGTTTTAAAATGAATTAACAGACAGATTTATCCAATAATGTCTTAAAATGTAAAATTACACACTGAAATTAGCAG
The DNA here is from genome assembly GCA_026936325.1 of Platynereis dumerilii. Lineage (NCBI taxonomy): Eukaryota > Metazoa > Annelida > Polychaeta > Phyllodocida > Nereididae > Platynereis > Platynereis dumerilii. Next base: position 123,712,245 of record JAPTHN010000001.1, on the reverse strand, counting down.
AAATGGGGTTTGCATGCCAAGTAATCTTCTTTAATAACCCTCTATAAATGCATTGTGGTCTTATTGCCAGTCTGTCTTATATGTTCATATTTAATTTTCATTAAAGACCAAAATAAAAGTAAGCTGACAATACTTCATATGTTAAAATGTACATAACTGAGGTTAGATTTAAACCATTAAGTTAGAATTGAGAGTTTAAGCAGGGAAGACAATTACCCTGTGACATAACATTACATAATCAAGACTTCTCCAGTGCTACATTCAACAAAAGCCAATCTGTCTGATTCATTCACATTTAATTTTCATGCAAACAACTAAATAAAAGGGGCTGACATTAATTTATCTTCTAAAATTTACATCACCAAGTTTAGATATTAACCATAAAGTTATAATAAGTGGGAGTTAAAGATTTAGTGTCAACATTTTAAAATATTAACACACAAATGCATGTTTTTGAATATACTTAATTAATGCTTTGAAAGTCCACATAATTATATATGAAATTTATGTATTTCCTATTGATAATATTTCATGAGGAGAGGTAGAAATGTCAAATTTAGACATTATTGTGGCAAATTTGATTGACCAGGGCCAATATTTACTGACATATGATTATCTGAAAATCCTTAATATTTATCTAATTTTGTTAATATTGACCTCTGCTACGAATAAAAATTTTCATATTGTTCAAAATCAGCATCATGATGATGTGAAACATGTCAGGTTTATTTTGATATATACTCAGCAACTGGTAAGACATCAGAAGGAAATGGAGAGTAAATAGACATTTTAATGATTTTTTGCATTTTTTCAATCATACATTTCAATGGAAAAAATTGCAACAACTCATGCAATGGTTGTGAATATTAGTCAATAGTGTGTCTCTAACTACAATAAGACCTAAAGTTAACTAACTTGCCCATTACCATTTGGCTTTTCATGCAGAAATGTTGGAAAATTGGGATTTTTTTCGAATTTTTTTGGTTTTTATAAAAATTCATAGGACCAACATTCCAACTGGTTAGAGATGTTTGAAGAGGCATAAGTTAGACACCTAATTGGAAAATTTCATAGATTTAACTTCAAAATTGACTGAATCATACAAGTTTAAAATAATAGTATTTTTTCATATTTTTGGTAAATTGTCGTCCGTTCAACTTTCTCAGAGCATTTAGACCCACAAAAAACACTTCTTGGGTATTTAATACATACAATATGCAAATTTCAGTGTCAAAAGTACTGCAGTTTTTTAGTTCTGTCCCAGAAACAAAAAAAAAACAATTTTTCACATTTTTCAATGATAGTGAGAAAAGTATTAATGTCATGGGGATTGGACCTATGAAAGGCTCAACTGGGATAAAAGATACCATATTTACCCAAAAATGATGAATATGCATGCCATAGTTTTGGCTTGACACCCAATACACAAAAAAATATTTTTTCACATTTTTCAATAATTGTGAGAAAAGTATTAATCTCATGTGGATTAAACCACTAAAAGGCACAACTAGTATAAAAGATATAATAATGTCCCAAAAATGAAAAGTATACATTCCATAGTTTTGGCATTACTCCCAATACACAAGTGGGACGCCCGTTATCCGGACGCCCGCCCGCCCGTCCGCCCGCCCGCCCGCCCGCCCGCCCGCCCGCCCGCCGGACGGACAAATTTTCCCAAAGTAACTACAATACCCGTCGGCAATGTATACATTGCCGAGGGTAAAAAAGGCAAATATTGTAACTCTTTCCCCCCAAAAAAAACTATACCCCATTTTTTTCTCTAACCCCATCAAATATATCGCCCTCTTTAGATCGTAGGGGGGAGTCTCCCCCCAAAAATTATTATTATTCAAAAGTATATATATAAAAACTATATAAATATTGTTTATATTTTTACTCTATTTTGGATTTATATACATAAATGGTCTTATTACTCTGTATTATATTGTACTGCTTTAGCCCCGTCTGCAATGTATAAGGTATAGGAAAAGGGGCCTAAAGCAGTACAACATAATACAGAGTTTCAATATATTTTTACTCTATGTTCTATTTATATACAAAAATGGTCTTATTATTCTGTATTATATTGTACTGCTTTAGGCCCGTCTGCCATGTATAAGGTATAGGAAAAGGGGCCTAATCCAGTACAATATGATATTGTACTGGATTAGGCCCCTTTTCCTATACCTTATACATTGCAGACGGGGCTAAAGCAGTACAATATAAGACAGAGTAATAAGACCATTTATTTATATAAATCCAACATACAGTAAAAATATAAATAATATTTATATATATTTTTATATATATTTTTGAATGATAACACTTTTTGGGGGGAGATTCCCCCCTACAATCTAAAGAGGGCGATATATTTGATGGGGTTAGAGAAAAAAATGGGGTATAGTTTTTTTTGGGGGAAAGAGTTACAATATTCGCCATTTTTAGATATTGGCATAGGGGTCTAAACCTTTAGACCCCTTCTGTATATAGACTTATATGGATACGGGCCTAAAGGTTTAGGCCCCTTATACATAACAAATCATATGTAAACGGGTCTAAAAGTTTAGACCCCTTTATTGAATGAACCCATTCAGTTATGCACCATATGGGTCTAAAGGTTTAGACCCCACTGAATCAATAAAAATTGGTTTAGACACCTTTATTGAATGAACCCCATTCAGTTGTGCAACATATGGGTCTGAAGGTTTAGATATTCATTATATATTGGCATAGGGGTCTAAACCTTTAGACCCCTTCTGCATATTAACAGTTCTGCATACGGGCCTAAAGGTTTAGGCCCCTCATACATTAGAAATCATGTGTAAACGGGTCTAAAATTTTAGACCCCTTTATTGAATGAACCCATTCAGTTATGCACCATATGGGTCTAAAGGTTTAGACCCCATTGAATCAATAAAAATTGGTTTAGACACCTTTATTGAATGAACCCCATTCAGTTGTGCAACATATGGGTCTGAAGGTTTAGACCCCATTAATGAACAAGTATTGGTTTAGAACTGAATGGGGTTCATTCAATACATTTCTGCAAACCTCAGATTCATTCAATAAAGGGGTCTAAACCAAACAAAAAAAATGGGGTATAGTTTTTTTTGGGGGAAAGAGTTACAATATTCGCCATTTTTAGATATTGGCATAGGGGTCTAAACCTTTAGACCCCTTCTGTATATAGACTTATATGGATACGGGCCTAAAGGTTTAGGCCCCTTATACATAACAAATCATATGTAAACGGGTCTAAAAGTTTAGACCCCTTTATTGAATGAACCCATTCAGTTATGCACCATATGGGTCTAAAGGTTTAGACCCCATTGAATCAATAAAAATTGGTTTAGACACCTTTATTGAATGAACCCCATTCAGTTGTGCAACATATGGGTCTGAAGGTTTAGACCCCATTAATGAATAAGTATTGGTTTAGAACTGAATGGGGTTCATTCAATAAATTTCTGCAAACCTCAGATTCATTCAATAAAGGGGTCTAAACCAAACTTTTAGACCCATATGGGGCATAACTGAATGGGTTTATTCAATAAAGGTGTCTAAACTTTTAGACCCGTTTACACATGATTTCTAATGTATGAGGGGCCTAAACCTTTAGGCCCGTATGCAGAACTGTTAATATGCAGAAGGGGTCTAAAGGTTTAGACCCCTATGCCAATATCTAAAAAAGGCAAATATTGTAACTCTTTCCCCCCAAAAAAAACTATACCCCATTTTTTTCTCTAACCCCATCAAATATATCGCCCTCTTTAGATCGTAGGGGGGAGTCTCCCCCCAAAAATTATTATTATTCAAAAGTATATATATAAAAACTATATAAATATTGTTTATATTTTTACTCTATTTTGGATTTATATACATAAATGGTCTTATTACTCTGTATTATATTGTACTGCTTTAGCCCCGTCTGCAATGTATAAGGTATAGGAAAAGGGGCCTAATCCAGTACAATATAATATTGTACTGGTTTAGGCCCGTCTGCAATGTATAAGGTATAGGAAAAGGGGCCTAAAGCAGTACAATATAATACAGAGTTTCAATATATTTTTACTCTATGTTCTATTTATATAAAAAAATGGTCTTATTATTCTGTATTATATTGTACTGCTTTAGGCCCGTCTGCAATGTATAAGGTATAGGAAAAGGGGCCTAATCCAGTACAATATAATATTGTACTGGATTAGGCCCCTTTTCCTATACCTTATACATTGCAGACGGGGCTAAGGCAGTACAATATAAGACAGAGTAATAAGACCATTTATTTATATAAATCCAAAATACAGTAAAAATATAAATAATATTTATATATTTTTTTATATATATTTTTGAATAATAACACTTTTTGGGGGGAGACTCCCCCCTACAATCTAAAGAGGGCGATATATTTGATGGGGTTAGAGAAAAAAATGGGGTATAGTTTTTTTTGGGGGAAAGAGTTATAATATTTGCCCTTTTATATATTGGCATAGGGGTCTAAACCTTTAGACCCCTTCTGCATATTAACAGTTCTGCATACGGGCCTAAAGGTTTAGGCCCCTCATACATTAGAAATCATGTGTAAACGGGTCTAAAATTTTAGACCCCTTTATTGAATGAACCCATTCAGTTATGCACCATATGGGTCTAAAGGTTTAGACCCCATTGAATCAATAAAAATTGGTTTAGACACCTTTATTGAATGAACCCCATTCAGTTGTGCAACATATGGGTCTGAAGGTTTAGACCCCATTAATGAACAAGTATTGGTTTAGAACTGAATGGGGTTCATTCAATACATTTCTGCAAACCTCAGATTCATTCAATAAAGGGGTCTAAACCAAACAAAAAAAATGGGGTATAGTTTTTTTTGGGGGAAAGAGTTACAATATTCGCCATTTTTAGATATTGGCATAGGGGTCTAAACCTTTAGACCCCTTCTGTATATAGACTTATATGGATACGGGCCTAAAGGTTTAGGCCCCTTATACATAACAAATCATATGTAAACGGGTCTAAAAGTTTAGACCCCTTTATTGAATGAACCCATTCAGTTATGCACCATATGGGTCTAAAGGTTTAGACCCCATTGAATCAATAAAAATTGGTTTAGACACCTTTATTGAATGAACCCCATTCAGTTGTGCAACATATGGGTCTGAAGGTTTAGACCCCATTAATGAATAAGTATTGGTTTAGAACTGAATGGGGTTCATTCAATAAATTTCTGCAAACCTCAGATTCATTCAATAAAGGGGTCTAAACCAAACTTTTAGACCCATATGGGGCATAACTGAATGGGTTTATTCAATAAAGGTGTCTAAACTTTTAGACCCGTTTACACATGATTTCTAATGTATGAGGGGCCTAAACCTTTAGGCCCGTATGCAGAACTGTTAATATGCAGAAGGGGTCTAAAGGTTTAGACCCCTATGCCAATATCTAAAAAAGGCAAATATTGTAACTCTTTCCCCCCAAAAAAAACTATACCCCATTTTTTTCTCTAACCCCATCAAATATATCGCCCTCTTTAGATCGTAGGGGGGAGTCTCCCCCCAAAAATTATTATTATTCAAAAGTATATATATAAAAACTATATAAATATTGTTTATATTTTTACTCTATTTTGGATTTATATACATAAATGGTCTTATTACTCTGTATTATATTGTACTGCTTTAGCCCCGTCTGCAATGTATAAGGTATAGGAAAAGGGGCCTAATCCAGTACAATATAATATTGTACTGGTTTAGGCCCGTCTGCAATGTATAAGGTATAGGAAAAGGGGCCTAAAGCAGTACAATATAATACAGAGTTTCAATATATTTTTACTCTATGTTCTATTTATATAAAAAAATGGTCTTATTATTCTGTATTATATTGTACTGCTTTAGGCCCGTCTGCAATGTATAAGGTATAGGAAAAGGGGCCTAATCCAGTACAATATAATATTGTACTGGATTAGGCCCCTTTTCCTATACCTTATACATTGCAGACGGGGCTAAGGCAGTACAATATAAGACAGAGTAATAAGACCATTTATTTATATAAATCCAAAATACAGTAAAAATATAAATAATATTTATATATTTTTTTATATATATTTTTGAATAATAACACTTTTTGGGGGGAGACTCCCCCCTACAATCTAAAGAGGGCGATATATTTGATGGGGTTAGAGAAAAAAATGGGGTATAGTTTTTTTTGGGGGAAAGAGTTATAATATTTGCCCTTTTATATATTGGCATAGGGGTCTAAACCTTTAGACCCCTTCTGCATATTAACAGTTCTGCATACGGGCCTAAAGGTTTAGGCCCCTCATACATTAGAAATCATGTGTAAACGGGTCTAAAATTTTAGACCCCTTTATTGACTAAATTCTCTTGAAAAAAAACAAAATACAAAAGTGGGACAGACGAATTTAGTTATCACATGCGGCCTTGTGGGAGGTCTGTGTGCCTGTGAGCCAAGTATCACTCTACACAGGAGAGTTTTTTATCATTAATTTTTTTAATCTCGTAAGCAGACAGCTGGCTCTGCCAATATCATGATGGTAATGAGTTATTGTGACAGGAATATGGCTCAGGCCCCCCACTTATGGTCTTATTAGGGTTGGAGCTTTACACATGATTTGTGTAATTAGCTTGTTTGATGCCAACCAATATCGCTTAATTGTTGCCACACCTACTGAAGTGTAGGATGTCAGTTTTAATTCTTCTTAAGACTGAAAGTAAGGCTTGTTGATCATATTTGCACAATATCTTTGTATATATATCTTTGTATATATATATATACACCCATAATTTTCATTTCTTGTTGCCATCTTGACTGGAACACTTCAGTGAAGCCTACAGTGATTAAGTCAGACACACCGTACAAACCTGACCAATGAACATGCCTCAAGCTTGTTATGCAAATGAGGCTGTTTTCACTGTTCCGCACGTTAGAGGTGTCATTCTTACACTCGTAGATATATCTCCCTGAGACCTTTAAAATGGTATGCCATATGTCTCTAAGAAGTGAAGAGTTACTTTGCAAATTGCCGTTTAACTTTTGAAGTGAAGAGAAATTCTGCATGCTGATTGGCTGTGACGCTCTGACGCAAGATCATATAATTATGTGCTATGATTGAGAGATTCATCTAGGGTAGATTCTCTGGGTGGACTGGAATACATTTATGCATGTTTTTTAAACATGTCTCTGGTTATTGAAGAGAACTGGACATATTTCATCAGACGATACGATCCGGATGCTATTTGCCTTGAATTAGCACAAGAAAGGAAATAGTTAAATGATTTACTCACAATCATAAATAAAGGATAAAAAATAAAACTTTGCCCTTTTCAAAATTATTTATTCACTTCAGCAAATTTGAATTTATTGAACTATTGTTGTAAGAACTTATAATTAAGTGGTTCATATTCCATACACAGCAAAGTACCCATTCCTTACATATGACACGATCTTTCAGGGAGGTGCCTTCGCTCTTCAGAGTGGAGTTAAAATATGAATTGGCAAAGAGGAAGGTGGTCTGATGAAGTAAATCAGTCTTAAACTTGGTTTTTTATTATACAGAGGCCACCAGTCCGCATGACATGTAACTAAGCCACTCAAATTGCCTCACACACCTTTCATTCATTGCAATGCGATAGAACTTTATCTCAGCCATTAAAGTCAATTTACAATTTGAATGTGTCATCAGAACCAAAATTGTCAATTTAATTCCTTTGTGAGCCATGAAACAGGCAAATGTGATCTGAAATGGATGGAAATCCTCTTAGGATGTCCTCTAACATGCAATGGGAAACCAGTGAACCGATCGTCAAAGAACTTCTGTATCAGAGAGCACTTTCCAGAGCAATTCAGATATTCATCGGTCAAATGTGCATCTAATGTCGCGCTGATTTAATGCTTGGACATGAAATAGGAAAGGATTTGGTACTGTTCTGTACCAGAAAAAGTATTTAGTCTATGTGAATTGTCAGTGAACTTTATGAAACAAGCATTGAAAAGATGGAATTTCCCTTTTGATATTAAACCAAGCTGTCATACTAGAAGTTTTACAATGCACTTGTTAGTTGAGAGCAGTCCTTTTCGATATTTTGGCAGGGAATCTAACTCATTAGGATCATCCAAAAATGCTTCTTCCTGATTTCCCTAATTTATGATTTAAATGTTTAATTCCAGTATCATCTACGAGAGAAAGTAATGTGTCAAAATATCAGCCAATTCGATAACAGTTTAGATGTTGGATGAAGCCAGTGAAGCTCAACTAAAGATTGCAAACTGTGAAATAATCTATCTTTGCAAAGTATCGCAGAAACAGTAAAAAGCACTGGATAATCATAACTTGATGTTGGCTGGAAAATAAGAATTTTTTTAAAACTAATCACAAAGATTGAGTGACCCTAATAAGATGATATGTAGATCAGTTTATCAGATAACACATCTACAATAATTTTAGGAAAGAGATGTTATGTAAAGTGCAATGGTTAAGAACTACAAGCATGATGCACATATCTTTCAGATAGAGCAATGGAGCACAGCTCTCCTGCAGTATTCAGTATGTAAAGTCCAGGCCCTAATTATATGCCAAAGAAGGTTTAATTGAACATACTGACCAGAGACCAAATAGAATATCAATTTAACATTAAAATGGAGTTTATATAAATTAAATGGTACTTTAACATGTAGCTAAGCTTGTAGGAAGCCCCAGATGGTCTGTATATTTAAGGGCACAATTTAATCCTCAAACAAGACATTAGTGAGCAGGAAATATATTTTAAACATAAAACTACTAGAATAAAGTCCAATAGTACTGCTGTATATTTATGCAGGGACTTGGCTTAAAGCAAGCCCTTATCTGACAGCCCACCTGTATGTATTTAGCAATTAGGGTGTCTTTGTCTTTTGAGCTCATGTGTCAATTGGGGCCACAGAAAATGCCTTGCTCTTTAGAAATGCCACTTTAATCTTTTACCCTTAAGTTAGAAATCCCTAAAATTGACACAATAGTTTGCAATTGCATTGTTAGAGATTTTAAGCTTATTGTATTGTAAAGCCCATTGTCTGTGTGTAGCTTGGTCTCTGGAACAGTCACTGTTGTAAGATAATTTATGCAGATATGCATCAATGAACACTTTAGACAATTGGATGAGCATTGATCAACTAACTAACATGTTGAATCTGATTGGTTCAGCCCTGAAGGGGCTGGACAAATTGCTGAATTGTTGTTAGGCCTAGTTTTGGGAATAAACAGCATTCTATGTTTTGAGCTCTTTGGAGTGGGACCTTACTTACTGACTTTGTCTTGCCTTGAAACATAGTGAACATTACTTTATCAACAATTTGGATTTACTGGATTATGGTGAGGCTGTGGTAAAGCCTAACAAAGTGGAAGTTTTGTGAAGTGAACTTGTCTTTTGAAATAGGTAGATGTCATAGGCCAGGGATCAGGGATAGATCCTGGAAGTGTTGCAAGGATAGCAACAGGTAGAATAGGAAGATCTCAAGATCTGTAAATGATGTCTCAGTTGAGCGAAGCCTGCTAAAAGGCTGTTGACACCTCAGACTTTGTCATATTTGATAAAACAGCCTTTGGAAAGCTGTAATGAGTCTGCAGAGGGTAGACGTGTCATGTGGTGACCCTACGAGTGCTTGAACAGCAGAGTCATAAATGGAGTACTGAGACTCATGAAGAAGTGACAAGAAGGACCCATCCATCACATTTAGCAAGTTGATCAGGTCAATCAAAACAGATCAACAAGATGCCTCTGGATAACCAAGGAAACCCCATCCTGGATGCCAATGGAGTCCCTGTACCAGACCAAGTGCCAGTAGCTGGAGCTGGAGATGAGGCAGCAGCAAGGGAGTTGGCAAACCCTCTCAGGACGGAGGAATTCACCAAATTCCTCAACCTGGAAAGAGCCCAGTAAGAGCTGGACAGGAAGGAGACAGAAAGACAGCACCAGGAGCGACTGGAGAGAGAAGACAAGCTTATAAAGTGGCAATATGAGCAGTCAGAGAGGCAGGTGGCAATGGACCAGGCAGCCAACGTGCCAAAATGTGATGGAAAACAGCCAGATGCAGTAAGAGAGTGGATCAAGCACATTGATCTCACAAGGCCTTATTCTAATTTGACCATCTTAATTGCTGCTCAGACTGCCCAGGGTTCCTTAAAAGAGGAGATGGAGCTATTTAAAGACAGACTTCCAGATGCACCGCCAGTGGAGTGGTCAGCCCTTAAAGAGCATCTCCAAAAGTCCTTCTTGTCACCAGAGGAAGATGATAGGCTGAAGTTGGAAGTGGAGAGATTGAGGCAGGCTGCCTATGAGACCACCTCTGCATACGGACGCAGATTTAGGCAAGCGGCTGATTTAGCGTACCCAGCTTTTGGAAAAGGGGCTCGCCCCAACACCCAGGAGACCCTACTTGTTGGTCATTATGTCAGAGGCTTGTCGGACCAACGTTTGAAAGAAAAAATCATCAGACATGGAATGCCAGAGAAATTGAGTGAAGCAATGGATAAAGTCGCCACTTATGAAGCTGGAAACACCCGAATTCTCCTGGCTAAAGAGAGAGGCCTTATTGATAATGCTCCAATACGCCATGAAGAGCCCATGGAAGTGGGGGCAGTGGGACAGCCACGCAGCCAGAAGCCTGAAAATCTGCAAATGAAGGAGTTCTGCAACATGCAGAGGCAAGTAGAAGGGTTGACAGCTAATTTCACCAAAATGTCAAGTCTGTTGGATGGCATCAGCAAGGACCTCAAGGCAATGAAATCCGCCCCTGCACAGACAACTCCTGCCTACCAACCAGCCTACAACCAGCCAGGGGCCTACTCAACACAGCCAGGATCGTATCCAGACTACAAATGGGCAGCTTCTGGACTCCCCATCTGCATCCAATGTAAGCAGGAGGGACATGTTGCACGTTTTTGCCAGATGAGGAATCAACAGAGACCTCAGCAACCTCCAAGACACCAGCAGAATCAGATGTCACGAAGGAACCAAAAAAACATGTAAGTGCCGCACCAATTGACGAGTTGGTTTTCATAAAATTATCAATTGCAAATTGTAGTATTTATGGGCTCGTCGATTCTGGGGCGGCACGTAGTGTAATCAGAAGGAAGGATTATGACATGTTATGCAAATGGACTGGGAGTAGCCCTATTTTGAAGCCCACTGTTGAATTGACTGGAGTTACTGGGCATGAGATAACTGTATTTGGCAGCACTCTGGTGCGTTTTGAAGAGCTAGGCTTATTGGAAATGATTGTGGTTGGCGACATTGGGCACTCAATGATATTGGGAAGAGATGCCATGAGAGAGAGAGGTGCCAAAATTGACTATGAAAAAGGAATATTGAGATGGGAAGACAAGGAATTGCTTTTAATGCCCAGAGAACATTTTGACAGCCAGTCTGACAGCACAGTGACAGGTGGCATAACCCCAGAACACCAGGATGACAATTGGGCCACAACTGTCAAACCAGATAGACCCCCCCGGCCTGTCAACACATTTTTAAGTCAACCTGGCCCCCCCTCAGTGCAAGGATCCGCCACTGAGGCATTGATGTCACCAGCAGGCCAAACTACTGCAGTGGAGCTCTCTTCCTTTGGTGAGCGCCCTCCCCAGTTTGGATCATTGTCAATTAAGAAGGTAGTAGACAATTTTGAACATTTATTTGCGGCTAAAGGAGAGCCATTGGGGTGTCATCCTGATATCAATATTAGAATTCGCACAACAGGCCCTCCAATTAAACGCAGAGCATATAGAATACCGCTGGCTAAGAGAAAAGACTTGGATCAGAAAATTGATGATCTCCTCTCTGAAGGGATCATAATACCTTCAGCTTCTCCATGGGCCAGCCCAGTTGTTTTAGTTAGCAAAGCCGACATGTCAGAAGGCGCCCGCTTCACTTGTGATTTCACTGCTTTAAACAAAGTGACTGTAAAAGACTCATATCCAATTCCTCTGATCAGAGACATTTTTGATCAAATGACTGGTGCCACAATTTTTAGCACTTTGGATCTCAAGTCAGGCTATCATCAGCTCCCAATTGATCCTGCAGACGTTGATAAGACTGCTTTTGTGTGCCACAGGGGACAGTTTGCTTGGACACGTTTGGCTATGGGGCTAGCCAATGCAACTCAGCAGTTTCAGAGGGCCATGGAAACTGTTTTGAAAGGATTAATAGGCAAATTTGTACAGCTCTATGTCGACGATGTTATATGTTTCTCATCATCTGAAGAAGAGCATGCAGAACATTTGAGGCTTATTTTTGAACGTTTTGAGCAGTTTAACTTGCGATTGAATCCCAAGAAATGTGTTTTTGGTTGCAAACAAGTTAAAATGTTGGGATATATTGTGAGTGAGGATGGCTTAGCGGCTGACCCAGACAAAGTCGCAGCCATTGCCAAATTAGAAGCTCCAGAAAATTTGGCTCAGTTAAAAAGCTATCTTGGCATGTCGTCCTATTATAGAACATGCATAAAATCCTATGCCAAGATTGTTGAACCCCTTGTCAGATTGTCAAGGAAAGATGTGAAATTTGTCTGGGGCAAGGACCAGCAGCAGGCATTTGAAGAATTGAAGAGACAGTTATGCAGCGAGGAAGTCATGGCTCATCCGCGCATGGACCGTCCGTACATTCTTAGAACAGATGCATGTGATTATGCAATCGGATCAATACTATGTCAATTGGATGACAATGGAATAGAACGGCCCATCGTATACCTCTCAAAACAATTATCTGCCACACAGAGACGTTGGGCAACCATAGAAAAAGAAGGTTGGGCGATCATATATAGTTTAACGGTTTTGCGCCCCTACCTCTATGGCAGTGAATTCACTGTGTGGAGTGATCACAGGCCATTATTAGCCTTGTTTACAAAGGAAATGAACAATGCCAAAATCCAGAGATGGCAAGTCTTATTGGCAGAATATAGCTGCAAGGTGCAATACACCAAAGGGAAGCTCAACATCAGAGCAGACATGCTGTCCAGGATCAAGCACAAGGAGAAGGAGGAATTAGCTGTATTTGATGTGGATCATTGGCAATTAGGGGACAAACTGCCAGATCTCCCAGAAAGCCTGGATGAAGTGACTGCTTATGGATTGGATCTTAAGAAGATCCAAGTGGAGCAACGCAGCATGACTGAATGGACAGAGGCCCAAGAAGATGAAGACAGCTGCTATCTCATCCAGAATGGACTCTTGTATAGCTCCTCAAAGCCCTACAAACATGCTGGGGACCACCTCAGGTTAGTCCTGCCCCCTTATGCTTGCAGTGGCGTAATTGAAGCTTCCCACATTGAAGGAGGTCACATGTCTTTCATCAAGACCCTCAGGCGGATCCAGGAAGTCTTCATATGGCCCAGCATGAAAAAGCAAGTGATTGACCATGTAGCACGTTGCTCAGTATGCATTCTGCATTCTAAAAGGAAGCCCAAGGCTCCAATGGGGACCATGCCCATACCTAATAGTGCTGGGGAGCTTGTGGCTGCAGATCTCATAGGTCCATTGATAACATCTGAAAATGGCAACAATTATATCCTCACTGTCATTGATCATTGCACTGGCCACGCTGAAGCCTACCCCATCCAGTCCAAATCAACCCAATGTGTCTGGCAGAAATTGGCACAAGAATATTTCTGTAGACACTCCCATCCTGCTGTTTTATTAACAGATCGTGGACTAGAATTTAACAGCAACAGTTTAAACAGTTATTTGGAGGGAGTGGGGATCAAACACAGGCGGACAACAGCCTACAATCCCCAGTGCAATGGAAAATGTGAGAGATTCAACGGAACTCTCAAAAGCATGCTTGCAAAGCTGGTGAACAACCAAAGAAGTTCCTGGGAAAGTTTACTTGGTCCTTGTTTAATCTCTTACAACACTGCTGTGTCTGATGTCACAGGTCACACACCCTTCTTTCTGCACTTTGGCAGAAGAGCCAGGATGCCCCTCTCCAGATTGCTCCCCACGGATCCACCACTGGAAGGACGCCTCCATGACTTGGCAACAGCACTGAGGACAGCAGCAGAAATGACAAGGGAGTCAAGATTGGCCAACAGACAAAGATTGGACAAGAAAGCCAACACAGACCACTTTCAAGCAGGCGACAGTGTGATTGTTTTGGCCCAAGAAAGTCTCAGTTTAACAACTAATTGGGATCCACACTGGACTGTCACGAAAGTGAGAGGCAAAGTCCTTTGGATCACCCATCAGCAGACTGGGAAGCAGCAGACGATCAACATCAACAAGGTCAAGTTAGTGGATCCAACACTGGCATGGGATCACATCAATCCTCGTCCCAAAAGAAGGCAAAACCGGCCCCCTAAAGCTGCCCCAGCTCCGCCACTGAAGCAGCAGGCAGCAGCAGCACTACCACTCCACCCAAGTGCACTCAAGGATGACAGTGTGCGCCAACCAAGGGTGAAGAGACGTCGCTCCAGCAGCCCTCCCCCAGTGTGCACACCCCGTGACAAAAGAGATGACCAGCCACCTTCTAAGAGCAGTCACACTCAGTCACAGCCTGAGCAGTCACCTGAGAAGTCACTCCCAGAGAAAGCTCCTCATCCTGCAGTCATCAGACCACTGCCCCAGCGCCAGCCTTGGATTGATAACAAGCGTCAACACACTGTGCCAAGACCTCCCACAGGTCCAAGGATAGCTAACCAGCTATCAAGGAAAGCCCCTATCCAGCTGCAACAAGATCCAGCAAAGAAGGTCTGCACCAGACGGCAGCCCTATCTTACCAGAGCAGCAAAGAGGCTACTTGACTACACAGACACAGACGCACCAACTCAGGAGATCCAGAAAAAAGCAAGGTTGGCTTTGATCAATTTAGTTAAACAATGCTGCTAGCTATAAGTGACTCTTATTAATTCAGGAAAATTTAACATCATTATCACTTTGCACCATTGTTGGCATTTGAGTAACTTGCTCATCTGCGAAGAGGATTATTGTTTTTTTTAATCACAATTATTTGGAAGATTACCTTATATATTGGATTACTGTTTTTAAACAATCGTGAATTGACTCTCTGTAGATACTAACAGCAATTTGTGAAACGTTTTTTTTTTATCACCACAGATTGGATTATAATTTTTGTATATATCAGTGACTCTGAGAAAGATGGAATTGTGTTTATTAATGATGTGCCTAGGCTGGTTAACTGCGTTACCCGGTGAATTAGTAGCTGGACAGGAGACCAGCCAGGCCATCCTGATGACTAAATGGAATCAGTCTACTAATGGAGTCCACCTGGACTTAACATCCCAGTCAATGAGGAGGAGAAGATTAGAGAGAACCCTGGATCTTTGGCCAAGACCCACGAAGCAGAATCTGAGAACCAAGAGAGAATTGTTGGACATAGGAGGTCATGTCCTAAACACATTATTTAAAGTGGCTACATCAGCCCAACTATAGCTTTAATGCCGCATTGTCAGCCATAGAAGGAAATCAAGAAATCCTGACCCATGCCCATGCTGAATTGGCTTCAATAGTCAGCCAGACCTGCTCATATGTCAATCTGTTGATGGTGGAACAGAGAGACATGGACGTTCATATAAGAAAACTTCACAAGGTCATCACAGAAGTCTACCAACAGATAGCCAAACTGGACAGAAGAATAACTAATTTGGAACTGGTCAACCAATTGGACCACTATATGGACGTCCTGGACATGGCAGCTGAATGACACAGAGAGCAGATGTCCCTCTTCAGAAGCCAGAGAGCAGAATTGGAAATGGGAAGGCTGACGAGGCACCTGCTGAATGAAGAGCAATTGGGAGAAATCTTGAGGCAGGCAGCGACCCAACAACAGGTATCTGGGACTTCTGAATGGCTATAGGTACTTAACTGCATCACCCTTATGGTTGAATAGTAATCAGTTTATTTATAGGCTTGAGATCCCGTTGGTCGCTAAGACACCATTTTTACTGTATTACATCATGACCCATGTTGTACCCATTAATGAGTCTAAATATGGAATTAGAGTTTTGTTGTCTCATGTTTAGGCCCTGGATACCACTACTCTTAATCCCCGGGAAATGTCACAAATTAAGTAGTGGGACATATAACATCACATGTTTGAGAGCTTGCAAGGTCAGTGGAAGGGGGTGGTCGGAGGAATGCATAGACCGTAAATATCTGACAGGGCATTATGTCATGCCTACACTGCTGGTCAGTGCGTCATTTAACTTCAGCATACATGTGGCTGAAGCTGGTCTACATAATGCTTTGCCAGAATTGAAATATGCCACTCCCCTGGCTCCCCTTAAAATTGACATTGCGGGTCTCTTAAATCCTCTAAAGATCAGAAAATCTCCTTTAAATAGGTAACATGGGCGCCAAAAGTCACCATCCCGAACTTGAGCCTCATTACTTTGATCCTTATATCGTCTCTGGGGTCTACATGAAGTCCAGGAGGTCTCTTGCCAAAATCAAAAACATGTAAGACCTGCACTTACTCCCACTAATGCTTTGGAGATGGAGCCCATTGACTCAGAGGATCCTAAATTAACTGAGTCGCAGGCTGCTGGAAATCCACAAGGTAACAGTAGACCTGTCAGTATATGGCCCACTCTGCCTGCATTTGCTAATTGTACAGGCAATAACACCTGATTACTCAGAAAAGATGCACACTAGCTGTCTATCAACCACTTTTCTAGCTCAAACGAGCACAACTTTACTGCTAACTCATATAATTAATTGTGACTTTAATTTTAAACATATCTCTATCAAAATAAGTGCATTGTATAGCTCTTGCAGCACCCTATTTAGTCTGTATGACAAATAATGTTTGAGATGCATTTATCCATTAATATATCACCTTTTAAAGAGGGATCCAATTGAATTTTGTAACCTCCTATCTTTTAACATTGCAGTGACGCCAAAAGTGCACTCAGTGACCCTTGCTGGCACAGAGCCAGATATTATAGGACGTTACATCTCATTACGTAATCTTATCAACTCTTATGTAAGGTAGATCTCTTGGATCCCGACGTAGAGTAAATCAAAGATGAGTCAGCAGTTTTACTTAAGTGATATTTAACTATTCAAAAGCTGCAGCTAATCTGGCCTAAACCAAGTTCAATAATTATGTATAGGAAACATTTTATTTACAGTAGTCTTTGTAGTCTATGGGTCCAAGAGTCTTTAGGTGAGGACTGCAAAGTAAATTGTTTGGCAGGGGTTTCTAGAGAAACAACTGCATAAATTTTGAAACAAATCAAATTGTTTTGGCAGCTATCTATAACATAGAGCTGTATAAATCTTATGTATTTGAAGCAATCTATGCTTTAAATCATTATCTAGGCACTTTTTGCCACTTATTGCATTTATTATGACTGCTTATTTTAATTCCATTGACCATGGTTCCTTTAAAAATGTTTCCTTGACGCCTATTCAGAAGAAAGTGCCAGGTACCTTAAAACATTTATAATTTCTAAGTGTCAGTGTACCGGAAAACACAATGTAAATTGAAATTGTCTGCTGGGAGACAGAGGAATTAATTGTGTGTCTGACAAAACTAAGAAGGAAATTTAAATGAAAATCAAACTTTAAGAGGCCATTGTAAGCTTTTGACGCTTGGTTACACAATGGTCTGTAAACTAATGTAATTGGCTTGGAAGTCCTAAATTGCCCCACATGGGAGCAACGAAATTGAATAGGCTAAAGGCCTCTCATATATAATAAGGCTTGTGTGCGACAGAGGGAAACAAGCCGTGTACTTTAAAACCAATGTTACTTGTATTTTAATTATTGTGTTTTGTATTTTGTTTTTGTGTATTAGCAAGTTTATTGCAGTGTAGCCCAGGGGCCGGACCAAAGAAGACCAAGGAGCTGTCTGGGAGTGAATTGTCTTTAAGTCTGCAGTGGCACTTGGGAGTATAAACTCATTATTGTATAACTTAATTTTAGTCATAATTGGTAGCAGGGAAGTTATCTAATGTACTTGGGACAGCTACCTGGGGGGGTTAGCTCAACAACTATAATAGATTAGTCACTTACCTGAATAATATTAAATCATTTATAATTAATGTGTAGTGACATATTTAATCAACAAGTAGCCGGGGTTTTACAAAACGGAATTTAAAAACTCTGAGGTGCCCACTGGGAAAGGATTTAAGTTGGAGGGATTAATACCAATTACTGTTTTATAATGTTTTCCATTTTTCATTTGTGATTGTCATTATTTATTGTCGTAATTGAATGAAGTTGTGTGAGTAACCAGGATGCATTTACTCAATAAGTCTATTACTTAAGCTGCTTAAGTGTAATGGGCTTAAGCTTAATTAGGGAGTCCATCTGTTATCTCAACAAGTTAAGAGTGAGTTATCTACTACCAATGTAATTACCTTAAGTTAGCCTCTTAGGAAGTGTTATAACTCAATATATAGGTTAAGTCTTATCACTGTATTACCAAAAGTATTATAACTCTGATTTATCATCATAGATCAACATAACAATTATTGTATAGTAATTGGAATAACCACGTGTCAAGTGTGTAATTGCACTTTAAACATAAATCAACAACATTATGCTTAATTTTAATAATTATGAATCATAACGGTTAACCAATCAACCACTTAGTCATTAAGCAAGATGGACTCCCATTGCAATTGGTATTTAATAAAATGTGTTTTAATGAAGTTGTATTGAATGTGCAGAGATGGCTAGGTTTCCCCAGAAAAGATTATCTGGTTTACTAGCATCTTGGGAAAAGTCGTATTACCTTGTGATGATGTTGTTTTTTGAATGTTAATCAGGTCCCGAAACTTTTATTATCTTTGATGAATTTTGATGAAACGTCAAGCTGTTTGCTAGATATCAAACAGCTGGAATATAGAGAGGGGTACTGTAAAGTCCAGGCCCTAATTATATGCCAAAGAAGGTTTAATTGAACATACTGACCAGAGACCAAATAGAATATCAATTTAACATTAAAATGGAGTTTATATAAATTAAATGGTACTTTAACATGTAGCTAAGCTTGTAGGAAGCCCCAGATGGTCTGTATATTTAAGGGCACAATTTAATCCTCAAACAAGACATTAGTGAGCAGGAAATATATTTTAAACATAAAACTACTAGAATAAAGTCCAATAGTACTGCTGTATATTTATGCAGGGACTTGGCTTAAAGCAAGCCCTTATCTGACAGCCCACCTGTATGTATTTAGCAATTAGGGTGTCTTTGTCTTTTGAGCTCATGTGTCAATTGGGGCCACAGAAAATGCCTTGCTCTTTAGAAATGCCACTTTAATCTTTTACCCTTAAGTTAGAAATCCCTAAAATTGACACAATAGTTTGCAATTGCATTGTTAGAGATTTTAAGCTTATTGTATTGTAAAGCCCATTGTCTGTGTGTAGCTTGGTCTCTGGAACAGTCACTGTTGTAAGATAATTTATGCAGATATGCATCAATGAACACTTTAGACAATTGGATGAGCATTGATCAACTAACTAACATGTTGAATCTGATTGGTTCAGCCCTGAAGGGGCTGGACAAATTGCTGAATTGTTGTTAGGCCTAGTTTTGGGAATAAACAGCATTCTATGTTTTGAGCTCTTTGGAGTGGGACCTTACTTACTGACTTTGTCTTGCCTTGAAACATAGTGAACATTACTTTATCAACAATTTGGATTTACTGGATTATGGGGAGGCTGTGGTAAAGCCTAACAAAGTGGAAGTTTTGTGAAGTGAACTTGTCTTTTGAAATAGGTAGATGTCATAGGCCAGGGATCAGGGATAGATCCTGGAAGTGTTGCAAGGATAGCAACAGGTAGAATAGGAAGATCTCAAGATCTGTAAATGATGTCTCAGTTGAGCGAAGCCTGCTAAAAGGCTGTTGACACCTCAGACTTTGTCATATTTGATAAAACAGCCTTTGGAAAGCTGTAATGAGTCTGCAGAGGGTAGACGTGTCAAGTAGATGAATAAAAGATGTGAAAAACATCAGCTCTCATATATATACATGTAAGCTATACGTTTGCAGGTACTGATTTTCAAGCAGGATTAGTACTCATATGAGAATAATTATTATGACATTAAGAAATGTGGTGTTGCATGACTATTTATGCAACATTGAAATAAATTGGTTCTCGTGCATATCTAACTAACACTGAAATTTCTCCATTACTAATCATCATGGGTGCTGTCAAAGATGGCCCTACGTGACCCTGCCAGTGCTTGATTTGTATGTAGGACCACGTCATTGGAAGCCATCAGCACTAGCTACTGAGCTTACCCCATCCCCCACCCCCCGAGGGTAAACCATTGTAAAGGCTTTGTCAGTTGCTATGACTGTCCTTTTGATGAAAGGTGGAAAGCCATGTAACTGACTCGTTCAACTGGTTGTTCTGTGTCAGAAATATATTAATTTACTCAAACCCCCCCCACCCTACAACAAACAGCTTGCCTTTTGGCAAAAAGATACAGCATGATCCATGAGGGATGATTGAATGGTGAATGAAGGCTGAGTAACTTTTCGTTGCAACATTCTCACTTGCTTTTCAGATAGGTTATTGTCATATAGCCATTTAGCACATGTATGTTATTTGTATAACAGACTAAATAGTTCCAAAAATGTTTTAATTCCATCATGTAAATCAGTTTCATCAGAAGTCAATATGAAAAGGATAGATGTTTGACAAACAATTTAGATTTTAAGCGTGACTGACAATATGAGGTTTTCTGAACAGCAATGATTCCATTTATTGTTTACACTGCTACTCAATGAAAATTGATCTTAGCTTTTAAAGACAATTTGTGATTTGAATGTGTCATCAGAACCTCCCTTGGTCATGATAGGAAGATTGAAAAACTCAATGTGGTATATTAGTAAAAACAGATAAAAAAATGATGCATGTAACTTCTGAAAACAACATAGTTGAGTTTGTTTTTAAGGTACTAAATGGATTTGCACCCCCTTTGGATACTTCATTTTGTGATAGACAACAACAAATTGGTCCAACCGATGTTTAACACAATTCAATATGGTAAGAAGTCGATTAGTCATCAAGGTCATTTATTATGGAATGTTCTGCCCTCTCAGGTAAAATGCTTAGATGACATAGGCTCTTTCAAGTTGGCCTTACGAAAGGGCAACTACTTCATCAGTGCGAATGTGGAACTTGTATATTATGTCTGAGAAACTCATTGTAATCGATACATTTATGATATGATTTGTTTTTCAAAACTTGAGTTAAAGAATAGAAAGGCAACAACATTTCACTTATTATTCATTTGTATATAACTTCATAATTTCAAGTAGTTTTGTTATTTTAACATGTCGGTAAAAAGCTTATAGCTTACGGTGATTGTTTGTATTGTCACCACCGACGTTAAATAAAGTTTTACCTTACCTTACCTTACCTTACCTTACCTTACCTTACCTTACCTTACCTTACCTTACCTTACCTTACCTTACCTTTTACCAAAGTTGTCAATTTAATCCCTTTGTGAGCAACAAAACAAGTCAAATGTGGAGTGAATTGGATTTAAATCCTCTCCGGAAGTCCTCTAACATGCAAGAGGAAACTGGCAAGTTGAAGGACCTCCAAATCTGCTCGCACTTTAAGACTCATTCTGCAGAGTAATTCATCTGCCGGAATGACAGTTTATCCGGATAATATCATGTAGTTTCTACGTAGTCATAGACAATTTTCATTTGAATTCAGTTTACAAAGAAAACCATTAGTTAAGTCTAGAAACCCGTTTTTTAATGAAATAATCAAGAAATAGCGAGTTATAAAGACAATGATGATACAATTTTGTAAAAATAGAAGTAATGGATGATTATCAAATGATAGAATATAATAATTGGCGAACATAAAAAGTGAAAATGAAGAATAGGGGTTCTACATTGGACACACCAGCTCCAAATCAGTGAAAAGTTAAAATTAAATTAAAATGGTTGTGAAATGTGCATCATCAGGATCACTTGAATGTTGACTTTTCAATTTTTTGAATTAGTGACATTTAAAAAATTCTTTTTTACTTTGGAAGTTTATTGCATATTAATGCTCCTGTGTGTGGAAAACAAGCAATATTATAAGATTTGGTCCCTTAATGGCTTATTCTGGTTGTGTTTTTTTTAATGTGAAGGGAAACCTGTGTTTTTCACAAATTTTCAAATTTCTTTGGTTTTAAATAATCTGAGATTAAACAACACTTATGATGAGACATTGAATGTATAGATATTTCGGCAGAAGATTTAATTTCCGACTACAGCTGTGCAGTTTTTCATTAATTTGATATGATGTACAATTGTACACCCTTTTTTTATGTTGAATTTCTCTTGAAATCCTATTATGAAAGAAAATGAAATAAAGATTGCGCCATATTGCACTTACCTGATATTTTTGTCTTTCAACAAGAATGTCCCTCTCTCAGAAAATTTAATCTAAGGTGTTCAATCTTCAAATTGTTTGTTGGTAAATGTATTATGAGGCTCTGGAAAAAGCCGTTGCTTATCTGGCTGGACATTTGAAGTAAAAAAAATTCCATAAAAGATTTAAAATGAAGTATGAAATACGATAATTGGAAACATGAAATTTATCGTTATAAATTTATGAACATTTTAAAAGTGGAGGAATTGATGACATTTTGAAATTGAGTTAGGTGATGCAGCTCTCTGTACCGCAAAAAGTACATTTTTTAAAGTAGTTTTTCGGATTACTTTATTTCTTTGTGTGCAACTGAATGATTCACTCTTTCAATAGTTTTTAATACAATGGCATAAGGGAAGTAACACAATTTTTGTCATGAGTTCATATGAATTGTGACTGGTGGAATATAAACTACACGCTAACAGCAAGACAGGGCTTGGGGATGTAAAAATTGCTGAGAAAAATAGATCTTCCGAGGTTACTGTCAAAACATCAGTTTGGAGAAAACAACGTGCAGTATTATGAAGCATCACACATCTGTCAAACTGAGTTCATAAGCCTTGCCCTCCGGATCTCATCTTTGCTTTATCTGCTTTGATTTCTTTTTTTTTCATGTGGATGAGTAGTGAAAGGATGACTCATATACTCTGGTTAATAACTTCACATGCATATGCATTTTTATATGTTTTGAAATTTTGTCTTTTTCATAAAAATATATGCATATATGTTCCTCACCGATTACATGTAGTTATAGTTTTGATAATTTTGTCTTTCAGTATCAGATTTCAGAGATTTTGACACTCAGTCTAAATTTGCAACACAAACAAACCAGAATGTGCAGCAAACTCCAGATTTTTTCTAGTGCTGTTCAATGTTGAGAATCACCACCTGCATCATGTCTTAATGACAAAAACACAAAGGATGGACAGGAGCTCCTTGAATTATCAAATTTTCTGCCCGATTTCCCACAGGCAAAGTGCGATGAGATTATTCCGCTTCTTAATATTTGGGTTCTTTGCAGGTGGATAAGGACATCAGACAATCTGTAATTTCTTAAAAGATGCTATTGGCAACAATATGCACTTTGTACAACTTCAATTTCATCCCTGTTTTTTGTGTGCATTTTTTCATAATTTGTGTTTGAATTCTCAATGTCTTTGTTTCCCTTTTTTGTTTGATTGCATCTATTAACAAATCTTAAGCTTGGGTAAACTGCTAAAAATTTCAAATTTGTTATTTGCAGCTATTTATTATGACTAATGTCAGGTTAAAACAAAACAAACAAATCTGGCAATTCATTACCTGGAGCCAACCCTCGTCAAGCAGTCACTGTAGGCCTACGGTCTCTACAAGACTGTCTCATTTCCACACAGAGTGGCATCAACAAAATGATCCAGACCGCATGAAGAATCTGGTCATTATACAGTCCTATTGAAGCATGACTGACTGGTACTTGTAAATAGCGACTTTAATTTCCATGCAACAGGTCATTTTCTTCTGGCAGTGATGTTGAGTGATAACATAAAATGTTAATAAGTGAAATATATCATCTATATTGATATCGGACTTGCCTTCTTTAAAAAGCACCATTTAGGTTTTTCTAGAAAGCAACATGCTCTTATAATTAAATCCAAAAAAATCCCTTCAGGACCTTCAGGGTCAAATGAGACCTAAGACTGACCTTGGGCTTCTGATAAGATCACTGAGAACAATTAGTTTTTGGTCACTGCTACACCTTGTCAATATTTAGGTATGTGTTGTTATAATCTCCTGTCGCAAACCCAAACAATAACTGTGAAAGGCTAACACCTGTGATGGAAGTATGACAAAGAGGTATTTATGGAATAGCAGAAGTAATTTGAATTTTGATCATTGATGGTTTGGCTGCCACTGCAGTTCGGGAAGTGCACCAGTAGCACTGTAAAACTTCTGCCTGCCTAGGATAACTTTAGCTGCAAAGTTTTGTATTATTTGTGCTGTTTAAGAGTGGTAGCTGGCAAGTCAATGAATATTGCATTGCTATAATCCAGGTGAGACATAACTAGCGCCTGAACAAGAGTTTTGCATGATGACATTGTAAGACGTTTACGCATGCTCAATGGCCTGCTTCATCAACAGAGTTAAGTCAGGTCCTAGATTTAAACCTGGACGAGGTAGTTACAAAAATAACACTAGGATCAACATCAGTGATAAAATGACAGCACAGTATTGTAAGAAAATTACCGAAGACCAGGTTAAACCTCAAACATACGCTTAATTAGCTTTGCTGGTGACATTTGTTTATTCCAATGTGGATGTTTGATACTGATTTCTTGGTGATAAAACCAGATTAGTAGGTCCAGGTACCTTTTTAAGCATTCACTATGCATTTTCAAATTTTTCATAATTCATGACACACCCCTAAAATACAGAATCCTAAATGCACTATTGGAATTGGCCAAGACCTACAGGATATTTGCTTCATGGCACATGGTATATATGTGTGAATATTATCAAAATGTTCTGGTTTGTTTTCGAGATATGACATTACAAAAAGGAGTTGCATAAACAAATTGGCACACAATGTTTACATATTCCTACTCATATTTTTCTTTTTAAAAAAAGAACAATAGTGGGACTAGATGAATTTGAATGTCATGCACATACGGCGCTGTGGGAGGTCGGTGTGCCTGTGAGCCAAGTATCACTCTACACAGGAGAGTTTTTTATCATTAATTTTTTTAATCTCATAAGCACAGAGCTGGCTCTGCCAATATCATGATGGTAATGAGTTATTGTGACAGGAATATGGCTCAGGCCCCCCACTTATGGGTCGTATTAGGGTTGGAGCTTTACGCATGATTTGTGTAATTAGCTTGTATGATGCCAGCCAATATCACTTAATTGTTGCCACACCTACTGAGGTGTAGGATGTCAGTTTTAATTCTTCTAAAGACTGAAAATAAGGTTTGTTGATCATATTTGCATAATATCTTTGTATATATATATATATATACACCCATAATTTTCATTTGATGTGGCCATCTTGACTTGAATGCATCGGTGCATGTTTTTTTAAAAATGACTCTGGTTATTGAAGAGAACTGGATATATTTCATGTGACGATATGATCCTGATGCACTTTACCTGGAATTAGCAAAAGAAGAAAACAGTTAAATGATTTCTCACAATGAAAAAATAAAAGATAAAAATACAACTTTGCCCTCTTCAAAATGATTTATTCACTCAAGCAAATTTGGATTTATTGCACTATTGTTGACAATAAGAACTTATAATTAAGTGGTGTAGGTGTATATTCCATACACTACAAAGTACCCATTCCCTACATATGACAAGATATTTCAAGGAGGTGCTTTCACTCTTCAGGGTGTAATTAAAATATGAATTGGCAAGCAGGAAGGTGGTCTGATGAAGTAAATCAGTATTTAACTGTTTTTTTTTTATAATACAGAGGCCACCAGTCTGCATGACATGTAACTAAGCCACTCAAATTGCCTCACACAGCTTTCATTCATTGCAACACGATAGAACTTTATCTCAGCCATTAAAGTCAATTTACGATTTGAATGTGTCATCAGAACCAAAATAGTCAATCAATTCCTTTGTTAGCCATGAAACAGGCAAAAGTGATGTGAAATGGATGGAAATCCTCTTAGGGTGTCCTCTAACTACCGTAGAACGGGGTGACTTTGAACAGTTTTCACCTCAATTCCCTTATCTTTAAAAATGTATAAGATCTATGTGGTATTTCATGGGATAAAATGTTGGCCACTGGCATGTAGTTAACATGTGCATTGGAATTTTGAGATAGACATCATGTATATGCTTGTGTCAGTGGATAAATGGGCGTTCAAACTCACCCCGAGATCCGGGGTGACTTTGAACAGAGTGAGTTTCAATGAAACAAAACCATCAACTCTCAGAAAACAAGTGTTTATCTGTATTGATGAATTTTGCAGGGCTTGATTGCCTTTCCCCAAAACTTTGTTACTGTTTTTTTTATGTTTTGTGACTTTTTATTCTTGATCTACTTCCGTGCCTTTGGAGCTTAATGATTGCCTCATATAGTGAAATATGCATTCAGACATTGAATTATATGCATTGTGTTATGAGATATGATATATCTGTGAATATAGTTTACGGGAAAATGTGATGGTCTCTGCCCTCATCATCACCATGTGATGTTCAAAGTCACCCCGAAGTTTGTTACAATTCAACATCATCCGCTTATATTATTTGTTGTCGGTCTTTCTGAATAGCCTCGAACAAGTTTCTGGTGGATTTTGGAAGTATTTGAGTGACATTGTAATAAGGCAAGTATTTATAAGGCCACGGTTATTAAGTACTGTTGTGGGCACAGAAGTTCACAGGCTATGTCATCTTGCATAAAGAAGTATGCTAAGTTTATTCATCAAAATCATGAAAAAAAAAATTCCAGTCACAATGACTTTACGTAGAAAGAAAGTAGGCTTTAGTGGAATATAAGCTTGTAGGGCGAAAAATCGCCAATCAAGCTTGGGCCTTCGGCCCTAAATTTACACTCTTACTTAGTGGAATATAATGAGAAGTCAAATACTTCCAGTATCTCATTTAGCTTTGCATTCATAGAGGATCAATCTTTTTCAGAAAAGTGTTCAAAGTCACCCCGGCTGTTCAAAGTCACCCCGTTCTACGGTACTAGAAGTTTTACAATGCACTTGTCAGTTCAGAGCAGTCCTTTCTGATATTTTGGCAGGGAATCTGACTCATTAGGCTCATCGAAAAATACTATTTCCTGATTTCCTAATTCCTGATTTAAACCTTCTATTCCAATATTATCCACAAGAGACAGTAATGTGTCAAAATACCAGCCAATTTAATTATAATTTAGACAAAGAACGAGTGAGCCTAATAAAACGATCTGTAGGATCAGTTTATCAGATAACACATCTACAATAATGCTAGTAAAAACGATCTGTAGGATCAGTTTATCAGATAACACATCTACAATAATGCTAGTAAAGAGATGTTATTGTAAATGCAATGGTAAAGAACTACAAGTAAGATGCACACATCTTTCAGAAAGAGCAATATAGCACAGCTCTCTTGTGGTATTCAGCAGATGAATAAAATACGTGAAAAACATCAGCCCTATATATATACGTGTGAGCTATACGTTTGCGGGTACTGATTTTCAACCAGGAATATTATACATATGAGAATAATTATTATGACGTTAAAACATATGCCATTGCATGAGTATTTATGCAATATTGAAATAAATTGGTTCTCATGCATATCTAACACTGAAATTCTTCCATTACTAATTTTGATAACAACTTTGAGAATAAACCATCTGTCTCTATGGTGTTGGAAACTAAACAGAGGACAGGCAGGAGCTCCTTGAATTATTAGATTTTCTACATAATTTTCAGCAGACAAATTGCAACAAGATTATTCCACGTCTCAATAATTATTTGGTTTGTTGTAAGTGGATAACAGCAACAGACAATCTCTATTTAAAATTATTGAAAGATGCTGTTGACAACAATAATTTTAAGCCAGGATCGGGGCTTTGAAAGGAATCGCCGAATTAAGTGTACTCAGTGACAATAGCAAATAATTGGGGAATCTCATATTATTATCATAGGGCCTATAGGCCCTATATTCATCTTTACCTTACACCATTCAATTGGAAAAAAAGTTGCGAAATGTGTTTGGTTGATAGACATCATGTTTGGTTGATAGACATCATGTCAGTTATCATGCGTGCTGTCCAACAAGGCCCAAGGTGACCCTGCCAGTGGATGGATGGATGACTGGGGCTTTATGTCCTGTATTTATGCACTGGGTAGGCTAATTACCCTGTAAGAAATGACCGTGTTTTTGTGGCTCAAAGAACTGTAAATTTATTGTTATTTTACCAGTATTTTTTTATACAGACTTTGTCTGGGAATTTACAGTTCTTTGTCAGTTACAAAATGGCTCCAAGATGAATTTACTGCAACATGTCATTTAACATTCAGTTCACATTGATGAACAATTACTTCAACCGTTAATTTACTGGCAACTTGTAATATGCAGACAAAACATTTGAATTGGCCAAACGATCAATACACCTGGTAAGATTAGGAACTATAAACAAGAGATTACATGGACTTCAACCACGAAACATGTGGCGCCATCTATAACATATGCTTTACACAGCAGTTAATCAAACTTAATTTATAACTTATCTGAAGGTAAGTGAACAACCTCATTCGCATGATCTTGAAGATGCTGTCATTATGCAAAAGTTGTAATATCTATTTGTGACATTGACATTTGTGTGAGTCTTATGATGTGATCTAAAGAATGACACTATTAAAACTAAAATAACCCAAGCGCAGTCTGCATAAATAGAACATACTTCGATAAACTTGACACTGTGTTCTCTTGGAAAATATCCATCAATTTTATGGCAGAAATTTGTGAGCAAACGCGTGCGAATTAATTGCTGGGTATAATTGATGGACTTACTTCCCTGCTGTCAAGCAAGAGATGAGCAAAGCTGAGCCTGGAGTCAGTGACTCTCTCAGCTGATTCCAGCTTCGGTACATCCCTACAGCTATGCGACAGTTAAATCACATACTAAGTCTGTTGTTTCACACTTGTGCAAAAGTAAGAATAAAAGATACTATCCGTATTTTTAAAATATATTTTACAGCTCCTTGCATTCCTTACATTCTATGTTTGACAGTTGATATAACTGTAAAGTATACTTTAAATCAACTGTTTTATATATGTGCACTATACCGTAATAGCACTTTGTTGAATCCGCAAAATTACAGTTCAATGTACCAATCTGCATTTTACGGTTCATTGTCCTGTTCAGGTTTATTAGTTCTTTTACAGTTCTTATAGCTGGAACAAAGTTGCCAGTTAATTTAACTGTAAAATTTAACGGGACTTTTTGCAGTGTAGGACAGAAGGAGGACATGGCAAGGAGGCGAAGGATGATTGAAACAGCCATCCAATATAAGCCAAGGGGACACGGCAAGAGCTGGATTCGAACCCTGGACCCAGTGATTGGCAGTCCAGCATGCTGCCACTAGACCAACCAGCTCCCCTGACCCTGCCAGTGCTTGAATTGAATGTGGGACCAAGTGATTGGAAGACGAGAGAACTACTGTGCTTTTCTCCTTGAGAGCAGACCTTGCATTGTAAAGGCCTTGTCAGTTGCTCAAACTGTCCTTTTGATGAAAGGTGGTAAGCCATTGAACTGACTCCTTCAACTGGTTGTTCTGTGTCAGAAATATGTTGATTTACTCAACCCCCCCCCCCTTCAACAAACAGCATGCCTTTTGGCAAAAAGATACGTTATTATTACCTCGGAGGGACTACTGAATGGTGAATGAAGGCTGAGGCACTGTTCTCTGCAACATTCTCACCTGTTGTTGTCATATAGCGATTTCGCACATATGTATTATTTGTATAACAGACTATATAGTTCCAAAAATGGTTTAATTCCGTCAAGTAAATCAGTTTCATTACAAGTTGTGAATTAAGTAAAAATGATATGTGAAGGATAGATGTTTATTGTTTAACAACCAATTAAAATTATAAGTGTAACTGACAATAATAGGTTTATCTGAACACAGTGATTCCATTTATTGTTTACTGCTACACAATGAAACTTGATCTTAGCTTTTAAAGACAATTTGTGATTTTAATGTGTCATCAGAACCAAAGTTGTCAATTTAATCCCTTTGTGAGCCACGAAACAAGTCAATGTAAAGTGAATTGGATTTAAATCCTCTCCTGGTCCTCTAACATGCAATGGGAAACTGCCAAGTTGAAGGAACTCAAAATCTGGTCGCATTTTACGACTCATTCTGCACAGTAATTCATCTGCCAAAATAGTAGTTTATCCAAATAATATCTTGTAGTCTTTACTTAGTCATTGACAATTTTAATTTTGAATTCAGCTTATTACAAAGAAAACGATTAGTCTAAAAACCAGTTTTTTGCTGAAATAATCAACAAATAGCAAATAATAAAGACAATGATGATACAATTTAGTAAAAATTGAAGTAATGGATGATTATCAAATGATAGAATATAATAGTTGACAAACTAAAAAAATGAAAGTGAAGAATAGGTGTTCTACATTGGATCATGGAACACCAACCCTAAATCAGCAAAAAGTTAACATTAAATTATAAATGATTGCGACATGGGCATCATCAGGATCACTTGGATTTTGTGATATTTAAACTATTTTTTTATTGATTTGGAAGTTTGTTCCATATTACTGCTCCAATGTGTGCAAAAGAAGCAATATTATAGGATTTGGTAATTTATTATTTATGTGTGTTTTTTTTTTTTCAATGTGAAGTGAAACATGTGGTAAAATTTTCAATTTACTTTGGTTTTAAATAATTTGAGATTAAACAACTCTTAGGATAAGACATTGAAGGTATAGTTATTTTCAAAAGAAGACAATTTCCAACTTGTAGTTGTGAAGTTTTCCAATAATTTGATATGATATACATCGTTCTCATCATTGAATTTCTCATGAAATACGATTATGATACAGAATGAAATAAAAATTATCTCATAATGGCACTTACCTGTTGTTTCTGTCTTTCAACAAGAATGCCCCTCTCTCAGGAAATTTAATCTCATGCTTCGATCTTTAAATTGTTTCTTGTAAATTTATTATGAGCCTCCACAAAACCAAAGCTTATCTGGCTGGGCGTTTGATATAAAAAACGTACATAAAAGATGTTAAAAAATGAAGTACATGTAGATCTGCTGAGGTTGTTGTCAAATTGTCAGTTCGGAGAACACAACATGTAGGGGAGACCGGGGTTAGTTGAATCGCCAATTTTTTGTCGCGTTCTACTGAGCTTATGGTAGTAGATACAGGTACAATATTTTAGCAAGTGCTAGCTACAGTATTCACCTCAACATTCCATGGAACAACTTTGTTTAAAATATTGACAACTTCTCACTATGAGCTTGAAAGTATCGCGAGACCAAGTGTTTCAACTAACCCCGGGGCCGGGGTTAGTTGAAACACAGTATGGGGCTAGTTGAATCATTGAGAATAAACTAGCAAAAATCATATTTACTGATAAAAATTTGTTCAGTAAACATTTATAATACAACAACTGATTCCTAAATAGCAATTAGGTTTAACATTAGGAATTATGTATTTCAGAATTTAATGCAAAACGTATAACAAGCAGCAATATCAAACTTGAAAGAAAATTTTGAAATCTTCGGAAATAATGAGATGGTTGTGCAGTATGAAAAGTCATTCAGACAGTGATGTTAACTGAGAAGAAAGATCTTTGTTAGGAGATAAGTCAATGGAGAAATGGCTTTTTGATGCTGTCTCTTTCCTGCATTGTATTAAAGTGTGAAGGCTTCATTACAATGTCAGCAAATGGCCGGCTTGGCTGCTGGTAATAACTCGGTTATTGAAATGACCAGTGCAAAACCCTCTCTTTTTCTGCTTTAAGACACTGATATTGTATAAACAAATAATATATTGTTGCCTGAAGAATATAACACTTTTGGGCTACTGTTCAACATTATCGTTTAGCAATAAAGGCTTCGTCAAAGGGGCCGCCAGAGTATTTCAGCAGGCACTCATCCTATTTCCTCTTTTCTGATGTATGTTATTTCAGCAAAAAACACCAATAGGGTCAAACTATACAATGCAGTCACGATTATTTACATTGCTGTTAATAAGGAGACCATGCATAGCATTGCTTCAGCGTTTCAACTAACCCCCCGAAAAATGATTCAACTAGCCCCAACTCACCATGTGGTTTAGGTCACCCATTATAGCACTTTAATCAAAGGCTTACCAAAAAATGTCTTTGCCTGTTGATTTGTTATACCAAAGGCTTCCAACTTATCGTAAAAAATGTTGCATTAAATAGTTCAAATAGCACACAGGTCAAAATTATTTTAACTCAAAATATTTACTTCAGGAGCACAAAAATCAACTTAACAGCCTAGTGAAGTACACAATTCGAAATATGGCTCATGTAGGAAGTGATGTCATGCCTTGACGAATAAATAATCTACCAGAAGTCAAATTTGGGTAAAAAAATTCAACCCCGGGGAATAAGAGCGAATATTCAACTAACCCCGCGATTCAACTAGCCCCGGTCTCCCCTAGTGTTATGAAGCACCACACATCTGTCAAACTGCGTTCATAAGCCTTGCCCTCCGGATCCCCTCTTTGCTTTATCTGCTTTGATTTCTTTTTTCATGTGGATTAGTAATGAAAGGATGACTCATATACTCTGGTCAATAACTTCACATGCATATGCATTTTTATTTGTTTTGAAATTGTGTCTTTGATTCAAACAGTTTTAAGAAACCAAAAGAGTTGCTGCGATGTGATATTTTGTCTGTTTAGTCCTGGGTCCGGATCCAAGTGAAAGGCAGAGTTACAGAGCTGGCCCAAAAATCCTTACTAATTTTCAATCCAGCTCATTTTCATGGGTTTTTGGTTTGAATTGTTGAAATTGGCATCATTTGCTGTGGATTTAGTCCAAGTTTATTCATCACTTGTAAAATTAGCAGATAAGTGCATTTTTGTCTATTTACAGTGATTTATTACATTTTGTTAAAAACTCAATATTTTACACAAAATAAAACTCAAATTTTGTTAAGATTACATATAGTAATAGTTTTGATAATCATGTGTTTCAGTATTAGATTTCAGACACTCAGTCTAAATTTACAACACAAACAAACCAGAATGTGCAGCAAACTCCAGATTTTTTCTAGTGCTGTTCAATGTTGAGAATCACCACCTGCATCATGTCTTAATGACAAAAACACAAAGGATGGACAGGAGCTCCTTGAATTATCAAATTTTCTACCCAATTTCCCACAGGCAAAGTGCGATGAGATTATTCCGCTTCTTAATATTTGGGTTCTTTGCAGGTGGATAAGGACATCAGACAATCTCAAATTTCTTAAAAGTTGCCAATGACAACAATGTGCACTCTGTACAACTTAAGAAAAGAAAATTTTACTTAATTTCATCTCTATTTTTAACCTTCTTCTCATGATTTGTGATGGAATTCTCAATGTCTTTGTTTCCTTTTTTGTTTGATGGTATCTATTAACAAACCTTAAGCTTGGGGTAAACTGCTAAAAAAATCTAAAATTAGAAATTTGCAGCTATTTATCATGACCAATGTCAGGTTAAAACAAAACAAACAAATCCGGCAATTCATTACATGGAGCCAACCCTCTCCAAGCAGTCACTGTAGGCCTACGGTCTCTACATCACAGTCTCATTTCCACACAGAGTGGCATCAGCCAAATGATCCAGACCGCTTGTAGAATCTGGTCATTAAACAGTCCTATTGAAGCATTATTGACTGGTACATGTAAATAGCGACTTTTGTTTCTGGCAGTGATATTGAATGATAACATATAATGTTCATAAGTGAAATATATCTTCTATATTGATATCCGACATGCCTTCTTTAAAAAGCACCATTTAGGTTTTTCTATAGTCTGATGACCTTTTGCTTGACCTGCTCACACAGCCAGTGAATTTTTTCTCCAGCTCCATAAGTTACTCTCTTTTAAGAAAAACAAAGTATCTCTCTGCACAGTTCTTTTTCCCTTAAATTTTTGTCACTGTTACGCACTACTTTCATCAGCAAGAATGATCCAAAATGTCAGCGAGAAAGCTTTTTTACAACCTTGAAAGGTTCTAAGCACTGTCTCAGGGGCCATTGACTGACCGCATGCAGAGGGACAAATCAATGTCCGTCCAGGATACGAAAGAGGCAAACAAAACGACAACTTAATATGACAAATGGACAAACGTCGAGCATGTTGCTGACAACCAAAATATCACAAAAAGGATGGATGGCTGCTGAGGACCGATGGGTATGGGAAATGGTGGGTGGGCTTGTCGAAAGAAACAGCGCATCCAGCTGCAACTGAAGAAACAGCTTTAGAAGCAGTAACAGAGTAGTAAAGTAATAAGATGCAGAAGTGAAGTAACAAGGTGCAAATGCCAAAGCATGAAGACGACACATTCCAGACCATTATATATATTGATTTCTTATGCATATTTTCCGGCATACACTTTAAAAACTTTAAGCTCAAGATTGTGCACTTGCAAGTCAACTTCACAATTAATCAAAGAGCATAGACCTATATATATATATAGGGGAGACACATCAACATGAGTGTGCTGCTGAAGGTGACTTGCTGGAAAAAGAGATGTATCCAGGTCCTCTATAGGAGACACCTGTAGCTGTAAATGTTTGGCAGGATACAACCATTAAACCCTGAAATACTTGAAGATAGATGAAATTCAACATTTGTGGGCTTTGGAAAGAAATAAAAACTAAATCACAAACAACAGGAAAACGCTCCCACTGAAGGTTAAAGCCAATGGATGTGCTTATTGATTACAGTAATATATTTTATATAACAATAAATTTTATATTCAACGGCA
This sequence comes from Platynereis dumerilii, assembly GCA_026936325.1. NCBI lineage: Eukaryota > Metazoa > Annelida > Polychaeta > Phyllodocida > Nereididae > Platynereis > Platynereis dumerilii. The sequence continues at coordinate 123,677,375 of JAPTHN010000001.1, read as the reverse complement.
ATCACTAAATATTGGCTAAATGTTCATAAGTGCTGAGTATATCAATAAAATTGATAAAATTATTCATTTTGTAGCTTTAATTACTCTGAAAAAGGCATATTACATTAGTACAGGAGTTTGGTTACCAATGTAATTACTAAGTCGTAATTAGCATGGATAATTGCAATTTGTAATCAATCAAGTGACTGTGTGATAGTCATGATAGCAGCCGATGCTTAATTGCAATCAGGGTCAAAGTTATAGCCCTTGAAACACTTACCGAAGGTTGACATGAACCAATAAATTCACATTTTCGCCTTGCAAAATCGTCAAATCTGACAAGAACGTCCATTTTGGAAAACGGCTACTCGCAGCACCCTCCTTTACAGGCATGAAGTGTGTTGGAGAGAAATGGTGGTTGCTGACAAACTGGCTTAGTGCGCATGCACTGGATCTAGTACATATAGTGCCCTCCTTTGTTAATCTCAGCACTAGAAGTTGCTGCCCTCTGCTGACTCCACATACCACAAATAAATTTATATACATAAATTGAGATTTATTACACTGTTGCTGGCAATAAGAGCTAATAATTAACTAGTTTCGATTCCATACACTACACAGTAGCTATTCCTTACTCATGACAGGAGCCTGGAACTGAGTCAGCCACCTTTGGTCAGCTAACTTGAAGAATTTGTGGCTCACTTTTTCAGCTAGCTGAATTTTTTTTCCTGCAACCTTGAGCTGACGACTTTATGTGCTATTTTTATGAAGGAGATTGCCCAGATATATAAATTGACCAGTTACCGTTGCATCAATCTTTTATTTTGTCTTTGCAAAGGTCCAACCCTGAGATTCTACCCGGAAGTCATACTTATAACTATATAGTATAAAGAAAAAAAAATCTAGTAGGCTAAGGCCTATGGTTTTTGGAGGGGGTGATAATGTATTAAATTTGTTAAACAGTACTGTAGACCTGCTGAAAGTATACTATCAATTCCAATTCATGTAAAGGACTCAATATAATGATAAATTATCAAATGGATTACTCAAATTAAATAATGCTGTGCTAAATATTTGCGTTTGGCCAATTTAGTTATGGCTAAAAACTTCTTTGACATTTTGCCCCTGAACAGGCTTGTAATTATCAAACTTGGGATAACTGATGTATCAACTAATAGGTAATGGGCCTTTTACTATCCTGGAAGTAAGAGGCGTAAATTGCAATCAGATTGCCAACTCTAATTGCCATCATGAGAAATAAAATCAGAGACCTTCCCTTCTCCCTTAATTGCAATTATGAAAGTCCTAATGGTTCACTTGTAAATTAGACCTCAATTGCTATGGAGATAAGTCCTTTAATAGGTTTCCAGCTGGCTTTTCATCTCAGCTGACTTGAAGCAAAGTCAGCTGCTGGACTGACCAACTTCAGCTCACTTCAGCTGAGAGTAAAATCAGCTCGCAGCGGCACAAAATATCAGCGGTTCCAGGCTCTACTCATGATAAGGTCTTTCATGCAGGTGATTTTGCTCCTCAGGGTATTTACTGAAATTTATGTGAATACCATTTGATTTAAAACTTTTTATTCCGATATTGTCCAAAAGAGAAGCAATGTGTCAAAATACCAGCCAGTTCAGTTAGAATTTTGATGTTGGACAAGGCCAATGAAGTTTAACTAAAGAATGCAAACTGTAAAATAATCTGTCTTTGCAAAGTATTGCAGAAACAGTAAAAAGCACTGGATATTCATTGCAAGATGTTGGCGGGAAAATAAGAATTTTAAGAAGTTATTTCAAGAATGAGTGAGCCTAATAAAACGATCTGTAGGATTAGTTTATCAGATAACACCTCTACAATAATTCTTGTAAAGAGATGTTATTGTAAAGTGCAATGGTAAAGAACTACAAGCATGATGCACATATCTTTCAGAAACACTATAATAGAGTAGAGCTCTCTTGTAGTATATCCAGCAAATGAATAAAACACATGAAAAACATTTGCTCTCATATGTAAGCTACACGTTTGCAGGTACGGATTTTCAACAAGGAATATTATTCATACGAGAATAATTATTAAGACATTAAAACAGATGTCATTGCATGACTATTTATGCAATATTGAAATAAATTGGTTCTCATGCATATCTAACACTGAAATTCCTTCATTAATAATTTTAGTAACAACTTTGAGAATAAACCATCTGTCTCAATGATGTGGAAACTAAACAGAGGACAGACATAAGCTCCTTGAATTATTAGATTTTCTACACTCATTTTCCAGCAGACAAATTGCAACAAGATTATTCACTTCTCAATAATTATTTGGTTTGTTGTAAGTGGATAACCGCAACAGACAATCTCTATTTAAAGCTATTGAAAGATGCTGTTGACAACAATAATTTTAAGCCCGGATTTGGGCTTTGAAAGGAATTCGCCAAATAAGTGTACTCAGTGACAATAGCAAATAATTGTGGAATCTCATATTATTCTCAAAGGGCCTATAGGGCATATAGGACCTATATTCATCTTTACCTTATACCACTCAAATGGAAAAAAAGTTGTGAAATGCTGTGTTTGGTTGATAGACATCATGTTAGTGATCAAGCGTGCTGTCCAACATGGCCCAAGGTGACCCTGCCAGTGGATGGATGGATGATTGGGGCTTTATGTCCTGTATTTATGCAGGAAAGAAGGAGGACACGGCAAGGAGGCGAAGGATGATTGAAACCGCCGTCCAACATAGGCCAAGGGACCAGGCAAGAGCTGGATTCGAACCCTGGACACACCGATTGGCAGTCCAGCATGCTACCACTAGACCAACCAGCTCCCCTGACCCTGCCTGTGCTTGAATTGAATGTGGGACCAAGTGATTGGATGCCGAGAGCACTACTGAGCTTACCCCCCTCGAGAGCAGACCATGCATTGTAAAGGCCTTGTCAGTTGCTCTGACTGTCCTTTTGATGAAAGGTGGTAAGCCATTTAATTGACTCCTTCAACTGGTTGTTCTGTGTCAGAAATATATTAATTTACCCAAAACCCCCCGTTCAACAAACAGCATGCCTTTTGGCAAAAAGATACAATATGACCTCGGACGAACTATTGAATGGTGAATAAAGGCTGAGGCACTGTTCTCCACAACATTCTCACTTGCTTTTCAGACCTGTTGTTGTTATATCGCGATTTAGCACATATGTATCATTTGTATAACCGACTATATAGTTCCAAAAATGGTATAATTCCGTCAAGTAAATCAGTTTCATTACAAGTTGTGAATGAAGTAAAAATGATATGTGAAGGATAGATGTTTAACAACCAATTAAAATGTTAAGTGTAACTGACAATAAGAGGTTTATAAATCTGAACAACAGTGATTCCATTTATGGTTTACTGCTACACAATGAAACTTGATCTTAGATTTTAAAGAAAATTTGTGATTTTAAAGTGTCATCAGAACCAAAGTTGTCAATTTAATCCCTTTGTGAGCCACGAAACAAGTCAATGTAAAGTGAATTGGATTTAAATCCTCTCCTGGTCCTCTAAAATGCAATGGGAAACTGCCAAGTGGAAGGAACTCGAAATCTGGTTGCACTTTAAGACTCATTCTGCACAGTAATTCATCTGCCCGAATAGTAGTTTATCCAGATAATATCTTGTAGTCTTTACTGAGTCATAGACAATTTTAATTTTAATTCAGCTTATTACAAAGAAAACGATTAGTCTAAAAACCAGTTTTTTACTGAAATAATCAATAAATAGCAAATAATAAAGACAATGATGATACAATTTAGTAAAAATTGAAGTAATGGATGATTATCAAATGATAGAATATAATAGATGACAAACTTAAAAAATGAAAGTGAAGAATAAGTGTTCTACATTGGATCATGTAAGACCAGCCCTAAATCAGCAAAAGGTTAACATTGAATTATAAATGATTGCGACATGGGCAGCATCAGGATCACTTGGATTTTGTGATATTTAAACTATTTTTATCGATTTGGAAGTTTGTTCCATATTACTGCTCCAATGTGTGCAAAAGGAGCAATATTATAGGATTTGGTAATTTATTATTTATTTGTGTTTTGTTTTTTTCAATGTGAAGTGAAACATTTGTTAAAATTTTCAATTTACTTTGGTGTTAAATAATTTGAGATTAAACAACTCTTAGGATAAGACATTGAAGGTATAGTTAATTAGTTATTTTCAAAAGAAGACAATTTCCAACTTGTAGTTGTGAAGTTTTCCAATAATTTGATATGATATACATCCTTCTCATCATTGAATTTCTCATGAAATACGATTATGATACAGAATGAAATAAAGATTATCCAATAATGGCACTTACCTGTTGTTTTTGTCTTTCAACAAGAATGCCCCTCTCTCAGGAAATTTAATCTCATGTTTCAATCTTTAAATTGTTTGAGGTAAATTTATTATGAGCCTCCACAAAAAGCCAAAGCTTATCTGGCAGGGCGTTTGATATAAAAAACGTACATAAAAGAATTAAAATGAAGTACATGTAGATCTGCTGAGGTTGTTGTCAAACTGTCAGTTTGGAGAAAACAACATGTAGTGTTATGAAGCACCACACATCTGTCACGCTGCGTTCAAAAGCCTTGCCCTCCGGATCTTCTCTTTGCTTTATCTGCTTTAATTTCTTTTTTCATGTGGATTAGTAATGAAAGGATGACTCATATACTCTGGTTAATAACTTCACATGCATATGCATTTTTATTTGTTTTGAAATTGTGTCTTTTTCATAAAAATATATGCAAATATGTTTATCACTGATTAAATATACTAATAGTTTTGATAATCATGTGTTTCAGTATGAGATTTCGGACACTCAGTCTAAATTTACAACACAAACAAACTAGAATGTGCAGCAAACTCCAGATTTTTCTGGTGCTGTTCAATTTTGAGGATAACCACCTGCAGATTGTCTTAATGACAAAAACACAAAGGATGGACAGGAGCTCCTTCAATTATCAAATTTTCTGCCTAATTCCCTCAGGCAAAGTGCGATGAGATTATTCTGCTTCTGAATATTTGGGTTCTTTGCAGGTGGATAAGGACATCAGACAATCTGTAATTTCTTAAAAGATGCTATTGGCAACAATGTGCACTTTGTACAACTTCAATTTCATCCCTGTTTTTTTTGCATTTTTTCATAATTTGTGTTTGAATTCTCAATGTCTTGGTTTCCCTTTTTTGTTTGATGGCATCTATTAGCAAACCTTAAGCTTGGGTAAACTGCTAAAAATCTCAAATTTGTTATTTGCAGCTATTTATCATGACTAATGTCAGGTCAAAACAAAACAAACAAATCTGGCAATTCATTACCTGGAGCCAAACCTCTCCAAGCAGTCACTGTAGTGTAGGCCTACAGTTTCTTCAAGACTGTCTCATTTCCACACAGAGTGGCATCAGCCAAATGATCCAGACCGCTTGTAGAATCTGGTCATTAGACAGTCCTATCGAAGCATGATTGACTGGTACATGTAAATAGTGACTTTAATTTCCACACAACAGGTCATTTTCCTCTGGCAGTGATGTTGAGTGATAACATAAAATCTTTTTAAGTGAAATATATCTTCCAAATTGATATCTGACTTGCCTTCTTTAAAAAGCACCATTTACGTTTTTCTAGAAAGCAAGATGCTCTTATAATCAAATCCAAAAAAATCCCTTCAGGACCTTCAGGGTCAAATGTGACCTAAGACTGACCTTGGGCCTCTGATAAGATCACAGAGAACAATTAGTTGTTGGTTACTGCTACACCCTGTCAATATTCAGGTATGTGTTGTTATAATCTCCTGTCGCAAACCCAAAAAATAACTGTGAAAGGCTAACACCTGTGATGGAAGTATGACAAAAAGGCATTTAAATGGAATAGCAGAAATAATTTGACATTTGATCTTTGATGGATTGGCAACCACTGCAGTTCGTGAAGTGCATCAGTAGTAGTAAAATTAGTAGTAAAATTTTATTTAAAGTCGTAATCAATCAGGACAGTCAATAAAAAGTGTATAACAATTTACAGACAACCAAGCAAGAAGCTTCTGTACGGCTTAAAATCAACAATAAACTATCTACAATAAGAATATATATACAAATATGTACAATTTTTTAACCATACCTGTCAGTAGCACTGTCAAACTTCTGCCTGCCTAGGATAACTTTAGCTGCAAAGTTCTGTATTATTTGTGCTGTTTAAGAGTGGTAGCTGGCAAGTCAATGAATATTGCATTGCTATAATCCAGGTGAGACATAACTAGAGCCTGAACAAGAGTTTTGCATGATGACATTGTAAGACGTTTACGCAGGCTCGATGGCCGGCTTCATCAACAGAGTTAAGTCAGGTCCTAGATTTAAACCTGGACGAGGTAGTTACAAAATTAACACTAGGATCAACATCAGTGATAAAATGACAGCACAGTATTGTAAGCAAAATACCGAAGACCAGGTTAAACCTGAAACACAGGCTTAATTAGCTTTGCTGGTGACGTCTGTTTATGCCAATGTGGACGTTTGATACTGATTTCTTGGTGATAAAAATCAGATTAGTAGGTCCAGGTACCTTTTTAAGCATTCACTATGCATTGTCAAATTTTTCATAATTGACGACACACCCCTAAAATACAGAATCCTAAATGCACTATTGGAATTGGCCAAGACCTACAGGATATTTGCTTCATGGCACATGTTGTATTAATATGTGTGAATATTATCAAAATGTTCTGGTTTGTTTTGGAGATATGACATTACAAAAAGGAGTTGCATAAACAATTCGCACACAATGTTTACATGTTCCTTCTCATATTTTTCTTTAAAAAAAAAAGAACAATAGTGGGACTAGATGAATTTGCTTATCATGCACATACGGCGTTGTGGGAGGTCGGTGTGCCTGTGAGCCAAGTATCACTCTACACAGGAGAGTTTTTTATCATTAATTTTTTTTAATCTCATGAGCACAGAGCTGGCTCTGCCAATATCATGATGGTAATGAGTTATTGCGACAGGAATATGGCTCAGGCCCCCACTTATGGGTCTTATTAGGGTTGGAGCTTTACGCATGATTTGTGTAATTAGCTTGTTTGATGCCAACCGATATCGCCTTATTGTTGCCACACCTACTGAGGTGTAGGATGTCAGTTTTAATTCTTCTAAAGACTGAAAATAAGGTTTGTTGATCATATTTGCATAATATATAATATATACTCCCATAATTTTCATTTAATGTTGCCATCTTGACTTGAATACATTTGTGCATGTTTTTTAAAAATGTCTCTGGTTATTGAAGAGAACTGGATATACTTTATCTGACGATACGACCCGGATGCACTTTACCTGGAGTAAGCACAAGAAAGAAATGAGTTAAATGATTTACTCACAATGAAAAAATAAAGGATGAAAAACAAAATTTTGCTCTTTTCAAAATTATTTATTCACTTCTGCAAATTTGAATTTATTGAACTATTGTTGACAATAAGAACTTATAATAAAGTGGTGTAGGTGTAATGCCTGGTGTATATTTCTCACACTACGGTCTGATGAAGTAAATCAGTCTTTAACTGTTTTTTTAAAAAATAATACAGAGGCCACCAGTCCGCATGACATGTATCTAAGCCACTCAAATTGCCTCACACAGCTTTCATTTATTGAAACACGATAGAACTTTATCTCAGCCATTAAAGTCAATTTACGATTTGAATGTGTCATCAGAACCAAAATTGTCAATTCAATTCTTTTGTGAGCCATGAAACAGGCAAATGTGATGTGAAATGGATGGAAATCCTCTTAGGGTGTCCTCTAACATGCAATGGGAAACCAGTAGACCGATCGTCAAAGAACTTCTTTATCAGAGAGCACTTTTCAGAGCAATTGAAACATTCATCTGTCAAATGTGCATCTAATGTTGCATTGATTTAATGCTTGGACATTACATAGGTAAGGATTTGATACTATTAATTCTGTACCACAAAAAGTATTTACTCTTTGTGAATTGTCAGTGAACTTTATGAAACAAGCGTTGAAAAGATGGAATTTCCTTTTTGATATTTAACCAAGCTGTGATACTAGAAGTTTTACAATGCACTCGTCAGTTCAGAGCAGTCCTTTCTGATATTGGGCAGGGAATCTGACTCATTAGGCTCATCGAAAAATACTTCTTCCTGACTTCCTAATTTATGATTTAAACCTTCTATTCAAATATTATCCACGAGAGAAAGTAATGTGTCAAAATACCAGCCAATTCAGTTACAATTTAGACAAAGAATGAGTGAGCCTAATAAAATGCTCTGTGGGATCAGTTTATCAGATAACACATCTACAATAATGCTAGTAAAGAGATGTTATTGTAAAATGCAATGGTAAAGAACTACAAGCATGATGCACACATCTTTCAGAAAGAGCAATAGAGCACAGACCTCTTGTGGTATTCAGCAGATGAATAAAATACGTGAAAAATATGTGAAAAACATCAGCCCTTATATATATACATGTAAGCTATATTTGTGGATACTGATTTTCAACCAGGAATATTATACATGTGAGAATAATTATTATGATGTTAAAACATGTGCCATTGCATGAGCATTTATACAATATTGAAATAAATTGGTTCTCATGCATATCTATCACTGAAATTCCTCCATTACTAATTTTAGTAACAACTTTGAGAATAAACCATCTGTCTCTATGGTGTTGGAAACTAAACAGAGGACAGACAGGATCAACATCAGTGATAAAATGACAGCACAGTATTGTAAGCAAAATACCGAAGACCAGGTTAAACCTGAAACACAGGCTTAATTAGCTTTGCTGGTGACGTCTGTTTATGCCAATGTGGACGTTTGATACTGATTTCTTGGTGATAAAAATCAGATTAGTAGTTCCAGGTACCTTTTTAAGCATTCACTATGCATTGTCAAATTTTTCATAATTGACGACACACCCCTAAAATACAGAATCCTAAATGCACTATTGGAATTGGCCAAGACCTACAGGATATTTGCTTCATGGCACATGTTGTATTAATATGTGTGAATATTATCAAAATGTTCTGGTTTGTTTTGGAGATATGACATTACAAAAAGGAGTTGCATAAACAATTGGCACACAATGTTTACATGTTCCTTCTCATATTTTTCTTTAAAAAAAAAAGAACAATAGTGGGACTAGATGAATTTGCTTATCATGCACATACGGCGTTGTGGGAGGTCGGTGTGCCTGTGAGCCAAGTATCACTCTACACAGGAGAGTTTTTTATCATTAATTCTTTTTAATCTCATGAGCACAGAGCTGGCTCTGCCAATATCATGATGGTAATGAGTTATTGCGACAGGAATATGGCTCAGGCCCCCACTTATGGGTCTTATTAGGGTTGGAGCTTTACGCATGATTTGTGTAATTAGCTTGTTTGATGCCAACCGATATCGCCTTATTGTTGCCACACCTACTGAGGTGTAGGATGTCAGTTTTAATTCTTCTAAAGACTGAAAATAAGGTTTGTTGATCATATTTGCATAATATATAATATATACTCCCATAATTTTCATTTAATGTTGCCATCTTGACTTGAATACATTTGTGCATGTTTTTTAAAAATGTCTCTGGTTATTGAAGAGAACTGGATATACTTTATCTGACGATACGACCCGGATGCACTTTACCTGGAGTAAGCACAAGAAAGAAATGAGTTAAATGATTTACTCACAATGAAAAAATAAAGGATGAAAAACAAAATTTTGCTCTTTTCAAAATTATTTATTCACTTCTGCAAATTTGAATTTATTGAACTATTGTTGACAATAAGAACTTATAATAAAGTGGTGTAGGTGTAATGCCTGGTGTATATTTCTCACACTACGGTCTGATGAAGTAAATCAGTCTTTAACTGTTTTTTTAAAAAATAATACAGAGGCCACCAGTCCGCATGACATGTATCTAAGCCACTCAAATTGCCTCACACAGCTTTCATTTATTGAAACACGATAGAACTTTATCTCAGCCATTAAAGTCAATTTACGATTTGAATGTGTCATCAGAACCAAAATTGTCAATTCAATTCTTTTGTGAGCCATGAAACAGGCAAATGTGATGTGAAATGGATGGAAATCCTCTTAGGGTGTCCTCTAACATGCAATGGGAAACCAGTAGACCGATCGTCAAAGAACTTCTTTATCAGAGAGCACTTTTCAGAGCAATTGAAACATTCATCTGTCAAATGTGCATCTAATGTTGCATTGATTTAATGCTTGGACATTACATAGGTAAGGATTTGATACTATTAATTCTGTACCACAAAAAGTATTTACTCTTTGTGAATTGTCAGTGAACTTTATGAAACAAGCGTTGAAAAGATGGAATTTCCTTTTTGATATTTAACCAAGCTGTGATACTAGAAGTTTTACAATGCACTCGTCAGTTCAGAGCAGTCCTTTCTGATATTGGGCAGGGAATCTGACTCATTAGGCTCATCGAAAAATACTTCTTCCTGACTTCCTAATTTATGATTTAAACCTTCTATTCAAATATTATCCACGAGAGAAAGTAATGTGTCAAAATACCAGCCAATTCAGTTACAATTTAGACAAAGAATGAGTGAGCCTAATAAAATGCTCTGTGGGATCAGTTTATCAGATAACACATCTACAATAATGCTAGTAAAGAGATGTTATTGTAAAATGCAATGGTAAAGAACTACAAGCATGATGCACACATCTTTCAGAAAGAGCAATAGAGCACAGACCTCTTGTGGTATTCAGCAGATGAATAAAATACGTGAAAAATATGTGAAAAACATCAGCCCTTATATATATACATGTAAGCTATATTTGTGGATACTGATTTTCAACCAGGAATATTATACATGTGAGAATAATTATTATGATGTTAAAACATGTGCCATTGCATGAGCATTTATACAATATTGAAATAAATTGGTTCTCATGCATATCTATCACTGAAATTCCTCCATTACTAATTTTAGTAACAACTTTGAGAATAAACCATCTGTCTCTATGGTGTTGGAAACTAAACAGAGGACAGACAGGAGCTCCTTGAATTATTCGATTTTCTACATAATATCCTGCAGACAAATTGCAACAAGATTATTCCACGTCTCAATAATTATTTGGTTTGTTGTAAGTGGATAACAGCAACAGACAATCTCTATTTAAAATTATTGAAAGATGCTGTTGACAACAATAATTTTAAGCCAGGATCGGGGCTTTGAAAGGAATCGCCGAATTAAGTGTACTCAGTGACAATAGCAAATAATTGGGGAATCTCATATTATTATCATAGGGCCTATAGGCCCTATATTCATCTTTACCTTACACCATTCAATTGGAAAAAAAGTTGCGAAATGTGTTTGGTTGATAGACATCATGTTTGGTTGATAGACATCATGTTAGTTATCATGCGTGCTGTCCAACAAGGCCCAAGGTGACCCTGCCAGTGGATGGATGGATGACTGGGGCTTTATGTCCTGTATTTATGCACTGGGTAGGCTAATTACCCTGTAAGAAATGACCGTGTTTTTGTGGCTCAAAGAACTGTAAATTTATTGTTATTTTACCAGTATTTTTTTATACAGACTTTGTCTGGGAATTTACAGTTCTTTGTCAGTTACAAAATGGCTCCAAGATGAATTTACTGCAACATGTCATTTAACATTCAGTTCACATTGATGAACAATTACTTCAACCGTTAATTTACTGGCAACTTGTAATATGCAGACAAAACATTTGAATTGGCCAAACGATCAATACACCTGGTAAGATTAGGAACTATAAACAAGAGATTACATGGACTTCAACCACGAAACATGTGGCGCCATCTATAACATATGCTTTACACAGCAGTTAATCAAACTTAATTTATAACTTATCTGAAGGTAAGTGAACAACCTCATTCGCATGATCTTGAAGATGCTGTCATTATGCAAAAGTTGTAATATCTATTTGTGACATTGACATTTGTGTGAGTCTTATGATGTGATCTAAAGAATGACACTATTAAAACTAAAATAACCCAAGCGCAGTCTGCATAAATAGAACATACTTCGATAAACTTGACACTGTGTTCTCTTGGAAAATATCCATCAATTTTATGGCAGAAATTTGTGAGCAAACGCGTGCGAATTAATTGCTGGGTATAATTGATGGACTTACTTCCCTGCTGTCAAGCAAGAGATGAGCAAAGCTGAGCCTGGAGTCAGTGACTCTCTCAGCTGATTCCAGCTTCGGTACATCCCTACAGCTATGCGACAGTTAAATCACATACTAAGTCTGTTGTTTCACACTTGTGCAAAAGTAAGAATAAAAGATACTATCCGTATTTTTAAAATATATTTTACAGCTCCTTGCATTCCTTACATTCTATGTTTGACAGTTGATATAACTGTAAAGTATACTTTAAATCAACTGTTTTATATATGTGCACTATACCGTAATAGCACTTTGTTGAATCCGCAAAATTACAGTTCAATGTACCAATCTGCATTTTACGGTTCATTGTCCTGTTCAGGTTTATTAGTTCTTTTACAGTTCTTATAGCTGGAACAAAGTTGCCAGTTAATTTAACTGTAAAATTTAACGGGACTTTTTGCAGTGTAGGACAGAAGGAGGACATGGCAAGGAGGCGAAGGATGATTGAAACAGCCATCCAATATAAGCCAAGGGGACACGGCAAGAGCTGGATTCGAACCCTGGACCCAGTGATTGGCAGTCCAGCATGCTGCCACTAGACCAACCAGCTCCCCTGACCCTGCCAGTGCTTGAATTGAATGTGGGACCAAGTGATTGGAAGACGAGAGAACTACTGTGCTTTTCTCCTTGAGAGCAGACCTTGCATTGTAAAGGCCTTGTCAGTTGCTCAAACTGTCCTTTTGATGAAAGGTGGTAAGCCATTGAACTGACTCCTTCAACTGGTTGTTCTGTGTCAGAAATATGTTGATTTACTCAACCCCCCCCCCCCCCCCCTTGAACAAACAGCATGCCTTTTGGCAAAAAGATACGTTATTATTACCTCGGAGGGACTACTGAATGGTGAATGAAGGCTGAGGCACTGTTCTCTGCAACATTCTCACCTGTTGTTGTCATATAGCGATTTCGCACATATGTATTATTTGTATAACAGACTATATAGTTCCAAAAATGGTTTAATTCCGTCAAGTAAATCAGTTTCATTACAAGTTGTGAATTAAGTAAAAATGATATGTGAAGGATAGATGTTTATTGTTTAACAACCAATTAAAATTATAAGTGTAACTGACAATAATAGGTTTATCTGAACACAGTGATTCCATTTATTGTTTACTGCTACACAATGAAACTTGATCTTAGCTTTTAAAGACAATTTGTGATTTTAATGTGTCATCAGAACCAAAGTTGTCAATTTAATCCCTTTGTGAGCCACGAAACAAGTCAATGTAAAGTGAATTGGATTTAAATCCTCTCCTGGTCCTCTAACATGCAATGGGAAACTGCCAAGTTGAAGGAACTCAAAATCTGGTCGCATTTTACGACTCATTCTGCACAGTAATTCATCTGCCAAAATAGTAGTTTATCCAAATAATATCTTGTAGTCTTTACTTAGTCATTGACAATTTTAATTTTGAATTCAGCTTATTACAAAGAAAACGATTAGTCTAAAAACCAGTTTTTTGCTGAAATAATCAACAAATAGCAAATAATAAAGACAATGATGATACAATTTAGTAAAAATTGAAGTAATGGATGATTATCAAATGATAGAATATAATAGTTGACAAACTAAAAAAATGAAAGTGAAGAATAGGTGTTCTACATTGGATCATGGAACACCAACCCTAAATCAGCAAAAAGTTAACATTAAATTATAAATGATTGCGACATGGGCATCATCAGGATCACTTGGATTTTGTGATATTTAAACTATTTTTATTGATTTGGAAGTTTGTTCCATATTACTGCTCCAATGTGTGCAAAAGAAGCAATATTATAGGATTTGGTAATTTATTATTTATGTGTGTTTTTTTTTTTTCAATGTGAAGTGAAACATGTGGTAAAATTTTCAATTTACTTTGGTTTTAAATAATTTGAGATTAAACAACTCTTAGGATAAGACATTGAAGGTATAGTTATTTTCAAAAGAAGACAATTTCCAACTTGTAGTTGTGAAGTTTTCCAATAATTTGATATGATATACATCGTTCTCATCATTGAATTTCTCATGAAATACGATTATGATACAGAATGAAATAAAAATTATCTCATAATGGCACTTACCTGTTGTTTTTGTCTTTCAACAAGAATGCCCCTCTCTCAGGAAATTTAATCTCATGCTTCGATCTTTAAATTGTTTCTTGTAAATTTATTATGAGCCTCCACAAAACCAAAGCTTATCTGGCTGGGCGTTTGATATAAAAAACGTACATAAAAGATGTTAAAAAATGAAGTACATGTAGATCTGCTGAGGTTGTTGTCAAATTGTCAGTTCGGAGAACACCACATGTAGGGGAGACCGGGGTTAGTTGAATCGCCAATTTTTTGTCGCGTTCTACTGAGCTTATGGTAGTAGATACAGGTACAATATTTTAGCAAGTGCTAGCTACAGTATTCACCTCAACATTCCATGGAACAACTTTGTTTAAAATATTGACAACTTCTCACTATGAGCTTGAAAGTATCGCGAGACCAAGTGTTTCAACTAACCCCGGGGCCGGGGTTAGTTGAAACACAGTATGGGGCTAGTTGAATCATTGAGAATAAACTAGCAAAAATCATATTTACTGATAAAAATTTGTTCAGTAAACATTTATAATACAACAACTGATTCCTAAATAGCAATTAGGTTTAACATTAGGAATTATGTATTTCAGAATTTAATGCAAAACGTATAACAAGCAGCAATATCAAACTTGAAAGAAAATTTTGAAATCTTCGGAAATAATGAGATGGTTGTGCAGTATGAAAAGTCATTCAGACAGTGATGTTAACTGAGAAGAAAGATCTTTGTTAGGAGATAAGTCAATGGAGAAATGGCTTTTTGATGCTGTCTCTTTCCTGCATTGTATTAAAGTGTGAAGGCTTCATTACAATGTCAGCAAATGGCCGGCTTGGCTGCTGGTAATAACTCGGTTATTGAAATGACCAGTGCAAAACCCTCTCTTTTTCTGCTTTAAGACACTGATATTGTATAAACAAATAATATATTGTTGCCTGAAGAATATAACACTTTTGGGCTACTGTTCAACATTATCGTTTAGCAATAAAGGCTTCGTCAAAGGGGCCGCCAGAGTATTTCAGCAGGCACTCATCCTATTTCCTCTTTTCTGATGTATGTTATTTCAGCAAAAAACACCAATAGGGTCAAACTATACAATGCAGTCACGATTATTTACATTGCTGTTAATAAGGAGACCATGCATAGCATTGCTTCAGCGTTTCAACTAACCCCCCGAAAAATGATTCAACTAGCCCCAACTCACCATGTGGTTTAGGTCACCCATTATAGCACTTTAATCAAAGGCTTACCAAAAAATGTCTTTGCCTGTTGATTTGTAATACCAAAGGCTTCCAACTTATCGTAAAAAATGTTGCATTAAATAGTTCAAATAGCACACAGGTCAAAATTATTTTAACTCAAAATATTTACTTCAGGAGCACAAAAATCAACTTAACAGCCTAGTGAAGTACACAATTCGAAATATGGCTCATGTAGGAAGTGATGTCATGCCTTGACGAATAAATAATCTACCAGAAGTCAAATTTGGGTAAAAAAATTCAACCCCGGGGAATAAGAGCGAATATTCAACTAACCCCGCGATTCAACTAGCCCCGGTCTCCCCTAGTGTTATGAAGCACCACACATCTGTCAAACTGCGTTCATAAGCCTTGCCCTCCGGATCCCCTCTTTGCTTTATCTGCTTTGATTTCTTTTTTCATGTGGATTAGTAATGAAAGGATGACTCATATACTCTGGTCAATAACTTCACATGCATATGCATTTTTATTTGTTTTGAAATTGTGTCTTTGATTCAAACAGTTTTAAGAAACCAAAAGAGTTGCTGCGATGTGATATTTTGTCTGTTTAGTCCTGGGTCCGGATCCAAGTGAAAGGCAGAGTTACAGAGCTGGCCCAAAAATCCTTACTAATTTTCAATCCAGCTCATTTTCATGGGTTTTTGGTTTGAATTGTTGAAATTGGCATCATTTGCTGTGGATTTAGTCCAAGTTTATTCATCACTTGTAAAATTAGCAGATAAGTGCATTTTTGTCTATTTACAGTGATTTATTACATTTTGTTAAAAACTCAATATTTTACACAAAATAAAACTCAAATTTTGTTAAGAGTGACTTTTAGGGTGCTAAACATGTTTTCTAAAGTTTATTCATAAGTATAAATGAATAAAACAGGATAGGAAGCACTAGTTATTAAGATTAGTCTCTGTCCCGATTCACCCCAAAGTGAGGGGTGAATTGGGACAGTGGTTTTCTGGGCCTTGAGCATTGGGAATTAAAGATGACATTTCAAGCTTCTAGGGGTACTTGGACCTTGTGCCCAGACACAATTTGACACCAAATTTTGATTTCTAAATTGATTTTTGTCCATGCTATGACAGAAAAACGGCCAATTCTGTCCCGATTCACCCCATACTATGGTATATGTTTATCACCGATTACATATAGTAATAGTTTTGATAATCATGTGTTTCAGTATTAGATTTCAGACACTCAGTCTAAATTTACAACACAAACAAACCAGAATGTGCAGCAAACTCCAGATTTTTTCTAGTGCTGTTCAATGTTGAGAATCACCACCTGCATCATGTCTTAATGACAAAAACACAAAGGATGGACAGGAGCTCCTTGAATTATCAAATTTTCTGCCCAATTTCCCACAGGCAAAGTGCGATGAGATTATTCCGCTTCTTAATATTTGGGTTCTTTGCAGGTGGATAAGGACATCAGACAATCTCAAATTTCTTAAAAGTTGCCAATGACAACAATGTGCACTCTGTACAACTTAAGAAAAGAAAATTTTACTTAATTTCATCTCTATTTTTAACCTTCTTCTCATGATTTGTGATGGAATTCTCAATGTCTTTGTTTCCTTTTTTGTTTGATGGTATCTATTAACAAACCTTAAGCTTGGGGTAAACTGCTAAAAAAATCTAAAATTAGAAATTTGCAGCTATTTATCATGACCAATGTCAGGTTAAAACAAAACAAACAAATCCGGCAATTCATTACATGGAGCCAACCCTCTCCAAGCAGTCACTGTAGGCCTACGGTCTCTACATCACAGTCTCATTTCCACACAGAGTGGCATCAGCCAAATGATCCAGACCGCTTGTAGAATCTGGTCATTAAACAGTCCTATTGAAGCATTATTGACTGGTACATGTAAATAGCGACTTTTGTTTCTGGCAGTGATATTGAATGATAACATATAATGTTCATAAGTGAAATATATCTTCTATATTGATATCCGACATGCCTTCTTTAAAAAGCACCATTTAGGTTTTTCTATAGTCTGATGACCTTTTGCTTGACCTGCTCACACAGCCAGTGAATTTTTTCTCCAGCTCCATAAGTTACTCTCTTTTAAGAAAAACAAAGTATCTCTCTGCACAGTTCTTTTTCCCTTAAATTTTTGTCACTGTTACGCACTACTTTCATCAGCAAGAATGATCCAAAATGTCAGCGAGAAAGCTTTTTTACAACCTTGAAAGGTTCTAAGCACTGTCTCAGGGGCCATTGACTGACCGCATGCAGAGGGACAAATCAATGTCCGTCCAGGATACGAAAGAGGCAAACAAAACGACAACTTAATATGACAAATGGACAAACGTCGAGCATGTTGCTGACAACCAAAATATCACAAAAAGGATGGATGGCTGCTGAGGACCGATGGGTATGGGAAATGGTGGGTGGGCTTGTCGAAAGAAACAGCGCATCCAGCTGCAACTGAAGAAACAGCTTTAGAAGCAGTAACAGAGTAGTAAAGTAATAAGATGCAGAAGTGAAGTAACAAGGTGCAAATGCCAAAGCATGAAGACGACACATTCCAGACCATTATATATATTGATTTCTTATGCATATTTTCCGGCATACACTTTAAAAACTTTAAGCTCAAGATTGTGCACTTGCAAGTCAACTTCACAATTAATCAAAGAGCATAGACCTATATATATATATAGGGGAGACACATCAACATGAGTGTGCTGCTGAAGGTGACTTGCTGGAAAAAGAGATGTATCCAGGTCCTCTATAGGAGACACCTGTAGCTGTAAATGTTTGGCAGGATACAACCATTAAACCCTGAAATACTTGAAGATAGATGAAATTCAACATTTGTGGGCTTTGGAAAGAAATAAAAACTAAATCACAAACAACAGGAAAACGCTCCCACTGAAGGTTAAAGCCAATGGATGTGCTTATTGATTACAGTAATATATTTTATATAACAATAAATTTTATATTCAACGGCAATCACTAAATATTGGCTAAATGTTCATAAGTGCTGAGTATATCAATAAAATTGATAAAATTATTCATTTTGTAGCTTTAATTACTCTGAAAAAGGCATATTACATTAGTACAGGAGTTTGGTTACCAATGTAATTACTAAGTCGTAATTAGCATGGATAATTGCAATTTGTAATCAATCAAGTGACTGTGATAGTCATGATAGCAGCCGATGCTTAATTGCAATCAGGGTCAAAGTTATAGCCCTTGAAACACTTACCGAAGGTTGACATGAACCAATAAATTCACATTTTCGCCTTGCAAAATCGTTAAATCTGACAAGAACGTCCATTTTGGAAAACGGCTACTCGCAGCACCCTCCTTTACAGGCATGAAGTGTGTTGGAGAGAAATGGTGGTTGCTGACAAACTGGCTTAGTGCGCATGCACTGGATCTAGTCCATATAGTGCCCTCCTTTGTTAATCTCAGCACTAGAAGTTGCTGCCCTCTGCTGACTCCACATACCACAAATAAATTTATATACATAAATTGAGATTTATTACACTGTTGCTGGCAATAAGAGCTAATAATTAACTAGTTTCGATTCCATACACTACACAGTAGCTATTCCTTACTCATGAGAGGAGCCTGGAACTGAGTCAGCCGCCTTTGGTCAGCTAACTTGAAGAATTTGTGGCTCACTTTTTCAGCTAGCTGAATTTTTTTTCCTGCAACCTTGAGCTGACGACTTTATGTGCTATTTTTATGAAGGAGATTGCCCAGATATATAAATTGACCAGTTACCGTTGCATCAATCTTTTATTTTGTCTTTGCAAAGGTCCAACCCTGAGATTCTACCCGGAAGTCATACTTATAACTATATAGTATAAAGAAAAAAAAATCTAGTAGGCTAAGGCGTATGGTTTTTGGAGGGGGTGATAATGTATTAAATTTGTTAAACAGTACTGTAGACCTGCTGAAAGTATACTATCAATTCCAATTCATGTAAAGGACTCAATATAATGATAAATTATCAAATGGATTACTCAAATTAAATAATGCTGTGCTAAATATTTGCGTTTGGCCAATTTAGTTATGGCTAAAAACTTCTTTGACATTTTGCCCCTGAACAGGCTTGTAATTATCAAACTTGGGATAACTGATGTATCAACTAATAGGTAATGGGCCTTTTACTATCCTGGAAGTAAGAGGCGTAAATTGCAATCAGATTGCCAACTCTAATTGCCATCATGAGAAATAAAATCAGAGACCTTCCCTTCTCCCTTAATTGCAATTATGAAAGTCCTAATGGTTCACTTGTAAATTAGACCTCAATTGCTATGGAGATAAGTCCTTTAATAGGTTTCCAGCTGGCTTTTCATCTCAGCTGACTTGAAGCAAAGTCAGCTGCTGGACTGACCAACTTCAGCTCACTTCAGCTGAGAGTAAAATCAGCTCGCAGCGGCACAAAATATCAGCGGTTCCAGGCTCTACTCATGATAAAGTCTTTCATGCAGGTGATTTTGCTCCTCAGGGTATTTACTGAAATTTATGTGAATACCATTTGGCAAGGAGGAAGGTGGTCAGATGAAGTAAACCAGTCTAAAACAGTTTTTTTTTTAAATACAGAGGCCACCAGTCCGCATGACATGTAACTTAGCCTCTCAAATTGCCTCACACATCTTTCATTCACTGCAACACGATAGAACTTTATCTCGGCCATTAAAGTCAATTTACGATTTGAATGTGTCATCAGAACCAAAATTGTCAATTTAATTCCTTTGTGAGCCATGAAACAGCAAATGTGATGTGAAATGGATGGAAATCCTCTGAGGGTGTCCTCTAACATGCAATGGGAAACCAGTGGACCGATCGTCAAGGAACTTCTTTATCAGAGAGCACTTTCCAGAGCAATGCAGATATTCATTTATCAAATGTGAATCTAATTATCGTGCAGATTTAATGCTTGGACAATGGACATTTAATAGGGAAGGATTTGGTACTGTTCTGTACCAGAAAAAGTGTTTACTTTTTGTGAATTGTCAGTGAAAAGATGGAATTTCCCTTTTGATATTTAACCAAGCTGTAATACTAGAAGTTTTAATATGCACTTGTCAGTTCAGAGCAGTTCTTATTGATATTTTGGCAGGGAATCCAACACATTTTGATCATCCAAAAATGCTTCTTCCGGATTTCCCTAATTTATGATTTAAAACTTTTTATTCCGATATTGTCCAAAAGAGAAGCAATGTGTCAAAATACCAGCCAGTTCAGTTAGAATTTTGATGTTGGACAAGGCCAATGAAGTTTAACTAAAGAATGCAAACTGTAAAATAATCTGTCTTTGCAAAGTATTGCAGAAACAGTAAAAAGCACTGGATATTCATTGCAAGATGTTGGCGGGAAAATAAGAATTTTAAGAAGTTATTTCAAGAATGAGTGAGCCTAATAAAACGATCTGTAGGATTAGTTTATCAGATAACACCTCTACAATAATTCTTGTAAAGAGATGTTATTGTAAAGTGCAATGGTAAAGAACTACAAGCATGATGCACATATCTTTCAGAAACACTATAATAGAGTAGAGCTCTCTTGTAGTATATCCAGCAAATGAATAAAACACATGAAAAACATTTGCTCTCATATGTAAGCTACACGTTTGCAGGTACGGATTTTCAACAAGGAATATTATTCATACGAGAATAATTATTAAGACATTAAAACAGATGTCATTGCATGACTATTTATGCAATATTGAAATAAATTGGTTCTCATGCATATCTAACACTGAAATTCCTTCATTAATAATTTTAGTAACAACTTTGAGAATAAACCATCTGTCTCAATGATGTGGAAACTAAACAGAGGACAGACATAAGCTCCTTGAATTATTAGATTTTCTACACTCATTTTCCAGCAGACAAATTGCAACAAGATTATTCACTTCTCAATAATTATTTGGTTTGTTGTAAGTGGATAACAGCAACAGACAATCTCTATTTAAAGCTATTGAAAGATGCTGTTGACAACAATAATTTTAAGCCCGGATTTGGGCTTTGAAAGGAATTCGCCAAATAAGTGTACTCAGTGACAATAGCAAATAATTGTGGAATCTCATATTATTCTCAAAGGGCCTATAGGGCATATAGGACCTATATTCATCTTTACCTTATACCACTCAAATGGAAAAAAAGTTGTGAAATGCTGTGTTTGGTTGATAGACATCATGTTAGTGATCAAGCGTGCTGTCCAACATGGCCCAAGGTGACCCTGCCAGTGGATGGATGGATGATTGGGGCTTTATGTCCTGTATTTATGCAGGAAAGAAGGAGGACACGGCAAGGAGGCGAAGGATGATTGAAACCGCCGTCCAACATAGGCCAAGGGACCAGGCAAGAGCTGGATTCGAACCCTGGACACACCGATTGGCAGTCCAGCATGCTACCACTAGACCAACCAGCTCCCCTGACCCTGCCTGTGCTTGAATTGAATGTGGGACCAAGTGATTGGATGCCGAGAGCACTACTGAGCTTACCCCCCTCGAGAGCAGACCATGCATTGTAAAGGCCTTGTCAGTTGCTCTGACTGTCCTTTTGATGAAAGGTGGTAAGCCATTTAATTGACTCCTTCAACTGGTTGTTCTGTGTCAGAAATATATTAATTTACCCAAAACCCCCCGTTCAACAAACAGCATGCCTTTTGGCAAAAAGATACAATATGACCTCGGACGAACTATTGAATGGTGAATAAAGGCTGAGGCACTGTTCTCCACAACATTCTCACTTGCTTTTCAGACCTGTTGTTGTTATATCGCGATTTAGCACATATGTATCATTTGTATAACCGACTATATAGTTCCAAAAATGGTATAATTCCGGCAAGTAAATCAGTTTCATTACAAGTTGTGAATGAAGCAAAAATGATATGTGAAGGATAGATGTTTAACAACCAATTAAAATGTTAAGTGTAACTGACAATAAGAGGTTTATAAATCTGAACAACAGTGATTCCATTTATGGTTTACTGCTACACAATGAAACTTGATCTTAGATTTTAAAGAAAATTTGTGATTTTAAAGTGTCATCAGAACCAAAGTTGTCAATTTAATCCCTTTGTGAGCCACGAAACAAGTCAATGTAAAGTGAATTGGATTTAAATCCTCTCCTGGTCCTCTAAAATGCAATGGGAAACTGCCAAGTGGAAGGAACTCGAAATCTGGTTGCACTTTAAGACTCATTCTGCACAGTAATTCATCTGCCCGAATAGTAGTTTATCCAGATAATATCTTGTAGTCTTTACTGAGTCATAGACAATTTTAATTTTAATTCAGCTTATTACAAAGAAAACGATTAGTCTAAAAACCAGTTTTTTACTGAAATAATCTATATAGCAAATAATAAAGACAATGATGATACAATTTAGTAAAAATTGAAGTAATGGATGATTATCAAATGATAGAATATAATAGATGACAAACTTAAAAAATGAAAGTGAAGAATAAGTGTTCTACATTGGATCATGTAAGACCAGCCCTAAATCAGCAAAAGGTTAACATTGAATTATAAATGATTGCGACATGGGCAGCATCAGGATCACTTGGATTTTGTGATATTTAAACTATTTTTATCGATTTGGAAGTTTGTTCCATATTACTGCTCCAATGTGTGCAAAAGGAGCAATATTATAGGATTTGGTAATTTATTATTTATTTGTGTTTTGTTTTTTTCAATGTGAAGTGAAACATTTGTTAAAATTTTCAATTTACTTTGGTGTTAAATAATTTGAGATTAAACAACTCTTAGGATAAGACATTGAAGGTATAGTTAATTAGTTATTTTCAAAAGAAGACAATTTCCAACTTGTAGTTGTGAAGTTTTCCAATAATTTGATATGATATACATCCTTCTCATCATTGAATTTCTCATGAAATACGATTATGATACAGAATGAAATAAAGATTATCCAATAATGGCACTTACCTGTTGTTTTTGTCTTTCAACAAGAATGCCCCTCTCTCAGGAAATTTAATCTCATGTTTCAATCTTTAAATTGTTTGAGGTAAATTTATTATGAGCCTCCACAAAAAGCCAAAGCTTATCTGGCAGGGCGTTTGATATAAAAAACGTACATAAAAGAATTAAAATGAAGTACATGTAGATCTGCTGAGGTTGTTGTCAAACTGTCAGTTTGGAGAAAACAACATGTAGTGTTATGAAGCACCACACATCTGTCACGCTGCGTTCAAAAGCCTTGCCCTCCGGATCTTCTCTTTGCTTTATCTGCTTTAATTTCTTTTTTCATGTGGATTAGTAATGAAAGGATGACTCATATACTCTGGTTAATAACTTCACATGCATATGCATTTTTATTTGTTTTGAAATTGTGTCTTTTTCATAAAAATATATGCAAATATGTTTATCACTGATTAAATATACTAATAGTTTTGATAATCATGTGTTTCAGTATGAGATTTCGGACACTCAGTCTAAATTTACAACACAAACAAACTAGAATGTGCAGCAAACTCCAGATTTTTCTGGTGCTGTTCAATTTTGAGGATAACCACCTGCAGATTGTCTTAATGACAAAAACACAAAGGATGGACAGGAGCTCCTTCAATTATCAAATTTTCTGCCCAATTCCCTCAGGCAAAGTGCGATGAGATTATTCTGCTTCTGAATATTTGGGTTCTTTGCAGGTGGATAAGGACATCAGACAATCTGTAATTTCTTAAAAGATGCTATTGGCAACAATGTGCACTTTGTACAACTTCAATTTCATCCCTGTTTTTTTTGCATTTTTTCATAATTTGTGTTTGAATTCTCAATGTCTTGGTTTCCCTTTTTTGTTTGATGGCATCTATTAGCAAACCTTAAGCTTGGGTAAACTGCTAAAAATCTCAAATTTGTTATTTGCAGCTATTTATCATGACTAATGTCAGGTCAAAACAAAACAAACAAATCTGGCAATTCATTACCTGGAGCCAAACCTCTCCAAGCAGTCACTGTAGTGTAGGCCTACAGTTTCTTCATGTCTCATTTCCACACAGAGTGGCATCAGCCAAATGATCCAGACCGCTTGTAGAATCTGGTCATTAGACAGTCCTATCGAAGCATGATTGACTGGTACATGTAAATAGTGACTTTAATTTCCACACAACAGGTCATTTTCTTCTGGCAGTGATGTTGAGTGATAACATAAAATCTTTTTAAGTGAAATATATCTTCCAAATTGATATCTGACTTGCCTTCTTTAAAAAGCACCATTTACGTTTTTCTAGAAAGCAAGATGCTCTTATAATCAAATCCAAAAAAATCCCTTCAGGACCTTCAGGGTCAAATGTGACCTAAGACTGACCTTGGGCCTCTGATAAGATCACAGAGAACAATTAGTTGTTGGTTACTGCTACACCCTGTCAATATTCAGGTATGTGTTGTTATAATCTCCTGTCGCAAACCCAAAAAATAACTGTGAAAGGCTAACACCTGTGATGGAAGTATGACAAAAAGGCATTTAAATGGAATAGCAGAAATAATTTGACATTTGATCTTTGATGGATTGGCAACCACTGCAGTTCGTGAAGTGCATCAGTAGTAGTAAAATTAGTAGTAAAATTTTATTTAAAGTCGTAATCAATCAGGACAGTCAATAAAAAGTGTATAACAATTTACAGACAACCAAGCAAGAAGCTTCTGTACGGCTTAAAATCAACAATAAACTATCTACAATAAGAATATATATACAAATATGTACAATTTTTTAACCATACCTGTCAGTAGCACTGTCAAACTTCTGCCTGCCTAGGATAACTTTAGCTGCAAAGTTCTGTATTATTTGTGCTGTTTAAGAGTGGTAGCTGGCAAGTCAATGAATATTGCATTGCTATAATCCAGGTGAGACATAACTAGAGCCTGAACAAGAGTTTTGCATGATGACATTGTAAGACGTTTACGCAGGCTCGATGGCCGGCTTCATCAACAGAGTTAAGTCAGGTCCTAGATTTAAACCTGGACGAGGTAGTTACAAAATTAACACTAGGATCAACATCAGTGATAAAATGACAGCACAGTATTGTAAGCAAAATACCGAAGACCAGGTTAAACCTGAAACACAGGCTTAATTAGCTTTGCTGGTGACGTCTGTTTATGCCAATGTGGACGTTTGATACTGATTTCTTGGTGATAAAAATCAGATTAGTAGGTCCAGGTACCTTTTTAAGCATTCACTATGCATTGTCAAATTTTTCATAATTGACGACACACCCCTAAAATACAGAATCCTAAATGCACTATTGGAATTGGCCAAGACCTACAGGATATTTGCTTCATGGCACATGTTGTATTAATATGTGTGAATATTATCAAAATGTTCTGGTTTGTTTTGGAGATATGACATTACAAAAAGGAGTTGCATAAACAATTGGCACACAATGTTTACATGTTCCTTCTCATATTTTTCTTTAAAAAAAAAAGAACAATAGTGGGACTAGATGAATTTGCTTATCATGCACATACGGTGTTGTGGGAGGTCGGTGTGCCTGTGAGCCAAGTATCACTCTACACAGGAGAGTTTTTTATCATTAATTTTTTTTAATCTCATGAGCACAGAGCTGGCTCTGCCAATATCATGATGGTAATGAGTTATTGCGACAGGAATATGGCTCAGGCCCCCACTTATGGGTCTTATTAGGGTTGGAGCTTTACGCATGATTTGTGTAATTAGCTTGTTTGATGCCAACCGATATCGCCTTATTGTTGCCACACCTACTGAGGTGTAGGATGTCAGTTTTAATTCTTCTAAAGACTGAAAATAAGGTTTGTTGATCATATTTGCATAATATATAATATATACTCCCATAATTTTCATTTAATGTTGCCATCTTGACTTGAATACATTTGTGCATGTTTTTTAAAAATGTCTCTGGTTATTGAAGAGAACTGGATATACTTTATCTGACGATACGACCCGGATGCACTTTACCTGGAGTAAGCACAAGAAAGAAATGAGTTAAATGATTTACTCACAATGAAAAAATAAAGGATGAAAAACAAAATTTTGCTCTTTTCAAAATTATTTATTCACTTCTGCAAATTTGAATTTATTGAACTATTGTTGACAATAAGAACTTATAATAAAGTGGTGTAGGTGTAATGCCTGGTGTATATTTCTCACACTACGGTCTGATGAAGTAAATCAGTCTTTAACTGTTTTTTTAAAAAATAATACAGAGGCCACCAGTCCGCATGACATGTATCTAAGCCACTCAAATTGCCTCACACAGCTTTCATTTATTGAAACACGATAGAACTTTATCTCAGCCATTAAAGTCAATTTACGATTTGAATGTGTCATCAGAACCAAAATTGTCAATTCAATTCTTTTGTGAGCCATGAAACAGGCAAATGTGATGTGAAATGGATGGAAATCCTCTTAGGGTGTCCTCTAACATGCAATGGGAAACCAGTAGACCGATCGTCAAAGAACTTCTTTATCAGAGAGCACTTTTCAGAGCAATTGAAACATTCATCTGTCAAATGTGCATCTCATGTTGCATTGATTTAATGCTTGGACATTACATAGGTAAGGATTTGATACTATTAATTCTGTACCACAAAAAGTATTTACTCTTTGTGAATTGTCAGTGAACTTTATGAAACAAGCGTTGAAAAGATGGAATTTCCTTTTTGATATTTAACCAAGCTGTGATACTAGAAGTTTTACAATGCACTCGTCAGTTCAGAGCAGTCCTTTCTGATATTGGGCAGGGAATCTGACTCATTAGGCTCATCGAAAAATACTTCTTCCTGACTTCCTAATTTATGATTTAAACCTTCTATTCAAATATTATCCACGAGAGAAAGTAATGTGTCAAAATACCAGCCAATTCAGTTACAATTTAGACAAAGAATGAGTGAGCCTAATAAAATGCTCTGTGGGATCAGTTTATCAGATAACACATCTACAATAATGCTAGTAAAGAGATGTTATTGTAAAATGCAATGGTAAAGAACTACAAGCATGATGCACACATCTTTCAGAAAGAGCAATAGAGCACAGACCTCTTGTGGTATTCAGCAGATGAATAAAATACGTGAAAAATATGTGAAAAACATCAGCCCTTATATATATACATGTAAGCTATATTTGTGGATACTGATTTTCAACCAGGAATATTATACATGTGAGAATAATTATTATGATGTTAAAACATGTGCCATTGCATGAGCATTTATACAATATTGAAATAAATTGGTTCTCATGCATATCTATCACTGAAATTCCTCCATTACTAATTTTAGTAACAACTTTGAGAATAAACCATCTGTCTCTATGGTGTTGGAAACTAAACAGAGGACAGACAGGATCAACATCAGTGATAAAATGACAGCACAGTATTGTAAGCAAAATACCGAAGACCAGGTTAAACCTGAAACACAGGCTTAATTAGCTTTGCTGGTGACGTCTGTTTATGCCAATGTGGACGTTTGATACTGATTTCTTGGTGATAAAAATCAGATTAGTAGTTCCAGGTACCTTTTTAAGCATTCACTATGCATTGTCAAATTTTTCATAATTGACGACACACCCCTAAAATACAGAATCCTAAATGCACTATTGGAATTGGCCAAGACCTACAGGATATTTGCTTCATGGCACATGTTGTATTAATATGTGTGAATATTATCAAAATGTTCTGGTTTGTTTTGGAGATATGACATTACAAAAAGGAGTTGCATAAACAATTGGCACACAATGTTTACATGTTCCTTCTCATATTTTTCTTTAAAAAAAAAAGAACAATAGTGGGACTAGATGAATTTGCTTATCATGCACATACGGCGTTGTGGGAGGTCGGTGTGCCTGTGAGCCAAGTATCACTCTACACAGGAGAGTTTTTTATCATTAATTTTTTTTAATCTCATGAGCACAGAGCTG
This sequence comes from Platynereis dumerilii, assembly GCA_026936325.1. Taxonomy (NCBI): domain Eukaryota; kingdom Metazoa; phylum Annelida; class Polychaeta; order Phyllodocida; family Nereididae; genus Platynereis; species Platynereis dumerilii. The sequence continues at coordinate 123,649,003 of JAPTHN010000001.1, read as the reverse complement.
GCTCTGCCAATATCATGATGGTAATGAGTTATTGCGACAGGAATATGGCTCAGGCCCCCACTTATGGGTCTTATTAGGGTTGGAGCTTTACGCATGATTTGTGTAATTAGCTTGTTTGATGCCAACCGATATCGCCTTATTGTTGCCACACCTACTGAGGTGTAGGATGTCAGTTTTAATTCTTCTAAAGACTGAAAATAAGGTTTGTTGATCATATTTGCATAATATATAATATATACTCCCATAATTTTCATTTAATGTTGCCATCTTGACTTGAATACATTTGTGCATGTTTTTTAAAAATGTCTCTGGTTATTGAAGAGAACTGGATATACTTTATCTGACGATACGACCCGGATGCACTTTACCTGGAGTAAGCACAAGAAAGAAATGAGTTAAATGATTTACTCACAATGAAAAAATAAAGGATGAAAAACAAAATTTTGCTCTTTTCAAAATTATTTATTCACTTCTGCAAATTTGAATTTATTGAACTATTGTTGACAATAAGAACTTATAATAAAGTGGTGTAGGTGTAATGCCTGGTGTATATTTCTCACACTACGGTCTGATGAAGTAAATCAGTCTTTAACTGTTTTTTTAAAAAATAATACAGAGGCCACCAGTCCGCATGACATGTATCTAAGCCACTCAAATTGCCTCACACAGCTTTCATTTATTGAAACACGATAGAACTTTATCTCAGCCATTAAAGTCAATTTACGATTTGAATGTGTCATCAGAACCAAAATTGTCAATTCAATTCTTTTGTGAGCCATGAAACAGGCAAATGTGATGTGAAATGGATGGAAATCCTCTTAGGGTGTCCTCTAACATGCAATGGGAAACCAGTAGACCGATCGTCAAAGAACTTCTTTATCAGAGAGCACTTTTCAGAGCAATTGAAACATTCATCTGTCAAATGTGCATCTAATGTTGCATTGATTTAATGCTTGGACATTACATAGGTAAGGATTTGATACTATTAATTCTGTACCACAAAAAGTATTTACTCTTTGTGAATTGTCAGTGAACTTTATGAAACAAGCGTTGAAAAGATGGAATTTCCTTTTTGATATTTAACCAAGCTGTGATACTAGAAGTTTTACAATGCACTCGTCAGTTCAGAGCAGTCCTTTCTGATATTGGGCAGGGAATCTGACTCATTAGGCTCATCGAAAAATACTTCTTCCTGACTTCCTAATTTATGATTTAAACCTTCTATTCAAATATTATCCACGAGAGAAAGTAATGTGTCAAAATACCAGCCAATTCAGTTACAATTTAGACAAAGAATGAGTGAGCCTAATAAAATGCTCTGTGGGATCAGTTTATCAGATAACACATCTACAATAATGCTAGTAAAGAGATGTTATTGTAAAATGCAATGGTAAAGAACTACAAGCATGATGCACACATCTTTCAGAAAGAGCAATAGAGCACAGACCTCTTGTGGTATTCAGCAGATGAATAAAATACGTGAAAAATATGTGAAAAACATCAGCCCTTATATATATACATGTAAGCTATATTTGTGGATACTGATTTTCAACCAGGAATATTATACATGTGAGAATAATTATTATGATGTTAAAACATGTGCCATTGCATGAGCATTTATACAATATTGAAATAAATTGGTTCTCATGCATATCTATCACTGAAATTCCTCCATTACTAATTTTAGTAACAACTTTGAGAATAAACCATCTGTCTCTATGGTGTTGGAAACTAAACAGAGGACAGACAGGAGCTCCTTGAATTATTCGATTTTCTACATAATATCCTGCAGACAAATTGCAACAAGATTATTCCACGTCTCAATAATTATTTGGTTTGTTGTAAGTGGATAACAGCAACAGACAATCTCTATTTAAAATTATTGAAAGATGCTGTTGACAACAATAATTTTAAGCCAGGATGGGGGCTTTGAAAGGAATTCGCCAAATTAAGTGTACTCAGTGACAATTGTAAATAATTGTGGAATATCATATTATTATCACAGGGCCTATAGGCCCTATATTCATCTTTACCTTACACCATTCAATTGGAAAACAAGGTCAAAGGTGACCCTGCCAGTGGATGGATGGATGACTGGGGCTTTATGTCCTATATTTATGCACTTGGTAGGCTAATTAGGGCAGAAGGAGGACATGGCAAGGAGGCGAAGGATGATTGAAACAGCCATCCAGTATAAGCCAAGGGGACCCGGCAAGAGCTGGATTTGAACCCTGGACCCAGCGATTGGCAGTCCAGCACTCTACCACTAGACCAACCAGCTCCCCTGACCCTGCCAGTGCTTGAATTGAATGTGGGACCAAGTGATTGGAAGCCGAGAGCACTGCTGAGCTAACCCCCCTCGAGAGCAGACCATGCATTGTAAAGGCCTTGTCAGTTGCTCTGACTGTCCTTTTGATGAAAGGTGGTAAGCCATTTAATTGACTCCTTCAACTGGTTGTTCTGTGTCAGAAATATATTAATTTACCCAAAACCTCCTTCAACAAACAGCATGCCTTTTGGCAGAAAGATACGATATGACCTCGGAGGGACTATTGAATGGTGAATGATGGCTGAGGCACTGTTCTCTGCAACATTCTCACTTGCTTTTCAGACCTGTTGTTGTCATATAGCGATTTAGCACATATGTATTATTTGTATAACAGACTATATAGTTCCAAAAATGGTTTAATTTCGGCAAGTAAATCAGTTTCATTACAAGTTGTGACTTAAGTAAAAATGATATGTGAAGGATAGATGTTTGACAACCAATTAAAATTTTAAGTGTAACTGACAATAAGAGGTTTATTTGAACAACAGTGATTCCATTTATTGTTTACTGCTACACAATAAAACTTGATCTTAGATTTTAAAGACAATTTGTGATTTTAAAGTGTCATCAGAACCAAAGTTGTCAATTTAATCCCTTTGTGAGCCACGAAACAAGTCAATGTAAAGTGAATTGGATTTAAATCCTCTCCTGGTCCTCTAACATGCAATGGGAAACTGGCAAGTTGAAGGAACTCCAAATCTGGTCGCACTTTAAGACTCATTCTGCACAGTAATTCATCTGCCAGAATAGTAGTTTATCCAGATAATATCTTGTAGTCTTTACTTAGTCATAGACAATTTTAATTTGAATTCAGCTTATTACAAAAGAAAACGATTAGTCTAAAAACCAGTATTTTACTGAAATAATCAACAAATAGCAAATGATAAAGACAATGATGATACAATTTAGTAAAAATTGAAGTAATGGATGATTATCAAATGATAGAATATAATAGTTGACAAACTTAAAAAATGAAAGTGAAGAATAGGTGTTCTACATTGGATCATGGAACACCAGCCCTAAATCAGCAAAAAGTTAACATTGAATTATAAATGATTGCGACATGGGCATAATCAGGATCGCTTGGATTTTGTGATATTTAAACTATTTTATCGATTTGGAAGTTTGTTCCATATTACTGCTCCAATGTGTGCAACAGAAGCAATTTTATAGGATTTGGTAATTTATTACTTACTTATGTTTTGTTTTCAATGTGAAGTGAAACATGTGTTAAAATTTTCAATTTACTTTGTCTTTAAATAATTTGAGATTAAACAACTCTTAGTATAAGACATTGAAGGTATAGTTATTTTCAAAAGAAGACAATTTCCAACTTGTAGTTGTGAAGTTTTTTCCAATAATTTGATGTGATATACATCCTTCACATCATTGAATTTCTCATGAAATACGATTATGATACAGAATGAAATAAAGATTATCCCATAATGGCACTTACCTGTTGTTTCTGTCTTTCAACAAGAATGCCCCTCTCTCTGGAAATTTAATCTCATGTTTCGATCTTTAAATTGTTTGAGGTAAATTTATTATGAGCCTCCACAAAAAGCCAAAGCTTATCTGGCTGGGCGTTTGATATAAAAAACGTACATAAAAGATTTAAAATGAAGTACATGAAGATCTGCTGAGGTTGTTGTCAAACTGTCAGTTTGGAGAAAACAACATGTAGTTTAATAAAGCACCACACATCTGTCAAACTGCGTTCATAAGCCTTGCCCTCTGGATCTCCTCTTTGCTTTTTCTGCTTTGATTTCTTTTTTCATGTGGAAGAGTAGTGAAAGGATGACTCATACACTCTGGTCAATAACTTCACATGCGTATGCATTTTTATTTGTTTTGAAATTGTGTCTTTTTCATAAAAATATATGCATATATGTTTATCACTGATTACATATAGTAATAGTTTTGATAATCATGTGTTTCAATATGAGATTTCAGACACTCAGTCTAAATTTCCAACACAAACAAACCAGAATGTGCAGCAAACTCTAGATTTTTCTAGTGCTGTTCAATTTCGTGGATAACCACCTGCAGCTTGTCTTAATGACAAAAACACAAAGGATGGACAGGAGCTCCTTGAATTATCAAATTTTCTGCCCAATTTCCCACAGGCAAAGTGCGATGAGATTATTCCACTTCTGAATATTTGGGTTCTTTGCAGGTGGATAAGGACATCAGACAATCTCTAATTTCTTGAAAGTTGCCAATGACAACAATGTGCATTTGTACAACTTAAGAAAAGAAAATTTTACTTAATTTCATCTATATTTTTTACCTTCTTCTCATGATTTGTGATGGAATTCTCAATGTCTTTGTTTCCTTTTTTGTTTGATGGTATCTAATAACAAACCTTAAGCTTGGGTAAACAGCTAAAAAAAATCTAAAATTGGAAATTTGCAGCTATTAATCATGACTAATGTCAGGTTTAAACAAAACAAACAAATCTGGCAATTCATTACCTTGAGCCAACCCTCTCCGAGCAGTCACTGTAGGCCTACGGTCTCTACAAGACAGGCTCATTTCCACACAGAGTGGCATCAGCAAAATGTCCAGAATCTGGTCATATTACAGGCCTATTGAAGCATTATTGACTGGTACATGTAAATAGCGGCTTCCATTTCCATGCAACAGTTCATGATCTTGGTTTCTATGGTGTGATCAACACAACAATTTTGGACTCAAAATTTTCTACTGGCAGTGATATTATATGATAACATATAATGTTCATAAGTGAAATATATCTTCTATATTGATATCCGACATACCTTCTTTAAAAAGCACCATTTAGGTTTTCTATAGTCTGATGACCTTTTGCTTGACCTGCTCACTGCCAGTGAATTTTTTCTCCAGCTCCATGAGTTACTCTCTTTTTAGAAAAACAAAGTATCTATCTGCACATTTTTTTTCCCTCAAGTTTTTGTCACTTTACATACTACAACTAGTCACTACTTTCATGAGCAAGAATGATCCAAAATGTCAGCAAGAAAGCTTTTTTACAACCTTGAAAGGTTCTTAGCACTGTCTCAGGGGCCATATGACCTGACCGCATGCAGAGGGACAAATCAATGTCCGTCCAGGAAACCAAAGAGAAAAACAAGATGACAACTTAATATGACAAATGGACAAACGTGAGGCCAGCTGCTTACCACCAGAATATCACAAAAAGGATTGATGGCTGCTGAGGACCGATGGGCGTGGGAAATGGTGGTTGGGCTTGTTGAAAGAAACAGAACATCCAGCTGCAACTGAAGCAACAGCACTAGAAGTAACTGTAGTAAAGTGGTAAGATGCAATAGTGAAGTAATTAATAAGATACAAATGACAAGGCATGAAGGCGAAACATCCCAGACCATTATATCTAGATTTTTAATGCATATTTTCCCGAATACACTTTAAAAACGTATAGCTCAAGATTGTACACTTGCAAGTCAACTTCACAATTATTCAAAGAGAATAGGCCTCTATATATAGGGGACACACATCAACAATTCGACATGAGTGCATGTGTTGCTGAAGGCGACTTGCTGGAAAAGAGATGTATCAAAACAGGATACAACCATTAAACCCTGAAATACTTGACGATAGATGAAATTCAAAGTCTATGGCCTTTTGGTTTTTGTTAGGTAACAGAACAGCTGATCTATGAAGAAAACATAAAATGAATCACGAACACCATGACAACATTCTGAAAGATGTTATTGAAAATAAGTTTTCTAAATTTTTTTGAAAATTGTTTGTCAAGTCTGGAAGCCAATATTTCTATCATATTTCGAGTTTTCGTTTCTTTTAAAATATCCTGATAAAGTTGTGAAATGCCGTTTTCATTTGATAGATTTTAAATCGGTTTCATGTCAGACTCTTACATCTAAAGTAGTACTGACTTCCTTGAGACCTTTTGTTTTTAATAATGATCACTTGGATGAAGAGTGTATGTACAGAAATTAATATTTGAAATACTTATTCTATACAAGTGAGTTTATCATGCAGTTTTTTAATCTCCTGTCTGCATAAAATTGACATCCGCCATATCTTTATGGTAATGAATATTCGTGACTTGACTTAGACTTAGGGAGTGAGGGTCTCATTAGACCTTCAACTTACTTGGCTTATTGGGGTTTGAACATAATTTGCTAGATAATCCACCTACCGTGACCTAGTTACTTGCCATGATGCCATAATTGGTTAGATTACTAAAGACAATGTGACTTCTTATCCAATAAAAACCGAAACAAGTAAAATTGTAACTATTGCTTATTAGACATGTAGGTGAACTAGCATTATTATAACGCAGAAAAAATACTTGGAAAACAGTTCCAATGAGACTATAATTGTTAGTCAAACAAAGAAGATTACTAATATTAATATGATTAATTAATATAACCAATTAATATACTGTCAAGTAACCTGACACGGATACACTTAAAATCTGCACTGTGATTCCATTTGCTGTTTACTGCTACTCACTAAAACTATTTCTTGGCTTTAAAGTCAATTAGGGATTTGAATGTGTCATAAGAATCAAAATCATCAATTTAATCCCTTTGTGAACCATGAAACAATTGAATGTGAAAGTGAATGGGGTTGAAATCCTCTCATGGGGTCCTCTCATGCAATAGAAAACTGCCAAGTGAAGGACCTCTAAATCCTGGATCTCTTTCCTGACTCATTCTGCACTCCATTTTATCTGTCAGAATGGCAGTTTATATAGACCTTGTCATAGATAATTTTATTTCGATACTGTATTTTACTTCAAGCAAAATATTCGTTTAAAGTGTAATTGAAATAATGGTAATAAAAAAAACAATAATGATGAACAACAGTAAAAATAAAACCCAGTGTTGGAGGTCTCGAGGCCGACCTCGTCTTAGGCTCAGTCTCGGATACGAATGCTTGGCCTTGCCTAGCCTTGAGTGCCTTTTGGTCAGTGTTTGAGGCCTCATAACCGGCCTCATCCTTGAGGTCGGCCTCGAGGCCACATTTTGATAGTCTCAGCCTCGCCTTGGCCTCAGAAGCTCATGCCACGGTCTCCGTCTTGGCCTCAGATATCCCAGCCTCGATTACTTCGCTGTTGGGATTATTAAAACCAGTTTAATAAATATTGGCACGAAAAAATTCTTTGCAAAGGATGAAGTCGAAAATGAAGAATTTGTGTCCCACATCGGATCGACCAGCTCCAAATTACTGTTAAGTTAATATGAATTTTTAAGTAATTGTTTTTTTGTTTGGGTATTATATGGTACCAGAAAAAACAAAATACTTTCGGGCTGATACCATCAGTATGAATTCTTACAATGTTACAAGAAAATTTTAAATACCATGTAATATTAAAATTCACTGCAAAGTGATTTGCATTATATCAACAGTCTTATCATACCTACAGTCTGATTAGAAATAGAAATAATACAATGATGAATTCCTAATTGTGACACAGGTATGGTAAATGTCACTTTATTTTGAAATTTATTTGAAATTTGTTTAAATCTGTGAGATGTTTTTAAAATAGAGTTTGGATGTTCATTCTATAATAACACTGCCCCATTTTATGACGAAGAAGCAAATGAATGCTGCAGGATTTGATTCATGCCAATGACAAATCTTCATATTTATACCAGTACTTAAGTTTTAAATCATTCTGAGATTTAAGAACCCTTAGGATAATACATTGAAGCTTTTTTTTGTATAAGGAAATGAACTGTACAGATCTCAGGTAATTTAATCTGATGTGCATCCTTTTCAATATTGAATTTCTCATGAAATCAGATAAAGATACACAACGAAATAAAGATTGTCCCATACAGCATTTCCCATTGTCTGCGGTGCAGTGCAGTTGCTGTTCAGACTTGCGGTCTGCAAATCAGGCACCGCGCAGATCTTTATTACCTGGTGTCTTTCTTTTCAATCAAGAGTATCCCTGTTTCAGAAAGGTCAATCATTTGTGTATGATCTATCCCAAAGTAAAATAACTCAATATTTATTTTAGGTCATTAGTAACACAATATAGGTCTACTCTGATTATCAGTCAGAATGTCATGATGTTCTTTCAATTGTGAACAATAAGGTATCAGATCAAATTGTTATGACCGATAAAGACGTTTTAAACGCTCTGAACAGAGCAAAGCCCGGTAAATCTAGTGGCCCAGATAGGGTCAGCGCAAATGTTATAAAATCATGTAAATACGAACTCCTAGCTCCTTTGCGCACAATATTTCAAAAATCATTAAATGAATGTACTGTACCATCTCTATGGAAAACTTCTGAGGTTATTCCTGTACCAAAGATTAAACTCCCACAGGTTAAAAATGATCTTAGACCTGTAGCACTCACATCAGTATTGATGAAGTGCCTAGAAAGTTTTGTAAAGAAATGTCTTTGTACAGAGGTTGATCATCTATGTGATAAATTTCAGTTTGCCTACAGGCAGGGTAGATGTGTTGACGATGCAGTATTAACTTTGTTACATAGCATATGTTCGCATTTAGATAAGACGAATGTTTATTCTCGCATACTCTTTATTGATTTCTCTAGTGCTTTCAATACTATCAAGCCACACATTTTACTACGCAAATTGTATAATATGCAGGTAAATTCCAATTTAATCAAATGGATATACAGTTATCTTACAAATAGACCTCAGTTTGTCAAATTTCAGAATATCAGATCTAATTGTATATACACCAACACAGGTGCACCTCAAGGTTGCGTTTTATCTCCCCTCTTGTTTACTTTATATACAAATGATTGTGTGAGTAGTTTTGATAAATGTGTAGTGATCAAATATGCTGATGACACTGTGATTATTGGTAATATTATGAATGATGATATCAGCCAGTACAGGCAACAAGTCAGTACCTTTGTCGAATGGTGTGATTCTAACCATCTTAACCTAAATGTGAAAAAGACCATGGAACTTATATTTGACTTCAGGAAGGGTTCAGGTATTGCTCATGACGCCCTGAGTATTAAGAATGAAAATGTACAGACAGTTAACAGCTACAAATATCTTGGTGTTTACATCGATAATAAGTTGACTTTTACAGAAAATGTTCAACATCTGTATAGAAAAAGCTGTATGAGAGTATGGTATCTGAGGCGTCTAGCTAACTTGAAGGTGGACTCTGTTATTCTTAGCCTTTTCTATCGTTCCATCATAGAATCAGTCATGTCCTTTTGTATTATAGCATGGTTTGGTATATCAAGTAAAAAAGATCACAAGAAATTGAGTAAGATTATTAAGATTGCTAAGAAACTCGGCTTGGACAATCAATGTTTTTTAACCATATACAATAATAAATTATATCAAATGTCAACTAAGATCATGAAAGATAAAGAACATCCATTGTATAATTGTTATCAACTGCTACGCTCTGGTAAAAGACTATCAATACCTAAACAGAGAACAAGCCGATACGGAAACAGTTTCGTTCCGTCAAGTATTAGATACTACAACTATAGGTCATCAAAGCATGTACATAAAGTTAATTGATGTAAATATTTTGTAATCTTTAATTATTTACTATTACGCACATATAATTGTTTTAATGTGATGAGCTTGCCTGTACCACAAGAGTTTCCGTATGGATTGAATAAAGTATATCGTTATCGTTATCGTTATTTATGAATAGTGGGAATATGAGCTGCCTCTTAAAGGCAACATGTTATTTGGTAATGCAAAGGTTACAGTTTATTAATTTCTGAGACTCCTGTCAAAACGTCAGTTTGGAGAAAAGAACATTGAGTCATGAAGCACCACACATCTGTCAAACTGACTTCACAAGCATGCCCCCTGGATGTTTTCTTTGCTTTATCTATTTTTTTCTTTTCATGTGGACGAAAAAAAGAGAGAAAGACCTGCATACCCTGGTCATAAACCTGACATAGCCTACATATACATTTTTAAAATTGTGCCATTGTCATCAAAATATATGTATAGTCACTGATCACATGTACTGTAGTTAAAGTTTTGACAATTATGTGTTTTTTGTATCAGATTTCGGAGCAAATACAATGCCCATACCACTCAGATGTTTAGACAACTCAAAATTTTAAAAATTCAAGACCTGTGTGCACTGCATGATTTCAAATTTTGTTACAAATATGAAAACTCTATTTTACCTGAATATTTTCTACTAGAAATGCTGCAAAAAAATACCCATGTCCTTAATTTCAGCACAAGAACCAACTATCACTATCGCTTGCCCGCTGTGAGCCATGAATATGCTAGAAACAGTATATTGTACAAATTTCCGAAAACATTCAATGAAATGAATGAAAATATAAGAAATAAGATATACACTCATAGTCTAATAGGTTTCAAATATTATATCAAGCAACTTTTTTTCAAATCATATGATGTGCCCTGTCTAATAGATAATTGTTTCATTTGCAACAGTGTAGGCTAGTCAGCGCATAACTTATACCACCTATAAAAAGTTACTAAATATTAAATAATTAAAGTTAAAAAAGAAGATGAGGTTTATTTGTATTGGAGGTTTTATCTTACTTCATTGTAGAATTAAATTTGTGTCATAAGTATGATATCTGCTCGGTGTGTCCCATCCTGATGACTTCCAGGATTTTCTTCTAATGGTATGATATATTTTCTGTTTTTTTCCGAGTGATCCCTTGGCAGTGACGTCAAGGATGTCATAGAGGGACACCTTCTTTATGTATGCTATAACGGAACCTGTATATGTAATGTTAAATTGTATGCGCGGAATGCATAAGAAAATAAAGTAATCTGAATCTGAATCTGAATTAAGAGATTTTGACACTCAGTCTGAATTTACAACACAAAAAAACCAGACTGCGTTGCAAACTCCTGATTTTGTTGGTGCCATTCAATGTTGAGAATAACCACCTATAGCAACAACATTGTGAACTTGTAAAACTTCTGAAAGATAATGTTTAAAAAAAATTGTTTGAATCATAGATGAGGGTTGGTAGCTAAATTTCATATCTTATTGCATTTTTTCAAATGATTTATGTTGGAATTCTCAATGTTCTCCATTCCTTTTATATTTGATGATATCAGTTAACAAATTTTAACCTTTGGAAAAAAGTTCCAAATTAGTGATTTGAAGCTTTCTATCATGGTAAACGTCAGGTAAGTTACACAAAAAAAAAGGCCCATTAATCCGGCAATTCACTGCGGAAGTAAATCCCAGGCAAACAATCAGTATAGACCCATACCTTTCTACTAGTCTGTTTCATTTTGACACTGAGTGTCCGAGTGGCATCCTGAAACTTTTCTGGACGGCTGATAGAGGACGGTCATCATACATTTCTTTTAAAGTATGACTGGTGAACAGCGACTTCTATTTCCAGGCAACCTGAACATACGCAATGGGACTTCCACTAAATTATTCTCAATGTACATCTTTTTTTTTTTTAATAGAATAATTATACTAATACACAATTGATAATACATGTATCGTTGGTGTGATCAACACACCAATTTTTGGTGGAGTATTTTTCGATTTTGATTTTGTTAAAGACAAAGAAAACAAACAACCATATATACTTGTATGTTTTCATATTTGTAACTGAAAACAATCTTGTACATTCATATGACTTGTCTTCTGACAATGGCACTTTTGATGCCACTTTATTTATTTTAGTCTGATAACTTCTGGTTGACCTTCTTCCGAAGTCTGTGGCTTCTTTCTGCAACTCTATTATTTTTCAGGAAGACGAAGCGCTCTCTGTACTCTGCTTTTTCTCTCAACTTTTTGTCAGTGTCACATACTACTTTCATGACCAAGAATGATCCAAAATGTCAGCCAGAAAGCCTCTTTACAACCTTGAAAAGCTCTCAGCTCTGTCTCAGGCGCCATATGACCCGACTGCATGCAAAGGGACAAATAAATGTCCGTTCAGGATACCAAAGGGACAAACAAGATGACAGCTTAATATGACAAATGGACAAACGTAAAGTCTGTTGCTGACCAGAGAAATATCTCGAAAAGGATGGATGATTGCTGACGTGTGATGGCATTGGGAAATGGTGGGTGGGCTTGTTGAAAGAAACAGAAGAAAACCGAAGCAGCAGCACTAGAAGCACTAAATATTGTAGTAATATGCCAAAGCATGAAGATGACACAGTTTGACTATAGATTATTATGCACATTTTCTGAAATACACTTTTGATACTTAAAGCTCAAGATTGTACACTCACAATCTGACTTCACAATTAATAATTTACATATATAGGGGGAGCCACATAAAATGAGTTGAAGGAGACTTGCTGAAGCAAGCGATATGCCAAGTCAACGTGGAGTTGTTTGGCAGGATGGGCCTACAACCACTATGCCCTGAAAAACTAGAAAATGGATGAAAATTTGAAGTTTCAGTCATTGCAACACAATAGATCTTTATCTTGGGCTATTTAGGTCAATTTACAATTTGACTATGTCATCAGAACCAAAACTGTTAATTTAATACCATTGTGAGCAATGGAACAGGCAAATGTGGTGTGAAATGGATGGAAATCCTGTCCTCTAACATGCAATAGGTAACCATTTTGGACAATCATCAAGGAACCTTTAGATTAGAAACTATTTTTGAGAGCAATTTAGATATTCATCTGCCAGACGTGCATTTAAGGGGCACTGATTTAGCACTTCAGCTTACAAATCAAAAGATATTCGATCCCATGCTTGAAATTGTTGTTACTCTTTTTTTAGGCATTCTGTTTTACTAAAAGTTTTACTGCATGCTCTTCAGATTAGAACAATACTGTTTCATTTGTGGGGGAAATATATATTCATTGGAGTGATCCTAGAATTCCTTTGCCCCGAATTTACCCTTTTTGTGCCAATATTGCACAGGGAGAACATAGGCCTATAATGGGGCAAAGTATAAAGCAAGATGTACCTTTTGTTTGAATGTCACATAACTCTTTGATCTCTGCTCTTGAAAGAATTTTAGGCTTTGTATTTCAGAACATCGTGTTACTTTCGATGGAACACATGCTGAATTGCTGACCCAAAATAAAAGATGGATCTTTTCACACCTTCAGAATGTCATAGCCAAATGAAATTGAAGGGCCATTAAATCCCGAAGAGCATATTAAAAAAACCTTGATTGTGCAACAAAATTCTTTATCATTCCTTGTTTTCTTCAATCAAGGTGCTACACTTTTTTTTAATGTTCATGGCCTTTTAAAATTTTGTACGTTGCAAGATGAATTTTAAGGAAGTGATAAGCAGCATTGGAATTTGTTTGAAGTTGTTGACCTTCTTTCTGTTCAGTAGGTCCTATTCCATTCTGTTGTTTGCTGCCCAAATAAACAGTGCGAATCAAAGCAATTCTGGAAGACTGGATTGGCACTCGGCATAGCATCGTAATTGTTTGACTCAAACCAATTGTAGGGAACTAGTTTTATGCCGTCCCAGTAATCCGACATAATAATTAAACCTTTTTTTCTAATTTTCATAACACTCTTTGACAAACCAGAATGGGACTTCTCAGACACCATATTGGACGAAGAGGCAACCTACAAAAATTAATACATACAATTATTTTTCTATACCAGTGAATCTATCATTCAGTTTTTAATCCCCTGTTTACATAAAACTGACATCAGCAATATTATTATGGTAATGAATAGTCGTGACTTGACTGTGACTGAGGGTCAATTTAGACTTGACTTATTGGGGTTGTAGCTTCGAACATAATTTGCTAGATAATCCACCTACTATGACCTAGTTACTTGCCATGATGCCATATTTAGCTAGAGTAACTGGAATCTACTCTTGATTCAAGAACAAAAACTAAAAACAAGTTAGACATAATAATTATATATATAATACAATGTATGGTATGATTTTATATAGCGCCCATTCCAGATAAATCAGCTCACCAGCGCTCATTTTACTGAACAGCAGTAATACCAATCATTATAGTGACTTATTACTTATTAGACAGGCAGGTGCGCTAGGTTTTAAAAGCAGAGAAAATACTTGTACAACTGTTCCTCTGTGGTTATAATTGGCTATTTATTAGAAATTCTGAAACAAACATAGAATATGCAACTGAATGATGATTAACCACTTTTAAAATGCATAAGTAACCTGACAGTGACACAAGGATATCTATACTTAAAAAAATCGATAGTTGAAAATGTACTTACTCTTTTTTAGGCATTCTGTATTACTAGAAGTTTTACCGTATGCTGTTCAAGCCAGTACGATACTGTTTCATTTGTGGGCGATATAATGATTGGGATGGTCCTTGAATTCCTTTGCTCCGAATTTACCGTTTTTGTGCCAATATTTCATAGGGAGAACATATGATGGGGCAAAGTATAAACCAAGATATACCTTTAATTTGAATGTCACTTAACTCTTTGATCTATGCTCTTGAAAGAATTTTAAGCTTTGCATTTGAGCACATCCTGTTACTTTGGATGGAACACATACTGACCCAAAATAAAAGATGGATTTTTCCACACCTTCCGAATGTCATAGCCATATGAAATTGAAGGGTCATTAAATCCCAAAGAGCATGTTTAAAAAAACCTTCATTGTGCAACATAATTCTTTATGGTTTCCTTGTTCTTTCAATCAAGGTGCTACACTTTTTTTTATGTCCATGGCATTTTTTAAATTTTGTATGTTGCAAGATGGATTTTAAGGAGGTGATAAGCAGCACTGGAATT
This sequence comes from Platynereis dumerilii, assembly GCA_026936325.1. NCBI lineage: Eukaryota > Metazoa > Annelida > Polychaeta > Phyllodocida > Nereididae > Platynereis > Platynereis dumerilii. The sequence continues at coordinate 123,634,001 of JAPTHN010000001.1, read as the reverse complement.
TGTTTGAGATTGTTGACCTTCTTTCTGTTCAGTAGGTCCTATTCCATTCTGTTGTTTGCTTCCTAAATAAACAGTGCGAATCAAGCAATTCTGAAAGACTGGATTGGCACTAGGCATAGCATCGTAATTATTTGACTCAGACCAATTGTAGGGAACTAGTTTTATGCTGTCCCAGTAATCCGACATAATAATTATAGCAAACCTTTTTTTTCTAATTTTCATAACACTCTTTGACAAACCAGAATGGGACTTCTCAGACACCATATTGGAAGAAGAGGCTACCTACAAAAATTAATACATACAATTATTTTTCTATACCAGGGAATCTATCATTCAGTTTTTTAATCCCCTGTTTACATAAAACTGACATCAGCAATATTATTATGGTAATGAATAGTCGTGACTTGACTGTGACTGAGGGTCAATTTAGACTTGACTTATTGGGGTTGTAGCTTCGCACATAATTTGCTAGATAATCCACCTAAGTCCTAGTTACTTGCCATGATGCCATATTTAGCTAGAGTAACAGGAATATACTCTTGATTCAAGAACAAAAACTAAGAACAAGTTAGACATAATAATTATACATGTATATATAATGCAATGTATGGTATGATTTTATATAGCACCCATTCCAGATAAATCGGCTCACTAGCGCTCATTTTACTGAACAGCAATAATAGGGTCAAAATTTGATAAGTCTGAAATTCTTGTCTCCAGTGTTTAACGATAATTCATGATGGCAGGAAGACCAATAGAGGACCTCTTGTTGTCATTTGTCATAGACAAGGATATTAGCAAAACTTATAATACAAAAAATATATGGCAGAATATTTTTATCCCATCCTAAAATAGCATTGAAGTGGCCAACCCCCCTGAAAATGGCCTGTCTCCACCACCACTTTCTTTGAAAGATCGCATCACAAAAACTAGTACAGGATTCTGATTCAATTAAACTCTTCCATACATGGAGACTAAACTGTAAGTCTTCTAAAATCTGGTCACCAATACCTGAAATAATATTCTGTATAAGAGCAGGAGGTTGTTGTGTCAATGTCTCCAATAGTGTGTCATTAGCATCATGCCGGATTTGTTTCTTAATAAAAAATAAAGGGACACACATTTTGTGAGAAAACCTTGAGTCTGATGTTGTCTGAGAACCCAAGAAAATAACTGAAGTATCTGTAGCTCTGTACCATTTATGTAAATCAAAATATTTGAGTATTTCTGTCAGCATGTCAGTTGTCCTATCTCAATTTGTCATTAGCAAACACCTTGCTACTCTATTTTAACTGCATATTTCTGGACCAAAATCACAGTGAACATGTGTCTGGTGTTCATAAGGTCATTGCATGCACATATTGCCAGACTGCCAGTTTTTCACTGGTCTCTACAAAGATTTTTACTGTAATTATCATTAGCATCACGCTGTCATTAGCATCATGTCAAAAATGGCTTATTGTCTTAATCTTACTAAAATTTGGCTGCAGGTGACCGGAATTGAAATCAGTTGAATATACATTATCAATAAATGTTTCAACAGACTATTACATAACATTTTTGCATTTTCCTTGCATCTGACATGCTTAGTATGAAGTTTGATTCTTCGCTGAAACTACTAACCAAATGCGGGGAGCCAGTTACATTTTACCATTGTCTAGCATCTGAAATATGGTTTAGCAAAGACATCGGGCACTGGAGGGAGTAGTGGAGATCATCTTTGTTATTCAGAATCAAAACTAATGATGAAAAGAGTATTTTTTTGTTGTTGTAAATTTCTGGTTCAAGGATTTGTTCTATCTCAATAACTATTGGTCATAGAGACCTGAAATATAGCCCATTGTGTGCAGAATAGCCACTTTCCTATTTGTTGGTAATACATTATTCAGCTCTAAATGGTACGGATTTCAAGTTATAGGCATGATGCTAATGACACACATATTTGGTATTTTAATTGATCAAAATGCAGTTTCTCAAAATTGATTGCCATTAGAGACCTGGAATTTGCCCAAAATGTGCCAGCCACTTGCCTAATCATTGGTAATAGATTGTTTAGCCCCAAATGGTCAGGATTTTTTAGTTAGAGGTGTGATTTTAATGACAGTCGAAAAACATTACAGCGATGTTTATCACCTCAGCACAGATCAGCAGGGCATTGGGACCCTTGGACAATGGACATGTAAGCGCAGTAATAGCTGACTGTTTGACCCACCCAACGCAAACTTTAAAAGGCATTTCTGGAGCGAAAAATTTTCAAAATTTTTTCAGCTGAAATTTCAAGGTTTTCAAATTTTGACCCAATACCAATCATTATAGTGACTTATTACTTATTAGACAGGCAGGTGTGCTAGGTTTTAAAAGCAGAGAAAATACTTGTACAACTGTTCCTCTGTGATTATAATTGGCTATTTATTAGAAATTCTGAAACAAACACAGAATATGCAACTGAATGATGATTAACCACTTTTAAAATGCATAAGTAACCTGACAGTGACATAAGGATATCTATACATTTAAAATTTGTAACGTTGATTCCATCTGCTATTTATTGCGACACAATGAAACTTTATCTTGGCTTTTAAAGTCAAGCAGAGATTTGAATGTGTCATAAGGACCAAAATCACAAATTTGATCCCTTTGTGAGCCGTGAAACAAGTGAATGAAAGTGAATTGGGTTTAATCCTCTCAGGGGGTCCTCTAACATGCAGTGGAAAACTGCTGAGTTGAAGGACCTCTAAATCTAGAATCTCTTTCCAGATTCATCCTGCACTGTAATTCATCTCTCAGAATTGCAGTTTCTTCATATATGTAGATTGTAGACCTTGTTTGTTTTTAGATTAAAGTTCAACTGAAATAATCAGTAAATAGTTATTTAAAAAGAAAAATGGAAATGCATTGCAATATTTTAACATTGTTTATTCGGCGTTATGTTTCATAAGAGTTTGAAAGTTCATTTCACTGCTCCAATGTTACCTTAAGAAGCAATGCTGTAGGATATGATTCTTATATTACTTAATATTTGGAGCTTTAGTTTGTTAGTTGCCAAATGAAATTTTACGAAAAGACATTGAGGCTATTTTGTTTTTGTATCAGATAATTTCGTACTTGTAACTGTACAGTTTTCCAGTAATTTGATCTGATGTACATCCTTCTCAAAATTGAATTTCCCTTAAAATCAGATAAAGATACACAATGAAATAAAGCATTTACCTTTTGTCTTTCTTCTTTTAACAAGAATGTCCCTTTTCCAGGAAATGTAATCATATTCATACAATCTTTTTATTTTAAGATGAGCAGTAACACATTACAGACTTCGATTTTGAAAAGTTGGAATACATGTATGACCTGCACCCTAGGAGTAAGACATGATTTGGTAATATAAAGATTACAGAAGAACCCTGTTTATAAATTAGCTGAAGCTACTAAAAACGTCTGCTGCGGGAAAATGTGGAGTATATATGAAGCACTACACATGTGTCAAACTGACTGACTTAACAAGTCCTGCCCTCCAGATTGCATTTCATGTTGACAAACAAGGACCAACTATTTATTTACTGTACATTTTTAATGTAACACATCAGTGATTTGCTTCTCTCCTAATTTACTGAAAAATATAGGCCTATTTTTCCACGAAAGTATCATCTCTTACAAACATGTAGGCATGCAGGGTATACATTGTTAGCCATCTAGATTTTTTGCTATGCGCCGCCGAAACTGAAACCTCCCTGTTTTTCCAAGAATCCTAGAGTAACCAGCTCACAATCTTTTTTTTTCTTACGTACTATTTTACTACACTGCATTCCCAATTATTATGCAAATATCCTTTTTTGTAATATCTCAAAAAGAAATAACACTATTGGGATATCCTTTAAATATAATGACATGTGTGCCATGAAGCAAATATTCTGTGACTTTCGTCCAATTCTGTTGTTTCAGTGAGGAGTTATGCTATATAATCAGGTTTTTGGGGTGTACCCAATTATTATGCAATTTCTTGAAAAGCTTTGATTGCCACCTAAAATCAACAAAGTTGATTATGAATTGACATTAGAATATACCTCATAACACTAGACAAAATATGGAACCATCATTTCAAACGTGGAAGCCTTCATGACCAAGAAATCAATGTAATAAAACTGTATTGAAAACAATTGAAATTGGCTTTTTTCTCCATAAACAAGCCTCCCATGCTCTTAAAAAAATTAATATCAATAAATTTCCAGCTTGGAATATATCTATAGCACATCATGGTCCTACTGTGAGATGAAACACCAAATCCTGTATCTTTACAATATATGACACCAAATCAAAAACTTACACTTCTGTTTCCCATTGGAATAGCATTGGCAATTGATGCGTTCAATTCATTTCAAGATATTTGTCAAATACAGTGGTGCAACTTAATTGCCATTGGTTTACAGGAGAGTTCTAAACCTAAGGAAAGTGGCAAATGAGTTAGGTAATGATTTTTCATTTTGCCTGGCAAACAGAGGGTTTTTATTGCAATAAAACTGTAATTTCAATGCTATTTCAATGTAGTAAAATAACATGAATTTCTTGGCTATGAATGCATCTTTGTTTGAAATGATGGTTATACTTTTTCTTTTGTGTTATGGTGTATACGTTGATGGCATCTTCAGATTAGTTTGGGTAATTTTGAGTGGCCATGGATGCTTTCCCAAGAATTTGCATAATAATTGGGAACACTCCAAAACATCATTATGTTGCATAACTCCCAACTGATTCAATGAAATTGGACAAAATTGGCAGGATATTGGCTCGATGGTACACTTATTATTATGCGTAAAGGATATTCAAATAGTGTTATTTCTTTTTGAGATAATGCAAAAAAGCATAGTTGCATAATAATTGGGAACGCAGTGTATGTGCAAGCCGCTTAGATCAATAGTGGTCTGCATCCACAATGAAAGAAAGACCTGTATATTATAGTCTTAAAGTTGAAAACCATGTTAAATACATTTTTTAAATTGCACTTTTTTCATCAAAATATATATATCTTCTTGTCATAGATTACATTTAGTAAAAGTTTTGATAATTATTGTCTTTAGAATTTCAGAGATATTAACACTCAGTCTAAATTTACAACACTCAGTCTAAATTTACATCACAAAAAACCAGAATATGCAGCAAATGTCCGATTTTTCTCGTGCCATTCAATGTTGAGAATAACCACCTATAGCATTTCATGGGAAAGAAAACAAAGGACAGACAGGAGCTCCTTGAATTATCAAAATTTCTGCACAATTTCCCGCAGGCAAACTGCGATGAGATTATTCCACTTCAAGGAAATTGGGTTCTGTGCACGACAACAGACAATATAGATCTTACTTTTGAAAGATGCTATTGACATCATTGACATCATTGTGCACTTTGTGAAACTTCTAAAACAAAATTTTCATAAAAATATTTTGTGAATCAGTGACAAGGTTTGGTAACTTTACTTCATCTGTTCTGTCCTTTTTTTCATTTTTTTGGAATTCTAAAGGTTATCATTTCCTTTTATGCTTGATGATGTCTATTAACAAACTCTATGCTTCTAAAATAAGTCTCAAATTAGTAATATCAAGCTTTCTATAATGGCAAATGTTAGGTAACATTGAACGAGAACCCGCAGATCCAGCAATTCATTGCAAGAAGTAAATCCCTGGCAAAAAGTCAGTATAGGCCCATACAGTTTCTACAAGTCTGTTTCATTTCCACACTGAGTGACAACAGCAAAATGGTCCAGACAGCTTGCAGAGTAGGGTGGTCATTATACATTCCCTCTAAAGTATGATTGACTGGTAAACAGAGACTTCCAATATCCTGGGGAACATGTGCAATGAGAGTTATACTTCTTCTCTTTTCGCTTAGTATGATTGAAGTTGTTTTTGAACCATTGATCTGTTACTAGGAATATTAATATCATTTGCGCAATTGTACAAAGTTCATGTTTAAATCAGGATACTTGTGCACGACTCATCATCTTAAGTGTTGATGCTGTGATCTACAAAACAATTCTTCGTGCAACATTTCTCATTATTAGACAACTAAGATACATTTCAATATTCTATATCAATATCTGACTTGCCTTCACAAGTGCTCAAAGTAGCACTTGTGGTGACACATTTTATGCTTCAAAAGTTTGTGGCTTCTTTCTGCAACTCCTTTTTTCCAAGGAAGACAAGAGTGTGTCCCTGTATATTGTTTTTTCTCTCAACTTTTTCATCAGTATACTATTTCCATGACCATGAATGATCTCAAATGTCCGCTAGAAAGCCTTTTTACAACTTTGAAAGGTTTTTGGTACAGCCTCAGGGGTGATGTAACCTGACTGCATGCAAGGGACAAGTCATTGTGCGACCAGGATATTAAAGGGACAAACAAGATGACATCTTAATGTGACAAATGGACAAACATGAACCTCTTCAGCAATGGAAAACTGCTAGAGGTACAGTTGTGCTGGAAAATTAGTGAACCCATAGAGATTTACCATTGAAGACAATGATAGAGTTGTCTCACCGTACTGGCCATAACATAAATGATATTGCATGAATCATTGAACCAATCACTGTATTATACCATTGAGGTTTCCCGCTACATGTACCAGCTTGACCATTGGATTTGTATCAGGGGTTTTTGTGCTAGATAGGAGTTATAATTGTGCAAAAGTAAGTGCACCCTAAGCGTAATGTTAAAAGATAGGAACAGAGGGTGAACTTACTTTTGCACAATTATAACCCCTATCTAGCGCGAAGACCCCTGATACAAATCCAATGGCCAAGCTGGTACATGTAGTGGGATACCTCAATGGTATAATACAGTCATTGGTTCAATGATTCATGCAATATCATTTATGTTATGGCCAGTACGGTGAAACAACTTTATCATTGTCTTCAATGGTAAATCTCTATGGGTTCACTAATTTTCAAGCACAACTGTACCTGTCACACAAAATCAAACAGGTATGAAGATAGTGCTTTTTCCTATTCATCACCGACACTTTGTAGTGGTCTACCAGAAAATGTTCGAAAAAATCAAAAACACTGGATAACTTCAAGAAGTAATTGAAAACCCATCTTTTTGCTAAATACTACAGCAATATCAGCTAATTTAACAAAGTGCCGAAGAGCAGTTAAGGCAATTAAAGACGCTTGTTTACAAAAAACTTCTCCATCTTTTTTTTAATGAAATTTTTGAGATCGTAAGATACGTGCCAAATTACAACAAATTGGTGTAATTGGGATCAATTATCTTGAAAAAAAAAGCAATATACTGGGAATGTCTCCCTTTGATAGTTGGATCCCTCAATGTACAAAGCAATGATGTAGCAGTGGGTGCTTTCTTGCGAGCTGAAACCAAATATCAATCACCAGAAAATTAAGCCCATCTACAAAGAAGACAGGAAGCAGGAGAGATAGCAAGAAAGTTGATAGAAGATGGTTTTGATCTGAGGAAGCAGCCATAGGAAGATATTGTGAAAGTATTCCATGTTCTTGATATTTGAACAAAGTTAAGACCTTGCTATAAATTTCGATACCAATGGAAATGGATGTCAAACATTATCCGCCAAATATTTAAAACACAGTATTGTCAATATCGAAACTTTTGTTTCCCTTTGTCTGCAGTATTCTAATTTGCACAATAGCTCCGAACACTGAACGTCTGCCTCTACTTAAATAAATAAATCTTAATTTTGCATGAACAAATTTAAACGAACCTCATCTGTAAGGTGTATTTACCCTAATCTACAATTTTGGAAAGAAAAAAGAAAAACAACATTTGCGTAATAACTCTATATGGGTGCATGACTATGCCAAGAAAAAAAAGAAGATTTTTTTCACAGATTGCTGGAACATCTTATAAGCCATGCAGGCTGCAGTTTAATTTGATGGATGGATCGATGTTTGGTGCTTTACATCCTGTATTTATGCACTTGGTAGGCTAATTAGGACAGGAGGAGGACATGGCTATGAGGCAAAAGATGATTGAAACAGCCGTCCAACATAAGCCCAGATGACCCTGCAAGAGCTGGATTCGAACTCTGGACCCAGCGATTGGCAGACTGGCAGTCCAGCACGCAACCACTAGATCAACCCTCCCCCCGGCCGCTGTAGTTTTGATAAAAGTCTTAATACATGACCTTGGCATGCTTTATTGCGTCATGATTTGACTTATTGATCCCTGTAATTAATGTAGATGTTTGCCTATATACAAGAGAGACTCCATCCTTCCTGTTGTTACTCCATTTGTCCTCACTGAAAAAAGTGACAGAAATTGTTGAAATTGTCCTTGTTCACAGTATTACGTATTGCATGGGAAATGACTATACTTGATGGCAAGTTAATGTCTGCATGAGGACAACTCTTTTCAATTCATGAAATTGCTCTTAATTGAGTTAGTGATAAATGTCACTCAATTAACATGGATTCCAATTTCCCATTGCTGCGCCACTTTTGTTTGTGGAACAACAGTGTAGTCATTGCAGCATACTATGGATTATCATACTCATGAAGCTGCACATTTTTACACATTTTTACTCAAATGACCTCTTTCCCTAGTTCTATTATTTATTTTACAATTTTGAAATGGTCTCAGCTGGACATTTGTAGGATTAATTTTATTGAGTATTTGTTTGTTTAAAAATTATTCAGATTTCAGTTTTCACAAGGGAAATAACTTTGTATGAGGACCAGGTGTTGAAGGATAAGATCAGAAAAATAAGATTAAACTTAATGGATTGCTTGGATTCTAGTGATGCACTGGTGCTATTTGGCCAGATGGATATCGCAACATGGGTGGATAAGTACTATTCTAAATTGGCGTGCTGCAACAAAACATTCAGTGGACAAGTACAAATCATCCTTATAACAGCTACTGGCTGTAACTCAATGCACGAAACTTTGCAGCATTAATTTTATTGTACTGCTACCTTATACTGCTATAATTCTGCTACTGCAACAAGACCTCCCCCTCCCACTTCTAGCATAATTCCCCACCGCATGTACCACCTACCTGTGGCCTGTGGGGGGCAGCTATTAGCCAGACGAGGTGGCGCTGCAGTGCAAAGCTTGCAAGCACAAGCATTGTGACCAGTTTCTTGGCAGTTGCGTCTGTAGCACCCACCTGGAGAACCGCAACTGAGAAGTGCAACTGAGAAGTGCAACTTAAGAGTGTGTTGAATATAAAGTGAAAAGCGTAATTGATATCTAAGCGTTTATCAATGACCCCATCTCATACTAGTACACCATAAGCTTCACCATGGAAGTAAATATAGTCACAAAGGATAACATGACTCGCCCAGGTTATGGTATAACAAATGACTCCAACAATATAACTGATGAGGACTACTTCTCCTATGACTACTATGACTCAGTCAACTCTCTGCCCCTTGGAGAAATAATACCTGTCACGTTGGTCTACAGTGCTACTTTCCTGGTCGGAGTGTTGGGTAACACTCTGGTCATTTTCTCTATAGCTCATTACCGGCGTCTGCAGACAGTCACCAACATTTTCCTCACCAGCTTGGCTTCCGCTGATCTCCTTCTGGTGGTGCTATGTGTTCCTATCCAGGTAAGGAACTTTATTCACTCATATTTCTTTCCTCTTGAATTGATGGCTTTCTTACTCTGGAATCTACTTTTTACTCAATAAACACTGTTTAAAAAAAACAAAATAATTTTAAGGTGTCTGTCCAAAATTGTGTCCATATCAGGCTTTTTTGTAAACCAGCCAAGGAAGTTGCCCACCCTGAACAAATTGTTGTGTATAATCTGATCAAATAAATGTTGAGAATACAGGTGTATGTAGCTTTTGTCAAATGGAATTTTAGACAAAGAGTTTAGACAAACACCTTTAACGCCAGCCATTTATAAATGTTTGTTTAGTCAGTTTTAAGCCAACCATTTTTTTTTCAATGAAGCATGATTACACGAACAGATCATTTGCAACAGCGCCTTTTTTGAATTGCCCTCATGAGGCCTTTCTCTTAACAGCAAATTATGTTAATCACTGTTACAGTTTTGATTATCATTTTGATGTGTGCAGTTTGTAATGACTTGCTGTCAGAAAAAAATCATGGGATTGAGCTGAAAGACATGAGCATGTCATTTCTCACTTTGGAGGAAAAACAAATTCGAACTCGCACTTGAGATATCCCTCAACACTTGCAAGAGCTCTCTCTATGACTCCACGAGCCTAGAGTCCCTCGTATACTGTGCCATTATGGCTTACAAAATATCAGAGGACCCACAGACCAGCCTGTGCAAGAATTGAAGCGAACGTCTACATGTATTTAATTTTTCCATTGAATGTAACTTATGTTTTTGTCTCCTCTGTATTTAATAGTGGAGTTTATCAAGCACATAGTTTGACCAGCCTTTTGAAAATAATTGTAAAATAATAGAAATTTGTTTTGTCGTTTGAAGAAGATAGAAAAATCTGGCCTCTAGCACTAATAGGAGAAGGGATAAATATTTCATAAGACGTACCTGGGCAGCATGTTCAACGTTCAAGATACTGAGTAAATTATTCAGGGTGTTGACACTTTTTCAAGCAAATTTTAGGAAGTGTCGCAGGCATTACAGAATGCAGAGAATGCTTAGAATGTCTGTGTCAACGCAATAAAAAAACTATTAACAATGATATAGTTGCGTTATTGCTGATGACAATGGCACTGCACATGTATTATATATACCATATTAAATTGTACCAACTGATCGTCAAGTATTTTGATCATTTGAAGATCATTAGGGGACGACCATTACATCTCGAAGCAGGGGGGGGGGGGGTGATTGGAGATTTTTTAGATAGATAATTTCTTACTCAGTTATGGGGTAATAAATGAATTATTTCTAGGCAGTCGTGAATTTTTAACATGGATCTTGTTTAATTTAGAAACAATTATTGTGGAGGTCAAGTGATCAAAATCAGAAATTGCATCCTGCATTAAATAATTTCCGGTCGAAGAAAACACTGAAGTCCCCCCCTCAAATAATTCTCACGTTTGAGTTTTTGTTTGTTTGTTATGATTGATACACATGCTCATAATGCCTGCCTTCTATGTAAGGAATATGTGAGCCTTATGCAAAAATAAAGTTCCCCAGATGACCTTCAAGATTGAAAAAAAAAAGTTTCATATAAATAGATGTTGGCCAAGGCACATGGGTTGCGTATGTATACAAATTTTAGTTCCATCATATATGCTGCCATTTGCTGCCACCTAGTGTGGAACTCCAGTGAGTGGTCAACAGAAACTGAGTATTAGGGAACAAGCACAACTTTGTTCTGGAAGAAATGAGGGTTAAAAAAAACTCATTCATTCCTCCAAGCATTAGAGTGTTAAATAACTCCCTTTGATGAGGTCAAAGGATGGTAACGCTTTAATCTTCATTCTTCATCCCTTTTACCTACCCACTGAAATTTAAATCAACTTTTGAAGGATTTTTTACAGGTATCTTATCCATTCATCTTTGATATTGCTACTTCGTACACAATGAAATGAAGGTATCACGGTGACAAAACTAGAAAAACAGTCTGTTTGAATCTTTTATTCATGAAACTATATAAAGTTGTTTTTTTGGGTAATTTGCCTTCTCTGCAAGGATGTATTTATTTACTTATATTTGCAAGTGCTATATTAAATTTGTAGAATTTTTCAATGCGCTGTACAATTATTTATGCATGGTTCTTTTATGCCTCGTTTTAGTACACTGAATGACATTTCATATTGCCAGATCAAGTTGTCATTACCCCAAACAAAATTTGACCTTTCAGTTGGATTGCCCATTGGGCCTGGCCTGGGCAGTGCTCTCATGGGTAGCCTGTAGATCTGAGTGGGAACACATCTAAAACACGTTTTTTTTGGCTTAATTTTTGTGTTTTTGCATTCTGCTGTCAGAAATCAGCAGAATGATGGAATATCTTTTGAATTATAACATGACTCGAAGATGTAAGTCAAATAATGATTTATTGATCTCCAAACTGGTTATTTAAGAGTTCAATCTATTATATATTTGCATTGTATATCAGAATTATAAAAGTCTATCTTACATGAGCAGTGTTCTCTTGCTGCAATTTAATTGAAGGTTAATTATTCATTTAATGGGTTGCAGAGCTTGCCTCCAATTCATTAGTGTTGCAGCTCTAGCCTTATAAGTATTTCCTATTATTTTTCTATAATAAACGAGTAATTGACACTGAAATGAAATACAGTCACGTCATTACTATCATGAACATCATCATTCAGATAATGTCATTTAAGAAAAGTATACATCATTGAATTATATTCTCAAATTGCTCTAAGTCATGTCAATTTCACTTAATAGTTTTCTAACCACACGTCACATCGACAGATTAATTCTAAGCATAATTAAATAATGAATAAGTGTTATTCTTCATCAGACCACGCCCGTTGCTTGTCATTTAAAAAGGCTATATAATGTAAGGACATGACCTTTAATAATTAAATAATTATAATTTGCTTGGCATAATTTTTTCAAAAGGGAACTCCACAGTACATGTATCATCATTATCAATTGGCAGTATTTTGTTTTCAATTTGTGCTCCACAATGTTTGTTTTAATACAAGTTCATGACATATGCACATGCATGAAGTAATCTTGGATGCCCCACCCCCCCCCCCGCCCGGCTACGCTACTGGTACTGGTTTTGATGTTAAGCAGGTCAATAATCTATCACAGAAAATTCTTCTTCTTCTCTTCTGTTACACCCTTCCATCCGGGGACAAAGCGCGGCACACCACAACCAGCCAAATTTTTCAACTTTTAGCTAACCGTTCATGATCATAACATTAATAAGTATAATTATTCCCATTCCATTTGCAACTGCAACATTTATACTTGCTTATGAAGATCTTTGTCCACTAGTTTTAGCCATGTAAGTTTCTGTCGACCCGTTGGTTTCAGGACATATTTTCTTGCTTCTCTTAAAGTACCCTTTGCTGGCGTTTCAGCCGGTAATCTCAGCAAATATAGCCTACATGCCACTGCAATATTCTCTCTTTCACGGATTTAGTTTTGCTCTGTTGTGAAGTTCTTCATTTGAAAATCTATCCTGCCATGTAATGTCTAAGACCTTCCTAAGCATTTTCCTTTTAAAAACATCAATGTCGTTTTCTACTTGTTGCTTCATTGTTCACATATCGCACTATCACAGTTATACAAAAAGATGCCTTCTGGTGACTATGGAAAAGTCAAAGTTTAACTTTTTTTGGGACATTCTTACTTTCGGGAACCTTTTTGAGCTGATAATAAGCAACTATTGCTCGAATATTTCCTCTTTCGATATCTTTCCTTGTATCTTGTAGACGTCCAAGATCTTTGTCCACTAGTTTTAGCCATGTAAGTTTCTGTCGACCCCTTGGTTTCTGGACATATTTTCTTGCTTCTCTTAAAGTACCCGTTGTTGGAGTTTCAGCCGATGATCTCAGCAAATTTACATACCAATATTTCCAATTTTCATCTTCTCCTCTATTGATTTTGTATTCCTCTGTTTTTCCCACATTCACTTTCAAATATCTCTCTGTCAAAATTTTTCTGATAAGCATGTATGAAAAGGATGGCAATTGAACTTATAACAGACGAGCCAACCTGAATAATATTTTATGAAATACATGAGTAAATCTCATTGTTGCTTCACTGAACTGGATAAACCTGTTTTTGTAAGCTGACATACTAGACATTCCTTCAACAAGGGAATTAAGCATCAAAGAGAATTCTTCATTATTCAAGATTTTTCGACCTAATTTGAAGCAATTTAAAGCAATCTTAGGCTTATTGTCTCCTTATAAAAGACAACAAAACATATATTACGCCGGATTTAACATCCTCATAGAAACAATATCATACTACTACAGGATCTTATCCTATCCATTTCACTTCCCTTTTTTCATTAGATTTTCTATCTGTTTCTATTTTCTAAATCGACCTGAATCTTTACAAATTTATGTATTAGATTATTTTGTCTGGTGGTTTATATATCAAATGCCATTTCATAGCAATAAATGCTCATATCCTTGTTATGTGCTAGGCATTCAGGAATCATGAAAAGAATGATAGATAGCCACACAGAAATGTAATATTTCAAATTTTCAATTGTCAAAGAACAGAATATCAATGCCTGAATATTTTACAACTTGTCTGAGAAAAATATGGGAAACCTATTGATGACTTGGGAAATAAGCAATTTGAGCCATTAATTTTAACATGGGAGGTGTAACTTATATATCATTCATTTCAAATGGAGAGCAAAAAATGATTATAAGAGCAACATTGGTGTGATTCATGAGGCATGATCACTTTCGTTGTTTGAATACTGAAGTTGCTGGGTCATATTATGTTGCTGTTCTTCGTTGTATGATTTATGTCCATGGCATACAAAGTTGATAAGTACCCCTCCCACTAATGGCATATTGATGGGCCAAGTTCAATGCATTACACATCCTGGTTATCCCAAATCCATAATAGTGACTGTCCATTATCTTAGTTATTTAGGTATAGGTGAGGAGGAAACTTCGGGAACTTCAAGAAAACAAAAGAAGAATGAGACAGTTTTTAGAAATTTATAGAATTGTATGATGAAATCACTTTTTCAGAAATATTCAATTACACCTATTCCAATCAATTTGTTTAAACAGTGTTAGTATATGAGCCCAATAATGATATCAATTTTTTTTTTTAAGAAGAGGGGGAAAATTTAATTCGAAATTCATAAATCCTATTTTTACGAAGGGAACAGTAGAAGACAGTACTTTGATTTACCGGGTGGCAAACAGACAGACAGACAATGAAGTTTATTGACAGTTCGAGCTCGCTCGTACTGTCCTAGGAATCGCGCTCGAATTTGAGGAGCCCTCGGTTTCGTCAAGCAATCTTGAATTACGTACCTGTTTGGATACTGAATCGCCGAGCATTTAGGCAACAAGGGTATTGGCTGTTTAATGACAGCTGTTTTATGTCGTTTCAGCACATGTGGAATGTGTAATGACAGCTTGTTCACGGGTCATTCTTCGTGTCCAAAAAAAGTTTTCCCACCGGACCAATAATGGTGAAAAATGACGTAGCGCACGTGCCCTTGACCCTTCGTGACGTTGGTTCATAACTAGGTCACGAAAGGGTCAGTGTATAATGCGGACCATGCAGACCATGCGGACCAGACATACTGGCAGCCAGTCTGTTGGTTCAAGCCTTGCCCTTGAGCAAACACTGTCAGACTACTGTCCAGCCTGGAAGGGGTTAAATCATGCGGACCAAACTGTGCAGACCATGCAGACCAGAATAGCAACGCGGACATGATTTGAAAATAGATTTTAAGAACTTAGTAAAAAAAAGAAATTTTGTGAAATTTATTATATATTTATTTTTCACAAATATGGCAAAATTCCAACTGGTTTAAAAGTGGTCTGCACTCTGGTCTGCACTCTGGTCTGCACTCTGGTCTGCACTCTGGTCTGCACTCTGGTCTGCACTCTGGTCTGCACTCTGGTCTGCACTCTGGTCTGCACTCTGGTCTGCACTTTGGCCTGTTCATATCTGGTCTGATAAGACCTCTTTCTTGTAATTTAGTAAAAAAAATAAAGAAAATGATAAAATTAAATAATTTTTTCATGCAATTATCTAGCTAATATATTGTCTATATCTAGCTTATTGGTTTGGTCTGCATCTGGTCCGCATTTTCCGCTTGATTGGCTTTGTATTATTAGCTTGATTAAACAAGCAATTCTCCTCTGCACCCTCCTGTGTTTGTTTTGTGTCTGGTCCGCATGATCCGTTTGGTCCGCATTTTACGCTGACCCGTCACGAAAATAGGTCGCGCTAGATCAGCTGTTCAAGCACTGATGGCTGGGCTGGGCAGGTGAGTTTTCACTGCTTAATCCTACAAATGATCATGTCAGCCTCCGAAAAGTTGTCATACTTAACATGCAAATTGTGTAGAATGTTTTCTGATGACATCTGTGGTGAAACCTGGTCTTACAGCCTCAAAATATGCCAATTTCAGATTCGTGAGTGACAGGAAAGCCCCTAAAATGGCGATTTTGTTGATTTGTTCAGGCCAATTTCAAAGCATACTGGGACTGAAAAACTGTTTTAGCATACCTGGTAATTACCAATTGTGTTTCTATTGTGCTTTAGCTGCAGCTCTGTTTTTGTATTAGGATACACACTATAAGCTTGTAGTGTACACTGTAGGCCTATAGCTGTAGTTGATAATCTTTCAGCTGGTGATTTGTTTTGTTCTGGGTGTTGACATGTGGTGCTGTCAGTCAAAATCAAATTGTGTAATATCCCAGGGATTCCCAGCCCAAATGTTAAATTATAATGACAAAATGTATCAGTCAAGCAAGTAATCAATCGCTTGCAATGGGGGTGAGGGGGTGAGGAGCAAGCCCAGGTTGGGACGAATTCCAACGAAACCCCCGCCGGCCCCGGGGGCTGTCACTATTTACCCTGAAATTTCAACATGTTATGGCGAGTGACCAGGGCAGTGAATCTGCCCCGATATTCAAGGGTGCCAGAACAGAACAGACGGGGAGGGGGGCAGGGGGGGGGGGCAATTGCCCCTCCTGCCCTTGGTCAGGGGGGGGGTAAGGTTGCCCCTTTTTTCTAAAAGAAAAAACATTTTTAGGCCTTGATTTATGGTGAATTTAAGCAAAAATGTAATCGTAAAGTATAAAATTATTACTGCGGCATTACCGCTGCTACATAAAATTTTTGATGCAAGAAATAGATTTGCCCTTTTATCGACCGATTGCCCCTTCCGCCCTTGTTTCCTTCAAGCACCCCTGCTGATATTGGTTAGGATATGCCCTGACATGCCATTTTCCCTGATACCGGGGGTGGGGGAGGGCTGCAGCCCCCCGATCCCCTGCAAATATGCCTATGTATTTTCTCATAATATATTATATAGACTCGAAACTGAATGATACACATTTGTAGAATTAAAGAGCAAAACATAAATTGCCATTCACTCTGTACAAGGTCTACTATAAATATATAATAGGAAAATGTATGTTTATTAATTTTATTTTTATTGGGACTTTTCAGGAGGACTGCTTTCGGTCGTGCACCAAGCACTTGCTGAAATCCGGCCTGTATCAGGGGCAAGCCTCACAATCATTACGAAAAATTGAAAAATGGAAACGTCGGGCATTAAGCGTCTTGCCGCAAATTCCCCGTCAAATTTGAACTGGAATCAGAGAGGATTGTGTCTCCTAGCTTGCATTAGTGAGTGTACTTGCAATTCTGAATTTCACGTAGGCTTGTAGTTGTTATTATGTTATACCTTCAGTGCTTTTAATTTATTGTCTGGACAAATCTAGCAAGCTTTTGTTCAAGTTTCGCATAATTTGATGCAGATTTGTAAATATCATGGCTAATTTAGTATTTTCTGTAATTTTAAACACATACTTTTCCGTCTTGTATTTACTGTTTACATCATACCTTTCGTACTTTTAAATTTATTGTCTGGACATATTTAGCATACTTTCGTTCAGGTTTCGGTTAATTTGATGCAAATTTGTAAATATCATGGCTAATTTAGTATTTTACGTAATTTTAAACACATACTTCTCCGTCTTGTAGTTGTTGCTATGTTATACCTTCAGTGCTCTTAAATATATTGTCAGGACATATTTGGCATGCTTTTGTTCAAGTTTCGGTTAATTTGATGCAGATTTGTAAATATCATGGCTAATTTTGTGTTTTTCCCGTAATTTTAAACACATACTTCTCCGTCTTGTATTTACTGTTTATGTCATAC
Organism: Platynereis dumerilii; assembly: GCA_026936325.1. NCBI lineage: Eukaryota > Metazoa > Annelida > Polychaeta > Phyllodocida > Nereididae > Platynereis > Platynereis dumerilii. The sequence continues at coordinate 123,616,223 of JAPTHN010000001.1, read as the reverse complement.
CTTTCGTGCTTATAAATTTATTGTCTGGACAAATCTAGCAAGGTTTTGTTCAAGTTTAGGATAATTTGACGCAGATTTGTAAATATCATGGCTAATTTAGTATTTTACGTAATTAAAAAAAAATACTTCTCCGTCTTTTATTTTCCGCTTATGTTAAGCCTTTCTCGCTTTTTAAGTTATTGTCTGGACAAATCTAGCAAGGTTTTGTTCAAGTTTCGGTTAATTTGACGCAGACTTGTAAATATCATGGCTAATTTTGTATTTTACGTAATTTTAAAAACGTACTTCTCCGTCTTGTATTTTACTGTTTACGTCATACCTTTCGTGCTTTTAAATTTATTGTCCGGACAAATCTAGCAAGGTTTTGTTTAAGTTTCGGTTAATTTGACGCAGACTTGTAAATATCATGGCTAATTTAGTATTTTACGTAATTTTAAATACATACTTCTCCGTCTTGTATTTACTGTTTACGTCATACCTTTCGTGCTTTTAGATTTATTGTCTGGACATATTTAGCATGCTTTTGCTCAAGTTTTGGTTAATTTGATACAAATTTGTAAATATCATGGCTAATTTAGTATTTTACGTAATTTTAAAAACATACTTCTCCGTCTTGTAGTTGTTGCTACGTTCTACGTTTCGTGCTTTTAAATTTATTGTTTGGACAAATCTAGCAAGCTTTTGTTCAAGTTTCGGATAATTTGACGCAGATTTTGTAAATATCACGGCTACTTTTGTATTTTCTGTAATTTTAACACATACTTCTCTGTCTTGTATTTACTGTTTACGTCATACCTTTCATGCTTTTAAATTTATTGTCAGGACAAATCTAGCAAGCTTTTGTTCAAGTTTCGGATAATTTGACGCAGATATTTGGTATTTTACGTAATTTTCAAAACGTACTTCTCTGTCTTGTATTTACCGCTTATGGTAAGCCTTTCGTGAGTTTTAATTTATTGTCAGGACATATCTAGCAAGCGTTTGTTCAAGTTTCGGATAATTTCATGTAAATTTGTAAATATCATGGCTAGTTTTGTATTTTCCGTAATTTTAAAAACATACTTCTCCGTCTTGTAGTTGTTGTTATGTTATACCTTTCGTGCTTTTAAATTTATTGTCCGGACAAATCCAGCAAGCATTTGTTCAAGTTTCGGTTAATTTGATGCAGATTTGTAAATATCATGGCTAATTTTGTATTTTCCGTAATTTTAAAAACATACTCTGCCGTCTTGTAGTTGTTGCTATGTTATACCTTCAGTGCTCTTAAATTTATTGTCAGGACATATTTAGCATGCTTTTGTTCAAGTTTCGGTTAATTTGATGCAGATTTGTAAATATCATGGCTAATTTTGTATTTTTCCAGTAATTTCAAACACATACTTCTCCGTCTTGTATTTACTGTTGACGTCATACCTTTCGTGCTTTTAAATTTATTGTCAGGACATATCTAGCGAGCGTTTGTTCAAGTTTCGGATAATTTGACGCAGATTTGTAAATATCACGGCTACTTTTGTATTTTCTGTAATTTTAACACATACTTCTCTGTCTTGTATTTACTGTTTACGTCATACCTTTCATGCTTTTAAATTTATTGTCAGGACAAATCTAGCAAGCTTTTGTTCAAGTTTTGGATAATTTGACGCAGATATTTGGTATTTTACGTAATTTTCAAAACGTACTTCTCTGTCTTGTATTTACCGCTTATGGTAAGCCTTTCGTGAGTTTTAATTTATTGTCAGGACATATCTAGCAAGCGTTTGTTCAAGTTTCGGATAACTTCATGTAAATTTGTAAATATCATGGCTAGTTTTGTATTTTCCGTAATTTTAAAAACATACTTCTCCGTCTTGTAGTTGTTGTTATGTTATACCTTTCGTGCTTTTAAATTTATTGTCCGGACAAATCCAGCAAGCATTTGTTCAAGTTTCGGTTAATTTGATGCAGATTTGTAAATATCATGGCTAATTTTGTATTTTCCGTAATTTTAAAAACATACTTCTCCGTCTTGTAGTTGTTGCTATGATATACCTTCAGTGCTCTTAAATTTATTGTCAGGACATATTTAGCATGCTTTTGTTCAAGTTTCGGTTAATTTGATACAGATTTGTAAATATCATGGCTAATTTTGTATTTTCCCAGTAATTTCAAACACATACTTCTCCGTCTTGTATTTACTGTTGACGTCATACCTTTCGTGCTTTTAAATTTATTGTCAGGACATATCTAGCGAGCGTTTGTTCAAGTTTAGGATATTTCATGTAAATTTGTAAATATCATGGCTAATTTTGTATTTTCTATAATTAACAAAAAATACTTTCCGTCTTGTCATGTTCACTCACGATATAACTACGGTGCTTTTTATTTTATTGCCTGGGCAATATAGCCAGCTTTTGTTCACGTTTCAAGTAATTTAATGAGGATTTATAAATATTGTTGCAAATTTTGGATTTTCCTTTAATCATTTTAAAACCTTATTTCTCCACTTTGTCATTGTTACTTTTGGTTAGCAAACATCCCTTCCAGTTCCTGGTGAATCGATTCAGAATAGCAATTTTGAAGGTTGATTTTTTTTCCAGGTCTTTGCAAAGCCAGGTTACCACCTTAGGCCTTGAGTGCCCTTGACGGAAACACCAGTGCAGTATGACAGAAGGTATGCTTTACAATTTACTTGGTCTGATGCAGATACATGTACTTAGATGGAGATGTTTATAATAACTAGATAATAGAGTATATATTCCAAACTACATCTAACCTACACAGTTATTTAAATAACTAGATAATAGTTTTTAATTTTGCTTTATTGCAAACACATTCTAAATAATTGAACTTTTAAAATGTCTCAGAATGTCATTTAACAGTTCACCAAAAAATAGTCCACCTTTGGACAAACTTGAATATCTTAAAGATTCCTTTGCTGATTTTTTTGACAGTTGGCTGAATTATAGCCCCACAAAACGACCTTACAAATGTGTATTTATAGCTTTGTGACATTTTCCCTGGCTGCGCCAGCACTGCCCAGCAGCCTTCGAGTCAGGCTATCCCTGTTTTCAAAAATCCAAGGCTTTTCCAATGGATATGAACAATTTCACCATGCGAGGGACTCGGAGGGAGCCACCAGCTGGATAAACTTCATCATGTGTCTGGAGAAAATTTGTTTCTCAATTGTGTTTAGAATATAACTAAGAATTTCTTTTGTAACTATTTCACAGTTTGGGTTCCTTGGATGCAATAACAAATAATATGAGTGCAGTTTAAACACCTTTTGGTAAACATTTTTTTGGAAAAGCCAAAACTTCAAATTTTTGAAAACAGGGGTATGTGCACTAAGAGTCTGCTGGCTCAGACAAAACTTAAGCAATAAAGCTACAAATACACACACACACTGTCAATAAATCAATATCAGGGCTTTGAAGTCTGGTCATAAGTGAACCGACTCCGATGGCTTTCTGAAAAGCGACTCCGACTCCTTGCATCTCCTGAATTACGACTCCGACTCCTGACTCCGCTTATCATCATTATTGCTCATAAATATAACATGGTAGACAGAGAAGCAAATGTCATGCTACAAAGTTTTCATAGGATTTTGTTCATGAATACTTGCTTAGGAAGTTTTATATATACAAATTTGGGATTCATTTCACATTTTTGGAACTGTGTTTTTGTGAGTTACATTAATTATTGTAGGAGTCAGGAGTCACCACTTTAATTTTCGACTCTGACTCCGACTCCGACTCCACCTGAAAATCAAAGTTCGACTCCGACTCCTGACTCCACCCAAAAACCTCCGACTCCACGACTCCGACTCCGACTCCAAGCCCTGGTCAATATGCAGGCCTACAAACTGGCCAACTTTCACAGAAATCGGAGAAGATAGCTTTAAGATATTCATGTTTTCGTAAAGGGGGACTTATTTTTATTGAACCGTTTAGATAATATCTTCCCGGCACTTCTTCAGTCGTCAATGCCTTCGCCAGTTGATGTTCTGTCAAATGAACCGCTGCCGAATAATGCAGGTAACAAATTAATCAAAATTTGAATTGAATGACAAAGAATATAAAAAATCAAAATACCAAATTAAAAAAGAAAACAGCCATATGTAGGAACAAATTATACATTTATATTGATTAAATATTAATTAACAAATTATTATAATCGAATGATGGTTATACGTACTAGTCTATAATATCATATTCTTTTTAAACCTCAAACTGACAAATCTATTCTAGATTACAATTTTTAACTTTGGCAGTAGTTACTCGATTGATGACTGCTTGTGGGAAATGTTGCCGAGCTCGGAGCGAAATTCCTGGAAATTCACATTTTTCTGCGCGATTTTGGATTGCTTGTTTATGATTTTTTTCTTATCTTCAAAATTCATATACTCCCTCTAAAGACATGTACCGAAATGAAATGTAGTACCCTGCCCTCTTGAAACACATGCAAAACATTAGTACCCCCTCAGGCAAAACTACCAATTCCCCGCCCACCCCAGTTGTACATTCTGAATGGTTTTTGAGTTGATTTTCATAAAGCTGAAGGAGTTGATGGTCTGTTCACTTGCTACCTGATAGCTAAGTCTTGAATTTTTCTGCTAGTGATGCACGGATAGTGAAAATAGCCGGTCACCGGATACCGGATAATCCGGCAACACCAAATGCCGGATACCGGATAGCAACCGGATAGTTGGAACCGGATAATAAACACACGAAAAAGGACGTTTTGCTGCATTTGCGGTTGATTATGAATATTTTTTTCTGAGAGCCGATATATATATGTGTCCGGCAGGAGGACTGTTCCTCAGATGGAATGTTTTTCGTTATGTACTTTGACTGAATTTATATTTTGAAAATGGCTACGTCATGTTTTTGACTGTGTTTTTGTAACATTCTTTTACTTATCCTCAAAGTTTGTTCAGCTTTTCACGTATTTTTTAGCATCCCAGATATCGGGTTAAGACACCCTGATTCTGCCGGATACCGGATATCCTGCAAATTCCAATATCCGGCCGGATACCGGATACCTTGCCGGATATCCGTGCATCCCTATTTTCTGCTTTTCTGTGTCTTTTGCAATAAGGTCTTTTTGCAATAAAACGAGCCCAGTGAATCACAAAGACAGAACCTATTGGAGTCAGTTTGGATCGGAAAAAAATATTTAAAGCCCAACTTTGATTCATTTGATATTTTAGATCATTAACACGTTTTTACATGTTTTATGGATAGTGGGAACTAGCAATAAAATACATGTAACCAAATTATCCATATATAAACAGGGCTCATTTTATGGCCCCTACAGACGTCTAGAGGCGAGAGGTAGCCGGTTTAGGGTTCTCTGAGACGTCCGTAAGGGCTAATTTGTTTCTATATCCAGACGGTCTGTAGGCAATGGATACATCAGTGCTCCAGACTACAATCTGGACCCTAATTAACTATTTTCTGTGGTCTAGAGATGCCTCCATATTATGATTTTCAGTGATTTGTCTGGATGTCATTGGTTTTCCTTATTTGGAGACGTCTGCAAAGGTTCTAATATGGCATAGTATAGACTGTCTGTTACACATAGAATTCAGAGTGTTCCAGACGTCTGTAATTGCTCAGAAATGAACCTCTAATGAAATATGACCACATTTGGACAATACAGAAATTAATGATTTTTAGACTGTCTAGATTGGCCAAATATTGTCCATTAACAGACGTCTCAAAAGGTCAAAAAAGTGATGGCTGTAGACACTCTAGACGTCTGTAGAACCCCTGTTTTGGATCCTGTTTATAGCTGAAATTATCTGTATATTTTCTAAAATTGGATGCTGGATTTCTTATTTGGTATTTCAGGAAACAGGTGCATTTCCATTGTACAGTTTGGAATATAAATTTTATAAGCTAACAAGTCTTTAAGAAAATTATTTTCAAAATTTCAGGCTCTTTGTGAAGGAGATGGAAAGATTTACGCTGATGTAAGGGATGCAAATGAGTTGGGGAAAGCGTCAAACCCTTTCTCCAGTTGCTGCCTTTGAAGATTGTTCCACAAAGGAGTGATCATTAGTTTGGAATGCTGAAAGGTAATATGGTGGTACATGACAACATGTATATTTGTTTGTTGTTGATTGGATGGCACAGGTCTCTATATAATTATATTGATAATGAGCAAATTTGAAAAAACATCAAGGTAATTAACATTACCCAATATATTGCATTTGTGCATTCAATAGGAGGAATGTCAATACAGATCATCCATTTCATATTTTGAAATTCTGTTTTGACAATGTGTTTTAAATTTACCATATATAATTTATTAGTACTCATTTTGTGCTGAAGATCAGCAATCAAGCTGGGTGTCAATGCGTAATAATGCGATACCACCTGAGGGTTTCTGCCATCGAATTGAGAAAAATCCTGATTTTTTTATTAATGTTAAATAATTGAAATCCAATTTAATTCAAACCTTGATTTGAAATTTAAAATCAATATATATATATTTGTATATAAGTATAATAATAGAGTAATTTAAATAAAGTCCATCAAAATTTCTCTCGTGCGGAACATTGTCAACAAAATAGCAGCTGAATGCTGAGGGTATGCTGCCACTCAGCCTGTTTCTATTGTTCACAGGATGAAGGTGCAGCTGCCCATGTGATTTGTACTAAGGCTACTCAAGGTACTATGATGTTATCATTGAAAATCCATTAATCATTTCAGGTCAAATGATGGTGCTGTGTACTCGTTCTTCAGACCATAGAAGTTTTCACTCCTGATCAAGACCTTTTACAAGCGCACTGTACCATGGACGGATCTGATGTACATGTAGCATGGTGGTGAAGATTGTTGCAACATATTCTAAAAACTTTGAAAATGAGGTAATTAATTGAAATTTCAAAAATATACTGTTTTATTATAAGGACACACCAAATTGATTTTATAGATGACAAATTTGAAGAGGAAAAAATTGCGCAAGTGAAACAATTTTTGATTTTTTTAATAAATTTAATTTTTGACAGGTTTTCATATGCAACCGAGCAAATGTAATTTTTTTTCAATTCGCAGGAAGCCACATATTTTTGGAGCGAACATTTAAAAAGATCTAAATACAACTTCTGCTTCAAGATTAGAATCAAGAGTGTGAATGTTTTAACACAAACTTTGTTATATTTGCCAGTGGTCCTACTGGACCAGTAGCTCTTGCCAGTCCAAATATTTGCGAAGAGTGCTTCCTAAATGATTACAATTCTTATTGATTATTATTAATTTGTTCAGGAAAATAAACTTATCTCTAATAAAAACAGTGAAGATTATATTGATTACAATCTTCATTGTTCAAACTTGTTCTTATTGGTCAGTGTTATCAGCTATAGCTGTATATCATTGACATATTTTATGATATTTATAAAGAAAAAAGTTTCATGAAATTGGTTTAAACGCTGAATTTTCCAGAATAATTCCTGAAATGTGATGCTAGACTTTTTCTTTAGTGGTCGAGATGATGCATTTACATTACTAGCATAGTACCTGTGAAGCTGGGAAAAAAAGGATAAGAAATTACATTGTTACAGAAGCATCAGCAACATTCAGGGGCGACACCTTGAGATAAAACATTGAAATTGAAATGAAAAAAATTGGAGGAGAATGATGCTCGGCCAGAAATGACTAAAAAGCATACTGGTATAAGAATATAAATTTGAGGGACCAAACCAGTGATGGGCACAATTCAGCTACATGCAATTCAATTCAATTAAATTCATTTGCGCATCAGTGCAAATTCAATTCAATCACTTGATTTTTGGCATGTGCTCAATTCAATTCAATTCATAGTGACAGTCAATTCAATTCAATTCATTTTGTTGCGTAACTTGTCTTAGTGATAAATTATGTCAAGTAGAAGACCACAAGTACCAGGCACGAAGATGAGCTATGCAATATTATACTGCTCACTCATCATTGACTAATAGATATATATATGTTTGTCAACATTTGGAGTCGTAGTGTTCAAAATTGCATGATGACACAAATTTGTGTCATAAGTACAAAACATTATTAGTTTGTCATTTTGTTCTCATAAGTTGATCATGCAATGACCTCTGTGGACGTTTTCAGCAGGCAAGCTAACATTTGCACATTTTATTTTATTGAAAAATTGTATCAATATTACAATGCCTTGTAGAAAAACAAAAATCACCAAAGATTCTGATTCTGAAATGTTTATAAATAAGTGCATAAATAATTATTCTGTTGCAAAGATTGACATGGACACTGGACAGATTTACGTAAATCAGCATTTTATCCTGATAATAGAAGCAAGAGCTGAAGTTTTAATTCATGTGCCAAAATGTGCATTCATTGCTATATCAGAAGATATGCCTGATTAACTCACAAACTTGAAGATCAAGCGTGACACCAAAAGTATTTTTAAAAAGGAGAAATTTTTGCTCAATTGCCAAAGTTGCTTAGAACTGTGTCTTCTTTGAATTGTTCAATTGCATTTAGCATTGCGGTCATTGCTTTAATCCATTTGATCATTGTTCAATATGGAAGCCACTTACTAATATTTGAACATAGACATCTGTAGGCCTAGATAGGCTAGTAACAACCTAGACATTTTTCCAAATGACACAAAATACTTTTAGCCAAACAATTTCAATAATCCTTCAAAGGTTCAGACTCTAACTTCTCACTTTTGGAGTTTTTTTTCATGAGGTATGACCAATAATGATATGAAATATATACGGGATGAAATGAAAATGAATTGAATTAAAACCGCAATTCACTGCCTATATCAATTCAATTCAATTCATTGCATTTTTGCAACATGGTCAATTAAATTAAATTAAATTCATCAACTTTTTAAATTTTGAATTAATTCAAATTAATTCAATTCATGACTTGAATTGTGCCCATGACTGGACCAAACCTAGATACTTAAGGTTTTTGTAGGAAGTGAAGGATAGCTGCTTGCAAGTTTTTCTGCCTGAGCAGTGAGTAGTTTGGCTGGAGTACTTAACGAAAGCCCAGACGTAAATTGAATAATTTCAAGGTTATTTTTATTGATGTTCAAATGCCATTAACTTTTCTTCTTCCAGCACCATGAGAACGCCGAACACTGAAGCGCCACCAAAGCTGTTGAAAATGCAAATCGACCACCGTTGAAATGCCAGAAGATTTCTCTCATGCGAACAATTTGAAGATATAGGAATGGTCATGTTTGCAAGAACCTGTTAAATGCAGCATTTCTGTCTATATATTGCTACTTTCTGATTGACATTATCTGCTACTTTCTGATTGAAATTGGCTGCTAAGTGTGCATAACTATCCTGGCAAAACCACAAGATGCTGTTTTATATGCCATAATTCATTGAGTAGAGACTGGACATAGACAAAGTCCAATAACATGGTGGTTTGTTTCTTCTGTATGGGGGCACGTGTCTGTGTTGTATTGTAAACTCCATACAGTTGACCCATGTGCCGAAAGGTCACTCTGCATTCTTACTGGAATTGACTCTTCCTGGGGAAACCTTGCGGTGATAACTGAACTAGGATATTCAAAATTTGTATTTTAAGTATAATTTCACGTATACCACCAGAAAATCAGTACAGGTCATAATAAAGCTCTATATTTCAATTTTGACCCAATTCCAGAAAGCTACAGAGTATCTGAACCTCTGCACTTCGGGGACCTTGTCACTACTGTGAGACAGTCTCTTTCAAACAGATTATGGCATAAGTTAATTGCAGTAGCTAATTCAAATAGGCAAATTTCCTTCAGGGCCAATAGTCCATACCCAGGACCGTCTACATTTTATTGTACAATGTTGCCACTCCGCAAAGTTCCCCAATCCGCAGTTCGCTATTTACCACCTACTGAAATGTGTCAATATCAACAGTTTTAATTCAGGTGCGCATCAGGGCTTTGGAGTCGGAATCAGGAGTCGGAGTCGTGGAGTCAGAGGTTTTTGGGTGGAGTCGGAGTCGAACTTTGATTTTTAGGTGGAGTCGGAGTCGAAAATGAAATAGGTGACTCCTGACTCCTAGAAATAATCAATATGATTTACAAAAACTCAGTTTTCAAAATGGGAAATTTAGCCAAAATTTTACACAAAACTTCCAAAACAAGTGTTCATGTACATAATCCTATGAAAACTTTGTAGAATAAATTTTTCTCCCTGTTAAACATGTAATATTAGTGTGCAATAATGCCAATAAGCGGAGTCGGGAGTCGGAATTGGAGTCGTAATTCAGGAGGCCTAAGGAGTCGGAGTCTGAGTCGCTTTTCAGAAAGCCAAAGTAGTCGGGAGTCGGGTGTCAAGAGTCGGCTCACTTTTTACCCGACTCCAAAGCCCTGGTGCGCATTTGCAACTGCATTATACAACAATGCCAATACGTGTTTTGTCACTTTTGTTGATTGGATGATGCTCCCTCATATAGGGCCTGCAAGTGGAATGCGCCCTTTTGTACTTTAGTTGGGAAAACAGTACTTCTTGGTACCAAGGTATTATCGCCCTCCATGCTTCAGGAATAGGGGGCAGACTTTTTGGTTCTCTGGATAGATCCAGTGGCTTCAAAAGCATCTCATTCTATAACCGAGCCTTCCTTATGACATTGGAGTTGATTTCCTTGAACATGTTGAGTTTTTGTGGAATTTCAGTCAATGTGATTTCATTAAAAGCTCCGTCGAAAATATTTACGAAACTGACCGACTATTGCAGCTGCCTATGCAGGTTGACTGCCTGGCATACCAACACTGGTATGCAAAATTATAACTGGAATATAGAAATACAGGCCTTTTAATTTGTAGAATAATGTCTTATTCCTCCCTGCAAAGATCGCTCCAAATCTTTCAAATATGCTTGGTACCATTTGTAGAACACAGGGTCGTTGTCAAAAATCGGACAAAAAATGCACCAAAGCGTCACAAAATCTGATAGATAAATTGAAAATTGGCTCTTCTACCCGTGAGTATGTGTATTTCTGTTGTGTGACCTCTAGATTCTGAGCAATCAGGCCAAACACCAGTTTGCTTCTTCTTCTTTCGTGAATTCCCGCCTTTAGTATCTAGGTGAACCTCTGAATCAGAGTGAAATGTTACAATTCATTTTAACTGTCTCTGCAGGATGACAGGATGTAGCATATTGAGTTACATATTCTGTTTGCCCTGTATATGGACTCCTGGTTCTGTAAGCCAATAATATTCAAAGCGTCACTACGTCTATCTAATAGAACTACTGAAGCTACTGGAACTACTGGATTTTGAGGAATAGGCCTAGTTATGTCGCCATCTGCTTTATTGTCTCTCATGTAGCAGCACCCATTTAGAATTACTGAGCATATTTCCGAGTCCTTAATTGGAGGTTGTTCGCATGTTGTGAGACAAACTGTAGTACAAATTCGTAACTGGCACGCCCTATTGCTATCAAATAACACATTTTTCGTTATTGAAAAATTGGATTTTCCTAGTGTTGTGCATCTTGCATTATGTATATATAATGACATTATGTTGGACTGTAAATGTAAAAAAGTCACTGAATGCTTTTATACAAACTCAATTCCATTTGATATTGTAAATGATGCATAATTAAAGTAATATTCATCTGTAAATTTATTTAGAAGTTAATTTTCATTTGAAAACCTTGAAATAGACCGATACAATGCTTACTATACTCTGGTTGGTTTAACTGATTCAGAACATGATGGAGTGGCTGGAACTTCGTGAATAAGCACTGTTGACAGCAAAATATAGGCCTTTGATATGAATATGATGAAAACAAACCCAGATAAATTTCAACTGATGGTATTAGATCGTAAGAATTCCTCTGTACATGAATCATTATATATTAATAATATTATTGTAAATTCAGTTAATGAAGTTAAACTTTTAGGTATCACTATTGATGTAAAGCTATCTTTTAACTCTCATGTAAATATTATATGCAGAAAAGCTGCTAAGAACATGAATATTCTAAAAAGATTGTCATATAAAGTCAAAAGTAAACAAGATAGAATTGCATTGATGAAGGCTTTTGTATTCTCATGTTTTACATATTGTCCACTTTTGTGGCATTTTACTACGTTGACCATGTCTAGAATGTTAGATAAAATTTATATTAGGTGCTTAAAGTTTATACAGAATGATCCTGAATTCAGTCTTGATTCTGATATATTACTAGAAAGATCAGGTTGTGATAGTTTAACTTTATGGAGACTAAAAAAGATTGCTGTATTTATGTATAAGTGTTATCATGATTTATCACCAGAATATTTGAATAGGCTTGCTGTGCCGAAAGTTACTAGTCATAACCTGCGTGATAGTCATATTGTATCTTTGAAGAGATTTAATACTATGCAGTATGGTTACCGATCATTATCGTACTCTGGCTGTAAATTGTGGAATTCCATTCCCCATTCATGGAAAAATGTAAGCAGCGTCTCAGAATTTATTGCTCGTTTAAGTGATTGGAAATGTTACAAGGCTGACTGCTACTTATGTAGCAAACATGTATGTCATAGATGATCTCTAAATGTTAAATTTTGTTTGTTTTATTATATTTTGTTATTTCGTTTTTACTCGGTGACCAGCTTTTAGCTGATGTTTTTTGTTTTATATTGTACCGAGACTAAATAAAGTTTATTCTTATTCTTATTCTTATTCTTATTCTTTTTATGTTGTCATATTTTGCGCTAAGTACCTTCTTCAGAATTCTGTTGAAAAGTTTTTGACAACAATTTGATGAGTTTTCGACAGGAGTTTTTAACTGTGTCCATGTCATGACAAAGACAAACTTGTCCTTACCTGATCAAACAACCTTGAATGGTTTGTGACAAGACCCTGACAAGATTTTGATGATTTTTTAAATAAACCATCGTCATGACAAGGCGAAACTTGTCATATTGATGAGTATTTGTGATAAGAAACCGACTAGATATTTTAGTGGTGAATACTTTTAATCTTTCTCCATGATTTTAACTTCCATCAGACTTCAGCCGTTAGCTTTCAACCAAGGAAGTGACTTTTTGCTTTTGGAGAACCTGAAGAAAAATCTACATTATATTTTGAGTCAAATGGGTATAATATGTGTAATGTTAAATTTCAGCTAACTATTACACTGGTGTTTGATCATGTCTGGAGAGTGGAGAGATAATTATGCCTTCGTTTGAAATGTTCTGTACATTTTTTAGTCTTTTTAGGCAGTTTCACCGTTTTGAATATGTTAAGGGGTTCTTCCTGTTGGCAGTGGCAGTGACAGTTGCCCGTATTGGTTAGAGCACAATTTCTTGTTCGGTGCAGAACTCAAGATTCTTACTTCCTTGCCATATTTTATCACATTTCCTGAGTTGCCTTTTGAATGGTACATATATAAGAGTGTTGGGCGGTTGTGATATTTTTCGTTCAGTTCGGTTTTTGGTTGTTTCCGAGAAATTCCGACCCAAGAACCGAAGTTGCAGCGGTCCAGAAATTCAATGCAGTAATGGCACGCAACTAAGAAAGTGAACAGATCAACATTTCCCTGATTATTTCTTCATTTCCTTAATAAAATTAGATATCATACAACAACCGAAACACTTGGTTGTTAGATTGAACTTCGGTTCGAGTTTCGGTTGCAGTGGAAAAATCGAAAAAGAACCAAAATTATTGGAACCGGCACAACACTAATATACAATGATATTGCTTCTGGAGTAGTGACTTGGCTCATACAAACATGATTCCACTTGTTATTTCATCTCTGTTGATTTCCAGCTGCTGCAGTGGACTGATTTTACCTAGTGTGTAGAGGCACTAGCTTCTTGAATTTAATTGTGGCCGTCAAAAAAGGTAATAGTGTGCCTTGGTCTAATGCAATATGCTGTGACATTTACAACTTTACATATTACTATATATGCCTCAGAAAAACCTCCACATAGCAACCCACACACATGGCGAGAACTGTCCGTTCGCATCGGTCCCGATCGAAACTCTAGTTTACATTATGAATATTACAAAATTACAAATAGCTATTATCAAAATGGTATTAAAAATACAGTTAATCAATATGAGGGAGACCGATCTGAGGCTAAAATTGACTGCTATCGATTGGCCACTCGCTGCTCGTCAATAGATATATAGAAAAATTGTCAATTAGACGGATTTGAAATTGTATTGGAAACTCGAATGAGGTGTTTGGAAGGGCAAGTGAAAGTATTACTTGTTAATGTTTTCAGTCTCACCTTGGATGGATATCACTTCAGGCAAATTAGCTGATAAGGCGCAGGCTCTTTTGCTCAATATATTTATGACGTCTTGAGCATGTATAGACTATTGGGTGGTAGTAGTAAACCAGGTAATGAGGCAGTCTCAGGCAGATGAGTTTGTGGCTGATTTATATCTTCTGCTTTTGTTGTATATTACAACCCACTAACTACAAGTACTTACAGAATTGATGTTGTGAGGTCATATCCCTATCCATGCAATGATCTTTTTTATGTCTCATACACAATTTGTGAGGTCATATCCCACTTTCAGTGCTATCAGAACAGGTCAGCTACTGAGTCACCTTTGAGATCACAAGTTACTTAATGACAAATTGACTGTTCATTTCAATGTGATGAATAGAGTCTGTTGTGAGTTCATTGATGGCCAAAAACAGCTGAAGGAAAGTCTGCAACTGTTAGATGTTTGCATGATTTTGTCGTTTCAGTGTGAACAAGGAACAATTGGAGCACTGATGAAAGTGACTGCACATAGAGTGGGTCGGGGTAAGAAGCCCGGGTTAGGTGAAAGGCCCCCCAGGATTATATCTAAACTTACATTTTTGGTGCTTTTTCTTATTGATAGGATTGAATCTAGAGGCTTTTTAGGTAACGTCACAAATTTTCAGGGCAAACAGCACCAAACCATAGAAGTAATTAAATAAACAAAAAAAGGTGCATGGTTTTTGTAACTTTGATTAATTCTATGAAAGTGGTTGTGAGAAATAACTTTGGAAATTTTAAAAAGTATAATGGATATCTGCATTGCTTCACTTTATGACCATCACATAAATATGATTTGGATCATATTTTTTGCATTTTAGCTCAAAATATAGAGGTCAAATTAAAATATGTGAGTTTGGGGCGAGAGGCCCCACATGGTATGGGGCATGAGGTCCCCCTTCACTGAGGCCTCGAAGATGCTTCAGGAACCATTTCATAATGTGTACTTTACCTTAAATCTTGATAGAATAGCTAATTGAAATCGAAAAAATTTGGCCGAAATTAAAAAAGGGCAAAAAATATTTTCAAAAAAATGTATGAACACTAAAATTCTGAAATTCGTAAAAAGTGAATAGAATGCCTTAAAAATGATAGAAGAACCCCAAGAAATAATTTTCAAGCTGAATGCGCTCGCAAAAAAAATTGCTATAGTATTATAATAGGTGGGGCTTCTTGCCCGATGGGTGGGGTAAGAAGGCCATTTTAATTTTTTTACAAAAATGGTCGTAACTCCTTTATTAAAATTGGCCGACACTTGTTTCACTAGTTATTAGTAGAGTCAAGTGATCTCTTCCTGACAACATAAGCATTTAAATAATCGACCACAAAAAGTAGGTCAAATCGCACCTCGAAGTTAAGGTAGACTGCATGCCCCTCGCTACTCTATGTGTTCACTGTTCAGTGCTATGTATATGGTAAGTAGAGGGAAATTAGCCTCAGGTATCACTGTGTCAAGTTTTTCCTGGTTTTCTCTCCAGTAAAGACAACAGCAAGGTACAGTAGCAGACACATCATGAAGAGTGATCACTGCCATTTAGGAAGCGTGTGACTCCACAGATTAACTCTTCATTATCAGGCTTATCTCAGGTATGTGCTATATAGCATATTTTACTGTGTTCATTTAACATAGATCTTAACACGAATTTTCCATCAAAGTGAGATCCCGAAAGAGCCAGATTTTGAATAGGCCGAATATAATACAATTTTTACCACAATACACAGAGGCTTGTCAGTACATGATTAAGATATGAGGTTTTACGCACTGTGTTATTGAATATATACATATTATTATAGTTTATGACATTATGCTTGAAAAATACATTGGATTACAACCATAACTTTCAAAAGCAATCAGAATTTCCCGTAATGGTGTCCATTGACATCGTCAAGAAAATGTGCTGACCTTATGAAATTTTATTATACCTCCACAATGAAAGCAGAGCTGTCATTGGCTGAGAGCTGGTCACATGTCAGTCATTATTTTAGTATATTGACTGATCTCGAGGGAATTAGTCAAAAAATTAAAAATCTGAATTTTTTTTTCCGAAATTTTTAATTTTTTAATTTTTTATTTTTCAAAAATCTCTTCCAAATTTTTTTTTTTCAAACATTTTTTTTACAATTTTTTTTACAAATTTGTTTCAAAATAGTTTTTTTCTCACAAAATGTTTTTGAAAACCAATGCCCCGCAGTAGTGCAGGAAAATAATAAAGATCAGCGCATTTTGTAAAGACATTAAATAACTCATCAAAACTAGTAATAGTGCAATGTTTGTGTATGCTTATCTATTTGGTATAATAAAACAAATATAGACTTATTACCTTGGGCATTGGTCAAATCTAATTCCCTCTCCTGTGTGTAAGGAAAACTATTCCCTCGGCCTTTGGCCTCGTGAAATAGTTTTCAATTGCACACCCTCGAGGGAAATAGATTTGACTAATGCCCTCGAAATCAGTCAATATTTTTATAATGTAAAATTCACACCAGTTATTCTCCGTTAGCAACATACCTGCTGTCCTTTGTCTCTTCAAATTATATAAGTAAAAGTAATCTCTTATTGAGGGTCTATGTTGTGACAAAGGGTTTTTTTTCCGTATGTGTTTTTACAGGTAAGTTCCATTTATGTTGAGTGAAATAGTTTAACTTTGCTGGTTCAATTATTATATATAATTTAAATTGTGAAGCAGTCAAAAGCCTTCCGGAAATACTATCAGGAATTAACGAGTTTCATGCCAGAACCTCATCACAGTCAAAAATGAATGAAGTAGGTGGCAGAATTGAAATGGACTGGAAAAACAAGAAACTCTACAATGAAGTCGTATATATAATGTTTCAATTGTTCTAACTTGATGGTGACATACATAATACTCTAGTGACTCTGGTTCTTTGTGAGGCTGTATTCACTTTATGTCGTTCTCAGCATATATGCTATACAGAGATTTCAGTCTAGATAATCATATAAAATTAGAATTTAGTTATTTTATCTTAAAAAAAAAGAAGAAGATGAATTGTAATGACATCAGATGAAGCATAAAATTAGGTCATTTAGACCAAGACCAATTCTGAGACAAGTCATTGTTGTTATCAACATACAAAACATTGTAGTTCAACCATAACAGCTACCCTTTTCATTTTGAGATGTAAATAGTCTTGCAGTCATCCACTCTCTGGCATATAAAGTCCATATATGTATCTTTATGTACAAGCCAAAATCGTTGAGTATCAAAACATTTGGGGTAATGGGACCTAGCATTGCAAATGCAGCGATAAGCCTCAAAACGAAGAGAGATCTCTGGAGAGACTGTTCATTGAATGGCGGCCATCACTCTTCCTGATGAGTCTGCCACAGAGTCATGTGCCTTCCAGCTGACTGACTCAAAAGAATAACTGGCTGAAATGAATGGCCAAAACATGCGGTCTTCATTGCAAAAATACAAATTATTGCCATTGGAGCTCAAACATTGTTTATTTCACAGTTCTAATTACATCGTAGCGGCAAGTGAAGAGATTCTTATCTTCCCCTATAAATGTGTAAGATGTATTTTCTTTAAGGCAAACTTCATTGGCTATGAATTGAACATTCTGAGGAGGATTTCCAATACTCTAATTATAGTATTGAGTTGAGATATCCTTGCCTGTCTGATAATAACACAATTGTTTCCTCACATCTAGGAGTAAACATCGATGGATGGATGATCGGAGCTTTATGTCCTGTATTTATGCACTTGGTCACCTAACTAGGAAGGAAGGAGGACACAACAATAAGGCGAAGGATCTAGCAGTAAACAATTAAGTTGTCCAAACATGTTGCTTGTATACTATGTATAGTGCTACTTAATACAATGAAAGAAGGATGCCAATTAAGCCATAACATAACCTGCCTGCATATTTGAAACAAGATATGCACAGAAATTCATACGTTGATTTCAAACATTGCCAGAAAGCTGCCAACTCTTACTAAAAAAGTGAAGGTTCAGGATTAATGGCTCTATTTGATTTTGGATGAAGATAAAAGAAATTGTCAATGGGTTAAACCTGGTGCTGCTGTTTTACTTGACATTGCCGTAAGGAATTTCTGATTTCATTCATATACTAAGAAATAAGAAATCTTCTATCAGTACCAGGTTTATGATTATTAGCAGTCTCCAAAATATGAATCAACCTGTTATGAGAGCTAATTTTAAAATGTAGGCAAAGGAGCAAATATTTCTACCAAATTCCATTTGTAGAAATACTATTTTATTATTTACTCTCAGAAAGGACATACTCTTACCAGATATGGATGGTGTATTGGGGATTCACAAGTTTGGGATTGTTCGCCACTGAGAGACCGTTGACATTTTTGAATTGACGACTTTCTGGAAGCAAGACCATCTTTTTATGATACATCATGACTTGCAATATCTCTCCATATAAGTCATCTTGACCAGATCAACTTGTCATCTGGGCATAAAAAATGTGACATTTATTAAAAAGGGGATGCCTAACACTGCAGAGGGTATAGGTCACACACTGTGTGTCGTTGCACATAACAACAGATATGTAACAAAATTGAGTTCTTTGATTATGCTTTCTAGCTCTATTATATGTAAACTCACCAACATTGAAAACACACCTTCTAAAAGTGTCATAACTTTTTAACTTCTTGTAGTTCACCAGGCTTTCCTTTTCACTGCACTGAACTAAACATGCTAAAGATTGTGAAAGGTTGAAGTGAATCCATGCGTTTGTCACTAACACCGACAAGCTTTCATGATACCATGTCAAATTTGGAAAATACAAAATTAAAGTCTGAAGGGAGTAGAGTACTGACCATATTGAATGTTTGATGGTGATTTCAAATGGTCAACAAGGGTGTCCAAGAAGATTTGAAATCATTGGTTTGTCACAATCAGGATAATTGTCAATGTTTATGATGCAAAATATTGGAAAATGATGTTACAAACAAATGTGATAAACACCTTCTTGGCACAAAATTCTTTAAAAAACTCGAATTCTGAAAGAATTCTTCAAGAGACCATGAAAATCACCTTAATTTTTTCCACCTCTGGGGCATTGGGTTGTGACAGACCTGAGGCGAAATCGTTTATGGGCCCATTAGCATTGATTGTGACCTAGGTTTTTGAACATGCTGCACTAAATGTGGCCTAATCCAGCCATTTCACATTTTATGAAACTTTCTGAACTCTCAAAATGGGCACCAATTGATTTATATGTAAAGTTACATGAAAATGAATATTCCACAAGTTAATTTTTTAGTTGTTTAAACAAGTATGTATTTTAAATGTTGCTGAGTTTATGCTTACACAAGTGTGCTGATATCTTATTTTCTCCAATTTATCAGTCTGCTGCTCAGTAACCCTACCTTTTAAGACACACAGAGTGCAAGACAATCACTTTCTTGGCATCTCTTGACTTGTTAGGTAGTTCATAATGATCATAATGACCATGCCATGGAAAGATGACCTTGACCTACTTCATGATTGTCATAGATGGTCATAGATTATGTTAGATTATGTTATTTACCTCATTAGGTTGAGACGATGTCCGGAAATGACCAGAGTGCATCTAATTAAGGATTGCAGGAATCTGATCTACTATATTTTCTTTGTGGTGTAACATTGTAACATTGACCGTTGACTATATGAGAAGTTTTTATAACCAAGATGGAATCTGAAACATGAACTCTATAACATGACATTTAGGGCCACTCGTGCAGTGCAGGTTCTACTATCTCTTATAAATCAATGCACACTGAGGCACTCACGTTTACCCCCCTCCAGGGGTCAGTGTGGTCTTAACACGCACCTTAATGTTGAGAACTCCATCTTTAGACAGAATAATTTTACATAGAGACGAGGTTACTGTGCAACAAAAATGGTGTGCTTAGCCTTAACACAGCATTACAGTAATGGATTACTCAACCAGGTAAGGGGGGACCCGGGATGGGTAAGAAAAATAAATGTGATACGAGGTCACAACAGAGTTTTTACAAAATAAATCATGGGTTGCGATCAGCATAACTAGAATTCTGAGAGGCACTAAAACCGCCATGCAGACTGCCTGCCATCAAAGTGGGCTGGATCCAACCCTGGGATTGCAGTCAAGGCAACTGAAGTTATTGCCATGTTATTTGTGGCTTTTATCTAGCTGACAGATGAATAGAAGTATACATGTAGAATTGTAGATAGACAGTTAGATAGATAGGTAGGAATGTAGATAGAGAGACAGACAACATAGGCCTACTTTGGTTAATGAGGCCTCTTTATTTAAGCTTCAGCATGGGAGCTACGAAAAGGCATTTTAGGGTAGGGCTAGGAATACAGTGTATTCCATAGATGTGATATAATCACATTTAGAAAAGCCTACTGCGTACTCAAGCGTATTGTATATAGCTTTCTCCAGTACTTAATACTCTTCAACCTGATGTGCTTTACGTAAATTCCTTTTTATGAATGTCAACGGCAACATTATAAAAAGGTGTACTCTCCCCTCTACTATTTATACACAAATGATTGTAGGAGCCATTATGAAAATTGTACAATCTTAAAATATGCTGCGCGATAGAGTCTTTATCGGAAATATTGTTAACAATGATGAATATATGTACCGAAATGAAGTTGATTCTCTCAAAAATTGGTTTTGTAAAAAAGTCTTGCTGGCTTAACTCCAAAAAACCTTTTTTGTAATACTGTGTCAGACATGTAATTGAGTATACATTTATTTGGAATATGAATAAATCAAAATGTTCATGGAAATATGTCTTCAACAGGTCAACAAGCAACAAGAGATCATTACGACAACATGTGAGCGAATGCTGCATGCAGGTGATTTTCTGATATAATAATATATCATGATTGATGGACAAAGAGCAACAGCCTTGGTCGATTCAACAGTAATGGGGTTAGGCCAGACTCTAAGAATTTCGCTGCTTGAGCAATGAACATTGGCACACTGTGCCAAGAGACTGTGAATTGCAGTGGATAGGGAAATCCGTCAAGAATACTAGATAATCACATACTGCGGAAGATACATTTTTTTAAAAGGAAATCCAATGGTATTCCAATGGAATAGAAATTGAAAATAGATGTGGGTCAAGGCACACGACTAAAGACAATGGGTTATGTTACATATTTTGCGACATAGGCTATTTATATCATATGTTTAAAAAACCGTCTCAGTTTCAAGAAAAAACTTCCCTTTAAGTATTATCTGTTAAATAACTCCATCTGAATTAGGACATTATCATATTTAATATTTGACTCTATATCTTTCATCCAAAATTTCCAAATTGGCTAAAAGTCGCAATGCAAACACTCACTAAACGTTCTTGCAAAAGGGATGCTTCATCATTGATCTCTCAATCCTTTATGAAAGACAAACCAATGCCCCTTTACCTTCCAATCCAATTGACGTTTAACTATATATTGAAAAGTTGTCTTCAATTTCTTTATTTTCTGAAATGTCTATACTTTGTGGCTACAAATTAGCCCACTATAGAATAAACAGAACATGATGACACAACTCGGTAAAAAAATACAGATTGTTACATGTACGTATTTTTGTAATTTGCCATCTCCGCAATGATGTATGATTCTGTAATGCCTCGAGTTAGTACACTGAATGACATTTCATAAATCTAGATCAAGCTTTCACTGCCCTGAACAAAATTTGACCTTTCAGTTGGATTGCCCGTTGGGCCTGCTCTAGGCAACACTCTCATGGGAAGCCTGTAGATTTGAGTGGGAAGACATCTCGATCAAGTTGTTTTTTGTTTTTTGCATTCTGCTGTCTGAAATCAAAGGAATGATGGGATACACAACTTTTGTGAATTATAACATACTACACAGGGTAGGCTCACAAATTGATGATTATACTTGCTGATAAACTAATCAAGTCAAGCAATGCTTCACTGATCTCCAAACTAGGTAATTGCCAGTTCAATCTATTATTTCCATTTTATATCAACACGATAAAGTCTATCTTGAATGAGATTTGTTCCCTTGATACAATTTAATTGAAGGTTAATTAAATTCATTTACTGGATGGATTGCACAATGCACAACCTGCTTCCAATTCGTCAATGTTGCAGTGAATGCATCTTTTTTCCTATTATTTTTCTGTTAAACGAGTAATTGACACTAAAAAACAAATACAGTCACATTATCACTAACATCAGGAACATGTCACCCAAGAAGACATCCTGGGATTATATTCTAAAATTGCTCGAAGTTATGTTTGTGGGTAATTTATCTTTATAATTTTCAAACCATGCGTCACATCGGAATATTAATTGTTACCATAATTGAATAATAAATCAATGTACTGCTTGATCTCACCACACCTTTTGCTTGTCATTCAAAAGCCTATTCTAACGTAAGGACATAACCTTTAATAAGTAAATTATTATAATTTACTAATTAATTCAACAGGGAACTCCACTGTGTCATCATTATTGGCTGTATTTTGTTTTCAATTAGTGTGCCACGAATGGCACAATTTAATATTTCTATGCAAAAAAAATTTCATGACCCATGTATTCTCCTTCCTCCCCCAGGTTCTGCTACTGGTTTTATGCTTGTGGCAGCATGAATTCTTATCTAATTAGGTGAAGACATATTGGGTCGTAAAGGCTGATATCTAAGGTTCTATTACATCATGTTTCCTAACAGTCTGTCTCATTTATGGAATGAGAGTCCGTTGTCCAAAATATGACAAAAACAGCGGCAAAGCATCAGAAGAATGTGAGAGAAAAATAACAAATTTGCTAATCTACCTGTGAGTATGTGTATTTCTGCTGTGTGACCTGCAGATGAGGAGCAATCAGACCAAACAACAGCTCGCATTTTGTGAGACAAACTGTAGCATTGGATGAGTATCCTTACTTCTCCAAGCAGTTTGGTTGAAGATGTTTAGTGTTGACCCAATGGCAGTACATCACATGTTTCACTTACTTACAGGCGGCACTGTGAAAGTTTAAGACTCAGTAGCCTACGGCTCAGCAGATGCCAAAAATGCAGACCTATAATCGGCTGGTCAATGTGTCTGTCCTCCCTGCCCCACTCTCCAAAGTATTCAACAGCAATTGTTTCATCTCACCTGGTTTTTCCTCACCACTTCTTGTTCTCCAGGTGTGATTCAACTTTTAGAAAAAGGCTGTAGGAAAAGAGCTGCCGTTGAACTTACAACAGATGATCCAACCTGAATATATTATATGAAATCAATTAGCCAAATCCAATTTTTGTTGCACTTCACTGGATAAACATGATTTTGTAACCTGGTATAGACATTCTTTCATCAAGGGATTTAAGCATCAAAGAGGATTCTTCATTATTCAAGATTATTCGACGTACCTTGTAGCAATTTCCTGCAATTTAAGCCTAAAGATTATTGTCTCTTAATAAGAGACACCAAAAGATAGATTTCGCCAGGTTTAACATCCACATAGAAATGATGCATGTCATACTGCTACAGGACCTTCTTTGTAATCCTATGCATTTCACTTCCTTATATTTTCATCATATTTTCCAACATTTGCATTTTTTCAATTGACCTGCATCTTTACAAATGCAGAACAAATTATGTATTAGTTTTAATTAATTTATTTTGTTCTTTATAATATATATATCAAATGTCATTTCAATAGAAGCTCCATGTCATGTTCTAGGCATTGCTAGCTACAGTACAACCAAAAATAAAGTAGAACATTTCCTGTCAGAAGTCCTCTGTTTGCCTATTTTGCCAACTTTCTCCTCATTACCCCAGATCTCCTTACAAACTACCTTTGACTCCTCACCACAGCCTTATCCCATATTAAAAACTCTATCAAAAACAGCTGTCAGTGAAATTGTAATTAGCAAAGGGGGACAATATCAACAATATCAAAGAAAAAATCAAATACAATGGGGGTGATGAAGTTTGCATTGGTGTAGGCTGAATGTGAATTAAATGCAATATTAAAAGCTAGTTTAGGAAAATGTAGGAACGGTTGGGAGCCAAAAGGTGTGAAAGGGTAATGTAATAGCTGATTCGTCCTTACTGCTTGGGTAGTTGTGCTTTATTTTGGGTTGTACTGTACCTACCTTGAAAAGTGGTTTCAGGAATCATAAAAAGAATGATTGATATAACTATAACTGCACAGAAATGTAATATTTCAGTTGTAAAATAACAGAATATTGATTCCAGAATATTTTACAACTTGTCTGAGAAAGATATGGGAAAGCTATTGATGGCTTTGGAAATGAGCAATTTGAGCTATCAATTTTAACATAGGAGGTGTAACTTATATATCATTAATTTCAAATGGAGAGCAACAATTGATTATAAGAGCAACATTGGTGTGATTCATGAGGCATAATCACTTTCGTTGTTTGAAGACTGAAGTTGCTAGGTCATATTATGTTGCTGTTCTTCTTTGTGCGATTTATGTCCATGGCATACAAAGTTGATAAGTACCCTCTTCCCACTAATGGCATATTGATGGGTCAAGTCCAATTCATTACATCCCGGCTTATCTTTTATAAGGTCTATAATAATGGCTATATTCTGGTGAGGAAGAAACTTCTGGAACTTCCGGAAGACAAAACAAAAAAACAATGACATAGTTGATAGATCTATATGGTGAAACCATGTTTTCAGAAATATTCTATAACCACTATTCCACTGAATTTGTTTAGGCCTTTAATGTGTTAGTATACGAGCCCAATGATAATATCAAAAGTAAAATTTTAAAGGAGAGGGAGTGCTTGGATTTACTGAGTGACACTGCACTGCAAGCTTCAACCGATCAAAATATATTGAAAAGGTATAGCTGCTTCGATGGCAAGTCTGGAGGGCACGTGAAACTTATTACTTTTTAATTTTCCGTCTCACCTTGGCTGTATATTACTTCAGGCAAATTAGCTGATTAGGTGCAGGCTCTTTTGCTCATATTTATCACATCTTGAGCATGTATAGACTATTGGGTGGCAGTGGTAAACCATGTAATAAGGCAGTCTCAGGCAGACGAGTTTGTGGCTGATTTATTTCTTTTGTTTTTTTTTTACTACACAATGAATGACACATGGTCACCGATTTTCACTGGCATTTTCCTTGTCAGTCATATCACTATATATGCTATATTATTCTCTATGACTCATATGCAGTTTGACATTTGACTGTTAATTTCAATGAGATGGACAGGGCCTATTGTGAGGTCATTGATGCCAGGGGCATCTGTTTCATTTAAAAATGGTGAGGGCTAATTTGGCTGAAGCCTTACGGAATGATGTCCAATGGAATCCTCAAAATTGTTCCTCACAGAACAACCGTTCTTTGGTCAAAAAGTGGTGGGGCAAATGCACCTACACTGATGCCACCGATTGATTGCCATGTATACACTATACAGCTGAAAGGAAGTGCTTGTAATTCCTGTAATTTCTCAATTGTGAGATGTTTGCACGATCTTGTCGTTTCAGTGTGAACAAGGAAAAATGGGAGCATAGCTAGAAGTGACTACAAATGAGGTTTTCACTGGTAAGTTCTCTGTACATGGCCAGTGGAGAGAATTCTGCCCAATTGCCGCTGTGTCAACTGCTAAGTTTTTCTTAGTTTTACCTCCAGCACAGACGTCAGCAAGGTAGCAGACGCATCATGAAGAGTGATGGCGTCCATTGAAGAAGCGAGTCTCTCCAGAGATTAACTCTTCATTATCAAGCTTATCTCTGGTTTGCTATAGTGTAGTATGCCATGTTTATTCAACATGGACGTTCCCACAATGTGAGATCCAGAAAGTGGTGGAATTCAAATAGGCAGAAGATTATAGAAATTTTACCATAATGTACACATTAGAATATTAAATGAGGTTGACGCCAGAAATGCATTTTGTGATAATAAGTATTCACATAGAGTGGGTCGGGGCAAGAAGCCCGGGTTAGGTGAGAAGCCCCCCCAGGATTATTTCTAAACTTACATTTTTGGTGCTTTTACTTATTGATAGGATTGAAGCTAGAGGCTTTTTAGGTGACGTCACAAATTTTCAAGGCATTCAGCACAAGCATAGTCGTAATTAAAGAAACAAAAAAAGGTGCATGGTTTTTGTAACTTTGATTTATTCTTTGAAAGTGGTTGTCAGAAATAACTTTGGAAATTTTTAAAAGTATAATGGATATCTGCATTGCTTCACTTTATGACCATCACATAAATATGATTTGGATCATGTTTTTTGCATTTTAGCTCAAAATATAGAGGTCAAATTAAAATATGTGGGTTCGGGGCGAGAGGCCCCACATGGTATGGGGCATGGGGCCCCCTTCACTGAGGCCTCGAAGCTGCTTCAGGAACCATTTAATAATGTGTACTCTACCTTAAATCTTGATAGAATAGCTAGTCGAAATAGAAAAAATTTTGGCCGAAATTGAAAAAGGGCAAAAAATATTAAAAAATAAATGTATGAACAGGAAAATTCTGAAATTCAGAAAAAGTGAATAGAATGCCTTAAAAATGATAGAAGAACCCCAAGAAATAACTTTCAAGCTGAATGCACTCGCAAAAAAAATTGCCATAGGATTATAATAGGGGGGCTTCTTGCCCGATGGGTGGGGTAAGAAGGCCATTTTAATTTTTTTACAAAAAGGGCCGTAACTCCTTTATTAAAATTGGTAGACATTCGTTTCACTAGTTATAAGTAGAGTTAAGTGATCCCTTCCTGACAGCATAGCATTCAAATAATCGACTACAAAAGGTAGGTCAAATCGCTCCTCGAAGTTAAAGGGGGCTGCATGCCCCGTGCTACTCTAACATTTTAGTTTTAGTTCTTGACATTATGCATTGAAAATAGGATTACCAATATAAAAATGATCAGCTTAAATTTTTGAATGACCTCTTAAAAAGTAAGTAAAAGTCCAAGAAATTATGTAATATTCACACCGGTTTTCTCTGCAACCAACCTAGATTTTAAAACGTACCTGGTGTACTCTGTCTCTTCAAATTATATTGCAAAAGTAATCTTTATTAATTGAGGATCCATGCTGTGAGAAAGGGGTTTCTTGCCTTGTAGTCTTATAATTAGCCAAAGCTGTCTTATCGTTATCTTTGGACATGATGATCAAAAGTCTTTGTGGTGTCTGGAAGAATTAGAACTAATCTTTGAGATGCCATATCACTGAACTCCTTTCAAGGCAAAATTATTCTAATGATGTCAAAGATAAACCTTTTGTAATACTTTAATTTTCTTCCTTGCATTATGAAAATTAAAAAGTTGTTCCAGACGATGCCATTCAAAGAGTTAATCAAAAGTATTAAAAAACTATGCAATTTTGGATTCATGAATTGTGACAGTAATTTCAGCTGTTTGGCCAACAATGTGTGACAAAACCTAAAAAGCCTCAAGTTTTAATTTGATCCACAAGGAAATTTGCCCGACATAATATAACCCAGGGGGCTTTTGCCCAACCCGGGCTTCTTGTCCACTCTTTGAGCGTCAAGAACACAATTTTTCCATTGCAGAAGAAATATTTAGGGTATTTTTTTATGATGAAAAGTGTTATATATCATCTAGAGTTGTGAAGCAGTCAAAAACCTTCGAGAAATGTTAGTAGGAATGAACGAGTTTCATGCCAGAGCCTCGTCACAGTCAAAAAAGGATGAAGTCGGTGGCAGAATTGAAATGGACTGGAAAACAAGACACTCTACAATGAAATCGTAAATATAATGTTTCAATTGTTCTAACCTGATGGTGACATATGGTACTGCTGGTTCTCTGTGAGATCCATTCTCTTTGTTTCTGTCTCATCATGCTATTTACCTGTTTATTTATTTATTTATACAATATATTTATACAGGGTAAAATATTCAGTAAAAAAGTTACTATTTTACACCTGTTGAGTTCATTGAAAATGATATTATACAAAATTGGAATTTACGTTATTCGATTTGAAAAAAAAAATCATGATACATTGTAAAGATATACAGGTCTTTCTTGTATATCCAGTCCAAATATGTATTATCTTTGTGTACATAAGAAGCCAAAATTAATGAGGATCAAAATGTATGGGGTAATGGGACATGCAGCGATAAGCCTCAAAACGAAGGGAGATCCCTGGAGAGACTGTTCTTTGAATGGCGGCCATCACTCTTCCTGATGAGTCTGCCACAGAGTCATGTGCCTTCCAGCTCACTGACTCAAAAGAATAACTGGTTGAAATGAATGGCCAAAACATGTGGTCTTCATTGCAAAAAGCCTAAATTATTGCCATTGGAGCTCTGGATTGTTTATGTCACAGTTCTAATTACATTGTAGTGCCAAGAGATGAGATTCAAGCTTGAATGTACTTTGTGCTTGTACCAGGCTTTATCCCTATGCATCCTGTGCCGTCTTCCACCATCAATTCAAATGTGTGATAAGTTTTTTTACAGGCAAAAAAAAAAAGAAAAAAGAAAGTTCACTGACTATATTGATTTATATGTAAATAAAACATGGTTGGTTCAGCCTATCAAGAAGATGAGTGAAGTTATCCTTCCCTATCCTTTAGTTGTCACATCCTTTCCTGCTTGAAATGACAAAATCGGTCATACATGTCTTGGAAAAAACTAATTGTCCATTCATGTTGCCTGCATAATTCTAAAACAAGCAATACAGGGATTGGTTCTAACACTGGCACAGATATACAAAGGAGGAGAAGAAGAAGAAAGCATGATATACCTTTGACCCATGAAAGCTAGTCTGTTAGCTTTCTTTATTATTATTATTTTCATCCCAGAAGAGCATCAAAAATTACTTATTGAAAGTAAAAAGAAACTTACTGAGAATGTAATTTAATTTTAATAATATTTTTGAAAGAGGACAACCTCCACAGTTGTTGCAATATTTGCATAAAATTCTTGGGATTAAGACAGCCGCACTGCTAAAAGAACTAGAAAAACTGAATGAAAAATTGGTTTGGGACAAAATGATTATCACACGGATGAATTGGTACCCCACAGAAGGCATTCATTGACTCAAGATATACAGGCCTCAGACGAAAAACAGTAGAATGCCAATTATACCATTACATAACCTCCTGGTATATTTGAAGCAAGACATGCACATCAATTCATACAGTGATTTGCAAACAATAGAAGTGAAGGTCCAGGATTGACGGCAAAGTTTTATTTTGGATGAAGACAAAACAGTAGGGCAGATATAAGCAAAAGGATTGTGCATTTGATGACTAAAGCGTGAAACTTTCAGGATAGCTTCTATAGACCCTAAGCCTCAATTTCAGATGTGAAGCACTCTGGATGTGACACCTGGTGAGTCATAAAAAATCATTCCTAAATATATGTAGCTGCCCCATAAAAGGAATTTTCAATGGGCTAAACTTGCTGCTGCTGTTTTACTTGACATTGCATTACCACAAGGAATTGCTGACTTCCTCCATATCTTCTAAGAAATCACTGATTAATTTCTATCAGTTCCAAGTTTATGATTATTAGCAGTCCCCAAACATGTGTCAACCTGTTTCGAGAGGAAATTTTGAACGGTATGTCAGCAAGCAAATAGTTCTACCCCATTTCCTTTGAGAAAATATTTTCTCTTCAAATAAATATGGATTGTATCACTCTTTTTGCATATATGGATGATATGCTAGAGGATTCGGATGTTTCAGATTGTGCGCCACAAAGAGACCTTTGACATTTTTGGTGTTGATGACTTTCTGGAACGAAGACCATCTTTGTATGATACATCATGACTTGCAATATCTCTCCATGTATATAAGTCATCTTGGCCAGATCAACTTGTCATCTGGGCATGAAATGTGTGACATTTATAAGAAAAGGGATGCCGAACATCGCATAGGGCAATGGTCACTCAAAACCTGTGTCTCCGCACCTAACACCAGATATTTAATGAAATTGAGTTCCTCAATTACACTTTAGTCCGATTGAGTTTAGCAGGAAAAATCTACGAAAAGTTGACTAGAGTGAGAATTTCTGTAGTCATGAAATTTCTCTCACTGAGTGTTAAAGTTACTTAGGAATCATGAATGAGCTTTTTTAGTTATAAGCTAGTGTGCCTAATATTGCCTCTAACTACTCCAATTCATCATGTATAATCAGTCCGCTTCTCAATAACCGTACCCTTTAAGACTCACAGAGTGCAAGACCATCTTGGCCACATCGTCTTGCATCTTTTGACATGTTATGGAGTTTGTAATGACCATGCCATAAAGATGACCTACTTCATTGATGGTCATAGATGGTCATAGATTATGTTATTGACCTCATTAGGGTGAGACAATGTCCGGAAATGACATCAGTGCATCCAATAAAGTCTCGCAGAAATCTGATTCTAATACATTTACTTTGTGGTGTTACATTGTAACACTGACAATGAGAGGTTTTTATAACCAAGATGGATAAAACATGAACTCAATAACATGACATTTAGGGCCACTCATGCAGTGAGGGTTTTACAATCTCTTACAAATCATTGCACGTGGAGGCACTCACGTTTACCTCGCTCCAATGGTCAGAGTGGTCTAAATGTGCACCTAATTTTAGTTTTACCATCTATTTCTTCGAATAGGATTTTCCAAGAAAATTTCTCTCCATCTTTAGAAAAGAAATATACAGAAGTCAGGTTACAGTTCAACAAATATGGTCGTCTGAGGCTTAACATTGTATTACTACAGTGATTTCCCAACCAGGGAGGGGATATGTATAATAAATGAGAAATGATGTCACAACTGAGCTTTTACACAATAACTATGGGCACCTGAGCAGCTTTACTTCATGACTTCTGATAACATCAAAATTTACCGGATCAAGCCCTGGGATGGCAGTCAAGTTAAATCAAGTTATTAAATGTTATTTTGTGGGTGTTCTATTGTTGACAGACAGATAGAAAGGAAGATAGAGATACAGATAGACAAATATACCTAGGTTAGTAGGGCCTGATAATTTAGGCTTCAGGATGAGAGATACGAAAAGGCAACAATATGGTAAATCGGCGACAAAAAGAGATTGAGTTATGATTGTGTTTTTTATTGTTTACTCATGCATATCACCCTATCCTCTTTCAACTTATTTTCTGAAACTATCTAGTTTGATATTTAAGTTTTATAATCCCTTTAACACCAAAAACACATGAAGACATCTCTTGACATGCTATTATCTCTAATTACCATGCCACCGTGACGAAGAGATGACATCTTTTCCTAGCCATTAGCTACATAAGCATTGGCTAATGCAGCATCCACGTGGCTAATGAAAATCACATGTTTTGCACGTAAATTTGTCACACATGCATGCATTTAACTCAAAATTGGCCTTTGTGGCTAACCATTTTTTTGTCCTAGGAAAAGCACTGATGACATACGTATAGAACGTAATGATAGTCATACTTATAGTAAGTAATGACAGTCATAGATGGTTGTGGATTATGTTTCTCATGCATTTAATAAAACTTTGAAATATCTATGAATGAGTGATTATGTTACGTTTTATTATAAGTACTAAGTCTTGTTCATCCCAAAACACAGTTTAGTATTTTTGACCTTTTCAGAACTTCTGATTTGCTCAAATCGAAGGAAAATTTCATGCAATATAAAAATCCAGTTATCAGATAATTTGGATAACATAATTGTCTCACGTGACTCCTTCAAATGAAATAGGGGAGATTGACATTTTCTGGGCAGCTGTTTCTCTTTTGAATTTTTATTGAAGGTACGAATATTGCATCTATCTATTTGTAGTCAGTTTACTGTTATATATAATGCAAATGCTCGCAAAACAGCAGCCCAACAAGTGCTGATATGTTATTTGTCAGAAAGTGAAGCCTGCAGATTGTTTTCCTGGGTTATTCTATGGACATTATTTTTTCTGCTGTCACCCATCTTTATTCAAAAAGAAAAATATTTTGATTACGTCAACATGACAATTTCCACCCTTCCGGCACAGAGCAAGTCACATCTGTGGACACAAATACACCCTGATATCAGGGTAAAATTTGAGTACAACAATCCAAGTGACATATTTATAATATACAGCTGGGTCATTCTCAAATTTCGGGACATTTTGTAATGCAATTAATATGTGAAGCGTCGCTCTACATCTGTTATTCATATTTCTACTTAGAACCACTGCATTTGGAACAAAAAGTCATTTATTAGACCTTTTTTTGGTACATTGTGTGCAGTAATCCGTGCCAAATCAATGGTTTTTCCCTGTCACTGGACCTGAAATGACAAAATCAAGTGTTAATTTTCCTCCTAAAGTATCATCATTTTCAAAGTTTCTATGCATGATTCATGAGAATATAGACATGAATTAATATATATATCATATTTAAATTTTTTCTTGTTTCATTTCACTGAATTAATTGATGTAAAAGACATGTCACTAGTTTATGTCTATTTTTTTGTCCACTCCGTTCCTTGCCATAACTCGGCTCGCTATTGTTTTAATGAACAATTTCCACTAAATGTCGTAAGATACACAATGTGTCGCACTACCACGGCTTTGCAGATTTCATTAAACAGGTATTCAACAAATTAAGGCATAATTTTCATTGGAACATTTTTTGGTCCCACTAAATGTCCACTCTGTTCCATCCAATTCCAAGCTTACTAGTTATCCTTTTTCAAATAAATTTTATGTATATATTGCTGAGGGTGACAGGATTCAATAGAATGCAATTATAACTTTGTATCTCCCAAATTGAATGCACAATTAAGAGAAAACCAAACTGTTCCTGTCCATTCCGTTACCACAAAAAAAAAAAAAATTAATTTAAAAAACAATTGATCTGAGATAAAGTACTTCTGAATGTAAGACTTACATCATTTTTTTCATTTTTTTCTATTCTTAAATTGCTCAAAAAGCAGGTTTTTTGCATCAAAAGTCCACTCCGATACCACATTTTCCAGGGCACTTTGTCCCGAATGGCCCAGCTACACAAAGACTTTACACTGCATAATATAGTAAAAATTTCAAAATTTCATAACGCAATCTTATGATAGATTTCTGGAGAGCCCCATGGAGGACATGGAATATTGGAATAAAGAAATAAATCATTTATGATTATTGCCATCCCTAACAATCTTTCAACGATCTCTTCCATTCCCTCGCTATCAGAACATGCCCTCGCAGTCAGAAGAGAACGCAATCACCATTGTGCGTGTAGCAATAACTACCGTAGAACGGGGTGACTTTGAACAGTCCGGGGTGACTTTGAACACTTTTCTGAAAAAGATTGATCCTCTGTGAATGCAAAATTAAGATAAATAAGCTACCCTTGTACGGTATATAAGCTTCCAGTATCTTATTTAATTTTGCATTCACAGAGGATCAATCTTTTTCAGAAAAGCGTTCAAAGTCACCCCGGACTGTTCAAAGTCACCCCGCTCTACGGTATCATTAATCTCTATTGCCTCAGGTTTAACTAGATTACAGCTATTATTTGACTAAATTGATAAGTGTTAAGTGTTTCAGCACAATAGATGGTTCTAAAATCTCAAATACCAGAACCATGTAATATAATGATAATACATGGGTTTTGTAAGACAGTGACATTAGGGCTTTTTTGTTGCCTCCTTTTCAAGATCTGTCATGTTATACATGGGGGAATCTGTGATTAAGCACCTAATAATACTATTGGTAAGGCATATGATGCACCAAGAACATTGAATTTATCAAGACTCTTTGTAGGCCTATTGGGGAAATTATGCGTTGATCACTGAAGAGGGGATGGCAGACCATTTGATGGTGCAGCTGTGTTCAATAGCATTGGATAATGGACATGGCTGGGGTTGCCTTGGTGACTGCATCCCATAGTTTAGGGGTTATATTGACTTGCATTGTCACAGAGCAGAAAAGCTGTGAATTATGGGACCAGGTGCTGGTTTGTTCGGGAGTTTATACTGAACACGATGACACAAAAACGATATACGTGTATGCTATGAATTGTCGAATGTGATCTTGATTGTTTAGGTTTAGGTTTGTGACGTATGCTATTTTGTGTTACATCATATCGATGGAGACATCCAATACATTCTCAAGGTTAGTTTAAAGAAAATGTAGCACAAATCTCATGTGTAACATTACTTATTGTGCATTTGCCCAAGTGGTAAATGCCATTTTTACAGCTGCTTGCAGACTGTATTACAGGAGGGCATTTTCGGTAAGCTTCTGACCATATAGGAGGTCGCACTATTTCACCTATCCCTTTGAAACTTAGTATACAGTCTCAATATAATTTTATCTTGCTTCCATCAACTTTTGGTAAACTTCTGAGACATTAAACTTTTTATTTACGAAACTAAAATGTTCGTTTTTGGCGCAAATTTCAAATGACAAGAGCCTGCTCTGCAGGAAGGGAGGGGGGTATACATGTAGATAGATGAATCGATAGATAGATAGAGAGATAGATGGATACTATTACTAAGTCTATCTACAAGCAGCTGTTAAAGTGCTTGTACGTTATTTTTTTAAATAGCCTTGCAATTGCAGGAGTTTCCCTTGGATCTTTCATCTGAGTTAGAATTCAGTTTGGTTGAGAAGAACATGTTTGTCAGGATCAACTTTCTTCTTCTGTTTTCCAGCCTTACGCTACTAAATTTCCGAAAATACAGATCTTTAATTAAATAATCAGATTAATCTAAATTTTCACTCCCTTACAACCGCAAGATTAAATCAGAGTGGCCCAATTTTTTTTCTTTCAAAATGTATAGGCTTGTGTATTTTACCTTTAAAGATCATACAGACTGATTACCTTTGTTTGTCCATGTCTATCTATTGACCTACCTTGATGGAAGTAGACAAATACAGGCAGCTGACTCAAATCCAATTGCAGAACAACCGCAATCCATAACAAATTTGTTGATCAATATGTACAATGACTATGTGGTGTATGCACTGACCGAGACAATAATAGATACAACGTGAGAATAGACAATACACACACAAAAGACTTAATCACGAACAGCTCAAAAGGGTGGTTTAATATGCAAGTCTTGCTGGCTTTACCCCCAAAGACCTACCCCCAAAGACTTATATATTTGGGAATCAGTGTCACATGAAAAATTCTGAATTGTACATGTCAGCATGTCTTCAACAGGTCAACAAACAACAAGAATCATTGATTACAAAATCTGCCTCTGCCACAAAAAGTCTGAGAATGCTGCAGATGATTTTCATGTATCATGATTGATTGTCAGAAAGAAACAGCTTTGGAAAGTTCCACAGCAATTGTTTTAAGTTACTAAGCCAAACTCTAAAAATCTTCTGCATGTACATTGTACAATTAGCGATGACATATGGTGCCAAAGAGACTCAGGAAATTACAAGGATACTCGTTAATCACATACACTGGCAGATAAAATTATTAAAAATTAAATCCTCAGAAGATTGAACTATTTGTATTCATAGGCAGCTCAGTGCTGGGCAACGCAAACAAAATTGGACTTCCACAAACGCAAATCAGCAAACCTGATCCACAACTTCCACAAACGCAAATCTTCAAACTTTTTGAAATTTTACAATAGTTGGTGCAAAGGCAAACGCAAACACAAACGCAAACAATATTATCATGATAAATAGGCCTAAGTGCCTATGATAGGCTGCAAAAAACTGCCTTATATAGCCCCAATTGGAGTTCCTGATGTTGTGTGGTTGAGCGGAAGTTTATCAATAACTTGAAATATTTGATAGAGTGGTAAGCGTGAGCAGTTTGCTGCCAAAGAAGTTAATATCGTGTGATCGTTTAATGATCCTTCTAACACTGGTTTTGTTTGTATTGAAAAAATAAAACATCCAGTTGATAGCTTGAGAAAAAACACCTAACCCCCATATTGGTTTTTTTGTGCAATGTAGGTTGCCTGCAGCAGATGATGAACTTCTTGTTACTTTTAGCTGTGAAGTAACATTTAGGTTTTGCGATATAAATCAATTTAGTTTTTAAACTGCACAAAGCTGTATGGGTTTTGGTGAATTTTACGTTTATTTTCTAATTACCACACGACAAATTTTGCTTTTAAGTTCAATCTGAAATGGAGAAGAGTTGGGCCAAAGTGGGGTAAATGCATTTTATGCAGTTAAATTTATCGCAGTCTAAGGCAAATGCCATTATGAGAGCACGGATGTGGGCATATTCTATATACACGTAACACAACAGCTCGCCCATGTGGTGGGGCTGATAAGGTGCTTTTGCCTCAGATCTGCATTTAAAATTCTATGCCTGTACTGGTGGCTCTATTAAATGTTGAATGTTTATGATGAATCTGTATGGCTCTAATTGTATCTTTTATTGGTATATATGGGTTTGTCTGCCTGGTGACTCCACGGGGAAACAAAAACACTTGGGGACTCATCCATCTGCCTAACGTGACTGCCAAATATGATGACTTGAATTATGCTGTCATCGAAATAAAATAAAAAAGGATTTTCGTTTTCGATTGATATGACTTTCCATAACAACTGCTTTTTTGGTCTATTTCATATTGTTCGCTTCCCTGAGGCATTTAAACTTCCCACCTCTATAATCTGTAAAATGATTCAAATGATTTTACTCTCTTAAAGAAGTTCACTGCAATTTCTAAGCTGAAGGCTCTGTTTCACACAGTTGCACATGAGTATTTCAACTTGAGTCAAAAGGATGGCCTGAAATACCACTAAGCATGTCCGGCTTTGCCTGCATCAAACGTGTGAATAACATGGTGACGTACTCAGCCACTTATGAGTCTGTCCTTTTGACTGCAGCTGTAATAATCCATGGTTCCAATGCACTGTGTACCAACCAAGTGACTCAATTAAGGATTTTCTTTGTTTAAATTTTGCTATTTTTCATATATAGAGCAAGCAACAAATGTTGCCATATAGCCAGTATGCTGTCTTATAGTATACACAATACACATACAAAAGTTGGAATCAATCAGTTCAGTTTTCTGGGAGATCAAGCAGTTTTAGTAAATTTTAGTGCATTTCTTACTAGAATCACCAAATCTTTTGATTGCTAAATATTTAAAGCTTGAAATTTCACATCAAGATTTCTGACACATAAATACAGCCTACTGGCTATATTATATTGTAATTTCATTGGTTTCTGGTCTAAAATTAAAAATTGTATGATTAACTACAGTGCTGCCTGTAAGTAAGTGAAACGCATGATATTGTGCCATTGCATCAATGTTAAACATCCTTAACCAAAATGCTTCTGGAATGACGAATTCTCAACGGATGAGAGGAAAACATTTTGGGTCATAAAGGCCGATATGTGAGGCATGTGGGATAAAATAGCAGCCAAATTTCTTTGCTGTAGTTAGAGTTAGGTATGGGTCAAAGTCTTTGATAAGTAAGTGAAACGCAGGCCCAATGTTAAAACATAGGGAAGGATGGTTCACTTACTTATCAAAGACTTTGACCCATACCTAACACCGACTACAGCGAAGAAAATGGGCTGCTATTTTTATCCCACTTGCCTCACACATCGGCCTTTATGACCCACTTTGTTTCCCTTTCATCCGATGAGAATTCATGCCTCCACAAGCAGTTTGGCTGAGGATGTTTACCGTAGCATTGATGCAATGGCGCAATGTCATGCGTTTCACTTACTTACAGGCGGCACTGTAGGTCACTTCGCATAGAGCAAATGGTACACAGTGAATGTGAAACAAAGTCATCTGACAACCAGCAAGACACAGCGGAGCATTAGAGTTTTTCCCCTGGCGATTATGAGCTTTAATCACTTAATATTCCATTCTCCCATTGCAGGGCTCGTTTACAACCACCCTGCTCAAGGTACGGTGTGATCACGGTGAGCTTTCACAAGCTTATACCACTCGACACCTCTGTCAGCCAATCATGAGCCAGTATTTCACTGCAATAAAACCCATATTCTTTGTTGTCCAGTTATCCTCCCATGGGAGAATAATAAGTGAAGCTGCGAAAAAAACACAGCCACAAATGACAACTTTCAGCTTTGTCTTATGGTATAAGCCGGTTATTCACCGCGGGATCGGCAATATGTGTTTATCACAGCTCGGGCTAACGCCCTCGCTGGATAAATCACATATTGCCTCTCCCTAGGTGAATAACCTATACTTACCCTGAGAAATGAGGATGTAATATTCTGATTATGGACACTTGGAGGATTACTGGCCACTTTGAAAAAGAGTGTCAAACAAGCAAACATTCAAACAGTTTCCTTTTTAAACTGTTGGAATTCGTGATACAATAGAATTGTTTTAACTGTGATACCATTATTCAACATTATTAGCTTTGGATTTGGAGTCTGGAGTCAGACTCGTGGGGTCGGAGAATTGAGGGTGGAGTCGGAGTCAAACTTTTTACATGGAGTCAGAGTTGAAATTACTCCTGGCTCCTAAAAGCAACTAATATAATTTACAAAACCCAGTTTCAAAAATGTGAAATGCATCCAAAATTTTTCACAACACTTCCTAAACAATTGCTCATGTAAAGAATTCTATGAAAACTTTGTAGATTACATTTTTATCTCGTGTCAACCACATAACATTTGCATGCAATAATGCCGATAAGTGGGATTGGGAGTCGGAGTAGGGTCGTATAATTCAGGAGATCAAGGAGTTGTTGCTTTCCTGAAAGCCAAAAGGAGTCGGGAGTCTGAGTCGGTTTACTTATTATCTGACTCCAAAACCCCAAACAAAACATAATGTTTCACACAGTTTCATAAGGAAAAATTGTCTTTTGTTGAAAGATGGTATCACTGTTAAGACAATTCCATTGTATTACGAACTTTGTCAGTCTTGAAACTAAACTCTTTGAACTTTGCTGGATTTGCACTGTTTTTTTCGGGGTCGCCTCCTTATGTATACATGTCATAAAATATATCTCATGGAGTCACCACACATGGAATTTTGCACTGTCATGGGAATTGTCCCCTTGGGATTGCACATCCGCCTTCCCTTCGGTCACGTCAATTTGAGACCCCCGGGGTCGATGCATGGGAAATGTCATATTTTCTGACTCAAACATGGATCATGCCATGTGATATGACATTTAACAAAAAAGGAAAAAGGCTACCAGAATTATATGACAATGCATGCAGTGTTGGCTGAACAACTGCTAGGAAGCATATTGTATCAATTTCAGTTATCATTGGTGTATATTGCAAGTTTGTAGGCAATATATGCGATGTAACCCTCCAACTGCTGAATAGCTAATAATATGTTATTTGCCAGGAAATGAATTGCGCTGAGAATTGCTATTCTGGGTTGTTACCTGAAAGTTATACGGTCTGTCACCAAATTTCCAGGAAATGGTGAGCTAAGTAAGCATTAAGGGGAAGTGGGGGCTAAATTTGGGAGCCACATTAAAGCCCCCCAATGGAGTTATGATAGACAACACATATCAGCAAAAATTTATTGGCAATGAGATTTAAGTCTTTTGCAAATACAGTCTACGATATATAGTACACCTGGAAACTTTAAAACAAATCCTTTTCTTGCTGCAGCACCGAAGAAATTTCGGGAATCAATTGGTTATGAGCCCATCTTCTGGAAATTCGGTAAAAATTGAAGGTAAGATAAGAAAATACAGATTAATAAAACAGATAACTATCAGAAAACAGCAGGCTACAGAAAAAGTTCTTTCTTCACTGCTAATGGTCTTTCAATAATTGATGTTAAAGTAAAAGCGACACGCCTTATTTCTCTGAAAACCTTGAAAGACTACATGGCTTGTGATGACTGACGTTAATCATGACTAATTTAGGGAGTAGTGTCATATTGGACATGTAATCTGAGAAAGGCTTATTTTGTAGTTAGAAAATTAAATGCACTTTGCTTCACCGTCAATTGCTAATATAACTATCACATCGTTTTACAGCGACTGCACAGTGCACACATGTAAACTGTTTCCATGGTGTAATTCAGGGTTGGTTGTTTTCTCAACAACTAAAATAAGAATTACTTTCTCAGAACATATCTATAACTATTTCAAGGAGAATGCTCCACAAGTAGTGTAGTAGATGTAACTGGACTGGTAATTGTGGTTGTAGAATGATCATCATTGTCTAAGTTTTATTTTTATTTTTACCATTCTTCATAACCTATTGCAATGATACTGGCTAAACATTAAGTCTTTCAAAGGTATTGGTTTTCTCCATGGTCCGAGACAAGGCCTCAGGATACTTTATTTTAAGGATCGCACAGTAACTGTTCCAGAGGAAACATTTCAATCTCTGGTTTATAAACTAGTGAAGTTCTCAAACAAGTACTACATATGTATGTCATCCATCTAGTCACAATGGTTTTAGAAGTCATATATTATCATCAACCCCACAGAATTAAGGCCAGCACATACATCTTGAATGTTAACTGCAAAATCTTTGAAAAATAATTTTTGGTTGATTCATACTCCTTTATTAAAACTTTAATGCTGGTTAGTCATATGTCAACTGTCTTGGTCATTCATTGGGCAAACTTTTCTTGCAGCTCCATACGGACTAATGATGGAACGATGAACATGAGAAGTAAGACATCTCATACAGTGGCTTACAGTAGAAAATTATTGATTACCCGAGAGATTACATGTACTTCCTATCACCAAAAAGATGCAACATAAGTTTCAGGTGAATGAACAACAAAGAGCAGCATGAGAGACTGGGAGTAAAGGGCATGTTGCCATATGTAGCAGCAGCCTTGGCCTAATCAACAGTAATGGGTCTAATGTGTAACATTTTGGGAAAGTCAGTTCCTGCTCAGAGAATCTCATGTGATGAAAACGCCTTGCAACTTCCTTTCCTAGTTGCATTTTTCACAACAACATAGGTATTGCATGCAACGAAATCGTGCACTTCTTGTATAAAGTGATTTTTAAATGAAAGGATTAAAAAGGCGTGTTGTACCAGATTTCATGACTATCTACATGTATATGCAGTGCACAATAACAGTGTTTTTCATCTTACATTTGGTTTCTCATTTTTTCGTAAAGCATGCAACCTCCTTATAAAGGGCTTGTTGTCTTGATGAACTGATTGGCAGCTGTTTTGTAATTCAGAGAAGATTGAACCTTAGACAAAAATCGAGGAACAAGGGAAAGAAAAACAAGAGTGATAATTTTTAAAGCTGGATAACATCTTGATATAAAAATCACATGCAAGAAGAAATAGAGATACCAGAAGAAAAGAAACACAATAAATCATCTGTTTTGATTTATCTCTCTCTAGAATTTCTATGATATATTAAGTGATATATAACAAGATACATTAATGAAGCACAGATATCTGCTATCATTTGTTAGACTTATTTTCTCTTTGATTATTTCTTCCTAGGTAGAATTGCAGGCCCGTAGCCAGGGGGGGTGTGTAGGGTGTGTACACACCCCCCCACAGCCCAACCTCCCCCTTGAATCACAATGATCTTACGCGTTTTTGCGAGAATCCGCGAATGTCGATTCATGCAGTTGCAATGCTTTTTGATTTGATTTATTTCCAAACAAATGCAAATGTATGCATTGCTCAAGAAACACAGCAACCGTTTGAGGGACCATTCAGAATTTCGTTAAATCGGCCTTGGTTGTAGAATTTTTGAAAAAAAGGGGTATTATAATAAGACCAAATGGGTATGGTGGTATTTTGAGATGTACTCCACGAGTTGAAGATATCCTGAGTCCTCTGTACCCACGAGTCTTATTTATACCCCATTATGCAATCCCAAAGAGAGCTAAACTTCACCCAGATGATCAATACTCAACAGTCGCCTCAGCCAATCATAGCACAGACAGCAGCTCAACTGATGATGTCACAATCTTGTGACGTCACTATGGACATGACGTCACAATGGTAAACAATGCAATGACATCATCGACAATGATCAAACCATGTGGTATACAACAAACCATTGAGTATACAACGCAATACCACATGGGATATATCCACTGCTTTTTCATGTGGTATTGTAAACATCATGGGGTATAAGAATATTCTTCTTCGATTTCAAGAGGTTTCTGTATTTTTTGCGAAGAAAAAAAAAATACACAATGTGACTCATCCATATGGGAGGTGTTTTTATGTGGATGGGAACTGGGTCATTAATGTGGCGAAAGAAACTTCACATCTACAATTGGGGTAGGCAGTGGTATTGAAAACAAACACCCCCCCCCCCCCCATGGGGTAACCCTAAGATTAGAACATTTAATTAGAGGCAGTGAGATGAATGGCAGGGAAATTGGGGGAATGAGGAGCCTGAGGTTATGTGGGGAAACGGGAGCAAGAGTGGGGAAAGGGGATGAGGGGGATAAATCGAGAGAAGCGGGAGCAAGAGGGAGGAAGAGGGGGGTAGAAGGGGGCAAAATGGGGGGCAAAATGGGGGATAACTGATATTGCGGGAATAAGAGAAGGGAGCAGGGGGTGTATCCTGTCATGAGTCCTCCCCTCACAAAGAAACCCTGAAAGGTCTTGAGGGACAGAGCACATACAAGCATGCAAAGTTGTATTGCTGTTAAACGTAAGGTCCATGTGGCTACAATAAAATTCCAAAATAAAATAATGGACAGGGGGGTGTTAAGGGTGTGTTTTCACTGCCCCATATCTACCAGAACTTCCACCAATTCCTAAAAAGGGAAAGTGAAGAAAAGGGGAAACAAAACTCCGAAAACAAAAGAAAGTGTTTTAAAATCAGGCCCTTAAATAGGAATATTTTAGGAGGGGGTACAATGATTCTCTCCTCCCTGTGTTCCTCCTCTTCTTCAGCCACTTTCCTCTCTAGACATCCCTCGCTGCCTCCTCCCTCGCTTATGCCTCCTTCCACTTCCTTTCTCTCTCTCTGGGCTCCTCCTTTTCCATGCATCTCTTCCCTAGCCATTCCCTCCTCCATGTTTTCCTCCCTCCTCTCCAGTTACTCTCATTCTAGCTATCTCTGACTCTCCCCTCCCTGCATTAGCCCTTTCTGCCTCAACTCAGTTCTAGTCTCCTCCTCAATAGCTCTTTCCTCCTTCTTAGCTCTTGCTTCCTGTGTCTTTGCACCCCTCCTCCATCTCTTGGGCCTCTCTTATTATTCTCTCGCTGCCTCCTATCCTAATGCAGCCGCGTCTAGTCTTCCCATCTGTCTCCTTCTTGTCCTTTCTTCTTCCTCGATAGCTTTTCTCTCCTCCACAACAATTCTTCTCTCCTCCCTGTCTGCCCTCTCCCTTTTATAATTATATGCCTTCTCCATCTATAACTCCATTCTCTCTGTATTCTGCCTTACTTCCTGCTCTGTAGTTCTTGGGGCTCCTATTAAATTAGTAATAATAGCTCCCCCACTGGTTTCTCCCTAGCTTATGTCTCCTCACTCTCTACCTACAGCATCTCTCTGCTTTCCACCTCATCTGTTACATTTCTGCATTTCTACGTTCAGAAGCAATGCTCAGACTAACTCCTCCCTAGTTTTTGTTTCCTCCTCTTTGCTCAAGCCTTCTACGGTTTATTCATCTTCCTCCTTCCCTAATCATCCATATCTGTCTGACTTGCACCTCTCTACATTCTCCATTACTACATTTCTGGAATCAGAAGCAATGTTTGGACTATTTCTTCTGTATACAAGCTCTTGTGGCTGTTGCCTCCTCCTCATAGCTGTAGCCTTCTTAAGTACCAATCCTCCCCTTCCTTGGTCACCTCTATCTGTCTGACTCATACTCTCCCTTTCTTCATCTGCTTAGCAATAGCTACTCCCTTTTCCCCAGCTCTTGTCACTTATATCCCTTGCATCTCCGTAGGTGACACTCATTTTCTGACCTCACCCCAATTGTTTTTGTCCCCTTCATCTCTTCCTCCTCCCTACAGGGAGGAGGAAGAGATGTAGGTCTCGCCCTCCCCATCCCTGCCTCTGAACTCTCTTCCTCTACCCTCTCTGCATTATCCATCTCTACCTCCCGCCTAAGATGCATGCACCCTGCCCTGCCTCTTCATTATGAGTCTCAGCATCCCTCTGTAGAATTTACTAATTGTCTCCTTCCTCTCCTGCGTTTTTCCTCCCATGACCCCTCTTACAGGACCCTCACTACCCTCACCATAGCATGAGTCAAATGAGTTAAATTATCCAAAACTGGTTCATGATGTTAAAATCATAACTTGACCTTTTTTTATAAGGTCAAAAAATATATTATTTTCTCAAATCGCAGAGAAATTTCATTACAATTTACATATTACAGCTCTAGCATTTGATCTGAAGAAATCGTGTTTTTATTTCAGTGCCAGAGTGGACCTATGATGTCATGGGTGTATGCTCCATTGCTCAGCACTGGGGGATATGCAAAGTTTGTACATGTGCTACCAATGA
This sequence comes from Platynereis dumerilii, assembly GCA_026936325.1. NCBI lineage: Eukaryota > Metazoa > Annelida > Polychaeta > Phyllodocida > Nereididae > Platynereis > Platynereis dumerilii. The sequence goes on along the minus strand of JAPTHN010000001.1, from coordinate 123,571,759 downwards.
TGCCACAGGTCAAATCGGCCAATAGCATTCGTTGTGGACAGTTTCATCATAGCCTTGCAGTTACATCATTGCTAGAATGGACACCTGGGGAGGGGGAACTCTGCTAAAAAGCTGTCAATTGTCCTTATGTTTGCATTAATACCAAGTTATGTGGTAACCAACAATGAAATGCAGGATTAAAGTAGTTTTCTGTTTACAGCGAATGAGACAGCCAACAAAACTGCAAACAGCACACAAAATTCTTGAACTCGACAACTCCATATAAAATCCAATTGAGTCCAGAAGCATGCTAGTAAACAACTGTGATTAATTGCAAGTTATCCTATTAACCATGCTTGGTTGAATTTCAGGTACTTTAATAAGTGTCACCAAATAAACAACCCCCTTCCCCAACTTAAGACCTGAGTTTTTGCAGTGGTATTATTTGCTAATCTGGCCATGACATAATCGCAGGGCTATGATGAAGTTTTTCACATGAAATGCTATTGGCCAGTTTCAACTATGACATCATAGCTAGCACCAAAGTTGCATAGGTTCCAATGGAGTCTCATGCTATGACGTCATAGGGCCACACTATGCAAAAAAGATGATTTCTTCAGAGCAATTGCTAGAGCTGTAAAAACCCTGTGATTTGAAAAATTATTTGCTCAAAACACCTTGTTTTTAATATTTATTGTATGAAATTTCTCTGCAATATGAGCAGATCGTCAGATCAGTATAGACCAGGCGATAAGAAAAGGTCAAAATTCACAAAGTCTGTCCTTTGGCATTTAAGATGTTACCATATTGAAGTTTATTGGGAATTTTCCCATCAAAATTGACTCTCTGGATTGCTCAGAATGTGTCTCAGAGTGTCTAAAATCCGTTGGCTTCTGGGGGCCTTCAGCGGCCCCCAGACCCCCTGCCGCACAGTTTCGGCCCTACGGGCCTCACTTCGCCCTTGATTGCTTTCCACACACCCCCCCATAAAAAATCCTGGCTACGGGTCTGAATTGCAGCCATTTCGTGCCTTTGCAAGAGCCTATATATCATCTCATTTTATAATAAAGCTAAATGTTGTGACAACTCGTGATTTTTCCTGACCTCTCATGCCTGGGTTTACTTGCCCTGTAACCCCTATTTGCGGTGGAACGTGGGTGGCATGGTTGACCTCATTAGGAAAGAATCTTGATGGATAGTTCAAGGGCATTCAATAAAATTAAAACTCAATCTGTCTGGCAACCATTGATTGTATCAAATAAAGTCATTTCTATGATTCTGCAATGCTACAGTGCTTAGGATCAGCCACAAAACATTAGCTTTAATATGATATTAAGTCGATGACTTCAACTTGGGTGATCTCCTATTACATAGCTTGATTATTTTTTTACATTCATAATTGATTTAAAAAAAGAAAGATTACCGTTCCCTCGTATCTGACAAATGTTTCTGGCATCAAAGCGGTTGTGCATTCAACATGGTCAAAGCGTTTTTTCTTCTGCAGTGAACGACAACATTGAAGTTTCTGGGTACAATTCCTTGGAAGTAGTTCATTGACACATTCCTCCGTTACTATTGAATTTCATTCAGATAAGGAGTTGAGAGTTCCTTACATCAGTGTGCCTATTGTGGACTCCTCCAACTGTCTACCCCTTTTACCAAATAATGCTATAGTCATGTATGTGTTCTTTCCACTACTAACGTTTATCAAGGGAATGTATCATTCTTTGACAAATGGTGTATCATGATGACCTTCCTGTGCTTTTCTTATTTGGTTCCAAGATCACGGGTAATGAATGTATGCATGTATCTGTCATCAATATTCATTAATTAGATATAAGGTCCAAATCACGATTTCATTTGTGTGAGAAATGACCTATAGATTAGATATAACATGAGATATTTTTGATCATGTCAAGATGACAATGTAATCATACATGGCTGTGTCATCATATATAAACTAAACAATAGTAACATATGCTAGGACGTCAATACAATTTGGGGACAGCCAAAAAATTGCCCTAATAGTCCCAAAAATGTTAAATTCACCAAATTTTCTGACCAAAAGTGCATGAAAAATTGATTTTCCCCAAGAATTTTTAGGGGGCTACAGCCCCCCCGACCCCTCGTCTCCTACGTTTATGAATAGTAAGGCCAGTAATTCTTTGATTTTAGCTTCTTAGATCAACTGACTCATTAATTTTTCCACATACGGAGAAAAAAATTAAGCTTACCAAGAGTTTTTATCAAGTTGACTCGAGCAGATTACTTCAAGCCTAAACAGTGCTTTAATGAAATAATAAGAGTAAAGTTAAACTATTATATTCGTTTTGGAAAATATACATTTCGAGTAATAATAGTAAAAGTTGGTGCAGAGCTATGATAATATTTATTGTATATGTCAGGTACGTTCTGATGGGAACCTGCAGTCACATGTTCAATCTGTTTCTTAAAAAATAGTACCTGGTGTTGAAATGCATCAGCTTTTTATCGATGCATAATATTTAGTTCGAAGTTGTGAAGCCCCCTTGATTAAGAATTATCCTGCTGTCCAACATCTCCGTAAATGTCATGACATGTCAGAACACATCATGACAATTTGTGAATATTTGTGTTCCTCTTGGTCATGTTTACAAGCACTCATTCTCATTGCTCTGTATACCCCAATTTTTGCTGGTACTAGACTGACAGGGTTGACCTCATTAGGATAGATAAAATCAGGGCAGATGGTTCAAGGGCTGGTCCGATGTTGTCAAATCTATATATATTTGGTCTTATGAGTGTGATCACCATCTCCATTACATAGAACAGCAAGAACTTCTGTTGTGTATTCACATTATTTAATATTTTCTACACACAACAAAGGCCAATGCGAAATTAAAAAATCACATTCCTAAATCAATTTTGGGGTTGCAGAAATCGAACAAATATGCGACAGGACACAAGTGCGCTGTTCGAGAAGTAGGTAAAGGAAATTAACATTTCAGACAAAATTTTAAAAGGCCTGCTTATTACTCTTACATATATATATATATATATATATATAAAGTACTGGACAGGACATGCACAGTAGAAAGCCAAGAATCTCAGTAAAAGTTCATTGGCTGGAAGATTTAGGGCTTACGATATGACCTCAACGAAGACCGGATGAGCTGTAATCTACTCTGTGACTGACTTCCAGCATGTTTTCCTTGCAAGAACCTTATCACTAGACCTTCTCTGAATTAAATATAAGTTTCCATGATGAGTTTGTTATTTTCAACAACAGGATATGAACGACATTGAGTGATGCATTTGAGGGTGTTCTCTGGCACAAGAAGGTATCTTGTGACTATTTCCTTGGTACTGTTTTTTTAATGTGTCTGATGATCAAAGCCGGTTCTGACAATACTAAAGTCTCTGATTTGCAGTTTCCCAAAATCTCAACAAGATATCTAAGTTTTTTGAAAATCTTGTTCAAAGTCATTGATATCCAAAATATCTCTGAATATCCACTGAACTGTTGCAGTCTTTTCCATCCAAATCCAAGTGACAAATATCAGCACTGTCACAGACTTTGGCATACAAATCCTATGACTAAGTAGTTGTGTCAACCAGCTGGGCACAAAAAAACATCACTGTGACAAAATATAGTCATCACAGGACTTGGCAAAGGCAAGAGTGTGACAAGATATCTGATAATTAAATATCCATTTAAAATAGTACCAGCTTCTTCAGTGTGATATTTGTGCTAGTTATATCCCGCGTTTGAGGGAATATGTGATATATCCGAGGCGTCAGCCGAGGATTATCACATATTCACGAAAACAAGGGATATAACTGACTTATACCTCAAACAAAACAAAATAAAACAAAAACTTAAAGAGATTTAAAAAAGATAATAAAACAAAAAGGATTTGAGAGAAAAAGAAAACAGCTACAAACAATTTGTCAGGTGGGATTAATTTAATAACATGGAAGCATAGATCTGAAAAGAACCACGTTTTATATACTGAAAATTCTTTAAATAAAATATATGTTTTAAAAACCGTAAAAGGTGGAAAAAATGCAGGAAAAAAATTTGATGAAAAAAAGTGAAAAGAAATATTTGGGGGAAAAATGGATACAAATTTTAAAAAAATATTGGAAAATAATTGAGGGAGGGGAATGGAAAAAAAAGTCTAGGCCCATAAAGAAAAAGATTAGAAAAAATAATTTTGGGGGAGGCGAATTGGGGAAAAAAATATATGGGGAAAATTGTAGGCAAAAGATAAATTGTGGACATAAAATTTAAAAAAAATCCCAGAAGCATATATATACATTTGGATTGTTAGGTTGCAACCATCAGATGAGAAAGGGGGGTTGGAGTTTTAATAGACACGAAATTATTTATTTCATGGAAAATGCAGCAGTAATTGGGCCCATTTATTTTGGGTGTATGACGTCCTCAAATATTTGTTTCTAAATCAAACAAAATACCTCCACCACTTATTTCAAGACTACTCAAAAGGAATTAATACCAAAACTAAACAGACAAGGAATTATTCATTTTAAAAAAAGACAACTTCAAAGCTTCCTCCCTCTCCCTGAGATCTAATATGGTTGACCCCTTAGTTGTGTTATTGACATTAGAACCTAATTGTGGTCAAATTAAAAGATTAACAGTTTTGTCATAGGTGTTCCGTTTTTATAATACTTTTGTTTTATTTTTGTTGAACTTTTGTTTGTAATTCACTATTTGGTACAGTTTTGCTGTTTTTGTTATGAGCTTTGTTAAACAATGAGGCTTATATATCCTGTATACTCCCATGGGCGTATAAGTGAACAACAAAGAATATATGATATATACCAGCCAAATACAGGCTTCTGATTGGCTGATGGCTCGTAGGTATGGTATAAAAACTTTTAAAGTAGTACAATGCATGTACATGTGCACTTTTCATTATACTTCAATAAGCAAAGAACATCATATTACATCTTCAAAAGTAAAGAAACTGCCAATGAAGCTTAAGATATGAGAGCTGCTGTGGATGATTTAGATGAATGGTTAGTTGTCGTGGCCACTTGCCTTTGCATGGGTTATTGTGACCTTGATTGTCATAGGAACTAGCCCAGATTTATGGGCCCCGTGGTTGTTTGTTCAGTATTCATGGAGCAATTGCTTAGGGTTCACTGGTGCCAAAAAGACACCAATTTATGTAACCTCTTTCCAACAACGCAATGCCCAAAATTATGGTAATTATGGAGATATATTATATATGGAGCGAATGCTGTTTACAATATTTAGTCAGTATACCAAATAGAAGAGAGAAAACATGTTGTCTCAATAGCAAGACTGCAGTTAAGACTGGTCATCTGTTATTTTGACCATGATTTGTGTACAAAGGCCACACAGCAATAAATCTCTGCCTGTTTCATGTGGTCTCTGAAATAAAACATGGTGTTTTAATACATTGGCTCTCTATAGATAAAAAAATATTTTAAGTTGTAAAGCCCACTTGATTCAAGCTAATCCTGCCCCTCACGTATCATCATGGAATGAGGCATAGGGTGAACATGTCTAAATTTCCATATCTAAATGCTCTCTAACCTCACTTACTGGCATGTGAGCGGCATGTTTGACTTTATTATGCTGGATTCAGGGTAGAAAATTAATTGGGTCGTCTTAACTATCAAACCTAAATTTGGTCTTGTGATCACAATGTTGGTAACACCGCACCATATTAATTATTTTTGCAGTACAAAATTACTTCTGTGTGTTGCTGTACACGTGTTCCACTCAGAGAGGCCATTTCCTGCTGACAGTTCTGCAGCGACTATTTCAAAAATAGTTGGTCCATGGAGACCTTCATTAAGGCTTGCCAGAGCTATCATGTAGCCACTATGGAAATTAAATGTAAGTGTTGGGGAAATAAAAAAATTCAAAATTAATTTTGGGTTGAAACTGGATCCTTTATCAATATTTTTATACAGGTTAGTCACATGCTGACTGTCACAGTCATTCATTGGGCACCACTTTCTTGTTGCTTCCTTAGGACTGGTGAAGGATCATTGATTACGATGAGTAAGACATCTCATGCAGTGGCTTACAGTCGAAAATTATTGATTACCCGGGAGACTACATGTGCATGTAGAGAACTTTCTATCAAAAAAAAGATGCAACATAAGTTTCAGGCGAATGAACAACAAACAACAGCATGAGAGACTGGGAGTAAAGGGCATGTTGCCATATGTAGCAGCAGCCTTGGCCTAATCAACAGTAATGGCTCTAATGTGTAGCATTTTGGGAAAGTCAGTTCCTGCTCAGAGAATCTCATGTGATGAAAATGCCTTGCAACTTCCTTTCCCAGTTGCATTTTTCACAAGAACATAATTCTTGCATGCAACAAAATCATGCACTTCTTGTGTTAAGTGCTTTTTAATTAACATGAGGTTAATAGGCGAGCATTCATATGCTTGTTTTAGCATTCATTTTTGCTGTCTAATGTATCTCAAGTGTATTATAGCAATGCTTTTTGTTTCCAGTAGGTGTCTGATGCCTCTCATGAGGTTTTTTCTTAAAATGTGATATCTCTTGTTTTAATTGCTGTCTGGTGAACTGATCGTCCGCAGTTTTGTGATTCAAAGATTATTAATCCTTATAAACCAAACCTTATTTAGCTTCTTTAAAGAGAACAACAGAGCAATGACGTTTTTAAGAATCACATGTAATTATGAAGACAAATGGCACATTCAATATTTCAATATGGAATTGAAGTATTCAAGGAACCTGGGAAAGAAAAACAGAAGTAATATATTTGACAGGTTTGATGATGGACATAGGAAAGAGATCACTTGTGAGGAAACAAAAATTTAAACAGTGGTTATGGTGATAAATGCATATATATATGTTTCAGATATTCAAAGATTCAAAGATTTCATTTCTCTTGCGACCCCCTTCAGGGTATGAGAGATATACAAACAAATATAAAATTAATAACCCTTATTATATAACAATGGCGACGACAATACCAACCAGAATTAAAAAATGATATAAAGACTAGAACATTTGGCAACTATGGCAGAGTAAGACATAAAAAATATAAGACTCCAATACTTCCTATAGCAAAGTACCTTGGATATAATACCAATAAAGTACGGAACATATATACCCAAATAAATAAAAAAACCAGTGCAAAAGTATACAACTATTTACAAGTTTAGTCTGTCATGAACAATAATACGTCTACCGCTCCTAGTGAACCTATCCTGAGTTAATGTAACTGTATCATTGTCATTTATTGTTTCTACTCTATCAAAGTGACACATAATGACAGATATGTGTACTTCAGTGAAAATTAGATAGGAGACAAGAAAGACAAAAATACGCTTTTCCGTTTTAATTGAACTGTCTTTTATAATTTCTCAGATATGTTTAAGGAACAAGTTACATGTATGCATGAATACCAGAGCTCTGCTGCCATTTGTTCAATTTATTTTCTCTCTGATTATTTCTTGATATGTAGAATTGCAGCCTTTTGTATACCTTTTACAAGTGCCTATAACGTTTCATTTTATATGGAAAAAATTATGTGAAATGTTGTGACAACTTCGTGAGTCATTTTGACCTCTCATGCCTGAGTTTACATGCCCTGTAACCCCTATTTATGGTGGAACGTGAGTGGCATGGTTGACCTCATTAGAGGCAAATCAGGACGGATAGTTCAAGGGTATTCCATAAAATGAAAACTGAATTTGTTTGGCAACCATGATCATATCAAATGACAAATGAAGTCATTTCTATGATTCTGCGGTACAACTGTGCTTAGGACTTTAGCCTGGGTAATGTCGAAATATAACAGTTGATTATATTTAGTGCATTAATAATTTAATTAAAAACGTATTACTTTTCTCTTGCATCTTGCATATGTTTCTGGCATCAAGGCGGCTCCACATTCACGTTGGTTAAAGTGTTTTATTTTCTGGTGCAGTGAATGACAACACTGAAGGTTCCGGGTACGATTCCCAAATAGTTCAGTGGCATACTCCCCTATTACTATTGGATTTAGTTCAGATAAGGAGTTTAACTGAGAATTGCTTAAATCAGTGTGCCCATGTCGGTCTGCTCCAGAATGTACAATAATGTTACACAGATCATATAAAAAGTTTGATGAGTCAAAGTATGTTCAAGACTTAAGCTATGCCCCCTTCCATGTTGGTACAATTTTTGATGATGTCAATGATGTTATGTGGTTTCACAATAGAATGCTTGCTGACATAGTTGAAACCCATGCTCCTTCCAAGAAAAAGCTTATAAAAAGAAAACAAGTGCCTTATATGAATGGAAAATTGAGGAAGGCAATAAATGTGAAGGCAATGTTAAGACGAAAATTTAATAAGGGCAAAACACAATATCATTGGGAAAAGTATAAGAAGCAACGTAATTATGTCAACAGTTTGAAAAGAGAATCAATGCTAATATACTTCAAAGAAAGGTGCTACAAGACAAACAATGTTCGTGACTTTTGGAATACTATTTCACCTTTCATGACTGACAAAAATTCTTCATCAAACTGCAATATTCCTCTTCTTGAAGATGGTGAAATTATTTCTGACCAAGAGAAGGTTGCAAATATTTTTAATAATTACTTTATAAACATAACCAAAAATTTGGCTGAGCCATCAATTGTCACTGATATGACAACAGCTGATCTTGTGGATCATTACGCCAATCATACAAGTATAGCATGGATCAAAAATAGCATTGATCAGCTAAGTTTCTCTTTTCAACCTGTAACAAACAAACAAGTTAATGATAAACTCAAAGGATTAAAAACAAAGAAAGCTCCTGGGTTTGATGGTATCCCGGCTAAACTGTTGAAATTGGGGGCAGATGAAATCAGTCCCAATCTATGTTTTATTATAAACACAAGCCTAAGACAAGGGGTATACCCAAGTATGTTAAAACATGCTGAAATAGTACCTTTATTCAAAAAGAATGATAAATTGAACAAAATGAATTTCAGACCAGTAAGTATCTTGATTAGTTTATCTAAAATTCTTGAAGGTCTGTTGTGTGACCAGCTGATGTCATTTTTTCAAGATGTCCTCTGTAGAGAACTCTCAGCATATAGGAAATATTATGGTTGCAACAATGTTTTATTACAATGTGTTGAACAATGGAAAAAAGCCTTAGATAATGGCAACACAGTTGGTTGTGTTTTAATGGACTTGTCAAAAGCTTTCGACAGTATTCCCCATGGTCTAGTTATTGCTAAGTTAGCAGCATATGGTGTAAATCTATCATCTTGTGAATACCTTCGTAGTTACTTAATGAATAGAAAACAAAGAGTAAAAATTGGATCCTCCAGAAGTGTATGGCTGGATATGGAAAGGGGCGTTCCCCAGGGGTCACTAACCGGCCCTGTTTTATTTAATATTTTCGTGAATGATTTGATCCTTTCTCTTAAAGATAAATGTTACTTATATAATTACGCAGATGATAACACGCTGGCTTACATTCACAAAGATCCACAGGTAGTGAAAAGCAATCTTGAAGATGTTTCACACTGTGCATTGAGATGGTTCAAATGCAATTTTATGGAAGCAAATCCCTCAAAATTTCAAACAATGGTTTTGAGTAGAAATAAGTGTGATGTATTGTTTAATATTGATGGCAATGTTCTCAAACCAACAAACTGTGTTAAGCTGTTAGGAGTGAACTTAGATGACCAATTGACCTTTAATGAACACGTTAAAACTATAACTGTGAAATGTGCTAGGCAGATTGGTGCTATGGGTAGACTGTCAAAAATGTTAGATGTCTCCTGCAAACAAAAGATCTTGGATGCATTTGTACTCTCTAATTTTAACTACTGTACGCCTGTCTATCACTTCTGTACAATTGGAAATGCCAGGAAAATGGAGAAATTATTAGAAAGAGCTCTGAGGTATGTTTATTTAGATTTTGAAAGTACTTATGATATCTTATTACTTAAATCAGGCAAATCAATGTTATATGTTAATAGATTAAAAGATGTTCTGATGTCGGTGTATAAAATCATGAATGACTTGATGCCACCAATAGATCCAGGAATGTTTGAAGTTAGCCAATCAGTTTATGATATGAGGTATTTGAAGTTAAAACCACCTGCATACAAAACTATACGATATGGTCGTAATTCATTATGTTACCAAGGTGCTAAGTTATATAATGAACTGTGTCTAACATCTCAAGTTAACTGTCTAAATGAGTTTAAATGTTTAATTAGACGATGGAATCCAAAGTGTGCATGTGGTTCATGTTTGTTATGTCTTTAGTCTACATGTTTTTAAAATATTTTATAATTTACAGAAATGTTTTATGTATATGTTCAATTATATTTATGAATAGACTATTTTAATGATATATATGGTTTTATATAAAATTCTATTTTATCGTTTTTCACATATGTCATTGTATATAATTCATCTCATTTTTTCTGTCGGTAAAAAGCGTTTCGCTTGTGTTTTCTTTTGTATTTTAATCCGACGTGAAATAAACATTTACTTACTTACTTTACTTACTTAATGTGTGTGTTCTTATCATTGCTAACATTCATTAAAAAAATGTTTAAGTATTGTGTATCATGATGACCTTTCTGTGCTATTCTTGTTTGATTCCAAGATCTTCGGTAATGCACGTATGCCTGTATTTGTCAGCAATTTCCATTAAGGCGCCATGAGCTCCCAATCATGATTTCCTTTGTGTCACAAATTATCCCTAACAAGGATCTTTTTGATCATTGTCAAGATGACAATGTGATCATAGGTGGCTTTGTTTGTCATCATTACGAATTAAGAAGACATAAGCTCCAAATTATATGATAATTTCTTTATGTTAACCAAATTATCAATGTGGATATTTATAAGAAAGATCTGTGCGATCCTTGTCAATACAACACTATTTCCAAGAGGGACAGCGTTTTGGGGCAGTTTGAGTGTTTACGTTTTTTTTTCAGAAAGTTTGTCCAAACTAGTATTATATAAATTAATCCATCTCCCATTTGACTTGCACATTCAGTGAAATATTCATCCAAATTAATAAAATCCTGAATGTCTCCCCCCCCCCACCATTCCACCATCAAATTTTATGTTTTCTCACTGAAATCTAAACGTTTCCTTCGAAAATATATAATTTTGACCTGACATGTCTCAAAATCATGATCCTCATTGTCCTCGAGCAGAGAAGCCGGGAATTATAGCCGTGTTTGCTTAGGGTTTTCATGAGCTCTTATGCAACATTTATTAAAGAGCTTCAAAGTTTCTCTGCCGCCAAAACTAAAAATAACGTGCAAGCACTTTAAGAGATGCTTGTAGATAGACTGCTCATGATGGTATCTACCCCTTTGCCTGTCACCTGCAGAGGGTATCTGGCATGTGAGACCTGCAGAGGGTATCTGGCATGTGAGACCTGCAGAGGGTATCTGGCATGTGAGACCTGCAGAGGGTATCTGGCATGTGCCACCTGCAGAGGGTATCTGGCTTGTGAGACCTGCTGGAGGGTATCTGGCCTGTGACCTACTTTTGGTGATTGACCTTTGACCTGTAGAAACTCAGCCTGTTTGTTTTCTTTATTAATTTCTTCATCTCAGAAATACACCAAAAGTTTATCAACGCAAGATAAAATTATATTGAGACTGTACGCAAAGTTTTAATGACAGAGATGAAACAGCATGACCTAGGCAGTTGTCATAAGTTTAAGAGCCATCCTCCCACAATAGAGATGCCGCTTGCAAGCAAGCACGCATCTTTTGGTGATTGACCTTTGACCTGTAGAAACTCAGCCTGTTTTTTTTCTTTATTAATTTCTTCATCTCAAAAATACACCAAAAGTTTATCAACGCAAGATAAAATTATATTGAGACTGTATGCAAAGTTTTAATGACAGAGATGAAACAGCATGACCTAGGCAGTTGTCATAAGTTTAAGAGCCATCCTCCCACAATAGAGATGACGCTTGCAAGCAAGCAAGCATCTCTAAAAACTTGTTTATGCAGCCAGTGTACGTATATATGGAAATTGGGGGTAATTGATATATATACCAATTCTACAGCCATGAGCATTAATATATGGTCAACTGTTTCCATAGAAATGTATTTGATAATGACATTGTTTTTTTTTTCCAGTTTTCACTGACTTTTTTTGTAAATATCATGAATGAATAACATCAAGCTGATGGTCTTTGCAATTTAACAAATATATCATTATATTCGGATGGTAGATTTGGACTGTGTCCTGTTGCCAACACTGGATAATTATGTTATTTCATGTAAAAGCTGTTCACATTGTGCTTTTTCTGGCAATTCTTTTGTCTGAGAAAAACATTTGACATGTACTCATGTGTATAGACCCTGTGGTAAGGTTTTATGTTTGCAGGGTCTCATAGAACAATTAAAATTGATAGATCTGATTCTCAGATAATGTCACTTTTGTCTTGTCTTGTCATCTGAGGTGGAATCCAATTAGAGGTTAATTGAAAATAATATTTCCAAAGGATCACATTTCCTCCTATTAATCATTTTACCCATCAATCTCAATAGCAACCATTACCAATTGTTTTAAAGCTCTTCAGGACTAAAGATTAGCTTGCGATGGCTTCATGTTTCAATCTCACCATCATCTGTTATTATGTAACAACAACACCCAACAATGTATTTCTGATACTTTCATTCAAAGAATGGATTGACGTCTTTGAATTGATGGTTGGGGTTTTACGTATTTATGTACTTGGTAGCCTATTTTGGCAGAAAGAGGACACTGCAATGAGAATGAGATGAAGGATGATTAAAGCCGCTGTCCAACATAAGTCCATATGACCTCAGAGAGACTCAAACCCGCAGCAATTGGCATCTCAGTGCATGCAGTGTATAGCGCGGTATTTTTTAAATTTATTTCATTGATTTGTGCAGACCTTTCTGAATTCCAAAAATGTGCATAATATAAGAATAATGTGTCATGGATACAACCTAGCAGTCATTTTGGATATAAAATCGGACAAAATGCCCTTCTGATAGTCATTTGGTGGCCTTATGAATCTCATGATTGGCTATTTTGGGTTGCACAGTTAAAGGGTAATTTTCATTAAGACCAGTCTCAAATTGATATCTTACGCACACCTCACAGTCACTGATTACTTGACAGACTGATGAAAGAAAAATAACACAAAGATACATGTCGGACAATGTATGATTACTGTGTAGATGATCACCGATTAGAAGCATGAGAGACTGAGATAAACGCAAAGGGCATGTTGCCATACATAGCAGGCAACAAGCAGCAGCCGAGGCCTAATCAGCAGTAATGGGCCTAATGCGTAACATTTTGGGAAAGTCGGTTCTCGATTAAAGTGATGTACATTGTACAAGCATTACTTCTTTTGCCAACTGCCTGACTAGGTAATCAAAATGTGAGCACATGAGTGAAGTATGTGAGCCTTTTCTTAAAAATAAATTGTGAAAACTTTTCAATGAAATACACTCTAAGCCCAGACCACACACTTGACATAAATTGTTTTTAAAAGTGGAATCAACTATTTTTCTTTTTTTAAGCTGTGTCAGCTTATATACTATTTGTCAGTTTCAATGGATTGATATTTTAAGTCAACACAACACAATCTTTTTCAGCCATACTCGTGAACTTCTGAGACACAAACAGAATAAGTTTACTCAGCTTAATTCGCTTATGCCAGATTTGTTATGCCAATAGTTGAACATCCTATTTATGTTCGATTCATTGGACAAGCAAAAAATAACCTTGTCTTAGCTGCTTACTCTGTGGCCACATGGGTTAGTGGTTTGTTTTGTAATCTGAAGGTGTTGGCTTCAAACCCAGTGAGATTTGGATATTTCTCGTTACACCTTATATTTATGGTACAATTTATGGTACAAAGGTTGGAGCAAAGGTCAACAAATTTCAATATTTTGATTTGCTTATCATTGTGGACCCTGGTTAGTGTCCTGTCCCACTATGCAGAATCTGAGTCAAATCACATATTCTGTTTTTCATAATCTATTTATAGAATTTTTTAGGAGACTAGGTAAAACAGCTTGTTGCATTTCCTTGACATCGTGGCCACATTGGTTAAGTGGCTGATCTTGTAATGCAAAGGTCTTGAGTTCAAATCTGGAACAGAGTGACATTTTCTTAACAATGAAATCTGTCATTTAAAAAAATGTCTTGAAGAAACAACCTGGTGTGTTGTGTGGACATTATGGCAACATTGGTTAAGTGACTGGTCTTGTAATCAAAAGGTCTTGGGTTCGAATCTGTAACAGAGTGATGTTTTCTAAATACCCTCTGTTATACAACTTATGAGAAGACTAGCAGAAACAACTTGATGTTTCGAGTGGACATTGTGGCAACATCGGTTAAGTGACTGGTCTTGTAATCAAAAGGTCTTGAGTTCAAATCTGTAACAGAGTGATGTTTTCTAAATACCCTCTGTTATACAACTTATGAGAAGACTAGCAGAAACAAATTGATGTGTTGAGTGGACATTGTGGCAACATTGGTTAAGTGACTGGTCTTGTAATCCAGAGGTCTTGAGTTCAAATCTGTAACAGAGTGATGTTTTCTAAATACCCTCTGTTATACAACTTATGAGAAGACTAGCAGAAACAACTTGATGTGTTGAGTGGACATTGTGGCAACTTTGGTAGGGTGACTAGCCTCGTAATAAAGAGGTCTTGAGTTCAAATCTGCGACAGCTTGACATTTTCTTTATTATACTATGTCTTGCAGAATCAGTGAGAAGACTAGGAGAAATAACTTGGTGTGTTCATCGGACATTACGGCCACATTGGTTAAATGACTAGTGTTGTGATACAGACTTCTTGAGTTCAAATCCCTGACAATTAGACATTTTCTGTATATTATGTAATTTATTGTAGAATTTCTGAAAATATCAATGGAACTGATGTCAACTTGACATTGTGTATGTGGACATGTTGATCATCTGTGTGCATTGCCTTGACATATTTGCAGGCATTATGAGCAACAACTCCAAATGTTGTCAGTTGGAGCAACAACTCCAAATGTTCTTATTTAATGGTATTTTTTCCAGCAGTTCAGTTGAACTTGGAGATATTTTAAAAAATTGCCTAACTGTCAGTAGGATCAAAATATTGAATTTTTCTTTTTCACACAATGCAGGGTGTATTACCACCATAACTTTTAATAATTACTTCAGGGAAAAATATATATGTAAATTATGCTTCCGTTGAAATACTTAATATTGGTTTGTGAGCGGCCTTGTAAAAATCTTTGAGCAAGCTGACCTGGGCTGCAGGCCATTATTTTATCTTAATTACAACCACAATGATATGATCTACAGATTAGAAAGATCACTAAATCATTACGATAAGTTGTTTTAATAAATGTGACTGTATATGAGTGTTTTTTTAAACATTGACTGGATATCTTGTTATAATAAGTAAAGTGCTGACATCTATATGTAGAAAGTGGTGTTACCCACACTCCAATGTTTTTAGCAGTTTTTCTTGTCATAATTCCTCTTGATGTTGTTAGCAGTTTTTCCTACAACCTCCAAGTGGCTTATTGCCTTAAGGACCATTTCTGACACCTTCAAGACTGTTAACTTGACACAGCAAAGCCATCCTATTGATTTCTCAAATTAGAAGAACTCAACATTTTTGAAGGTAAGAGAACTTGGATATTCTGTAGCAATTAATGCATTTGTCAATATTGAATACTTATTTCATTGTTATGAATATCAA
The DNA here is from genome assembly GCA_026936325.1 of Platynereis dumerilii. NCBI lineage: Eukaryota > Metazoa > Annelida > Polychaeta > Phyllodocida > Nereididae > Platynereis > Platynereis dumerilii. The sequence goes on along the minus strand of JAPTHN010000001.1, from coordinate 123,556,046 downwards.
TAGAGCATGAACATGTACTTTTTTTAAAACAAAAACTTGAAACTGTAATGTGAAATTCAGTATTAAACTATGGGGCATCATGATGTCAAACTAATTCAAAGCCAGAGATTAAAAACTAGCAAATGGAAAGCAATGTCATTATTGCAATATTATCTTAGTGGACATGAAATTGATAATGAAAATTATGTTGTCTCTGACCTGATAAGTGATTCATCTCAATTGCTAGACTATGGATAGCGTATACAGGCATTAAGGGGATGACTATTTAGTGTCGAGGGGGAGGGGTTGGAGTTTTTATTAAAAAAAGTTCTTCATCTGTTTTGGTGAAATTGGTGAAATTAATAAATTCTTTTTGGCCAGACTTGAAATAAATAATTTCTTGTGGGGGTATTTTTTAACAAGGTGTTGTGAAATTTGATTTAGAAGTAAATATTTGGTGACTTTGCACACTCAACATTTATAATTGGTGCCGTTAGCCTGAAATAAAGAGGAAAACTCCAAGCCCCCTTGGAAATTAAATGGTTGCCCTTTTTGTCTTGGCATTTTTATGATTAGCTGGCTGGCAACAAAGATAAGCATTCAAATAGCTACAGAAATATTATTTGATGTTCATAAGGTCCATTTGCACTCATTCATTAAAATGTTCATGATATATAGACAGAAAAATGCTGATGTGTCTCAAGCAGCCCTTAGGCTGTCAGAGTGCATAATTTACTAATAGTAATTATGTCCTAAAATGTGAAGATTATGAAGCCGAGCAATAGGACTAGTTATTGCATATTGCACTAAATTTAAACGGGCCATAAACTTTGTTGTAAAAGTCTATTCTCAGTCACACCTGTAGCATTCAGTTGGTTGGTGCAAGTAATTATCATACTATTAAACTTAAATTTTTCTGGCATAATATAAATAAATATTTCGGACAAACTCAAAACACTCAAATATTATCCAGTAATCAGGACGTCAAATTTTTATTGTTAATCATATTCCTAATTCCCAATGAATTTGCACATTAATTATATTATGTTTTATATAAATTGTGTGCTGCTTGAAAATGATATTGGTAAAATATTTTTCAGATTTACAAGCAGTATTCTTGACATGTCAACCAGAGGATATTTCACGGAGGCACCAGCTGAACTATCTAATTACATCGGATGCAGGAGACTCGAGAAAATTTGCCAGCTAATCATTGTAATACATGTTCTTGGGTTTCTGGTCTTAAAAAACTCAATTCTCGTAAATATACTTGTGTGGAAAGCAGAATATAACTGCACATGTTTATAATTCAACCTCAGAACAACTGTATCCTTTTGTTAGATGACATGCTCAACGTAAAAAATGACTTTTTAGTCCCTCTGCGGGAATTATGTTTCCATACATGCTTGTTTGTCCTTCCACTTGTCTGTGTATTTACAACTGACATCATTCTATGTTGCTATCAAATGTTGCCAGATAGGGGAAGGGATACACATGTTGACCATTGGGACTTTTAATTGTTGGAATTTCAAAACTTTCGTCAATTTATGTTTGTTTCTTTCATATTTGCAGAAGAAAATGCATATGAGGCCTGTCACACCTGAGCAGCACTCCAATCATGCTACACTTCTTCAGGGTTACAATCTGAGGTCAAAAGCACATTTTTTTGCAGGTATGTACAATTCAGTCCATTAAATTAGCTTAAGTGTTCAGAAGAATTGGAGCAGCTTTCCTCTGTCGCAAGTAAATTTGAAAAAAAAAAAAAGAAGAAAAACATAAAACAATCCAAACAACAGTTGAAGAATGTCAACAATGATTAACAGAGATATCTTGAGATCTATGCTGATTGATGATCATTTGCCATGTTGGGTATCCTTTTTCAATTAGTGCCAGTGAGCCACTGGTCACATAAGGATGACAATACATTATGCCATTTAAAAAAATTAATAAGGTAAATGAATAATTCTGCAAAGGAACGTAATGAATATTTTTGAGAGGAGAGAAAATTGATTTCTGTAAATATCTTAAAACCACACAGTTAATATTGTTTGATAACATTATATCATCTACATGCAATACTATGTATGTTTTCTTTTTCAGGATGGAACTTCAAAGGCTACCTTGACTGAGCAACACTGGCTTTGCTTTGTGAGGATCGCGACATTACAACCAACCTCAGTACTGTCACTTATCACACAAACTGTCCTAGAAATTGCTCATACTTCCTCCTTGATTTCATCTTTAGACGAAAGAACATTTAACATGAAGTTTTGAAATTTCTGATGTCCAAACAATGAACAGAATAATTAACCGTACCTCAGGACGTTTGAAAAATTTTCCCAATGACTTACCGATGGACAATTTGGTCATTGAAAATTATCCTTGCTAACTTTCTTTATGGAAAAATTACTAGTTGGCTTTGTTTAAAAATTGTACGCTTGGGATTTTTGGTCACTCGAAATTTCAGATTTGTTGCAGTCACAAATTTGTATGGATATATGCACAACCTTTGTCAGGTTTTGCTTCAATAAATGATTTTTTATGCGTGAATAATGCAATGTATTTGTTCCTTGTAAAGATCTTACTTACATACATTGTGTTTTTATGTTATGTCTTTCTATGTGTTTTTGTTGCTCAAGTATAATTTGTCATCCTTTTACTTCAAAATCTTGTGAATGACAAATCGTCTTTTATGTAAAATTAATGAAGTAACAGATTTATATTTTTCACTTATTGCCTCTCGGCATGGTTGACCATTGATTTTATTGACTTCTTGTTTGTTTTATTGAAAATAAATGCCTTTTTAGACTTATCTCTGGTGCTTTATTTTATTTGTTCAATCTATCTGTTTAATTTTTAAGTTCTAACGGTAGGCTATTATTGATTAAAATTCATAGGGTGTCCCAAAAATGTCCAATTTCATCTTGGTCCAAACCAATGATCAGTGGTTGTTTATCATCCGGTCACTTTTTCTACCAATTATGCTATATCTTGTTAATCACTTGAAAACAGCATAGTACAATCTATCCAGCATAATTTAATTTATTTGAGCAGGCTCATCCTTTTTTAATTTGGCAAAGGAAGTATAATTGAATCAATTCGGGTTAAACTAATTGATATGAGCTATGATAACACCTTTTTATCAGGTTAATCTCGCATAAAAGTATTTGTTTATATGAACTTAAATAAAATTTGCCATGTTTTCTCAAGTAATTCAGCATATTACAGCTTAATTTAAAAAAGTCATATTAACTTATTAACATTAAGTCACATTCAGTGACTTGATTGTGTTATTTCAGCCATTCTTGCTCAATTAAGATTCTCCTAATCACATTTTGCTAGTCTGCCTTATTTCTATTATGTGGTTATAAATCATAACTTTTTTATTTTATAGAGTAAAATTGATTTAGTCAGTCAGCCTCAGCTGTGTTATGTCAGAGAAACTTAAAGCCTTTGTTAATTTTGGTTTGATTATATTGTACTAGCATGACCGATTTGCAGAATATTGTCTTGTCCAATTGAAAATTTGTTGTATCAACTCAATTCACTTTATGTGAAACACTGAATTCAGCTTATTTAATGTAGGCCAGGCTAGTGTATCTCAGTTGAGTTCCAGCCCATTTTTTAATTTCTTTAAGTCAGGTAAACTCAATTCAGTTAAAATTATTGACACTTTAACTGTGAAAATGTTGGCATACTGAGAGATACAACTTCAAATGAACAAGCTGAACTGACTCAATAAATATATTGCAGCACCGTTGCCCCAATTGAATTAAGTCAAGTCAGCTTGCTGGGGCTTAGAGTGTACTTAGAGTGGTTCAACCAACATCATTCCTCTTGCAAAATATAGAGGTTGAGTAACAATATTAGTCAAGCTGGTATTGACCAATGATACGTATAAGATATGTTCTAGCAAGCACCTGCCATCGTACGTTCAACTTTTTTCTTATAATAAAACAGTGTTTGATTTGAACTATTGAAGAACTTTAACAAATATTGGCTATGACTATAAACAAGTTCAGTGTTTAAAATGAAGGTAAAGGAAACATTTTAAGACAGAATATTAGTACATATGATATACACAGTGAAGCCAGTAAGAATCTTAGTAAAAATTTACTTGCTGGAAGGTTAAGGTTTAATGATATGACCCCATGGAAAACTGGATGAGCCATAATCTACTCTGTGACTGACTTCCAGCATGTTTTCCTGGCAAGAACCTTATCACTAGACCCTCTCTGAATTGAATATTACATTAGTTGCCATGATGAGCTTGTTCTTTTTCAACAACAGGACATGAACGACATCGAGTGATGCATTTGAGGCCTTTCCACGGCACAAGAGTGTATATCTCGTTACAGTTTCCTTGGATGTCTTGCAATGTATCTGCTGAACAAACCAAGTTAATTGCACAGAGGTTGGGTTCAACTTTTCAAATAGTATATTTGCACATTTCAAATATTTCAACTATTAGTCCGTGGGCCAGATATCGAAACCCTCCCCCCCCCTTGGGAATTTCGGAGACCCATATATTTTGAAAGATATATATCTTAAGTTACAAAATTTGCTTGTTGGTCATTCTTAGACCTCAACGATAACCAGCAGGAGCTATGTGAGTGCGGGAAGGTTGAAAATAAATTTTCGCCAAACCGAGTGCCGCTATTTTCAGAAAATATACTGTTATTCATAACCTAATCCATGTATAGATGCTTAAATGGTACCATTTTGAAGGTATTTAATTCCTCTATCTATTTAGTGCAAAAATTGATTGATTAGGATATCTATTTTGGTCAACAGAATGGAAAACATGCGGCCATAACTCGAAATTAAAAAGAAAATTTAATTTTATTTCACGAAAGTTCCCCGTACGGGTCACTAGGGGTCAGAAGCATTCTGAAGTTTCTTTCACATCATTCTGTATATTCATAGCTTTAAAACGATGTATAACACAACCATGTAACTGCAACAATAGCTTACCTGCAGTCAATTATTCATTATAGCATTTATGTACGATTAAGTCAAATTTTCCGATATAGGGGATGAACGACATAGATTCTGCTGTGAATATATCTTCCAGGATTCTGTGTATCTTTATGAAAACAATTGTAGATATTTGTAATAGTCTATATTCTGTTAGCTATGTTTTCAGGGGTTTTAAAACAGGTATTTTCATGTTTTTAACTTGGTTATGGCAGCCACATTGCAGATTGGCAACCAAACGTATTTTCTTACAAACATGTCCGGGTGACCTACATTGATGGTTTTCAGGATAAACATAATTTTTGCTGAAATAAGAACTTAATCACAACTGGTTTTCCTTTTCTGAAAGGAAGATAGTGCATTTACCCCTTTTTTATTCAAAATGGAAGCCTCAATACATTTTTTCTGAATATCGGGTGCCAAATTTAATTATTTTTAACAAGAAATGCTTTATGCCACAAAATTGGCAAAAACTGCCTCAATAGTCATTTATATAACAAAATGTAGGTATCATTGAAACCACAAATTAGTAGGGTACATGATGCTATGTTGATTTACAAAAGAGGAGGGACTGAAATTTGACAGGAGGCCATTTTCTTTATCTTACCCCAACATTTTACTTAACAGTCAGGAAATTTATCACCAGCTGATGACAATCAAAGTCCTCAGCCCCACATGACAATCACCCTAGCACTGTCATCACCCTCCTATGACACTCTCACAGTGTCATGGCCTAGCCATGACTTTGGCTGTGCTCAAAATCATCTTTGACAGGCCATTTAAAAAGAACTACTGCAACTATCACTTCCAAACTTGGTATAAAGTTGTATCATAGTGTCAACTAACTCTATGAATTTTGGCAGACCTATCCATTACATAATGAGGAAAAGAACCCGAAGGCTCCAGAGAAATTAGGAAATTGTCATCAGCTGCTGATGACTTTGCAGTATTTCAGGAAATTGGATAGAATTAAGTGCCGCAACTGACATGCTGCTGTGTGGTGAGGATGGCTGCAAAGAGATCAGACTTTCTTCTGAGACCCAACTGATCAACCCCACACACTTAATCATCCTGGTAATTTCCCTGACTGCTCAAAACAAAAGAAGATTGCCACACACATACAATCACTGTAATCAAAGGTAAATTCTATACAAAAGTCATGAATTCAGCCATGGTTAATAAAAGAAGAAATTGGTTATTTATTAAAATATTTCTCATTTATAACAGGAATGCTCATAACAAGAGAAGCCCTTTTTCTTCCCTTACCCAGTTTTTCTTTTGCCAAAAATTATTTTTGCACAGAAATGGTAACAAAGATGTTCAATTAATTTTTTATTATTTTAAGTACAAACCATTATTATTTTAAAGATAAGATTGAGTATTATACGGTAATTTTTAATATATTTATCAGGCTACCTGGCACATATAGTTTCATTTTGGACCAAGGGTCCGGACTTTCTAGCCACACTTTGTAAAATTTGGACTATCGCAGATTTTTGCTAAAATTCAACAACTCATAAACTATGAACTGGGTTAGAAGTGGTTTATAAAAATGATTAGGCATATTTAATATTATATGGTAGTTTAGTATATTTACCATGCTTTCTGGCACATATAGTTTCATTTTGGACCAAGGTTCTGGACACACTAGTCAAGCTTTTTAAAATTTGTACTATCGCTGAATTTTGCTAAAATTCAACAACTTCCAAACAATGAAAAAGCTTAAAAGTGGTCATAAAAATGGCTAGGCATATTGAATTTTATATGGTAATTTATTTAACTTATTTATCAGGCTATCTAGCACATTTAGTTTGATTTTGGACCAAGATTCTGGACACCCCAGCTACACTTTGTAAAATTTGGACAATCGCAGATTACACCTAAAATTCAACAACTCCTAAACTATGAACTGGCTTAAAAGTGGTTATAAAAATGACTAGGCATATTGAATTTTATATGGTAATTTAATATATTTACCAGACTATCTTGCACATATAGTTTCATTTTGGACAAAGGGTCTGGACACTCTAGTCAAGCTTTGTAAAATTTGGACTATCGTAGATTTTTGCTAAAATTCAACATCTCCTAAACTGAGAACTGGGTTAAAAGTGGTTATGAAAACGACTAGGCATATTGAATTTTATATGGTAATTTTGTATATTTCCAAGGCTATCTGGCACATATAGTTTCATTTTGGACAAAGGGTTTGGACACTCTAGTCAAGCTTTGTAAAATTTGGACTATCGCTGAATTTTGCTAAAATTCAACAACTTCCAAAATATGAACTGGCTTAAAAGTGGTCATAAAAATGGCTAGGCATGTTTAATTTTATATGGTAATTTAGCTTATTTACCAGGCTATCTGGCACATAAAGTTTGATTTTGGACCAAGGTTCAGGAAACTCCATCCACACTTTGTAAAATTTGGGCGATCGCAGATTTTTGCTAAAATTCAACAGCTCCTCAACTATGAACTGACTTAAAAGTGGATATAAAAATGACTAGGCATATTCAATTTTATATGGTAATTTAGTATATTTACCATGCTTTCTGGCACATATAGTTTCATTTTGGACCAAGGTTCTGGACACACTAGTCAAGCTTCGTAAAATTTGGACTATCGCAGATTTTTGTTAAATTTCAACAACTTCCAAACTATGAGCTGGCTTAAAAATGGTCATAAAAATGGCGAATCATATTGAATTCTATATGGTAATTTAGCTTATTTGCCAGGCTATCTGGCACAGATAGTTTCATTTTGGACCAAGGTTCTGGACACTCTCGTCAAGCTTTGTAAAATTTGGACAATCATAGATTTTTGCTAAATTTCACAACTTCCAAACTATGAACTGGCTTAAAAGTGGTCATAAAAATGGCTAATTATATTGAATTTTATATGGTAATTTAGCTTATTTACCAGGCTATCTGGCACATATAGTTTCATTTTGGACCAAGGGTCTAGACACTCAAGCCACACTTCGTAAAATTTGGACTAGCGCAGATTTTTGCTAAAATGCAACAACTCCTTAACTATGAACTGGCTTAAAAGTGGTCATAAAAATGGCTAGGCAATAGGCATATTGAAATTTATATGGCAATTTAGTATATTTACCAGGCTATCTGGCATGTATAGTTCTATTTTGGACCAAGGGTCTGGGCACACCAGCCACACTTTGTAAAATAGGGACTATCACAGATTTTTGCCAGATTTCAACAACTTCCTAACTATGAGCTGGCTTAAAAGTGGTCATAAAAATGGCCAGGCATATTGAATTCTATATGGTAATTTAGCTTATTTGCCAGGCTATCTGGCACAGATAGTTTCATTTTGGACCAAGGTTCTGGACACTCTAGTCAAGCTTCGTAAAATTTGGACAATCGTAGATTTTTGCTAAATTTCAACAACTTCCAAACTATGAACTGGCTATGGCTTGGGTGTCCAGACCCTCGGTCCACAATGAAACAATACCCTTTCCATGTCCTTTATTTAAAAAAAAATACTAAGTAATAACAAATAGTTTAGTGTATTAAAATAGATAATATAACACCAAAGATCCTTGGTATTATTATATCGATGATTGAGGCAAAATAAATGGCCGCCATTTTGAAAAACGGGGTTAAACTGCACTTAACTTCCCAGGAGAGTATCAAAACCTGTCTAAATGAATTCCTGACCCATGAAAACATATATTTAGACCCAAAAATCATTGTTCTAACCCAATTAGATCCAGAGGTACGGGCGAAATGGTTAATTGGCGGCCATCTTGGAATTATCCATCATGGCCGCCAGTCGTTGAGGTTATATAATGACCAACAAGCAAAAATGTGTTCTCTTGAATATTAGCTTTCCGATGGTATGTGTCTTCAAAATTCCCAAGGGGGGGGGAGGGGGGGTTATGGTGGCCCGCGGACTATATGAAAGAGGAGATAATCCTGACAACTAAATTAATGGCCAATGAAGCTGAGTTAAGAAATGCCAGGGAGATACGAGAGCTTTGAATGATCCAGATGAATGGTTAGTTGCCGTGGCCACTTGCTTTGCATGGGTTATTGTGACCTTGATTGTCATAGGGACTGGTCTAGATTTATGTGTCCGATGGTTGTTTGTTCAGTGTTCACGGAGCAATTGTTTAGGGTTCACTGATGCCAAAATGAAACCCATTTATGGAATCTCTTCCCAACAATGCAATATTGATACACAATTATGGGAATTATCATAATATTATGGAGGGCCTGCAGTTTGCAATCTTTTACTGAGTATACCAAATATAACATATATATATATAAACTTGTGGTCTCAGTCTCAAGGCTGCAGTTAAGTCAGGCCATTAGTTATTTTGATCATGATTTATGTTCTCTGCACATTTCTAGTGGCTTCTAAAATAAAACATGGTGTTTTAAAGCACTGACTCTCTATAGGTACATATAATAATATCTAAAGTTGTGAAATGCTTTTGATTGATGCTTAATATCCTGCCCCTTCCACATCCTCAGATATGTCATGACAGGTCTTGACTCATAGTGGCAATGATTGAATACGGCCTCTCTTGTCCGTGCCTACATGTACATGCCCAGTAACCTGACTTTATGCTGGCACGTGAATGACATGTTTGAACTCAGCAGGTAGACAGTTCAAGGGTTGTCTGAACTATCAATCCTAAATTTGGTCTTGTGATCACAATCTTGATACTTAACAGAGTGGTTGCTTAATGTGCTGCAGTGCCTTATTATAAGATTCTATGGAGACCTACATTATGGCTCGCAAGCTGCTGGTAATGAAACCTATTATAGGTTATAAACAAAATCGCGATTAATTAGCATTCACCATCACTATGGTGAATGGTATTGATTTTGGTCGTATTATTATTTTTCTTCCCTTTTTTTTTGGAATTTCAACATGAAAGTTAGTGTATAGATAGTCCTTGATGAGTAGATTAATTTCCCAAAATATTTTTGACCTTGACCTATTTTTCAAGGTCACAGGTCACCTCAAAGTCACTGATTTTGGAGGTCTATCTCCTGAACTAATAAAGATAGAGACACCTGGTCTTCATTGTTAAGTTAGTAGGCCCCTATTGAACAAATACCAGCCATGAAATTGATCATTTTCGAAAAGGGGTAATTGCCCTAACCCCTTTTAATGAAAACCAGTTTGCGCACGGTTTTGAGAAAACTACAAGCAGCACTTTCATGAAATTATAGCAAAAGGTGCTCTATAGCATGGGCCAATGCAGCAAGAAATGTGGTGAAAATCATGCAAGGGGTTACTGAGATATTCGACTTTCAAAATTAGAATATTTTGCCCAAAAGTGAAAATATTTTCTAACTTTGCTTTGAATCAAGACAACTCAATGAAACTTGGAACATATATAGCGCTGTGGTAGAGGAATATTTTCATTAAACATCCATGACCTTGACATCAAGGTCAAGGTCACAGAAAGTGAATGAAACGGCACGGAAGGTACATTTCACAACTTTTTCAAGCAAGGTTGTTCAGTTGTGGTCTATCATTTCCAATCAAGAGTAACTTGAATGATCTGAAGTATATTTGACCTTGTGAAGAAGTTCATCAATTGTCAAGGTCATCACCAGTCAAAGACAGGAAAAATGAAGAAATGATATAAGTGCAGAATATAATGAATTAAAGAATAAATTAAGGTCAATATGAAGTCAATATGAATGCCATTATAAATTCAATATGAATGTCAATATGAATGTAAATATGAATGTCAATATATATGAATGTCAACATGAATATCAACATGAATGTCAAAATTAATGAATGTCAAAATTAATGAATGTCAATATTAGTGTAGATATCAGTGTCATCAGTGTCACTATCAGTTTCATCACTGTCAATTGATATCAGGTTCAAATGAATGTCAGTGATTGTCAATATGAATATTGATATAAATGTCAATATGAATAATGTCGATAGGAATGTCAATATGAATGTCAAAATGAAGTCAATTCAAGTGTCAATATAAAAGTCAATATGAAGAATTAAAGTCAAGTTGATAATCCAGTAAATACTTTTTTATGGTGAATGCTCATTACTGGTTCACCAGTAATATTGATGTCTAGTTTTGGTTGATTCTGGATTCGTTATCAAACTTTTAATGCCGGTTAGTCATATGTTGACTGTCTTGGTCATTCGTTGGGCATTGCTTACTGCTTGATTATGACTGTTGATAGAACAGTGAATATGAGGAGTAACACATCTCGAAAATTATCGATTGCCCAGAAGACTACATGTAGACACCCTCCTATCACCAAAAAGATGTAACATACATTTCAGGTGAATGAACAACAAAGAGTAGCACGGGATGCTGGGAGTAAAGGGCATGTTGCCATATGCAGCAGCAGCCTTGGCCTAATCAACAGTAATGGCCAATGGGTCTAACATGCAACATTTTGGGAAAGTCAGTTCCTGTTCCAAAAACCTTAAGTGAAGAAAAAGCTTTGAATCATACTTTCCCAGTTGCATAGCTAAGAAGAACAAGGGTCTTGCATGACACTAAGTAAATCTTCTTGATTTCTTATGCCTGTGTTTACTTGCCCTGTAACCCCTATTTATGGTGGAACGTCACAGGCATGGTTGACCTCATTAGGATGGAATCAATTTTATATCAAAACCATTGATTCCATCAATTAAGGTAATTTCTAGATGAGTCTGCAATTCGTCTAATTCCATTTATATTGATCATAGGATCACCCAACTCAGACATATCATGTGTCATTGTAACATCTTTATCAAATTGCTACATGAATAACCTAGACTGACTTCTATGACCTCACTTTTGAAAAAGTACTGCATCTATGGCCTATGGTATCTCTGGCGTCGGCAGGTATTTTCTAAATTATGGAACTGGTTTTGAATGCAATTTCTTTAGGTTTAAAACTTTACATTTTGTACCTAACTTTCTATTCAGTCAGGGTCACTCTCTTGTAGAGTTATTTTCGTGATCGGACAATCCAAAGTTGGTATTCTAAAATTGTTTTTTCACATTGTGGTTTTTCCAGCAATTCCTCATTAAGAAAATTCTTTCAACAAGTAACAACGTCATACATGTGTACAGAACCTGTGGTATAGTCTTAAATTTGCATGGTTTCATAGAACAATTATAATTGATAGATCAGATATTCAGATAATGTCACTGTTGTCTTGTCATCTGAGGTGGAATCCAATTAGAGGTTAATGGAAAATAATATTTCCTTAGGATCTTTTTTCCTCATATTGATCATTTCAACCATCAATCTCAAAAGCAACCATAACTATTTGTTTTAAAACTCTGCCTCAGGATTAGCTTGCCATGGCTTCATGCTTAAAACCTACCATCTCCTGTTATTACGTAACACCAAACCTAACAAGTTAACAATGTGTTTCTGATACTTTCATTCAAAGGATGGATTGATGCCATCAAAAGGATGATAAGGGCTTTACGTGTTCATGCACTTGTTCGGCTTTTTGGACAAAATGAAAACACAGCATGAGGCAAAGGATGAATGAAACTGCTGCCGAACATAAGTCCAGATGACCTGGCAACAGCGGGAATTGAACCCACTGCAATTGGTTGCTCAGTGCACTTCCAACCTTTATTCATAGCACAAGGAAGCAGCTAGTGCAAGTATTAAACTGCATGCAGTGTACAGTGTGGTATTTTGGGTTTAATAACCTTCATTTGTGCAGACCTTTCTGACTTCCAAAAATGTGCATAAGAATAATGTGTCATGGATACAATCGTGCAGTTATTTTGGTTATAAAATCAGGCAAAATGCCCTGATAGTCATTTCTTGGCCATATGAATCTCAAAATTAGTTACTTTGCGTTGCACAGTTAAAGGGAAATTTCATATTCTCAGCAAACCTCACAATCACTGATTACTTGACAGACTGAATGGGTGAGAACCTTTGTCAACTGACATGCGACAAAGATACATGTAGGGCAATGTAGGAGTTGGTACTATGAAGATCACCGGTAAAGAGAGGCATGAGGAACTGAGATGAGTGCAGAGAGCATATTGCCATATATGTAGAAGGCTACAACAGCAGTCTGGGCCTAATCAACGCTGAAGGGTCAAATATGTAACATTTTGAGAAAGACGGTTCCTGTTAGAAACAAATATCAAGTGAGGAACAACTATTACTCCTTTCCAAACTGCTTGTCTTGGAAATAAAAATATGTGTACATCAGTGAAGAACAAAAATACAAATGAACAAGGCAATAAAAAAGTATGCATGTCAATTAAATAAAACAAGTATGCAATTCTTTTCAGAAATATTAACTAAACTGTGGTGAATCAAATACTAGAAGTTGTTCAACCAGCATCATTCTTTTTGCAAAACACACTTTAAAGTTGATAGTACATGTCGTCAAAGCTTGTATTGACCAATGATCTATGCATACAAGGTACCTGCACTCGCATGTTCAATTTGTTTCTTAAAATAAAACACAGTGTTTATCTCTTAGGCCTAGATATAATGTTTAGTTCAAAGTTGTGAAGCCTCCTTGATTAAGTATAATCCCCCTGTCCAACATAACCTGAACTGCTATGACATCTCACAACACATTATGACAATTTGTGAATATTTGTGTTCCTCTTGGTCACGTTTACAATTACTCAGCATCATTGCTCTATATACCCCACTTCTTGGTGGTACGTGAGTGACAGGGTTGCCCTCATTAGGATAAAATCAAGGCAGATAGTTCCATGGGCTTCTCCAATATTGTCAAATATATATTTGGTCTTATGTGTGTGATCACAGTCTCTGTTATAGGTACTACACAGAGAGAATTTCCGTTGTGTATTGACATTATCTGATCTTATATTTTCTAAAAAGTTACGAACACTGCGTGAATGAAGTTTGGGGGTTAAAGGAATAGAAAAGTTTAAAGGTTTAGGTCTAACAATATGATCCCAAGGAAAGCCGGATGAGCTGTAATCTACTCTGCATGTGACTGACTTCCAGCATGTTTTCCTGGCAGGAACCTTATCACTAGACCCTCTCTGAACTAGATATTACATTATAGTTGCCATGATGAGCTTGTTATTTTTCAACAACAGGAAATAAATGACATTGAGTGATGCATTTTAGGGTTTCGCTGGCACGAGAAGGTATATTGTTAGAGTTTCCTTGGGTTCTTTGCAAATTTGACTGATGAACAAACTAGTACTAATTAAAGGGTATTGGGCAGATGTACGACGTATATCTAAACTAATCCTATTATCACCCACTCTCTATTCACTTTTTACTTATGACTGTACGGCAAATGACTCACAAACTATGGTCTTTAAATTTGCAGATGATACCACAATCTGCGGATTCATAACAAACAATGATGAGAATTTTATCGTGCTCAGATTAATCAGACAATTAGGTGGTGTGCTGAGAATAACCTCCCACTAAATGTATCAAAAACGAAGGAAATTATTGTTGATTTCCGTCGGAAGAACAAGAACATTAAAAGTCCTGTCACAATCAACAATGCCTACGTCGATACAGTCCAAAACTTCAAATTTCTTGGGACTTACATATCTGAAGATCTTAAATGGCATGACTATAGCATGGATATAATTAAAAAAAGCCGTCAGAGACTTTACTTCCTACGCTGTCTTAAGTCCTTCAAGGTGCATCAGAACATTTTGCTGAACTTCTATCGTGGCATAGTTGAATCAGTCCTCACCAAATCTGTCATTGTATGGTATGGCTCCACAGGCAAAGGGGATATCGATAAATTTCATAGAGTAATACGATCAGCAGAGAAAATTATTGGTATGGAGCTCCCTGGTCTACAGACAATTTTTGAAAAACGAGCAAACAAACGTACTTCTGCAATCCTGCGTGACGAAAGCCACCCAGCACACAAACTCTTTGAATTTTTAAGATCAGGTAGACGTCTTAAATGTTATTATGGTAGTAAGCGTTTTGTTAACAGCTTCATACCTTCTGCTGTAAAACTGTATAATTCTCTATAATTTGTATGCACCTTGCTCTTGTGGGTAAAACAAATTCCGATGTTACGTGTAATATTGGCTAATAAAGAATCTCTCTCTCTCTCTCTCTCTCTCTCAAAACATTATGAAGTATCATATAAATTGGTATGAGAGTCATAGCAGCAAGTATGATTAAAAAAAACAAGGTCTGAACATACGACTATTTGTTTTCTCAAGGGCTGTCAAAGTAAAATGCATTGCCTATTGTTTTTTCACATCTTTGACAATACCAATGTCACTGGCCTCCATGTTTCCAAAATCTCAACCTGATATCCAAATTTTGTTGAAAATCTACTGCTCAGTCATCGATATCCAAAGTATCTTTGAAATATCCACTGAACTGTTATAGTCTTTCCCATCCAAATCAGTGACAAATAGTAGTATTTCACTCTTTCTTATCCAAATCAGAGACAAATGGCAGAACGTCACAGACTTTGACAGCCAAATCCTTTGACGAAGTAGTTGTGCCAACCTGCTGGGCTCATATAGACAGCATGGACATCAATGTTGCAAAATATAGTCATCACAGGACTTGGCAAAGGAAAACGTGTTTTTTAAAATACTTAATTTGACAAGATATCTAATAAATAAACATCCATTCAAAATAGTATGTTTACTGGATACTTTAGTGTGATATTTAACCTTTTCAAAAAGTACATTATTTTGCACCTTTCAAATACTTCAGTAATGAAAGAAATCCTCAAAACTAACTAACATGGGTTATTGTGACCTTTATTGTCATAGAGACTAGTCAAGATTCACGGACCGAGTCGTTATTTGTCCAGTGTTCATGGAGCAATTGTTAAGGGTTCACTGGTGCCAGAAGTAAACAAATTTGTGGAACCTCTGCCCAGCAATGCTTTGTAAAAAATTGTGGTAATTATTGTGATATAGAAAACTTGTTGTCTCAATCTCGAGGCTGCAGTTAAGACTTGTCATCTGTTATTTGGACCATGTTTTGTGTTTAAAGGCATTACAGCACTAAATCTCTGCCGGTTTGATATGGCCCCCAAAATAACTATGATGTTTTAATACTTTGGCTCTCTATAGATAAGAAATATTCTAAGTTGTGAAGCCCTCTCGAGTGAAGCTAATCCTGCCCCTCCCGCATCCTCAGATATGTCATGACTTGTCTTGACTAATCGTGGCGAAGTATGAATATGGCCTCTCTTGTCCGTGTCTACAGGCCCTTCAACCTCACTTTATGCTGGCATGTGAACGGTATATTTGACCTCATTAGGATGGAATCATGGAAGACAGTTCTGGGGGTCGTTTGAACTATCAAATCTAAATTTGGTCTCACGATCACAGTCTTGGTAACACAGAACCATATACGGTGCTGTCTGTTAGCAAGTGAAACATCTGATATTTTGCCATTCGGCTCAACTAAACTTATTGTGGAAGCAAGGATGCTCATCCAATGAAAAGCAAACATATGGGGTCATGAAGGATGATATTTGAGGCATGTGGGATAGAAATTGCTGCCAATTTTACTTGCTCTACAAAAAGGCAGACATGGGTAGCAAGTTTGTCACCTTCCCGTTGAAATAACATTGGCCTTGTTTTTCAGTTACTTATCCAAGACTTTGACCCAACCCTAACTCTTAATACAGCAAAAATGTTATACCACATGCCTCAAATATTGTCCTTTGTGACCCAATACATTTTTAACTCATTCGAAGAGATTTCATGGTTCCACGGGCAATTTGGTTGATGGAATACAGTATATATCTAAAGAATATATACGTCCAATGAAAAGTGAATAAATACAATTGATGCGACGGAGATAATATATTGAAGCTGGCCAGCTGCAGCTGTAAGGACTTAGATGAATGGTCGGTTGCCATGGTCACTTTCCTGGACAAGCATTTATTGCTGCCTTGATTGTCTAAGAGTTATGGGCCAGGTGGTTGTTTGTTCATGGTGTTCATGGAGCAATTGTGAAATCTTACTGCTGCCAAAAGGAAAACGCATCTGTCACGTGGCCGTACAATCACCATGCATGTGCAGTGCTGTTTACATATGGATGGGAAATGGGTTAATTTATGGAGCATCTACATTTTACAGTGTGCAATCTTTCACTGAGCAAACTGAATAGTACATAGCTAAATATTATTCTGTATTCTATGTTTATAGTTCAAAAAGTTTATTCACATTCTCATCTAAATAAAAAGGCTGCGATTCTTTGATAGATGGTTGCACAATTCCTTTGAGCTAACATAGCTTGTTGTTTTAAGTAATGATCATCTCTGTCTGTTTGCTCAAAGGAATTGTGCAAGCTTCTCACTCAATCATTTAAGCTGACTCAAAATTCATATTCTGCAGTGCATGCCAAGTGGACCACTGCCTCCATCCCCCATCATGTCTTCTGATTTTGATGAAATTATAACACACACTAAATAGGCCATGCGAAGCATTTTAAATTTGACAGAATTTTGGAAGTTCCGGCCTGCTGATGCCTTTTTTTCCATGTTTCCAATTTTCAGAAGCTGCATTTTGAAGACATTGTCGCAAAATTGTACACACTTCATGTTTGGATATACACTCTAAAAAATTTCACAAAATTGTTTTTTTGAAAAACCAAATTTCAATTAAAAAAACCAACATGGATTTTTTAAAAAATCCATGTTGGTTTTGCATTGTAATTGGTTTTTCAAAAGACCATTTTGAATCTAAAAAACCAATTTTGTCCCTACATTTTTTATAGTGTACACCATAATGTTAGAAGAAAATTGAAGAATATGATGATTATTTGCTTCGTTCATAGGAGCCTGTCTTTTGGATTTTTCAAACGTTTTTCATTGAAACACAAATAAAAACAGTATCAGGAAATGTCAGCGCAAGTACATTGACATTTCTTAGTCCAATACCTTCTTTATGTAAGTGACGATAAATGCAGACCATTTTCTATAATTCACCAATTCAAGTGTCAAAATGGCTGTGTGGGACAAGTGATACACTCATGGTCAGTTGGCTGAACCTCCATCTTAGTATGTGCAATATTGTCCAAGATGTCCCAATATAGTGTAATCAAGGGTCAAGTCTGACGAAGTTGCAAATGGCAGCAAATTCTCAATTTTCTCAATTTTCCTGGTTTTGATGGATTTGAACATAGTCATAAATGAATAAAATGTTTCAACTGAAGTGTTGTCTACACTGAGGTACCATCTCCTCTTCTAAAAAGTGTACACTCTTGACAAAAATGCTGGAATATTTTGAGAAATTTTCAAGTAAATTCCAAGTCAGTTAATATATCCTGCTACATGTTACACAGAGCTGATGCAGAGATTTTTTGTGGTGGGAGGGTGGCCAGATACTGTCCGGATACTGCCTAATGGCCACAAGGGCTCAGGGTGGTGAGTCAGTGCCTGTTTGGTGTGTCATCATTTATCACGGAAATTTGTGTCAGGTTGTGCAGAATGGAAATGACTTGTGTGTCTCCTATAGATCTAAGTTTGTTGGAAAAGGAAATAGTACCACAGTGTAGAGAGCACACCAGTTGAAACATTTTATTCATTTATGGCTATGCTCAAGCTTGTAGAGCACCACAAACCCATCAAAACCGAGAAAGTTGAGAAAATTGAGAATTTGCCGTTGTTTGCAACTTTACCAGACTTGAACATTAATTACACTATATTGAGACATCTTGGACCATATTGCACATAAGACGGAGGTTCAGCCAACTGATCAGGACCAGGCGCAAGTTACTTTCACTGAAGAATGGCCATATCGGTCAAAAAGAAGCAAGAAACAAGTTGATGAAATCGATGTCAAGTCAAGTGAAGGCAGAGGTGCATATGGCATTAAACACGAAATTGTGATGCTTCTTGGTTGTGTGCATCAAGATTCAGTTGTCATTTTTGCATATGTTGAAACTCTGTATTTATGTAGCTGAGCCTTGATGCAATTTTTGATGATTTTTACTAAAAATTATCATTTTTTCCGGGTCACTCAATGAAAATTTTCAAATAATTCTCAGCCACTAAAATTGTTTTATGATATCATTTAAACATAAATCTAATGTCTGAGGAACAAATCTTTGCAATTCCTCATATTCAGTCACCAATTTTGGAGCTTCGTAGTTGTGACACCTTGAAAATCCAAGTCATTCCATCATTTTGATCATGAGTGCAAAGATGAAATTTATTTCATATGCAGTATATATGCGTTCATCTAGCGTTTTTTCAGTAATGGTGGAGTCACTTTTATTCACACTGGGTTGGAGCCTCTCAAAGAACCACTGGAACAAAGTCCACAGATGTATACATTGTATTCTTTGAAGCACTCTAGGAAAAAATGGTACTATCAGCACTTCCCGCTAGTTGTACCGCTAGACCTACGACAAGGTTCAAGATTTGAGTCAGACAATTGGGACATTTCGGTCCAAAATTTTTTTTGAATTTCAATTTGAAAAATAGCCTATCTTGTGCAAAATTTCCCCAGGAATCTGAATCTGAAGATACAAAATATCTCACCATTTTCATTCTACGAATGTTTTTATAACTTGTCAATTGGAACCTAGTATTTTGTTGAATATCTCTCACTTTCACTGCATATATCTCAGTAGTACTCAATTTTTGTGAACAAATAAGCCTACCAGATTACCAAAGCACTTAACAACTCCTTATTTTTATCCCGTAACAACCCGGCACATGCCTCAGAGGGGCGCCCTGTGCCCTTATACAGTTTGCATTGAAGAAGTGATTTTTGGCACGGCTGTCCAAGACAGCGACTCTGAAATATAGAATGGAGGTAAGAGAGGACTGCAATAATGACCAGCCAGTGTCAAAAGTAATTGTCATGACTTACAAACATATTTTAGGTCGGTCACGCATATTTTGTATTGCTCTGGCATTACTGACTGAGCCATAGATGGCTAAAATCCTTTAAAATTTGGTCGCAAAAAAAACTCAAGCTATCCTCTGGTCTCCTATTAGACTATCTAAACATAAACTTGTGGTCACCAATAAATCCGGGCATATCAAGTTCGATTTTGGTGACCTTCCAACTAAAATTGCAAGAGACTGAGTTTTTTTTGCGATGCCGCGTATTTTTTTCAGCTTTTCAAAATTTAGCAGACATAAGTTAGAAAATGCATTATTGAGACTCAATAAAAATTAGCAGCGAGCAAATTTTTGGTACTATCGTGTTCTATATTAAATTTGGAAGATATTGATGTATCACACAAATTTCTATTGCAAAAAATTACAACACAGTGTGCTGCCAAAGTCAGCAGCTTTACGTCAATCGGCAAAATTCTCCAAAAAATTGTCACCTGATGTTTAGTCAAATATCCTGTTAGTGTGAGTATACGTTTAGCTGAAATATATCAAATTTACATGTAGTAAGAAGCAAACAATATAGGAAATTATGTCAAGGTGAAATAAATGATATCGAAGTGTTACTTTCCAAGTTATAGCCCCTCACATGTGACATTGTGAAAAATTTTGTCACCCTAAAGTGTGCATTTTGCCCATTTTCGGACATACAATGTATTTTGCCCAAAAACTTGACAAAGAGATGAGATCTCGTTATTTCTGACGCCTTTATTGGAAAGTAGACAATTTTTGCCAGAAGGTAGATCTAAGTTAAAAACCTTGTTCAAAAAATTAGAAATGAGCCTTCAGGATTTTTTTCAGTCAAATGTCCCAAATTTGTCACTCAAAGCTTGAACTTGTCCTACTTTTTTCAAAGGCATACCATGAATGTCCCAGTCGTCCGGTTCTCCTGAAATTTGGCACGATTCTGGCCAAGGATTTATATTTTGATATCTGATTTGCAGATAACATAATTAAGCTTTGGGTTTTTAAAAACAAAAAATGGCACAACGTCCAGTTAAATTCATGTTGTTAGAAATGATTATATTTCAGTTGCAGACATAGAAAAAAGGGTCAATTTGATACGACAAAATAACATGAGGAATTTTATATGCACAGCAGACATCAAGGTTCTAGATATGAACTTTAAAAAGTCGCATTGCAAGTGAATGGACTGTTGCTCCATGTATATATTTCTTTACATTTTTCTTTCTTTTACATTTCTACAATATTCAATGCTTTTTATAACGAGCAAACAAATAAATAATCGATCAGTCAATCTCAGTGATTGTCAGACTTGGGGGGAGGAGTCAATATATAGAAGAGGCCCGTGTGACTGAACTGCAAAAGACTATTTTATCACAAATCAGTGAATATTCATAATATATTGTCTACATAGACAGGAATTCTGAAAACAAAAAATTGGTCCAATTAATGGCAGACTATAGATCTGTTTAAGATGGCATAAGATATTGGACGTTTTAATGCAAGGTGCTCTCAAAGTTCCCCATTCAAGCTTTTCAAAAAACCTTACGTTGGGATATTCAGAAAAAAAAACATTGTCTGTGGGTATTAGTCCATGGCCATATTATTACAGATCTCGTATAAGTGTGCCATGTTCCATGTGAATATATGCTCAGATGATGTCAGTATGGCAATACTGACATCACTATTGGTACTCCAAGCTTGAGTGTTGATTCCAACTGCTACCAACAAGTCGGGCTTATGGGTTGTCTAAGTGTGAATAACAATTGATTAATCTGCATTCATTGGTATGGTTGTTTGATTCAGTTGGAGCAGGTGAAACTGATATGTTTGAGCCACTTGCTTGATCCATCATGGACATTCATGGTGGTCCTGTTGTCAAATTTCTCCTTGAGGGCAGCACCTTGTGGCTTTTCAGCCTTTTAAGTGAGATCTGCGCCAAAGAAACTGTTCAGAATTGATGACTGGAATGGGGATGATGGGGAGATTTTTTGGAAGTGAATGTGGCGGTGTTGCATGGGCATACTAGAGGACGAGAGATGGGGGGGGGGGGTAGTTACTCCCCAAAAATTTGGGAAAAGGCCAGACAAGGAGGCTAAGAATTCGATCATCAAATAAACATTATTGGAAATCAGTGATAAGGATGCCCCCAAGCAAAAAATATTATTTTTGCAAAGACAAAGCAGCACATGATAACCTCTCAGACCAAAAAATGAATGTGAGAGTGAATGAATTTGTTTTTTTGTAAAAGTGCTAAAACTGATAGCAGTTATACACAAAATCCATGCATCATACATAGCTGGATATTGTAACTTTTGGATTTATTCAAAACATCAAACTGAATAATCAATGTTGAGCAACAATCTAACAGCTTATTGTGGATTGTAATGGTGTGATCAGTATGGGTTCCAAGTGACACACATGAAACTGCGAAATATACCAACTGTGAAATCATTATGCTGATACTGACATCACAAGAGCACTGTGGCAGTTGAAAAGAACATGGCACACCTATACGAAATCTGTAATAACCTATGGGCAAACGGGGCATTTGCCCCGGGCCCATGACCTCAGGGGGGCCCATGATGAAGCTGAAAAGAGATGTGACAGTAAAGTTAGAGCTAAGGGTGACTGGCGTGAGAATGCACTTTTCTGAATTTAGAGTGTTTTCGGGGGGCTAGGGTGCCCATTAGAAACAGTTTGCTCTTGGCCCAGAAATGCGCTAATACGGCCCTGGGTATTACTACCTGGGGTGTCCTATTTGTGACAAGCCAGTATATATTTTTGAAGAACTTTTTGTTCTTGGAGTGTACATGTGTTCAGCAGCTGTTTCACAGCAGAAGAAAAGGCTGCTGCTCACAGTGCTCAGTTGTGCTGATCAAACTTTTTAAAAGTTTTGCCAAATTTGGTGAATCTAAGATCTTGAGGCGAAGGCAGCAAACATATGTACACGCGGCTTCTTCAAACATACACAATCCGATTTGGAGAGAAATGAACGTAAATTCTGTTTGGAGTTCCATCATCCCAATCTCCTGACACTTAAATGCCTTCAAGATATGTCAAGTTTATTTCAGGAAAATTATCAATCTTACGGACATGCTCATACACACCTAAAGTCAAATACACAGGTTTTTCTGTAAAATTAATATCTGGAAAAAAAAACAACAACTTATTTTGCCTGCAAAAAAGTATGTCATTTTATATTATTTAGGTATGATATATGAGTTTTACTTAAAAAGTACCTGTACATCAGCTTCTATTTGGATGAACACTCTATATATATATATAACAATGTCAGGACTATATATTCATATACCTCACACGTTGTACATCCTAAATCAAATTAAAATGTAAACTGTCCTCAATGATAAATACGTTTGTGTCCATGCATGTATCTGGAGGGTTAGACTAGACTTGAAAAGAAGGAAGCCAAGCAGTATGGATCTCAGTAAAATATATTGGCTAGATCAAAGGTTAAGGTCTGGCGATACAGTCCTAATGAACACCGGATGAGCTGTAATCTGCTCTGTGACTCCCTTCCAGCTTGTTTTACCCTGCTAGAACCTTATCACTAGACCCTCTCTGAACTAACTATTACATTAGCTGCCAAGATGAGCTTGTTATTTTTCAACAAAAGGAAACAGACAACAAGCGAGAGGTATTTGAAGCCATGTCCCAGCATAAGAAGACATCTCTAGTTTTATGAGTTTCATACACATGATGGGCAAGGGACCTGCAGAAATGATTCCTAATAGGCCTATAGCTGATCTTTGATGGTTTACAGAATCCTTTCCAGATTTTTTTTTTCAATAATTTGAACTTATGCTTGCAACATAAAGTGTTCAAGGTTATGACCAACCACTTGAAACTACTAAAGCCTTCTTACATGTCAATATGTCATTTTTATGTTCACGAAACAAAATAATATAAATAACCATTTTTAGCCAAATAGTTAAACGTTTCCTCTCTTCTTAAACTGAATATTCTGTCAAGATAACAAATAGTGAGAAATGAAAGAGATTTGAAAAATATGTCTCTTTCTGATGCTACCGTTGGATGTGATCTCATTTTTTAAACGATTACTTTCAGGTTAAAGCAATAACCATTTCTGAATGAAACCTTTCCCTGTCTCAGTTCTGATGAAACTGTAGATTTTTTTTTTAATTCTGAAAAGAGAATGATCGGTGACGTCTTTGAAATTGCTGATAACAACTTTCATGATTATTATTATGACGCAAGATCTGCATTGCTGTTCGAATAATCCTACCATGAAACCTACAAAGAGAGATTTGAAAATGGAAACGATTAATTTTTACTTCCTTACTGAAATAAGTCTACGTAATTTTTTTCGCAGATTCATCAGGTATCATGTCTATTGCTTGGTAATAGTGATGATGAGCAGTAGTTATATAACAAGAAGGTAGCAGTCATTTAACAACATAGACTCAAAATCTCACATTGAGCACAGTATTTTGTTCGCAGGACTTCAGAGTGATCTCAACCATCTGTCATTAAAAATCTTATTACTGACTGTAAAGATCATCAAGGAAAAAGTTCATATAAAAAACTATATATATAAGGGGAAAACCTTCTTTTTTTAAGTGTCAAATAGTCACCAGAAAATAGTCAATGACGAGTATCAGATAAGTTTCAGGTGAATGAACAACAAAGGTAGCATGAGAGACTGGGAGTAAAGGGCATGTTGCCATATGTAGCAGCAGCCTTGGCCTAATCAACAGTAATGGGTCTAGCATGTTACATTCTGGGAAAGTCAGTTCCTGTTTAACAAAAATCTCCAGTAACGCAAAAGTTTTACATCTTTTACTCAGATCTTTCACAAAGATCTTTACGTGTACATGCCTCTTTAGAATATGCATACCAATGAATTATGCAGTTCTTATGCACAGTCAATATATTAGTTTCAGTGCACTTGTTTCAAAATACTGTACACTTAGAAAGCAGGCTCTGCTCTTCTTAGCAGTATATTTTGATGAACAGATGCAAATTCGAAGATGTTTATCAGTCGCAATTAAGGCTACCCAAGTAGTGCACTCCCTGTCATCTACAATTATCAGAGACCATCTGTAACTTTTGTCAAACTATGCAACCTGTCATTCTTGGTGTTTATGATAATCTGTCAAATTTGTAAAGCCTTTTTGACTTAACCCAACTCTGCTGTCGAACATATTCAAACACATAATGACATTTTGTGACTTGTCATGACAATGTGGAAATATTTGTGACCTCACTTGGTGGCGTGTGCATGCCCTGTAACATCATTTTATGCTGGCATGTGAGTGACAAGGCTAACCTCATTAGGATGGAACCAGGGATTGATTCCGACTTGTGAAAGTTATGGTACCGTAACCCGACACTGACTTGGAGATTTGGGGTAACATTGCCATGGCCCTAAAGTCGCTGAATTGCATAACAGATAAACAAATCCTATGTGCTCGTCCACAATTTTCACTGTGTAAGGTGTGGCCTTCACAAGAAGTACACTGTTGATCAAAATGCTGGAATAATTAGGATTTTCAAGGTGTTGGGATTTCAAAGTTATAAAATTGGTGATTGAATGTGTGGAATTGCAAAGATTTTCTCATCAGACATTAGATTTATGTTTGAATGATATTATAAACCATTTTTAGTTGCTGAAAATTATCTGAAAATTTTCTTTGGGTGACACGGAAATAGTATCATTTTTAGTAAAAAATCATCAAAAATCAGATCATGGCTCAACAAGACAGACACAAAATTTCAACATATGCAAAACATGCCTTCTTAATCTTGACTAGCATTTACCCGTGATAAGAAGCGATCTTTCCACACATCCATTTACTCTTTTGCCTAATCTCTTTTCCGTGAAAATTTTTGTCAGTTTGGAAGCATGAGCAATTCTGGTGTAACACAAATGGTAAGTAAATTATATATGCCACAGTCTGGAGTATTAATGTAGGCATCTGTCTATCTATCTATCTGTCTATGTATCTGTCTAGATCTGTCTGTCTATCTACCTATATTTATGTGTCTGTCTGGCAATCTATCTATCTATCTGTGTATCTATCCATCTATATCTGTCTGTCTACCAATCTGTGTATCCATCTATTAGGCTTACATACTGTGGCAATCATAGGCGTAGGAGGTCAATTAATTTTGGGGGGGCTGCCCGAAAAATATTGCCCAAATTGCCCCAAAAAATAAGAACTTCCAAAATTTTCTGCCCGAAACTGCATGAAAAATTGACTTGCCAAAATTTTTGGGGGGGCTGCAGCCCCCCCCCCCAGCCCCGCTGCCTCCTACGCCTATGGTGCCAATATGGATAAGTTGATTGAGAAAGGGACTTCGTTTGTTGAGATTATTAGACAATGACATTATGAAGTTGTGAAGTAATAGTGTATGTTTAATAAAGTAGAGAGTTGTGAAGGCTGACACTACCATAGAGTAATAAGGGGGCCTAGCTATTACCTATTTGACATCAGTGTAAAAATGAAAATTGTCTCCCGAATTGTTTGTATGAATCATTAAAAGTCATAACTTGTATTTGTCCTATATTCTCAGGAAAAAGAAAATAACATATGTATGATATAACGAAATTTGTGCTCTATGAAGTTTTTGTTTTCAAAGAAACACTAAGAAAATGAAGAGGGGGCAGGGGTGTGAGCTCTATATTGCACTTCAAGATCAGACCCAAGATCTGACACTTCAATGGCAATCTAAATAAACCACAATTAATGAATCAAAATACTTGAAATTCGTTTGCTTACAGTCTAATAGCAATCATGGGGCCTAAAAGACAGATCTTATTGTGGAGAGCAGACAGTTAAAGGCCTAGGAAAAAAAATGGCGGCCAAAACAGCGCTCGATAGAAAACGCATCATTGAAGGATTGTAAAAGTTAGAGGGGCAATAGGGTTGCATTTGGTCTTAATTGATAGATAAAACGTCAATGCATGCGGAGGGCTACTTGAGAATTATGAAAAGTCAAAAATTAATACAGAAATTAAGGAAAAGGATGCTGTGCCATTGCTGTGACGTCATATATCCCAAGTCCCAAATTAATATATAGATGTGTACAACCAAAAAACATAACAATATCACTTTGAATGCCACATGCATTGACCTCAGCCTTCAGTTGAATTGACATGGATCCGCCAACCTGTTTTTTGCTTCTTTTTGACCGATATGACCATTCTTCGGTGAAAGTCTTTTTCTCATGAGTCATATCAGTTGGCTGAACCTCTTTCTTGCATGCAGAATGGTCAAAGATGTCCTTATAATGTAATTTAGGTTCATATCGGGTGAAGTTGCCAATAACGGCAAATTCTTAATTTTCTCAATTTTCAAGGTTTAATAGGATTTGTGGCGCCCTACCAGCTTGAGCATTGCCATAAATGAATAAAATGTTTCATGTGAGGTGCTCTCTACACTGAGGTATCATTCTCTTCCAACAATTGTACACTCTTGACAAAAATTATGGAATATTTTGAGAATTTTTAAAGTAAATTCCATCTCAGTCAATATATTCTGTTACATATTTCACAGAGCTTGTGGAGAGATTTTTGTCTTATGGGAAGATGGCCAGATACTGTCAGAATACTGCCTCATGGCCACAAGGGCTCAGAGTGGCGGTTCAGTGCTTATTTTGGGTGTCACCCATTATGACGTAAATTTGTGTCAGGTAGTGCGGAATTGAAATGTCCCGGCTGTCTCCTATCTAGGTTTGTTGAAAGAGGAAATGGTACCTCAGTACAGAGAACACTTCAGTTGAAACATTTCATCAATTCATAACAGTGCTGAAGCTTGTAGGGCACCACTAATCCCCCAAAACCTTGAAAATTGTGAAAATTCGGAATTGCCATTATTGGCAACATCACCGATATGAAACTAAATAATGTTATAGGGACATCCTGTGACCGTTCTGCATGCAAAAAGGAGGTTTAACCAACTGATCTGACTCATGAGAACATGACTTTCACTAAAGAATGGCCATATCGGTCAAAAAGAAGCAAAAAACAGGTTGGCGGATCCATGTCAATTCAACTGAAGGCTGAGGTCAATGCATGGTGATATTGTTATGTTTTTTGGTTGTACACATCAAGATTAAGAAGGCATGTTTTGCATATGTTGAAATTTTGTGTCTGTCTTGTTGAGCCATGATCTGATTTTTGATGATTTTTTACTAAAAATGACACTTTTTCCGCGTCAACGAAAGAAAATTTATAAATAATTCTAAGCCACTTAAAATGGTTTATAATATCATTTATACTTAAATCTAATGTCTAAAGAGAAAATCTTTGCAATTCTACACATTCAATCACCAATTTTATAACTTTGAAATCCCAACACCTTGAAAATTCAAATCATTCCAGCATTTTGATCAAGAGTGTACTGGTATCATGATATTGAAACAAATTAATGTACATAAAAAGTAGACAAGTAACTGTAGCAGATGCAAAAGAAATTTCTATATTGGTTTGAGAGATACAGGATACAGAATCTTTTTCTCATTTGGTTGCCAAAGTAGTACAGAATGGCAAAAGTGACCCAGTTTACAGTACTTGAAGCTCTGATTTGCCTTGAGAATCCCATTTGCCCTGATGCCAGTTAATTTACTTTTTCATTATTCCTCCTATATTTTCCTTCTTATAGCCATATTAGCCAGCAAAAATGCTGTATCAGGGAGGAAATGGGCCTTGACATGATATAATCTGTTGTATTTACAAGGATCAAAGAGTTCAATATCATATTTTTAACTGATTGTATATGTTGTACACATCAAAGCATTATTTCAAGGCCATGTCCTCTTGATAAAGATTGATGACGAAAACAACCAAGAAAAGCTTAGGGGAAAAACCAACGGGGAATATCGCAGAAAGGTCATCATACTTCAAAGAATCGGAACTGCTAACATTCCTTCCTTGCGTGCTGAGACTTCATTGAATGTCAAATGCATGATTCGTAAATTGCCATAAAACCCCTCTAAAGAACCATTTTTATAGACATCCTCAAGCTGTCATAAATCAAATGGCATTGATTCGACAGGCGACATGTTTTGCTTGCATTTCTCTTTTACATGTATTCTATAGGCTATATTAATCTCTACTGAAATGAACATCTTGCAATAGTTTTATTACAGTAAGTGCTGCATGAGCTTTTTGGCTGTACTATTTACATTATATATAACATGAGGCCTAATGCAAGTAAGTCACAACTATTTTTCAGTGTTTTGACGATTGCGATGTATAAGCGTCCTTTCGTGAATAAATTCAGAGATGATTTATAGTAGATCAATCTTTTTTAATCCAAGATCCAAGCTGCCCACAGCTAATACCAAATCTACTCACAACCATATCTTCAGACAACCGCTGCATTGTAAAAATCGGATGATTCTACAATATCATCATTTGTCAAGAAGACATGCAATGAACCACACAGAAAATTGACCCATGGAATTCATTCTTGAAATTGATGTGTGAAACCATAAGATCCCAATATGGCATGTAACTGATACATACACATCCTCAAACATTTGCAACAGAACTGGCTGAACCTTCTCACTCCTGCAGGTACCTTCCACCACCCTTTTGTGAAGTTTTAAAACAATTATGCCTTAGAACTGCAAGGTTCTGATATTACATAACAGCAATGTGAATCCTATTATTCAACAGCATGCTACCAAGTGACCCTGAGATTGAGTGTATGGTGCATTGATGTAGCATTTTGGATTTGTCATTCTACTTGGTCGTGTGTTTATATCGTACATTCTGTGCCTGATGAATATCTTTAGAATCTTGAGGCATTGTCTTGTCTTGGTGGCAGAATGGTTAGAGGTCAGGCTTAATCTGCTAAATATATTAGCCTGCAGAGATTCCAACCTAGGATGGTGAACGCAAAATTTCCTTTAGGACTTTCGAGGACTGGATGTCATTCAAATGAGACGTTAAATTGGTGGGCCCTTGTATCAGTGTTTGTGCTGAGCAATTAAAAGAAACCTCACATGTGGTAAATGTGTAACAACCTGCGTGTAGCCCATGGGAGATGAAATGGAAACCAGTTGCAGATTGCTGGGGCAACACCAATACAAGGGCATGCATCCCTGAATGATATGAAGTGCATGTAACTTGTTTGTGTCGATTCCATAACACATAACAAGAAAATTTTTTCAAAAAAAATAGAGGCGATTTTTAAAGCAAATTCAGTTGTTCAGCAAATTAGACCACATCTGCATGTTTTTTACGCCGATCCCGCAAAAAGCGTCCCGTTCCGCACCTGCCCATCCGCGTTTTATTACGAAATCCCGCGGCCCGCCGTTCCGCAAATTTGGCCCCGTCCGCATTTTACTACGACGCTGGCCACTGGTTCTGATGACGAAGTTTCACAGCCTGATTTTTCAGATTTGGCCTCTGGCCTCCTATCGGGAGGCCTGTACCCAGCTATACAGAGGCGAGTGGCTATATATAGAATCACTAAGACTATATCAGCGATAGGCTGATGCATCGCCTCAAAAAACCCAATATGTGTTTAAGTATTCTTACAGATGCTAGATACCACCAAAATATCAAGAACCTAGCTCGACTCTCTGAGCATGGCAGGTACAAGGTATCTGCCATGCTCTGAGTCTTTGAAACATCATCAAAAGTTGTGTATATGATGACTGAGGAAGACATAAGGCTAAAATCATTAATAGTTCACTGATTAACAAAATTCAAATGCCTACACAAACTAGAATTAAGCATAATAAAGATTAAAATTTAAATAATATCTCAGAACATATTCATACAGTTAAGCTGTTGTCAGAGTACCATTGAAGATCAGCATTATAAATTTATTTGGTACACCTGAAACCCGCTGCAATTTTTTTCTTCATATTTTAATTGCATCATCTGCATGGATGTTGCATTGAATCAGTTCTTCATTGTGTTGACTGAAAAAATATTGCAGAGTTTTATAAGAAAGCGTCCAGCGGTTTTTCCTCGATCATATTGACACACAACCGTACAAATGGACAGGCAATGTCAGGCACGTGTCAAAGAAAACATTCGACCCGTTTTTGACTAGCCTAACCAGGGCATATCAAGAAAATCAGGTCAATTTTGAACGAATATTTAAACACTAAATTACTTTGTCATATATATATATATATGAGTATTTTAGATTGATGTGT
This sequence comes from Platynereis dumerilii, assembly GCA_026936325.1. NCBI lineage: Eukaryota > Metazoa > Annelida > Polychaeta > Phyllodocida > Nereididae > Platynereis > Platynereis dumerilii. The sequence continues at coordinate 123,525,131 of JAPTHN010000001.1, read as the reverse complement.
GGGTTTGATTTTCTTGGCCACATATCACTTAGGTCAAACGACCGATCAATGCCCTATTGTACTTCAGGATGTGATGCAGCAGGACTTCTCGTTTTTTCTTCTTGGTAATGGGTGTGTCTCAAAAAGGTGTTACATATCAGCAGCATCATGAAAAAGGTGTGAATTTATGCTAATAAACTAAATTATTCCACAGAACACTCAGAATTTTAATCTAGAGGATGATGAATTAATAAGAATAAAGCAGGGACAACATGTTTAGTGACAAATTTAGATTATTTTAGTGAATGCTGACAAGGCTCAAAAGTTTAATTTGTCACAGTTCATGCAAACTGGCCATATCACATCAGCGAAAACTGTTCAAAAGCCAATGGTCCATTTCAGCAGAAAAACCTAGAATTTCATGGAACTTTCATAATGTAGTTCATAGCAGCCCAGCAAATACCTGTCTTGATTTATTAGACAAACATAATTCTGTATTCCACACATCATTAGGATCAAATTGATGTACTACACTTGCACTTCTGATGAAAATAATTCTTAGGTCATAGGGGCCAAATATTTAGGCGCTTACTGTGCTTCCACCCATATTGCCGATCCCACGGTGAATAACTGGCTTATACCATAAGACAAAACTGAAACTTGTCATTTGTTGCTGTGGTTTTTCACAGCTTCACTTATTATTCTCCCATGGGAGGATAACTGAACAACAAAGAATATGGGTTTTATTGCAGTGAAATACTGGCTCATGATTGGCTGACAGAGGTGTCGAATGGTATAAATGAATTTATACCATTTGACACCTCTACCAGCCAATGGCAAGCCAGTATTTCACTGCAATAAAACCCATATTCTTTGTTGTTCAGTTATCCTCCCATGGAAGAATAATAAGTGAAGCTGTGAAAAACATAGCTGTCGAACAAATCTGAAACAACATAAAACAGAAAACAATGTGAAACACACAGACTACAGAAAGCACGACATTCTTTTATTACATGTTTCAATTATCAAAAAATAAATTCCCAGTGTCCATTAATACAGCCTTCAATAACCATTGAAATCACTAACAATCAAATTGATGTGAAATCAAAATTCAAAAGTCATCTTCTTGCCACTCCTTACAATGACAACCTTTCTTATACAGTCTGGGACACTTATTTCGAGAGTCTCAGTGTCAGAGGTGTCGGATTTTGCAGGAGAAGATTCGGAGGGGGTAGATTGAGCAGCAGGCAGTTTTGATGTAGAAGGTGCAGGATCGCTACTATCATCATGGGGGTGTTGTAGTGGGTTCGGAGGCTGAAGACAATTGCTTACAGCAGCTTGCAGCTCAATGGAGGGCTTTTTGTATCGATGTCTTAACCTATGAAAAAACTTAAATGTAAGTATTCTTAACAGTACATCGATTCATCAAGGTAAGGGAAATCTACAGGCGGTATTTTTTCCATGTGAAACATCATCAAAAATTGTGTACAATTTCAAGAAGGGGCTCAATGCAAAATTTGGCCTTAAATCCTTAATAAACGTCCGATTTTCAAAATTTAAAAACCTGCATATATCAAGTAATCTTGGATGTCATTCAAATGAGACGTTAAATTGGTGGGCCCTTGTATCAGTGTTTGTGCTGAGCAATTAAAAGAAACCTCACATGTGGTAAATGTGTAACAACCTGCGTGTAGCCCATGGGAGATGAAATGGAAACCAGTTGCAGATTGCTGGGGCAACACCAATACAAGGGCATGCATCCCTGAATGATATGAAGTGCATGTAACTTGTTTGTGTCGATTCCATAACACATAACAAGAAAATTTTTTCAAAAAAAATAGAGGCGATTTTTAAAGCAAATTCAGTTGTTCAGCAAATTAGACCACATCTGCATGTTTTTTACGCCGATCCCGCAAAAAGCGTCCCGTTCCGCACCTGCCCATCCGCGTTTTATTACGAAATCCCGCGGCCCGCCGTTCCGCAAATTTGGCCCCGTCCGCATTTTACTACGACGCTGGCCACTGGTTCTGATGACGAAGTTTCACAGCCTGATTTTTCAGATTTGGCCTCTGGCCTCCTATCGGGAGGCCTGTACCCAGCTATACAGAGGCGAGTGGCTATATATAGAATCACTAAGACTATATCAGCGATAGGCTGATGCATCGCCTCAAAAAACCCAATATGTGTTTAAGTATTCTTACAGATGCTAGATACCACCAAAATATCAAGAACCTAGCTCGACTCTCTGAGCATGGCAGGTACAAGGTATCTGCCATGCTCTGAGTCTTTGAAACATCATCAAAAGTTGTGTATATGATGACTGAGGAAGACATAAGGCTAAAATCATTAATAGTTCACTGATTAACAAAATTCAAATGCCTACACAAACTAGAATTAAGCATAATAAAGATTAAAATTTAAATAATATCTCAGAACATATTCATACAGTTAAGCTGTTGTCAGAGTACCATTGAAGATCAGCATTATAAATTTATTTGGTACACCTGAAACCTGCTGCAATTTTTTTCTTCATATTTTAATTGCATCATCTGCATGGATGTTGCATTGAATCAGTTCTTCATTGTGTTGACTGAAAAAATATTGCAGAGTTTTATAAGAAAGCGTCCAGCGGTTTTTCCTCGATCATATTGACACACAACCGTACAAATGGACAGGCAATGTCAGGCACATGTCAAAGAAAACATTCGACCCGTTTTTGACTAGCCTAACCAGGGCATATCAAGAAAATCAGGTCAATTTTGAACGAATATTTAAACACTAAATTACTTTGTCATATATATATATATATGAGTATTTTAGATTGATGTGTGGGTTTGATTTTCTTGGCCACATATCACTTAGGTCAAACGACCGATCAATGCCCTATTGTACTTCAGGATGTGATGCAGCAGGACTTCTCGTTTTTTCTTCTTGGTAATGGGTGTGTCTCAAAAAGGTGTTACATATCAGCAGCATCATGAAAAAGGTGTGAATTTATGCTAATAAACTAAATTATTCCACAGAACACTCAGAATTTTAATCTAGAGGATGATGAATTAATAAGAATAAAGCAGGGACAACATGTTTAGTGACAAATTTAGATTATTTTAGTGAATGCTGACAAGGCTCAAAAGTTTAATTTGTCACAGTTCATGCAAACTGGCCATATCACATCAGCGAAAACTGTTCAAAAGCCAATGGTCCATTTCAGCAGAAAAACCTAGAATTTCATGGAACTTTCATAATGTAGTTCATAGCAGCCCAGCAAATACCTGTCTTGATTTATTAGACAAACATAATTCTGTATTCCACACATCATTAGGATCAAATTGATGTACTACACTTGCACTTCTGATGAAAATAATTCTTAGGTCATAGGGGCCAAATATTGAGGCGCTTACTGTGCTTCCACCCATTTGCCGATCCCACGGTGAATAACTGGCTTATACCATAAGACAAAACTGAAACTTGTCATTTGTTGCTGTGGTTTTTCACAGCTTCACTTATTATTCTCCCATGGGAGGATAACTGAACAACAAAGAATATGGGTTTTATTGCAGTGAAATACTGGCTCATGATTGGCTGACAGAGGTGTCGAATGGTATAAATGAATTTATACCATTTGACACCTCTACCAGCCAATGGCAAGCCAGTATTTCACTGCAATAAAACCCATATTCTTTGTTGTTCAGTTATCCTCCCATGGAAGAATAATAAGTGAAGCTGTGAAAAACATAGCTGTCGAACAAATCTGAAACAACATAAAACAGAAAACAATGTGAAACACACAGACTACAGAAAGCACGACATTCTTTTATTACATGTTTCAATTATCAAAAAATAAATTCCCAGTGTCCATTAATACAGCCTTCAATAACCATTGAAATCACTAACAATCAAATTGATGTGAAATCAAAATTCAAAAGTCATCTTCTTGCCACTCCTTACAATGACAACCTTTCTTATACAGTCTGGGACACTTATTTCGAGAGTCTCAGTGTCAGAGGTGTCGGATTTTGCAGGAGAAGATTCGGAGGGGGTAGATTGAGCAGCAGGCAGTTTTGATGTAGAAGGTGCAGGATCGCTACTATCATCATGGGGGTGTTGTAGTGGGTTCGGAGGCTGAAGACAATTGCTTACAGCAGCTTGCAGCTCAATGGAGGGCTTTTTGTATCGATGTCTTAACCTATGAAAAAACTTAAATGTAAGTATTCTTAACAGTACATCGATTCATCAAGGTAAGGGAAATCTACAGGCGGTATTTTTTCCATGTGAAACATCATCAAAAATTGTGTACAATTTCAAGAAGGGGCTCAATGCAAAATTTGGCCTTAAATCCTTAATAAACGTCCGATTTTCAAAATTTAAAAACCTGCATATATCAAGTAATCTCCTCCAAATTCAATGCACTTATTCATTTTGCTCTATTTGCAATATTAACTTCGCAAAATGCTTTTCGGCGCATTACGATGCAATGATGCAAAGTTCCAGCGACCACAGCAAACCAGTGGCAGATTTATTTAATAGAAATGCCTACTTTAAGATATTAACACTTTTTATTGCATGCCACATACCTTCAGGTTCATGGTAAGATTGATACAGTACCCTTTTTTAAGGGTACTTTTCTTGTTATATACTCGAACTGCATCAGACCTGTGGCCTGTACGGGCCTTAATAGCTTGTTCATCAAAGCCCTCTTGATACAAGTGTGTGGCACATGTCACCTTTCCACTGTGACCAGTGACATTTCTGCCAGTAATATCAATACCAGCTGCAATCATTGCATCTGGGGTGATTTTAGCCAGTTGATTTTTCCCGACAACCGGCTAACTAAAATGAACCTTCCCATCTTTGTTTGCTAAAGGCTTCCGATCTGTATCAGGCAATGAATTTATGTACATTTTCAACAATTCACCATACACCTCGGATTTTCTGCCTCCGTAAACTTGGTTATGACTTTTGGAGTGGCTTTGCAATCCATTGATCCCATGACTGCTTTGCTAGCTCTCCCATGGTATCTCAAATACTCACAGCCATTCACATTACGAAAAACATACTGATTTTTCCGTGTTCATCAGCAGCCCTAAATCTGAAGGTTTTCATATTATAAAAATAAACTACTTTCAACAATCCCTCAGCAGTGTCAGTATTGAAGACTCCTGATTCCCAAAGGTTGAGTTCATCTATTTCAGTAACTTCATCTTTGTGCTTTACGATATGTCCAATTCCATTTGCCAAAAGGTACTTCCTACGCCTATCCAGGGAGTCTTGGAAAGTAGCAAAGTGCATGTTTTTTTTGTCAAGAAGGTTGAAATATTAAATTTTCAACAAATCCCTGCCATACCTTTGGATGCCAGCTGCAATAACAGTCAGAGTGGAAGGGCTGTATGGCTTTCCATCCCCAGTTCTGGCCTCATCATTAAATCTATGGACAGAAAATAAAGCCATGCAGTGTTGGGATCTCGGCTTTCCTATTTAACAGAGAGGGTATTTGAAATTGAAGTGGTTTTCAATAATTAAAAGAATTGCAATATTTACCTTGCCAGCCAGTAATCCCACGCTACAAAGTCTAAATTTTCAGTCATCTTAGGGCACATTGAAGGAATTGGAAAATGCGTATCCTCAAACGTATCAGGACAATTCTACCTCAAAGTTTTCCATGTATGATACACATTTACTGACATCTGAGTACTTTTCCTGGTATTTTTTGGAATTTTTTCCAGCAACTCATCAGCAAAAACTGATTCAGTCTTTATGTCGATCTTTTCGAACCTTGATGCGGCTTCAGAGCATTTGCTGCCATCAAACAGGGTTTGGGTGGGCATGTCCATTACATTTGACAAATCCATGTCACCATCATATCCAATTTGTGAAAATCCAAAAGCAAAACTCTCATCAATATTTTGTGCCATATTTCTGTGAACAATGTTATGGAAACACACTGATATCTCAACTGAAACTTGTTAATCTTTTTGTTGAGTGTTTGTGGATGACATTGTTTGTGGATTAGTGTGTTAGTGTTTGTCTCATGGTATAAGCCGGTTATTCACCAGGGGATCGGCAATATGTGTTGATCACAGCTCGGGCTAACGCCCTCACTGGATAAATCACATATTGCCTCTCCCTTGGTGAATAACCTATACTAAAACTATTGAAAAAGCAGCAATTTAGGGGATCCGTGAATAGAATAGTTATCACACCTGCAATCATTTGCAACCCATGCAGGCTGCCCCTATGTTGTGCTGATCTTAGAAACATACTTTCACAGGAAGTGACTACAAACATTTTATAGATTTATTCCTCATGCTTTGTGCTGAAATTTGTGCCACAAAGAAGTCAACAGAAGTAATTTAGAGAACTAATAGTGAGATGTATTTTGGCATTTGAAAGGTTCGAATCATGTTTGAAGCCAACGGAAATTTGTTCCAGATGGAGGCAAACTGTGAGTTGGAACAGCCAGCTGCAGTAAATAGAAGGCTAAATAGGATTATTACTCGTTTATTAATGACATTTTAATTTGTAAGCTGTGTTAGATTAGTCAAGTTAGTCTAATTCTATTTTTGTTATGCAAGTAGTGGATGACAGTATGTTAAGAGGTCAAAAAGTGATTTTTTATGGAACCTTCACACCATCAGATGGCCAAATTCAATGTGCACAGTGCTGCCACGCTCAGTAGGTATGATAATCCAGCAATGCATCTTCCGAGGTATATATTTTTCACTATATGGCATGCACACGAATTTGCAAAGCTGCAAAAACGAACATATACACGAATTTAGCATTTGTGTAAGTGTGAAATGTTGCCATTCACGAATTTGTGTATGTGTAATTACGAACATTGCAACCTTAAACTTGGCTAAAACTAACTCTAAACCTAATTTTAACACTAAACCCTAATTATATAGCACTTCCACGAATGTTAGTATTGGCAGATACACGAATGAATAATAAAGCTCATTCACGAGTGTTAGTTTTTACATGTACACGAGCTCCTATGCTCGTTTTTTCATGTCCACGAATTCGTACATGTTCGTTTTTACACCTCCACGAATTCGTGAACATGCCAAATAATGAAAAATATATACATGATCTTCCTCTTTGTCTCGCTGATTTTGTTCATGTCACAATTGGGCATTGCATCATGGTTCATTAAAAGTAGATTCACAAAACATTCCAGTTGCAACTTAGGGACATGCAATACAAATCAAGTGTTGATTGGATGTTTTGATGCATATATGCCAATTGTGCCATCGCGAGAATGCCATATTCCAGGAAAAGTAAATTTCCTTTTTAGCTAAATGTGAAAATATAGGTGATGAAAATGCTACAACACATGAAATATACTATCAGGTGCCATGTTGTACATATAATAGAAGCAGTAGAAGTTGCTATCTTTATCAACACTAACGTTATAAGGACTTGTGTTAGAATAAGGAAAGTCCGTCCATTTCGAAGTTTTGTTTGAAGTTGCAGACACAGAGAGAATAACTTTGACTTGATCAAACAATCTGGAATGGCTTTTTAATAATTGAGAAGTGCAAATATTAGACAATTAAGCAACACTTTCATCGCTTTCTTTCTCCTATTTGCGGAAACGTCTAATATTTCAGCTGGTCATAATGCTGGTCCAGATGTTGAATATGTGTCAAATGGGTATTGGTTGTTAGGCCAAAAAAATAGAATGAGAAAATACTTTCGCAATCCCTGTTGAACTGGTAGTCAATACACAATGCCATTGCACACTCAATCATTTCATTGTTTGTTGTGTTTGCATATAATAGGAACAGTAATAAAGGGCTTAAAAAATGAATTTTTGTTGAAACAATATTTTGCATGAGTGACGCCCCAACTATTCCTTTCGAAATTAAACAATAGCTTGTCACGAAGTACCCAAAACAGAAATCATTTCTGTCAAACTGACCGAAAAAATATTAAGAATGAAATTATTTATTAAAAGAAAAACTCCAGGAGGTTAAATGGTGGCCCCTTTAACAGAAACTTCACAAATATCTCTTTCACCTTTTAAAGTGTGGCTCAGGCATTTGCATGCAATGATTTCATGATGTGCAAGTTCCGAAGCAAAACATTTACATCTATCAACACAAACCAACAGCCCGGTGAGAGCACACAAATGGACAAACATCTGCGCAATCTCAAACATCACAATTATTTTTGAGAATGGCATTCTGAAAAGATCTTAGAATGATGTTGCCTTTGTCTCAATGAATTCCTCTTCAAAGATGACACAAGAGCCGCATCTTGAATAAAAGAAAGAAAGTGGCAAATCCAGACGGATGTGTGGTGTGTCGAAGATCAGGTTTAACAGCTGTCACAAACATTGGAACAATAATGTGGTCAACAAAGAAAATGATATAAAACGTTAAAAGGATGATAATGTTTCTGTTTTATTTAAAAATTACATAAATAATGTCAGGAGAGGCCATTCATATTCAGGAAATACAGCTTCAGAGAACACACATGTTGATATATTCTCTATGACAAAAAATAATCTCCATCATTAACATCCCTGTAAAAAGGTAATTAACCAAGGCAGTTATTAACTGATTTCGTTAATTTTCCCAAAGCAGTAATTCTAGCATAATCAAATTGTTTTATCATTTATGAAAATGGTTCACGAAAATTGCTTGTATTGGACTATCTCACGATTGTAGTGCTCATATAAGTTTCACTGTGAATGTAGGCTACTTTATAATGTATTGAAATCCAGAACGATAGATAGATTGATGGATAGATAGATGAATAGATATATATAGAGAAAAATGTATAAATCCATAGATAGATATAGACTGATAGTCTATAGACAACCTTTTTTTCCATGCAGGTTATTCACAAGTTCATTCCAACCTAAAAAATTTGAATTTGATAAAGTTCTCGTAAAACACTCTTCTTAACAATCTGGACACCAGTGTCATGCGAATATATTCATTTATCTGCGTTTATCTCTCTCTATCTATTTATATCTCTCTCTGGCTTTTAATCTTTCTTTTTCTTTAGCTATTCATTTGTCTACCAGTTATAAAACTCGTCAACTGGAGAGAAGTGTCATACCATTGGTATATCTGTTTTGAATTAAAGGCATTTTAGCGGACGTAATTGGCTTTATATATGAGCTTTTATCATCAATGTCAACTTTCATTTCAGTCCAATTAATCACTGCATGAAAACGTCTAATTTCAAGTTTCAACACAGTCCTTCAAGAATTTTGCTCTTTAATGGTGTTCTCTGTTATCATTGTTTCCTGAGTTTTCTTCATGCGTAATGCAATTTGATGCAATTTGGTCGCACATCTGTGGCCCTCATCAGAACCCAGTCACAATTTATGTCCTTGGTAGGCTTGATCAAGCAATGACAAGCATGGATCTTGCTCAATGCAAACAGAACTCTCAAGGCAACAAAATCAGTGATTTGGTTTTTTCTATGACCAAGATTTATGGTTTTTTTCCCCCAATGCTTATTTCTGATGATTGATAAGAGTAATTTTTAAATGTCCATGGGAAAAGCAATTTTCAACATATGCAAATATTGTGCCAATGACAGATTAAAAGTACTAGTTTGCAATTGGGCTCCAGTGTGTCTTTTAGACCACATACCAACCAGATGACTGTCTACTAACAGATGGAGATGTATACTATAAATTTTTGCCTCTCAGGGGGTGGAAAAAAAAAAAGATTATTTCCGTTTGTTTCTCTTGATCAAGAAAGAATCTTGCTCAATGCAAACACACCTCTCAAGACAGCAAAATCAGTGATTTGGCTTTTTCTGTAACCAAAATGTATTGGTTGATTTCTGATAATTGATAAGAGTAATTATTTAAATGTCAATGGTAACATCAATTTTCAACAAATGTTGAGATATTGTGCCAATGACAGATTAAAAGTAGTAGTTAGCAATTGGGCTCCAGTGTGTCTATTAGACCATATACTGACCAGGTGGCTGTCTGGCTCTATATGTTCTTTGGTCTACTAACAGATGGAGATGTATACTACACATTTTTGTCTCTCAGGGAAAACAAAAATGGAAGTTATTTCTCTCCATTTCTCTGTTTTTGTTTTCTTAGGCTGTCATCTTTGGGCATTGCCCCATGCATCAAAGTATCACCACAAACATTCCAGCTTCTAGTGTGGCGACATGCAATACAAATCAAGTGTTGATTGGATGTTTCAATGCATATGCCATGGTGAGAATACCTTTCACCACAGAAAAGAAGTTGTATTTCAGCCATGCTAACCAAATAGGAAAGTACAAGCCATGTTGCATTATGATATGTTATAGATATAGAACCTACATTGGTAATAATATCAGTTTACATAAAAACTTCAAGCTTTTGAAACATGATGCAATGTATAAATGATTCTATAAAAGGGTCCAACTTGAAATTTTGTGGCCACATAATCTAGAATGATATAATTCAGAATCATCAATTTCATTCTCTCTCCTTTTCCACTTTTTGACTTGATTGGGAAAATAGGTAATTGCTAGTCCTGAAGCATGTATGCATTTTTTTATTTACATTGAACTATGAAGATAACATTGTGGTTAAAATAGAATGAGACATTGATGGAACATTTATATCAATTAAATACTTTTAACATTTAAGAGGTGTAGGAGTTCACTGCCGACGTATCTCCTTTAACCTACACTTCATTAATCACTGGGGAAAATTTATTTGGAATCAACATAATTCATCCCAGTAATTAAAATATAGAAATGGAAATAAAGCATTACAAATTGTCAAAGGTAACTCTTTGTACGCATGGATTCAACTTGGCTGTTTTGTATTCCAAGCATCTTGATTTTGTAAAAGTCTTAAAAGGAACTTGATTGAATAACACTTATTGGCGTTACAATGAATATTTCAGCAAACCAAAGCAGTTAAAAAGCTCACACAGTTATTAAAAAACAGGCATGAACTGAAACAGCACAACTTTCTCTTTCATCTTTTGAAGTGTTGCTCAGACTTTGCAACTTCTAGCGCAACACATTTGCATCTTTCAACTACAGCCCGGTGAGAGCACACAAATGGACAAACATCTGCACAATTCCAAACATCGCAATTATTTTTTAGAATCACATTCTTAAAAGATCTCGCAATTATGTAGCCTTGGTCTCAATGCATTCCTCTTCAAAGATGACACAAGAGCCGAGTCTTTAATAAAAGAAAGTGGCAAACCCAGACAGATGTGTGGTGCATCGAAGATCAGGTTTAACAGCTGCCTGTCACAAATTCATTGTATCAGGGATTAAATATCAGTATCGGATAATCACTGTGTCATTTTAACACTGCAGTAGTACATTTCAGTAGTGTTGGGGTGAGTTGCCTCAACAAAATAAATATTTAATTATGAACAATTCTGTTCATCATACAGCAGATATTCTACACACCTATTGAGGAAGGGAAAATGTATTCATGGTGGTTTCATAATACTTGATGACGGCATTATGCCTTTGTGTGTTGGTAAAACATGTCAGTGCATTGTAAGCAGGAACATTACTAAGTTATGGTCAGGCAGATTATGGGTACGTTTATTCATGAAATTCATTTCCAAGTGAACCTTTTGCCCAAAATAGCACTTTTATTGCCACATTGTGACAGTAATGCCATAATTTGATACAGATGCATGCATCGTGGCAATGAAACGTGCATGATGTGTTATGATACCCAAAAAAAATAAGTTGCAGAGTAAAGAATTATCCCGTTTTACCAGAGTCTGTGGAAGTAAAAGATTCCCAACATGGGGTAAATGTGCAACATGATGAGAACTGACTAACTGCTCTCTCTCTTTCTCTCTTTCTCTCTTTCTCTCTTTCTCTCTTTCTCTCTTTCATCTCATCAATCAACCTTGGTAATTGCTGTATGGAAAATTAAAAACCGTGCGGTTTCATCTGAAAGAAATTCCTACAAAAACAACAGAGGCCACCAATTTAATGTCTCATCCGAACAACATCCAGCTGGGATACTGGTCATGAAGGTCTGTAAAAAAATATGGGCTTCTCACCCGAGGTTTGAACCCTTGCAGTCAAAGGCCTTCAACGTAGCAGGCGGGAGCCTTAACCATGCATCTTTCCGATGAGAGTACAGAAACCCGCCAGATGAGTCATTCATGTCTGCATAGGCATTACACCATTTGCACAAGTTGTGATTGCATGAAAAGTTAAAGGTCAAAGAATTACGTATGGTTTATCACGTTTAGGAAAAGCTTCGCTTGAGCTGGTATATATATATTGACTTTTGACAAAGATACTGCACAGAGTGTCAGGAGAGACTATTGGGGACAGGGAGTCCTGCTCCTGAAACTACACTGTAGATGAATACTTTACGACAAAAAGTAATCTCTGTCATTAACATCCCAGTAAAATTGTCAAGGTAATTAGCCAAGGCAGTTATTAACATGCCAATGGAGATTTCCTTAATTTTCCCAGAGCGATGATTTTTGCATGATTAACTTTCTAAGTCATTAGCTGCAAACGGTTTTACAAAAATTGTTTTGTCTTTGACCGTCTGAAGATTGCAGCATGTGAGTTACATAGATAGATAAATAGATAGATAGATAGATAGATATGTAGATGAGCAGATCGGTAAAGAGATAGATAAATAGATAAAGAGATGGATCTGTTACTCTGTTAGATAGATAGATAGACGGATAGATATATAGGTGAATAGATAGGTGAAGAGATGGATAAAGATATAAAGACATAAAGAGATAGATACATGTAGATAATGAGATAGATATATAGATGAGTACATAGACAAGCAGATGCATGCTCTATTGATAACATCCACAGAGATTGAATCGTATTCCCTTAAATCCCTTTATTCACAGGCAAAAAGGATCAGTGCCAGTATCTGAACACTTCTGCACTTGAAAACACCTGAGTTATTTTTGGAACATGTCAGCAAAGATCATCTTGTTTTCAAGGGGTTCGAGATCAAAGAACAAATTTTAATTCCTTTAAAACAAAACGCTTAAATTTGGGCAATTTGCATGAACAAAGGCAAGTTTCATTAAATCATCAGATTGAGTAGGCGGGTGATGTTTATGTGTTTTGTTTTGTGTTGCATTGCACCAAAAATGCACTGGATGTGCATGGTTTGTTGTGTTGCACAAGGAATTTCAAATGATGAAGATACTTTCAAGGTGAATCGAATAATGCTATTAACTCTTTACTACGAGGTCTGAATATTGGGAAGAGTCATTTGCATGAATTCAATTGCTCCAAATGATTCTGTCTATCCAATATAATGTCTATCTTAATTTATATGTCTGCCTGTTGCAATACTCTCAAAGTGGAGAAAGGTGTCATAAACACAGTCCTGTGGGATATGACCCTTTTCCTGAAAGGTCGCATAAGTCTGACTTAGCAATTGTGTCAATTTTCCTGCGATTTGGACAAATCGTTTTACTCGGTATTACACAGGGTAATACCAAATGATACTCAAATGATTTTTTAAAATCATGAGATTTCCGAAACATTGCATGATGCAATATCTGAAGAAATTTCAAGTTGGTATGGCACTGATTTACCAAAATGACATTATTCCAGCATCTTGCAAAGAATGTGAAAAAAACAACAATATCATTTGGTATAGTAGTGATTTGCCCAAATCACTGAATTTCTAGTATCTTGCTACATAAGTGTGGATATTTGTTCAAATTGCTGCATTGCAAAGCACAAAGTTTTCGGCAATGTTCTTAGAAAACTGGAAAAAATGAAATGATGATCGATGGATGGATGGATGATTGGGGCTTAACGTCCTGTAATTTTGCACTTGGTAGGCTAATTAGGACATGAGGAGGGCACGGCAATGAGGTGAAGGATGATTGAAACAGCCATCCAACATAGGCCGAGGTGACCCGGCAAGAGCTGGATTAAAACCCTAGACCCCGCGATTGGCAGCCCAGCATGCTACCAATAGACCAACCCTCCCCGTAATGAAGTGATAGATAGATAGATAGATAGATAGATAGATAGATAGATAGATAGATAGATAGATAGATAGATAGATATGGTAAGTGCAGCCCTCTAAGCCCAGTTCTGGGCGCTCACGAGGGTTGATTGATGACATGGGAGAGAGAGCGGGAGTCCTCAACATGTTACAAATTTATCCCATGTGAGGGATCTTTTACTTACCAAGCATAGAAACTGACACAAGGGGCCGCCAATTTAACGTCTCATCCGAACGACATCCAGCTGGGATTTTGCTCATGAAGGCTCACTGAAAATTTTGGGTTCCCCACCCGGGATTCGAACCCATGCAGGTAAAGACCTTCAGCGGAGCAGGTGGGAACCTTAACCACTTGGCCACCCAGCTGCTGTTGTGATGAAAACAAAATGAAAAGCATAGTGAAGAGCTAATAAAAATGTCCTACTCTGAGCGCCCTGCATGACCAAGTGTGTAGTTGCCCAAAAAGAAAGCGCCAGATTCATCCATCATCATACCAGTATTTCAGAATAGTGGAGTTTGTTTTGTATGAAATAGAAGTTAATATAATTCTGGACAACATAACTGTTCTAATAATGGTCAAAACCAAAGGTGTGAACAATTGAAGACTCTTTTGGCTTTACATAAAAATGCATGAAGAAATACTTCACATGTTCAATCGTTTGTTTTTGCACTACTTCCCTATTCCTTGTAACCCTCCGTTATCCTGGTATAAGATAACGATAATGATAGCTTTATTGGCCATAATCTGATACAGAAAAATATATTTTGTCACATGATATTTGACAGTGAGTATGGCCAAGATTAATGAATTTAAAAGCAACATGGACAAAAGTACCTTGCAGACGCTTTGTGCGAGCCCTAGGGACTCTCAACTCTACCACTAGTTAAGAATTCAAATTCATGAAACAATGGGCGGGATCTGAATTTCTGGACTTTCTTAGCCAGAGCCAAAGTTCTTTTCCTCTTCTGCACAGTCATGGTGTTGAAACAGAAGCTTGCAGATACTACAACATCGTTCAAGGTCCTTCACCAGTGCCTCTGACAACATGCCATAAGAGGCTGGACAAGCACATAATAGTGACAATGTAACAGCAGCATTGAATTACAGTCAGACATACAATGTTAACATCAACTTTTAGTTTACATGTACTGCGAATACAATACATCTTTATCTGAGATTTCCTAATTTGACTACTAACTTGTGTTTTAAAAAAGGAGCATCTGTAATCGATCAATATCCCCAAATGCTCATAATTATCCGAAGTCCCCTACCACCTTTCTATTGTCATCTGCCAACCGTTTTTTCACGGCCCCTTAATATGATTCTACAATTTGTAGACATGTTTTTTTGGGACATACTCTGTATTTCTTGCTTCTATGGGATGCTAAATTTTAACTACAAGTATTTACCGAAATTTGGCCCCCAACTATTTATTTGTCATTGACCCGTGGATCAGCATTGGGACTAGGTCAGTTCATCAGATCTAGACAATTTTACAGTCCAATTTAGAACTCGGGTCCTCATTCCTACTCTTGTAATGTGAAAGGGGTGTAAGACTTGGTTGAAAAAAGACTTGATCTGCCCAAAGAAATGGGTAGAACACAAGGTTTTCATGCAGCACCAAAAAGGCAAGCCATGTTGCATGAACCACTTTTAGTAAATGCCTATAGTGTTCACTCTTCACCCTTCAATAGTGATGTGCACAAAATGATTATTGCAAATCAGCCAATGATAAATATAGCACAACTCACCAAGGTCTCCCCTGTTGTCAATTGCTATGACATCATAAATATTAAATTTGCTGCATCACCCCTTGCAATAAAAAAAAAAGAATGCCGCCTCTGTTTGGCAATCTGCAGATTCTTGTTTCCAGGACAATCACTAACTTCAAACATGAAACTTCACATTGTTTATGAAAAAGTTATTTGTAGAATACGTTTTCTCCTTATATATCCCTGTGAATGAAGACTTAATGATGAACCACTTGGTGAAGGTGAATATATAGAAAATATCAAGATTTTGCTCCATGGTTCTATAATACCACTAAAGAGACCAACTGAGAAACACTGTTTTGCTCTGTTACTTCTAATTGACATAACACCAACACCTATTCTTGATGACAACAGTTTATGCTAGGATTAGAGCACAATAATTATAATCATAGTTTGTTTTTTGACAGTTTTCAATCTAACAATTGAGCAGGTGTATACTTTAAACTTAAATCAAACTTTGCAGTACAGTATCAAAATTACAAGACACAGTTTCAAGTGTTGAAACTGAAGGCTAGCTTATTGGAATTATTCATAAATTATAAGGTAAATACATTTGTTTATTAATTCATAAAATGTTTTTGACATAGAAAAAGACAAATTTCATATCAACTCTGTCATTTATAGGATGTAAGATTAGGTGAAATCAGAACAATCAACAAATTATGATGAAGCCTAATAATAATATGGCTAACAAATTAAATGGATTCTTACTGTCCTTTTGAATTTATGATTTTATATGAGAAAAACATAAGAAATATTTTTGCAGTTTGTAGAGGGAGGATCAGTGTTTTATATCCATTTTTTTTGCTATCATCCTAGTTGTGCCTTTTAGGAGTCTAATCCACATGGCATTAATACTTTTCTGACAATTATTGAAAATTATGAAAAAGTATTTTTTTGTGTATTGGGCAGTAATGTTAAAACTATAGCATGCATATTTTTTGTTTTGGAACGTTAATGTATCTATCATCATAGTTGTGATTTTTTAGGAGTGTCATCCATATAACATTAATAACATCTCCATATTATTAATACTTTTCTCACAATTATTGAAAAAGAAAAAAGAAAAGTCAAATACCAAAGATATGCCTTTTGGGCCATTAAATGCTTTAAGAAAAATGGACTGACTAAAATCCAAAAGTAATGTGAAAAATTACATTTTTTTTCAAAACTGCGTTATTCAGTCAATTTTGCAACAACATCTATGACATTTTTTCCGTTTAGCATGACTTATCGAAATTTAAGATTTAAAGTGCAAGAAATATGTTAAAATGTCTATTTCTTCCAAAATTCTAGCAAATTTTCCTCTTTTTAGAAATTTTGAGAAATTTGTTCTAACTGCATTGATTCCAACATAGATTTTTATTTTGAACACAACATTAAACTTCCAATTCAATTGCAAACCTGGACCCGATAGAAGCTGAGACATGACTTTTATTAACCCTTGCAGGCTTATTGGTTATGTAATATGTGCAACCACGTATGACTGTATGTTACAGCCTGGAATTTTGACACAAAAAAGTAGTGGACTGCTGCATTGTGACAATGGCACTTTGTGACTAATGGGCCCAATTTCACTGACCTGTTGAGACCAGTCTAATTACTTTAGACTAGTCCCAATTCAGAAAAAGCATTTCACCAACAGGTCACATATTCACGTAAAATTATCCAATTTCCACCAGCAAAAGTTTATCCCCGATTGAGACATACTTGCTGCATTAAATATTTATAATTATTTTTATAAAGATTTTTTAGTGATGTTTGATTGAAAAAAAATTTACTTTTTATTTTGATAAATTTGCAGAAAAAAAAATTTAACGTTGCCCCATAAGCTATGGTTCTTCCTAAAGATGAGAGAAATATTTAATTTGATAACATATTACAAAAACTGTGAAAAAAACTCTTTAGACTTGTCTCTTCGAGGCTGATGGCAAGCTGTCTCTGTTCGGGACTGTCAAGTGGCAGCAGAATGCTGACAGTCCCTGGAAAATCAAATTGGGTCAACAAAGATTTGATCCGTTTTGGACTGATCACAAGATCAGGGCTCACAACCATGTTACTGCGCCAAACTACTTTCACAAAGCATGGTTGCTGCCAAAGATCCAGTCCACTGCTTTGAATGAAAATGTTTGGAAATAATGAGACAAAAAGAAAGTTTCTAAACTTTAGCATAAACTTTGCCTGTGATGGGGATATTATTAATGTTATGTGGATGACACTCCTAAAAAAGCACAACTATTATGATAGATACAATAACGTTCCAAAAATATATATATACATGCTATAGTTTTAACATTAGTGCCCAATACACAAAAAAATATTTTTTCATAATTTTCAATAATTGTCAGAAAAGTATTAATGCCATGTGGATTAGACTCCTAAAAGGCACAACTAGGATGATAGCAAAAAAAAAAATGGATATAAAACACTGATCCTCCCTCTACAAACTGCAAAAATATTATTATGTTTTTCTTATATAGTAAATTCATAAATTCAAAAGGACAGTAAGAATCCACTTAATTTGTTAGCCATGTTATTATTAGGCTTTATCATAATTTGTTGATTGTTCTGATTTCGCCTAATCTTACATCCTATAAATGACAGAGTTGATATGAAATTTGTCTTTTTCTATATCAAAAATATTTTTAAATTAATAAAAAAATGTATTTACCTTATAATTTATGAATAATTCCAATAAGCTAGCCTACAGTTTCAACACTTGAAACTGTGTCTTGTAATTTTGATACTATACTGCAAAGTTTGATTTAAGTTTAAAGGACACATCTGCTCAATTGTTAGATTGAAAACTGTTAAAACAAACTATGACTATAATTATTGTGCTCTAATCCTAGCATAAACTGTTGTCATCAAGAATAGATATAGGTATTATGTCAATTCCAAGTAACAGAGCAAAACAGTGTTTCTCAGTTGGTCTCTTTAGTGGTATTATAGAACCATGGAGCAAAATCTTGATATTTTCTATATATTCACCTTCACCAAGTGGTTCATCGTTAAGTCTTCATTGGCAGGGATATATAAGGAGAAAACTAACTCTGCATATAACTTGTTTTATAAACAATATGAAGTTTCATGTTTGAAGTTAGTGATTGTCCCGGAAACAAGAATCTGAGGATTGCCAAACAGAGGAAATTCAGATCCCACCCATTGTTTCATGAATTTGAATTCTTAACTAGTGGTAGAGTTGAGAGTCCCTAGGGCTCGCACAAAGCGTCTGCAAGGTACTTTTGTCCATGTTGCTTTTAAATTCATTAATCTTGGCCATACTCACTGTCAAATATCATGTGACAAAATATATTTTTCTGTATCAGATTATGGCCAATAAAGCTATCATTATCTTTATCTTATACCAGGATAACGGAGGGTTACAAGGAATAGGGAAGTAGTGCAAAAAACAAACGATTGAACATGTGAAGTATTTCTTCATGAATTTTTATGGAAAGCCAAAAGAGTTTTCAATCACCGGGTGCTACATTACAATGTCGTTACCTATTGTTATAGAACCAGGTCATGTTTATGTCAACACATTGTGCAGCAGAACTTGACACAATTAGCAGATTGACAGGTGGTTGAAGGTGAGTTTTCGTTATTTATACCCAATTCCTATCACTGAAGACAACGTACAACAAGCCTAATGATTAGTAATATACCTATCCAAAATACCTGCAATGTATTTTATCTGCAAAAAAGTCTGTGTTGGGAGAAGATAGCATTATAAGTGGTGACCTCAATATAAGCTGGCATGTGTGTATGGTTATCATGCTTGTAAATGTAGTATATAGTTCCCATAAAATAGCAGCAGTCATTTGGATGGCTTCCAAATAACATAATAGTAGTGCTCCTTGGATCTTACTTGCAGAAATGCAGAATTACTTTGTTTAGAGTCCAAAACAGTATATGTAGCAACATTGTGAGAACTGTAGCAACATTGTGTCTCAGTTTAAGGTGAATTACATTAAATAAGATCTCTCAACCAAAGCCCTATTTCCTAGGATATTTATCACCTTTTTGAAGTAACCCCATGAAATAGTATATCTTTATATTGTAGATGTCTTCCTTGGTCAAAAAGATGCTCAACAGCAGGATTTTCGGAATAGTTCAACAGTGCCTCATGCAGAAGGATTCAAGGGAATCAGCTTGAAAAGACTTTTGATAAATATTTTTGTATTTCATGCTGATCAGTAGCTGAGGAGTAAGGATATTTACCTTTGTTGTGAATCTGGTAAAGCAAAACAACAAAAACATCACTTTTATTTTCCTTCAGCTACATCTACACACCACATCCGTCAATAACAATTTTGTGGGGTTTCTTGAACATACATGTTGATTGACTTGAATGTTTTTTGTTTTTTTTTTCGACTTGCTTGAATAATGAAGATGCACACGGGTCACTTGTAGTCATGCATTTATTGGTGTTATAAGTACTCATATGGCAGATTCAAAATATTGTCCTTTGAAGTTGCGGTCATGATTTTAATTTGTTATTTCTACATAAATTGATGTTAATAAAATATAGAAATTTAAAAAAAAGAGAGTTTTTTTCTGCTTTAAATCTTAGTTTATTTTTGAAAGAAGCTGAAATGTGAAGGATTCTTGCAAGAGATCATAAGTGTACTGCGCATAAACTTTGGGGGGTGGGGATCATGACATTAAGCCAAATTCAATCAGTGACACTTGGTAACTATTTATTTCCAATGATATTTTTTAAATCATCTGCCAAACTTCTTTAGCCTTTTTGCCCAAATCTAAGGGGGGTGCCGGAGGGGGGGGGGGGAGGTGATTGCCACCCGCCCGTAAGTTTTCTTGGTTTTTGAATGCAGTATTAAGTTTACTCCGGCAGTCAAAGAGTGATTCACATCACATATCAAAAAGTATATTATGTATTCCATTGAATTCTCTTCAACAGTACAAGCAGTGCTTCTTGAATGAGATACAATGTATAATAGTAAAACATACATGTGGCACATTCAAGTGAAATGAGAAGAGGAACCACTGATACCTTTCCTGTTATATAAAACATTATAAAAGTCCTGTTAAAAATGTGAAAGTGAATTGTCACTTATCATATTATAAGGGGAATATACCTTTTTCCTGTCACACTTTTAGGCCGGAAAAATGTTTTGTCCATCAGGAGATAATGAGGGGGTCTGTGCTGCAATGTAGTTTTTAAGAAGGCCTGTGTTGCTGCTCTGATTTTTACCCATAAACCCCAACAGTTTCACATCACTGTGTGCCCCTGTCTCCTTTTTCTTGAACTTCATGCATATGTTGAACTAGAGGCCCAACCTGTCAAGAATTAGTGAACTAGAAGATCCTGAGTAACACACAATGTCTTGACATGCAGCACAATGTTGCTACACAAATTTGTTACACATGTTGAGAGCTTATTACAGGATTAAATAATTTTATTAGTGTCAAGATGTCTTTTTATAAGTATATAGTCTGTAAAGGATAAATAGTTTGCATTGAAATGTACTTCAATGAGATTTAACAGCATTTAAAAGTGGTCTAACAGAAAATTATGTGGCCTTGCACAACTTATAGAGCTATCTCCTCCAAAGGTGCCAGTCAAATAATTAAAAACGAATTATAATTCATTAATTGAGACCTTGTTTTAGTCATTGGCAACCTTTTTGTACAAATAGCTTTGATTAAATTGTCATAAAACAAGATTTTCTTACCTGTACTACGGTTTCTGGGTCAAATCATAGCCACAATGTGTTGACATAAACATGACCTGGTTCTATAACAATAGGTAACAACATTGTGATGTAGCACCCGGTGCAATTGTTCACACCTTTGGTTTTGACCATAATTTAGAACAGTTATGTTGTCCAGAATTATATTAACCTCTATTTCATACAGGACAAACTCCAGTATTCTGAAATACTGGTATGATGATGGATGAATCTGGCACTTTCTTTTTGGGCAACTACACACATGGTCATGCAGGGTGCTCAAAGCAGGCAGCTTCTGAGGCGGTTTGCCAGACAGCATATCATCACATCACATCCATCTTTTCTGCCACAAAGAGAATAGGACCTTTTTTTGGCTCTTCACTATGCTTTTCATTGTGTATTCATCACAACAGCAGCTGGGTGGCCAAGTGGTTAAGGTTCCCGCTTGCTCTGCTGAAGGTCTCTACCTGCATGGGTTCGAACCCGCGTGGAGAACCCAAAATTAACAGTGAACCTTCATGAGCAAAATCCCAGCTGGATATCGTTCGGATGAGACGTTAAATTTTCTATGCTGGGCAAGTAAAAGATCCCTCACATGGGGTAAATGTGTAACATGTCGAGGACTCCCGCTCTCTCTCCCATGTCAACCCTCGTGAGCGCCCAGAACTGGGCTTAAAGGGCTGCACTTACCATATCTATCTATCTATCTATCTATCTATCTATCACTTCATTATAGGGGAGGGTTGGTCTATCGGTAGCATGCTGGGCTGCCAATCACTGGGTCTCGGGTTTGAATCCAGCTGTTGCCACGTCACCTGGGCCTATGTTGGATGGCTGTTTCAATCATCCTTCACCTCATTGCCGTGCCCTCCTCCTGTCCTAATTAGCCTACCAAGTGCAAAAATACAGGACGTTAAGCCCCAATCGTCCATCCATCCATCGATTATCATTTCATATTTTCCAGTTTGCTAAGAACATTGCCAAAAACTTTGTGCTTTGCAATGCAGCAATTTGAACAAATATCCACACTTATGTAGCAAGATACTAGAAATTCTGTGATTTGGGCAAATCACTACTATACCAAATGATATTGTTGTTTTTTTCACATTCCGGAATAATGTGATTTCGGTAAATCAGTGCCATACCAACTTGAAATTTCTTCAGATAATGCATCATGCAATGTTTCGGAAATCTCATGATTTTAAAAAATCATTTGAGTATCATTTGGTATTACCCTGTGTAATACCGAGTAAAACGATTTGTCCAAATCGCAGGAAAATTGACACAATTGCTAAGTCAGACTTATGCGACCTTTCAGGAAAAGGGTCATATCCCACAGGACTGTGTTCATACCAATGGTATATTTCCTTTAAATTTATGCCATTTTAGCTAATAAATATAATTTTGCCATTTTGTGAGGGTATCATCTTCAAGTCAAATTTCATGACAGTCCACTGTCAGTCAAGTTAATAACTGAAAGGAGAAATCAAATTCATTCAGGTATTATGCTCTTTTATGGTGCTCTTTGTTATCATTGTTCCATGAGCTTTCTTTGGCATAATGCAATTTGGTTGCACATCTCTGGCCCTCATCAGAACTCAGTTGCAATTTAAGCCCTTGGTAGGTTAGATTAAAAATGACTTTTATCTCTCCCGATGCCAGTCACCTGCAGCGGTATATATGTAGATGCCATGCTAGATTTTTTATGCCATTGGCTATTGGGGCCATTCCTTAATGTGTCTTTGT
Source organism: Platynereis dumerilii (assembly GCA_026936325.1). NCBI lineage: Eukaryota > Metazoa > Annelida > Polychaeta > Phyllodocida > Nereididae > Platynereis > Platynereis dumerilii. Next base: position 123,501,971 of record JAPTHN010000001.1, on the reverse strand, counting down.
CTTTTTATACTTGTAATGAATTACATATATTTCATTTGTTGCAGAATACATAACCATCTTTAAATAGAGACTATTATGGAATAATTTCCCCTCTCATTCTTGGCATAAAATCATGCTTGATCAAGATTACTAGAGAAGGAATACAAGGTCCAACTAGTACATGTGGCTTTAGGTTTCTCTAACTCTCTTATCTGGCTAATATGGGTGTGTCACACCATCAGGATGTAAAGCACTCCATGGCTTCAGCCTTCAAACACACCTACCAAAGCAGCAAAAACATTGCTTTGGCCTTCTCAATAACCCGCTATATCCCCGCAATAATCACAATTTATCGGTTGTTTTTAAAGTGTATGTCTGATGAGTAATATGAGTAACTGTTTATTGTTTATGGGCTAATCGTGTTTCCACGAAATGTTGAGATATTGTTCAAATGCCAGATCAACAGAAGGCTTCATTACTGAATTGGAATCGTAAGTGCAGAGAGCAATTTGGTTCCCGTATATGTATCACTTAGCTACTGACATTCTTGCTATAAAAATGTTGAGACAAATTTAAGGAAGAGAACTACGGTGCAGTCTGGATCTTTTCCTGTTGTCATGTAAGACATGGAAAAGAATTAAAGGGATGTGAGACAAATACTGTGAAAAAAAAAGATTGAAAGACATAGTCTATATTACTAAATGTAGTTCAGAAAAAAATGTCAGCTGTATATAAACAGGAGTACCTACATGATTTATCGTTTGTGCGAATCACTTAATTCATTCACAATTGTTTTTGAAAATGTTATATATAATGATGGAGATAAAAAATATCTTGCTGCTATGTGAATGCCATTTAGTGTATTATACATAATATCTGTCTGCACTCCATATGTTTTTCTAAGGCATTTCGTTTGCATTGTATGTACACTGCAACTGTGATATATAAGCTTTGCATTCATATTTTCTGAATATCTAGACAACCTTTGTCATTTCATAAGGAAAATGACACAATAGTAATTTGATATTTTATAGAAATCATCAAAAAATGATGATATTAAAATATTTGCGATAAAGCGTTCACCTGATACTCCTCACTATAAAATATTGGTAACAAGATATTGCTAACTTCCGGGTGGCCGCTGCATTTTGTGTCATTATGATCATCAGCGACCTTCTGTAGATATTGCGGAAAAAAACCTCATCTGGTTGGTAGACACATCTTTCTGAACCTTAAAAGTCAGAATCCAGGTCAGGATCAAAAAGCAATTATATTAAACACTCTAAAAAATTTCAGACAAAATTTGTTTTTTAGATTCAAAATGGTTTTTTGAAAAACCAAATTTCAATGCAAAAAACCAACATGGATTTTTTTAAAAATCCATGTTGGTTTTGCATTGAAATTTGGTTTTTCAAAAAACAATTTTGAATCTAAAAAACAAATTTTGTACCGACATTTTTTAGGGTGAAGGCAGTTTTAGGAAATTTGAATAAATTTTATATGTGAACAACAATCATGATCCATTCAGCATTACAATTTTTTTTCAAGATATAAAATAGATTGATGTGTGCAATCAACTTTTGATCACAGAAATGTGTGCATTCTCACGTTACTTCACATTTATAAGTGTCTTGTGAAGGAAACACATGTGGTAGTCCAAGTTACTCAACATTACTGAAAACGAGCAGAGGGCCTTCAAATATCTTTCCGCTTTGTCATTTTACAAACTTTTCTTTTGAGATCATGCGAGCACTCTATTCCATACGCATGTTAGATTGCTATCAACCTTCTTATATATGCCATTATACATATATGTAAAGGATGTCTCGAAATCTTGCGGTTTCATTTATAGTAATGTGCAAAACTTAAATATATATGAGATATGTTGTTATTAGGCACCAAAAATAACTACATTGAGCTGTACCAAGCATCTAAAAATGTTATAAATGTTGTATAAAAATAGATACAGTACATGTTATACAATTGGTTAAAATATTGAATTATTGGCATTTCAGCCTATAAATGTAACTGTATGGGTATCATCCTCAAGGTCAAATTTCATTAATGTCCAATTGATAAATGAATCGAATTCAAGATAGTATTTCTGATATTTTCTTTTTTATGGTGTTCCTTATCGTCATCATTGTTCAGTGAGTTTTCTTTGAAAGTATGCCTAATTTAATGCAATGCAATTTTGCTGACCCTCATCAGAACCCAGTCACAATTTGTGTCTTTGTTTGGCCAGAGTGAGCTTTTCTTGATTCGACTCACCTATAATCCTGACACCATGTCAGATTTTTGATGTATTGCACATTGTAGACGCTGTCTTACAGGTGATGTTGTCCTTTTACTTCTTGTTATGAATTTCATCTCTTGGGGAATTTATCACCATCTTTGAGACTGTTAGGGAATACGTTTCATTCCCATTCTGTCTTTATCAAGATTACTAGAGAAAGAACTGAGCTGCAACAAGTGCATCAGCCTTTAGGTCTCCTTTACTCTCTTACCTGGTTAATATGGGTGTGTCACACCAAGAGGATGTCAAGCACTCCGTGGCTTCAGCCTTCAAACACACCTCTTATAGCAGAAATGTCATTGCTTTAGCTGTCTCAATAACTCTTCAATAGCCACAATTTGTTGTTTGTGGTCTTAGTGTTTGTGTATGATGAGTAATTTGAGTAATTGTTTAATGTTTACAGGCAAATTTCTTTATTTATGGGTGAATGTTTATTTTCACCAAATGTTGAGATATTTTGCCAATGCAAGATCAACAGAAGATTTCATTACTGAATTTTAATCATCAGCGTGGAGAGCAATTTGCCTCGTATGTATCACGTAACTACTGACATTCTTGCCATAAAGATTTTCAGATAATTTAAGGAAGAGAATTACCTCGTAGTCTAGACCTCTTCCGGCAGTCATGTATGAGATGAATTAGAAGGGGAAGTAAGAAAAAACACTGTGATTCAATCAATCAATGATTGAATTTCGAATGAAAAACAAGACATATCCTATATTAATTAATGTAGTTCAGAAAAATGTCAACAACTGATAAAAAAAAATGTCTATATAATTTTTTCGTATCACAGGTTTGTGCTTATTTTGCATTCAAAGACACTGATAGACAGTTTGTGAAAAAGAATGCAATAATAGAAATGATAAAATATCTTGCTGCTATTTGAATTCATTATACTAAGTATCATGCTTGATATACGAAAAATATTACTAAGGCATTTCTTATGAATTGTATTTGCCACTGCACCTGTAATAATAGCTTTGCATTTTCTTGGAATATCCAGACTACCTTTGTCATTTCATAGGGGATATTACAATAGTAACTTGATATTTTTTAGAAATCATCAAAACATGATGATGTTAAGATATTTGTGATAAAACCTTCACTTGATACTCCTCACGATATAATATTGGTACCAAGATATTGCTAACTTCCGGGTGGCCGCTGCATTTTGTGTCATTATGATCAACTTCTGCAGATATTGTGGGAAAAAACCTCATCTGGTAGGCAGACACACCTTCACTCTAAAAAATATCGGGACAAAATTGGTTTTTTAGATTCAAAATGTTTTTTTGAAAAACCGAATTTAAATGCAAAACCAACATGGATTTTTAAAAAAATCCATGTTGGTTTTTTGCATTGAAATTTGGTTTTTCAAAAAACTATTTTGAATCTAAAAAACCAATTTTGTCTGAATTTTTTTAGAGTGTTTCTGAACCTTAACAGTCATAATCCAGGTCAGGATCAAAAAGCAATTATATTAAAGGCAATTTTAGGAAATTTGAATAAATTTTATATGTGAACACTGAACAACAATCATGATCCATTGAGAATTACAATTTTTTTGCAAGATATAAGATAGATTGATGTGTGCAATCAACTTTTGATCACAGAAATTTGTGCATTCTCACGTAACTTCACATAAGTGTCCTGCGAAGGAAATACATGTGGGAGTCCAAGTTACTCAACATTACTGAAAACGAGCAGAGGGCCTTCAAATATCTTTCGGCGTTGTCATTTTACAAACTTTTCTTTTCACATCATGCGAGCACTCTATTCCAAACGCATGTCAGATTGCTATCAACCTTCATTATATGCCATTATACATACACGTAAAGGATGTCTCAAAATCTTGCGGTTTCATGTATAGTAGTGTGCAAAACTCAAATATATGAGATGTGTTGTTATTAGGCACCAAAAATGACTACATTGAGCTGTACCAAGGATCTAAAAAATGGAAAAATGTTGTACAAAAATAGATACAGTACATGTTATACAATTGGTTAAAATATTGAATTATTGGCATTTCAGCCTATAAATGTAACTGTATGGGTATCATCCTCAAGGTCAAATTTCATTAATGTCCAATTGATAAATGAATCGAATTCAAGATAGTATTTCTGATATTTTCTTTTTTATGGTGTTCCTTATCGTCATCATTGTTCAGTGAGTTTTCTTTGAAAGTATGCCTAATTTAATGCAATGCAATTTTGCTGACCCTCATCAGAACCCAGTCACAATTTGTGTCTTTGTTTGGCCAGAGTGAGCTTTTCTTGATTCGAGTCACCTATAATCCTGACACCATGTCAGATTTTTGATGTATTGGATATTGTAGACGCTGTTTTACAGGTGATGTTGTCCTTTTACTTCTTGTTATGAATTTCATACAAATTTCATCTCATGCACTGAAAAAAAGGTTTGTGTAAAACAGACAAAATAAACGTTGGCTGGTGTCCGTCCAAAATTTTGTGTAAATTCACACAAAAGGTATGTGTATTTTTGACATTTCATTGATCAAATCACACAAAAAATTGATCAAGATTGACAATGAAATGTCAGAAATGAACATACCTTTTGTCTGGATTTACACAAAATTTTGGACGGACACCAGCTAACGTTCGTTTTGTCTGTTTTACACAAACCTTTTTTTCAGTGTGGGGAATTTATCACCATCTTTGAGACTGTTAAGGAATAATTTTCATTCCTATTCTATCTATATCAAGATTACTAGAGAAAGAACTGAGCTGCAACAAGTGCATCAGCCTTTAGGTCTCCTTTACTCTCTTACCTGGTTAATATGGGTGTGTCACACCAAGAGGATGTCAAGCACTCCATGGCTTCGGCCTTCAAACACACCTCTTATAGCAGAAAGGTCATTGCTTTAGCTGTCTCAATAACTCTTCAATAGCCACAATTTGTTGGTTATGGTTTTAGTGTTTGTGTGTGACGAGTAATATGAGTAATTGTTTAACGTTTATGGGCAAATTTCTTTATTTATGGGTGAATGTTTATTTTCGCCAAATGTTGAGATATTTTGCCAATGCAAGATCAACAGAAGATTTCATTACTGAATTTTAATCATCAGCGTGGAGAGCAATTTGCCTCGTATGTATCACGTAACTACTGACATTCTTGCCATAAAGATTTTCAGATAATTTAAGGAAGAGAATTACCTCGTAGTCTAGACCTCTTCCGGCAGTCATGTATATATCTTACTGCTATTCGAATTCATTATACAAAGTGTTATGCTTGATATATGAAAAAATATTTACTGGGGCATTTCTTATGAATTGTATTTGCCACTGCACCTGTAATATTAGCTTTGCATTTTCTTGGAATATCCAGACTACCTTTGTCATTTCATAGGGGAAATCATGCAATAGTAACTTGATATTTTTTAGAAATCATCAAAACGTGATGATGTTAATATATTTATGATAAAACCTTCACTTGATACTCCTCACTATATAAATATTGGTAACAAGATATTGCTAACTTCCGGGTGGCCGCTGCATTTTGTGTCATTATGATCATCATCTGAAAGGTAATTTGCGAAAAACCTGATCCGGTTGGGAGACACTCCTTTGAACCTCAAGAGTCAGAATTCAGAGAATCTATGAGCAACTACGTGTGCATCTAAGTCAGTTTCAGGGAGCTCAATTCTTCCATGTAATTGTGTACAGTCATGACACATTGAGCATACATTGAGGATTTCATAATCAGTTTTGTTTTGCAAGAAATAAACAGATTTAGCTGTGCAATGTGTAATAGCCATCAACTATAGATTGTTGAAGTTCCTGAATGGGCATTTAGCTTCACAAAAGTGTCTAGTGAATGAATTAAATTGGAAAGTTCAACATGTTCAAGTTTTTAAAATGAAAAAGTGCATGCATGGCTTTCAAATAACTTTCCGCATTATCGTTTTACAAACTTTGTATTGATGACATGCGAACAGTCTATTCCAAATCCCTGTCAGATGCCATCAACCTTCATATATATGCCAATGTACATAAAGGATGTCTTGTAATCTTGTGCTTCCATGCACATGTATAGTAATGTGCAAAAACCAAAATGTATGAAATGTGTCATTTTCAAAGAATAAAAAAAAGCTGCTGCATGGGAGCTGTACCAAGGAGGTAATAATTTTGAAATTTTTATATAAACATAAATACTCAGTTATCTAAAAGAAAGATGCAAGATGCAATCTTGATGTTAAAGCAGATCCTTTTATCCTGATGTCTTACTTGGCAATGACTGAGTTGTCAGTGAGTTGACGTCGAGATTTAAAAATGCATTGGTGATCCAAAGGCTACTTTCGATGTGAAGTCTGTCTCGTGCACTGAAAATGAGTTAGGTACAGATGCGGTCTACTGTAATGATTCTGCTATTTACAATGAACTATTCAACATACAGAATTTTCTGTTCTTACCTGATTCTAATGGAAGTTACCAGCTTGGGGACTCACTAATTTGATATTTCAATGTTGTTATAATATAGTAGCCAACTCAATCTGCTTCCCGCCTTTTGCTGGGTTTATTACCAACCAGAAACTGTGTGCAGAAAAATAAAGAGCAAAAGGGAGCTAGAGATGCATTTATATTTTCATTTCCAGTCTGGTGAAAATGAGAACTGCATGCTGCTGCCACCTGGCACAAAAGTTGATTTTGTAAGCTACATCATTGCTGTCCCAGGAAATAATTCCAATTTCATTGCACATTCACAAAATTTCTATTCAACATTGATGTATACCAGAGTCAGACTCGGCAATCACATTCTCTAAGGAAGTAGACAAGGCCATCAGAACACTCAGAAACAGCCCCGGTGTCTTCCACACAAAATTGTGTGTGTTCATCTGGTTGAAAGTATGTGGACGCTCGCAGGAGCCCGCGGAATAGCACACTAGTCACTAGGTGGCAACACAAGACAGCATATGTTCTGATCTGTGGCAATGCAAGAGCAATCCACTTGTAGACAGTTTTCATTTCACAAAATGCATACTAAATTGTACCGTAATATGGGGTGAATCGGGACACTGGGGTGAATCGGGACAGAACAGGGAAACATTTTATTTCCTCAAAAGCACCAATTTCTACTTGCCTTAGGAATTTGATTTTTGGCACACTTTTAGTACACACAAGCGCATAATGTGATAGAATTTTGTATTTCTAACTGCAAGCAGTGAGGAGCTGCAGCACCTTAAACTTGGCCCTGCAGAAATGACGTTTTTACAGATGGTCAAAACTTTATGTGTACCATATAAAGCATAAATATTGAAGCCACCAGACTTGCAGCAAACTTTCAAATCAGTTTAAGATGGTCCTAGAGGACCATGATCTTAGACTGGATATGGGATTGTGATTGATTGGTCCTGGGTTCAGATCCAGGTCTATGGCAATGTTCCGGGATTGAACAAAATTACCGTACTTATTTTCATTTGCATGTGCTGGCGTGGCTTTTTGATGAATATCATTGAACTTTGCATCACTTATAGTGGATTTAGTCCAGAATTGTCAATCACCAGCAAAATTAGAAGAAAAATACAGTTTTCAAACCTTTTCTGTCATTTATCACATTTTTTATGAATCTGCATATTATCAATGAAATTGATATCAGGTTACCTTAAAAATTTATTTTTTGCATATTGAGCGTGTTTTCTAATGTTTATTCACAAGTAGCAATCATTCAAAGAAGGTTTGGGAGTTTTGATTGTGGAAATAATGGAGTGTCCCGATTCACCCCAAAGTGAGGGGTGAATTGGTACAGTGGTTTTCATGGCCCTAATCATTGGAAGTTTAAGATATCACTTGAAGCTCTAAGGGATCGTTAGACCTTTTGCTCGGACACAATTTCACATCGTATTTTAATTTCTGGGTTGATTTGTGGCCATTCTATAACAGAAAAACAGCCAAAACTGTCCCGATTCACCCCATATTACGGTATGTCATACTCAATTTTCTGTCGGAAGAGGCTAAGTACAAAACGTAACAGATTAGAATGGTCGCAAGGATTTCAAGAAAAAGGAGCAGCAGTTGTCTTTTCAAGACCGAGGCCATGAAGATGAATGCTAATTTTCTAGGCAAGGCTTGTGAACACAACCTTAACATAACAGCTGGATCAGTGATGGAAATGGAAAATTTTCGTCGGGGGAGCTCTCGGCTCGTGCGGCAGACATTCCAAATTCTTAAAATGGAAAGAATTCTTCCACAACAGCATAATTTTGGCTAAAAATACCATGAAGACAGAAAAAGTAACATGATAATTGTAATTTCACCACTGATCTTTGGGGGAGCTGTAGCAGGGTACAGCTCCCCCTGTTTTTTGGTCAAGGGAGCTCAGCTCCCCCGAGCTCCCCCCCATTTCCATCACTGAGCTGGATAGCCTGGTGCACTTCCCAGCATGCTGTTGATTCTCATGTTGGAATAATTAATTTTTCTGTAATAGATGATTATTTAACATGAAAAAAGTATTTCTATTTTAAACTGGTGACAAAAACAATGACAAACTAACAGATTCGAAGGTGGGAAACTTGAACTTGTTGTAAGAGGTCATTCTATTTACACATTCTGCAGCATTTTTCTGAGAGTATTTTGAAGCCACTAACTGAAACTGCTGAATGGTCAGTTGGCATAGAGTGAAGATTATATAAGGACACAATCACATGGCTGACCTGTTATATTTCTTGAAGGAAGTCACCATTTGAACTCCTCAAGTGTTTCTAGACAAATTCAAAGCTTCAGCATGGCATGTCGTATCACTAATAGGTACTTCATTAGTAATATTTCAAATCAAAATGTCTGTCTCAGTCATTCAATGAATTGACAATGATTGTCTGGAGTCAAATTTGAACTATTTTTGTCTCCAAACAAGTCATAAGTTTAAAGGGTCTTACATTCTTGTAGGTTTTAGGATCCTGTTCAATCCATGATAGGTATTATAATGCTTTTGGGAATATTGAGAAAAAACTAGAAATGGGTCAAAATTTGATAAGTCTGAAATTCTTGTCTCCAGTGTTTAACGATAATCAATGATGGCAGGAAGACCAATAGAGGACCTCTTGTTGTCATTTGTCATAGACAAGGATATTAGCAAAACTTATAACACAAAAAATATGTGGCTGAATATTTTTATCCCATCCAAAAATAGCATTGATGTGGCCAACCCCCTGAAAATGGCCTGTCTCCACCAACACTTTCTTTGAAAGATCGCATCACAAAAACTAGTGCAGGATTCTGATTCAATTAAACTCTTTCATACATGGAGACTTGACTGTCAGTCTTCTAAAATCTGGTCAATAATATTCTGTATAAGAGCAGGAGGTTGTTGTGTCAATGTCTCCAACATTGCGTCATTGGCATCACGCAGGATTTGTTTTTTAATAAAAAATAAAGGGACACACATTCTGTGAGAAAAACTTGTGTTTGATGTTGTCTGAGAACCCAAGAAAATAACTGAACTATCTGTAGCTCGGTATCATTTATGTAAACCAAAATATTAGAGTATTTCTGTCGGCATGTCAGTTGTCCTATCTCAATTTGTCATTAGCAAACGCCTTGCTACTCTATTTTGACTGCATATTTCTGGACCAAAATCACTGTGAACATGTTTCTGGTGTTCATAGGTCATTGCATGCACATATTGCCAGACTGCCAGTTTTGCACTGGTCCCTACAAAGGTTTTTACTGTAATTATCATTAGCATCACGCTGTCATTAGCATGTCGAAAATGGCTTATTGCCTTTATCTCACTAAAATGTTGTAATGTTGCAGGTGACAGGAATTGAAATTAGTTGAATATATATTATCAATAAATGTTTCAACAGACTATTACAAAACATTTTTGCACTTTCCTTGCATCTGACATGCTTAGTATGAAGTTTGATTCTTCTCTGAAACTACTAACCAAATATGGGGTGCCAGCAACATTTTACCATTGTCTAGCATCTGAAATATGGTTTAGCAAAGACATTGGGCACTGGAGGGACTAGTGGATATCATCATTATTGTTCAGAATCCAAACTATTGATGAAAAGAGTATTTTTGTGTGCTTTTGTAAATTTCTGGTTCAAGAATTTGTTCTATCCCAATAACTATTGGTCATAGAGACCTGAAATATAGCTCACTGTGTGCAGAATAGCCACTTTCTTATTTGTTGGTAATACATTATTCAGCTGTAAATGGTACGGATTTCCAGTTATAGGCATGATGCTAATGACACAAGTATTTGGTGTTTTAATTGATCAAAATGCATTTTCTCAAAAATAGTTCCCATTAGAGACCTGGAACTTGCCCAAAATGTGCCAGCCACTTGCTTAATCATTGGCAATAGATTGTTTAGCCCCAAATGGTCAGGATTTTTTAGTTAGAAGTTTGATTTTAATGACATTCGAAAAAAATTACAGCTATGTTTATCACCTCAGTGCAGATCAGCAGGGCATTGGGACCCTTGGACATGAAAGCGCAGTGATAGCTGATTGTTTGACCTACCCAACGCAAACTTTAAAAGGCATTTTTGGAGCGAAAAATTTTAGAAATTTTTTCAGCTGAAATTTCAAGGTTTTCAAATTTTGACCCAAATATACAAATAAATATATTTTTGTTTTTACGACCCACAGCTCAGATCCTATATCTTGTATGTGCATGAAACTGCTCCCTAATATGAGTAAAGTAGTGTAGTTAGGCCTTTCCATGGTTTAGCATAGCAATTTGGTTCACATCACTTTCATGGTGCAGTTGTATCCTTTGATTGTGTTTTTTTTTGCTGAAGGTTTGCTGCTACGCAGCCTATGTTTTACTTTTGCTGTGGTGATATCATGTTCATCTGATGCATCCAATCAAACGATCTCTATTGGTTCACATACTTCTGCTTTGATCGAAACTGAACTCTCTAAAATTGCAAAAAAAGGCATACGGTCTTTTTTCCGAAACATTATTGACTGAGGAAAAGGTTCGGACTTGTTTTGATATCAGTAGGGGCCATTAACTTCTTGTAAAGCATGCCCAGTGAATGTGAACTGCCTCTTAATGTCTTTTTGGGATAAAATATTGATTTAAGACAGAAGTATGATCAAGTTTGATGACCTCCATTGAATCTATAAGAGAGCTATATTATAATATGTTTGAAATAAATCATCTAGTTATAACAATATACGGCAACCCGAACATGATGTATGACAGTGTATCTTTTAAGTTATTGATATAGAATTATATCTAGTGCCCATTCTAATTCACTGGTGCTCACCAATCCAATATCCGGTCAGTCGCTGCCAATGGCTGCCATACTACTGCTATGGACAAATGTTTGCTAACCGGATGTCTGTCGTCTATTTCCTAGTTTTATTTGAAGTGAATATACGTGCTCCAATGCATATATTAACTCTGATATTACCACTCCTCTTCAACAGAATTGTAAGAAAGCTTTCTCTCATACAATGTAGGTCTATGTTTTGACATATGAAGTTTAATTTCCTTCACAAATAAGAAAAGATTGTCTAGACATTCACAACATTATTTTATGTTCAGTGATTTATATTTTTACAACTCTTCTTAAACTGGATTTGTGTACGGCTGTACGCTTCATTTTATTATTATTTTTATATAGATATATACTGCTTCTGCCATTATGCAGTAAGCTTTAGCTTTTTCTTCAGGCTGCAAAACAGAACTTTCTTTTAAGATAAGTTTGTATCCTTCTTGTAACACCAAAAATAGATCAAACATGATTTTTGAATCTGTTGCTATTCTCAGTCTCTTTCGGCTGCCTGCCATTTTTGTCAAACATGTATCACAACCGGATATGGCCACGTTAATGTATCATACTTGTTGACATTTTCCCCTAATAATTGTCAGGGAGCCATAATTATTTGTATGATGGATATTTAAGATAGGATATTTGAGTCGATTCATGTTACATTCAATGTTAATCCTACCAATTGTGGAATTACTCATGTGCAGAGACCAGGCTCAAATTACACGATGTTGCAGACCATGAATACTGCAAAGTAAATCCTTGGCCATTAACTATATTTCACTTAATTTATGTTGACATTCTGGATTGATGTTGCTATAACATTTACTTTACAAATGTTCAAACTACCATCTTTGAAGTCAGACAGAAAAGTGTCATTGCCCATCTTTCTGGGGACAATAATCAGGGGATATGGGATTTAGGAAATTTGTTTTAGGTGCAATATATCTACATATGAAGACAAGCCATTAGCTGATACTCCTTTTTTATCAAAGGCATGTGAAAATGATAAGTATTATATCATCATCTTACAATAAACCATCAATCATTGGAAAGAAGCAGTGTAAAAGCAATATATCGCGAAAGAGAAACATACTCCAGATGAACAATGACCTTCTAAATATTCTGAGGTGTTTGAAGACAGAAGCCAAGAAGTGCATGACATCTCAATCGCATGACACATGCCCATTAGGCCAAAGCTGAGCACTAGATGTACATGTATGTGTGTCTTCTAAAATGTCCTCGTTCTTCTGTGATTTTACACAACATAAATCATTGCTGTCCATATGTCCTTCTTTGAACAAAGCAAACCATGTTTTTAATGGCAAGAAGGATGCAATAGGATGAATGAATTCAAAGTTTATGAAAGTCCTGTTACTCTGATATGCTGATATCCAAAATGGTGAGACGAAATTTCTTAATTATAGAATCTTTATGAATGTTATTCTTGGGAGGATTTTCGTGTTTTGGGATTGCACAGATGTTTGTCCAATTGTGTGATCAGATCAGGCTGTTGTTTTGTGCTAAACCGATGCAGATTGCCAGCTTCTGCATTTGCACGTGTTACTCACAATTTCCATATGGAAGCTTGTTCACACTTCAGAAGGTGAAAGGCCAGTTTTGAACATACTGAAAGGCAGAAGTTTCAATGGCATTTTTAAAATTTCTTTCGTCTTGTTTATTCGTTGACATGCATCATCAGCTACATGTATGCCTTTTTTCGAAGGAGATTTTGGAGCACAAATATGAGGCTCAGCAAAATACTCCATTTATAAGAATGTTATACATTCGATGCAAACTGCCAAGTTATCTTTCTTGTGACACTAGTGTGGCATATGTATTTTATGCATATTGTTAATGTGATATAGGTACTATTACCATACATACAACTGGATCTTGGACAATGTGGGAGTATGACGTAAATGTGCCCGCGCATGAAGCAAACGCATATATTTGGTTTGAGTTTTTGGGGTATTATTTGGTCTCAGCAGAAAGCTAGACAGACAGCTAGACAGACAGCTAGACAGACAGCTAGACAGACAGCTAGACAGACAGCTAGACAGACAGCTAGACAGACAGCTATAGACAGACAGCCAGACAGACAATAGACATTTATTTACATAATCAAAATACTTAACACCTGTACATATTCATTTATAGAGGCAAATCACACATTTATACAAAAAGAAAAAATAACTTTCATAAAATAGGGAGATTCTTCTAAGATTCCTCTAAGGCCAAAAAAAGGCCGCTATCGAGGAACATCCCTGAAATAACGAACACAACTTTTTCGGAATCTCCCGAGCCCAGAGACATATAACCACATATTTCTACATTTATAGGGACTTCGTAGCTTGCAAATAATGACACATTTCGGCTGAACCAAACGAACGTAAGTATTTTAACAAAAATAGTCACCCCAGTAGGATGAAATCTGTATTCCAAAAATCCAATTGCCCATTCGGATTGATTCTGTTGGTCGCACAGAAATATATGGTTGAAATTATCTTGCCACTCTCAGAAAACATTTTTGAAAAACATCACAAAGTTGTCACAATGTTGCTACAATCTAGATGTGCACATTTGGCCGTTTTGTTCCTGGATAACATTTTGAATTTTGGTGGTGTCTGCAATACATACTCTGTGAAAGTTGTTTGTAGATATAATGCCAATACAACCCAAGTCAATTTTTACGATTCACATAGCCTAATAAAGTAGTCTGGTGCTTCAACTCCGGACATGTTTAATTGTGTAAAAATGCCAGAATAGACTAATATAATTTTGAAAGATTTGAATTGATGAAGTAGACATAAAGATGTAATAAATGGATTTATATGGTCTTTGAGTGTGAAAAATGCCACTTAAGTGATAGTCGAGTAGGTCTATTTTGTTATTCACCGCCATTAATTCCTGAAACACATTGTATTCATAAGTAGACAAGCTACACATAACAGTCGAATTAATCACTGAAGCAAAGAACCCAATATCAAGATAGTCCTCCTTAATTTGTTTTAAGAGCTTTCTCAATGGGCAATTTGATGTAATTCAATCACTATGTACAATGGTATGGTTCTCCCAAATATGAGTGTTCAAATAGATATGTATGGTTGAAATTACATTGCTACAAAGTGAAAACTGTGTTGATGTTTTTCCATAACATTGTGAAAGTTTGCCACAGCTTCGCATGCTCAAGTCATATCCGACATTGCATCGCAATGTTGTGACAACATTATTATGTTATACCATCCTGCATTATTTTTGGAAAACATTGCGAAGTTGTCACGGTGTTGCTGAAATGAAGATGTGCCCATTGGGCGATTTTATTGTAAGGACATCAAGTAGAATTTTGGTAGTTCCTATCCTGCAAACTCTTTTGAAGTTTGTAGCCAATACAATCCAAGTCAATTGGGCATTGATTTGCATAGTCCAATAAAAGCTAATAAAGCAGCCTGGTGCTGAACTCCGGAGATATTTAATAGTGTAAAAATACTGGAATAGACTAATATGACTTGGAAGGATTTCAATTAGTGTTGGATGGTTGTGATATTACTTTGTTCGGTTCGGTTTTTGGTTGTTTCTGACCCAAGTTTCGGTTGCGGTTTCGGTTGCAGACGAATACACGTGGTCCGCAATGTGCACGCCATGATTTTGCGATCTTTCGGTCCGGAAATTCTATCCAGTAGCATGGCGCTCGTCTGGGAGAGTGAATAGATCGACATTTTGCTGAACCGAAATTACGAGAACTGGCACAGCACTAATTTCAATTGATGAAGTAGACATAAAGATGTAATAAATGGATTGATATAGTCTTTGTGCCAGTTTGGAAAATTGCCACTAATGTGATAGTTGAGAATAATTCCTGAAACATATTATATTCATCAGTAGACCAAGCTACATATAACAGTCGAATTAATCACTGAAGCAAAGAACCAAATTTCAAGAAAGTCCTTCCTAAATTTGTTTTAAGAGGTTTCTCCATGCAATTTGATGTAATTCAATTACAATGTAATGGTCCTTGCCAAATATGAGTGTTCAAATACCACAACTATGTCCTTGGTTTAGACCTGGCCAAGGACAAGCATGGATATTTCCCAGCACTTTATTTGTAGTCACCATTCAATAGCTTATAAGGCATTCCTATTGATTTGTCATTTGCTTTTTTATTACTTTTGTGGCAATCATAATTATTCCTTGTCGGAGCATGACTTGATTTATATCCTAGTTGAGTTTGGGATGTTGTATCTCTTCTTACAAAGCTGAAAATAAAATCTGCCAGACTGAAATTGTAAAAAAAAGAGACTAAACTCCAACTTGCATTAGACCTTTGGCTAATGTTGGTGTGTCACACTATTTAGATGTCAAGCACTTCACGGCTTCAGCCTTCAAAGACACTGCCAAAAACATTCCCTATTTCTATTCCCAGATGGTATTGCCTTCCAATGTGTGCTTCCAGTGAGTAATAACACATGAGTAATTGTTTATTGTTTTTCGTAACATATCTGCACTAAATGTCAAAGATGTTGTACACGCAACTTATCGGCATTATTACACAAAAATATTACATGGTTAACAAGGAAGTAAAGTAAAGTCTACAAACAAGTTTTGTGTAAAATTTGGGATACATTTCAGATTTTTGCAACTGTGCTTTTGCAAATTACATTCATTAATTTCGGAGTCACCAATTTAATTTTTGACTCTGACTCTACCTGAAAGTCAAAGTTCGACTCCAACTCCACCCAAAAACCCAGATTTAACGACTCTTACTCCCGACTCCCGACTCCGACTCCATCTGTTTACAGACTATTCTATAAGCCTACAATGATAAATGCTGAATCATACATCATATGAAACAACATGTATATGTTTTAATTGTTTATGCACCTCAAGAATACTGGTCATTCCTGTTAGTTGGTCTCTTCCAGCTATCAGTTGGTAATGTCCAAATCTACAACTTGTGGTGAAAAGTGAAGTCAGTAATTACAATCAGGTAAAATAATTATGTTTTTAACATTAACTGAATAAGCATGTATCCATTCTAGATAAGTGAGGCATGAATGTGCTGTGCGTTCAACAAAAATTTCAAACTTGTCTCACTCGTTTTAAGGCTCACACAGTGACTAGACCATGAAGTATATATTGGACAGCAGCTTACTATATACACGTTTTCAATAAGTTGACTGAAGGAGAAAGTCTCAGTTCCACTGAAAAGGAGCACATGGCCTTCAAATGACTTTCCACATTTCCGCTTTACAAATTTCTCTTGACGACATGCGAACAGTCTATTCCAAACACATGTCTGATAGCCGTCGACCTTCATATATATGCCAACGTATATGAAGGATGGGTGAGAGTCTTGTGGAAAAACAAAACCGAAAGATATGGGAGGTAATGACACTTGTGCTAAAAAAGATATCTGATACAAAGCTATGCATTATGTATATACAGACTCAACAAGCCCTCTGTATTTTCCGATGCCACTCTCTGTGGTGGAGGGACTCTGGAAATTCCTATCCAACAAAGAATGTTGACATTAGATACATAATTTCTCATAAATACCAGACAGTCAGTCACTTGTCACTTTATAACGTCTAACTGACAATCTTGTTGACTGTCAGAGACAGACAGACAGTTTTGAAACTTTAGTTTTTTAAAAGAGTCCACAACCAGAAAACTATGCATGTGATGTGCTACAATTATCTTTAATAATATTATTAAAATACATTTTCTTATTTCGTTGGTGGAAATTGTGACAAACTAACAGAATGTGATATCAACGCGAACCGCTTTACGAAAGAAGCTGAAAGCTGAAATGAAGGGATATTGAGCTTACTCTCAGAGGTCAATCTTTTGACTCAATCGACAGATTTTTTCTGAGACAATTTGTAAAGCTACTGATTGAATGAAATGGTGTTGCCAAAAGGCATAGAATGAAGATAACATAAGGACACACTATCACAAGGCCATTCTGCCATGTCCCTATCCATGCTGCTCTCCACTTCAGCCGGGAAGTTGCCATTTGACCCGCTCCCCATGTGGTTGGTTAATGCACCCTCGAGCTTTTTGAGGGCTACACCGCAATTCCCACCCAAAGCGATGTTCCACCTCATTTGGAAAGGTTCACCAACACTGTCATTTGCACCAACTGTTATGTGCTCAGAAAGCCTTTGACATTTATCACGAATGACTGTTGCACACTGCAGCAAGTGCTGAACATCTTGTCTACTTGTTTTTTTTATGCACCGATTGTATTACCAATACCACATTGAGTAACACTTTAATCATTATGCTGTCATTGAAACATTGTTTGCACAGGATTTTCTATGAAATATTTTTGGGCTGCCATTATCTTCTCATAGAATGCAATTCTAAAATACATCAATCCTAAAAATGAAGAAACAAAATACAAAAATGAAGCACTAAGCTGTTATCCAAGCTTTTCCAACCCCTTTCTAATGTCATGGACGAATTTTAGTCTGCATTATTTTTGTGCACATTATTGCGTTTGATTGAGGAACGTTCAATGTTGATATACTCTTTTTGTGAATAAAAAACACAAAATCAGGACAGAAATGTCAGCCCTATAGAGTTTGTTGCTATCTGCACCAGGAATGTAATTGCACTAATGGAATGAAAGTAAGTTATTTAAGTCTCTCCATTCATCCTCCTGAATGACCAACAGGTTGTCAATTACCCCTTGCACCTGGGTCAGTAAAGTGGCATGTTAGTCTGTTAACTTGCATGAATTTGATTATCTGTCACAGTCAGGGAAATTCACTACGGTGACACCCGAGAAGCAAGTTTCCGAGGCGATGAAATTGTATGGCTAGGGTTGAAACGTTCCCATGATCCAGTGAAGAAACTATGGCGTTTTTTTTAAAATCAATTAAGCATTTATTTATAAAGTCAAAGATGTCTGTGCCCATGATGAATGATCTGGCAATGGCATCCACCACTGTTTAAAATGAAGCATTATATAAAAATATGCTACATAAATTCAATGCCACCAATACTCAAATATTTACAGCAGCAGTCAAAAACAAAGACAAAGAATTGTTCGACTTGCCACCATGTAAAGCATAGGCGTATAGTAATACAGGTAATATAATACCATCCGCTTAAAGTCTGCTATCTAACAGTTGAGCTAAAGGCCAGCCCCAAATCAAGTGCTTGGGAGAAACCTCTTATACCCAACCCACTATACTATATCCCGCAAATTCATTGAGATTTTGACACAATCAATAGTCAACAATCTCACCTCAATGCCACCTGTCACCACAAGCGGGATTCGAACTGGCTACCTTTGAGGCAGCCTTAATAAGGCGGATGCACCATATAATACTGTCCCATTAAAGGCCCGTCATCTAACCAGTTGAGCTAAAATCAGATGGCTGGCAAGCCAAGTGCTTATAGGAGCAACCCATTATACCTAACCAACGATACTATAGTAAAACACACTTGGTCCTCGGTCATTTCTGAGTGCATGTTTTGACCAGAGAGTAAGGGAATTTTTAAAATCCTAAGCTATTGAAGCATTGGAGTGTAATTCTGAACCAAATGTGACAAACAGCTCCAGCGTTGTATACTATCTGGCTCGACTCGGTGAGGGTCATCAAAATTGGGTCTTCAGGTCAATATTTTATGTCCCAAAAAGACGCAAAGAGGCAGTTCACATTCATGGGCCATGCTTTCCATGAAGTTAATGGCTCTCACTGATGCCAAAAGAAGTCTTTTTTGCACTTGCCCAAACTTATCATTCAAATTTCCCCAAAAAATACCGGAAATGTATTTCTCAATTTGTCAGAATTTCTGTGTTTCCAATGTATACCAATTTTTTCTTAAAGCTAGAAAGAATATCTTTTTCAGATTCTAACATATATTCTACAGTCAGGACCAGACTGACAAATGTGCATATTAGCACCTGGCATTAACCTGGCAACTAAGCCGGATACACTTGGGCTACACAAAATAGGTGTCGATTATAAGGACTAAAAATAGCATGCAATGCATGCATCGGGTCCTTGGTCTATTTCAATAAGTTGGGCCTCTTCAATTTTCTACCAACAATCTATCAAGTTAGGTATAAGAAAGCAGTATATTGTGACTATGCACAAGAGGGCAGCACAGTCCAACTTTTGGTGTGTATACAGAAACCAGTTTTTGTGTGAAGTGCTGACAGCTCAGAAGAAATATGTTGAATAGAAGAAAATTTGAGCACTGATAAGCACAATATTGTAGCCAGGGGTGCATAAGCACTATCTTGATCACAAGGGCATATCTGTTGGGGTTGTCATTTTGTCTGTGAAATGTTTTAGTGAGTACAACAACTTTGCCTGTTCACAGGAA
This sequence comes from Platynereis dumerilii, assembly GCA_026936325.1. Taxonomy (NCBI): domain Eukaryota; kingdom Metazoa; phylum Annelida; class Polychaeta; order Phyllodocida; family Nereididae; genus Platynereis; species Platynereis dumerilii. The sequence continues at coordinate 123,482,110 of JAPTHN010000001.1, read as the reverse complement.
ATGAAGCTGACGACAATGGTCTTGGAATGAATTCCAAGGACCCAAAAAGCTTGTCACCTTCTGCAGACTTTTACAAAGTTTGCGGCACTACCAAAAGTTTTAAATGGTGCCAAACTTTCTGAACAAAAAAAAAAGTTGTCTACACGTCTAGCATTGTAGACTGCCTTCGTCTCTATTTTTGGAAGACCACTGCAAATAAGTCCGTTCAAGCTGGTATCCACTTTTGCTGCTAGCCTTTTTTTTGGGGGGGGGGGGGTAATGCATTAGCTAATTCATTTGTAACATCCTAGACAACTACGTCCCATATATTTGAATGTCGATAAAGCTTATGGTTGAGACATATTGCTTTAAAAAACTACTGAAAAGCATGATAAATTCCATATGTATATATTTTGCTATATTGGCAGTGGAACTATATTTCATTTCTATAAAATGCATGCCCTCATACAATATTAGCCAACTCGGTGACATACAAACTGATATCACACAAGACATGTATACTTAGATGTTGCTGTACCAGTTTTTCTACGACAACTCGCAGAAGATATTACTTTAAGGCTGACAAATAATTGCAAAATAATATTGCATTTATCTCTATGTGAATCATTTCAACAGAGGGAGCAGGCATATTAAAAAGAGCTTGTAGGAATAAATCGTCAGTCCTATGAAAGAAGAAACAGATAAGTAATACATGTATATTGCAAAAGAGAAATAAATACATACGTTGTACAGTGACCTTCGTATGTTTTTTATTTGAGATGTTTCAAAAACAGAAGCCAAGAAGTGCATGACATTTCAATCACATGACACACCCACATTAGGCGGGCAGGAGCACATGTACTTCCTCTAAAACAGGTCTTTGGCAGGTGTGATCCCCCTCACCAACATCATACGTATTATATAAATTGATAGAACCAACATGAATCACAGGATGAAATTGAAGGATTACATATCTCAAGATTAATGCATCAACACATTATAATTTGGCGGAATCTTTTGCAAAACGAGAATGAACAAGAAATTTAATAAATTACTCCAAATAGCATTTTTTTAAAAGCATTTTTCGAAATACACAGCGCATGATTATCCTGTGCCTTCATGCACACATTAAGTTTACAACAGTTTTAAACATGATAGATATATACTTCGGTGGTTTTACCATTACAGCCATTCCGATAATTGTAGACATTCGTCTTGAATGTGTTCTTTTTTTCCCTATAGGTAATGTCTTTTACGGGGAAATGTAGCAACAGAAATCTTATGACATCATTCTGCCCCAGGACTTCGGAGTCAGAGTCAGGAGTTTTGAAGTCAATCAGCAATGTTATGTTTACGTTGTGTGCCTATCATATTACCAATTCCAATAACTTCCCTGTCATCTTTAATGTTATGAAAATAGCCTTATTCTACAATCTTTACAACTATTGTACCAAGAGTTTCTGTGTTTTGTTTTTCAGATTGTAAATGAGTTGTCCACTTGTGTGATATCTGCAGACTGTTATTTGGTGTAGTAAAATGCAGATTACCAGCTTGTATTCGAATGCAGTGAAAATTGTCCATATCGAAGCTTGTATTACTCTTCACAGGGTGAAAGGCTTAAATTGTGAAGATCTGAAAGGGTAGATTTTCCAAAGACAATAATTTCCAGTAACCTGGTGACAATAATATTAATGACTTCATTACCAACTTGAAATTGAGTCCCATTATAAACGTTGTGCGTAGGATCAAGAGGGATTTTTTCACTAATATTCCTGTTATGGGAGGTTGTTCCAGTGGATTCTAAAACTTCTGTTGTCGAACTTTTCTCCGTCTGTGAAGGTGTCATTATCCATTATTCCTTTGATTTTTGCTTTCGTTTGTTTCTGGGCAAATCTGCTCAGATAACAGCAGTTGTTCTAACTATTTCAGGATTTCGCATTTTGAAAGTGAACTCTCTGATCAAAGTGTCTGATCCAAGTTGAAGTTGTGGCAAATGAACTTAGCTGCAGAGCAAAGCATAACAAGCGTTATACAGCTAAATTCATTTATTGCTCCCCATATATATTGGCATGGAACCATGCAGCGGTACAAGAAAAAAGAAGAAAATATGTATTTCAATGGCATTCAACACGTACAATATAATAAGAACTTGAGATGGCAAAAATTTCTAATTTTATTAATGAATAGTTAATTAACGAATATATAAATTTTCATGAAATATTGAGTATTCCCTTCAATCCATCGTAAATCTGCATTTAATTCTTGGTGTGATTACCCATTAATTTGTTATGTATTTTATTATTCAATTCAACGCCTCTATCTGCCAATATGCTTGTATTTCACTTCAATAAATCCCTTATTTTGTCCACTTGTTCTGTAATGATTATATGTTTGAGTGTTTGTATAAGAAGGTTATTCATCATGGGATCAGGGAAATATGTTTATCACCAGGGGGGATCCAGAAAATTCCGGTGGGGGGTCTATCCTGCTATCGCGTCGCGGAACGCATAGCTCGCGACATAATGCGACTGCGCGCTGATAAAATTAAAAATATATAAATTTTGGTCCGGTGGGGGGGGGGATGCATCCTCCTGCGTCCTTCCCTGTTTATCACACCACATGGATAAATCACATATTCCCTCTCCCTATGTGAATAACCAATCCTTGGATTTCCGATCTACATGATGAATATGTGATGATGATAATAATAGGGTTGTATGAAGGGCTGTCTAGTAAACAGCAATATAATAGTCCTAATTACAGTGTAAAGGTTTAAGGTATGACGGTGAATTCAGCTTCGTGAAAAGATCGGGACTAAAAGCATTTTTTTTATTTGATATGTATTTTGCATACAATATTTTTAGCTCAGCTTCTGTGGTTTCTCTGGCATCACCGATATCTTAGCACTGTCATGAATTCATAAGTTATTTGGCCAAGGCCAATTTAATTACAAAATGACCTTACGGTTAATGTGTAGCAAACCAATTACATTCTGATACATACTAAGTAGAAGTTTCTCAACAGTCTGACTCCACCAATCCAATTGACCAAGACAAATCATTTTTATTGGATGAAGTGATAGGCCTATTTGGAGGCTGAAATCGCTCTCCCGATATTCAGAATGCAATGTCTCACCATGAATTATCTGTATTTACATGCATTTTTAAAATGAAGTTATCTGAGGAAAAAATAATAGTAAGGAAGTGATGCGTGGAATACTATCAATAAATAAAGATCACCAAAAGGAGTTACCATGTAATACGGTGGCTTCCCATTCCACTTTTATTTGCGCTCAGGATAGTATTTTCAGATAAACATTTCCTTGCCTGGTTTGGCGTACTTTCCTGCAGCTCTGTTTCTCGAAGAATTTGTCATGTGATGGATTGATCGTTTACCCTTTCGTTTTTCCAAATTTGGCTCCTGTATTTTCTTTTATGCTGATGCCTATGAAATAAAAAAAGGGCAGCTCAGTGGTATTTACAAATGTTATTCTTGGGATGATTGTTTTGTGGGAGATGCAAATAATTCTGTTCAAATGTGTGATCTTAGTGGTTGTCGATTTGTGTGAAAAGATGCAAATGGCTTACTTCTGTAGTTGTACATAGTGAGAAGTCATTTGCATGGAAAAGCGTTTGTCACACTTTAAAGGTTAAAGACTTGAAAAGCTGATTTTTCACCACTTATCAGTCTTCTTTTCCCAGTTATCAATCTCTATCCTATTTTCTGTATCACAAATTTATTGTATAGTACTATCGGTGTTTGGATTTTATCTTTTGAAATTCACATTACATTGCAATCCTCCTGCAGCAGATCTTATTCTAATTAATCACAATAGTTGTCATCACTATTTCTCTAATTAATCTCAATAGTTGTCATCACTATTTTTCACTCTATAGTTGTCATCACTGTTTTTCACTCAATAGTTGTCATCACTGTTTTTCACTCAATAGTTGTCATCACTATTTTTCACTCAATTGTTGTCATCACTATTTTTTACTCAATAGTTGTCATCACTATTTTTCACTTCTAAGGATCCCACAGTTTCAACTTTTGGAGAGCTACGATTACATCTGCAAGAGATATAATATAATATAATTATTATATGATATAATACAAGTACAATGTGTTGTGAACTGCTTTGTGAACCCACATAAATGCAATAATGGACCAATAAGCAAGCATTGCTGGCAATTTGTTGCAAGCGTGCATTGAAATGTTTGCTCACTGGTGACTATTGATATTATATCAGATCAACTACACTTTTATTATATCAGATCAACTACACTTTCACTGTTCCTTACTTTTGAATATGGGGAAGGAATGTTTCTAATTCCTTAAAATATTTCAATAGGCAGAAGCTAAAAATGTAATACGTGTGGACATCTGAGATGAAACATAGCATTTGAAGAAAGTATGCAATGATGCGAGTCTGCAATAGTCAAAAACACTCACGCCGTTCTAGACAACCATATCTGGATCCGCCGCAGGGTCGGATAATGGCTTCTGGTTGAAGTGGGGAGCTACATGAGCAGAGGCATGCCAGAAACCCAGAATGACCTTGCGATAGTGTGTCCTTATGATATCTTCACCTAGCGCCCTGCGGCAACCCCTTCATTCAATAAGCAGTTTCCAATAGTTTATGGCAAAAAGCTGCAGAATGTGTCAAAAGAATGACCTCCAACAGAAAGCAGCTTGCTGCTGAAAGCTCGATATAATTTTGGCTTGGAGGATTCTTGTGGTCTGGAACTGCGAGTTACCAGCCCATCGCTGGACGCTGTGGACGGACAATTTTTTTCAAAGTTACTAAAATAGCAGACAGAAGTACATTGCATAGGGATAAACTTTAAGGTGATTAATTAATACCTGTTGCGATACACTGCTTTTACTTCAGCTTCTGAAGTTTCTCTGACATCTCCAATGCCTGCCACACTCTAAAAAATGTCGGGACAAAATCGGTTTTTTAGATTCAAAATGGTTTTTTGAAAAACCAAATTTCAATGCAAAACCAAAATGGATTTTTAAAAAAAATCCATTTTGGTTTTTTGTATTGAAATTTGGTTTTTCAAAAAACCATTTTGAATATAAAAAACCAATTTTGTCTGAATTTTTTTAGAGTGCATCATAAATTTACTTGGTATTTGACCAAGGCCAACTGATTTACAAAATGACCTTACAGTTAATGTGGCACAAACAGATTACACTCTGATATATAAACCAATTACATTCTGATACATACTGAGTATAAGTTTTGTGACAGTCATTCTGTCTGAATTCACTTATCCGATTGACCTAGACAAATCAATTTTATCGGATGAAGAGATTTGTATGATATACTTGAAGGGATTTGTTTTGGCTGAAATTGAGAGATATCTCCACAAGTGAGGAGACATATACATTGTATAAATAACTTCTATAATTGTTGTATCTATGTAAAATATTGAATATTGTTTAAAGAATTTTCATCTATGCCTCTCCACTGTGAATAAACTTGTTGTCTGTCTGTCTGTCAGTTGCTGCTTTGGTACTCCGGATGCAATGCCCCAAGCACAAATATATATATATACGTATGTACCTACTTTCATTAATCATGAAAATAAAGTCAGACGAAGTAAATAGCATAAGTAAGTGATGCATTGGCTTCCCGTATCAGTTATAGATGTTCAGGGGCGTCAGAAACCTGGATAGTTTCTTTTAGATAAAAATGTAATCAAGAATAATTCCTTTTCTGGTTTGGCATACTTTCCTACAGCTCAGTTTGTCAAAGAATTGGACACATGATGGCAGGGACGGACGCAGGGGGGGGGATGGGGGGGATGCATCCCCCCCCACCAGACCAAAATTTATATATTTTTACATGTTAATTTTATACGCGCGCAGTCGCGTTATGTCGCGAATCATGCATTCTGCGACGCGATAGCCCGATAGACCCCCCCACCAGAATTTTCTGGATCCTCCCCTGCATGATGGTCTGCTCATTTAGCTTTTCTTTTTTTCAAAACATGGCCCCTGTGTTTTCTTTGATGTTGAAGCAAACTGAAATGAAAATAAGGTCAGCGGTTTTTATACAAAAGTTTTTCTTGAGTAGTATTATGTGTTGGGGATGCAAAGAAAGACACCTGTCCAATTGTGTGATCTTAACAGGTTGTTGTTTTGTGTGAAAGGATGCAAATGGCTTACTTCTGCAGTTGTACACAGTGAGAAGTCATTTGCATGGGAAAGTGTTTGTCAAACTTTAAAAGGTTAACGGCTAGTTTTTAAGTGGATTTTTAACCAAATCTGCTATCATTCTGGTTTTTTTTTTCCTGTACGACACTTTATCCTCTATTCCACATCACACATTTGTTGTTTCTTACCATTGGTGTAGAGATTTTATCTTTCACATATTTATTAAATATAATAATTAATATATATTTTTATCTTTCAAATATTTAGAAGTGAGACAGAAAAAGTGAAACATAAGATAATGTACATACCATTGTAAATAGAATTTCCTTGACACATAGGCCTCAAGGTTCTGAATTATTTTGTTGTATGAAATCATGATAATGCATAATATGCAAAGACATTTTCTCAAATGTCAGTTGCGAATAATCAAAAACGTATACATTAGAGCATAAAATTGCCCAAATGGATTATTGCTCCCTTATGGCAACAAAGGTCACCTAAGTTGGGTCTTTTGTCAATATTTCATGTCCAGAGAAGACACTAAGAAGCAGGTCACATTCATAGGGCATGTGTTGCACTGAGTTGATGGCCAGGCAATGCAGGATGGTTGCTACAGGGAGCACTTTGATGTCCTTAGCGTATTTTTGATTTTGTAGATACTGTCATGACAGAGAAATATTTCACAAAGTAGCCAATTTCTCAATATTTCATTAATATCTGTGCATCGGTTGATTCATAACCTGTTATCACTGCTCAACCACTGAATACCGTAACGTATGTTATTGTCTCCTGCGATAAATAACATCAAAACTTTTTTTTCTGTTCATGATCTGTGACTGATCATCCATGCCATATGGTAACTTACAATCATAGAATAGGATGTTGGTCAATTATAATTATTGTTAACTTTTGACATTTTGTCAAAAATTACCTCATAAGTCTAATCAGGAGTATAGGTATGTGATTTTCGGGAGACGGTAACGCCGCTAACGCGAGAGTCAAGTTGCCGTATTTGTTGTTCAAATTTAATCACATATTGAAGAAGAGGCAACCTGTTCATAAGAAATCGACTTATTAGCGCATTCTGTGACTCAAAGCAGCTATAGAACAGCAGTACTGCAGTGACAACAGGTTAAAGAAAATTTTCATCAGAGGTGTTTTTACCGTACTCAGTGGTGGAGCAGTGGTTATGATTGACTTACGGGCCACAATATAATTATTATGATTCTCCAAATTAATGTGATTTAAGTTTTAACCCAGGCACATCTATATCCTAATAAAGGCTTTTCTACTACTAACTTTTTCCTTCTTGTGCCAAAAGCCACCTCATTTTCGACATTTTGAGGAAATGCATAGGTCACACTGTGGCTTCAGGTGGGAGAGGTAAGATACGTGACTTGAATCACTCCAGAAATAGCTATAAAACACAGTACGATGTATTACAATTATTTGGTAGTGGTGCTGTTATTTGGAATGGAAAGAAGCAGTTTTCACATGTTATACTTGCTACTGACCTCGTAATGAATTTTCCTATCAGTACACGACAAGGTTCAAGCATTGAGTAAGACATTTCTGACGTTTGACTCAAAAAATCCTGAAAGCTCATTTTTCATTCTTTGAACGTGGTTTGAAACTAACCTTCAGGCAAAAATTGACTACTTTCCAATAAAGGCATCAGGAACGACGAGATCTCATCCTTTTGTCATGTTTTTGGGCAAAAATGCACATTTTACAGTGAAAACTTTTTTCACAGTGTCACATGTAAGGGGCTATAACATGGAAAGTAACACTTTTATATAATTTTCTTTCACGTTGACATAATCCCTAGATTGACTTTCAACTAACACAAAACATATACTGACACTTACAGGATATTCTGCTGAATGTCAGGTGACAATTTTTTTGAGAATTTAACAGACTGAGGTAAAGTCAAACTGTTTCGTTTCACTTCGTGGCTGCGAATTGGGACGGACCATCAAGGACAATGAGACTTGGTGAATTTGCAACAGTGAAAACACGCACACAACCACATATTTTCATGTTTAAAGATTTTCTTTTTTGGCTGTGAGGAGTACAGGCAGTTGCATGCCTTATCATTCTCAATAATTATGTCTCTGTGAAGTTCTTATGCATAGTGATAGTTCCCAACTACAAAGGAAAGTCTTCTTTGGACAATGTGGCAACAGGACCATTCACACCAGATCTTGGTTTCCTCTTTAGCCATTTCATTTCTTATTTAAACAGGAGAAAAAAATACCTTACTATATATTTATACATACTTATAACGCAGGTACCACTGTATATGCATTATAGACGCAGACATTATACCTTCGATCCATACTGTATGGAAGGTTTTTAAAACGTCTGTGTCCATAATTATTACATCACCGTTTGAAACCATTTTTTGGCTCTTCTTTGGAGCCCAGGGTCCCGGAGTATTATCGAAAGATAGGTAAATAATTATTTGATATCTCCAAACAGACCGCCAGCTTGCAGATGAAAACCGAATAAGAAAACTGAGAGAAAGACTGTTTTACAATTTTAAAACTTGCAGCTGGCACTTTTGATGTTTGCAATGTCTTGAAGAGACAGCTCGGTGGTTTGCTCAATGGTTTGCTCAATGGTTTGCTCAATGGTTTGCTCAATGGTTTGCTCAATGGTTTGCTCAATGGTTTGCTCAATGGTTTGCTCTTTGGTTTGCTCTTTGGTTTGCTCCATGATTTGAAGTGATCTTGCTCAATGGTTTGCTAAATGGTTTGAAGTGACCTTGCTTTATGGTTTGCTCAATGGTATGTAGTGATGTTGGTCAGTGGTTTGCTCAGTGGTTTGCTAAATGGATTGCTCAATAGCTTGTGCAATGATTTGCTAGTGGTTAGTTCAATGGTTTGCTCAGTAATTTGCTCAATGATATGAGATTATCTTGCTCAGTGGTTTGAGGTGACCTTGCTCAGTCATTTGTCCAGTGGTTCGCTAAGTAAGTTAGCTCACTGGTTTGCTCAGTGGCTTTCTGTGATACGACACCAGGAATTTTGTACCATTCCAGTGCCTTTCTGTAAGCATTCAAAATTTGTCGAATATAACAAAATTCCTAGGGTCTCATTTGTAATCAAGTCAAGTTCACCTCAACACTAATTACCTGCCTGCAAAGATGCCTGGCTGACATCGGTTGCGAGGATTCTTGTGATCTGGAACTGCGATTTACCAGCCCATCGCTGGACGCTGTGGACGGACAATTTTCAAAGTTACTAAAATAGCAGACAGAAGTACATTGCATAGGGATAAACTTTAAGGTGATTCATTGATACCTGTTTGCCATACACTGCTTTTACTTCAGCTTCTGAAGTTTCTCTGACATCTCCAATGCCTGCCATCATAAATTTACTTGGTATTTGACCAAGGCCAACTGAATTACAAAATGACCTTACAGTTAATGTGGCACAAATGGATTACACTCTGATATATAAACCAATTACATTCTGATACATACTGAGTATAAGTTCTATGACAGTCATTCCGTCTGAATTCAAATATCTGATTGACCTAAACAAATCAAATTTTATCGGATGAAGAGATTTGTATGCTATACTTGAAGAGATTTGTTTTGGCTGAAATTGAGAGATATCTCCACAAGTGAGGAGACATATACATTGTATAAATAACTTCTATAATTGTTGTATCTATGCAAAATATTGAATATTGTGTAAAGAATTTTCGTCTATGCCTCTCCACTGTGAATAAACTTGTTGTCTGTCTGTCTGTCAGTTGCTGCTTTGTTACTCCGTGTGCAATGCTCCAAGCACCAATATATATTTTTGTACTTTCATTAATCATGAAAATAAAGTCAGACGAAGCAAATAGCATAAGTAAGTGATGCATTGGCTTCTCATATCAGTTATATGACATAAAGTATATGTTTGCAATGTCTTGAAGAGACAGCTCGGTGGTTTGCTCAATGGTTTGCTCAATGGTTTGCTCAATGGTTTTCTCAATAGTCTGCTCAATGGTTTGCTAAATGGTTTGCTATGTTGTTTGTTCAATGGTTTGCTAAATGGTTTGAAGTGACCTTGCTTTATGGTTTGCTCAATGGTATGTAGTGATGTTGGTCAGTGGTTTGCTCAGTGGTTTGCTAAATGGATTGCTCAATAGCTTGTGCAATGATTTGCTAGTGGTTAGTTCAATGGTTTGCTCAGTAATTTGCTCAATGATATGAGATTATCTTGCTCAGTGGTTTGAGGTGACCTTGCTCAGTCATTTGTCCAGTGGTTCGCTAAGTAAGTTAGCTCACTGGTTTGCTCAGTGGCTTTCTGTGATACGACACCAGGAATTTTGTACCATTCCAGTGCCTTTCGGTAACCACTCAACATTTGTCGAATATAACAAAAATCCTAGGGTCTCATTTGTAATCAAGTCAAGTTCACCTCAACACTAATTACCTGCCCGCAAAGATGCCTGGCTGATATCGGTTGCGAGATTTCGCATGCTGTCCCTTATTTATCCAACAAATAATAAAAAAAGTGTCCCCTGTTCCATACCAAATTGCTAACTTTGGGGTATGCAATATCACTGAACCCCCGTTTCAAATCAAACTTAGCTTTCATTATACCTTTTATATTACACAAGATGACGTCCATATGGCGAACATCTTCGTGCTATGAACTTTATGTTTTCAGTTACCTTATCCTGTTGTATATTTTGTTATTACGATCCTTTTATATGTACAATATTTTTATAAACTTCATAACATTATTTCAAGAAACAAAATATCAAGACCTTGTTTACCTATTTTGGAAAAAATGATATAAGAAACCTATATAATATTTGTCTCAACTTTTACATTCACAGAAAAAGAGAACAAGAGAAAATAAGTATAGTAGTAAAATTGATGTTCTGGGTAGAACTGTCACAACTCCAACTTGCCAACACCATATTTGTATTATATTCTTATATTTTATGAAACCTACACAATAAGAATATCATGACAATGTGTATCTGGTAGAAATTAGAATTCCTGAAAAAATGGTTTCGTAAGAAAGTATCTGTGGAAAGAAGCCAGGGTAGGGAGCTGTGAGATTAATATTTGTTGACTCCCTTGATCTTTTGAATGCAATACACGGCTGTACTGCAAATCACGTACCAAAATGTAATCTTGCGCGCCCATTGTGCAAAAAACTCTTCTTTAACACATTTAATATTATTAAATGAAACACGGTTTTGGTGGAGCGGCGAAAAAAGAGACAAATTAAAGCTAACTTCCTGTGATATTCCAAACAATGGAGCAAAAGTTAAAAAAACTTAGTGGTGCCACTGACCCTATCAAAAAGAACTTGTGATATTTCCAAAAAGCTAATATCAAAACATTCTAAACTCACAAGTTTTTGATATCACTGAATAGATGAAGTAATACACAGTAGCGTCACTGAGACTCATAAAAGGTTAACAGTGTATTCAATTTACTGAAACTAGAAGCAGAATGGTGCAATCAATAGAGGAATGACTTTGGTTAGCACAGGAAATTAAATTTGGGAGATAATATTTGACTTTCTCTTGAAGAGCATAATTTCATTTCGATCAACGTTGGAAGACAATGTCATATCCATTTTAGAATTTTGGGTTGTATAAAAAAGCCAGTTGATTCATTATTTCTAAGTCCTTGGACCCTTGTCATTACACTGAGTGCATTAAGCATCTTGCATATTCTTTCATTTTCATCTTCCATCAATCTCAAAATTGCATATTAGGGGGAACTTGGGCACATTGGGACGCTTTTCACATCCAATTTTACTCAATGTTGAAAACACTGAGCAACTCAGAAGTTTCATGAAGATCATCACCAATTCTGACATAACCATGCATTGTTTAAAAGTATCTCCCATGGAGGATGATATTTCTAACAATATCATAGGCCCTGATAGTTTACCTGTAAACAATGATATTTGCACCCAGCCAGGCGACAAATAATGTCGGTGGCAGGCATTGTGGAACAGTGGAACTTTTAATGTATAAAAGCTGTTCCGCTGTTCCATTATGCCTACCACCTACATACTTATATATTATAAGTAGAACTATCCCCAGCGGTAGAAGTGCTGTTTTCGATTACATTTTAACGTCTTTGTTGCAGTCTGTAACTTTTTCAGTTGCAGTGCAAAGTATACATCATTTGGCACAAAATGGTGAATCGGATGTGTTTTGTGACCTTCACAATTTTCTCTCATATGTCTGTCTAGACTCTGCATTTTTATAGTTACGGTATTATGGCGAATATGTCTGCGTCTGGTACATAAATGGACAATATTTGACAGCTAGTAACCTCCGATGAAAATTATGTATTTTATTGTTGTGCATTTTCAATAAAAACCCTTACTTTTGTTGATCCCATTTGAACACAACTGTTTCAATTGAAACAATTTCCTCCTATTTCTCTTTGCAGCTTGCGAAATGGTTTGCCTTCACTTGGCAGTTTGGAGAGGCCCTCTGTAAAATCGTTCACTACTTACAGAATATGTCAGTCATCTGTTCAGTGCTAACCTTGACAGCTATGAGTATTGAAAGGTAAGTCCGCAGATTATATATATACAGGTTAACACAATTTAAAAGTAGGGTTGTTAAATTTTGGCTCAGTGAAAATTGTTTGTCTTGTTAACTCTGGATGCAATGTTTAGATTTATTGTCAAGCATTAGCAGGATGTTGATCTTGAGTTCACCCCACCCCCACCCCCTCCTTGCATCTCATTTGAGGGTAGCCAAGCAAGTTACAATGGGGGAGGAGAGATGTCATGCACTGAAGGCACAATTCCAAGAGCATCAAAGGCCAAGTTGCGCAGGAATAGGAGGTTTGTCCAAACTGTTGGCAAGAAGTGGCATCCATTTATATCACGGCTTAAAGATGTTTTAGTAGTTTCATGCGGATTGCTTCTTTCAAACCCACTTTCAAACCACCTTAGTTCCAATGCAAACGCCTTCATGTTGTTGATGTTGACATATTGCTCAGGATGATGCTGATGTATGTGTTTTGACACTTCTGAAGTTGTGGTACTTGGCCTTTGATGCTCCTGGAATCGTGCCTTTAGTGCATGACTTCTCTGGTGGGGTGAAAAAACTCAAAATGTGAAATTCAAAAAACAGCCCCTCCAAAAACTTGTCAAATATAATTAAATAAGTATTTATGACCATTTTGGTTGGTTGCTGTCATTTCTGTGACAGCTACCCTGGGCATTTTGAAATCACCTTTTCCTATGTTTTGCAAGACCTCAAAAATGCCGTTTTTTGCCATAAAATGGGTTCTAAATGAGATAGAGACATGATTTAAAGAGCTGAAAATAAGTAAATAACTATACAAAGCATATTAGAAAACTAAAAATCAAGAAACACTTGCTTAGCATGATTTAATTTTGAAATAACATGATTTTTGCACTGTTTTTGTTCCGGAAATGATGTTTTTGTCATATTATTGATTCTAAATGAGCTAAAGACATGATTGAAAGAGCTGTACATATGTGTAAGACCATGCCAAGCACAATGGACAATATTTTGTGTGAGAAATATATGCAGTACATGATGTAATATTGAAATATTATGATTTTTCTTACTTTTTTGTCTTCTTTAAGTTATTGGAATTTAGTTTTTGTCATTGAATGAGTTCTAAATGAGCTAGAGACATGATTGAAAGAGCTGTGTAGTGCTTTTATACAATTCTGGATATGATTAATAACTTTGAATATGAAAATAAATGTCACCCCAAATGCTGTATTGAAATAATGAGACAAATAATGAGAATTTTGCGAGACAAGTACTTTTAGACTCATGAAATAATTATACTTGTCATAAAATGGGTTCCAAATAAGCTAAGAGCATGATTTAAAGAGCAATAGGTACTTTAAGGACAATGTTGAACAAGCATCAGGCTGGCATTTAGACATTACAGAGGGGTAGGACTTGCATTTGTGCTGAAAAAAATATTCACATTTTTTCAACTTAAAGCAGGACGGACGCAGGACTGCTGCCGACTGTTGTTGTACTGAGTCTCTGAACTCCACCATAGATATCATGCTGCCATTACTGGGCTTCTATATCATGTTTATGGTGTCTTTGGAAAATGGATACATCAAAACCAGGCTGGAGAAATAATGCTATATAATATAATGGTTGTTCCTATTTAAGAGTCAGTTCTCAAGCATTTCGGAAGCTAAAGAATCTAAAAAGAAAAGTGTTATCCCTATTTTGGAATAGATATGACATCTATATCACATCCAATATTATTTATCATGATCAGCATTGTTCAAAAAATATTTATTACTCGTTTAATCATGTCCTTAGCTTATTTGGAACCCAATTAATGACAAGTATTACTATTTCATGAGGCATAAAGTACTTGTCTCACATATTTCTCATTATTTGTCTCATTTTTCAATAAAACATTGGGGGTGACATGTATTTTCATATTCAAACTTATGTATCATATTCAGCATGGTATAAAACAAATGCACAGCTCTTTCAATCATGTCTCTAGCTAATTTAGAACCAATTTTATGACAAAAACAAAAATCAAATAATTTAAATAATTTAAAAAAGTAAGGAAAATCGTTATATCTCAATATTACATCATATCTAGCATATGTTTCTCTCACAAAATATTGTCCATTTTTCTTGACATGGTCTTACACATATGAAAAGCTCTTTAAATCATGTCTGTAGCTCATTTAGAGTCAATAATATGACAAAAACATCATTTCCGGCACAAAAACAGTGCAAAAAATGGCAAAAATCATGTTATTTCAATATTAAATCATGCTAAGCAAGTGTATCTTGATTTTTAGTTTTCTAATATGCTTTGTATAGTTATTTACTTATTTTCAGCTCTTTAAATCATGTCTCTATCTCATTTAGAACCCATTTTATGGCAAAAAACAGCATTTTTGAGGTCTCGCAAAACATAGAAAAAGGTGATTTCAAAATGCCCAGGGTAGCTGTCACAGAAATGACAGCAACCATCCAAAATGGTCATAAATACCTATTTAACAATATTTGACAAGTTTTTGGAGGGGCTGTTTTTTGAATTTCACATTTTGAATTTTTTCACTCCACCCTACTCCCCACACTGTAACTTGCAGGGCTAGCCTCACATGAGATGTAGTATGCAGGCCCCCACAATTCTCACTTTGTCCACCTTATCCTCAGTTAGGAAGCACTTGCAGTTGACACAGAGTGGTCGTTGGATGGAAATGTGTGGCGATTTGATGTTGCTTGAAGGCTCATCTTAGGTGTTCCTGGTGCCGTTCCTTTACAAGTTTGACTCCTCCTATGTTATCACATGATGAGGGGGGGACTCAAGACAGACATGAAACAACAGTCATTCTGTGCCAAAAAAACGCTCCTAGTCATCACATCCAGAGTTAACAAGACTACATAATAGTTGACAGCGTTTTGGTAAGCATTTGGTTGTGAAAAACTCGAATAAGCCTTACACTGAATAGAGGAATTTTCATAAGACTACACTATAAGGGTTTCTTTATTTTCTTGAAATCATGTGTTTGGGTATGCTCAGAATTTACATGGAATCACCCAGGAGAGAATATGGTTATTTTGTTTCTAAACTTATAAAATGGACATTGGTCACATTCCTATTATGACTGCACATTGCAAATAATTTGCAGAAATATTTGTATTTGCATCATTATCAATATTAGCACAATATCATATAGCATTGACAAACATTATTAAAACCATTAATAGATCCACAGTTCTACTCCATAGACTGCATGTTAGTGGTCCATGATTATTTTAGTTGGCCTGAGAATGATATAGCAACTCTTTGGAAGCATATCTTTGAATTATTCCTTTCATTAATCCGAAACAAGTGTTTTTAATTTGGTCCTCATAATAAAAAGTCTAGTACATCAGTATACTTTGTTATATCTCCAATTTGAAACCCCGCATGCATAGATCATCTTTATCATTGTGATTGCGAAAGAAGCAATTTTACGGTCTAATAAAAACCTGTCATCTTGCAAAAGATGATAATGAACAGAGCACGAGTGCAGACATAGTTGTGATACCAATTTGCTGCATGAACGCTTTAGTCTCCTTAATGTTTTCACAATTTTCTCAGTATTTTATTGCCAAAGGAACAATAATTATTCATCGATGGAGTGTGCAGAAACCACTCAGGGATCTGCAGTACTGTAGCGGCAGCAAAATGCATGGCAATAAAAATCAAAATGGTAATATGTCTTGATTTTGCATTTTCTATAGCATAATATTGTTCCTTGGAACACCTCACCTTATTATCACTTAAAGTGTGTCAAATCTATCATTTTCTTTGAATTTAAAAAAAAGTGCCATCAAAAATATGTACAGTCATTCACCTAGCAACTTAAGCAAGAGGGGATATGTGATTTATCAAGCGAGGGCTTAGCTGCATGTGATAAACACGTATTCCCAATCCGATGGTGAATAACCGACTTATACCATGAGACAAAACTTAAACATATAAACATTGCAGAATTATGAAAAGCAAATAACATGGAATTTATTATGGTGAAATATTGGCTTGTCATCAGCTGATAGAGGTGTTGATTAATACAATAAGATCCGCTTACATATATATCCATATGACCATATCTCGGCATTGTCTTGCGATGAACACTATATTCTTTATTTGTGGTTGCGGGGCTTGAATGTAGTCAAAGGAACTGTTTGCCTTTTCTTCATTCGCAAATAGCCTCTGTATTTGGTAGGTGGATCAGCTACACGGAGTCGCAGACCTGTCTGAAGCAAGCAGAATAGGGGAAAATTGACGTTTGATTGAGCTGATAAATAGCCCGGGGACAAGATGCTTTTCTTGATGGAGGTTGTAAAACTAGTTAGCCATTGCTCGCCAAGTCAATGAGGGCGAATCACTGGCATTTTCCATCTCCTTGTGGCCCTTTCTGTCTGTCACACCTATTGTATGCTATCAATTCAGAAAAGTCTTTGCAATTGGACATTGAATGACCAGTGTACATAAATCAACGCAACTGTATCCACTCCCAAATTGACAGAGGTGCATGGGTTCTTGCTTGCTCACTGAGATGTTGTTTTTTTTAGCAATATATATGTAGGAACTGAGCAGATTCTCCACAAATCTTTGCTATACCCCACCCAAGTGTAAATGGTATTTGCATGACTACAGGCAGACTGATGTGTTTTAAAATGGTACTGCAACAGTGACTTGTCATAGCAAGGAATTGTGCTGCCTGCACCGGATTGTATCTGTATCAAAACTAACAAACAGGTTATCCTCATGTGGTTAAGTAATTTTACTGATAGTGTGCCAATGCTAAACATGAGTTAGATCTATCATCAGTATTGTGATTGACTAAGCTCATGTAAAAATGTGACAAAATAATTTTGCACGTATCCTGTTTGGAAGATAAGTCATAGGAGTTAAAACCAGATAAGGATTATCCGTGTTAAGCATTACTACAGTCTGGTACTGCATGGTCCGGAAAGGCTCAAGCTCAGCCTTCCAAAGATGTAATGAAATAAATAACAATAATATAAAGTTCTTATGTCTGCATTTTGGGAACAAGCTAATATTTGTACAGGGGAGGGGGGCGGTTGGGACGATGCATGTTCCTTTTGTTTCGCCAAGGAAAAAAAGTGATTCCCTGACAGTTATGAGTGATCTGACATCCCAATATGTGATCTGACATCCCCATGTTTGTCATGTTAAACACACAGGGACAATGTCACTCTCGGACAAGTGTGGTTATTTAAGTATTTTAGAATTACGCATCAGCTAATGATGTCGCATTACAAGTCTCCCAGTGACAAATTAAAAATATTTTCCATATAAAAGATACTATCAGTTTGGGGAGGCATCCAATGACGTTAGTGGTTCTCTCCAAACAACAAATGACATAATTCCTTTTTATCGGCTATTATACATACAGTGGTCCATGCATTATGAAACTACCCTTCTGCAGTCATGAAGTGGTCTCTCGTGGGGATGCGGTCTCTCATCGGGGTGCAAAATGTACTAAAAATATTACTTATTGTGGGAGGAAGGCAGCCTGTCACACAAGGCAAGGCGGTCTTTCAACGGGGGGTCTTATAACGCAGGGATCACTGTATACAAATGAATGTTTCGGGGAAAAAACATGTGGTTCGGAGAATGTGAAAGAATGATTTGTCAATATATATATAGAGTACTTCAGAAAGGATCACATTCCGCCTGCGCAGTAAGATCTGAGATATAGTTTGGAAATCCAATTGCCTTTTGGCCTGGGTGGCAATATAGTTACCCTGCTCTGAGTGGTTACCCTGAGGGTATACTGGAATAACCGGATTGCTTTTCTCTTCCAGGTATTATGCCATAATGCACCCCATGGAGGCTAAGTTCCTCTGCACCGTTACCAGGGCTAAACGGGTCATCATTGCGGTGTGGATTCTTTCTATCACGTTATCAACACCAATACTCTATGGTCAGGTAAGTCAAAGCATTAGAAATGGTTGCTGCCAACATGCAGAAAACAATTCTAAAAGGCAAGAGTATATATTTTATTAATCTTTTTTTTTTTTTTTTAATGCAGGTTTAGCTCCTATGAATTTTTTAAAAATATTAATGACATTCCCCACAAGATACATGTGTTTATTTGACAAACACATATCAGAAGCAAGTAACATGTTCTTCAAACAATTTAATCATGATGTACGTGACCATATACATTTCCAGATCTTGTTGTATGAAGAACAGCTTAACAGTGGATACAAAAACGTTGTCTACTTATGAAATGGCAACTTCGGCTTGATTTCTAGTTTACAAAAATATTTCAATAATATTGCCTGTTATAATAATAATAATAATAGGCATTTGTATAGCGCTAATTCCAGTAAACTGCTCACTAGCCCACAGGGCCCGATAATCCCAATGTGTCCCAGTTCCCCCTGAAGTAATTTATACATCTTTATGACTTTTCAATGTTTGGTGGCTGTGTGAGAAAGGCTACAAGATACCGTAATGATGTCATTTGCATTTTTAAGCATACAGATGTTAAAGACAATATTTAAAGTACATATTTGCAAACGCTTCATACATGTTCCATAGTCCATACAGTGTGCAATTAACAACACGTTGTGTCTGTTAAAGGTTAGAAATTGAAATCCATACCACAGCGAATCTTGGGGTCTTTTAGTTTTGTCTCAGAGAAATTCTTTCTCTTGCTCTTACATAAATTATTTTCTGCAGAATCTGGAAACTCATCCGTACATAATTGAAGAGTCCAAGACTATCTCTCCAGCAATTGGCAGTATACACCAGCCACTCCTTCAAGTCATGACACTAAAGAGAATTTATTCTTTTGTTGTTGTTCTTTTTCACCCATTCACACATGCGACATAACCGTTCACAAAACTTCAGCTTTATGGTGTTCGATAAGAACCTTTCCGAATTATATCGAGCAATAGCAAGCCTTTACCGTTGCTTCTTGGTGCCTTTAAAATTTATTGTAGAACCAATATTTCTCTGTAGCTGAGATGTCTGTTACAGGCAGAGATGGATTCTGAAACAGGGTTAGTGTTATCAGTCACTGTCTGAAACCAGCAAGGTCCCTGGTTCGACCAATTTATTACCAGTATTGAATGGGTATACTTCATCTAGTGGCATGACTGTTCTCGAATAGTTTGTGCAGTGACCAATGTAGATAAACTACAATAAAGGCACATTTTTTAATTTTACCTAACTGATAAACAGAAACAAGGAATTTACCCAGTATTTATCTATAAATATCCAATGAGTTCATAGAAGGACGAAGAAATTTGTGGACCTGCTAAAGGACCCCACTACACCATTTGCTTAGAAAGCCGCTTGCTGTACCACATGTAGTGCCATCTATGCTGGCATGCACTTCGAACCTTTTTACATTATGTTAGAACCTTTTACACCCACTGAACTCTAGGGTTCCATTAAGTAACTATATCATATCATTGTGAGGAACATTTAAGCAGAAGAATTTTTATTGTGTGGTATATGCTTCTTACAGGTAGGAGCGAACCGGAAATATTCATATACTAAAAGTATATCAAGCCGTAAGTTGGTGTTTCTTTAGTATGTTTAGTGCTCTGTGCGGATATACAGTGGTAGATAGCAGACCATCCCTATATACATCAGAGCAGAATGGCTATTCATCACTGGCTATTACTAATGCATAAACCTTCTGCTTCTATGACAGATCCACATAGAAGTCGGCCAGGATAGGAAAGCTTTCTGGTGTGTCAAAGACTGGAGATCTCCTCTCTATTCGCAAATCTATGAGGTGTGCATGCTAATGCTCATTTTCATTCTTCCGTTGATCATCATTACTTTTGCCTACATCAACATCTGCGTGGAACTCTGGATAATGACCTCCAAGAGAGCGAGTATGCGAGCCGGCGTTGTCCGCAGGTAGGTTATGCCTTGAATTCTAATCACGACGCTCTTTATATAAGATCGACAAGTGTAGTTCAGCGCCATTGTGGTGAGGCCCTTGAAGGACGTTTGACTTCCAGCAATCTGTGCATTTGGCTATTGGTTTCAATTTTGTACCAGAAGGTCCACAATATGTTATTTCTTCTTAAATACATTCCATTCATTTGTATATATATTGTATTTACCATCTTCTCAAATAAAGCAAATTATACAAACAACTTTATGTACAGGAATCAAAATGCACCTCCGCATCCATTCCGTGGTCAACGGCATCAATTTGTAGGCCTATTGATACAAGTCTGACTTCAATTGAAACTGTCAGTGTCAGAAATGCTTTTGTATTTATGAATTGAATAAAATATTAGTTACACATAAGTAGTCATTTGCTATGGATGAATGGGTCATGTGCAGCGGCTGGCAGTTTGAACATGAGAATTAAGAGTCAACTTCAGCGAAAATTTTTAACTCACGACTGCTATCGGTCGAGTTTGGTTATGGCTCTCTGTTAAGAAAAATTTATAGAATGTCATATTCCTCAAGTGGATTCAGTGGACCATATATATAATGGAATTTCTGTTAATGAACCTACACTGTAAAATTGCATGAACTGAGTCAGCTTCAATGACTGAGTGAGATGGTTGCACAGCATCTTTGCGCTAACATAGCTTGTAGGTTTAAGCTACGATAAGATTACATGTATCTTAGCTGAAAACAACAACCTATGTCAGCTCAAAGATATTTTACAACATATTCAAATAAACAATTAATTCGAGATTGAATGGCGGGCAGCTGCACTCCTCTGGCATATATAACCTATTTTCCGCTTTGGTAGAACAACATTACCAAGTTAAATATTGAAAGGTTTTAGAATCTACTTACCTTCACTTTTTATTTACTATGACAATCCCAACGATAATATTCAGAATGTTACAAAAAATATATGTATACAAAGCTACACACCATTTAAACGTATTATTTAATATTGCAAAAATGTCATGATAATTGAGGAAATGTAAGAAATGTAATTGAAATACTAGATATTAAAATTATATGGCACATGATGTGGTAAATGTAATTCTGAGTAAAAATTAATGAATGTTTCAAATTCATGATACACATATCTTGTGCTTTATTTTCTCCTTCTACACATTTTTTTAAGATTGTGTAATGTACACCATAAATGTCATTGTAAGTGTCTTACGGTGTTTGAGTTGATTTGATTCTGCGGATGGAGTTACTTCGAAAAAGTTTGGAGGCGTTTCACAAACTGTGCGGCTGTGTCATTATCGTTCTTTGTGGGAGAAAAGTGGTGTAAGTTCTACCTGGCGGCAATGTCTAAATCATTTGACCTCACCACAATATGTCGTGTGGAAGATTGGCTGCCTCAGGGCCCATCAGATACTGGAGCAATTTCCCAGTGGGAAGCCATTCACACAGTCAAAGACTCATGTCTCCAGATTCTAGATAAAACAAAATTACCTCTGTATTTCAGCAGGTTTCCAACAAGTCATTTAAACAGATTCCATATGTTCGATGCTGTCATTAGGTGCATTTTAACCACACTGTGCATAGAAGTCGAACATCGTACTGCACAGCGAAACCTGTCCCAATTGCATCGGAGTGAATGAGAGAGATGAAAATGGTTTCAGTTCCACAGAGTGTCTATACTGAACACGTAGCTCAGTCTCATATGGGAGCAAAAGTTGATGATATAACATGAATCACAAGTCAATACTATAATAAGCCCAAATGGGCATGGTGGTATTTTGAGATGTACTTCACGAGTTGAAGATATCCTCAGTCCCGTGTACCCACGAGTACATCCCGTGCTAACGTACGAGTGGGTACAGAGGACTCGGGATATCTTCATGAGTGGGATTACATCTCAAAATACCAGCATAACCGTTTGGTCTTATTTTTGTCCTACTTACTCTGAGAGTCTGACCAAATGTCTAAAATTTACAATCAATATGATCTTATATTGACACATTTTGAACAACCAACTCCTTCTCTGAAAAGCTTTTTAAAAGAAATATTCAACAGTCAACTTAACGAAAACTTTAAACAATAAAAACTTAAGAGAAAGCCATGGATTACCTGTATAAGTCATTCTAATCTTCCGGGTCGTATGCATACATACTACGCAGCCTACATTTCAATTTCATTTATGACGCTATAATTCACCTGTAATGATACAATGTGTGCTTGTCTGTTGCAGTGACGATCAAGTGGAAATGAGCTACGTCAATGATGGGAAATGCGTCCAGGGAGCCATCCGACTCCGCAGGTTGAGAAAACCAACATCAGATGATGACAGGACAAGAAAACAGGTAATAGGTATAGCAGTAATTTGTATGGAGGTATATATATATATATATATATATATAATGATTTGAATAAAATAAAATTAAATATAATACCATTCGAGACCTCTGTCAGCCATTCACATGACAGTATTTCAGGTCGATAATTCCCATATTCTTTGTTGTCGACCTATAATCTCATTTTTTTTGTGTTTGTCTCATGGTATAAGCTGGTTATTCATCATGGGATTGGGAATATGTGTTTACTACACCTAAAGCCCTCGGTTGATAAATCCATATTCTCTCACCCGTAGTGAATAACCTATACTTGTCCATCTAATAACAATGTATCCGCCAATTATTTTCTTTTTGCTGGAGAGCATGATGTCGTGCTTAGGCCGGTTGTGGATCTTCCATGTATTTGGCAATTCACAGTTTAAGATCACATAACTAAATTGTAGTTATCAATAGCATGCTCACACTTGAACTAATTGTTTATAGCTGGATGTATATTTGGCCTGTATGTGTTATTGATTACCACAGTTGGGTGTAGTGATCTTAAAACTGCCAAACACAAGGATGATCCATAGGAAAAATGGAAAATAGAACAAACTGTAGCGCGCATGTACAACATTGTTGTCGAGAATTAGAAATATTTGGTTTGCATATTGCTTGGTACCAGACGCAGCAGAGCTCTTTTGTGCTGTTTTACTTGATGTGTGTTCTCAAACATAAAATCACAATACAGAGATCAACAAATGCACCTGTTGGCTGAGCAACAGAGTAAACACACAAAATGCTCCTGACTGTGATCATGTCTTACAATGTAGATATCCTAACATGCATATTTGTCGGAAACAACTTAAGAGGGAAGATGAAAACATCTCTTTTGTGGCGGCCATGAAGCGCAATGCTGTTGCCCCCTATGCTGCAAAACGTCATCTCACTGTCCAATCATGCAGATCTGTTTGTTCACGTGACATTTTGCCAACTCCAGTCTTCTTCTAGCATTGTATTTTGTCCACAATAAATGCCATTTCTGTGTACAATAACTGCCACCTGCCTCAGCAAATAAGGAAGATTTCTTGACACAGTCCAACCTTGCTCAACCCACATAGACATATAGAGTGGGCTCCAGACACACACAGTAAGAGCTTAGCAGTTTTATCAATAATTCATCTTATCCTGAGCCTTTGATTTTGGTTGTCATCTTCCTATAAATATTTGCACCCCAAAAGGAACAATATTTTTCCATGGCATAGGAATGGCTGTTGTCACATCCCATTTCAGCCCAGGAGCAATGTACAGCAATGTGATTTGCGAAGCTAAAAATACTGGTAAAATGTATTCAAGCATATGCCATTATGCCTCGGAACTTCTACTAGGAAGTCGAAGAATAATATTTTTTTATCGTATGTAGGCCATTTCAAAGTAACATGAGTAAGAATGTCCTTCAGGTAACTTTTCAGTCAAAATAACTCACTTCATGCAGTGAGAAGGCCACATATATTATTCGAATTAATTTTCTCAGCCTGTTGCTGTATTTATAGTAATTATGTTGGCATTAGGCAGTGTCTTTTAGCCTGTCCATATCTCAAGTTACGACGTAGTCTCGCCCAAGGCCTCCTCCTGAGTGAGACTACTTTGTCCAAGGCTGCAAGATACGTTGTAGCAACTTCCTGTAATGCCCAGGGGAGACCAGGAATAAAAGAGAATGTGTTGACTGTTGTAGGTGATTAAGATGCTGGTCATAGTCATCTTCCTCTTCGCCATTTGCTGGGGTCCCTTGCTGATTGACAACGTGCTTCAAGCCTTCGGTGTTGTAGAAGACCTCAATTACGGTGCTGTCAAACACGCTCGCCAAGCCTTCGCTGTTATGGCTTATGCTAATTCTTGCGTCAATCCTGTGGTGTACGCCTTCATGTCGAAGAATTTCCGAGACTCCTTCCGCCACGCAATCTTCGCCTGCTGTCCTAGACGGGCTCGTTTTTTAGGGGCGCGTCCAATGCGCCAGGTGAGTTTCCAGACGCATTCCACGTCGGTGACCATGACGACCACCACTAGGGTGCCATCGTGTCGCAATGAATGGGACCTTGAGGATGGTGCGGAAGACGAGGTCAACAGCGACTGCCCTTTGGATAATAAACTTTCTGACAAATTAGAAAGTGCTATGTGACCTGCCAAATCTGCCACACTGGAATCTCCTCCCAGCATCCTAACAACACTTGGATAAACTATATATTCTTGTGATACTATGGCTATTGATATTATCAATGTTTCCCATACAATATTGTAATTCTTTAATTAATTTATTTTTAATGAAAAAGAGAAATTCTGCATGATAACTCATTGTAACCTACTTAATGTTATAAGTTTTGAAGCGAATGCATGGTTGACTGACAATTGATTCTGCTTCACAAATTTACAATTTTACCTATGTATGTAACCTGGCAAGGGAAATTTCATGTTTAAATTTTGTTGAAAGTTTTATTGCAAAATCATACTTATCAAATTTATGCTGTATATTAGGATAAATACCATATTTGTCAAACATACTTGACATCAACACGGTTTGTTTTCAATCGAAAGGCAATTTTCATAATATGTTTGCCAAACAAATACTCAGATTGAAATATTTAAATTCAACTTAAGATTTTATAATGAACTACAACATATTTTGGACAAATAGGACAATATGGCTATCGTCTGAAGATTTATGTTTTCAAACAGGGCTGGTTGGCTTGCCTTGACGCTGTGGTGCGTCTTGGTAGGAACAATGTATGTTATTATTTATGTTCCTCACAATATTATATCGCCATCATATATTCATTCAAGCTCATTTATTTATCATCTATTATATTCTTGCATTCATTTTTGAAAAAAAGTTCAAAAGTGATAGTCATCATTATAGATATTTAGATGGAATCATTCTTCATGGGTAAAGATGAGTGAAATGTTAATTTGTATCAAAGAGTGAGAGTAACTGATTGGATATCCTTTGTATTATCAATTGTAAGAATGCCATTATTTATATGAACTGGCAGGAATTGTTTGTTACAGTATGTAAGTAATTAATGTGAATAAAGTAAATGAAATTGGTTTTGAATTTGAGACGTATCAAATTTTGTTCAATTCGCAAGTGAGGTTTCACCCTAAGGTATACCTGGCCAATTTGCCGGTTAAGCTACAAGTGAACAAAAATATTATTACATATATACTTTTAAAAAAATCCTTGGAAATGACTTAAAGTTTTAAGACATATTATTCATCATTTAAATTCCATTTTGTGCACTGTTTGGTATAGTACCGTTGTGGCCTAATGGCTAGAGCACCCGCGCTTGAATCCAATCAGGCTCTCTGTCTCAGGGACCAGGTTTGACTCCTGCTCCCAGCACTAATGCTGCACTATACAACAGGGTAACATATGGGCCCCAAAAAGGCTGCACATCCCCGGTGTCACTCGCCTCATCATCAAGCTGATGTTGGCAGAGTTTGGTCAAGTCCGAATTGACGAGATAAACCCCCAATCATTAAGCATTGTATATATATAAATTGTATATATATAAAATTAAGAAGCAGCAAAGCCTTGGACAATACTTAATTTATACTTTATTTTTGAAAAATACATGTATATTTTTATTAATTGTATATATATCCTTAATCCAGGGAAATATCTTAAGAGCATGTACTATGCATCTTAGCTGCAACACCAAATACAGTAAAGTACGCAATGACTACAAATGGCTACAAATATAGAACAAAAAGGCCACAACTATGGCAGAGTCTTTCAATGCGGCCTTAGCAAGCCTTACGTGGGAGCACAGACCTAAGAGGTTTAGTCTGGTCTTTGAGCTTTAAAGTAACTTGTCACAAAACTAGTAAAACAGTGTAATAAACCTAGACTAATCTTGATCTTTCCTCCTGGTGGTGATTGTCTACTTAGACCAAGACAAAGTGTCGTAAGAACATCATAAGGTTACAAGTTGGCGGCCTGTGGCAGGGGAGCTTCAAACTAGATCTTACTAGCTTGTTTGATCTTCTTGGCAGCCTGAAGACATTCTATCACCTTCTCAGTGGCATCCAATGCACAGCCCCAGTGCAGAGTTACCCCTGCTCCTCCATGGCCATAGTTATGGACAACCTTGGCAAAAAAGAAGAAAACAAATGTGTTCAGTTGACCATCCTCCTATATTTCAGCAAATAACAAATTTCTCGTGCCAACTGGGGTCATGCCATATAGTTATCGGTCAACCAGGGATATGACCAAAATTAAGTTGGCCTAATGTATCACTTTGATAAAATAACCTAGAACCATATTGGGAGGCTTTGCTGCAAATTAGTGAAGAATAGTGTGTATCAAAATCAAAAGCCAAGTCCACACAAATATGAGAGTGTAGTGTTCCCAAGATGTATAATAGCTCAGTGTCTAGGGGTAAAAAAATTTATGACTATATAATTCACCTAGGTTGCCATTTCTTAGACTTATCTTACTCCCACAGCACTGTATGGTCGATGATGATATATTTGTCTTTTAAGTTGGCCACTGGATAGTAGAAATTTGTGTTTGGAGGGCCTCTTTTGCTGAGATATTTTACATAGTTAAATAATAATTGTCTGAGCTATGTGATTCTGTATAAGACAGAATACACTAGTTTTACATATTAAAATTAATGTTGACATCTCTAGACACATCTATGCCTCTTTCTGTCTTAGAGCAATGCGAGTACACAATCGAGGTCAAGATTCTATGCTGATACGAAAAGGGCAGACAGAAAACTCTGGCTGGTGGAGTCAACTAGCTTACATCCTCATGCCAGAATTTAATTTGAAGTAGTGCGAAGCTGTAAGATAGTGCTAAGATTGTGAAGGTGAGTCTTTTGATGAGAGTTCTCCTCATGTTAACTGTAATCTTTGGCAATTTTCCAGCTGTCTGTAAGGTGCGAGAATCCAAGCTAGTACAATAACTGAGAAAAGACAATGCTAAAGAGACTAGACACAAACCTGCAGCATTCCTTGGTCACTCTTCACTGTCTCATGTTCCAGCCTCACAGATGAACGACCTGGTCTCAGCCCAACCCACTCTCCCTGCATTTTAGCTGCCTGCAATGAAGAAATAAGGAGGCTATAAAAACAACTCTCTTGCACTGTAATAATTGTTCATGAAAAGCTACACTGGCTTGTTTTGGAATGCAAAATTTTACACAGATGCCATGGACACAATGGATGAATATTTGTCTGGCTCTTTCGAACATCACAAACATGAGCCACTTAATGCTGAATATTATTCAATGGACCAGTGTAACTTAACAACTAGTTTTTATGTCAGAAACTATAATCATCCCAATGGGCATAATTGGAAATATCAGTGGGTCCCCTCTCTTTAGCTGTGACCAAGTAAGCGTCTGCAACTGCTTGTAAAAATAACACTAAGGTTGCCATAAAGTCAACATTTATAACGAGTGTCAACAATTCTACTACGAAAACGTGAGAAACCTACGGAAAGTTTTACAGTTTCCAGAATTAGGTTGGATTACAGGACAGGGCCAGGGAATTGCAAGTTCAGAAAGCAGCCATGTTGACATCAAAACAGACTTACTGGTGATTGAGTTCAGCTTATCAGGCTATTGGTCTTGGCCATAAATTGACTAATAAATTGCCAGTGCCATCACGGATCTTATACATTCCACTTTCTGACAGGTGTATTGTATCATTCACGGAGCTTTGATGAAATGCTCACAAGCATCAGTTGTTTTCACCGATCTTTCTGGTAGACACTAGATCTTCTAGACACACCGCATTCTTGTAATAACACAATTTATACCATTCGACACCTCTGTCAGCCAATCACATGCCAGTGTTTCGGAGAAATAATTCCCATATTCTTTGTTGTCCAGTTATCCTCTCATGTTTGACTGTTTGATTGTTTGTCTCATGGTATAAGCCAGTTATTCACCATGGGATCAGGAATATGTGTTTATCACACCTCGGCCTAAAGGCCTCGGATGATAAATCACATATTCCCTCTCCCGTGGTGAATAACCTATACGTATTGCGATCTAGAGAGAATAACTCGAAATTCAATGCAGCCATAAAACTGTGTCGTGTTACCATGTCTTAAAGTACAATACCAAAATGAGTTAGTTTGAATTATTAAGTGATAAACCTAATAAACAGGGATGGAATGAATGGGATGGTTAAGTGAACAATTGGCCTATTCACTGTCAAAGTTCCACAGTGTATGTAGTATATATATGGACCTTTTTGTTATATCAATAACAATTGATGAGCCACTTTCTCAGAAAAAACATAGAACTCTACTTTCCAACGTCAATGCCCAACCAAACAAGAATTATTTTGGCAATCCCATGAAGACCTCTGAAAGGAGCACTAGCCGAAAAAAGTTTATGAATTTTCCAAAACATAAAATTTTTCTTCATGGTACAATTTAGTTACATTTTTACATTTGGGTCTGATGATGTCTTTTATGACCAAGCATGACGAAAGTTCATTAGCATCTTGCAATTCCTTGCAATTAGAAAGCACGAAATTGCTCCTAAATTGCGAAGCATTAGCAGATTGAAAGAAATATAAAAAGGAACATCTGAAATCTCAGGTTCAATCATAGAGGAATAAATCGGTGCCAAGTTTTGGATGAGGTGATAAATTTACAACACGAAGGCTTGATGGGGGTAGATAAGACAGGGAGAAGAGAAGCAAGAGAAGGGGAAGAAAGGGGGAAGTCATGTTGCCATGTGTGTAAATGGAGAGCATGGAAAATATTGGATGAAGAATATAAGGTAACCGATTTATTTTCTAATCATTGCTTGTGCTTTAATTTTCAGCCTTTTATTTTTATTTTCTTTATCCGTGACGTCAGTCAGTCATGCAGATCTTAAAGAGGGAAAATTATAATTTGTCAGAAATCCTGAAAAAGAAAGAAGAGCACACAAAATTCTGATGGAGTAAGAATGCAATTATACATTGCTGTTGTCAGAGAGACTTGCTTCTGCTTTAGCAGAAAACTACTGCAGAGATTGTTTGGCTGAAATAAAGTGTATCAAATCTCATCCCAATCAAAGACAGGCTATTAATGAATGTTGTGAAGCAAAGCATATTTATAATTGCTGATCTATTCACTGTCAAATATAACAACCTCTACAATTTTACTTCTGTAGCCCCCCTGACCTCCCCCCCCCATATGAAATACGCTTATGGTACTATTCATCAAACTTGTAAGTAAAGCACAAAGATTTGACTTTAAACTTGGCTCCAGTCTGCAGCATCCTTCCCAAATTCTCTTCCGTGTCTCCAATGATGGTGTTGTGCTCCACTTGCCAGAATCATGGGTTCCGCCAAGAACCACACCGTCCACCCTGTAATATGTTACACGACACATATTTATAATTAGTTCTATATAGATCTGTTTAACTGTTAATTTATAAATTTTTAATCATGTCAGGTTTAATGTTATAAGGAGTTGCAGGTATGCCTCTACAGCCGAAGTCAAAAGGAATGATACGGGCAAAACTTCAGTTGGTGAGGAGCTTACATACTTCACATACTCGAGGTATTTGATTGATTTATGATAGCTTTAGGGACCTTTTAATTGGCTGTGAATTGCCTTTGTCATGCTAAAGCATATTATGTGTCTCAACAAATAGCATTCACTCAATTTAATTTATGTACGTATCAAACTGAAGGCAAATCAGTCCTT
Source organism: Platynereis dumerilii (assembly GCA_026936325.1). Taxonomy (NCBI): domain Eukaryota; kingdom Metazoa; phylum Annelida; class Polychaeta; order Phyllodocida; family Nereididae; genus Platynereis; species Platynereis dumerilii. The sequence continues at coordinate 123,451,506 of JAPTHN010000001.1, read as the reverse complement.
TTGACCTTGGCTGTAATGCATAGAAAATATTCACTACTTGTTGTAAATTATCATCATTGCTAATTTATTTACATGTTGCAAATGCCTGCAGTGTACATTTAATTGGATCACAATGGCTCTGTAGGATACTTATAACAATTGAAGGTCACACTGAAGTAAAGTCTGAATACATGCCCTGAGAGAATGTAAAGGTCCTTGTCATTAGCAAGAGTGAAATGCCTCAGCCATGGTGCACTCACCTGTAATGTGAACAACATGTGGCTTGATCACAAATTCAGAATTGTAACATATTCTATGCTTGCTTTCGGCTATCATGGGTCCACTGCTGCTGTATATAAATTAGCCTACATTATGAGGCATTATTCATTACAGAAATTTTCTATTTACATTTAAATAATTACGAAAAATCTTGGTACATCCATTTCTGATAATATATAAATTTGTAATATTCTATACTAACACCATGCATCTATTCTTTGTGGAATACGCTACCTTCAGAATGTGTCCGTTGATGGGAAAAACTTCTTTATCATCCACTAACTCACGTGCACCTATCCCTGTGCAGTTGACAATGACATCATACTCACTCAGCTGTAATGGAAATCACATTCTATTACTTTAATATTGTGACCTTCAATAACGAAGACTTGGTAAGCTTTCAATGCGCAAACAGAACTGTAAATTTGCTTGATTTTCACTAAATTTTTCTTTTGCACAAGTGACAGCTATGCTGCTCCACTAAAAGGACTTTGTAAAAGGACTTTTTGGCACAATTCTTTTACTTTTTGATGTCAATAATGCTAAGAACACTTTAATTTTGACAGTGCTACCATATTTCATGTTTTTACATTATGGTTACAGTCAATGCCATTATCTGAATTTGAAAAATTTATTTTCTTCCTGTCCATTAATGAGGTAACCATTGTTCAAAATTTGTTGACAGATTATTGTCCTTGGTTACATCACTGATCAAATTCTCTTTTTCTGGAAACAGAAAACAGATTATCCCTATGGATAAAATACAATACAATAAAAATGTATCCACAAAAAGGCAGTTTAGGACAGTTCTTCAAATTGATTTGTGATTAATGGTAATTCAATATTCCCAATAGAATGTTTGGGATAGTTGTATATTCTGCTATCTACCTCACTTAGGGATGCAATTTTCCTATTCACTGTCTTGCCTCCTGCTTCTTGAAACCTGAATACAACAATACTAGGAGAAATTACTTATATCTTACACAGGCCTTCTCTGTGTATGGCAAAACACTGCAATAAATGCTTACAGAAAATTCAAATGCCAAAAGAAGAAATTAAAGCAGAAATTAAAGCATACTCACTTACTCATTAACCACGTAAGATAATATTTACTTTCTGTTACCATTGTCATGTAAAACCAGCCATATCTAAATAGTAAAATGTAATGGAAATTGGAAACTAGTTTTATAAACTAATATATAAATTTGTGACAGAAAATGTCATGATAATGATGTTTTTTCATGCTTAATCATGTAGTTCACAACTTTCCAGTTCCGTTTAAAATTGGAAATAAAATTTAACAAAAAGTAATAATTTACTAAACATTTATGATAGGCAAATTGTTTGTTATGCAGATGCATTAGAATTACATGCAGTATAAGTACTGCCTAGAATCATTGCTATCTTCCCAATAACGTTCATGATGATGCCAATGTGATGTCTATTATCTACTTATAAATCAAACAAACAACTTTATTTTATTTCCTGATGGAACTTTGTAGCAACATTCCAGCTCGACCAGTCATATAATCATTATTAATCATTGTATGCTTCTCAAAAATATGTCATCTACACAAAATCAGACACAAGAACATTCTTAAAATGTTTCAAACAAAAATATAGACGTATGCTGGCCTATGTGGTCCGCTCAGATTATCATATTTTCCATAAAAGTTATGAATAGAAACAAACGCAGTATGAAAAGTAATTTTCACCTATACTCTTCAGGATAGAAGGATAGTTCAGATTCAGTTAGGTGGCGAGAACTGGGCACATCACTTTTCCATGGTGGGTCCTGAAGTTACAAGTCAATACACAGTAAGTTGTTTAAATAGTAAGTCAGCAAATTGCAATGATATCAGGCGATTTGTTTATTTGTGTCTGTTCAAGGAGCTATTTTCTCTGTGTATAGCTACCGTCCTTGATCATGCTACATGACTTTACATCTTAATTCATGCATTATCCCACGCTAGCTTTTAGCTCACTTCTTGTGCCTTTGTGAAAAGTGATCGGCCGGATAAGCAGTATGTTCCTGTGGCTGCGCTATCCGGGGAGTATGCCAACTTCAGCATGTGTTTATAGGTCTGACATCCCCACCTCCTGTCAATGAAAAAAGAGAATTAAGATATCCTGACATTTTCTCTCCCACCTAACAGGTCTCTAATGGTGCCCATTAATTCTAACGCATGCATTGTCTTCAGTGAATCATTCTTACATGTGTGTCCAATGTACATTATTGTATTTAGTGTAGGACTGTTGGTGTAGAGCATTCATGCTTCTTAGTCTGTTCTTGGACTGAGACTGTGTCTGTTGGAGGACCAAGTCACCTACCATAAATGGAAATAGTACACACTATTATCCATTTCAACTACCAATTGTTTATTACATTTTTCAACATGTAGTTATTATTTCCCAGCGCATGCTTGTCATCAAAGAAAGTTATAAAACTTCACAAACTCGACTCTTCTGTCATTTTCAACGCAGTAAGGACCCCATATTCCAAAGGCTCCATCGCTGGTCGTGTGAGGAGATACATTTTCTGCAACAATAGTCACTTGAGCATCAGAGAACATTTGCAGGCATCTTGCTGTCGATAAGCCAATGATCCCTGCACCAACCACTGCAACTTTAGCCATGCTGCAAATAAACAAATACATTTTCAAAATTATTGCCCGTTCATACTGATTTAAACTGTATGGATATATAAGTAGAATGAAAATTGATATTTTTTTTATAGGTCTGGTGGTGCATTCTTCATCAGAAACCAACATTATTGTTTATTTTTTGGTGCTTATGCATCAATATAGCGTAGGCTTATATATATGTGTTTTTGATGTGCACTGTACCCTATCAAGTAACATTGCAACAGCACCACGTCACATCAACTCATGTAATTCTTACAAATTTAAATGTTTTCGATAGTCTGATTTTCTTACAGATGATTTCATATTTGTAGACTTTTCTCAAAAACCAAAATATGTATAGGTTATTCACCTAGGGAGAGACAATATATGATTTATCCAGCGAGGGCGTTAGCCCGAGCTGTGATAAACATATATTGCCGATCCTGCGGTGAATAACTGGCTTATACCATATGACAAAACTGAAACTTGTCATTTGTTGCTGTGGTTTTTCACAGCTTCACTTGTTATTCTCCCATGGGAGGATAACGGGACAACAAAGAATATGGGTTTTATTGCAGTGAAATACTGGCTCATGATTGGCTGACAGAGGTGTCGAATGGTATAATCAGCAAAATTTCTGGTCTGACATCAGAAAATCCTGCCAGGTGATTGGTCAAGTTGCCCATTGTGTGTCACTTTTTTTCAGCTGGCTTCAAGCAAGTGATGTTTGCTGGAAAAATTATGTCATAATTTTGACCAATAGTACATTGTGGCATTTGTTCACACATGTAAAACCACAATCCGCATGAACTCTTTAATTTCTTCATGAACTGTTGTATTTCACTCCTGTGTACAATTGTTGATTGTTTCAATTGATGTTAAATCAGTTTCAAGCTGACCCTGAATGGCTTCACATCTATTTGCACTAAATTATCATGCCTTGACCAAAAGCCGCGAGCATTGTCTATGACATCAGTAAAGGACTATTAAGAATTTATGACTGGGTTGAGTGGGAGATGGGAATTTTGCCAGATCATGTGCTCCATGCTTCAATATTTACCTTTTGTCCAGAATCTATGTGCCCTACAGACCAAATAGAATTTATGACTTTAGGGGAATTGGAGTTTTGCCGGAGGGAGCACCAATCTTTCACACATGTTTCAACGAGGGTACTTATTACTCACAACATGCTTAAGGGGGTATGAAATTTGAATAAAAGAAAAGGGGACATACTAAAAATCCACATGGAATGTATAAGAGGTACAAATAAGCATGAAACCAAAGGGGGTATAAATTTTTGAAAGAAAGTTCCAACAAAACTCCACAGAATAATAAATTCTGAATAGTCCTTCAGGACAGGATGAGAAAATCCCAGTGGGAATCAGATCAAGGACCCCACAATTGGTAGCCCATTGTCCTGCCTCCTGAGCTGAGCCCCTCTTCTGAGAAAAGGTTTCATTCACAATTATACATGTTTATTTTCTGTATAAAAAGTCATTGCATGGATCACCTGATCCTAATCGTCTGAATGCATAACATTGGACTTGCAGAATGTATGCACTGAAAATGTGTGATACACAAACTGAAACTCTCACTTGAAACTGCTAAAGTCAGTCCCTGTAAGGAGATCAAAGGCTTAAAATGCCATGGTTACCCATGTAAAACGCTATGTCACTTTTCAGGAGAGAGTGGTGTCATACCTTCTCTCGACCAATGAAAATTGCAAGAAAAATGATGTATTTTCTACCTCAAATGTCTACAAATATGAAATCATCTGTAAACCATGATAGGCCTATAGTGTTTTTTAAAAATTTCATACAGTCTTTTATTCCATTTCAATCTGAACTGATTGTTTAAGTCTTCCAGGAAACAGTAACCTTCAAGATATATAATCAATCTTGATCATTCTACTATCTAGGACTATTGAATTTGTACTATAGATGGTATCATTGACACAGATATAACTAAATATAGTTTGTATGGAAAGTGTTGACATATAAATCTGGTTTTGAATAGACCTATATAGGAACTTTCTACTCTCAGTACTAATGGGAACAAAACATACATTGTTTTACGCTGGTTTTGTGACATCCAGACACAAATTTGGAATTATTGGGAAATGGGTAAACCAAAATGAGTAGTTAGCATTAGTTTAAGAATTATTGGGCTTTCATAGACTCTCTTGATCCAAAAGGAATGAAGGTAAAATCAAAATTCAACTCACCCGAATTCTGACGCAGCTATTGCACACTCACCTGCTGATATATAAAACAAATATATATTCATGGCCTTTGACATGAGCTTTTGGGAGGTTCTATTGGGGTTTGTCAACTATGAACCAAAAGACAACTATCAACCAAGTTGACTGACATTATTTGGCAACTACACGTATGTTTGAGTATTAAGTGCATTATCACAAAGTCATTAATAACAATTTCAAATACAATTGGTATTGACTATATTTTTGTTTTAGTTTTAAAGTTTGTTTAAGCTGTTGATTTGGTACAGGCGAATGTAATGTAAAATTTAAGCTATTTTGAACAACAACCAAGGGGATTAGAGAATGTATTGAATAGATATCACACCTGCAATAAGTGCAAGCTTTATACTGAAATTTGTGCCACAGAATATTAACACAACTACAACTGTCTACAAGTGGACCGCTGTTACATTGCCACTTCTTTTTCCAGCCTTGGCAGATCAGAACATTATGCTGTCATGTGTTGCCACCTAGTGACTAGTGTGCTATTCCTCGAGCTCCTGCAAGCAGTCCTCATCATTTCAGTCTGAGGAACTCACACAATTTTGTCTGGAAGAAACTGGGGCTGTTTCTGAGTGTGCCTTGTCTGCTACCTTGGAGAATGTGATTGCTGAGTCTGACCCTGGTATACATCAATGTTGAATAGAAATTTTGTGAATGTGCAACTACAATGTAATTTAGAGAACTTGTGGTGTATAGTACTTTGGCGTTTGAAGAATCCAAATCATGTTTGAGGCCCACGGAAAACAAGGCCACATGGAGGGAAATCATGTTTTGGAACAGCCAGTAGTAAACAAGAGGCTAGATTTGATTATTACTGTCTTATTAATGCAATTTCATGCAGTAAAACATATGCTAGATACAATATGTATGTCAAGTAGGTCTTATTCCATTCTAAAAATTGTTAAGATAATGATTAATATTATCGCACACTTATTAGAATCTGTCACTTGTGATGACTAGTAAAGGACTAGACAAAAAATATTGGTTGTGTGTTGTTCAAGGAAGTCAACTGGTTTAGCAATCAAGTGAGTGACAATTTTTCTTGCACTCTTTCAAGTACTTTCAAATTGAATTCTTCAATATGTCTATCACTGACATGAAAAAAAAGGACAGTATGAAAGCATCAGATGATTGATATTTTCTTTATTTGGGACAAACTATGAAATATAACACCCTCACGCAACTATAAAGAATGTATAGTATACAATGAATGGAAATGGTGAAGCCTCAAAAATAAGGCTAGGACTTTACATCTGGTGAAACACATCTGAGAAGCCTTGTATGAATTTGGCACTCAAAGTAACAAGTCACTCTATTCCCTGGCTGCTCTGGCAGTACAGTGTGAAATAAAGTCTAAAATTGTTATCCCGAGAAGACTAATCTTGATCTTTCCTCCAGGTGGTGATTGTCTACTTAGACAGTGTCATAAGAACATCATAAGGTTACAAGATGGTGGCCGGTGGCAGCTGAGCTTCAAACTAGATCTTACTAGCTTGCTTGATCTTCTTGGCAGCCTGAAGACATTCTATCACCTTCTCAGTGGCATCCAACGCACATCCCCAGTGCAGAGTTACCCCTGCTCCTCCATGGCCATAGTTATGGACAACCTTGACAAAAAAAAAGACAAATATATTCTGTTGGCTATATTGTTGTATATTAGCAAATAAGAATTTCACATACCAACTGAAAACGTAAAATTTTTTCTGGTCAGCGACTGATGTCACCAGTAGGCCTATTGTATCGAGAAATGTACTTAAGAGATAAATTAAGCCAGAACTAAAAAGGAGACTTGATATACAATATTAAAATAGATTTGAAAATTATAAGGTCAGTGTCTTGATAAAGATGAAAGTGCAGTGTTGTCAAAAAGTAAATAGCTCAGTGTTTAGAGTTTAAAAATTGGAGACTTTCTAATTAATTTATGGCAGAATTTCTTGGTCCTATCTTACTCCCACAGGAATTTAATGTCTATGCTGAAATATCCTTCATTTCCATCAATCCATCTGTCTTTCTATCTATCTTTCTATCTGTCTTTCTATCTATCTATCTGACTGCCTATCTATCTCTTTGTCTAGTTTTCTTCTACGTTTTTACACAATTGTGCCTGTCTGTCTATTAACATCTGCATATTTTGTCACTGACAAAAAGTATATAATCAAGGTCAAGATTCTATGGTGACACAAAATGGGCAGACTGAAAAAGTTGGCTAGATTTCCTAGCCAGAATATAATTTGAGATGGAGTGTAGCTAAAAGATACTGCCAAGATTGTGACGGTGGATCTTTTGATGTGGTCCTCACGTGAACCGCAGTCTCTGGCTTTATCCAGCTGTCTGTGACATGCGAGAACCAGGAGAATGAACAATAGAGCAACTAACCTAGAGATGACAATGTTAGAGAGACAAACCTGCAGCATTCCTTGGTCACTTTTCACAGTCTCATGCTCCAGCCTCACAGATGAACGACCTGGCCTCAGCCCAACCCACTCGCCCAGCATTTTAGCTGCCTGCAAAGAAAAAATGACCAGGCTGTAAAAACTCACCTGCACTGTAATAATTGTTTATGGAGTAGTATGTGTATGCTGTGACTTGTAGAATATAACACTTTGTGCTCAAATGGAGACAAGATCAACACACGGAAAAACGTTTTTCTGCCACTGGGCACCAAATGTCATAGGTTTGAGAAATGCAAGCTGAATCTTATCTTAATTGGAGGAACGTATCACCATTTGTATCAGTACCGGCACTTGGCAAGTAAGGGCTGTATAACACCTGTGATTAATCCATGCAAGGACTGAAGAGGCATTTGGCTGACTTGTACTACAGAAGATCTTACAGTTTTTGAATTAGGTTGGCTAATATCATTCTTGATCTGTCTCGCTCCCTTGGGCGACATACAGCTGGCAGCCTCACATGCCACCATCACTGATCAATCTAGGATATTACGTGCTTATAGCCAATCTCCCCATATACAGCAAGGCAGACTGAAGCAGTGAATCAATGATGATTTGCTCATTTCCTCCATGGCCCGACAGGGTTTGAACTCACAATCTTGCACTTGTGAGTCCAGCATCGTATCCACTGGAACACAAACCATGGGCACTCATGTGAATACTGACCCGGGGGGGGGGGGGGTACTTCGCGGACTTTTGCATACGGTTGCGCCACAGCAATTTTGAAAACCAGAACCATTTTAATCCTTCAATAAAATTTTTGGCAACCAATTTAATCTTCATGGTTTTTAAACCATTTTAATCCTCTTTTCAAGCCGATTCTAACGATACCAAACATGTTGGGGTTGCAAAAACCAGAACCAAATTAATCATAATTGTAACAAAACCAGAACCATTTTAATCCAAAAATGCCAAAAAACCAATACCATCCAGCGGCGCCTCTATATACACCCTCTCTTAGTAAGTAACCCCCCGGGATACTGACCATGCCATGAAGTTCAAGAATTTTCAAAAATATTAGTCATTCTATGGTAAAATTTAAAAATAGCAAAATGTACTTCTGCTACTCTTTCAAATCTGGGTCTGACTCGGATAAGGTCTTTTATGGCCAAGCATGACAAAAGTTCATTAGCTCCTCGCACTTCCTTGCAATTAGAAAGCACGAAATTGCTCCCAAATTGCGAAGCATTAGCAGATGGAAAGAAATATAAAAAGGAACATCTGAAATCCAAGGTTCAATTATAGAGCAATAAAACGGATGCCAAGTTGTGGATGAGGTGATAAATTTGCAAGGGGAAGGCTTGAAAAGGGTAGATGGGAAGAGGGGAAGAGAAGCAAGAGCAGTGGAAGAAAGGAGGAAGTCGTGTTGCCATGCATCTGAACAGCACAGAGAAATATTGGATGGACAGCATTCAGGTATTAGAAACATCAGCATTTTATGAGAAGCGTTAGTCCTTAATTTTGAAATTGTTGTTTAAAGATTTTGGTTAGTTTAGCATCAAATATTAATTTATTGGGTATAGGAGTTGCCCCGTCAGTCAAACTAATCTTAAAGAGTGAAAGTTATGAAATGACTGAACTCCCTAAAAAGAGAAGTACATAGAATTATAATGTAGTGAGAATGTGATACACTGTTATGAATATTGACTATTTTAAAAAGCAGTTGTTATAATTATCTAGACGACTATAAAATAACATTACTTGTGATTTCAAAGCAGACCTTCTGACATTTGTGCCGCTTTGAATCACTTTGGCTACTGGACATCACCTATTGGCCACAGTATAGCACCCTCAATAGTTATGTTATATTTATAGTCATCTTACTGGTACATTTGTCAATACTATTGATCAGACCTGTTGGTAAAGTACAGGGAAATGACCTTTAAACTTGGCTCCAATCTGCAGCATCCTTCCCAAATTCTTTTTCGCGTTTCTAATGATGGTGTTGTGCTCCACTCTCCGGAATCATGAGTTCCACCAAGAACCACACCATCCATCCTGTAACATGTAAGAACATAGCCATTTTTCATACATTAATTTTTAAGTATCTAACTTAAATGTTATTAGTATCGGTTGGTTTCCATATGCATGCAGGATTACAAGTCATTGAAAGTATTCTGTCTTTATCATACCAATGTGTGCCACAACCCTGTCAGCATGCCTCGGCGGTCCAACGTCAGCCCAGCGTCAGTTCGATGTCAGTAGCATCGGACCAGCTTTGGGCCGACGTTGGACCGCCGAAGCACTCTGATAGGGAAGGGCCTGCTGTGTTACCTCCCACTCTAAAACCCGGTTTAATGGGATTAAAATCATAAGAATGTGAGCAGCACTAACACTGTAATAAAGAGGTATTACTGTAGGAACCATATGCATAGATTTTTAAGTTGTTGAGGATGTCATCACGTTCCACAGTGTGAAACAGGTATGACATGTTCAGATATTTCTGAGTCCATGCTTTCGGCGCCTACAGTAGATGCTAGGCTTATGAAGTTGTGGTTAGTCATTGGTTTCTCTGTATTAAGACAAAAAATTGTAGATGAATTATTATATGTTGTTGTTTAGAAATGTACAGTGTGTCTGATGAAATTACGCAACTTACGTATTTCACATTGGTATGAAAACTTCTGGACCCAACATTGTATCCTTTTTGCATAATCATTTAATTGGGCTTGGAAATCTTCCATGTAACTTTCATTAAGTTTCATGGAGGCAGCATTGACTTACCCCGTATTTTCTAATATTTTGGTGTCTGACGAAATTACGCAAAATCCACATGGGTCTGGGAAACGTTAAAGTTTCAAATGATTTTGCTTCAATCATTAGCATTCTATCATTAGTCAACTATTCATGTCAAAACGTTTCAATTATTTGCTGCCTATGTCAAGCAATATGTATTTATTGTCTCAATTGGAATAACATTGATTTTGCGTAAATGTTTTTCGAATTTAGGCTCCCCAAAACTTCAAAATGGTTCCGATCATTTAAAAAATGCTTCTAGCACTAACCTTATACTGTACTGTCTATTTAGCTCATGGCAAAGGAAATGAAGTTACATCTCTAACTTTTAAATCATTTATAGCGATTAAAAGTTCTTTGCACAACTTCCCATTAAAATAGCATTGTCATTAGGATGTGCAGCTCTGTATTCAATAGTTAGTCAATTTCCAACTCACAACTTATCGGTCAGTTTCACTGCACTAAATAGATTGAAAGACAACTTATAAAGGCATTTTCAAAATGTTCAGTCCATTTTGAGATTTTTGAGAGCATAAACTTGAAAAATGTACGCAAAATCAATTTTATTCCAATGGAGAAAATTAATGCATATTGCTTGACATAGGCAGCATGTAAGTGTAATGTTTCGACATGCATAGTTGACAAATGATAGAATGCTAATGATGGAAGCAAATTCATTTGAAATTTCACTGTTTCCTAGGCCCATGTTGATTTTGCGTAATTTCATCTGACACCAAGATATTAGAAAATATGGCATAACTCAATTTTGCCTCCATGAAACTTAATGAAAGTTACATGCAAGATGTCCAAGCGCAGTCCAATGATCATGTGATGCAATTTTGGGTCCAATTGTTTTCATACAAGTGTGAAATACGTAACTTGCATAATTTCATCAGACACACTGTAGTTAGAATGAAAATACATACCCTGAGAGAATGTACAAGTCCTCTGTATCAGCAAGAGTGAAATGCCTCAGCCATGGTGCACTCACCTGTAAATTAAACAAGTTTTGGTTTGTTGCATTATTTATGTTTCCTCACACTTTGCAAACAGAGAAATGGCTTCATCACCAATTCGGAATTGTTGCATTCTTATGTATAAGTATGCATCTAGTCACCAAATACCCCCTTGCTGTCATATTATGCGGCATTATTCCCCAAGGAAATTTTCAAGTATACATCTTTTTTTTTTTTGCAGGATTAAAAAAAAAGTACTTCTGGAATGAAAATTTGCATTTTACATTGATCTGCTTTCAACTATTTGTGGGATACACTACCTTCAGAATGTGTCCTCTGATGGGAAAAACTTCTTTGTCACCCAGTAACTCGCGTGCTCCTATCCCTGTGCAATTGACTATGACATCATATCCACTCAGCTGTAATGGAAATCACATTTTAATACTTTGAACACAGTTGTTTAACATGGTATCCAATATGGAGAAGCAGATAAAGCTTCAATTTGCAGACATCCCTTCGTCCCTTTAGCCCTATTACCATTAGAACACTTTAATATTTGTAATCCTACAGAATGTCATATTTTTCAAATTATGGCAGCACTCAATGGAATGATCTGATTTTTAAAATGGTATTTTCTTCCTGTTCATTAATGAGGTAACCATTTTTCAAAAATTTTTGACAGATTCTTGTCCTTGGTTAAATTATGAATTAAAATTTTCGTTTCTGGAAAAATAAAACAATTTTTGCCATTGGTTAAATCAGAATACAATAAAAATTTATTAATCAAAAGGCAGTTGTTGGATCTCTTTTTCAGATTGGCTAGGATTTCATATTTGAGTGGATTTGTGATTCACTTTATTCAATATTCCGTAGGATCAGGGGCGTAGATCCTGGGGGATTGGGGGGATGCATCCCCCCTAGGATGAACCTGGGGGGATGATCATATGATTATCCCCCCCTAGAATTTCAACTTATCACTACTTGGTGTTGACAATTATCTGTTATATTTAGCCATTTTTTCCTTGATACCAGTTGCATGTTATGTGGAAAATACGAGTCTCAGTTCTAACCAAACTTCGATAATTTAAAATATAAGGGCTTTCGGGCCCTAGAGCGGCCCACGAAATCTACCGCCGCGAGAATTTCGACCCGTTGGGCCTCGCGCAAAGTTTGCGTTTGCCGAAATCATCCCCCCCTACAAAAATTAAAAATCTACGCCCCTGCCTTGGATGTTTTAATAATCTATAATCTACCTCATTCAGGGATGCAATTCTCCTATTCACTGTCTTGCCTCCTGCTTCTAGAAATCTGAGTATAGCAATGCAAAGAAAAATGAGTAGGTTATATGTCATACATTCATTTTTTGCAAATGACAAAATGCTTCCACAAATGCAGACAGAAATTCATGTGCCAAACGACAAATAAAAACATACTTACTTATTCATTAACCAGGTAAGATAATATTTGCATTCTGTTACCATTGTAGTGTAAAACCAGCCATATCTATAGAGTGCAAGAAATATCGGAAACGAAAAAACTATTTTATATATTGTTACAAGCAACACAAAATGTAATACAATGTCATGATATGAACTGTTCCACATACAGGACGGAAATTGGTATATTCTCAAGATCTGAAGAAGTGAAAACACCAACATAACGTACAAAGCCATGTGAATTAAGTGAAAGCTGAAGTTGAGCAAAAACAAGAATCTTGTCTGATGAAAAATGTAATATTAAATGCGTATCAATTAATTAGGTTTTTATATCAATGACATATATTCACAACAAAAGATAACCCAAAGGCCTTTCCAGAGATTTCTCAAACAAAATGATATCAATTTGTTTGTTCAAATCTGAAATATCACAATTCAATTTTTTTGTTGACTTGACTCAACGAGCCAGAATGTAATACAGTTTATTTCACTGAAGGAAATAGAACAGCAAAATTACGAAGCTTTCACAGCATTCTGTGTCCCTTCACTTAAAGAGGTGTTATACAATACACTGTTGCTCATAAATATGGAATACCTCAATATTCTCCATTGAAAATGATAACTTTAGCAACTTCTGCTGGAGCAAATGATGGTCTGATTCAATGGTAACTATACTTCCAATGACCACCAAAGGGAAGATCATCCCGTCGATTAAAACGCATGCTGTAGCGTGAACCCCTGGAAAAGTTACAGCAGCAAGAAATATTGAAATTCTGTTGGTTTTTAAGGTGAGGTGCATTCAACCAAAAATTAAAAATTCTGGCAAAAAATGTAGTTGAGGCTTTTAAGGCGTGATTAGAAAGGATGACTTGACCTTTACAAAGGACCTTGCTTACATTCACACTCTGAAATTTACTATATATTGTTACAAGCAACACAAAATGTAATACAATGTCATGATATGAACTGTTCCACATACAGGACGGTAATACAATGTCATGATATGAACTGTTCCACATACAGGACGGAAATTGGTATATTCTCAAGATCTGAAGAAGTGAAAACACCAACATAACGTACAAAGCCATGTGAATTTTTTGCCAGAATTTTTAATTTGACACTTTTTTCCCAAAATAGTATTCCATAGTTATGAGCAGGAGTGTAGTTTTGAAACTCAAAAAATATATCAAAGTTGTTTTTCACCTATACTCTTCAGGATAGTAGGAGAGCTCAGATTCAGTTAAATAACGAAAACCAGCCACATCACTTTTCCACGACGGGTCCTGAAGTGAAGTCAACATATTGTTAACATTGTCTAAATAGCCTCAGTATTGTGCACCAATATAAACTTTGTAAAGCAATTCATTGATTCATGTCTGTTTAAGGAGCTAGTTTGCCTTTCTTGTGCCATTATCCTTGGTCATTCTGCGTGACTTTACATCTTAATTCATGAATCACCTCCACTCTAGCTTTTTACTCACTTCTTGTGCCTGTGTGAAAAGAGCTCGGCCAGATGAGCTGAATGTCCCTGCGGCTGCACTTTCCGGGGAGTATGCCAACTTCAGCATGTGTTTATAGGTCTGGCTTCCCCACCGCCTGTCAAATGCAAACAAAAAAGTTAGACAACTGAGTGACCGGCAACACTTGTGACCTGATTCTGCAAATTTCAAGTTTGCAGGGATCACCTACAAGTGTCATGTCAACTTCACATCTTAGCCTATATTTTCTATGATATCCTGACGTCTTCAGTGTCACCTTAGAACAGGCCCTAAATGCATTACTTGGTTCAAATATGATTTGATTCTAATGCAGGAGAAAATTCCTTTTTAGCAAAAAAAGAAGGGTACACAGTGAAAACATTATTTACATAATTTATTATAAATACCATCTACAGATTTTAGAACATACTGACTTCAGTAGTTTCCGCTTTAACTTTGTCCATGCCAGGACTATTAATAAATTCCATATGGCTATCGCTTGCTAGTAGTATGCTGTTGCGAATGGTATACATGCCCTTGTCTAACTTAACTACATAATCACAATTTGTGTGTAGATCTTTTATGAAACTCTACTTATTGTATTTTTATAAGGTCTTTTATCAAAGAAAGTTTAAAAAAAATGTATCAAACTCGACTCTTATGTCATTTCCAACGCAGAAGGGCTCCCATATGCCAAAGGCTCCATCGCTTGTTGTGAGGGGTGATAAATTTTCGGCAAAGATTGTCAATTGGACATCAGAGGACATTTGCAGGCATCTGGCTGTTGATAAGCCAATGACACCTGCACCAATCACTGCAACTTTGGCCATACTGCAAAAAAAAACAACAAATATATATCGACAATTTAGCTTCAACATGGCGAAGCTGATTTGATTATCACATACACCCTTAATCAAAATGCTGGAATAATTTGGATTTTCAAGGTGTCGGGACTTCAAAGTTCTAAAATTGATGATTGAATGGGTGGAATTTCAAAGATTCTTTCCTCAGATATTAGATGTGATGATGATAGTGTCATTTTGGGCCGAAGGCCGAAGGCCAATATGGGCACGAAGCCCCTGTGGCCTTGAATTGTCATTAATTTGTACCCAGGTGGCCTTGTTTTTCTTCTCCGAAGATCAGATTTATGGGCCACCTGGGTGAGTTCATAGTCTTTTTGGGGGGGGGGGGGCACTTGGGAAGGGATCCAACGGGTCGCCAGCTTTTTCGCGTCTTCTTCTTCTCTTTTCTTTCGTCTGCGTGCGGGGTCCGGAGGGAGGCTGTGATGTTCTTGTAATGATGTTCTTCTTGTTTTTCCTGAAAAGAGAATGAAAAGAGAGAGCAGTATCTGGTCTTTTGAGTGAGACGAGCATTTAAGACAGAGGTGATTTCGCATTGTTTTGTAGGAGTTGAGTATAAGAGTGAGAGTCTGGTACAAGCCCTATTAATTCAGGGATGTCCAGGGTCTTTCAGTTGCCCCGGCATAGGATACCGGATACAACCCGCCTCCATTTAAAGTCCCATGGGCTCGGACTGACACAGATATTAGATATATGTATAAATGACATTATAAACCATTTTTAGTGGCAGACACAAAATTTCAACAAGTCAGGTGAAGGCTGAGGTCAATGCATGAGGCATTCATCATGATATTGTTATGTATTTGGTTGTACAAATCAAGATTAAGTTGGCATTTTTCGCATATGTTGAAATTTTGTGTCTGTGTTGTTGAGCCATGATGCAATTTTTGAGGATTTTTTACTAAAAATGACAAATTTTTCCCGGTCACCTACAGAAAATTTTCAAACATTTCTCAGCAACTAGAAATGGTTTGCAATATCATTTATACATATATCTAATGTCTGAGGAAAAAATATAAGCAAATCAACCCATTCAATCAACAATTTTAGAACTTCGAAGTCCTGACACCTTGAAAATCAAAATTATTCCAGCATTTTGATCAAGAGTGTATTGCCTTGTGAAGTACTCACCTTTATATTGATTTGTTTAGTTTCCATTACTATTTTTCAGGGACAGAATTAAAAGTATTTTCACCTACCTGCTGCAAGTATCCGTTGAAAATAATCTTATTTATTACATAGTATCAACACTCAGCAAATTCTATTGCAAAATATAATGTAAGTCACTGATTGACCTGGTCCTTCTTTCATTGATATGAATTATAAGTGCACGTGATATACCCTGATATAAGATGATAGTCATTGAACATTGACCAGTCAAGTTTATTTGAAGTGTCAGCTCAATTTAATTAAATGAATGTCTCTTGTAAAGCACACGGGACTGATGACTCTAAAATAAATGTTGGCATCCCACATATTGAACTCACTTGAAAATGAGTTATTTTACCACTAAACATAGGAATCGACCCAAAACCTTATGTATACAATCGACTGGAGAATGATATATAAGATTGGCTAATATACCATAATCATAATAATAATAATAATATGACTTTTTAAGCGCTAATTTCAGTAAACTGCTACAATTATGGACTTCGGTTCGGGTCATATGAGGTTTAACGGACCTGATCGGTAAAAATTCACCGAGGCCGAAGGCCGAAGTCAATTCACTAGGTCCGGTCCGTAAAACCTGATATTGACCGAAACTGAAGTCGACAATTGTTTTGTTCCATGACAATTTTTTTTTTGGAATGATTATTTTTAGAAAGTTTTTTTCTTTTTTTTTTTGGAATTTTTTATTTTGACTTCTTTTTTTTTTAGCGAGTTTTTTTTTTGGGGGGGATTTCGAAATTCTTTTTGAAATCTTTTATTTTTAGGATTTTTTTTTTATTTGGAAATTTTTATTGTTTTTGGGGAAATTCTTGTTATTTGGATTTTTCTTCTTTTTTTTCGGAAAATTTATTTTTGGAATTTTTTTTTTTTCGTAAATTTTTTTTTTTTTTGGAAACGATTTTTTTTAGAATTTTTTTTCCAGGCAGGTCAATAACACGTGATATTCACTGATCAGTGAATAACACATGTGTATATATTGACCTGCCTGTCACACACCACCAGTCCACTGCACACAGGTGAACATCACCTTGTGCAGGTGGGTTGTTTGCCAATCAGGGGGCTTGTTACATAGGGGTCATGGTAACAATACGAGATATATGACAGTCGACAGCAATCTTGAAATATGTATTATAGAGATAAAAAACACAAACATCCGGTGAATTTGGCAGCTTTGAATTGACTAAATCTACAGTGTGACACTTCAAACTTGTATTTTGACAGAGTTAACATGCATTTTTGAAATACAGGACTAAGAATTTTAGGTAACTTTGGGGTATGGTTATTTATGTATGTGATAGGCCTGTCGATTTAAACTCATTGTTTATGGTCTTAAGCAAACAAGTCACCTGCATGCATGGACACTACCAAAGCCTTCGTGCAATCAATCTCATGACAAGCATTATTCTATATTGGACAAATTTAATCTTTGAAATGGCATTTGTGTATTGAAATTGAAGTCATACAGTATTGTGTATATTGTGTCCTATTGACACAAATATCATTCAGTATGTGTGGGAGGCTAATTTATAGACAACTCGGAACGTTCCAAAGCCAGAACTAGCCTGCAACCATGAGAGGATGCATTTCACTAGGTACACTGTTGCTCATAAATATGGAATACTTCATTATTCTCCATTGAAAGTATTGAAATTTATAACTTTAGCAACTTCTGCTGGAGCACATGATGGTCTGATTCAATGGTAACTACTTCCAATGACCACTAGAGGGAAGAACATCCTGTCGATTAAAACGCATGCTGAAGCGTTAACCCCTGGAAAAGTTACAGCAGCAAGAAATATTGAAATTCAGGGGGTTTTTTAAGGTGAGGTGCATTCAACCAAAAATTAAAAATTCTTGCAAAAAATGTGGTTGAGGCTTTCAAGGCGTGATTAGAAAAGATGACTTGACCTTTACAAAGGACCTTGCTTACACACTCTGAAATTTACGTTTATTTGACACTTTTTTCTCAAAAAATTATTCCATAGTTATGAGCAGGAGTGTAAAAAACGAGTGCTTACAGAATTGGACAGAAATTTTCCTTGTGAGGCCATAGACTAATCCATGCCATGTTATTCTCTGTGGGTCAGAAACAAGTTATGAGGTCTATAGCCTATACTTGCAATGCTATCAAAACGAGTGACCAACTGAGTGTCAATGAGGTTATAAGTTGCACGATGACAAGTTAATAGGTTATTTCAATGTGTTTGAAAAAGCTTGTTGCGAGGTCATTAATTGCCACCAACAGCTTCTGTAAGCACTTGTTTTTCGTCCACTACAACATTCAGACACAAATTTGAGATTCGAGAACGAGGGGCAAAACGGACCGGCGGGGCAAACAATTGGAAAAAATCACAAGAGATTTATGTAGCTAGTCCATGTCATCAATAATCCCTTGAGGATTTAGGCTTACCCTGTATTGTTGAAACTGAAACGAATGTAACTGCCTTCAAAAAGCATAGTAAAGTCCAAATACCAGTTTAAATCGTTAAATTATGAAGAAAACTTGGAAATAAGAGTTATGTGAACATTTATAAAATTGTCACATTTCCATAAAATATAACATAATTTTGTTTCTTTTGTAACCTAATGTTTATGGTTAAATACCTTGTCAAATAATTACATAGAAAGCATAATTACTAGCATCACTCCCCAGCTATAATTGCATCCTGTATTGAGGTATTGATGTCATTGTTCATTGCTATGTCTAGGCCTACTCTTAGTATTCTGCATTGTTCTTACATTGCAATGATGCAAATTAATGCATTTCTGTTTGTTAACATGCTTTCTAGTTAGACTGTTATAAAAACAGCTGATTTATTGCAGAACTTTTGTGACTTTATTTCAAGCATGGGGCAAAATGGGATAAAGTTGCATTTTTGAAAAAAGGGAAAAATAAGAATTGGAACAGTTAAAAAGGCACTTTTCTGTTTTTGTACAAATAGTATTGGTACTTCTTCATGGATCAGACCTTCTTTGGCATTCGTATGATATACCACCTTGGTACAGCGAGGCTTCGAAGTAAGACGCTCCGTTTTGCCCCTCGTTCCCCTAATTTGAAAATGGTTTAATATGAACATCTGTACATTTGGCATATTTCCGTTCTTAGCAGCTTCTGGAGTCCAATCCTGCACTATATTGTCTTGGCAAGGCGAGGAAGGTAACCCAATCAACTTGCCTGGATTTTTGTTGCACCTATTGCATGTGTACTGTTACCTAACTTGTCAGAGTCACATGAAATGATAAGGGTCATCTTTATACACACACACGTATATAATATGTAGCAGATATTATTATGAGACATCAGCAGATAGACCAAAACCACGTATACAAATTTCAAGAATTGTCAATGACTGCATTAAAAAATAGCCAAAACTATATGATTGCTGGAATTGCAGAAAAATGGCTTTGTGTTGCATAAAAAAGACAATTTCTCCAAGCTTATCAGGCCTGTGGCACTTGTTTTCACACTTAACAAGTTCTTTCAATGTATCTTTCACTGATATATTTTAGTTATTTGCAGTGTCGAGAAGGAACAAAGCTGAAAAAAATAATGATAAAGCATTGTCTTAATGTTTTAAGAAAAAATGACAAAATACAAGAGTCTTGTTATCAATACAAGCTTTAATACCAAGTAGCCATAAATAAAATATACAGTGAAACACCTACAAAGAAGCAAAACTCCTTCCTAATATGTGTCAGAGAATCTTAGAACAGGTTTGTCCATCAAAGTTACTACAGGTAGTCACTCTATTCCTGGTACATGTAGTTTAACAAAGACTAAAACTGTTATACTAAGACTAATCTTGATCTTTCCTCCCGGTGGTGATTGTCTACTTAGACCAAGACAAAGTGTCGTAAGAACATCATAAGGTTACAAGTTGGCGGCCTGTGGCAGGGGAGCTTCAAACTAGATCTTACTAGCTTGTTTGATCTTCTTGGCAGCCTGAAGACATTCTATCACCTTCTCAGTGGCATCCAACGCACATCCCCAGTGCAGAGTTACCCCTGCTCCTCCATGGCCATAGTTATGGACGACCTTGAAAAAAAAAAGACAAATATTTCCTTTCAGCTGTTTTTCTTAATTTGTTTAACCCAGAAATCAGAGAAAGAAGGAGTACTCGGTGTGTTCAATAATTCAATATATAATACTACAGAAATGATCAGGCAAGCTTTAAGCTTGAAAATATTTGGACCATTGCTTAACATATACACAAGTGTGCTCATTATTGACAAAATTAAAGAAATTTTTAAGCTTAAAGACATTCTATATGGTCATTCCTCAAACCTTTTTGCAATGGATGATTTCTCATACTGTAAAAATTGTTATCAAGTCCAGTATTTTAAAATATGGTTTGTTTAACCTGTTTACGAGAACCGACTATACTTAGTCCAATCAAAGAAGATTATCGTTGGCCATATCAATGCAAAATTCATGCCTGACCATCTGAAATTCGGAGAATATACACTAAGTCTTGCAACACACTCAGGTGTCCATTCTTCAAAACTTATCTCGCTATTGCAGGGCAGGGTGGTCGAAGATGATATATGGTGATCTAGCCTACCTCATTTTCTTAACAGCAAGACTCACACACTTTATGCAAATGGACTACATGCTGCAATTAGACTACATGCTGCTACACACTTTATGCAAATTTGGACTACATGCTGCTACTGTTGTGCAGCATCACACTTCAGCAACATTATATCAAACAAACGATGTGTTTCATACTCACACTCTCAAAAATGTCGGTACAAAATTGGTTTTTTAGATTCAAAATGGTTTTTGGAAAACCAAATTTCAATGCAAAACCGAAATGGATTTAGAAAAAAATCCATTTTGGTTTTTTGCATTGAAATTTGGTTTTTCAAAAAACCATTTTGAATCTAAAAAACCAATTTTGTCTGAATTTTTTTAGAGTGCATAATTTCATTGTCGCTCATACAGGTTCACAAAATGGGTCATTCTCAAATTTCGGGACAATTTGCGTCACTCTAGCTCCCTGACATTAATATGAATGCGATAAATATCTGAAGCGTCATTCTGCATCTGTTATTCATATTTCTACTTAGAACCACTGCATTTGGAGCAAAAAGTCATTCATTAAAGTTTTTTTTATGCATTTTGTCCAGAAATCCGTGCAAAATCAATGGTTTTTCCCTGTCACTGGACCTGACATGACAAAATCAAGTGTTCATTTTCCTCCTAATATACCATTATTTTCAAAGTTTCTATGCACGATTCATGGGAATATCGACTTGAATTTATATTTAGTTCATATTCAATTTTTTGTGTGTATAATTTCATTGATTAAATTGATACAATAGTTGTGTCACTAATTTATGTCAATTTTTTTGTCCCCTCCATTACTTGCCATAGCTCTGTTCGTTATTGTTTTTTATGAGCTATTTTCACTGAATATCATCAGACGCATGTGCGCCATAGTACCACTGCCCTGCAGACTTCATAAAACATGTATTCAATAAATTATGACATAATGTTCATAAAAAATATTTTTGGCCCCACTAAAATGTCCCCTCCGTTTCCTTCATTTCCAAGCTTACCAATGATAATTTTACAGAGCGATTTCATGTATATGTTGCTGAGGGTGGCAGGTTTTAATATTCTGCAATTATTTTGTCTAATCTCCCAAATAAAAGGCAGTAATGAGCGAAAAGCAAAAAATTGTTCCCCTCCGTTACCGTCCACTCCGTTACCAGATCATGAGCAAGAAATCGACATTTTGACCAAAAAATCTACTGATACGAGATGAAGTACTTCTGAAAATAATAGTCACATCAATCTTTTATCATTTTTCCTTTTACTGCTGTTCCTACAGTTGGTTTTTTACATTAAACTTCCCCTCCGTTACCACATTGTCCCCTCCGTTACAGGACAATTTTCCTATACCCGTTGTCCCGAAATTTGAGAATGGCCCAAATACTCCATGAGGCAATGAGGTGTTAGACAGACAGACAGCTAGACAGCTAAACAGACATACGGGTAACTTTATTCCGACTATATAAGTTCAACATACAGTATATTCGGAAGAAAAATTGGTATAGACATCAAGAAACCCATGTAAAGGAAATATAAATGATTATAATTTTAATTCATTACTATATGTACATGTTATACTGCATGACATGAATATGACTAACAGCTTCATTTGGAGAGCAAATATTTCATCTTGATCTATTCATCTATCTTCAAGCACTGTCTGACTATCTCTTTTAAACTAACTAGTAGAGGAACGTACCATAGGTTCCGTGACCAATTTCTCCGACTCAATTTTTCGATGCAAATTCTGTTAGAAAGGTTCAAATAAGAAAATTTAGCGAGGGTACCCCTCTCAAAAGTTCGGGCTAACTCCACCAGCGGCCATTTTCCAAAATGGCCGCCAAAATTAAAAATTTGCTATAATTCCACTTCTATTTGGCCTAGAGATTCAAATTTTGGGTCAAAATATAGGTTTTAAGGGTCAAGAAACCCAATAAACATATTCCTAAAGGTGTCTGCCCAACCTTAGTGGTCATAATCCAATATGGCAGCCAAAATGGCTGACGAAAATGGGTAACTCACAATTGCTGTATCATAAGCTCAAAATATGGAGTTGGACCTTAATACAATATGTTAACATACCTCAGAGAAGTCAAAAATTGTGACTAATGATTTGTGTATTCAACCCCTATGGTACCATATCCAATATGGCCACCAAAATGGCCATTCAAAATGCCCTAAATCTCACTTTTATCACAACAAAGCCAATATTTGGTCTTTTATTTGGTGAAAACATCAATATATGTACTTTAATTGTCCAAAACAACTGACTAATAACAATTCATAAGATTTACACACTAATCTGTTCTAATAATCCAATATGGCTGCCAAAATTACTAAAAATATATCACAATTTTACATAAATAATTGGTCTACATTGGTAATCTTGGCATTAATATAAATGTTTTAATCGCCAAAGAGTTCTGTTATCAGTATTTGACCACACAACCCTGTGGTTAGAAATCCAATAAGGCTGCCAAAAGGCCTCCCAGTAGGTTAAAATGTGAATTTTTATCATTATTATCACGTTTATTTGTAGTAATGTGGGACTTTCTATGAATTTCATTTAAATTATCAACATACAGATTATTAGCACTTAATTGATTGGCAAGATGTAAGGCTTCTGTCATAGTTAAATGCAACTGGACTGTCCATTTGCAATAAAGATTACTTTTTTAATAGCAATTAAAAGGGTCATAACATCTTACTTTGCCACCTTTGTATGTAGTCTCAGAATGCATCCCTAAAGCACTACTGGTCAGATACTGACCTCTGATCCATCTGTCAGGTAGTAGTCTGCCTATACTTAACTGTATTATTGTATTTATAAGAATTTGTTGTATTTTTGGTCTCTGGGTGCTAGACCATGAAGTGTCTTGTAGTAAAAGTTTACTGCAAAACTATTACGGAGTATACTAATTTCACTCATGGGGAATTGGAGAATGAAATATCAACCTTACTGCATGATGTGAACCGAATATGTCCTCCACATAAACCAACAAGAATGAGATTCCTATAGTTCTGTTATGAAAAGACATGTCAGGTATCTTGGAATCCAAGTCACCACTTACAAACAAAAACTTCACTAAAATATATATTAGCCAACCTGCATGCCACGAATCCTCTTCAATTATTGCTGCTAATGGCCAATTTGAAGTTAAATTCTTATTAGCAAGATGCCCTAAAAATTGGAATATTTAGCTAAATGTACTACTGCCGCTGGTATTGTCAAAGATTGGCAACATAGTAGTTTCAAACACACTCCTACCTGAATATTTTAATCGCAAATTAAATCAAAATATTGATATATTAATTCAAATACAAAAGTTCAAAAGTTCAAATTATGGAAGGAAAATCTCTTTTATGTACAATCTTGTACCAAACTGAGAGAAAAATCTGTAAATAATCAAAATTTATAAATTCCCAGACTTGACTTCCGGCTACTCGGAGCCTGTTAGCGTAAAAGCATTGTAAAACAGGAAAATAAAACAGGACATTAGGACATGTTAACAAAAACAGATTCTTTTGAGGACTCTTCAGCTGTGGTCATACATCTGAAACATGATAACCACCTGATATATTATAAGCAACCACTATCCTTGCAGTCACTGAGTACAGGATGGTTGTAAGTCCTGCAATGTTGCTAGCAACATATGACATGCATTTTCAGATTGTGCAAGAATTTCTGTAACTACTCCCCAGTCTCCCAGTCAGCAAGCCCTTCCAGAAATTTAGACTTAAATTTTAAAATAACCGAGTTTTCTCCCAAGAAATTCCCTGACAACCTGCACATATGTTTAAAGTAAGTAAAATTTTATTTAACGTCGATATTCACAATTTAAAAACAAACATAAGCGCACAGCGCTTGTAATCGACAAATGATAATAACGATAAAAGAAAATGATTATTTACAATGAAATGATATGATAAAATAAATTACAAAGTACATAAGAGGCAGTGCCCACATTGGCACGCCTTGATAAAATCTGCAACATTTTGTTTAAAATCAATAAAATCTTCACATTTAAACCTATCAGGCATCCTGTTCCAATATTTAGCACCTTTGTAACGTAGAGATTTATAGCCATATTTAACAGAATTGTACATAGGCTGAAAGTTTAAGTTTCATAAGATGTTGCTACACACATTGCAACCATCCTCTACTGATGGCATATTACATGCATCTTTTACAACGATATAATTGGCAACTTAAATATATTATTAAGGGGCTGTAGCTACAGCAAAGCCAACAACCTATACCATTTCCAATGACGACAAGCTACAGTCTCTTATCCAATCAGGTTTCAGATGTAACCATTGCTGAATTGTCATTGAAAGAATCATGTTCACAATATCCTAAAAGGTTTCCTGTTTTACAATGATTTACAAACAGCTATTATTAACTGGGAGCCAAATCAGAGAATTTGAATGTGATGTTAATTTCCACTGTTTTGTCTCTCCAATTGGTACAGCAGTCACATGTCCAGAAAAGTGACCTTCCTCCCAAACTTGAACTTTTTAACTGTGGTATTTGCCTCACATATCAAGTTGGAGTGTATTGTGATTTGAAACTTTGGCATTACTATTCTTTGACAGTAGAAGCCTCAATAATTTGTTATAATCTTTCACTTTAAATTGTCAATGATTAAAAGATGTTTTTGCAACCCACAAATTGATGATTTGTTTGTATGCGGTGACAGAATTAGGCCTTCAGGAATCTCTTCATTCTTTGTTGGTTTATGTGGAGGACATATTCAGTTGATATTACATTCTCCAATTCCCTATGAGTGATATTACTGTTACTTAATAGTTTTACATTGACTTTACTACAAGACACTTCATAGCCTAGCACCCAAGGACCAAAAATACCACAAATTGTTATAAATACAATAATACAGCCTATGTTAAGTACAGGCAGACTACTACCTGACAGATGACTCAGAGGTCAGTATCTGATCAGCAGTGCTTCAGGGATGCATTCTGGGACCGCAAAGGTAGATGTTATTCAACCGATGAAATGAGCCTTTGAATTGCTATTAAAAAAAGTAATCTTTATTGCAAATGGGCAGTCCAATTGCATTTAACAATGACAGAAGCTTTAAATTTTGCTAATCAATTAAGTGCAAACAATCTACATTAACAATTTAAATGAAATTCATAGACCATTTCACATTGATATTTAGTAAACATGACAATAATAAATTGTGATAAAAATTCACATTTGAACCTTCTTGGGAGGCCTTTTGGCAGCATAATTGGATGTCTAACCATATGGTAGTGTGTTCATTTGTCAAATACTGATAACAGAACTGTTTGGCAATTAAAAAAAAAAGTTTATATTATTGCAAAGATTACCAATGTAGACCAATTATTTATGTAAAATTGTGATATATTTTTAGTAATTTTGGGAGCCATTTTGGCAGCCATTTTGGCAGTCATATTGGATTATTAGAACAGATTTGTAAATATTATGAATTGTTATTAGTCAGTTGTTTTGGACAATTAAAGTACATATATTGATGTTTTCACCAAATAAAAGACCAAATATTGGCTTCGTTGTGATAAAAGTGAGATTTAGGGCATTTTGAATGGCCATTTTGGTGGCCATATTGGATATGGTACCATAGGGGTTGAATACACAAATCATTAATCACAATATTTTACTTCTCTGAGCTATGTTAACATATTGTATTAAGGTCCAACTCCATATTTTGAGCTTATGATACAGGAATTGTGAGTTACCCATTTTTGTCAGCCATTTTGGCTGCCATATTGGATTATGACCACTAAGGTTGGTCAGTATCTGATCAGCAGTGCTTCAGGGATGCATTCTGGGACCGCAAAGGTAGATGTTATTCAACCGATGAAATGAGCCTTTGAATTGCTATTAAAAAAAGTAATCTTTATTGCAAATGGGCAGTCCAATTGCATTTAACAATGACAGAAGCTTTAAATTTTGCCAATCAATTAAGTGCAAACAATCTACATTAACAATTTAAATGAAATTCATAGACCATTTCACATTGATATTTAGTAAACATGACAATAATAAATTGTGATAAAAATACATTTGAACCTTCTTGGGAGGCCTTTTGGCAGCATAATTGGATGTCTAACCATATGGTAGTGTGTTCATTTGTCAAATACTGATAACAGAACTGTTTGGCAATTAAAAAAAAAATTTATATTATTGCAAAGATTACCAATGTAGACCAATTATTTATGTAAAATTGTGATATATTTTTAGTAATTTTGGGAGCCATTTTGGCAGCCATTTTGGCAGTCATATTGGATTATTAGAACAGATTTGTAAATATTATGAATTGTTATTAGTCAGTTGTTTTGGACAATTAAAGTACATATATTGATGTTTTCACCAAATAAAAGACCAAATATTGGCTTCGTTGTGATAAAAGTGAGATTTAGGGCATTTTGAATGGCCATTTTGGTGGCCATATTGGATATGGTACCATAGGGGTTGAATACACAAATCATTAATCACAATATTTGACTTCTCTGAGCTATGTTAACATATTGTATTAAGGTCCAACTCCATATTTTGAGCTTATGATACAGGAATTGTGAGTTACCCATTTTTGTCAGCCATTTTGGCTGCCATATTGGATTATGACCACTAAGGTTGGGCAGACACCTTTAGGAATATGTTTATTGGGTTTCTTGACCCTTAAAACCTATATTTTGACCCAAAATTTGAATCTCTAGGCCAAATAGAAGTGGAATTATGGCAAATTTTTAATTTTGGTGGCCATTTTGGAAAATGGCCGCTGGTGGAGTTAGCCCGAACTTTTGAGAGGGGTACCCTCGCTAAATTTTCTTATTTTGAACCCATCTAACAGAATTTGCATCGAAAAATTGAGTCGGAGAAATTGGTCACGGAACCTATGGCACGTTCCTCTACTAAACTACTTTTTCGGCTCGCCTATTCTGCCAAAATTCACAATCGTTGGTCAAGCTATATTGACTGAATCAGCTATTAAACACAACCTTGGCGACATGACATGTAAAGTAAGGCAATGCCTTATAAATAAAGCATATGAAAATGTCAGATTGTGACAGTTGGTCTCCTGATGCAAGTTCGTATGTGAACTGTAACAAAACTAGAGAAACCAACCACCAAGTGTCTCAAGAGAATATGATGCTATAGAGAGACAAACCTGCAGTATTCCTCGATCACTTTTCACTGTCTCTTGCTCAAGCCTCACAGATGAACGACCTGGTCTCAGTCCAACCCACTCTCCCTGTATTTTAGCTGCCTGCAATAAAGAAGTAAGGATCTATAAAAAACAACCCTGTAATTGTGAGTAGCCTATGAAAATTAAGTGTTACTATAGATGTCAAATAACACGCTCGTTGTAACACACCTTTCCTAGATACACATACATACTATTTTTGAATCATGCTGCTGACATCTTTCCCTACTCGAAATTTTAGAAATGTATATGATTATCCCTTGCTAAGCTCGCACAATCATACTAAATATAAACAGTAAGGGAACAAAGTAACTGAAATTTTAATGGTGGAATTAACTCCCACGTAAACTGCACATAACTTCAAAGCAATGTGCCAGAATTCTACAGCAATTGCACAAGTAGGCCTATCCTTCTCACCCTCCCCTTCCTTCTCCTCCTCCCCTTCCTTCTCCTCCTACTCCTTCTCCTCATCCTCCTCCTTCTCCTCCCCTTCCTCTTCCTCCTCCTCCTCCTCCCCTTCCTCTTCCTCCTCCTCCTCCTCCCCCCCTTCCTCGTCCTCCTTCTCCTCCTTCTCCCATTCCCGCTCCTGCCCTTCCTCTTCCTCCTCACCTTCCTCCTCCTCCCCCTCCTGCCCTTCCTCCACCCTTCCTCCTCCTCCTCCCCTTCCCCCTCCTCCTCCCCTTCCCCCTCCTCCTCCCCTTCCCCCTCCTCCTCCCCTTCCCCCTCCTCCCCCTCCTCCCCTTCCTTCTCCTCCTCCCCTTCCTCCTCCTCCTCCTCCTCCTCCATTCCTCATCCTCATCCTCCTCCTCCTCCTCACCTCCTCCTCACCTCCTCCTCACCTCCTCCTCACCTCCTCCTTCTCCTCCTCCTCCTCCTCCTCCTCCTCCTCCTCCCCTCCCCTCCCCTTCCTCCTCCTCCTTCTCCCCCTCCTCTGCCTCCCCCTCCTCCTCCTTTAACCTTTGACCATACAGGCATTCAGCTCGTCCATTAGGCCTCTTATGTATGTCCTGTTTCTCCTGTCCATGTCTTAGCAGTGCTTCAGAACATCATGGAGACACGTTAGGGGCAAGGTCAGGCCAATCAAAGAAAAGGGAAGGTCATATCTCAGGAGAGTCTACGTCTGGACTAATGAAGCCTCTCAGACCTCAGATGTGTTCTGGTCCTAGAACTACATGTCACAATTGCGAAGGAGTTCCAGCTGATGAAATCTATTGGTAACCGGAAATCCAATGCTGTGTTACCCTTCAATAACAGTATGAAATACTCCCACTAGTCTATAATTGTAATCAATCACTTAATTTTGGTCTACGAAGCTGAAACTCTAAAGAACATTGTTACACAGGACATCTTAGGCCTAATTCATGAGATGCCTTTGGATTTTTGGTAAAAAGAAAAAAAGAAGTTAATTGGCCACAAGACGCTGAAACGAAAGATTGTTCCGGACATGAAAATAAAAAGAAAGTGTGTTTCAACCTGTCGCTGGGGTACCTTAATGTTTGTCGCCCCTTCGCATGTGGAAACACAGTTCATTGTTACTTCAAACACAAAAAAGAAGTTTTTTCCAGTGGTAAAACCATAGCCCCCCTTGATCTGATTGTTTCTGCTTGCTTCATTAACAAATCAGATTAGAGTAAAATACTACGTACTACAGGTGGAAGAGCAGCACATGCTTTTGAAACTGCTGTAAATTAAATTCACTGTTCATGGACATTGGACAATTTATAGTTGTGCAACTGGTACAATTAATGGATGAAATGTGCTTAAAATGTTCCATCGCATGTGTCTTTTGTCATTTCCATCAATTTTAGGGCTAATTGATCGAGCGTGACAAAAGTTCATTAACATCTCACACTTCCTTTCAATTAAGATGCATGAAATTGCTCTGAAATGGTCTGGCTTCTTCAGTTGCTGGGAAGAAATTAAAAGAATCATCTAAAATTCAAGGTCATGAGCAGAGCATTTCAGTAACACAGCAATTTTGGAGATCTCATTGATAATTTCAGAGTGCTATTGAACATGCTGAAGAGGCATGGTAGACGAAGAAGAAAGAAACGAAGACGAGGAGAGGATCGTGAGACTAAAAAGTGAAGAGGCAGATGATTGTGTTATTCAAGTATGTGCGGAAACTAAAACAGTAGACAGTTTGACGACAATTCAAAATGTTTTGTTCTCTAAACAATGTTTGCAGGTGAATAAGATTAACAACAGAGTAGATTTGGTTCTAACAGAAAATACATAGTAGACAAACGAGGAAAAGGAAATCTTATGGCGTACAATTGTTTTGTGGTGGCTACAGGAGGACAGAGAAAATACTCCATTTCATGGTGGCAATGGATATTGAGAGTAAAATAGGTCAACTCCTGCTCTCTGATTGGTCTACAGACAGGAAGTGTATCTTTTCTGTATCATACTGTATTTTCGCATGAAATGCCATGATTTTGTTGGCACCATGAAGAATTATTCTAAATGTTATGCAATTTTTTAGGGCAAGGGAAAATCATGACATTTCACGCTATATATTATCGCCCATGAAAAAATATAAGAATGATATTAAGAATACTTGGATAGTAATTAAAGAACTCATGAATAAGAATAAGAAAATTGACAACTTCCCAGAATATTTAATGATTAATGACAAAAAGATATATGACAAACAGGAAATAGTCAATGCCTTTAATAACTTTTTCACTAACATTGCTACTACAATTGCATCAGAAAGAACTTCTCACCCAGACAATTCATATATGGACTATATGGAAAATCCTTGTGAAATAAATTTACAATTCAAACCAATCACTACTAGTGATACCATAAAGATAATAAATGACCTGAAGTCCAAGACAAGTGTAGGTGTCGATAATTTATCATCTAATCTACTAAAAAAGATCAAAGATGAAATTGTACAACCCCTTACTGTAATAATAAATCAATCTCTTTCAACAGGCATTTTTCCAGATTTACTTAAGATAGCTAAAGTTTCCCCAATTTTTAAGAAAGATGATAAAGCACAATTGAATAATTACAGACCCATATCCTTACTCCCCGCAATCTCTAAAGTTTTTGAAAAAGTAATAGCCAAGCAAATACATGAGCACTTTAAATCACAAAATCTTTATTATGACTATCAGTATGGGTTTAGACAAAATCATTCCACCGAATATGCAACTCTTGAATTAGTAGACAGACTTATTTCTGATATGGATGTAGGAAAAATACCTCTTAATGTTTACATAGACCTAAGTAAGGCTTTTGATTGTGTAGATCACAAGATTCTGCTCGCTAAACTAGAACATTATGGACTAAGAAATACTTCCCTATCTCTTCTTAAAAGTTATCTAAGCAATAGACAGCAATATGTTGAAATAGATTCCTTCAAGTCTGACTACCAAGCTCTAAACATAGGTGTTCCACAAGGCTCTGTTCTTGGACCCCTTCTCTTTATTATCTATATTAATGATATTCCAAAATCCAGTAATTTATTTCATTTTGTGACATATGCAGATGATACAACCTTATTTGTCTCCCTTAACTCCGATAATGGCCCTTCTGAACAAATCTTAAACTCTGAACTGGAATCAGTCTGTAAATGGTTGAATCTCAATAGACTCTCTTTGAATGTATCCAAAACTAAGTGCATGATTTTCAATAAATCTAACCGATATCATTCTAGACCAAATTTGAAAATTTATGAATGTCCTATTGAATTTGTAGACAGATTTAGCTTCCTTGGTATTATTTTAGACAGCAAACTTAACTGGAGACACCACACTGACAGCATAGCAAAAAAGATAACTAAAGCTGTATGTATACTAAGTAGACTGAAATATTACTTACCAAAAACCTGTTTGAAAACAATATATGACTCCCTAATATGTTCACATCTGAACTATGGATTATTATGTTGGGGATATGAATCAAAGCGTTTAATTAAGCTACAGAAAAAGGCTGTTCGAAATGTTACTCTTAGTAAATATAACGCACATTCAAAACCTATATTTAAAAAACTTCACTTACTAAGCTTGGAAGACATGTTTAAAAGAAAGGTCCTTAACTTCTACTACAAATTAGTCAATAGTGACACCCCCATATATTTTAGTAAAACTTTTAATATTATTAGACAGCAAGATACTCATGAACATTTTACTCGTAACCAGAAATTTATGATTCCAAGAATCTACCATACCTTTGCTGCATGTAACCTTCGACACTATGTGCCGAAACTATTAAATGAAAGTGATAATTGCATACTATCAAAAGTAGCAACTCATTCTTTTAAAGGCTATTCTCTCTATGTAAAACAGTATTTTATTAGAAATTACAATGAAAATTGTCAATTAGAAAGTTGTTATGTTTGTAATAGATAATATTACTAACATAATGAATAGAGTATTCATAGTCAATTAACTAAAACTTCATCTTATTGGACTTTCATTTACATCTGTACATAACTCGCTTTGAAAGTACTGTCATGACATATTTGTTTAAAATCATATAGGCATTATGTAAATACTTGTTACTCATGCATTATACTTTGTCAGCTTAGACCTGTGCTTTTCTGAATTTTTTTTTTTTTTTTTTTTTTTTTTTCTCTCTTTTTCTTCCTCCTTCCATACCCTAGTAACCACGGATTTATTACTAACACTGTGTTGATCTTGCTATTGCCATGTGAATTATAAAATGAATGTATTTGAATTGTTTTAAATGGTAGCAGAATGTTAGCGTTCTTTCTTTGAACTTAGTTCTGTTACCATGATCCATGTTAAATTAATTTGAATTATGTAATTGTATTTTATATCTGGGTCTAATAAATATCTTCTTCCTTCCCATCATCTTCTATATGAGGAGTATTGGTGAGGATATCATCAAGGAAGACCGGGAGTTTGCTAAAGCACTTTTAATTATTTGTTTTCCATACATGTACAGCCATTAACCAATGACCAGCAGTATTCACACCAAATTTTGGTATGATAGTAGCATTATTTCATGATCAGTCTGTAACATATATGCTAAATAATCTTTGAAATCAGAGTGACCGACACAGACTATAAGAAATTGCCTTAACTAACCCTAATCAAAGTCTGAGCTTATGATTTACTTGCATGGGTAGGCTTGCATATAAAGATAATAATTGCTTCTTTCCTTAAAATTATTGAAATAACAAGTATATAAGTAGATGCTAAAGACCTTTAAACTTGGGTCCAGCCTGCAGCATCCTTCCCAAGTCCTCCTCCTTGCTGCATGTGTGGGCGTTGTGTCCCAATCACCGGACTCGTGAGTTGTTCCAAGGACCACACCATCTATCCTAATAGGGAAAGGGATACAGAATAAATAAAAGCAGCGAAGTGCTATTTTATTTATATAAACCAGAATTGAAGACAGGAGGCATGCAGAAGAAGGCAGCTCGTCTATCCGGTTACTAGAGGTCAAATATCTTAAGAACCTCGACTGCAGCTCTGATTATTTGGCTCAGAGGAACTAGCAGAATGCTCGCCAGCCAAAATAAGTCTATTATAATAATATCAGTTAGTGAATATCATAGAAAAAACTGCAGTACTGTGTTGAGCATAATATTATACTGGTTATGGACAAATTCTAAGATCCAAATATATTCGGACCATCGAAAGAACGAAAAAGAGCAAACTGAAGAAAGATAGGCAGGTCTATAGAAGAATAACAAAGGAAAGAAATACAGACACACACATAGATGACAAAACTTTGGTAAAGCAGATAAACACAAATAACAATCAAATTTCTGATGTGCTTATATTGTATTTGTTTTAGTTGAATAAAATATCTATCTATCTATCTATCTAGGTAGGTACATGTATATGAAAGCACATACCCTGGGAGAATGCAGAAGCTTTGATA
The DNA here is from genome assembly GCA_026936325.1 of Platynereis dumerilii. Classification (NCBI taxonomy): domain Eukaryota; kingdom Metazoa; phylum Annelida; class Polychaeta; order Phyllodocida; family Nereididae; genus Platynereis; species Platynereis dumerilii. Next base: position 123,417,635 of record JAPTHN010000001.1, on the reverse strand, counting down.
CTCAACCAGGGTAAAATGTCTCAGCCAGGGTGCACTCACCTGAAGCAAATTTGTCATAAATATCATTGAATAATGTCTCTAAACATGTTTCTTAAAAACAATTTTTGATTTCTCTTTTCTGCAACCAATGAAATGATCAAAATAACAGGAGAGAATTCACTCTGCTTAGCAAGCAGGCTTCTTTAGTAGGCTACTCATGTTGCTTGTGCAGTTGGTGTATAGTTTGATAGAGGTTTGAAAGCTGATGATAGTGACTTTACCAGAAAAGTTTAGTGAAGCCGTGTGATGTCCGCTTTCTCCTATTGTATAGTAAATGTTTTTAATATGAAAGAGCTGAATCAGAGGATAACTCGGACAGCACCACCTTAGTGCAAACAAAGATGGTGGAGCAGATAATGTTGATGACATCAAAGCCTTTGTCAAAATCTGGATAGCAGCCATATTATCAGAACATACTTATGAATGATGAGCAGATGGACAACAAGAAAATTTCTTGACACCAAATTATAAGAAGGGAAGATGGGCCAGTAAAGACGCGTGTGGGTTTCTGAACTTTTCTTATAGGGTTAAAAGGAAAGCTAGATGTGATTTGAGGAATTTCTCAGTAGTTTGAGCTAACCACTCTTGCTTTCATGCAAGTGATTTATTGAAGTCAGTACTGCTCTTGTGTTTGGCCATGTAAGAAAAGGTTAAAACTTACAAGACTGTGCTTCTACATCAGAAAGCAATGCGGTCTGACCAGTATTTGAACTACTCCTCAGTCCTCCTACCATCCGCTTCATGAACATCTGAGGAATGCATTGAAGAACTGCGGCCAGCTCCATCAAACTGTTATAGGCCTACATCAACAGCACAGAAAACAAACATTTTAACTGAAGAAGCCTGTTTGCTAATTAGCTAGCAGAGTGAAAGTCACTGCAGGTAATTTTAATGCAGAAAAGGATAAATGTGCAGCACTACCTTCAGAATGTGTCCTCTGATGGGAAAAACTTCTTTGTCACTCACTAACTCACGCGCTCCTATCCCTGTGCAGTTGACTATGACATCATATCCACTCAGCTGAAATTTAAGCAATAGGAAAATTCTTGTAATCTGGTGCATCATTTTTCAATAGGCTACTTGGAAAGGTGGCTCGCAGGACTACAACTATACCCCCCCCCCCCACAACCAGAATTGATATAGCAATTCGTGCAATACCATGAGGAACAAAACTTTGTCACAATCTCTGGGGCCAAATTGATAGGCTTAGAGTTGTTTGCCGATTAGCGGCCCAAAGAGTTTCAAAATGCACTTTCAACTTGGTCGTGTGGTGTCACTGGCTTAAAAAGATGTTCTGTTAGTGTCAGTGATGGTTAATCAGTTGATTCAGTGCTTATCATATCTAGCAGCATAGGCGACAATAAACAAACTAATTAAATGACTTGAGTTACTTGATCTCATAAGAAGATTAGGAGACCAACAGAAAACTGTCAATGATGTGGCAAAGCCAGTTGCAAATTGAAAATAAGAAAATACATTTTTCCAGTGGACCGCCAATCAACAAAGATCTATAATACACCACAAAGTTTGAAATTTTGAGTCAGCTTAAATGATTGAGTGAGATGGTTGCAAAATTCCTTTGAGCTGACATACCTTGTTGTTTGTTTTAGAAAACGGACAGATTATCATAACTTAAAACAACAAGCTATGTTATCTAAAAGGAATTGTACAACCAGCTCACTCAATCATATAAACTGACTCAAAATTTCAAATTTTACAGTGTACTGAAAATAATGGTGCAGATATATCAAGAATTGTGAATTACGACAGGATTTCAATATGCATTGGATTTACTGCATCATTAATTGCAATGTGCCTTTGTTAGGAATAGGATATACCCTGTAACATTGAGTGAGATACCTGTAATCACGGTTGCAATTTGATTTAACAACATAATGTTGTATTTCTACATTTATATCATTTACAAGCAATTTCAAAAAGGTTTTAGGCTTTCCGTTCCATTCATGAGGTAACAATGCATTGTTCAAGACAGGATATTTATTTTACTGGATATGCAACAGATTGAAATTTCTCAAGGAAAATTCCCTTCTAAATGATTACAATACCAGAAAATGCCTTCAATTGCTTGCAGGTTTTTTCAAATAAGACACGTTTCCAGATTTGAGTGCGCCATGAATTGCGACTGACGAGAAGTAATACAATATTCTCTAGGATGTTAAATATCATCTACCTCGCTCAGAGACGTAATTTTCTTATTTACTGTCTTGCCCCCTGCTTCTAGAAATCTGAATAAAATAAAAGGAATTGCGTTACATCAGTTGGGCTGAATCGTATGTGATCATACGCAGATGGAAATGCACTGAATTACATGCAGAACAATGAAACTCTCTTTGCACATGTAAAAATACAACAAATAAAAAATACTCACTTATTCATGAGCCAAGTAAGATAATATTTGCTTTCTGTTACCATTGTCGTGTAGAACCAGCCAAATCTGTGTGCAGTAAAAAATAATGGAAATATGAATACTGTTATGAAAATTGGATATTATTACATGATTATACATTTGCAGCATTTCAACTTCAGATATATCTGATGATGTGCCAAAATGTGATATGATTATCATGCTTGTCTTGACGTGGATCTTGCTTGCTGGGTATAGTTCTGCACACATAATTTCGTCTGAGGAGTAAAACAGAGATTAAATTTCCTGAAGAATTTCGCACAAGAAAAAGACAATAGAAATATATAAGAATGAGGTGGCAACACATGTTCTCTTTTGTCTTCAGAGAATTGCACCAATTTCTGGTGCACAACCCAAATAATAATTATCTCTTCAGTTTATTTCCTTATGAAGTTCTGGTGTAGGAAGATCTGAGGACCAAATTAAAATATCTAAGCAACTTGCTCATCACTGGAAGTTTCAACTATGTCGCTTGTGATGTCAACCCCAATTTAAATTGATAGTTGATAATTATTTCCTTTTAAAAACATACAAAAATTGGTCGATATACAATGTAAAGAGGAACATGAGATGAGGCTTATGAATATTCCACACCATGCAATGCTCGGCCACTCAGGGAAATAGACTCAGGCCAGACTGTAAAGAATAACATATTTTCATAATCCATGGGAAAATTTGAAATGAAAACATTTTGATTGGATGGCCAGTAATCAGTCACTTTTGAGACATTCCCACGGGAGGAGTTATCTCTGAACAAAAGAACCTACTGGCTTAGGGGAGACAATTGGGCAGTCATACGAGGGGCGTTCAGAAAGTTCACAGCTTTTTTTTATATGGACACTTATTTTCAATCTAGAACTAAAAAAATTTTTACAGGGTAAAATTCAGCAGTTTTGGAATGGATCTCCAAAATTTTGGACAATTTGGACATTTCTAAGTCATTCTGTGGTTGCCATGGAAACAAAAAGTTTGGCTAGGCGGAGCAGGCAGTACGGAGATCAAGAAAATCAATGAATTACGGCTGAGAAAGACTTCTCTCTGTCACTTTTATTAGTAAGATTGACAATATTTGACACAAGAATTATGATAATAGCTTCTAAATATACTTTCAAGCATACCCAATGTTTATATTCTTACAGCGAACCAATGTGGGAAAGCACTCTTGCATGGCCGATTTGGCAAGAGCGATTCAGATCCAGAATGTGAGTCCTTAACTACATCAGGACTTATGACAAAGCATGGATTCACTGGTATGAGCAAGAGACCTAAAGGGACAGCATTATCCATCCCTGCTTTTCCTTTGACATATCGCTTTACATAAGACCTGGTTTTCCATTACCTTAATCACTGGGGGCAATAGTTTCAGGCACTGGAGGAGAAAAGGCTTTAGATGGCCGAAATACTTTCACAAAAACTTTTCCTGGAGGGCTTCAAGGAACATTTATTTCAACGCGTCAGGTGTATGAATTGATGCTTTTGTAGTACTTGCAAGTATTTTTAAAAGGTAATATTATATTTCTTGTGTTAATTATTGTCAATCTTACTAATACAAGTGGCAGAGTGAGGTCTCTCTCAGCCGCAATTCATTGATTTTCTTGATCTCCGTACTACCTGCTCCACCTAGCCAAACTTTCTGTTTCCATGGCAACCACAGAATAATTTAAAAACGTCCAAATTGTCCAAAATTTTGGAAATCCATTCCAAAACTGCTGAATATTATCCTGTAAAAAATTCATAGTTCTAGATTGAAAATAAGTGTCCATATAAAAAAAAGCCGCAAACTTTCTGAACGCCCCTCGTAGAGTCTCAAAGACCAGCCTCTTCTGATTTCTAATCACCATACTCACCAACTAACTTGCATCTGATTGGTCTAGGGCAGGGTATTCTCAACAAATGTGATAAGGTGTGCTCGGCGCCATTGAATTTAATAAAATTGAGTAAAGGTTCGAGGAAGGTAAGAAAAAAGCGATGATTTACCTATATTCTTCAGGATAATGGGACAGTTCTGATTCAGTTAAATAACGAAAACCAGCCACATCATTTTTCCACAACGGGTCCTGAAGTAAAGTCAAAACATATAAACATTGTGTAAATAGCTTTTCCTCAAGCAGCAATGATAAAAGAACAATGTGTTTATTCATGTTTGCTGAACACTATTTAAGGAGCTATTTTGGCTGTCTACAGCTACAATCCACACTGACTCTTCGTGACTTCACATACAATTCCACACATTGATGTAGCACGCAGTGGCGTTTAACTTACTTCTCTGGGCTCTGTGTAAAGTGCTCGGCCGGATAAGCAGTATGTTCCTGTGGCTGCGCTATCCGGGGAGTATGCTAACTTCAGCATGTGTTTATAGGTCTGACTTCCCCACCTCCTGTCAAATGCACACACAGAATGTTCTTTTTAACAAAGTTAAATACCTGATTGACCTCCGAGCTACTTGGCACAATCGGCACATTTCAAAAGTTTTGTAGGAACACCCTCAAGTCTGGTGTCACGTCAACATCACATGTCATCGGTGTCAGACTTTAGTCCCATATTACCAGCCTAAAGACTTATGCTGTCAGGTCTCCTTCCCTTCAATTAAGGCTTCACCATACAGCCCTAAAGGCTTTAGAATTGAAGTGTGGAACTGGAACATTATACAATATATTGTACTTTTACGCTATAGTAGTAGTGGAGTAAAAACTGGACTGGGTATTGATTTCATGATTCAGAAACTCGAGTCATATACATGACAGCCTGTAATCTTATCTGAGATATGAAGAAACATTTCGGATTCAACTAACTCGACTCTTTTATCATTTCCAACGACATGAGGCTCCCATATTCCAAAGGCACCATCGCTGGTTGTGTGGGGTGATAAATTTTCGGCAAAGATTGTAACCTGGACATCAGAGGACATTTGCAGGCATCTTGCTGTTGATAAGCCAATGATTCCTGCACCGATCACTGCAACACTAGCCATGCTGAAAGAAAAATTGAAAGGTCGCAACCTCAGGACAAAAAGAAAAACAAATCAGCATCAGTACTACATGTATATTCTCTTGGCAGATGTGATCAAAAAGTACAACAAATGTGAAGTACCAAAACCTGGCAAAAGCTAGTAGGGGAGAGCGGGGCATGATGGGCCCCCGGGGCATGATGGGTTTGGGCTGTAACTCCAAAGTTTAACACTGGAGGAAGCTGATGTTTAAATGTTTAACTACTTGTTACCTATCTTGGTATGTACATACCGTATATATGTTGAACTTGTTGTGTATTATTTTATTTTATTTAGTTGTTGCTCTATACCACAAGCAGTGGCCTGAGCGTAAATAAAAAAACCTTGAAACCTTGAACCTTGTTTAGAATACCTTTTGCTAACCTTCATTGAAGAAAAAATTGCTTGGTTCAGATACCAATACTTTAGCAGATATTGACGTTTCGAGGATTTTGAAGCCCTAACAACTTTTTTTCCTGATTTTCCAAGTGCGTTGTGATTATGCGTATGTGATATTTTAACAGCAGTCTTGTTTTATTTTCACAAAGAGATATATCAACATTTTGCATGAAAACTCTTTGATTTGACTTTATTCTTGGAAACTGGTGTCTGAGGGAATTTATGAAAAATGGAGGTTGGGGCATGATGGGTCTCTTGATAGGGGCATGATGGGCCCGGGCCCATCATCCCCCATTTGAACTAAGCATATATGTATTTCTTGCAGTATAATAGATTGGCGAGAATGGACAATACTTGCTATTTCAATATCTATTGGTATTATCTTATTTACTACATCAGGTATAGAATTAAGAACATAATTTGTGTGCCAAATCAACTTTTATGATGTTAAATTTAAGTTTTTGGATTGTTACCTGCATTTTTTAGACGAAAAAGTGATTATGGTTTGCTGAGTTGATTCAATAACAACCATTTATCATGTAATGCAAGTTTTTTATTAAGAATATTTGAATTATTTCAGTTTTACAACTATAATGCCGAAAGTATTGACCAACATTCGAGGCTGCCCATCATGCCCCAACAAGGTGCCCATCATGCCCCACCCTTGCGGGGCATGATGGGCACCTGTCAAAAAATTTAAAGTGCTTATAACTCAAACACTATTTCATTAAGTGAAACAAGATTTTCTATGTTTAAAGTAGAACCTAATGCAAAACCAGTCAGCAACAAATAGTAATTTTTGTTGGCATAGTAATGACACGGTGGACCTTCAAAGTTAAGGTGCCCATCATGACCGGCTATCCCCTACACTGTACATGAGGAAGAATGGTCTATTTGTTACAGATGTCAGCACCAGCAATGTTGCTCCAAACATTGTTAACAGTGACATCTGGCTGACTACAAAAAGGCACTTCAGAAGCTCCAGAAGAGATCAGGAGTAGGTTATAACAAATCCCAAAGAACAAATCTATGAAATTCTGAGTGAACTTGAAGTACACATGGAATGTTGTGCTAACTTTCCAAATTGCCTATGTTATCAATTTATGCAGTTCTCTTATTAGTCTTATCTTGCATCAATTTCCTATTCAAGGGACATTGCACAGTCAACGTAAAATTAATGATTGTGTCAATTAAATTTACAAGTAACCATTAACCAAGAATAAAATGTCAGTGTCCATGGACCAAGATTGTGCATAGGATAATGAAATTGTATTGATAAAGTGACACAATTTGAAGTGAAATGATTATACATAAGGCAGCAGCAATCTTACCTTATTCCAATGCAGTTGTGCAAAATGTGTCAACAGTGTGCGATAAGGTCATCACAAGGACTTTTGCCAGGCCTTGTAGCTGATAAATTGATAATATTTAAAATGTAAAGTATGTACAAGGTCAGCCAAAAAACCTTTCAGTCACAATCATATATATGATTGTGAGTCAAGCCCAAGCAGTGCCACAAATTCGTATGTTGAAAGTCTCATTGTCAATTCAGGTCACAAATCTATTTAAATAAAAGTGTAAAGCCAGTGGCACATAACGCACATTCGTCACTTGGGGTCCCACCTCTAATGTCATCAAAATCACCCCATTTTCACCTCTTTCGCATTCACCACCCCCATATGCATCAAAACATTTTTGACTTGCATATCCACATAACCTACTCACCCAAACCACCCAAATTTCTCATTTCAAACACACCTCTTTTTAGCCCCCTCCCCCAGTATCTAGATCAGCCTCTGCCTGCCTTTACAGTCAACTTTTGTCCACGACCTTCAACAGCCCTGCCACTCCCCACACCATCTAATGTGCATATTTCCTCTTTTTTCATACGTGCCTTTCTGATGATTTCGGCTTCAAAGTCAATTCATGCATTTTTTTAATGTTTTACATTATATTCCTATGAATTAATACTGTTTTATTTTTAAGACTGCCTTCAAAGTCCATTTATTTTTCATGTTTTACATTCTATTCCTCTGAATTGATACTCTTTTATGTGTGATTTTACTGCTTATCTATGAGTTTACTGTTGCACCACTATTGCTTACACTACACACATGATACATATAATGACACCTATATTTAGGCCTACATAAATTAGCTTTCCTGCAAAGGGACTTTAAATAGGGAAAAATATATTGCCTGAATGTCTCTTAATGTGTCACTTTGTGAAACATAATTTACCTTCACACCTATCGAACGCCCTACCAGACAATTACAAATTTAATCATCCATTTGATCTTTCCTGTCTTTTGAAAATAATGGATCTGTTGATACATTATATAGATAGATACAGATAGAAGATAGATAGATAGATAGATAGATAGATAGATAGATAGATAGATAGATAGATAGATAGATAGATAGATAGATAGATAGATATACCACAGATCTGCAAGGGCATACAGTAGGCCTATTCAACAATACAAATTCCAATGTTCATCCCTGGCTTCAATGCCACACTTCAGCAATGTTTCAGCATGTCCTGCTCACATCACTGTGTGTCTCACCGACATTACCGCACCCCCCCCCCCAAAAAAAAAACACAACAAAATATTTACAATTGCAGTCCTCCTCCTTTATTAATTTATCACTGGGTAATTCTAGTTCTAGATAATTGAGGTTTATTCACGAATGACCATATGGCCAGACACCTTTTTGAGTTGTGTCACAGTTATTGCAATTACATTGTATTTGACCACTGTTTCAAAACTCTCTTTTGTTTTTGACCACTACCAGTTTGGCAGACAGTCATGCCTGGTTACTTTAAAGATATAACCAAGAGACAGTGTGAATAACAGCAGATTTGACTAATTGCCAAACCTCAAGGATTAGAACTTGCTTGTATTCAACATTCGCGGAGCAACAATTTCAAATCGAGGGGGGGGGGCCTTGGGAATTTTTTTTTTTAAATAAATAATTTCTGTTCAGTTTTCGTGACATCAACAAAAGAAATTTGGGGGACCAAATAATTGGAATCTCCCCGAAAGAGCCCTTATTTTTATTTTACTTTCTTATCTATTTCTTAAGAATAAGGCTAATATAACCTCTGAGTGTTCGATATAGCCTAATAAGGGGCTGCAGAGACGTAAAACACAAACCTCTGGGTGTTATGTTATACATGTGCCACTCTTCGTACCAAGGAACATTTATAGATCCATCATTGGTTGTCAAGACAGGAAAAAGAACCAACCGGCATAACATCTTACTACTGATGGTCAAATAAAATCAAGTACCGGATGTCAAAGCCTATCACCATCCTACCCCAACCGTGCTCAACAGCGCTCCTGGCAGGATACACCCTCGTGCCCACATGATCTAAAACAGGGATACCACTGCAATGATGGGGTAACCAAGGGTAGTTGAGGGATACAGAGGGTAAAGCTGAGGGTAGTTAAAGGGTAGTTGGAGAAGTTGGGTGTAGTTGATGGCATTTGAGGCCAGGTGAGGGAATTTGAGGCAAAATGAAGGAATTTGAAGATAGGCGAAGGTAATCTTGAGGGATTTCAGTTAGGGAATTTGTGGATTGGTGAGTGTGTGGCGGACTGGCGGTGTATCCTGCCATGAGGTCTCTTTAATTGTTTCAAATACACAGGGAATAAAATGAGAAAATTAAATTTCGATCACTGCACATTTTGCCTCGCATGAACTATGGGTAATTTTGGCATGCTAAGTGCCAGCATTCATGATTAAGTGCATGCAGGGTGTTAGTGAATAAAAATTAACTATAATCTGTGATTGTGAAAAGAGAGAGTCAGTTCATATGAACATTTTTTTTAATTGTGACAACTTCTGGTTTTGGATTTTTTCTTTAATATAAACAAACTGTTTGTGGGCAGTATTAAGAATTTTTAACAGGTTGTTGTTTTATTTAGACATGAAGATTTTGGGATATGGGATAAAGATGCTTAAAGCTGTGAAGTGAACTAGCAGTTGATAACACCTAAAGCTGTTAATCTGTGCCTTGAACATATGGTCAATCGTGAATAAACCTCATTATAAATCTACAAGAAACTGTTAAAATGTTGGTGAGCCGTAATCATTCGGTTTCATGCTATGAAAACACCCAAAAGTTTCTAATCCCTGCTAACATGCTCCCAACTGAATAAACCATCATGCACAATAATTATTACACATATGAAAACAGATCAATCAGTTGTTATTCACACTCAGCCAGTAAGCCTAATTTGTTTTTAGCAGTTGGAATCAATACTTGAGCTGTGGTCTCAAATGCTCACAGGGAGTGCCCAGATAGTGATGTCAGTACTGAGGTACTGCTAAATAAATGCCTTTCTGAGAGTGAAACTATTTACATCATAAGAGAACTAAATGTTAACTTTTCAAGTAGATAGGAAGACCCACCTTCTCAGCGCAGCTGAGAAGGATGGGAGACAATACATAGGTTGAGGACTATACATTTGCGACACAGGAGCGTGTCGCGGCAGTTTAGGGCCTATTCCCATCAAAAATAAAGGTATGGGCTGATAGGAAATAGTTTAAAATGTAATGTGTGCGATTTTCAGAATTTTCCTGTACTTTAAAGTGTCAAAATTGGCTGATTTTCATAAATTTACCATAAAAAATGACACAAGTTTCAGGATAAAGGGAGGGGACCTTTGTATAGATTGATAACTGTTAATCAGTATGTTGTTCATGATTCACTTTCTCTGTTTGTATGTCTATTGTTTTCCAATGAATAGCTCTGGACTGTTACATTTAGCAGTCAATCAAACTTGATCAAGCATGTCAGATAAGTTATGATTGGTTGGTTCCAAACTCACTTTGGTGAACAGTGATAGACTTAGACCACATTTGGCAAATTCAGATCGCATTTGATATGAAATAAAGTTTGCAGGTCTCCTTGCACAGTTTTATTGTAATCAAGGTATATTTCAAAATGTGTACTTTACCTCCATTAAAGGTCCATGACGTTATGTCTTTGTATGTTATCTCATACTTCTCATATTTAAGGTAGTTTAAGAAATTAAATTCCCTCAAATACATTACAAACATAAAAATTCTGAAAGATCCATACACAGATTGATGAAAATTTAGTGTATATATAGGCCAGCATAGATTGATAAATAGATAGGGGCAAAGATAGATAAATAGACAGATAGCAAAGACCACACTGGAAATAAATTGATGAACTTTTGTGCGCTGTTCTAATGTTATTTTTACTGCGTAATTTTTGTTAACTTGTATGTACACTCTCAAAATAATGTTGAATAAAGTCAATCAATCAATCAATCAATCAATTAATGATAGATAATAGATACACAGATAGATAGATAGATACAGTGGAGGTCCCTAACTAAAGGGGCAAAAAGAATCAGCCAAGTGCTATTTGTAATCAATTTATGTGTACTGCAGCGGTGGAGCTTCTTGTGTTTCTGGAGGGGGCCACTAGGAAGTTGGCCTTGCAGATATACTTTCCCTTTAGCAGGAGTACCCTCCAAATTTATCTCCAATATTAGGAGGGTACTCATGCTACAGCGAAGGTAACTGTGACTGCAATTTACAAATCAAGTATATATTTGCCCCTCTTTATGCTCAGTAGCTCCATCACTGCATGACCTTGGGAGCCACTCAACCATGACTGTCATGGTTGAGTGATTGGGGACCATATCCAAAGCACACCTGGAGCATAATATTATCCCATATAATAGAGATTTCCTTCAAAAAATTATATAGCCTAAGTGTATAAAGATTTGAGATGATATAAGACAAGTGATGAAAGAAAACACTGTATGAGAACATTAGATATTCAACTTCTCAGAAACTGGCCAGTCTAAAAGTGTAATAATCCAAATATTATGCAAGCCGCAATTAGTTTGTTGTAATGGAAATAGAAATTTCATGTTCATGACAAAGAATATAAAAGGGCTTCTCATTGCTTGGTTTGCTGTCTATGTTAATAACACCTGTAATTAGGCATGCCTAATCATGAGGTAACATGTTTAATTAGGTTTGTCAAATCACACACTTACAGTGGTACATTGGAGGTATAGATGTAACTACACATACATAAAACATTATTTGAATATTTGGAAAATAAAATATGTGTTTGAAGAAACCTCAGGTCCCTACAATTCTTTTTTTAGAGAATTTCTTGTTAAAATATTGACTGCTCTTTGTGTTGAAAACACTTCAGGTCTGGAGAAACAGCGAGATTTCCGCTTATGTTGTTCTCTGTTTGCAGGTTGCAGTTTTCCGTTTGTGTTCATGTTTGATTGTTTGTTATTATCACTTATTGCTTTCAATTATTTTCAAGAGTGTTCAGCAAATGCAATGTCCTCAGTCTACGTTGCCTACAGCAACGTGAAGACTGTGGCCTCGGTCTACTTTTCAAGATAACCTGACCAACTATCCGAAACATGTGATATGTTTGATCTTAAACAGTTAATACAGGGTGACCCATCTCAACTTGTGCATGACTTTAACATTTTACTGAGGACAACAAAAATTTGACAGTTAATTTTTGAAAACTCGCTTGTCTACTAGGTAGTAATGGCTATCAAATAAAGTGAGTTATAAGCCTCTGCAGTAATTCTATCAAAAATGACAGGCAGGTGAAAATGTGTCGCTGTTTTATATTGCGACGAAAAATCAGCTGAGAAGAATTCGAAGTGCACCAGCATCAACAAAATCCTCAGAAACTGCCTGAAATTACTTTGGTATGCAAAAGGAGGTCTTAGGGAGGGGAATGGATGGTATTTGTGAGATTTAGAGTCCAGTGTAAGTTACTAGGTCAACAAATTTAGAATGGCAACCTATCGGAGAAAACAAGTCAAAATATGGCAAAACCATTGGCATAACTAATAGTCAGATGATCGCCAAGACAAAAAAGTAAGGTGTTATAATGACTGTCAGAGGCATAAGAAATGTACAACACAAGACTCAGGTTTTAAAAGCAAAGAGAAAAAGTGTAGCAACACTTCTACAAAAATCAATTTTTCATGTCATCCAGGAAGTCACAAATTTCAATCCCTCAAACTCTAGTCTTAATTCGACCAACATTTGTGATGGAAACACATGGTTCTTTAATACTGCCAGGCGCAGAAAATTCCCCTCAACAAATTCACCATGTCATATGGCATGGAAATCCAAGCCAAGTCATCTTTCGTTGGGATATAATACATTGGTCTAGTAAGGCCTTTCCATCGTTCAACATACCTTGGCATGCAGGCGGGCATATGACGGGGCCTATAGATAATTTCAGACAAAGATCGGGCCACTATTGCAAATACTACATGCAATTTGGTTCACATCACTTTTATGTTGTAATGGTGTCCTTTTTAAATGTTGTTTTTTCGCTGAAGGTTTGCTGCTACGCAGCCTATGTTTTCCAAGGTTGACAGAGCTAAATTGTTGAAAATCAGAAAAAAATGTATGCGAAAATTCGAACTCTTTTTCTGAGACCAATTTTAACCAAAAATTAACCAAACTTGCATAGTTCTCTTCTTTTGGCTCTTGTCACTGAAACTGTAACTTGGTTTTTGCACTGGATTTCCCAAACTGTTTCAGTAAACACTGTTTTGGTTACAACATCAATACACAAGTTGATTACAACATCAATGCACAAGTTGAGGTGGGTCACCCTGTAGATGTTATTCTCACAAATAATCCAAAATCTGTCAAGCAAACCACTAACTTATCATTAGGAATAAATGACTTCCATAACTATATCAGACTATCAGTGCAGCAACAAAAATCCTTTGCCCAATAAATGAACCGAAACTTGTAATTAAAGATCTTTCAAAACATTTAAGGAAGACAGCTACAGAAACAATTTAGAAACTGCACCTATTCATGTTTCTCAAATATTTGATGATGCTGAGGATCAATTGTGGTATCATGACACCTTATTGCTAAATGGTATTGATAACAATGCACCACGAAAACAAAAGATTGTACAATATAAACAACTACCATATATGAATTAATGACAATTTATGTAAAGCACTAAAGCTATAAATGTTAAAGCATCACTTAGAAGAAAGTATCAGAGGCAAAAATGCCATGAGTCCTGGCATAAGTTTAAAAGACAACAAAACCTTGTCAATAGGCTTAAAAGAAACTCAATAAAGAAATATTTCGATGAAAACCGTAATACTCAGAAAAATAAAGGGAAGCATTTCTTGGACATTGTTAAACCATTTATGACCAATACTATAAAGACTAGCAATCAAAACACAACACTGTATGATGATGACACTCTGATAAGTAAACCGACTGATGTTAGCAATACTTTCAATAAATTCTTCATAAGTATTGCTGATGACCTTTGTGAAAAAACTGAAGTTAAGAAAATGTTAGCTGATCAGGTTATTGACCACTACAAAGATCATCAAAGTGTTAAACTAATCCAAAGCTACTCAAAAAAAACAATTTACAACCATTCAGCTTCAGTAAATCAAACAGCTGTCCTAAGCAAACTTAAACTCCTGCAACAAAACAAAGCTTCTGGTTTTGATTAAATTTCCCCCAAATTTCTAAACAAAGGTTGCAAGTTGCAAAGCTATCAGTGTAAATCTCATGCCAATGATAAATAGATGTATTTTAACAATAAAAGTAATTTCCCTGATTACAATAAAAAGGCTGAGGTTACTCCAAGTCCGTATTTAGATATGGTGAGGTGCTGAAATGATGCTTGGATGCTGACTGTTTTTCATCATGCAGGCTTCCAAATGCAAGATGATCAGTGTATTGTTTGATGACAGCACTCTCTATGACTTTACCCAGCTCAGGAAGGACACTAGGACAGATTTGGAACTGGTCTGTAATTCTTCTTGATGAGATCAAGGCCAATTTATTCTTTAAATAAGTGAAGAACTTCTCAATTTGTTCAATGTTTCTTGAAACTAACTAAAATTTAACATGTCTCACATCTTACTTGTTCTCACAGACTCCCTTTCTACGATGCCATACAAAATTTACTTATATATAAGCTGTGTCTCTGTTTTGTCACTGTGGGCTTCAATATGACACTGCATGTGAATGGAAACGATGTGGGTAGGAGTCCTGCAGTGGTAGAGGAAGCATTTAAAATATGCCAGAAGCAGCCATATTATTAAATAAACTGCAATGATGTGAGACACAGACTCTTGAAAATTTTGAACGTTTTGGAAATCAGTCGCGGACTCTTAATTAAGTAATCAGGAGTGCGCAGAGAGCAATTAACAAATTTTAGGCACCATTGAAGAAAGAAATTTGAAATTTCTCGAAAATTTGCAGGCCATAATCACACTCATCAAAATCCAACGACGGTGAAACCTTTGCACGTGACATGAGACCAAAGACACTGTATTAGGATACTGAGCCAATCTCAGAAACAAGCACTAGAAAAAGAAGAAATTTATGATATTTCAATGCTCCACACACACATTTCCATCTATTGACAAACGAAGTCATATATATGCACCTGCAGCACACAACGTAAACACAACATTGCTAATTGATGGAGGGCTCGTCCTTTGGTCACGAAGAAATGTATTGTAGAAATTACGTTACCAAATGTGAACACAATGTTGTGAATTTTTCAAAACATTGTGAAACACAATGTCACATGCAAACGTCATATACATATCTTAGACGTTGCTTCACAACGTTATGACGATGTCATTTCTACAATACAATTCTACATTATTTTCAAAAACATTTTGACTTTGTCACAATGTTGCTCCAACATGCGTACATCAGGTGGTGTCTCTCACAGATCTTTTATCATAAAATTCAATGTCTAATGCTACGTTGCTTCAACGTGACTTAATATTATATGGATATAAATTTATAAGAAACAAATAACAAATACTGAGCATAATTAACACAAGTTTCATTCTAGTTTGCCTTATTCATTTATTTTTTAGAGTAACAAAAACATGATGATAAAAAAATATATCAACAACACATTCTTTACATTGAATAGACAGACATGTAGGCCAATAAGCCCAATAATATGCCAATATAAATATAAAAATCATCATTTAAAATGACCGAAAAGTTTTTAAATTTTAAAAGTGAATAAAAGTTGGCCTGCAACATTGGTTAATCTTTTAGCTTATCTTAACTCGTGTTAGATAGTTCCTTACTGACTGATATTCATAAAAAATTTAAAATGTAAAGAAATTCAGATTGTCTAGATCTTGTGACCACCAGAGAATCTTCAGTCACTGTGTTGAACACACTTTGAAGCACTATTAAAGTGCTCGGACAAGGGTTGTTTAGAAGGAAGCAGAGCTCTGCAGAGAAAGCAATAGTTTGACATGCATTGCCAGCATCTGATGTGGTTATTTCGATCCTCCTTCTCATTTCTGTGTTTGCATCGTGGACACACACTCAACATTTTTAGATTGTTCACAGTTTTACGAATATTCCTGATCTCCTCCTTAACCACGCTCATCTGTTTGCTCTACAATAAAAATATTTTCAATTACATTGACTTAAAATCAGTAGAATCTACATGGAAGTCAAACACTGCAAACAGACTACCAGCGTAGCCGCTGCAGACAGGCTGCATGGTAGTCACATGTGTGTAATAATCTTAAATAGAAAACTTCCATTTGAAAGGCCTGTGGAAAATCATGCAATATTATTTTATGCCATTTTTCTTATCTTAGTTTCTAGTGACCCTGGTAGTTTAAAGCATGATGTTTGAGTCGGGTATGATTTGTCAGTCACAAATTTATACAATGATTTATGCTTCAACAAACTTCTAAGGAAGCCTTCACTGAAGATGTCAGGGGAAACTTTCAATATTTTCATGCATGAATATCACAGCCGCAAATGACTTGTTGGCATGATGGTATTGGGCATAAACTTGGCTAAACTTGAAAGATAGGGGGGGGGGCAGGCGGTCTGAATGGCACCTTGTCAATGGTGATTCCATTGAAAAAAACGGGCATTAATGTATTCTTGGGCCAGATCAGCCACCTCCGACTAAAATCTTCACTGTCAACATGCCCTTGAAATATTTTTTAATATTTATGTTGAGGTATTACATTAATATGATATTTCTACCTACCGGTGTATAAGGTGTGCAATTTTTGTGAGCATTAAAAGATTGCCCACACCTGTAGCAAAACACCGTAGAACACTTTGAGCAAATGACGACATTACATCTGAAAAAAAAAACACCAAGTAACCTCTCAGTTTTTTCACAGTTGTCCCTCACAATTGAGTATACAATTTGGACTCAACTTGTCCAAAAATGTAATTTATTATGTCTGGTTAATTACATTACCAGATTCTGCAAAATATTTTAGGATATTACCATGGTATGTTTGTAAAGTTCAATAGTAAGGGACTTCTTTGGGTGTAGTTAGGTCTCAAAATTAACTGATTAATCCTTGAATGTTAGATTTTAGTTAAAAATCTATTCCTTTGAGCAAGACTAATTGATTAGTTATTTTTATTATATGCATATTATTAAAGACACTCTATAACTATGCATTTGAAGTGTTATTGTGATACATGTACATACCCACCGGCCTTCTCAATGGGAGCTTGGCATTTAGGGCAGGGCACAGTTGCCTGCCTTATAAATAAAACGCTTTTATGACTTGTGAGCTTGTTGACATGTTGTCCTGAAAAACAAAAACAATAACTTGACATTAAAATTTTAAATTATATCATATATATACATATACCTACATTTTTATGTTGCATATCAAATTATGATTCACCGGTGAGGGGTCACATCTCAGTGAGACCGACACCATGATGACCTATAGGCCAATTTCAACATTTAACTGTAAAAGGTGAGACATGCAGCAACATGCAGGTCATTTGTTAATTTCTATGTTGACTGCTCTATGTACAAGGCATGGAAGTAGCACTGAAATTGTGCGGTGTGGCAAGACTAAGTTACGGGCAATATGGGATTTGGAAAGCCCTCGAGTGGGGCCATTTCATATAAATTTCTATTTATATTGCTTCACTCAGGGTTGACAATGAACTTTCAGGCTGAAATGGCCCTGCTCTCGGGCTCTCAAAATCCCATATTGCCCTCACAGGGCCTGTTATTGTTTTAAAATTATACATGGACAACCGAACGTGCAATAGGGTATTGTTCTTTAAGTTGGACACTTTATTTCTGGACATGTTAGGAAGTGATAATTTTGATGGGCCTATGGGCTGTAGGCTAGCATATAAGGCCTCAAATAAAACGTTTTCCTGAACTGAATACGAAATTTTTCTTTGGGGCAGCTAAATTCCTGAATACTATGTTAATTTATAGCCATGAAAAGTACACTTACCTTTCTCATATCATGTTGAAACTCTCTGAGAAGATAAAGGAAGTCTTAAGCTAAATATTGGTACCGAATATATTGGTACACATGCTCTCATATAGCCAAATGAGCTCAACAAAAAGTGTCAGACTCAATGTATCACCTTCTAAGTGTCCGACTCAAAGAACATTACCCTATTCACTGTAATTTGTTCATAACTTTAACCTTTTTCGTAAACAGAATACTTACTCTTTTTGTTCTGCATAGAACTTCTTTTGGTTTTCGGGTCCTGTTTTTTCTTTTCCTCTTCCTCCAATTCAGCCCAAGTGGGACATCTACCCTGAAGTTAAGAAACAGTATCTAATGTCTAATCTAATAATGTTGATTTTTATAATTCAGAGGGCTCTTCATTTTGTAAAAACTGTGTCACATGGCACATTAAAATTACACTGCACAATTTTTTTAGAAATCACAAAAAATTAAGGCAGTACACACACAACCACACCGTATATATATAAACATGTAGTACATTTTATACAACAATGAGTTGTGAAGGTGCATGCCTTCATCTTGTGTATTTCCAAATTATTAAAATGAAAATTGAAACCCTGGTCAGCATATATTAATATCAAAATTGAATGTTTAAAGTTATACACACAGCATGCCAAGCTTCCATGCATTCCGTGCAGAAGCAGAAGTTGCAATGCGGACAGACGGCCAGATGGAGTTTTTCTTCGGCTTCCTTGATGACAGGTTTGTTGCATCTTGGACACCACAACACGTCTTGCATGCTCTCAAGAACTCTCTGAAGGGGAGAAAAAAAAAGACCAAAAAAAACATTAGAATGACAATATTATTTTCTCATCATCATCCAATTGTGAAAGCACCACAATGAGCACTAACAAGAGTTTATGAAACTCCACATACCCCACAGCCACTGCAGCTTTTACAGTGCTCTCAGTTTACAGTGCGCATCAGTACAGAGGTGTCGATATAAAATGAAATAGATGAGATATTAGTAATTTTAAGGTTCCACGCAGATGTTTATGAATGATTTATAAATTAGAACTGTTGTTGAGCAGTGGTTCAGATGTGGTGTGATCTATTTGGCGCTGACGCACATTTGGTGGCTGGATCAATGCTACATGCCCCCCTAGTTGGGCATAATTACAAAGAAAAACTACTAAAACAGTACAATATGTATTAACATATTTGATTTGTATTTTACGCAATAGTGACAATTCCTGGTACTACACTGAGTTTATTAGGTAAGGGATGTAGACACCATTCTTCAGAAAAGTATAGCCTTACCAGATGAGGTATCAATTATTTGCAAAGGGTATGATTATACAATGCACAAATGTCACTCACGTAAAAGATGTCTGTGACAAATATTCAAAATATTTACCTCAGCTAGCAGTCTTTCCCATCTTTCAAGTTCTTCATCTTTCAGAAGTGATCTGATAATGTAATGAGGTAGATCGGCCTTACAGCCATCCATAGGGCAACTAAAATAAACAGAATCTGATGCGATATAAGGATTAAAATAATATCTTTGTATTTTCTACAACAATCAATGTAGAAACATACTTCACAATAAGTAAATATACCTGGTAGCTGTGTCACTGTGTGTCCAATACGAGTTCACTAAATTGCAACAATCTTTAATGATAACGTACATTAGCATTACTGAGGTGTCAAAAGTAACCAAAGCTACAATAATTTTTATCATTGCAGACTATCAACATCATGGGTATGGTGTTTCCTGATTGGAGAATAGAGAAGGGCATCCACACCTTATATATTTACATAATTTACATCAATTAGAAGTATTTGAAAAGAAAGGGCAGCCATGCAGGATAATGAGGCTCTGTATAGGGGATAGGAGATACAGGGAAATCAATAGTAAAATGACCAAGGGACAGGGAATTCCAAAGTAAGGGGCCAACCAGACGATAGTTGGGGGGGGGGGGCTATGGACTTTACCCCCGGCGCGTCGACGAACAATTTTTTTGCATGCGCACTCGCGACAAACTTTTTTTATCGGAATTTTAACATTACGGTACCCTAGCTACAGGTGGAAACAAACTTTTTTTTTCAGTGTCAAGTTGGAAACAATCTTTTTTTTTTCACCAAATATCCATAGCCCCCCCCCCCCCAAAGATCATCTGGTCGGCCCCTAAAATGACCAAGGGACAGGGAATTCCGAAGTAAAATTACCAAGGGACAGGGGTACACAAAAACTCATCCAGTGCTTGGGCCCGGAAACTCAAAAGTAAAAACAGTAAAATTGCATAGGACACGGAAGAAAATGGGCCGATGGACAGGGGAACCGGAACAACCTCATCCAGAGCCTCGATAATGCAGATTTCAAGGAATTATTCACTTAAAACCAAAATTGTGATCCTTACGCCAGCTGCAGAACTGTTCCCTCTTGCACATGAACTTTACAAAAACCTTCCAAACACACAAGGCACAAGGCATGTCCACAGTCAGGCGAAAGAAAAAACTCAGTGCCCAACTTCACGTCAAAGCACACCTCACATTCGTGTTGCAGTTGCATGAACTTGTTCACCTTTTGTTGATGCTCGTTACTGAAAATAGAATAAAAAATTAAAAAATTCTATGTTCCCTCCATTTCCATACTAAATTCTTGCCATTAAGATTTAGGATATATATATATTCATGTCCAAATATAGTACAACATCTGCCAACACAATAAATTCCCTTAATATATATACAGAAAATATAATTTAAACAAGAACCCAGGGGTTCAAAATGGAGGTGGTGTAGTGTCCTAAGTTGAAGTTCATATCCCCTAAAAATGACTGTACCAGGTGTTGTCAATATTTTGTGTGCTAAATTCAGAATTTTACAAATAATCCATATTCAAGCCACAAAATGACCAAGTGGCACATGCGATATGGAAAAAAGAATACATTTCATGAAAGAGCTTTAAAATGATGCCTGGAAATGTATGTGATCTGCCAGGTAGCTCTACCTCCTTTTTGTGGAAGGAGCGGCACATTCATATTGGTGAATATCATATGATAAACAATGAGAAGACCGGGAATCTTAGAGTAAGACGTACTCCATCCACTAATAGAATTAACTGTCTGAGTATGGAACACTGGATATAACAGTTACCTACATCCATTAAAATCCAATGGGCTCCGACACTGGGCTCAGACAAAACTGAGTTCCAACACAAAATTTACACTAAACTAAAGTATATATGGCTATAAAAGTTACTAATATGTTTAACTAAAATATTTTTTGAAGTTTACCAATTTATTCATAACCATTAATTTGCGAGAAACGAAAATTTAAGAAAAAATATAAGAAATCCTAATATTTTTCCAGTTTTTTTGGTTTTATGAAAACTTCAAAGGATTTGCCCTCCGAATTAGTTTAGACATTTAAAGAGGTATAATTTAGACACCTAAATGCAAAATTTCAGAGGTCTAACTCCAAAATTGACGGAATCATGGAGTATTGAAAAAATAACATTTTTTCACATTTTTGCTGAATTTGCTCTTACTAATTTCTGTAAGACTCAGCAGGGGCGTATCTAGAAATGGCCTGGGGGGGGCCATTACATGGGGTGAATACGGGGGTGCTCCGCGGTGTTTCCTATCTCTTCCATGTTAATTTTGGGCCTGAGGGGGGGGCCATGGCACCATGGCCCCCCCCCTAAATACGCCACTGTGTAAGAGCATTAAGACCTCCAAAAGGCACATTTAGAGAATTTAACGCATACTATGGCAGATTTTCATGTACATAGGTACAACTGTTTCGGAGTTCTGCTCTGGAAAGGAAGAGAAATTATTATTTTTAATTTCCAGTATTTTACAAAAACAGTACTGATAGATTAAATATGAACACCAAAAGACACATATATTCTACAAGACCCATTCATGTGCCAAATATCATATACACAAGTGCAATAGTTTAGGCACAGTGGCCAATACACAATGTTTGATGCTGCCCGTAGTGGATTCAAGCAAGATAAAAACGAAGTCACGTCCAAATAACAACATGCCGGCTATTCATTCCCATGCCAGATGCTTGCTCTATAATCAAGCTAAGGTGCATTCTTGACTCCAAACTTCTCAAAACAAAATGGCCAAATCAGGGCCCAAAAGACATTCTGAAAATGCTCAAATTTCAAATTTCCCGCCAAAACTTTCCATTTGGTCAAAGTGACTGCATAAATGGAGATGTGTACACACCTCCATTAAAAAAATACAACCTCCCAATTCCATGGCAAATTCTCCAAACTTGGATATATCTATTCAAGTCATAACATATTACAATATCTGCTAACTCATAAATTCCCAAATTTATAATTATATAGGCAGGGACGCAGGCTGGGCTGAATCCTTGGGCGCAGAGATGTGTCAAGAGGCATAGGCACCCCGGAAAAACCCGAAAATTTTGAAATTTTTTGTTTAAAAAAATGTACATTACGATCACTTTTATAATAATAGTAATATAAAAGATAGAAAAACACTAATGACATATTTGGATTCCGCATAAAATTTCCTTCAAAATGAATACCTGGAAACTATGTTTCCGTCAACATTATGGTGATCACGTACTGGAAGATATGCTTTTGTTTCGATTATGATGTACGACGTCACTGATATACAAAATTTTTCTTTATATGACTGCATGGTACTTAGTCTTTGTTTTTCCCTTCATATAAATTATGTTTCATAAACAATTTACAGGCTACGGCTCTGCCAGGTAAGTTTGATCTCTGGAAACATAGTAAATATAGACCTGTAGAGACTCAGAAATCAGAAACTGTTTTGATAGATGAAGGCAAATCCAGATTTACCTCATAATTTCTGCCAAGCATTCCTCCATTTCCAAGTCAGTATGGAAAACCCTGGAGTCGATGTCATGCATAACATCATCTTGTTGCAAGGATTGAGGAGCCAAAGCGATTGTTCCATCTAGTTCGAGGTGGCTGGTAAAAAATGATGATATACTATCTTTTAATATGTTATACATGCACAGGAATATCATAATATTAATCATTATCAAAGTCTTTTTCATTTAGGCCTACCAATAATTTTATAGTGAGAATTTAATAATAGATTTCTAAAAATTTTTAAAAATTAAATCTAATTAATTCTCCAGAGTATAAAATTACAGATACTGTAAACCTACATGAAAGAACTTTTGACAAAATTACGCGCGCTCATCCTGTCGGTAGGCTAGTTCATGATTAATAGAATATGTATGTATGTGTTAATCACAGTTTCTGTTATTTTGACCTAACACACACCCTTAAGGCTTAATAAATGAACAAAAATTATTTTGATCTGACACTTTGAAAAATTTATGATTTATATCATGTTAAAAAAATATTAAAAATACCGTGCAAGCACGTGAGCCCCGGTAGCTGTGGTGTGCAAAAAGCGGCAATAAAGCAAAAGGGCTTCAATAAAAATAGCGAGGATTTTTCTTGCCTTGATGAGACAGAAGAAGAAGAAGAAAGAAAACAACAACTAAATCACGATTTCTATTTCCATTGAATTTCTTTGCAAGGTGTCAGAATGAAGTGACTTAAGAAATCCTACAAGAAATTTGATGAAAAGCGGTATATTTACATGTATAAGCCTACACCCTTACAATTATAACACTTTGCCTCTCTGGTGTGTCTTTATTGTGTATCAGTGGCCTTTTATTGCAGTAAGTGCACATTGCTGAAGGTTTGCTGCCACGCAAAGTCAGCACTGCTACGCAATAAGCGATGACGTCATCGTTTACGGGAGAAAAGTGCACAAGTAGCCAAGCATGGCTGACGAAGGAGTCATGTCAAATATTTGTGGGTTGATGGCAACATCAAATCGGATATATAGGAAACGCGTAGATGGCTGATAATGGCACATGCAGCTGCTTACACGGTAATAAACGCTTATGCGAAGTTTCAGTGGGCTACGTTGAAGAGAAATGACGTTTTTGGTGTAAAACGAGGAGTCCGCAGCCAGCAAATTGTTGACAGGTCAGGTCAGATTGGACTGCAGAGCCCCGTAGGCTTGTTACACAAGCTACCGGGGCAAAAAGTTAAAGTAATTAATAGTATTAGGCATTATAATTATAAAAAGCCACATGACCATTCATACCTGAATGATTCATTTTGGAGCCAATCAACCCAAGTGAACAACACTGGCATTCCTTCCATCCACAACCGATCCAATTGTTCACACAATCTGCTCAGCTGGGTTTTCTTCAGCCAAACACAGGATAATGTAAATGACGGCTTTTCAGACGAAGGGTATGAGGATGGCAAAGTGACGTTCAACGTCAATGGAGGAAGATTGTGAACCTTGGTGCCCATGTATCGCCTCTGACCTGCGATAAATAAATGAATTATAAATCATGCATTTGACTAATTAAATTTACGTTTTCATCATAACAACTTTAGAGAACTTTTGACGGATTACGTGAAGCAGGTAAAAATTAATAATCACCACATTACCAACACATTACATGTAAGTTAATAACCATTAATGTTCATTATATATAAGCTTAATCATGACTTTTAGACGTCCATTATTGTCTGTGCTAGTGCCAGTAATGGGAAGTTTATAGGAATTAGTGCTGTATGAATGTTACATAAACCACACAATATCATAACATAAAAAGTTGTCGTCACTCACTAGGCTATTCCTTCACCATGGCATGCAATGGCCTGTATTTATTTCTTTCACAATTCTCATGCCAGTAATAGAAAGCTACTGTACATAAAACTTTATAGCTGCTAGTTTCCATTATAGTGCCACTGTCGCACAGGACAAATGAAATTACTACATCCAACTTAACTCACCCAGGAAATTTACTGAAGTGACTTGACTATATACCTGATTCCGATCGACAAACATTGGGGCGTTGTTTTCCGAGGGCTGATGGTCCAGGTTCATCGGAGCCTGATTCCTCGTGGTCATCCTCGTTTGTATTTCCACTGTTTTCCGCTTCGTTTGGCAGCCATAGCTCCACCATGACACCAGAATCTCCTATGTGAACTGGGATGGTAAACTGCAATCATTGAATTTCTTTTATTACACAATACACATTACACAAGATTTACAGCTTCATCTGAAATAGCATGATAATGGTCTACTCTTGATAATTTTACATGCAAATTAACACTTTAGCATTCTAAAAAATACATCGGTTTATAAAAATGATGAGTTTTTTGAGTGGGCAAATAGGAAGTGTCATTAGCCTGAAGGAGCTGGTGTATTTAAGGGGGAGAAGGTGGAATCCTCTCCGGGATCTGCCGCTGGCCTTAAACTTTATACAGATAGACAGATAGATATCCATAGATAGATAGATAGATAGACAGATAGATTGATTCATCACCTCAGCTGTGAAGAAACCTATGCCATTCTGACATCTCGATATGACATTGAATACATCAGCTTCATATATGGCTTCAAGAGCAGTAATCTAGAAAAATAAACAATTCTTAAAAACAATAAGAACCAACGCTCAAACAACATTAAGATATAAATCTTAATATAATTATATGGCGTTTTACGCAATTACCCTCACCCTGAGAGCCTCATAATAATACAATTAATACACATGTTTCGGCTATGAGCAGATGAGGGTCCCAACCGCATATATGTAGACGGTGGCCTATATGGGCGGGAAGCGCCCCCTGTGTCCCTCCCTACAGATCATGAGACCAATACATGGCTCTCCGGGCATGGTACAAGGGCTGATCCGTAAAATCCCACGTGGTAGCATATGAAAGCCAAGCTACCAAAAATGAGCAAGCACATGACAGGGCTGATTATAATTAATCAATGTCGGCCTTTTGAGTATCGAGCCCTACTCAGCAATTCAGTCATCTGAGTTTAAATCAGCTCGATAATGTAGGTATAATTGACACAAATTATAGCATAGAATGTGTCATTTCTCGCATCATGCCGTCAACAATCCCTAAAGAGATCTACGGTCAGCGGTGATGTATGATCCTCACCGGCCCCAGGGTTCTCGCGTCTCGAGTCAGTGCCCGACAGTATAGGCTCGTCTGTCGTGACGTGACTATAAGCAATTATATATCCGGAGGGGGCTAGGATACTCAAGCCCCCCTAGGCCATTTAGATGGAAAACAGCATTTTGTAAAATATAAGCGACGCGGGCTTGCAGATCGTTGCCGAAACAATGGCCGGCCCCCCTAGACTACCTTGTCTGTATCCGCCACATTTGGCCCATTTTTATTGTGACCACTGGTGTCAGCATCTAGCTAGCCACCTAGTGACAATTACATACCAGTGAGTGAGTGGCAGTGACTACTACCAGTGGACCGGTAGGTCGTTATAGAGAAACCAAGCGAAAACAAGCGAAACCAGGCGAAACCATTGTTAAAATAACGATTAAGTTTATATTTCTTAAGTCATAACAATCTCAACTTGAGGCAGATATTGAATAGAAAGGTTTTTGTTATGATTTGCACCTTATAAGTCCATTCAAAGGCATTGTGACAGTGATTTGTTTATGTCAACAAATCAAGATGAAAGAGAAACCATTCGTCAACATTCACGCAGAGTGCTGCTCTAGCCTACACCAGGCTTATGGATGTTTGTATATTTTTAGACTTCACTTCTCTAATAGCAAGTCTAACAGAGGCAGATTTTATTGTGACAGAAAACAAAGCAAAGTAAACATTTTCTCTTCTAACAGAAGTTTTGCACTAAGGCAATTTTAAAAAGACAAATTTATTTTTGCAAAAAAAAAAGGACTAATGATTGTACCTACTGAAATTATCTATCTGCTACCTCCTCTCCATCAGAGCACCTATCTACCTGTCTATCTACCTGTCTATCTACCTGTCTACCTACCTGTCTATCTACCTGTCTATCTACCTGTCTATCTACCTGTCTATCTATCTATCTATCTATCTATCTATCTATCTATCTATCTATCTATCTAATAGTATAGTATAGTATAGTATAGTATAGTATAGTATAGTATAGTATAGTATAGTATAGTATAGTATAGTATAGTATAGTATAGTATAGTATAGTATAGTATAGTAAGTACTATCTATCTATCTATCTATCTTATACTACAATAGTAGCTATAAATCCAGATGTATTTATTTGGTAGAAAATACAAGTTGTTGCACATGTATTATAAAGTTAATGAAATGCACACACAACATGATACTTGACTTGTCATAATTATGTTTTGAACAAAATCATTTCCTTTTGTGCATTAAGTTAATATGTTTATATTTCTAAGGTATTTTGTATGATGTTAGAAAAAAGCTAATATTATTTCTAGACAATTTGTTGGTCTGACTTTACAAGACCTCTGGTTCCAATGGCACCCTCTGTGCTCTGGCAGCAGTGAGATATGTTTGAAGTCAATTCATACTTATCTCAACTGTTACATAATTTGATTAATTATTGGTGATTATTACAAAGTTACTGAGCACAATAGTAGGGTAAATTAACCATGACATTAAAGGGGTTTTGTAAATTGACATAATTGACCACAACAAATGAGCCTAGATGAAGATGGCCAGCCCTCATTATTAAAGTTATGTAATGACATAAATTTGGCATGATAGACACTGCTCTGGAGGGAGGGACAGTGGTCCCTTTAATTAATCATGAGAATGAAGCTGAAGTCTAACAATTTTGCAAAGTCAAATTTAATCTATCTATATCTGTCTATCTACAATCTCTTTATGGTAGAGATTAATTTTGGTAAGTGCAGCCCTATAAGCCCAGTTATTGGCATTCACAAGGGTTTTAATATTAATTACTTGGGAGAATAGGAGTCCTGGAATCCTCAACATGTTGCACATTTAAGTCTTCTTGAACAACATAATATTCAATACATGTATATTGAATCAGTTAATAATTATGTTGTTCTTGAATGTGTTCTAAAAAGCAAAATACACATGCAATGAGCCACTGACCAACATAATGACCATTCCTCAAACATGCCTATTGCAGTTGTGAAACCAACTTCAACAAACAAAAGGAAATGCTATCTGAGAGAGTTAGTTGTCAAACAGCCTAATCATCAGGACACAAGAGTCTGGGGGGGCCGACATGTTTTAGCATTTGCAGGTCTCATATTTGCTTTTTTCTTCAAAATACCACCAAGCATCCTGAGACGTCTGGAAGCTAGAACTCTCAGGGCTCTGCAGACCTCAGGGAACTATACTAAAGGACCTTTCACTGCAGTCTGGAAGTCTTACATTTTTGCTGGTTGCAGACGTCTGGAAGCCGTACAGATTAGAGCTCAACAGACGTCTGGAAAATAGAACTCTCAGGACTCTGCAGACCTCAGGGACCTATACTAAAGGACCTTTCACTGCAGTCTGGAAGTCTTACATTTTTGCAGGTTGCAGACGTCTGGAAGCCATACATTTCAGAGCTCAACAGACATCTGGAAACTAGAACTCTCAGGGTTCTGCAGACCTCTGGGAACTATACTAAAGGACCTTTCACTGCAGTCTGGAAGTCTTACATTTTTGCAGGTCGCAGACGTCTGGAAGCCATACAGATTAGAGCACAACAGACGTCTGGAAAATAGAACTCTCAGGGCTCTGCAGACCTCTGGGAACTATACTAAAGGACCTTTCACTGCAGTCTGGAAGTCTTACATTTTTGCATGTTGCAGACGTCTGGAAGCCATACATTTCAGAGTTCAACAGACGTCTGGAAGCTAGAACTCTCAGGGCTCTGCAGACCTCAGGGAACTATACTAAAGGACCTTTCACTGCAGTCTGGAAGTCTTACATTTTTGCAGGTTGCAGACGTCTGAAAGCCATACATTTCAGAGCTCAACAGACGTCAGGAAACTAGAACTCTCAGGGCTCTGCAGACCTCTGGGAACTATACTAAAGGACCTTTCACTGCAGTCTGGAAGTCTTACATTTTTGCAAGTCGCAGACGTCTGGAAGCCATACATTTCAGAGCTCAACAGACGTCTGGAAGCTAGAACTCTCAGGGCTCTGCAGACCTCAGGGAACTATACTTAAGGACCTTTCACTGCAGTCTGGAGTCTTACATTTTTGCAGGTTGCAGACGTCTGAAAGCCATAAATTTAAGAGCTCAACAGACGTCAGGAAACTAGAACTCTCAGGGCTCTGCAGACCTCTGGGAACTATACTAAAGGACCTTTCACTGCAGTCTGGAAGTCTTACATTTTTGCTGATTGCAGACGTCTGGAAGCCATACATTTCAGAGCTCAACAGACATCTGGAAACTAGAACTCTTAGGGCTCTGCAGACCTCAGGGAACTATACTAAAGGACCTTTCACTGCAGTCTGGAGTCTTACATTTTTGCAGGTTGCAGACGTCTGAAAGCCATACATTTAAGAGCTCAACAGACGTCAGGAAACTAGAACTCTCAGGGCTCTGCAGACCTCTGGGAACTATACTAAAGGACCTTTCACTGCAGTCTGGAAGTCTTTCATTTTTGCTGATTGCAGACGTCTGGAAGCCATACATTTCAGAGCTCAACAGACGTCTGGAAACTAGAACTCTCAGGGCTCTGCAGACCTCAGGGAACTATACTACATAAAAAGACCTTTCACTGCAGTCTGGAAGTCTTACATTTTTGCAGATTGCAGACGTCTGGAAGCCATACATTTCAGAGCTCAACAGACGTCTGGAAACTGAAACTCTCAGGGCTCTGCAGACCTCAGGGAACTATACTTTATAAAAAGACCTTTCACTGCAGTCTGGAAGTCTACATTTTTGCAGGTTGCAGACGTCTGGAAGCCATACATTTCAGAGCACAACAGACGCCTGGAAGCTAGAACTCTCAGGGCTCTGGAAATTATGCTAAAGGACCTTTCACTGCAATCTGAAAATCTTAAATTTCTGCAGGTTGCAGACATAATATCATGGAAGTTATACATTTCAGGGATAAACAGACGTCTGGAAGCTAGAACTCTCAGGACTCTCCTACGAAGATAACCAACTTATAAATGTATTTTGTTCAATTTAGGAAATAAAACTAGCAGTTGTCTGTGCTGAACTTGCAGTCTTGCATGCATTGGTAACAGACATTTGTAGTGCTCTGAATACTGTCAATTGCATTGCTTTAAAAGTGAAGGCCACAGACGTCCGTAAAGCCCTGAAAAAGTGTAACTACTGGAGTATAACCACCAGACTAGGATTTTCTTGGAAAACCGGGAAATGAAGTGCCCAGAACCGGGAGTCCCGGGAATCCCAGTTTCGGTTTTGGTCATAATCAAACCTTGAAGATGACCAATCCAATTGCAAAGATAGGTATTCATACAGGCCTATGTGTGTGATTGTTCACTCCAATAGAAATATATTTTGATTCTTTATAAACTGTTGTCTTGTATTTATATATTTTCCTTAAAACATCTTTAGATACTTTACGAAGTATCGTCTACTTTAAGACCTTTCAGAAATTAAAATGATACAAAATGAAATGCTTTATTGAGCAATAAATTATTACATTTATGTGTTCCAAATGATTATCCTTGAAAGAAGGACATACAATTTTAAAAATGTACATTTCTGGCCATTAAACAGACAATTTTGCTAAGGCACGACCAAATACAATATTATTAAAAATTTCAAAATAGAGCAAAATAGAACATTTCTTGAAATATGATTTTTTTTTGCAGAAAAAGATCATGCCATCAGATATTGTGGGCATATTTATAAATCCTTCTGACAAATTGTTGAAAACTACAAGGCCAGTCCAACAATTTGTCCGCAAATGAAAATTAATGACTGTTCATGGACAACAAAGTTCTATGTTCATATATGCTCAACTGTTGCTGGCCTGATACAATAAGTTATAATTTTGTCATCACTCTACATCACTGATAATCTATTTTTTTAAGAAATAAAGAATCAATTTTTCCTGAAATAAAATAAAAACTGCTGAAAAAGATCATGCCATCAGATATTGTAAGCTTAGAAATCCTTATGACAATTACTGACTTTTCATGTTGAAAATTACAAGGCCAGCCAAACATTTTGTCTCCAACAGTTACTGTAGTGACTGGTCATGGACAATTGAGTTCTATGACTACATGTAAATACTTACACCATCCCAATATGGCGGCCATCTTGTGGCGGCCATCTTGGATGGCGTAGAAGCAAGAGGGCTGGGCTATAAGGGAAGCTATTCATGGCCCGAGGGCATGAATAAATTAAGCTAATTATGTAATTTGATACCTTTGAAGTATGGTAATCAATCAAGTGTAGTTAATTGACCTGTCAAAGTTGACATGCGAGCTGTCATGCGAGAGGGCTTCATATAAGCCATCTGTCAAAGCTGACATCAGCTTAATTATAAGGTAGCAAGTTATTGTCTCATGACATTTAGTTGTATTTGGGTGGTTATAAAATTGCTTTAACTTATTATCATCAAAAAGTATCCATTTGTATCTTAGAAAAAAGTCAAAGCCTTAGACACCTACAATATTTAACAAAGAATGTGTCTATACATTGAAATATCATGTATTTCTTTTTTTAACTAAAAAATAATGTGTTCATATGTTAAACATCATATATTTCTCTTTAACTCTACACTCAAAAATAAAAAAGCTTTGAAAAGAGTACAAAAATAAAAAAGCTTTGAAATGGTCCCTGACATAAAAAAATATATACTCATTAGGTCATTATGTATTGGTAAATGAACTTACTATTGATCAGACTGAAAGGAAAACTATGGGAAAATGCTACAATACACAAACTTTAAAATCACTACTGTTTCTAAAATATTCTCATATAACCAGGTTACTGTATTTAACAACATAGCAAAGCCGAAGTTGGAGGAAAACTGTGAAATGTGTTTAAATTTCCAATCCACAAACTTAGAAAAGAACCATCTGACAGCTGTGACTGTCAGACGAAAAAGGGTTGTGTATAACCATGGGTATGGTTAGCCTGCGCTTAATCTCTCTTCCTAAACTTTGTCAAACAGATCAGCATGGTCATACTCAATAACATATTGTGAAATATATCAGGTATTTTATTCGACTAGCTTTAATGGACTTCGATA
The DNA here is from genome assembly GCA_026936325.1 of Platynereis dumerilii. Lineage (NCBI taxonomy): Eukaryota > Metazoa > Annelida > Polychaeta > Phyllodocida > Nereididae > Platynereis > Platynereis dumerilii. The sequence goes on along the minus strand of JAPTHN010000001.1, from coordinate 123,385,462 downwards.
ATGACGCATGAGATAGATCGGCGCGTAATAACAACATTGACAAGACGATTAAAAATGCTCGCTATAGCACTTAAACGGTGTAGTAGAGCACCAGTGAGCAAAATATAGCACTGGTGAAACATTTAAATGCGTATATATGCCTACAGAAATTACAAGCGTACACAGGTGCGTAATCACACCTGTGAAAAGGAAAAGTAAACATTGGGAACATTCACATTTTTCTTTAAGCTACAATTCCTACCTTATCCTATGCGTGCTTCTTCCTGAATCCTGACTCTTCGCGTACACTTGCAATAGTCCATTCGCCGTTGCTTATTCGGTAAAATCCAGTTCAATCACTCTCGTAGCTGAGCAGCCTTTTTCCTCGCTTGTTTGAGCAATCCACAAAATTTTTGAAACTCATCCTGTCCCCCAGAGCTGCACACGACGCCGTGCATGCTGGGAAGGCCGCTGACGCTCACGCAGCCTGGTGAAGGCGCCCAAGGCGCCCTCTCGCCTCTTGTCAGTGCACTGGCAGCTCCGTGCGTCAAATCAATTTCTATCTAATTTCGCTTTCGAAGCTTTATTTCGTTATGCCCAGAATCCAGTCATAGTATTAATTAGAATTTATTTAGCCAGTTATAATATGACAAAACTTTCGGGGAGAGTGAATATACTTCAGTTAGTGGCTGTCAGGCAGAGAGATAACAGGTAGTGCAGTGCGTGAATTAGCAGAGTTGCGCTATTAAAATGGATTCCCCTGCTTCAAAAACTCACGGAGTTGATGAGAAAGTGTTAATTGATGACAGAGAGAATCAGGAGACTAGGGTAATTGTCAGGGATGATGAAAGTTTGAGTTTAAACAGTCAGTATCATTCCATTGACGTAAATGAGACCCTCAGTGTTGTTGACCAGGAGGAAAGATTGAGTTTAAACAGTGGTCATGATTCCATTGACATAAATGAACTACAACTCGATTTGAATCAAAGACCTGATTGGGATGATGATGATGATGATGAGAGAGACTCCAACAGTATATTATATTGGTCACTGTGTGGTGGTTCATACCCAAGGGCCCAAGTAATATATCTTGTGCAGGTAGGAATGTGTTTTTTAATAATCACCTGCTGTCTAATTAATTTAAGTCTACAAATTGGAAATAGCAATTTATGGTCTATCCTCCTATCCTCAACTCTTGGGTACAACCTTCCTCAACCCCAGGGGATAGATAGAGCTAAAAAATTTACAGCTAAGAAGAATCCAAACAGATCTGACTCGCCCCCTAAGTCAAATGTGTTTTAATAGTAAATTAAGATCACATATTAGAAAAAAAGCATAAATTGCAACAGTTAAATTACCAACAACTAACTCAAGGTTTGTTTTTTTTTGCTCAAACAAAGCTCCCCTTGATTGAAATAGCCAACATTCTCCATCAATATTTCTATCTATTTTCTTTGATGGTCAGAGCTTTCATCATGCCAAGTCTGCCTTTCAGATATCCAAAAATTGATTCACAGATAATTCAATTGGAAATTTGTGTTTTCCTTCCCCTTAATTATAAGGAGGTTAATGAAGCTTGCTTGCTGCACATGCAGGAATTGTTTAAACTGCTAGGTGTGCTATTTACTCTGAATTCCCAATGGACACCTTTGCAAGCTGACCCATGCACAGGGAGATTACAGGAGGGTCCATTTTAGGGGGGTAACTTTTTACAACAGGGGCTTAGCAGGCTTCTGTAGATTGAACACCTTCTTGGGTCAACAGGGTCTCCATGTAAAGGCTGGCTGAGACAGGAATTGCACAGTAATAAAATAAAATAAAAACTATTGTTGACTTGGTCTGTTTTAGGACATTTTCTTATTATAACATACAGGGTGAGGATTAAGCACTGCACCTCTGTTCTACTCACTGAAACTTAAAAGTGAATGCTAACAAAAGGTCATTTCATAATCGGACTCCATTCACTAATTTCCTCTGCTATGTAGGCACTTTGCAATCTGCACTCTTTCCAGAATCTCTCTGACAGCCATTGACTTCGCATCTCTGCTTAATTTGCTTCTCAACCTATACTTTACTTCACAAGAGGATTATTTTTCACTCACTGACTCTACAATTCAACATATTTTGCTTCACCAGCTCACACCAGGATTTTATTCATCACAACTCGGTGACTTTATTCAATTTCACAGTCCTAGTTACTAAAATCTGAAAAATGGCTGCCTTTTTCTCGACAGTACAGTTGCCTGCATGTTCGGGTGTCATCAGTGACGGTGTCTCCAGCCTGGAGCTCACCCTTCAGCTTGCCCAGAGACAGGAGCACCACCGCGTCCTCATCAAAGGCAACACAGGTGCCCAAGTCAGCAACATGATCGTCCTGTTCTGGAAGGACCTGGAGGCCCTTCTGGGGCAGATGGTCATCAGTCGTGATGCCCTGCTCACTGAAAAGATTCACCAGCGAATCATCATCTCTCCTGAGCTGGAGCTCGTTAAAACAAGGCTGCCAGGTGACCCCTGGATCATGGGGATCGCCGAAAACCGTCAAGGGGCCCCTGCTTTTCTTCAGATAGACCACGTCAGGACTCTCATCCCCCTGTCAGAGGCCCTGTACGACCTGCTGACCGAACGCCTCAGGGACATGATCGAAGTGGGAAAAGTCAGGTCATGTGAACCAGCCGTTCTACAACGTACACGTCACATGACCTTGTTCATGAGGAGGGCCCTGGAGGGCACCCTGCCCGAAGGTCAGGCTGACCGGTACTTCGTCTCCCCAGACGAGGCCCGAGTTATGGACAAACCCTGCCATCGATTGGCAACAGATCAAGAGACTGTCGCAATCAACTCAAGGGCCAGGCTTTTCAGGCCCTACTCAAATATTAATGTGAGTGCGCCTGGAAGCCTGTGCAACCCAATAGAAATTGTTGAATTCACTCCACCAACCCACACCCTCACAAAGGTATACGTGAGAATTCCGTCGGCCGACGCAATCTGCAGACACTTCGCCATGAAACTGTTCATTTGGGCCATCATCAAAGATGTGGGACCCCCGATGCATGTGGGGTACGATCAGCTCGGAAGCTGCTCATGGGCGTGTGGCCAGGAATTGGCGATACCTGCAGTATCTGTGTGATGTCACTCTCAGACATCTAAAATTTACCATGCCCACTCCCACCAGTAAATACATGAAAAGCATCCTTTATGGAGTGGGTCTGGGGTCTCCATATCACCTTGCCCTGTGCGCCTTAAACAAACCCACATGCCTAACCCAAAAGCAATTTATGGAATCAATTGTGTTGGATGCACTTTACTGCAGCTATGTGCACAGCTTTTCTGACGAGTAATCCTAATGACAATTTGCCAACTTTGTGGGAAGGGGGAAGGGGTGAGTCTGCTGTAAATATGTATATAAGGTGCCTGCATTTCTAAACTCGTAATTAAATTTCTTTCTAAATGTCAATTTATATTTTGTTGGTATATATTTCTTTCTTACTCATAACTCTATTTCAACTGGTGTAATTGTGCATGAATTTGTAACATACCAGATACATTTAGAGATGCCTGGGTCAATCAAAGGAAAAATGAGGTTGTAATCCAATCCTCTTTGTGAATCTTAAAGGTTATTATATTGACAGCAAAAAAAGAACTGCTACTTTTGCTAATACCTGTCTAGTTACTAGACAGAATTGCTTTTACATGGTAAAGCACATACACATGTCTAAAAAAAAAGTGATTTGGTGAACAAAGGAAAAATGAGGGTTATCTGAAGCCCTTATTGTGAATCTTAAAGATTACAGGTATAAAAGTCTAACCGTGTTACCTCAATGGAATTTATGTTAGGGGTTCTGATCAGATTGACTTGCTTAAACATGATGAAAAAATCTATTTTGCTCTGTCTCTGTTGGAAGAAGAAGAAGAAGAAGAAGAAGAAGAAGAAGAAGAATATGAAAGAGGTGAGAAGAAGAAGAAGAGAAAGTTTAGAATAGAGTAAGAAAATTAGAAAAAGATAAGCTGAAAATTAGAAATATGACAAACTCCAGGAATTTCATTTCAAAAATCATTTAATAATCATTTCTCTCATTTATCGTTTCTGTATACACTCATGACAATAAAATAATCATAGTAGAAGGTGCATAACCAAATCTCCTTTAATTTTTTTTAAAAAATACAGATTGTTTAGAACAAAATTAACCATAAGACCTTTCTTTCTTTCTTAGAATGGTATTCAGAAAAGAAATTCTCAACATCCTTACACTATATTGTTAACACTGATTTAATATGTTTCGGTTTAAATGAAATAGAAAAATTAACATCAATTACTCAACACTTTGTTTCAAATAAAAAAATTTTCTAAAATCAGGTCATCTCAATTTTAAACAATAATTTACCATGGTGTGCCAGTACAGTTTAATTGCAAAAAAAAGAAAAGCAACCATTTGTTCAAATAAAACGGAAATTTCCTCACAGTTCTCCAAAATGTCCTTTGACAGCTGTCAAAAAGTTATCATTCAATTTTCCCCTCATATTCTTATTGACTACATCTTTCAGCTTTATACTAACTTTATACTATATATTGTTAATGCTAACTCGATAATTTTCAGGAATTTATACTATATAATGTTAATGCTAACTCGATAATTTTACTAGAATATAATTTTTTGTAAAAATATATATATGCGAAATTTAAAACAATATTTGGTAACAGCTCGACAGTATAGAGTAATTCAGAAATAAGAAAAGCACACTTTGTTTTAAATAAAATAGAGAAATATCTACTCAGTGAACAAAATACATTTTTGACAGCTGTCAAACAGTTTTCACTCAACACATGAGCACACACACACAAGCAGTTCTTAGCACCATCCCTAAGGTGTAGGGGTAATTCATTTGTTGTTACCACAAGCAAATTAGTAGAATCAACACCGGCTTACATAAAGAAACTTCATTACTCCAATAACATAGAATAAAAATATATACACTAACAATGGTTAATAATACACTTTTGACAGCTGCTAAACTGTCACTTTGTCTGCAGCAGGTAATACTGAATAGTAAAAATTTAAAAATCATTCAACAGGCTAAATATAATTCTAGAATATATGAAAAAAAGAACCAAAAAAAAATTTAGATATAAATAAATCAGCCTAACTATATACAGGTACTTATCAACCTCGAGTTTTGACAGCGCACAGTCACTTCTCATACTTGTAGCTCTAACTCAATGAATGGTAAGAAAAGTATACAACAGCTATACATCAAACTAACTAACTAACTTATTTACACAAAATCTGTTATGTCAGTAAAAAATGATGCCACCTTTGCTCCAGTCATAAACGCTGCAAGAGTCCGAGAAAAACGGTAAATCCGAGTGGCTCTAAAAAAAAAAACATCAAATTTCACAACAGTAAATGTTTCTCGCACTAGTGTCTTGGCCTTAGTAATCGTCCTTCCGAAGGAATAATGTTCGACACATCGATGTCAGCCGGTAAAATTCTTCTTTTTGCCCGCCTTCTGCGCGCATTTTCTTCTGCAGGGGGGTCCACGAGAAGGGGAGGGGTCGGGGGCAGGCCAGGGGCCGGGTGGTGCGCTCCCCGCACGGCGCGAGGATCAGCCTCTGGAGGCGCTACAGCGGGGCCCGGGACCTGGGGAGGCAGAGCAGCGCGGTCTGCAGGGCGAGCGTGCCTCGGGGGCTGAAAAGGCCGGGGAACGAGTCGGGGGGCTCCATCAGCCGCTGGTGCGATCACCGGTAAAGCGGCTCTCTGAATGCCGTCTGGTACATTCAGGGGGGCAGGGGGGAGTCCGAAAATCATCGTGGTGGGCAAGTTCCAGGTCCAAATCCTTGTAGCGTATCCCTGAAAAGAATCAAAAAGTGAAATTAGATACTACATAACAGAAATATACGAAAGTGTATTTAATTTGATAAGAAATGCTGCTGACTCAAAGGAAATTACACTCTTAGCCCACTCTTTGCTGGGACCAAGAACATCAGTTCATATTAACTGTTCTACAGTCAGTGCAATTGTCACACATAAAATTCACATTTTGTCATTTACATAATAATGTATACGTACTCTATTTAGACGTCAAGCAGCGTGCTGTCAGCTGGTACAAGTCTTATTGTGTCTGGGGTACGAACTCTACACTGCTCATTGGCATAGCCCAAGTTACTGCTAGCCTCATCGAGTTGTCTTGCATACTGTGATGGTTTCTTCTTGCAAATGTCACAATTTTCTCTTATCGTTGACACTGCTAAACAAGGCAGCAAAAGGACATTACAGTAGGCCTCGGCGGTCTTGGCTATCCAGTTAGGGTACACTTTGTCGTAGGCGTCGATACGTATAAGTATAAAAGAAGAAATCACCCCTAAAATGGCCATCAAGATCACAAGGGCTGCCGCTGTCCATCCACAGGCCTTCTTCCAGGTCGCCGTCTGGGGTGGCTGGCTTGCCGGCGTCGTGCTCGCGGGAGCGCTTCCCCGGGGTGCGTCCCCCGTGCTCAGATCTCGGGCCGTCCCAATCTCGGTGTAGCCTTCCAGGGTGTACGTAGAGGCCTCGCACAAGCCGTTGTCGGTGTCTGCCGTGTCGATCACAGTACAGTGAACCCACCAGTAATTCAGGGTCACAAGCTCGCAAAATTTCTCCGAAAAACAGTCAATCCGAACATCCTTGAATCCGAAGGTGAGATCGAGGGTAGCCAAGTCGAATTTGTTCGTGTCCGTAATCGTCATCGTGAGCCATTTGTCCTGTCTGATCTTGTAGGGAATCTTGGGAGCCGAGTCGCTGTCAATACAAGTGATGCCCTCATTGCTGCAGTCACAATTCCTCGTCTGACCACAAATAAAAGTGTCACCAAAGTCCAAGTGCAACAGCACAGCCGCTAAAAGTAGCACTCCTTTCATAATTCCGACTTCCAAAAGTAATTCTATCCAATATATCAAGCTTCTTCCTCTCTCAGTCAACAAATACAATCTGACAGTAAATTTGTCCTCAGCAGTTTACCAAAAGTTGTTTTGACACTTGACAGCATGCTACCAGCATGATGCTATTATGTAATCGCTTGCAGAGCATGCCTTGCACCCTCTGCTCTTGCAGGATCCAGGGTAGCTAGACTAGGCTAGACAGTCAATGTTACATAATATTACTCGCTTTTTGAGACTGACTGTCTGCTATTTTAGCAGTTTCATTCTTAAGACTGCTATAGAACCTTGTATAGAAAACTATGGGATCTACATAGTCTGTATAATATTTGGAACAATTAATATGAGTAATTCAGCCCTTTCCCAATTGGATTTTTTTCTTTTGTTTATGTTGTTAAATCTTTGCCATTGACAATACAAATGTCTATCATATTTATAAGACCCTTGGTTTTTTTTCCGAATAATTGACAATGCCAATGCAATTTTATTGTTGTTTTTTTTTGGGTGCACTCTAAGCAAATAGAATAAAAAACAAGCATAAAACAAAATTCTTGGAAAAAAAAAGCAGTTTAGTGGACCAAAGAGATTTTACAGTAGTTTATTATCATTATTTTGTTGTCTTTACAATTTTAGAACCTTGTACCATGTGAGGGTTTACTCCAGCTTTTTCAAAGACTTCAAATGATTGTTCTTACAGCAGTCAAAGCTGAAGCTTGTCAATTACACCCCACAGTTGGGGGTACTTCTGTTCACAGGGGAGTAATTGTGCTTGCCCCTTTTTTTTTGGTTTTGAGGCATGCAATGCAGCAGTGAATGTAACTTCTCCTATTGTTGGCACATGTCAAAGTGAGATTAGTCACTGTATTGTTGCAGGGGACTGTTGCAGGGTAAAGTTTCGGTGTGGCTAAACAAATTAGAGCTAAAATGAATGCCATACAAAGGTGTGCAGTATTTGCACTTAATTGAGACCAGTTGACTGCCCCATCAATCAGGTTCCATTGTGCACATGCAAGGGTTCACTTAAATTTCAGGGAAGAGACAGATCAGGTTTTGGTGTTGTTGAAGCAATTGACAATCACATCAGGCAATGGGGATTATCATAGGGGGGAATCTAATTGCATTCTCTCACTCTCTTTTGTATTGGCAGGGTCCCTCCTCTCAGCTGTTCTGAACTCAAGGATCAATGATGCATAAACAAAAAGAATTGTGGTAGGAGCTAGCTGATGTCACAAATTCAGCATCAGCCAAAGGCATGACATCTTTCTCTCAGTTTTGACAATCCGAGTAAACAACCAGAGTAAATAGGTACCTGGAAATACCATGTCACAGGAGTGAAAGTCGTTTTATTCTCATTGAAAGAGCAGTGGACTTCATACCTACTCATCAGATTTTCTCTTTTACGTTAAACATCAAATAAGAAATACACGTTTGCAGCCTTCAGACTCAACACTCGACATCTCCAGTACGGCCTCTGCTTACAGGTAAGTCTTCTTTATGTTACTCGGGTTCTAAAAACTCAAAAAATACACGGCCATTATTTTGCTGAGGGGCCTTTTGATTCGAGTTTGAGTGCCTTTTGGTTACTAAGTACTCGTTTTAATGTAAGTAAATGGTCATAAAGTGTGACCACGAGCAGTCTCTAACTAATTGTGCAGGTTACTTTATTGTGTCCCCATCATTTGTTCTGTTTTCGTTAAATTCCCAAAGCACTCGCATCATTCAGTGTCCAAATTTGACACGGCCTCGATTCCTGCGTGATATGAGGTCACCATTGCTTAGCTTAGACATCATTTTGAGCCGTGCAAATCATTCAGCTGGGAACTCTAATATTGACCCTAACGAATTATGGACGTATCTCTCCCCTAAATGCATGCATTCTGTTGCATTTCGTTAAATCTTCAAGCCCCCTCTCATTGAGCAGCCAACGCTCTAGTCGGAGGAGATGAATTAGATCACTATGACAACTCGCTAGAGGGCGCTGTAGGTCGGTGGCGGTTGAAGACACCACCTAGCGTTAAAAAAGTATAGCAGACCTAAATCATCAAAGTTCAGAAGGCTAATCTTTGCGCACCAAAACTTTATTTCTTTTCTCGTAATCTAGGGCTTTCAAGGGCGTTGCGTGTTCGCAAAGTTCTAGGTCTTGGGAATATTGGGGGGTGTCGCTTAACAATGCGGCTGTGACAGGCCACACACCAAATGACAGAAGGGAGACTAGAAATTTTTTTAATCTTTTCGTTCATTGCAATATAGACGAAGCTCTGCCGTACATTTGTTGCAGTTTACAGCCAGTGACTGCTTTCGAATTCCACTTTTCTAATGTCATGTCTGTCTCTCTGGGCAGGGCAGCAGAGGTCGCGCTTGAAGCTTTTCACTCTGCTCACATTCCCTGCGACCGCAATAGCAGACGACTCTTCTTTCAGAGCGGCTGCTTTTCTATTGCGACACCCTGCTTTCCGAAAAACACTAGAGAGGGCGCATGTGAAGCTTTTCGCTCGACGCATATTCCCCGCGCCACCAATAGCAGACGCCTCTACTTTTAGGGCGGCTGCTTTTCTTATGAGACACCTAGCTTTCTGAAAAACACTAAAGAGGGCGCATGTGTGGCTTTTTGCTAGGCGTATTTCTCTTGCGACAGCAAGAATAACCGATAGGTGCGCTGTGCGCAATATGTCGTCTGCATCAGCAGCATGAGTCTAGACTAGCACGCCACCTAGGTCTCTCGTCCATGCCTCAGGCAATAGAGCTTGGGAGTCTTTGTTTATATTGCGTAGTGTACTCAAAGAACACAACGCGTGCACTGTTTAAGCCCTGTGATCTGTTGGTGGTCCTGAGACTATAGTTTGTCACGTAAAGCCGAGGACAGGCGTTTTGGGTTAGATATTACAGCAGTCACAAACTCCGCAGGAGAAATACACATACCCTATGTATAACCCAGCTCTGTGGCGATATCAATATAACAGTTTTGCTCATTTTTTTTTGGTGATTTTTTATTTTATTTTGGCCTATATTTGTCAATTCATGAAAATGTCACTCCAATTTACCACAATGTTACCATTTGCTGCGCTGTCAATCGGACGTACAATGGGTGATGACATCACAAAAAATTCATCGCAGTACCATCCCAGGCTTAGTTCTAGTCAATTTTGTATCGGTAAAACCACCAATGTCATTGTGTTGATTTTTTTTTTTTTTATGGATTGTAGAAACAATGCTAAATTTCTGTCTCAATGCTTGACAAACAATGCTAAATTTCTGTCTCAATGCTTGATGCGCCAAACTGTATGCTTTGGACCTTTGTAAACAACTCGGTTGAACACTGTTGTGTCATGGCATTGCCATCAATGTCCTCTCAGTTGAACCTGCTCGATCAGCTGTGCTGACCAACTGCTGTCAATAGTCAGTGGTGTCACTTTGCCCTTTCACCACCCATCCCAATGAAAAACAAAACCAATGTTGCTTTTGCTGATGAAAATAAATTTATTCTCTCATTCTATTATACACAGTACAATATAACCACATATTTGAATATGTATCACGACACAATCTTACAGAATAAAATTTTAGTTTTTTCGCAAGAAAACCCAACACCTCATTGATGAATGTCAAAATAGGAGCATTCCACCTCACAACAGTCCACTAAATATTTATCTAGAAAATACATTAGCTACTTTCAATAAAATAAAAAAAATTTTAAAAAACTAGAACCGCGCGCGGTGATGAAATGGCTACAAAACAGTGACAGACAGTGTAAGGACACCGATAAAGGTGTGTTCTAAAGCTCCTCAGCATTAGGTACGAGCACCGAATAGTCGTCTGCATTCAGCCCTAATGCTGTCACGCTTTTTCTTCAGCTTAGCCAGCACTTGCTCCCAATTATAACCTCTGCACCAATAGTAAGCAAAAATTAAACAATAAAAGGCACAATGTTTAGTATTTAAGAGTTCCTTATTTAGCATTTCGCATTTGTGCTCCTTGGTGAACTTCTCAAATTCTCTCCCATAGGTTTTACACGGCACTTCGCCTAGGCTGTCGAACAGTAGCACTGAGTCATGGGCGACCACAAGCACAACCCAGTGACCAATATCAGGGCTCCTCGAATGTCCCGTTTGGCTGGAACCGCTACCATTAAGGGGCGACCACAAGAAGGACTTCTGAAAGCCAGCTCCACCGTTGCTCGCCTCGGTGGCCGGAATCGCGACGTTTTCCTGGGGGAATGGCCTGGTAGCTCTGTAGCGCCTTCCGTCCCCTGCAGAATCCCCCGATTTACGGGGTTCACCGCGACTAGGCCTACTTCCGGAGCTCCGTTCACCACTCCTGCTACGACTCCTGCTGCGGCTCCGACTTTGGCTCCTGGCACCACAAGGCCCCCATCTCCAAGAAGAGAACTCGTCGTTCTACGAGATATCCGCCGTGGTGCATATCCTCCACAGACTCCTCTGACGTCTCCTGCTCCAGACAGCCCCGTCCTCCGAGCCTCCAGGTCCAGCGTGGGATTCCTCAACGCGGCTGCAGTGGCGGGTGAGTAGCCATTTTCTTTAATCGTGACATTGAGAATGTAGCAGCTTTGAGTAGAGTCCTTGCTGATGTATGGTAATATTTGGCAGGGGGCTATAGCCATCACAAAGTCGCACGTTTTCGGGTCCTTCCACAAAATCTCATAAATGGCCGAAGTGTTCATGTTAGGAAAGGTAGACGTTTCTTTCAAAATCCAATTCTAGGCAGGCGGGCGTCTTGATCATGGTTAGCATAACCACGCTTTCAGGAAGGGCTTTAGAGAAACGTAATTCCACCCGAACTGAGCCGTCACGTGTGGTGGGATACTGTGTGTCTTGGTTTTGGGGATTTAAATCCACCACAAACAGACTGTACCCTCCGGGGAACTCTTCAAGACTGATTCTCTGACCATTTGGAGGGGTTTTACTCTTCCCCGCATACAGACCCGTGTAGCCCTGAATATATTTACCCCGTTGGAAATCAAAAGTGAGCGGACCTCTAGCCGTTGGGCAGCCGGACAGACTTATGGTCAAATTATTTAAAAAATAGTGATGAAAAAAAAATGGATTTTTTTGGATATTGCCAATTAGACTGTCCCCTGCTACGAAGGCAATTGCAAGCGAGCTCGGGATTTTGGATTGAAAACAATCCTCCATGTAGTACGAGGTGATTCCGCGGGCTAAACTAAACTTGCGTATGTCCTCTTTCAGGTAAAAGTAGCGAGCACGTGACAGCCCGGAGCGGAGCACTTGCTGGTGGCCTACAAGTACCTGCGGGCTAGGCGTCACCTGTTTCACTATCAGAGTAATATCCTGTATTTCCAAAACGTAGTCGGTGTCTTTGTTATTCGCCGTTATTAGCCTAAACTCCGAACTGGTGGGGACAAGCATTATGTCTACGGAAACTGAATTTAAGAGATATTTCCCCGTCTTGAATACATCCACATCCAATTTCGACTGTACTTCCACCGATTTACTGCCTTCCATGAGCATGGCCCTCTTTCTAAAACCTTCATTGCCTCCGTACGCCATGGAATTAGTGTCCATATACCCGGCAGAGTCTTTGTAAAACATTGCGCATTGGAGTTCCTCATCGGACATTTCCCTCTCCTCCAGTAGAGTGTTCATCATAGCCATATAGCAGTAGCCCGTCACACCCCCCATTACGACCGTGTCATTATAGCGTACCTCGGCTTGATGCCAGAGTGCCTGGGATAAATTATTCACGGGACCCACCGAATACGGCCCTTCATCCCCTTGTTCGACGCCTTCACCACCACCGGCTTCTTCGACGTCCTCATCCCTTGTAGTCCGGGGTTTCTTCGGCACCCTACTCCCGTCGGGGCGTAAAATACGAAGAGTAGTCCTCACAGTCACGTCGGAGAGGTCCAGGTACGAAGAACCGGCCCCCGGAATTCTAAATTTGACATTGCCCTCCGTTGAGAACTGATTCGAAGCTTTGTACTGAATATACTTGCAATCCTGCACACCTAAATTCGAAATTGGTGTGGTGAAGACGTCGAGGGCTGTTTCGTAACCGAGATCGGCTTCCTTTAAAACTTTTTCTCCGCTGGCCATATTGACAGTTTGATGATTCTCACTCTCTCTTTCTCTTTCTCCAGACCTAAGGCCTAACCAAAAATATCAGCTTTGGCCTTCCCCTTTCTCGGCTGTTTTCCACCGTTGACTGCGGATTTCTTTCGAGAATTTTTGTCACTAGTCTTGGTTCGCTTGCCCGTGCTTTTGGTCCGGCCACTACTCGTGCTCTTCCTTTTCCTCTTACCCTTACCTCCCGATGATTTGGAGGCGACTGAAGGTGCCACATACTTGGGTGTGTTTTTGTCCATTTCCGCTCGCGCCATGTTGGTGAATTGCTCCACAGGTGTGACAACTTGGAGGGGAAGATCTTTAGAGGTGCTGGTGTGCGGTGTCCCAGCCTTATTCTTCAGTACCACCAGTTCGGGTTTTGCTCCCCACGCATAAGGTTTTCCGACCGTTTGTTTGAAATGCTCCACCCAGGCGTCATTACCTATGGCTGCCACGGACTTGTATTGGGCATCCATTTCAAATCCAGTGAGCAGCGACTGACGAGTCTGTTGTTGTTCTTGTTGTGCAGCTCCTCCAATGGTACGTTGTCGCTACCGCAGATTTCTATACTCAGCTCACTCAGACTAGTCACTCTTAGAGGTACGTATTGAACTGAGGGAAAACGCACGCAGCTGTCACGTTTTATCTCGCCCAGACTGAGAGAGGCTATGATAGGCCTGTAGGAATCCCCCAAGCAGGAAAGTTTGCACTCCTTACAGATCACGTATAAACTGTCGTATTTTTGGCCCCTCTTGATGGTCGGGAGGGATAGTTCTATCAGCCCTAGACACCAGCACCCTCGTAGCATGCCCTGTTGAAGATTGTAGCGCTCGGCCAGCTCACAGGTGAACTTCACCGGTGAGTTGCCCGTATGCGTCAAAGCGTCCCGATTGCTCTCTAAGAATATCAACATAGTGTCCTTCTCTTTACTTGCGTTTTTTTCTTCCACCGGTTCTCCCCTTTGCCGCTGTTGTCCTTCTTCTTCTTCCGCTTCTTTCACCCTTAGTGAGCTTCACTATAGAACTGGCGGCTAGCCATTTGTTATATTTTCGAGGCCAGCTTTGATATTTGACCAGCTGCTCCCGCACACCATTACGTACACGACTCTTTAAGACTTTCTCTATCTTGAACAGCGCGTTCGGGTCATATCTAACCGGGGTTATTTCACCGGAATAGAATTGGCCTGCAACGTCCTCACCCGAGAAGTCCCGCAGATAATACACGGGAACACCTTCGTACATCCGTCTGTCCCTCACGGTGTACACTTCCCCAGTAAACTGTTCATCATACGCCCTGTCAAAGGGTTTCTGCCTAAAGTAGGCTACACGCACAGTCTGTCCAATGGCGAATGCGTATTGCGTCCTCCCGCCAGCACCCGCCTCGTCCCGGGCACCCGGCACGTCTCGAGTCCTTCGCTTCCTTTTGCCCTTGGCGACAGGAGCGTTCGCCCTTTTCAGTGCCCTCTTGAGTGAGTCGCGGTAGCTCTTAGAGTGTGTGACATACTGGTGGTCCCACACGCTCTGCTCGTTAGCCTCGGTTACTTTGGACGGTTGTATGCCTATACTGCTGTGAGGAGTGTTGTTGTAGGAGTCCACAATGGCCTGTAGGCTTCCCTCATAGGCGTAAGAGTTTGAGTGCTGGAAAAATTGAAACAGCTTTTTCTTTAGAGTTTTAATCATAATTTCCGAGTAGTTGGCTTTGGTTTCGGTGTTGGCCAGTACATGCCTCACACCCCTGTCCTTGAACAATTGCTGTACGCGGCCATTGCGGAATTCCATGCCGCGGTCCGTTCTCAAGAACGAGGGCGTTAGACCGGCTCTGTCGAAAATCGCCGTGAAAGCCCTCTTCATTTCGACTCCTCCCTTATTTTTCACAGGCTCGACTCGACAGAAACGGGAGAAAATGTCCACAGTGACCAAGATATAGCCGTTACCCGAATTGCTCTGGGTGAACCGATTACCCGTCAACACCAAAAGATCCGCATCCCAGTTGTGGTTCAGACCCTGTGAGATTACTCGTCTGTAGGCCGGCTGCCTCTGTCTCACGGCCTTGTGGAGAGTCACAATGTCCTGCCCTTCAGCCCACCGTTTTATTCTTCTCAGAGGAATGCGATAACGGCCCTCCTTCTTTATGGCCTGGTGTAGCTTAGAAACGCTGGTGAAACTCCCCGAAGCCGCGGGGTCGTAAAATCTCTTGGTGAGGTAGGAATCTATGTTGCCCGGTAGAGCCATGAAGATTGACTTTTTATTATTATTACTATTATCGCTCCGAGTATACGCCCTCGTCCGTGACTCTACAACTCGACCCAGGCCGTGTTGGATGCTGACGCTCTGTTGCCTCCGACTCTCCTACCTCCTCTGCTCGTTTCCTCGACTTTACTGGCTTTTCCTACACCCGAGTCGGTGAACTTTTTAGCCCCTTTCCTTTCGTGTTTGTTCTTCAGGAAGTGCAGCACCCTCCTGAGTTTCTTATTGCCTATTAGTCTCAAAGGCACGTTTTTCTCCAGCAAGACGGCGTAGAACGTTTTGTAATCTTTCGGCAGAGGGAAGCCCGAAGACTGGGTGTGGAGTAAAGAGGCCAAAAAGTTTCTTCTGCCTCCTTTGCCTCCTTTGAAGGGTGCTAGAGCTTTGTAAATGGCCTCTACATTGCGACGAGTCAAGTCGTTTCCGAGGGATGCCTGGACCTCGCTAAGCACCGTGCGCTTCTTCCCCTGAGATTTGACTCGTCTGGAAGGCCCTGACGGGGGCAACTCTGTCGAGTCTTTCTCGGAATCCTTCGAGGGCATGTTCTCTTTAGAGGCCTTGGTCTCATTATTCTCTTCCTTAGCCGGTGTCATTCCAGTCTCCGAGAAATGGTTCGACTCGTCGCGTTCGGGGAAATGGGTTGTGGCCCGCCCCAGCATCCCGTGAACGCCTTCGCCCCGAGTCGAAGTTTGACCACCTTCGGTCGTCGGAGCTTTGGCGGGGTCCGTTTGAAGGGGAGCGTCGATCCGACGCTCCCCTTCGCTCGGACCCCGTAGCTTGCGATCCTTCATCATGCTGAGGTATTTTTCTTCGGGTACCACGTAAACTTTCCTGTTGAACTTCATTGACGAGGTCATTATTGGAGAGGTCCTGGACTGATTATATTAGAAGAATAAGTAGCGTCCTCTTCGCCACGGCCAGATGATGCTAAGCGGCCCTCCTGACTTTGGGGAGGAATTTCCTCAGAGTCACCGGTGCTTAATGGTTTAAGGATTTCACTATCGGCGAGGTCAGTGCGAGCGTCGTCACCTTTTGCCTCCTCTTCGGTCTCCTCCTGACTGAGGTAGTCACTAGCTAAGCCTGACGAGTACTCGCTTTGACTCTCGCTTTCACTCTGAAACTCACTCGTGTCACCATTCCCTTCGCTATCCTTCGACTCGGAGGTCTCGCGTTGCCTTTCTCTCAATGACTCGCGTTCCTCCTCCTCCTCCTCCTCCTCTTCTAGTTCTTCTAGTTCGGCTTCAGTCTCGTCCGAAAAGGTTTCGTTAGAACAGGAATCCGAGGCGGTCGGTTCATGAGAAGCTGATGATGCTGATGATGATGATGCTGATGATGATGATGATGATGATGATGATGATGATGATGATGATGATGATGATGCTGATGATGAGGATGATGAGGATGATGAGGATGATGATGATGATTCACTCGCGTCTGACAAACCCTCCGTCTCAGAGTGGCTGGAGGACTCCTGACTTTTGGTACTATGCCGTCGTGGGATCTCTTTGTTGGCACGAGTGCACAGGTTGAGCTTATCTTTAGTCTCCTTTTTAGACCTCCTCGGTTTCGGTAAGCTCTCCAGTTTGCGCAGGTAAGGGTAGCACAGTTTCAGAAACCTCACAATGGTCTTGCAGTGTTGAAGTAGAGACTCCTTGGCTGGGGAACGATGACGAATGACTGCCAGCCTCCGAAGGATGGCTTTGCTCTTGGCGAGTTGTAGACAGGTGTCCGAAGATATTTGAAGGCCCCCTCTTAGCACATTCACGATTAATTCTATAACAGCCAGCGCGTGTTCTCCGTCTATCCTCTCGAGTAAACGTCGAGTGAGCTGCGGGGAGACTTTGTCCGTTCGCACCAGTAGCCTGAGGAAGGGCATGCTCCGCTTCAAACGAGTTGACATGTTGGCAATTATACAGCGAATGACAGGCCCTTACTTTTTCGTGTACAGAATCAGAGCGTCTGAGGCCAGTGCTCAGTCTTATGTCCTCATCGCCGGAGCCTGTCAAGTTGTTGACGAGCAGGTAGCCTCGCGGCACACGTGTGGCGTCCTCCCACGCCTCCAAAAGTCTCTTCGGGGTGGAGGGGAACATCTGACGTGACAGGTGATGTATTTGCTGAATGTCTCGGCAGGTCTTCATCAGAATGAGGTAGCTGCTATTCAAATTTATGGTTCTCGAATAGCGAGATTGGTGAAAGATGTTCTGAGACAGCATTATAACCGAAATGCGACGGTGGTGTACCTCTCGCGTGAATAGTGCACACATCTCGGAAGATTTGCCAATCTCATCGAGCAGGTCATCCAGTATGAGTAGACTGTGATGGTGGGGGTCTTCGGAACCTAGGCTTTCAATCAATTCCCGCCCGGGTAAACCCTCGTGTAAGGTTAGGTTTTCCACGTCAGCCTCCAATTGAGTAAAGACTTTTTGATACACACCATAGGCGTATACTATTCTTGCTGGAGGAATCTTGTACATGGCTGACGCGTTCCTTAGTATTTTCATTGTCAATACAGTCTTTCCAGACATCGAAGGACCCACAATCATTGTAGAGGAGGGGCATTCGAAACGGAAGACATTCTCACCGTGCGACGAAAAGCCCGTACCATGGGGCACGACAGCGCTTGCTTCCTCATTCATGTTGATACCTCGTAAACCAGGGGTGGTGTGAAAGCCCTCTTTGAATGTTTTTCTTTATCTTTTTAAGAGCGTACCCGGGAGATGGCGTTCCAGGAGTGACTGGAAGGGGAATCACCAGAGGGCCAAAAGCACTCGCGATGAATGCGCGAGTCAAGAGACCTTCAACTCAGTTGAGCGAGGACAAGGCGCGACTGTTGACGCTCCCCGACAAGATGTCTGTCGAAAGGAAGCAGCCCGTCTTGAAAGCCGTCACGGGAAGAGGTGTTTGCGACTGGGAAGGCTACCAGGCGACCTTTAGTCAGGTGAGTGCTATTCTCAAAAATATGATTTTGGCTTCTTCTTCAGCTTCTTCTTTGCCTATAAATTGAACATTAACCTATACAATTTCCCCCTTATTCAGGACCTATTGACTCACCTGGAGGTGGTATGCGAGCGACTGGTGAAGATCTCGTCCATATGCACAGCGGCCAGTGATGGTAAGAAAAGGAAGCGTGAGATGACAGAGGATGAAGATGAGGAGGATGAGACAGACGACGATGAGGGGGAGGAAGAATTGAGGGCCCATTTGGAGGCGACTGCTAAACGCTATTTAAGGTAAGTTTCCTCTTCTTTTAGAGACACTAACGCAAAAGAAAATAATAATAAAAAACTCCCCCCTTGATTACACAGTGCATAGTACTGAACCCTGTCCTTTGTTTTCAAGGTTGCGAGAACGTCGAATGCGTAGCAAGAAAAGACGTGTGAGTAAGGCCACAAGCCCCGGTGTGCAGCGAGTTACCAAAATGGTAGTGGAGCATAGAGTGGATGCCCCCGTAGCTACACGTCCGAGACACGAGTTAATGGAGACGAAGGAACCGGTGGAACGGTTTAACCCTGCGGAGTCTTCGTACCCTAATTTCATAAACATTACTGACAACACCTCCTCAGTCTGCTCCTCCTCCTCCGTACTGATACCACCCACTCCTCCTGTGCCAGTGGTCAGACAGGGGAAATTAAGTAAAATTCCCACGCCCTCTAGGCCTTCGAATTGGGTGCCCGATTCTCAACCGGATACCCCACTGGAACAAGCCTCCCCTCGCCCGTTTCACTCAACGCCCGAGCCCGGTCCGTGCCCTCCTGATGATGTGATGAGAGCTATGGGGTGCAACACTTCTCACGAGTGGAGGATGACCTGTGAAAAAATGGCTGCTCATTTACGGCCTTGTGAAATAAACATCAGGTGAGTTATTCTCAAAATAGAGTGGTATTCGAGGATTTTGTACTTTTTGAGTAAAAAAAAAAATTGGTGAATTTCTTAACTAACTTAACACTTCAAAAATTTCACACCCTCAGCGCCATTCGAAGGGAGAGCAAAATGGAAGAAGAAGAAGACATAGAGCCAAAGGTAGTACAAATAAACGAGACACCCCCCGAGACCACCGCGGTTGCTGTAGTGTCTGTGGCTCAGCCTGTTGTTCCTGAGGCTATGAAACACGGAGATGACGAGGCAGAGAGAGAAACCGCCATGAGGCCGCGTGCTAATAGCCCTACAGGCGAGCTCTTCTCTTCATACAGCTCCATTCCCAGCACCATTCCCGAGCACGTTTACACGGACTCGTCCTATGACAGAGACATGGTGGCAGCAGCTGACGAGTGAGTGTCTTACTTATTATTTTTTTCATTATGGCTACATAAATACGTGTAATGGACTTCAACTTCTAAACCATTCATTCATTCCCTCTCCCATAGGGCAGAGAGGATGATCGAGAAGGCGCCCCTCATAACAGTACGGAAGGAAGACGACTGTGGAGACCAGCCTCAGCCAGGGTGTTCAACTGCGAAACCAGACGCGTCCGGCAATAAGACTCCTCGACAGGGTTTCAGACTGCATGTCCCCGAGCCAGGGGAAGGTGGTAAAGTTGCTGAGGATGGCCTCACATCCAGGTGAAGTTCTCGTTTTAATTTCCAAAAAAAAATTCCTGAATAAAGAAAAAACAATGTAGAGAGGAGGACTAATTTACCTTTTTTTCAATTCCAGTGAACGAAAGGAAATTTGGAAAGCGATGAGCACAGTAGGCAAGGTGAGCACAATGCCTGAATCCGACATTGAAGGGGATAGCGGCTTGAAGGAATTGGTTGACATTTTATACAATGCAGGAGAATGCACTGGGGAGGGAGGCATAGTGGAAGGACTTAATGGGCTTGATGAGGAGGAGGAGGCTGAGGAGGGGGACAGGGCAGGGGCTGTAGAGGCAGGGGTGCAGGAAGATGAGGATGAGGCACCTGTTTTTGACGCTGTAGACGCTCAGGTTGTGAATGAGAGTGATTTGTGGGATGACACACCTCGGGGTGAGCTTCCCGGGTACGAGTTTGATGACAGGATGCTTTTTAGAGGGCGTGATTATGCATTAAATTTCCATAGGAATATGCAAATCGATGCAAGACATCTAGAATTTGCTGATGGTCTAGCAACAGAAATTGTCTACAAAGTGTACTTTAATCAGAACTGGCATAACGTGGTTTTGGCGGAGGTTTTGGGGGAATTGTTGGACATCATGGACGCCATAATCGAGAGGCTTAGAGCGTGCTACAGTGACAATGATCTGGTGAGGGTTTATATTTCGAGCAAGTCCTTCTATGCGCCTCGTACAATTGGTCTCATGCCCCTGCGTGAATTGACGGTGGGGTTGGTATCCGATGTGATAGAAAGCGTGCTGCAGTCAGACGAGTCCCTTGTGCTGGATGAGCCCCTGGACATTCACGTCGCTGTGGTGAGGAACCCGAGAGGGGCTGGACGTGTGGAAGGATTGCTTTACAACTTCGGAGAGGGAGATTCTCTCCGTCACTCAAAGGCCATTTCTCAAACTAAAGTGTTGGACAATCTATGTCTGGCGAGATCAGTTACTGTAGCACTAGCTAAGGCGCGCAAACTGGAGTGCGAGGAGATTGGCGACGGCGTTTTACTCAGACAGGCCCAAAATCATTTGGACCAGCTGTACAATGTCCGTCGTCAAGTGCTGACAAGAGAGGCCCAATCTCTACAGACACTCGCGGGCTTCACTCTCGATTATACGCCCTCTTTTACTGACATTGCAGCTTTCGAAAGGGCTGTGAACTCACAGATTGTGGTGTTCCAGTCCGGTACTGATTTGACGCCGGTTTACGTGGGCAACTCTGAGAGGCAGAGAACTATCTATCTGTTCTATGCCAAAAGGGATGGTAATGACAAAAGCCCAGGACACTTTCACGCTGTCGTGAATCTTCTGAAGATGTTCAGAGGTGTGACCTTCTGCACAAAGTGTAAGGCCTGCTATGGAAAGAAGGACAAGCACGCGTGCGCGAATGAGTGTAAATCCTGTGGTGTTAATTCGTGTCCCATTATAGAGGAGGAGAAAAAAATGTGCACCACCTGCAACAGGTTCTTGAATTCTCAGGCCTGCTTTGACGCTCACATTGAGAAGGGTGTGTGTGCCAAATCCCTCCGTTGCCTAGATTGTAACTATTTCTACCGGCGGGGCGCCGAACACCGTTGCGGCTATAGATTATGTCGAATATGCCAGCAACAGGTGACGGGTGTACACTATTGCTATATACGTCAAAAGAAACCTAAAGCCATTTCGGCGAAGTACATGTTTGCGGATTTCGAGACGGATCCGAATGGTGAAATTCATGAACCGAATTTGGTTGTGGCGCATTGGCAATGTGAACACTGCGAGGGTGTCAGTTATCGTGACAACCCTCGATGCGCTCACTGCGGAACCCCTTGTGTCAAGTGTCGCGGTCAGGTGGGACGTCATAGGAGGGGCGACGATCTTCGTCGCACCTGCATGATGAGCTCCGAATGTGGCCTGAGAGGTGTCGAATTGTTTGGGGAGAATATAGCTCACGAATTTTGCCTGTTCTTTTTCGATCGCCCTTTTGAGGGTTACACATTGCTGTTCCACAATGGTCAGGCGTATGACGCTTATTTCCTGATGAATTACGTACTGAACAACCTAACAAGGAAACCCCACATGATACTCAGGGGTAGCAAGGTTATGTGTATCGACACAGGCAAATTCCGAGTTATTGATTCCCTTAACTTTCTGACAATGCCATTGGCACAAATGCCCAAAGTGTTTGGGTTGGGGGGTATACGCAAGGGTACTTTCCCTGTCTTCTTCAATCAGAAGGAGAACTGGGACTACATAGGGCCAATGCCGCATCCCTACTGCTACAGAGTAAATTCCATGAAGCCTCGGGCCCGGAAGGACTTCATGGAATGGTACAGGCAGCAGAAGGGGGCTGTGTTTGATTTCCGTAAGGAAATCTCTCAGTACTGTCAGGATGATGTGAACATCCTGCAAGAGAGCTGCAATGCCTTCCGAGCATGGCTCCTCGGAGTCTCCTCTAGGGAGGAAGTGGTAGACGTAGGGGAGGGAGGGGAAAGGAAGACGAGTACTCGCGGAGTGGATCCTTTCCAGTACAACACGCTAGCGGGGGTGTGCATGGCCGTGTACAGACATCTGTTTCTCCCTGAGGAGTTTGAGGTCAAGACGGAGGAGGGGCGTACACTTAGCGAGGTCAGCACATATGACAGAACAAAGTTCTACGATTCCGACGGTAATGAGGTGGATGCCTCTTCTGTTGAAATAAAGGAACGAGCTTTCAAGTCCACCCCATACGCTCACATGCCTGCAACGGGGTTTGGTGGTCGGGATAATCACAGCATGCTCTCCATTCTGTGGTTGGAGTATGAGGCACGACGTCACGGAGTGGACATCAAACACGCTCGTGCTGGTGGCGAGCACAGGGTGCCCAACACTAGAGCGTCAGGAGGCTGGTTGAAACTCGACGGCTACCACCGTGATGAGACTACCGGCAAGGAGACTGCGTGGGAGTTCATGGGATGCGTATTCCATGGCTGTCCAAAGTGCTATCCAGCAAATCCCTTTGGCACTAGCCCCGCGCACCCTCACACGCACGAACCCCTGGACCTGCTCTACCAGCGCACCTTGAGCAGACTAGAGTACCTGAGGAAAGAACAGCATCTGGAAGTACATGTCATTTGGGAGTGTGAGTTCAGGGCTCTTAGAGCGAGTGACCCTACCATTGAAGAGTTGGCTGAGAAGTATGATCTCATGCCCCGCTTGGACCCCCGAGAGGCCTTCTTTGGAGGGAGAACAAATGCGGTCAAACTCTATAGAGAGGCAAAGGATGGTAAAAAGATTGGATACATAGATATTTGCTCCCTGTATCCCATGGTGCTGAAAAATGACGTTTACCCCTATGGTATTCCAGAAGTCATTGTGTCACCCGACACCACGGATATAACCCAATATTTTGGTTTGGTCCAGTGTCGGGTTAGAGCTCCGCGAGCTCTCTACCATCCCTGTCTCCCAGTTCGCAGTAACAATAAGCTCCTGTTTCCTCTCTGTCGCACGTGCGCAGCAAATCTCAGTAAGAAGAGCTGCACGTGTAGTGATGACAAGAGGGACCTCATTGGCACTTTCACCACGGTCGATCTGGAGGATGCCTTGGCAGTTGGTTATGTGATTATAAAGGTGTATGAGGTGTACCACTTCAAGAGGAAAGCCAAATACGACAGAGCAGAGGAGGGCTCTGGGGCTTTTGCCGAGTATGTGAACATGTTCTTGAAGGGTAAGCAGGAGGCCTCTGGTTGGCCACGACCAGACATGACGACCGAGGAAAAGGTCGAGTACTGCAGGGAATACGAAAGAGTTGAGGGCGTTGTGCTTGACCCGAATAATATAGTATACAATTCAGGGAAAAGGGCAACGAACAAATTATTACTCAACAGTTTCTGGGGAAAGTTTGGCGAAAGTAATAATCATCGCATTCACAAACTGGTGAAGACAGCTCCTGAATTGCTTAGGGTAACAACCGATTCCTCAATCAAATTGAAAGATGTCAACGTGTTAGCGAGAGATAAATGTCTACTGCAGTATGCTCATGCCGAGGGATTTCTACCCGAGATGTCTCACGTGAATGTCTTTGTGGCTGCATTCACCACCTCCAACGCGAGACGACGGCTTTATAAAACCCTTCTAGCCTTGGGAGAAAGAGTTCTCTATTTCGACACCGATAGTGTCGTATATGAGTATGATGAGGGTGATGAGCACGAGTACAAACCCCTTCTGGGAGACCATCTAGGTCAATGGACGAACGAGTTGGGTGAAGGTGAGCACATCACCCGCTTCGTCAGCAGCGGACCAAAGTCATACGCGTACTTGACAAACAAGGGGGTAGTGATAGTCAAATTAAAAGGGCAGACATTAAACCATGAAAATTCGCAAAAGTTGAACATGGAGGCGATATGTCAACTTGTGTTATTCTGGGCTGACCCTGACACCTACCCCCTACCCGAGGGAGTAGAGGCTTACATAGAAGCGCGATATGACAAAATCAGGCGCTGCAAAAGACGCTTTGTGCTCTACAGTAGAGAGGAGCTCAAAAGATTTAGAGTGACCTATTGCAAAAGGAAACTAGTAGAGGGTACTTTTGACACTCTACCCTATGGCTACTAAAGTTCTGTTTTTTTTTTTTAAGTACACAAACGTAGGTCAGTTTTGTATTTTATTTTAATCAAGCCCCTATACTATTTAGAACATTGGTTTACTATTGTGACTTATCATTTCAGACACGGGGAAAAATAAATAAAAATGCTACCCAATAGATGAGGACAGAAAACTATATTTTAGTTCTAAATGTTAGTGAGTCGAGTAATACTGATATATTATTATTGTTTAGAGTTGTATTATATCTATATTTTTTGTGATATTCGTTTGTACATTTTCATTGTTAACCGCTACAACGATTTTTTTTTTTTAATGTAAATAAACGTACTCTTCATTTCACAAACTACATATTTGTTTTTCATATTTCCATGAGCAAAGATGTGAAACAAACGACATAGTCAATATTTTCAGTTGAAATTATAATCTTTAATTCACCGCAAACAACTACAAAAGTTCTACAACATAGTCAATATTTTCAGTCGAAACTATAATCTTTAATTCACAGCAAACAACTACAAAAGTTCTACAGTTCAGATATTACGAAATAAAAGCGAAAATTCAATTCATTTCGTCACAAGCGACATCATAACAATAGTGCAGGAGTCTAGTGTACATTTTACCAGAACCAGATACATGATGAGCAATAAGATTGTTCCTGACTTTTTCCAGACCACCGAAATACAAGAACATATTCACAAATTCTGTGCAGAGGTAGACGCTCTTATACGAAAGTTTCATCAGCACTTTCTTCACCAACACTGTGAAGGGTATGTGTTCGAATTTGAACAGAACTAGTTCGATATCCTCGGGATGAGGAGGGCCATCGTCGGGCAAGGACTTTATATTCTTCAGTTCCTGACAGGCTTTAAGGTATGCCAAATGTTCAATCACTTCGTATTTGTTTGGTCTGTCGACTGCCACTTTTTTGTAGTCGTAGGATAGCTTATAGTCGCACTCCATGGGTTGAGCTTGCATATCGTGAAGGTTAAAATTGTGAACGCTGGAATCATCCTCGCATTGACTTAGAGTCAGAAACACCTTTGCAGAACGAGTGCCGCTGGTCCTGTGGGTCCACCTGTAGCCCTCAATGGTAATCGACTCCTCATTCTCACCTCGTGGAGTGGTGATTTTGAGATTAACGACGACAGAGAGTTTTTCGTAAACACTCACGAGTTTCAGGAATTCGGCTTCGGACAAGTTGATGGTCTTGAAGTGACTGATCGGATCGGTTTCTTCCAATGACTCCTTTTCGTGTACTGGATGCATGAAGCCGACGTAATACAGAGTCTCCTTATCATCACGAGCGAACTTCGAAGTGAGCACGTGCTGCTTCTTGGTCAACATTAGCTGAAAATCGGACTTGCCTTTCAAAGCTTTCTGGAAGTCCTCTAGATGTTGACCCAGTTTTTCGAAAGACCTCTTGGACAGATGCACATTGCGTCCTCGTGACTTCGCCGGTGCGCTATCCCGTCCTGCTGGAGGTTTCCTAGTGATAGTAAGGTAACCACTCTTCCACTTATCACCCGGGTGAGCTGTTGCAGAAATTTTTTCACTCAACTGGTAGCACACGGGACCCGAAGGAGGCTCAGGGTCTTCGGCAGAAGTACTCGGCAGAGTCATGCTAGTCGCGGGAACCTCAGGCGGAGGCATAGCAGCGGAGTCGTCGGTCAAGGCGTTTGCCTGGGTGAGTTGTGCTGAAGCCATGGTAATGTGTATCTTTTCCTTTCCAAAGAGAGAATGGTTTATGTCTGAACAGCCCCTGCTTTATATACTCCTTGGTCATTGCGTGTCACCACATGTTCGTGTCTAATTACAACAAAGCGATCTTGCATACACGCTACCTTATAATTAAGCTGATGTCAGCTTTGACAGATGGCTTATATGAAGCCCTCTCGCATGACAGCTCGCATGTCAACTTTGACAGGTCAATTAACTACACTTGATTGATTACCATACTTCAAAGGTATCAAATTACATAATTAGCTTAATTTATTCATGCCCTCGGGCCATGAATAGCTTCCCTTATAGCCCAGCCCTCTTGCTTCTACGCCATCCAAGATGGCCGCCACAAGATGGCCGCCATATTGGGATGGTGTAAGTATTTACATGTAGTTCTATGTCCATATAAAATGCTCCACTGTTGCCTGATACAATAAATTATAACTTTTTTCCACTCTACATCACTGATAATCCAATTATTTTAATAAACAAGGAATACATTTTTTTCATTTCTTCAAAAACGCTGTATCCACTATCCAGTCCCGGTTTGTATTTCCTGGTTCTTCCGGTTTCAGTTTTTTCGCCTATTTCCCTGGAATTTCCCGTTCGCGGGAGTCCCGGGAACAAACCCTATACCAGACAACTGTAGTGCTTGTAACAGTGAAGGTTACAGACGTCTGTAAAGCCCTATAAAGTATAACTACCAGACGTATATGAGAGAAAATTGATTGTAGATTCCAGAGATCTGCAGAGCCAAGCAGCTAAAAAGCATGTATATATTTTTCAACATTTGGCACATCCACTAATGTGTGTAGGTGTAAAAACGAGCATGAACGAATTTGTAGACATGCAAAACTACATTTGTGTAGGCCTAATATTTAACATTTACACAAATGCCCCAATCGTGTATGAGTTAGTTTTTACTGGTTTACAAATTCGTCCACAAGCCAAATATTGAAAAATATAGGCCTATGTATACCTCCTAAAAAGACAAGTGCCCAATATTTGTGTGATTTAGGAAATAAAAGGGGCAGCAGTCTGTAGTGGACTTTCATGAATTGGTAACAGACGTCTGTAGTGCTCGGAATAATGTCACTTGCAGACGTCAGAAGTGCTAGGAATAGCAAAGATTACAGACGTCTGTAAAGCCCTGAAAAAGTATAGCTACCAGACGTCTGTACAGGACAGCCAATTATAGTTTCTGCAAAGCCAAGCAGCTAAACAGACAAATACAGTACCAAATATCTGCAATTTAGGAAATGAAAGTAGCAGGTGTCTACACTGGACTTGCATTCATTGGTAACAGACGTCTGTAGTGCTCTGAATACTTTCACTTGCAGACATAGCAGTGCTTGTAATATTGAAGGCTACAGCCGTCTGCAAAGCCCTGTGAAGTAGGACTACCAGACGACTGTAGAGGACTGCAAATTCTGCGGCTTTCTGCAGAACTTGCAGAATTTATTGCAGAATTTTGCGGATGCAGGAAGAAATGTAATTGTAGGCCTGCTGACATTATATGACACAAGACCTGAAGCAGTGTGTATCATATTGGCTTCTTTCCAAAATTTAATTTTTGAGTAATGTATTTTGCAATGATCCAATAACATTCTAATTTTCAAAATGTTTAGTCTAGAGGATTTTGTATGGTTAGAAGAAAACGCCATCTCTCTATGACCAAAATAACCAGAGATGTTATAATTACTGATTTTATAATGGCACAGGTAAATCTCAATTAAAAGGTCACTGAGTTTAAGAAAGTTTTAAGAAAGTAGGTAAGAGACAATTAAGGAGGGGGGCACAACAGTGCATGTCTCCCTTCAGAGCAATAGTCAGTGTTTGTTGTGTCTGGAAAATGGTTACATTGCAATGTGAAATGTTGCAGAGGTCACTGACTTGGGTGGAGCCAGTGATCCATGCTGATGAATAATAGGAGGAGTCACATCATTGATTGGCTACACATTAGTACACAAGTATGATTGACACATCAACTGGGGGCAGTCCAAACAAGCTTGAAGGAAGAGGTTTGGGGAAGGGAGGGGGGGGGGGGGCAGAGGCCACGGAGGTGTTGCTCAGTTGAACTCTTCTCAGAAATATTTTGGGAAGGGGGGGGGGGGGGGGGGGGTAGGACTTGCCTTGCCAGGAAATTATTTATTTGTAAACTTCTTGTAAATGCAGGACATAATTACTTATTATTTTCAACCTCCTCCTGTGATCTTCTAAAATAATATATTCTAAAATTGAAGTATTTGATACAGTGATAAGAAATATCAAAATATCTCGCCAAATATTAATTTCAAGGATGTCAAGAAAGATTTTAATATCACCAAAACTGATTTAAAAAGTATTCTCCCCTCCTCCCCCCCCCCTTAAATCTCAGAGAAATTGTTTTAAAGCTATGGTCGACATTGGTCGGCATGGTACAACAATAAAGGCCAGGGACACGAATTCGACAAGGGGACACAAAACCCCACCAAGAACCTCCACAGGGCAGTTCTTTTACAATACTGTTAATACATTTTGAAATTGAAAATAATTATCTGTGATCATTAGATCTGTGAAGATTGGTGTTTAATCCAGGGTCATTTGAAGAATCAGGGTTAATAAACCGTGGCTAATTGGTACTCATATGACGACTGTGTTACTTATAGGCATTAATGAGGCAGCATTGAGTTGAGCAGCCCTCATGATGAGGCAATTATGCAATTGCATAAATTAAAATGGCATACAGGAAACTGCTCTGGAGGGGAGGGTTAGAAGTCCCTTTTAAAGGATACAAGACATGGATCCATATAATTACATAGACTTACCTATTTATGGAATTTTGACATTTGAATTGATTGAACGAAAGTTGATTGATGGATTGAATGCCAGTTGCTAAATGATGGAATGGATGATGGTGTTTGAAATATTCATGGATTTATTGATGGTTGGATAAATAAATAGTTTGATGGACTGATGTATTGACTGTTGACTTGATTATTGGCTTGAAAGCTATATTGGAGGAGTTACTGATGGATTGATAGATTCATGTATTAATTGATAGGCCAAAGTTGATAAAGAGAGGACTTGCATGAATGAGTCATCTATAGGTTGGAATCTGAGTGAGTATATATATGTTTCCTAAATATGTACAGGCATACATTCACAGCAACAGGGCCTAGTCTCTTAATGATCCATAATTATAAAATCCAATAGTTGAATTGCATTTATTTTCTCTGGTCACTCTATGGGCCCCTTCAGGTCATGGCCCAGGGCAAATGCCCCGATTGCCCCATTGGTAAATTGTACCTTGGAAGAATAAGCACCTTCTTGGATGAATAAGTAAGCTATAAGTAAGTATAAATGTTAGAACTTGTTGAATATATTGAAGCCGATTGTAAAGCTCGGCCCGGTCACAAAAAATAAGAAAATGTCATTAGCAGCATCTTTTCCAGAATGGGCTGAAAATGAAGATGCTGAGTGTTCGCTGAAGCACTGAGTGAACATCAAACAAAACATGTGATTAACAATTCATTAATTCTTTTTGGTTATCTCTTGGCCAATTTGAAACTTTGTTAATGATGGATTGATAATAGTTTTACAACTTAATGAAGTTTCCATTCCAGATGCTTATTCTTCCAAGTAGGCTACTTATTCAATATTCATCCAAGGTAATACGGCCCTGGACATGGCCTAAACCACAATGATTATATACAGGCTGAACTATGGATCTATAAACATTAAATTTTATATGAGAAGATTTTCATGTTTACAAGATGAAGATTTATGACTTCATTCTGTTTATTATGAACTTTTTAAAATATTCAAACCCGCATTTATAGTGCTGTAACTTCTGTTGTTGGCTTGTTACTGTTTTACATTTTCAGAGGAGAAGCTAATCAGTAATGTGATTTTGATGCATATACATATAATCCTACTCAAAGCCTAATTTTCTATAGTTAGAAAAAAATCCATTCAAATAGGGGAACTAAACAGAGTTGTGACTCAGTTATCAGAACTTTTTGTATTTTGTTTGCCAATGAAACAGGTAAAACTGTATTAAAAAGTCAATGAGTTTAAATCTTTACTTAAGAAAAAGGGACATAACAACAGGCATACAAGTCAAAATTCTGACAAGCAATAGGCCTATTAAAGTCAGACAATGTGTCTGGGGCATTTAACAAAGTTATGTAAACATTTGTCACAACAAAGATCATTGAAATGTAAACAAAAACTCTGTGCACAATGGGGTGCAAATTTGTTGATAAAAACGTACTCATGATGGATCAAGTCAATGTAAACAATCAGTATTTGTGAAACATAACAGCCTGATACTCAATTGTTATTTCAATTGTTTATAATTAATGGAATAAAGAGAAAACGGACTTGGTTTCGCTTGGTTTCGCCTGTTTTCGCTTGGTTTCTCTATAACGGCGCACCCCCAGTGGACTACACCTGGTGTCCATATGCTGATGCCGAAGCAGCCTTTTGAGGACAACATCCGCCACTGGTATTAAACTGGCCAGCACCTATCATGCCTATGGCATGCAATTACACAATTAAAGACAATTAAAAGCACTATTATTAATACTTGCCTCATCAAGCTGTTCGGAGTAATCTTGATCTGAGATGCCACTCCCACAGCCAGCATTGGCAGTGACAGTCGAATCCACAACAATGTGACTACTTCCAGATGCCATGAATTTTAAGATGAAACCAATTTGCAGGCTATTATAACAATGCCCCCTGCTTCAACAAGTTCTAGACTCGCCCTACACCTCCCTTGAAGTTGTTGTTGTCTCTGAAAGCACCCGATGGTGCAATCAGATGTGCAATGCACATCGTGCATGCGTATCTTTGGCCTTCTTTCACGTTGTGATGTAAACAAACCGAGAGGGAATCCCTCGGGGTTCCCCTGCAGCCTCGCTTTCGATTCATAACAATGTGGAGTGGAAAAGTGACCGAGTGAGTATGGTATGTTACTTTTTGGCCACATTTTGCGTGTTTAAGTGTTCAAATGTGCTCGTGTTTCTGCTGTTTCTGCACTACAGACTACAGTGTCTAGTAAACTGGTAAACAGTGTCTAGTAAACTAGTAAACAGAAGGGTGTGCAGCCAAAACGGCGATAAACCAGAACGGAGTACAGTCATAACGGCCAACACCCAAAACGGCCAATTCTACAACGGCCACTAACCAGAACGGCCAAATTTGAGACGGCCAAAGCCCAAAACGGCCAAATTTAGGACGGCCAACCCCTAAAACGGCCAATAAATATATATGCAGTCATTATAGCCAGTTTATTATTACCTGCCTAGCGATTTAGTGACTGGCTAACTTTTTATTATTAATTATTCAGACAGCCAGAATTACATGGTATCAAGACTAACTGAAACAATCTGAATGATGATTGCACTTCAAAATCGGACTTCTTCTTCTTTACAGTTCAATCAACACCAATTAAGGCAATCAAGAACCAAGTAACATTAAAAGTCAGACAATGACACAAATCAATTGACAATTGAGTATTCAAGCTGAGATATAAATTTAAATAGGGATTTTATCTTTTAGAAAAGGGGGGGGGGTACATTTAGTATGTACATCATTTAATGATAATGAAGATAGAATACTGAATATTTCGAAATTCTAAGCTGGATTATTTATATCAACCCATTGTCTCATGCATTTATCAAGTCTGCTTTTATTTCTAGATAAATAGCTTTAAAATGATAATAAAGGAATATTTTCACCTATAAAAAGCAGAGATATTTTAACTGCCAGTCGGAGGATGAGCAATAAATAATTGTTTTATGATTTTTTGGAGACTCTGTTTGCATATTTTCAAAATAAAATAGTTTGTTCACAACCTAATTCAGCTAATCATTTCCTAATCTAATGCCAAAAGTAAAACTCATTAAACAAGAAAACAACAAAACCAAACAATAGTAATTATAAAATACTGATTCTGTGGTCATCTGTAGTATTTTCAATCATTCCTTTGCACCAAAATATGATATTCTATGGAAAATTTTGACTTTGAATAGGATCAAACCCTGTTAAGTCTCTTTTGGAAGCCAAGTAAAACTTTTCCTATATCATTAGACATTCCTAGCAATAGTAGCTTCAATAAGTTGACAAAATTCCACAGTTGAATTGACATAAAATTCATATTCTGAGGGCATTTCTTGCAGTTGAAAAAAGTAAAAAATATGAGCGATCTACAACTTCGAATTTCAACTTGATTACATGACTTTTGAGCAGTGAAATAAATTTTCCCATAATAGAAGACCTAATTAAGAACAGTTCATCATATATTATGATGTCAAGTTCCTTGAAAACCATTATATTTTAAAAAAATACGGCAGCTTGATTTAAATCTGATTTAAATCAAAAAAATCTAATTTAAATCAAATAAATCCGATTTTTTTTATTTAAATCGGATTTTTTTGCAACCCTGTAAAAAAGTGTAATATAGGCCTAATAGTATATTCAATTGTTCTCAAAAGGTGTGAACTTGAATTGTATGACACTGTTGTTTTAATTGAGCAATTCATTACATAATTAAAGAAAACGTGTCAGGGTTAATTGTACAGGGGTAAACATGTATGTATAGCAATTAACAAACGAAAAATAATTATATAATTTGTCAGAGTAAATTAATTAGTTTTAAATATTTTGATTTCATAGAAAAAGTTCACATCCCATACACAATTTTCGGTTGAACTAATAATTCGCTGCAATTGATTAATGAATCTAGTTGTTAGTAGATGTTAGATGTAGTCTCTCATTCTTGTAGTATTTTTTATTTTACAACATACAACCAAATATGTCTATCTATTGTTTCATTGGTGGACATTTACCTCTTAACCATTAATACGTAATTAAAACAGGAAATTTCGTTGAGAAAAAACAGAAAGGTTAAGAGAAATCAAATGTAACATTATTAAATCAACACAGCCGCCGTTTTTCAATCAGAAGGAAATTTCTTTCACCGAACTGGTTAATATTAATAAAACCAAAATTGTTTCAGCACACATTGAAAAGAACAATTTTCAATCAACTTTAATAGTAGGAGCATGTGCCATGTGACACTTGCTTGACACTTCAATTGAAATCAGTTTAACTGTTTGATTAACCACGATTGAAATTATCAGATCAGTAAAATATTTTCGTTGTAGATTAATGTATCAATTGTGATATTTATTATTTTCGTTGTAGATTAATGTATCAATTGTGATAATTATATATGTCAATAAAAGAACATATTAAAGCAATGTTAAAGTATTAGACTGAACAAGAACATTCAGTTCTTTATTCATGCAAAATCACTTTATAAGGCCAAAGAAATCATTGTTTTGGCCGTTTTGGGTGGTGGCCGTCCTAGCGAGTGGCCGTCACCCCTGGTGGCCGTCATAGAAAGTGGCCGTCATGGGTAATTGGCCGTCTTGATTTTGGCCGTTTTGACCGTCCCCCACCAGAACGGCTATTCCTATATTCACCATAACGGCGATGATAAATTTGACTAGAAAACAAGAACGGCTATTGCACTAATTTTTGGTGGAAATTGCTTGAAAACTAAGTAATTTCACTTTAACACTTTACTTTTTGTTACCCAGCATAGTGTCCGTTACCAAAAAGATCATTTAGTTACGTTTTTTGTTACATTTTATCAAGTTTTACAC
Source organism: Platynereis dumerilii (assembly GCA_026936325.1). NCBI lineage: Eukaryota > Metazoa > Annelida > Polychaeta > Phyllodocida > Nereididae > Platynereis > Platynereis dumerilii. Next base: position 123,351,740 of record JAPTHN010000001.1, on the reverse strand, counting down.
ATTCACTAAGTTTTAACTACATTATCATTATTATATTATTATAACATGTAAAATTAGACAACAAAAATGTTACGTTATTTTGCTACAAAGTAACAAACATCTTGGATGTGAACTTCTTTGCTACAAAGTAACACATATCAGACGTTTTTTTTGTTGAAAGATACTTTTCTAAGTTGATTTTTTAACTAAAATTGTCATCGCCGTTTTGGACTTCAATCATCGCCGTTTAGGTAAAGTCTGTAAATATATGAATAGCCGTTCTGGTTTATCGCCGTTTTGACTGGCAGTCAAATAAAGCCTGCAAAGAATGTAAATTGGAGCTGGTGAGAGAACTTTTGATCAAGCAAACTGAATACACGTCAAGTCGTAGACACACCAAGTCGTAGACACGCCAAGTCGTAGACACACCGAGTCGTACACACACCAAGTCGTAGACACACCAAGTCGTAGACACACCAAGTCGTAGACATATTTCAGAGCTATCCCCGCGGCCCCAAGTCGTAGACACAGCATTTTTCATTAAAAAAGTCATAACCAAGTCGTAGACACAATAAAATTTACTAACCAAGTCGTAGACACAACATCACCCAACTCGTAGTCAACATTATTTTGGGATCTACCAACCTGTAGACACTAAGACAGCACAATTCCAAGATTTTCCAAGTCGTAGACATCCAAAAATCATAACAATCTTTGGCAAAATAATTGTTCATGAGCTCCATCTCAAGTTATTTGAAGTAATGATTACAGAACTAGTGGTGCTATTGTGACAAAATTAATTGCAATTGTGTTGTCACTTTTTAAACTGTAGCTGAGAATGACTCACGATCTGAAAGCTGACCAGATTTTTTCCTGACACATGGATTGCAATCAGCTCGACAATGGGTTACATGTGGCATCTCCTTTGCCTGCTTTGTTTCTGCTCGTCTACGACTTGGGTGTTCCCTATCAAAGTTGCTCTGTCTACGGGTTGGTAGTTTTTTAAATAAAATTTGGTGTCTACAAGTTGGCAAGCAGAAAAAATGTTGTGTCTACGACTTGGTAATATCACATTGACCAAAAAGTCTGTGTCTACCACTTGGTGAACCCTGCCAATTTGTTGTCTACGGGTTGGTAGTACCTGGTGTCTACGAGTTGGATGTCTACTAGTTGGTTGTCTACCAGTTGGTTTGTCTACGAGTTGGCGTGTCTACGAAGTGCCAACTGCATCGGATAGTATGAACTTCAGTGTGTCTTGTGCACAAGTTGTGGGTGCATGACTAGAATCACAGCTATGCAGTGGCGTAGTTTAACCAGAAGGGACTGGGGACGGGCGAGGGCAAGTGCCCCAGTCACATATTTTTAAAATCCCGGGTTTAAAATACACGTGGTAGCCATCCCCCCCTCCCCTTGTGACGGTGTAGGCCTATACCTTTTACTAGCATTAAAGTTAATCACCCTGAAGTACACCAGAGACACCTATAATAATTGTTTGTTTGAGCTTACCTGGTTGTAGCCTGACGATCTGGCGTAGATTGTGTATTACGCCAGACATTGGGCTCTCCAGCAATCAATCCGATCGACGCTAAACTCAATCCGATCGACGCTGATTGTTCGGCTCCCTCATGTGACCACACCGTCGTTCCAAATGCAACGGCCCATCGTTTTTCACTGTCGGACATTGTTGTCGTTTATTTCCAGTATTATGATGCTTCATTTGATGGCTTTTGCCGAGAAATACACAGCAAATGATTGTTGTCAGGCGAAATCTTGAGGCAGATTAAGAACAAAGGGACGCCAAGCTTCGCTCCGAAAGTATGAATAATTTCTAGGTTAACTCACAGGCAGCTGCCATTGAGATAATGAGGTAAGATATAGGCTATAGAAGGTGCCTCACATGAGAATTGGTCCAATCAACAGGGCCAGCTTGTAAGGCTTCTCACATCACTATTATTTAGAGAAAGCATTTAACCTGCCTGACATGAGTTCATCACAATATTTGATAATGTTTTGAAGTGTTACCTGCATATATTATTACATCTTCAACATCTTAGAATTCCTGTTTGAAGTGCTGAGCAAGGCTCAGAAGCTCATGAGAAATTCAGAAGCCCTCAGTGACATCTGCATGCTCCAGTTAGGTCAGGTGATCTGGGGGCTCTGAGAGGATTTCCTTGTGTATTAATCAGGAATGGCCATAATAGCAATTGTGATTTGGCAGTTTAAACAGGTGTGAAGAGCTGTGGGCATGGTTGAGAGAGTTGTGCATGCCTACAAAGCTAGGGATATATAAATATTCATAGGCTTTGACATGCAGAACTCCTGGGAGGTTCTATCGGGATTTGTCACTTTAGGTGTTTTACTTGTTCAGTGAAGAAAACTGAAACAATCAGCTATGTAACACAAAACAACTATGAACCAAGTTGACATTGATTAGCAAACCGTTTAGGATTATAAGTGAATTAACCCATCATCATTAACAACAAATGCTTTGTGTATTTAAGTTATGTTTATATCAGCTTGAAGTCATGTTCAAAGTGTTGTTATGCTATTTTCCCCAATGTTGGGATACAAATGTATTACAGGCACTGAAAACCAGCAATTAAGGGGATCAGTGAATAGAATAGCTATCACACCTACAATCATTTGCAACCCATGCAGGCTGGGCCCCAATGTTCTGCTAATCTTGCAAACATACTATCACAGGAAGTGACTACCATAATTTTATAGAATTATTCCTCATGCTTTGTGCTGAAATTTCTGCCACAAAGAAGTCAACAGAAATAATTTAGAGAACTCATAGTGAATTGTATTGTGGCATTTGAAAGGTTTGAATCATGTTTTTAAGACCATTTAAATTTGGCCCAGGGGGAGGCAGATCATGTGTTGGAACAGCCAGCTGCAGTAAACAGAAGGCTAAATAGGATTATTACTCTCTTATTAATGACATTTTAATCTGTAAACTGTGTTAGATAAGTCAATTGGGTCTAATTATATTTATTTGTTGTGCATGCAGTGGATGACACTTAGTTAAAATGTCAAAAAGTAATTTTTTGTGGAACCCTCACACAAGCAGACAGCCACATTTTGCATGCACAGTGCTGCCACCTTTGCCCACTGTGAGTTGTGATTGACATTAGATCAATAGATTGACTAATGCACTGAACAATTTGCAAGGCCTTCCTATGTTTCAGTTTGTCACAGTTGTGTTTTCTCTGCTGCTTTATTATTTTCACAACAACAGAAACTTACAACACCAACACGATAACTGTCAATTTGGGGATTATGTCAAGGTTGATCAATTTTGAAAACACTCCACCGTTGGCTGAATGCTTTCATGAACTTTGATGGTCTGATTACTTGCCCAGATCAGATGAACCAATGTGATGAGACATGGAGGTCACCCTGGGCTTCTGATAGGATCACCAATATCAGGAGTGAGGAACCTTCTATGTGTATATAGACTAGATCTTACCTCATTACCTCAATGGCAGCTGCCTGTGGTCAACTTGATCACGTGATACCGATTGGACGATGTTCATTATTTTGACAAAACCGTGCTGGAAAATGGATAAAATTGACAGAACATCATGCGTGCACCTGGCAGAATTGTCAATTGGACTCTTTTCTTGCATGTGTGGACGTTTATGTACGATCGGTTACTGATCAGGTAAAAAGATGTACCACATTTTCCGGAGCGTTGTCAGTAAATCACTATACATCTTTTTTTGGAGGTCAGTTGAAATGTTTTCTCTAATATTGTGTAAAAGTTTTGTGAAGATTGGTTGGCAAACAAAAAAGGTGCACGGGGTTTTATGGTCGAAATTCGGATCGCTTTCAGATGCGTCGCTCGTTCCGATGCTGATCCTGGGTAAAATATGGATTGTCACGCATTGAAACTTGCCTGGCAATGTAGATGTAGATTTATTACATTTCAACAAGTTTTGGTGGTTCTGTAGTGCCGGATATCTTTAAAAACTTTCCGTAACGATTGTCAGAAAGTTGCCGTGTGGCACTGTCAAGGCCGCCAAAACGTCAACAAATACCATGTAGCATTTAGGCCCAGTAACATCATACTGCAATTTCAGAAATATGGTAATACTTTAGGACTTTAGGGTGATAAACTTTAATTCATTAAAGATTAAGATTTCGGGATCATGCAAGTTGGTTTGCCTAGTACCCCCCACCCCCTCGTGGACCTCTTTCATCCCTCTTGTCCCCCTTTGGAAATTACCTGGTTATGCTACTGCACATGCAGCTGTGACTCGACTTAGACACCACTGTAGACTAACTATTGTTGAGGCCGCAGTGGCATATGATAGTAGCGTGTGTCAATTTTTAATTTTTATGCAAATTCAAAAAGCACTAGTGCCTAAAATGTGCGTTTTGACCTGGGGAATCCAAATCTGTTTTTTCAAAATGGCGATACGACAATTCTTACCTACTTCAATTTTGGTTCAAAGTTTCAATATTTTTTTTCGTTTTCGATCATTTTCGCCAATCCGCGGTTCTCTGTAACTTTGTCAACATTTGTCATATAGCATTCTAATTGCCATAGTTGGAAAGCTCTCAAAAAGACCTACATTTTGAATACCAACATCGATGGTCTAGGATGGTATCTTGACTCCTATTGACTGTTTGGCCGGCACTTTCAGAAATGAAAATGCTGCTGACTGTCTAATCCCTATTAAAAAAAGGCTTTTGAATTTTTTTCACTGATAATTGCTGTGATGCCCATTCTCCAAGTTCCAGAAAAAGCAAATAAAATATTTTTAATTCTTGGTCATGGAAAATCCTGCTTTATGAGCTTGGAAGTTTTAATGCAAATTTTTGTCGGAATTATTGAAACAAATCATGTAGGGGCTGTTATACTTCATATTTTGACTTCGTAAGAATTAAATATTAGACAACATCATTGGTATCATGAGAATGCTAAGAGTATTGTCTTTCATGTGGTACCACTCATTTTGCCCTGCAATAAATTCTGACGAAGGTATGATATGAAATGCAACAGACCCCATCTCACATTTTACGAGTTTTCCAACTAACGTTACCATTAAAACTTCATCACACACAAGCCGGGCATTCCCATGGTAAAAATCAAAAGGTTTTCCTATTTGGTCATTCTGTAACTTGGAAAATGTGAATCACCGCAATTATCATTGAAAAAAATTCCAAAGTCATTTTTTAACAGGATTAGACAATCTGCGTAATTTTCATTCTAAAAAGTGCCGACTGAAGGGCCAATGGTAATCAAGATATCGTCCTAGACCATTGATGTTGGTATGCAAAATGAAGGTATTTTTGAGAGCTTTCCAACCATGGCAATTAGAATGCTGTATAACACATATTGACAAAATTATAGAGAACAGCGGATTGGTGAAAATGGTCGAAAACGAAAAAAATATTGAAACTTTGGACCAAAATTGAAGTAGGTAAGAATTGCCGTATCATAATTTCGAGAACAGATTTGTCAAAATGCACATTTTAGACACTAGTGCCTTTTGAAAATGCATAAAAATTTTAAATTGACACACCCTAATATGATAGGATAAGCCACAAATCGCCCCGCAGTCACCCCATGTTATGCCCCCCCCCAGGCATTTCTAGATAGGTACGCCCCTGGTTGAGGGTTCCAACTTCTAATTGTTAGTACCATAATAGGGAAATTAAGAATTTGTGGCCTGGAGGGGGGGCAGGAGTTGCCGAAAAAAAAAATACTACACCCCCCTTATGTCTGTGCATTTCCCTATCAAAAGTAAGGAGGGTCCGTTGAATAGCTACAGAGTGCAGAGAAGATTTCGAGAAAACAGTATATACAGAACAGTTTGTTGTAGGGACTAGCACAAGAAAAGCTCAACAATTCGATGGAACAATAGAAACAGGAGTGGAAGGCTCACATGCTTCACTTTTATTTACAAATATTGTCACTCCTCACTGTACTATAGTATCCGACTTTCTCAGTAGAAATGGCCTCAATTTCTAAATTTTTTTAAAATGGCTCAATAAGCAAAGTAGAAAATACTGCATCGACAAAACCATCGGATGAAACAACACTCTGGGTATGCCTCAGGGTGCCTCAGAATGGCATCATTGTCATCAATTAGAAAACAAATGTCTGTCTTAAAAAAAGTTTTAAACTGTTTTGCAGATATTATAATTCTCCTTAAGATAAATTACCATTGCTTTTGTGCTGTTTGATGGAAGACCACCTGGGCAGAAGTGTGGAAGACTAGCAACATTTATCTATTTTGACAAATGTTGCATTGACATACTTGCTGAATTTCTTACTATTTGTTAAACTTGATTAATTTTTCATTACCAGGTTCTTCGGCATCATGTGCATTGATTGAACTGAACCAGATTTGAAAGGTGCTGCAGTGTACTTTGTTAAGAAACATGGCTTTGAAATATCCATTGATAACATGGTAGGTATATCCATCTTTCTATTTTGTCTGTTTAGTTTGTCATTGAAAACCTAGAGGAAAAAATGTTGCACTGTTTCCGTTGAAACTCCAATCAATTGTAAACCGATAATTTGGACAACGGTGATATTGATAATGCATTATTTGTGGATTCAATTTTACAGATTGCACAGTAGGATGTCACAACAGAGTTAAATATTTAAAAGATATTTGATGAAATATTTTCTGACAATCAACCTCTGAATTTCTGATGTATGAAAAATAAATATAAAAAAAAGCCCAATAGAATTGTTGATCTTTATTATATAAAAGGGCAGGAAAGTAAGAAGTTCGCTCGAATTATATTGTTTATGGTAGCTAACAGATAACTTTATGATTGTGTGAAATCTATTTTATTAACCATCCTCAATATTCCTCATTGATAATTCAAACTTTGTTTCTGATTATATTCCTCATTGATAATTCAAACTTTATTTCTGATTTGGATGGCTTCTTCTTCTAATAACTAAGACCTTTGTTCATGTTACTCCATCGGTGGCATCTTAGTCATGCCAGCATACAACTGATTCCACAATGTGTCACTCGGGCATGTTTAGTTGGATTGCATGGCAGCAATATGCAGTATGAAGAATGCTTCTTTAATAATATTATCATTTGTTTCAATGTGACAATGCTAACATTTTATATTTTGCAGGATCTTTATGAATGCAAAGGAGGATCCCGGGTCAGTAACATACTTGAGTGCCATCTACCAGAAATACTGTGACGAAAGCTTTGATATTGTGGTAGCCACTCTATTCACACGCTACATCAGACTGTGCTTTCCCGAAGTCACAAGCAAATCGGTACGGAACAAGGGCGATTGGACATTGTCTGAAACAATGTTGTATGGTTTGGCTCTGAAGACTGACCGCAACACCAGAACTCTGTCACTCAGTGAACTTGAGATTGTTTTGCCCCCAAGAGCATTTGTAATTGACATTGACTCAAATCCTGCTGTCATAGGATTTTACACAAATTACACTTGCAAGGGTCAAGATGTCATTATAAAGTGCTACGTATGTCGAAGTGGTCAGCTGAAGGTTTATTGCGATGGAGATAGAGTTGATCTGCGGGTGCTGGGTGTGGGTGATAAGTCAGACATGACAGTGTCGAGTTTGCAAGGATTGTTCAGCTCAATTCAGCTTATAAAGCCATGCGATGGCGTCAAAGCTGACATGGAAGAGGGGACCATTACTTCTCCGGCTGGAGGACATGTTGCTACATGGTCAGTCAATGGTGAGTCATACACCACTCTCCAGTCAGCGAAATGTGACAAAGTAAAACCATTCTTTGCCAACTCCTGCATCCCATGTAAGAGGAGAATGCAGGGATACAAACAGCAATTAAAGAGGACTGAACAATCACAGTTAAGTGGTACGGTTGAAGTGGAAAAAACAAAACGGATTGGACAACCTAAAGCAACAAGTGCTCCATCGACAGAAGATAGTTCAGAAGGATCGTCTACAACTTCCGTAATAACGAATCCAGAGACAAGCAGATCGTCGGAAAATCAAGCATCTCTTTACACATTGATGATGGCTAAAAGTAAGAGAAAGCCCATGGAGCAACAAATCGATGAGGATGATAAGAAAAGAAAGGTTGTTCGTTGGTCTGCCCAAGCACTTAAGTTTGCCTTGGATATGTGGACCGCCAGTCCAAATATGTATGAAAGCCTCAAACATCATAAATACCTTGACTTACCTTCGGCCGAATACTTGTCCACGCTTGAAAATCATGTGAAACAACGTCCTGGGATTATGCCAAAAATGTTGGAGTGGATGAGAATAATTGCTAAGAGGGAGAATTTACCAGAAGCAGGGTACACGGGTGGTCTTATTTTAGATGAGATGAAAACTAAAGAAGGATTACAAGATGAAGCAAAGCAGAACCTGATTGGAAAGACTGATGGTGACAATTCGACTCAGCCAAATTATGTTTTGCAAGTATTATTTGTTGGCCTGACGGGGTTTATATTCCCTGTATGTTATTATCCCTCTACAGAAGCCGGCCATTGTCAGCTGCGAGACATTTTAATGGAAATAGTAACACGCCTTACCGAAGAAGATTTCAATATAAGATATGTCATGTTGGATGGAGCCATTACCAATCGATCTCTTATGCATTTATTTATCGAACCAGGGAATCCAGTTACACACCATATAGTCGATGAATCAGACACTATGCTTTTCCTTCAGGACCCTAAACATGTCATCAGGAGAATCCGTGACTCTGTTATTGAGAGTGGCTCGCAGAAATACTGCACAAGATTTTTGGAAGTTAACGGTCATCCCATAACATGGGATCAGTGGATAGGCGCATATGAATGGGATAAAAAATATACAGTTCATCGTCTTTTCAATGAAGCCTGTATCATTCCTTCCCCAGATGATAAAATGTGCACGAAATATGCTGAGAGAACTCTGGATGATGATATGTTAAATCTCATGATGAGATACGAAGATCACGTGGGAGAAAAAAGCAATGTCCATTGCAACAACCTTGAAGGTGCCATTATGTTTCTCCGGAAGACCAGCGTTATTGTGAATATTTTCAATGACCGGACACCTGTATCAGACATTAGCGACAACAGACTGAACGAGTTACTTGAAGTGCTGGATTGGTTCAAAAAGTGGGAATTGGATATTACCTCGAAATATTCCCAACCAGAAGATCAGGCGACTAAACTGATGCCATTATCCGTCCGTGAAGATCTGACTTTAATGATCGTTGGTTTTATAGAACTTGTTAAGTTGGCGACATCAGAAGGTCAGTCAGTGACACCAGCAGCCATAAGTTCTGATGTTATGGAGAATTTGTTTTCTCCACAATGATGAAAATACTGCAGTGTAACAAGTTAATAAACTTTTTAAAAAATTACCATTACTTTTTTTTATTATACAAGCCAACAGTAGCTGTTTTAATTTGAAAGGAAGAAATTGATCAAATCTAAGTATCATGTGATTCTCCATTTCTTTTCAAATGCTCCCATTTTGTTGTTTTTAACTGCGATGTATTTGTCGATATTTCTTGTCTCTTCACTTTTCCGAATTAGGCCCGAGATCCTTGGGATATTTCCACTCATTTCGCTTGTGGATGCATAGATCTTTGTGGTGGTGTTGAAGAGGTGCAGAATTTCCGTTTTCTGTGATCCAAAGATGATTGTCCTTGGTGTTATCTTCGGCTGGTGTCCAGTGGCCTTTCTTGTCCAATGCTCTATGTCTGGCCTTAGTCAACATTCTTGCAAGAATAGATGGTGATTGGTTTCTCTGTATTTTCCACACAGGTCACAGAGATAGCGTTTCTTTATATATCCCATTCAATTCATAGATAATTATCTCTTCTTCTTCTGTGTACCTTCCTTGATAAGCCGGGTTACTCAATCTAGTGTTACTGGGGGCAGCACTTTGTGGTTTTTTCCCATTATTATCCTTATATTCTTCTTGCTACCTCTTTGAGGGCGGCTTCTTTAAATATGTCTTTAGTCGAGACTGTCGGCTGGTTATGATTTTCATGGATTCCTTAGCATTTTTCCAAGATATGCTCTTGGGTCACTGTGCCTTCTCTGCAGTTTCTGCATTCTTGGTCTTGGTACTTGTTTCTTTACATCCAGCATCCTCGTCCTTGCTTTAAATATCAAGCTTACTTCTGCTCTTGTGCATTCCATCATGTATTTTGCACACGTACCAATGGTGCCGCTTGCTTTGTTGTCAATGTAGATTGTAGAACTTGGTTTTACTTTTTTCGTTTCCTACGGTTTTATGTCTTCTGTCATCTTTTTCCTGATTGCTTGGTCCACCACTCGTTTTTTTCACCTGTTTTTTCTTGCCTTCAAGGCTTCCAAATTTTTCATGGTGTCCTCCCTCAACTTTTTTTTGTGTTATCTTCCACCAAGCTTTATCCTGTTCTTCTTCATTGATGGCCTTCAGGAGTGAGTTCTCACTGTATTTCACTTTTTCTGCGTACAGGATTCTGTTGCGATTAATCAAGTAGTGATCTCCATCAGGCCTGTTTGCAGGTACAGGGGCTCCCAGGGGGTTGTGCTTTGTGTTGCAATAACCATTTAATCAGGTTGTCGGTGATTTTCCTCAGTTCGTTATTTTCTTCATGGCTATCACTGCTTCCCAACTGTAAGTTGCTATCAGGAAGATGCATGATTTCACCAGGAGCCATATTGACCTAGCTCATCTCAATTCCTTTCAGGTCTGGGTTTCTAGCTATTGCCATGTTAGTAGGCTGCTTGTACTTTTCTTTTTACCTCCTTCAGATGCTGTTCCATCTTTCCGTTTTTTGTCAAATGTTGTCATTCCCAGGTACTTGTATTTACCACACTCTTGTAGTTACATCTGGCCAAGGGAGAATTTTACCTCGGTATTTTCTTGCCTATCCTTAGGATTTTACTCTTCTCTTCTCCAAACTTGATCCTGTACTTTACACTCATCTTGTTTGCTAACATTCTTTTGTAGTTCTTCTTTTGTTGTTGATATGAATGCTACATCATCCATCCCCAGGAGGCATCCAATTCTACCCCCCCCCCAATTTTTAACCGGCCTAAGGCTGGTTATTAGAGGAGGGCTTAAACGGATTTTTGGTGAAATGGGACTCTAGTCCACTTGTCCATGTGTAAATGTGTCCATGTCCTGTCCATGTCCACTTTTATTGTCATTTCCACCAGGTGTCAGTGTGTGTCAAAGTTAAGTCTAGGGCTGCCACCTAGCAATGAATAACTCAACTATTGCACTGTTATGTGGTTTCAATCTGCTTAACATAAGGGATTGAAATCACTTCAATGATCTAAGAATTACAAGACTTTTGTATCCATTGCTCAGTGCTTTTGTGAATCTGCATTTGACACATTCACTTAGTGAACTTCAATCAAGTACAAATAATCTACCCAAGACTAGTGTTAGGTATTATAGGCCTAATGTAAATTTCAATAAATGAGTGGGTTATTATTTTTTCCATTTTCTTATGAAGCGTAAAATCTAAGTTTATTTAACTCATTCATATTTTTGTGCATCTAAACCAGGCGATAGGAAATCATTGTTGCAAAATACATTTGAAAGTTAATCAATGGATAATGTCATACACATAGGCTAGAAGCCATGTGAATATGAGCCATTAGCCACATTACCATTGTCTAATGCATCTTCCATGTTGTTAATACAAATTGCAAATTTTGGCTGCAAATAAGCCACAAATGTGTGCATATCTCTCAAAATTCTCCAATTGGCTGTTTTGGCTAATGGAATTTCAAGTCTAAGGAAAAGTACAGCCTGGTCGGACCACTTCCAAAGGATTTATCATGAACAATCATTTAATCATCCTTCATGTCATTGCTGTTTCCCTTTTGTATCCTACCAAGTGCATTAATTCAAGTTTACATACATGTAGACTACTTGATTTCAATAAATGCCCATTCAAATGTAGCACATTCAGTCCAATCGATACCCTTTAACATGTAATACATTCATATATATAGGAATTCCATTAATTGCTTTAATATACTCTTTAACACCTTGACACGGCTTGTTTGGCATACAGTTCCCATCAACCTTGTAATTGCATGCACTGCAATCAAATTTGTGCTCTAGCTCTCATCTGATTTAGGGGCCGACCAGATGATCTTTGGGGGGGGGGGGCTATGGATATTTGGTGAAAAAAAAGATTGTTTCACTTGACACTGAAAAAAAAAGTTTGTTCAGCACATGGAAATAAAAAAAAAAGTTTGTTTCCACCTGTAGCTAGGGTACCGTAATGTTAAAATTCCGATAAAAAAGTTTGTCACGACTACATATGTGAAAAAAATTGTTCGTTGACGCGCCGCGAACGAAAAAAAAAGTTCTTCCCGGGGGTAAAATCCATAGCCCCCCCCCCACCTATCGTCTGGTCGGCCCCTTAAAAGTTAACTGTTCTCTCTTCCATCCTATACAAACTACATCAGTTGCTCACAGCTTAGGGCAGAACCGTTAAGTATTTCCAATACATATTACATACAGTGTGCCTTCTCATTCTTCAGCTAAATTTTTCTTTATTCTATGACCAGCCATATATTTTCCCTAATAACACCAAACCTGCCCGGGGAAGTACCTAACTGTGGAGGGACAATAACTCCTATTTCCATCAAAAGAAGTTGCCAACAGAAATCTCTTGTTTTAATGTTAAGTTTTGGTGGAAATTGACTGTTAAAAATCTATATCAATGTCATCTCTATCAAGCCAATATATGTGCATGGCTGGTCAAGTGGTCATGGAATAAAAACATTACTTTGGTCAATACAAAACAATCCATGTAATAATATATAAATCACCATCTTCTTGATTTCAACCCCGAATATACAATCACCAAAGGCCGGTTTTGAATCCATGGATTCTTGTGTCCATTAGAGTTGCATACATTACATGATGAAATTAACAGCACTCTTCCTTGTCTGATGTTGTCCTTCATCTGGATTTTCCTTGGTGGTTCCGTGTATCATTAAATTTTCTACTTGGGCGTTAAGGTCATCATGCAGTTTCTTGACTACTTCCCAGGTCCAGTCCGTTAGTCCCTGTTCATAGAGTACACAGAGGATTCCGTCTGCCCATGGATGCTTTGTCATTGGTCTTGGTTACATCAAGGGAGGCGATGCAGACACTTTTATCTTTTCTCACTAGTTCTGTCTGCGTTGTTATGTGATCCACAGTCTGGGCTCCCTTTTTCCCTTCTCCTTGTATGTCGCTGATTTTGATGCTTCTGGTAGCTCTGTCATTGATGCTTCTTTCGAAGAATTTCCCCATGTTGCTGCCAATTGTTATCCCTCTCTCGTTGGAGCATTTTCCTCTCATTCCTTTTCCCTTATACGGAGTGATTATTTGTCCAGATATCACTCTTCAGGTATAATATAATAATCCAATATTTGTCACATTGACAACCACAACCTGTTAGTAATTTTGACTGAAGGAGTTGTCGGTTTAGGCACCAGGAATTTCCAAACTAGAGTTGTCATCTTGACCACCCTGTGTTTAGAGTGTTCTCTATTTTCTTCCCCTCTTCGTCCACAGTTTCGAAGTCGGCCTTTCTTGTTTCATCTGGCTGTCCTCTGTTGAAAACTGCTTTCGGGTCTGGCATTGAAGTCCACATCCGTACATTATGCATATCTCTCTGGCGTTCTTCTGGTCCTTATGCTCCATTCTCACGGCAGCTCCCGGAGAACTTTTTGAATCGGCGGCGAAGTATTTTCAGGAAAGACGGAAAAATATTTCCTCTTTTTACGTATCGCGCAGGGGCATTTTAGCTTCCCGCCGGACATCTTTTGGTTGCGCGCCGTCGAGAATCCTGCTTCTTACCGTCACTTCAAATCGCCACGGAGCAGAAAAAAAGTTTCAACCAGTACAAATTTTATTAAAATCCACGGCGGAGCAGACCAGAAAAATTGTTCGACGCCGCGATCAGAAAAGTAAGACCGCGTCGAAGTTTTCGCGCCACTGAGGGGCAAAAAGTTTCCCGCGGATTAGTAAAACGAGCGGGATTCTCTGCGTGGCGCCAAAAAGGTCGACGCCGCGGTTCTTCTGCACTCCGCCGTCAAGGAAAATGCTCCGGGACGTGTGCAAAACCTTCGCGCCGTCGTCTGGACCCCCTCCAGGAGCAGACAGAGTGGCGCCAGAGGGGCTATTTTTAGCAAAATCCTTTGTCCGCGGGGTACTGAAAGCATCGCGGCGTCGACCTTTCGTGCCACGGCGGGAATGGGGGGTCAGCCTTGGAGACGCACTGGCGCGCGCCTCGCATATAAATAGAAGAGCAGCCACTAGAGCACCATAACCACTCTGAACTTCAAGACGAACGCATCTATACTCCATGACACTCTGCTTCAAAGCCTACTGAATTGCTGCTTCATTGCTGAATCGCTGCTTCATTGCTGATTGATCCTGCTTCATTGCTGATTCATCCTGCTTCATTTCTGATTGATCCTGCTTCAAGATGGGACCCAGAGGAAGAGGGAAGAAGACCTTGAGGGCACCAACCAAGGGCAACATTCCAGCCACCACTCCACTGACCACTCCATCTTCAACTCCAGTTGGTTCACCAGCTCCTTTCATTGACTACACAGCTGTTACATTGTCTCCAAGCATGTTCAGCTTGCCGGACAGCATCGTGGCAGTGACCACTGCTACATCAACAGTGACCAGTGAGACCATCTTCGAGGGCACCCACCACCCAAAGTGCTGCAACAACCTGATGAGGAGGATGAAGATGATGATGAAGAAGCTGAAGATCAAGTCCTGGCCAAGCTTGCTGCTGGTGTCAAGTCTCCAACCAAGCGTGGCAGGCCTGCCACTGCTGCTGCAGCCAAGAAGAAGCGTCCCAAGTCTGCTGATGCTGATGTCAAGTCTCCAACCAAGCGTGGCAGGCCTGCTGATGCTGCTGATGCTGCTGCTTCTGTCAAGTCTCCGACCAAGCGCACCCAGTCGGCTGATGCTGCTGTCTTCAAGTCTCCCACCAAGACTGCTCCAAGGGGAAGGCCTCGCACTCCTGGCAAGTCTCCTTCAGCCAAGCGTCACGCCACCTCCAAGTCTCCAGCCAAGTCTCCAGTCAAGCCTCCAGTCAAGCCTCCAGTCAAGCCTGTCACTCCAGCCCAGACCCGAGCCAAGACTGCAGTCCAGCCTCCACCTCCACCTCCAGATGATACTCCTGCTGATGAAGATGATGACTCTGTACCAGTTCTGACAGCTGCAATCATCCACCACCAGACCCTGGACTCCGACTACGATGCCACCACAGAGGAAGATACTCCCAAGAAGAAGCCTGCCAAGTCCAAGGGCAGCAAGGGGAAGAACCAGCCAAAGGAAGATTCTGACAACACTGGATCTGAGGTTGAGCTGATCCAGGACTCCGATGGCCAGTTTGTCCACAAGGAGAAGAAGGGCTACAGAAAGAAAAACTCCAGGGACCTACTGGGCATCACAGAAGAGCAGGAGGATGAGCTGATCGACTGGTACCGGGATAACAAGCAGCTGTACTCCAAGGGCTCCACCACCTTCAAGAGTGGACAGAAGGACAGACTGGATGCAGAGAAAGCAGCAGAACTTACATTGCTAGTGGGGAAAGAAATCACAGCAGCTAAAGTCACCAAATGGAGGAGCAACATCAGGACTACCTTCTCAAAGTGCATCAGACCTCAAGCTTCTGGAGCTGGCAGAAAGAAGCTGTCCGACCGAGACAAGTACATCCTGGCGAAGTGTGAATTCCTGAGGCCCTCCATCATTCCGAAGGGTGCCGTGGAAATCTCCAGCTTCACTGGACCAGGAGGAAGTAACCGCCTGTCGTCCGATTCTGATGCCCCCATGGACTACAATCCTATGCCCGATCTTGATGACAGCCTCCCAGCCAGCCAGCAGCAGTCCTCCCAGGAGATGTCCCAGCAGTCCCTCCAGCCATCCCAGCAACAGTCCCAGGTCTTCCCAGGACGAAAGCCACCCAAGAAGAGGAAGGACACAGACCAGGAGATGGCCTCTGCCCTGACTTCAATTGCTGGTCACTACACTTCCGACAGGCCCAGGAAACCAGCACCACCTCAGCCGGCAGGACCATTCTGTGACATGTGCCCACAAACTGCTCACAGGCTGGATCCAGAAGTACACCAGTTGCAGAACATGTGCAGGAGTATCTTCACATCTGGGAAGAACATGAACCGTGCCCTGAGACTTCGCCTCCTGCACTCCTTGAGCCAGACGGACCACTACTTTGTACAGGCGGCCGTCCAAGATAAAATCCTGATGACGCAGCAAGAGAATGTGGAGATGATCCCAGGGCAGCAGCAGCACCAATACATCCCTCCTCCTGGTCCAGCTCCATCCTTTGTCAACGAGGACTTGCAGCAGCCTCCAACAACTCAGCAGCAGCCCCAGCAGCCCCAGGAAACAAGGCCTTCGACAAGTCTTCAGATGCAGTCCCAGCCTCCACGCCAGCAGTTGCAGTCCCAGCCAAGCAGCAGCAGCCAGTTCCAGTCCCTGCAGCCAATTCGAAGCCAGACTCCAGCCCTGCAGCAGTCATCTTTAAGCTTCACCCAGCTGATGCTTGACAGCCCCCAGAAGCTTGGCTTCCCCGGACCCTCTTTTGGGCAGCAGCAGCAGCCACTACAGCAGCAGCCACTACAGCAGCAGCAGCAGCAGCCTCTACAGCAGCATCAGCCACTACAGCAGCAGCAGCAGTCTCTACAGCAGCAGCAGCAGTCTCTACAGCAGCAGCAGCAGTCTCTACAGCAGCAGCAGCAGTCTCTACAGCAGCAGCAGTCTCTACAGCAGGAGCAGCAGTCTCTACAGCAGCAGCAACAGTCTCTACAGCAGCAGCAGCAGCCGACAGTTGTCCACCAGCGGCAAACTCCATTGTCGTTCCAGTGGAGCCAAGTCAACCTGTCCTCTCCAAGGAAGTGATGCCTGTTCAAGTCGTCTGAAAAAAGAAAAAAAAAAACCCCTGGCCCTTTTAAGGGCCACCAAATCCTCCCAAAAGAGCTGGCCACGTACACATCTTATGTTGACAAAAAAAACTCTTGCGATGACAAACAAGAGCAAAAATGAAAAGAGCCCCAAAAAAAAAAATTGACAAATTCCCCAAAAAAAAAATTCCGGTCCTGGCCCTTGTAAATTTTAAACACCTTCATAAAAGCAAGGTGCTATTTCCCTTCTTTTTTTTTTTGGCCCATTTTAACTTTCTGCTTAACCAGTACAGGTGGCATTTCTGCTTTCTTAATTAAAGTTTTTTCACCACTTTAATTAATAGATAGATAGATAGATAGATAGATAGATAGATAGATAGATAGATAGATAGATAGATAGATAGTCAGACAGATAGTCAGATAGATAGATAGATAGATAGATAGATAGATAGGCAGATAGATAGATAGATAGATAGATAGATAGATAGGCAGATAGATAGACAGATAGATAGGCAGATAGATAGGCAGATAGACAGCTAGATAGAAGAAAATATTTGGACGTCGCATATACACTGCAGCAAAGAAAAACGAGTGATCGTCATTTTGCAGTGATGACACTTGGATAGATAGATAGATAGATAGGCACATAGATAGATAGATAGATAGATAGATAGATAGATAGATAGATAGATAGATAGATAGATAGATGGAACACAATGCTCGTTACATATATACACTGCAGAAAACAAAAGCAGTTATCGTCACTTTGCAGGGATTGCACTTGGATAGATAGACAGATAGATAGACAGATAGATAGGCAGATAGATAGACAGATAGATAGGCAGATAGATAGACAGATAGATAGGCAGATAGATAGGCAGATAGATAGCTAGATAGAAGAAATATTTGGACGTCGCATATACACTGCAGCAAAGAAAAACGAGTGATCGTCATTTTGCAGTGATGACACTTGGATAGATAGATAGATAGATAGATAGGCACATAGATAGATAGATAGATAGGCACATAGACAGACAGATAGACAGATAGACAGATAGATAGATAGATAGATAGATAGATAGATAGATAGATGGAACACAATGCTCGTTACATATATACACTGCAGAAAACAAAAGCAGTTATCGTCACTTTGCAGGGATTGCACTTGGATAGATAGACAGATAGATAGATAGATAGATAGGCAGATAGATAGACAGATAGACAGGCAGATATATAGCTAGATAGATAGGCAGATATATAGCTAGATAGATAGGCAGATAGAGAGGAAGTGAAAGTGATTTAAATGGGTTGTACAGATAGATACAAAGCTAAAAATTTGCTATTTTATGTACGTCACAAAAAATGTAGTTGTTGCAGGGAGGGCCTTTTTTTTGGGGGGGGGGGGTTTGTCAACATAAAGATGTGTACAAGGCCTGCTCTTTCTGGAGGAAGTGGTAAGCCCTTACAAGGGCTGGGTTAATTTGTGGTTTTTTAAGGGGGGCATTGAATTGCTGTTGCTGCTGCTGCTGCTGCTCTGCTTCATCTTCAAATTCTTTCCATCTGCCAGGGGACACTTCCTGCTGGGCTGTTCACGTAGTCTCGCAGGTAGTCTCGGTACTGTTTGGCTTGTCTTGTGGAATTTCCATATGCTGGAGCGAATCCAAGGTCATGCAAGGCGTCTCCTCTCCACAGTCCTTCAGTGACTTCATGGGTTGCAGGATCTTCTCTGTCCATTACGTCGTTGTCCATGGCTCGATGAATTCCTATTCTGTCTCGCAGAAGATTGTGTAGAGTGCAGGCTGCCAGAGTGATGGCTGCCACTCTGCCGGGTTTCTGGGGCATCGTAGTTAGGAAGCATCTGAACCTGTGGGACAGGATACCGAAGGCATTCTCCACCACTCTCCTGGCTCTTGAAATTCTGTAGTTGTAGACTCTGGAGGGGATGTCAAGGTTTCTTCTTGGAACAGGCTTCAGCAACCAGCTCTTCAGGGGGAAGGCCTCATCTCCAACGATGAAGTATGGAAAAGGATTCCCAACTGTGCCAGGTAGAGGTTCAGCAGGGGGTAGCCCAAGTCGTTCTTCTTCCAGCAGGTCCCTCAGCCTTGTGTCCAGGAAGACTCCTCCATCCGATGAGCTTCCTTGGCATCCAGCCTGCACGTACAGGAACTTGTAGTCAGAATCCACCAAAGCCATAAGCACAATGGAATGGAAGCCCTTGTAGTTGAAGTAGATTGACCCAGCTTTCCGAGGACATCTGATGCCAATATGCTTCCCATCGAGTGCTCCGATGCAATGGGGCATGTTCCACCTCTTCTCGAAGCCCTTGGCAACTTCCTTCCAGGATGCTGGATCCATTGGCAGGGCCAGCAGATGTTCGTAAGCTCGCATGATGGCAATGCAGACACTGGGGATAAAATTGCAGATGGTGTTGGGAGCCACTCTGAAACCGTAGGCCAAGGACTTCTAGCTCTCTCCTGTCACCATGTACCGTAGGGTGACTGCCAACTTCAATCCAGGTTCCAGAGCCCTCCTCATGTTGGTGTCTTGTTTTGTAATTGCAGGAGCCACAGCAGCCAGGATTTCAGCAAAAATGTCAGGAGGCATTCTGCAGAAGTTGTAGTAGCCAGAGACATCACTGTTGGCCAATTCAGGCAGCAGCTGGTAGAAATGGCCATGTTGTTCCCTCTGCAGCAGCCAATTCCGAATCCACCATCTCTTCATCCTCCTCCTCCTCCGTATTCTTCTTAGATAATAAGCACCAGCAACAGCAGCAACAACAGCAACGTCAAGGTCTTCCCCAGCATCTTCATCAGCCATCATGTCTGTCCAGCATCCAGGAGTGTCCCCATCAAAGGTCAAGCAGCAAGTGAAGCAAGGCGGCCCTCTGCGGCCCTTTTTATTGGCTTTCGCAGCGCCCTCCTCCGCCGCGATGCCCTTGACAACGGCGTCATGCTTTTCATTCCCAGCGATGTGCCCTCGGGCCTACAAACATCCCCGTGGAGAACAAAACCATTCCCGCAGTCGTAAAAGCAATCCCCGGCGTTGTGAAAATATAGTCCGCCGTGGTGAAATAGGTTCACTGAGGGGCAGTTATAGGTTCCCTGCGGGGTACTTTTTATATCACGGGGCGATATAAAAGTATCCCGCAGGAGGAGGAAATTTCTTTCCCCCGGCGAACTTTTGATGACGGCGTACAACTTTTCTTCCCCGCAGGGAACAAAAAGAACCCCGCCGTGGCTTTCGTTGCATGGTTATCGATTAGCCTTAATTGATTACATAATTGCCCTTCGCGCCGTCCTAACTGAAAATCTTGCAAGAAATTGTCTGGCTCTGCGCCGCCGTCGATAAAAAGCTAAACGTCATCTCCCGTGAGAATGGGGCATTACCCTTGTTGCCTCTGACGGCAGTGGAGATTTCCTCTGCGAGCTTTTTTTTGCTTGTTCTGCATTACAGTGAAGATCATCCATTAAGGTTCTGTTCAGTTCTTCACTTTCTGTGTCCTCCGGGGCTTCAATGATGGTAATATTGTTAGGGTCGGCCTTTTTTTTTAGGGTTGCACTGAAAATTCTTCTCTCCATAATCGCTCCTCTTCTGTTTATTGGGGGTATGAGTTCATTCTTACTGAATTTAATTTTCGCGGCTGCCTCCATTAGTCTCTTTGCTTCTCCAGCCCCATCACTTCCCTCCTCTTGCCTTTGTTTGTCCCCACGAGGATCACGCAAATGTCGTAGTTTTGATGATCAGTGCTAAATCTATTGATATCGTCGATGGTGTGTGTTCTGTGAGATTCCACCTTGCTGAATCATCCATCACTCTAAAAAATGTGGGGACAAAATTTGTTTTTTAGATTCAAAATGGTTTTTTGAAAAGCCAAATTTCAATGCAAAACCAACTTGGATTTTTAAAAAAATCCATGTTGGTTTTTTGCATTGAAATTTGATTTTTCAAAAAACCATTTTGAATCTAAAAAACCAATTTTGTCTGAAATTTTTTAGAGTGATATAATGGCACTATCCGCTTCGTGTTCAAGTCCCCAATTGTTATTGCGGTGGGTTTTTCCATCTCTTGCTTGCGGACCTCTTCGTGTTTTTTTTTCAGCTGTTTCCTTTGTAATTTTATCAGTTAGGTCCTTATTTAGGTTCTCACTCGCTTCCAGCCATTTTCTGTCTGCTGCCTTCAAGCTCTTCTAAAATTTTAAAACTGAAATTTGCCTCGGACAAAATTATTAGCCCTCGGATGCTTACCATCTCCGGTTGTCAAATGCCTGCTTTTAAATGCTTTTTAACACTCAAGGTTATCAAATAAAGCTGTCAACTCATCTCAGACACAGGATTTAGTGTCCTTTCTTCCTTGAAATTCATTGACGGCGCACCAAAAGTATTGGTCTCCTGGTACACACCATGACCACATGCAAAAACACCCTTTTTTCAAAAGTATGAAAAGTCTGCTTCTTAGACTAAACGAAAACTTGTATTGGACATATTCAGTTATTGTCCAGTGGAAAAACACAAGAAAAATGTTGGTTTATATGAATTTAATAGGCATAATCGTGACCCTAACTACTCCTCTGGGTGAATCCCTCTGATTTACTTGCAAAATATTAGATGACATAATTTTTTTTCTGATTTATTTTTGAGTCTGACTTGATTCTACGTTCCTTGAACACGAATAAAACCTGATCAGACTGTTCTGACACGTCTTTGTGACAATTAACCTTGGCTGCAGGGTTTGCATATTTTTGTTTTCGTTAATTATCTCGATTAATTTTGGCACTTTTTAATGAATTGACCTTTTCTGAATAGAAATACCATAGAAATACAGTTTAGGTGAAAATATGGTTGGTCTGTGATGCCTCAATCCTATAGGGCCTCAATTAGGAGAAAAATGGAATTACAGGGGTTACCTAGAGGGGGGTTAATAATTTTGTCCTCATGTTATGTGTAAATGCAACTACTCGGCTAGCTTGACAGCAAGTTTGACTGCTGAAGAAAATCACATGGGTGCAAGAGACTTTATGTGCAGTTAAAACTCCCATTTTGAGCGAGTAGGTTTATTTTAATTCGCCATTGTTTTCTGGTACTTCCGGGATCCCATGAGATGGCGCTACGCGTACCCAGCAGGCAGTGCGTTCACGCTTCCCAAAGCAACAACATGCGGCGTCTCAAATCGACGATTTTATCCGCTTTTCTTCGCTGAATTAACCATGTCAGAGGATTGGCATTGGTTTTCCATCCTTGCACAGGTTGCCTGGGTGAAGACGGAACAGGCTTCCGTGACTTTTCTGTGCTGAGATTGCCAGAAAGTGGACTTGAAGTGAGCGCCCACGGTGCGCCATGCCGCCATCATTGACATTGCTTCAATGATCAGCTTGAGAGCTTTTGTTAGAGCGCCCGGGAGCGCCATAGGCGGCTGAACAAGTCCAGATTCCTGTCGTGAAAGACAAGGAACAAGGCGGAACAGGTTTCCGCTCGTGCTTTGAGCTCAAAAGCCAGAAATAGGACTCGGAAAAGTCCGAAATTTTCGGGAAAATTGGCCTACATACAACGGCATTGCTACGGGGTTTTCGTATTGCCCAGCACGACAGCCCAAGGTAATGATGGCGGCGCTCTCCCGAAGCAGCAGAGCAAGGCCGCCTGCAGTGGATTTACTGTCAAATCTCTACTCGTGTGGGTTGTCTCGTGTGGGTTGGCTTGACAAGTGAAGTTACTACTGCCTGTATCTAAACCCGAAGTGGTGTACTCACACGATCAGACGTTAATAAAGCCGTATGACGATCCCCGTGGAACTAGGTCATGGTGACCCAAATCTGGCGGACACACGGCGCCTGTGTTTCAAGTTTGTCAGAGCTGGGCAGTTTTTCCCTTGGCAGGGAAACCACTGAGAAATAAAATCCAGAGCTTTAATGAATTGCCTGCAGCTGCATCTTGTTCTGCATTTCTTTAAATTATTTCCTTGCTTTGCCGAGATTTGCCGGTCTTGCTTAGGAAATTTTCTGCCCTCAAAAGTTATGGCAGGTGGCAGCACGGGTCCTGAGTGTCTCAACTGCAGGAATTTTCTGCCCATGAAAGTTTTGACAGCTGCCAGCACTTTCACAGGTTGTCTGGTCAATGAGTAGATCTAAGAGGCCCATGAGGGAAATATTTTTTAATGGCACAGGACCAGGTGAAACGGCCTGAATCAGAATTTAATTGCCTTGTCTTTAAATCTGGGACACTTACAAGTGTCAATTTGCTGTGTGAAAACAGGGACAGTTTTAGGGGACTGCTGGCTCCGCTCTCTGCCTGCTTTGATGTTGACGTCACCATGGCGCCCCCACCCAGTGTGAACGGCGACTTTTGGTACTACCGTGTCAGTGCGTTATCATTGCAGGAGAAGGCATGCTGCTCGCTCTTGCAGGCCATATACTCACCTGCTTGGGTCTACAAAGCCTAATCTAGTAAGCCAATGGGATCTTTATGCACTTTGAATGGCTTGACTGTTTTGAAAGCCACCACTGGCCCATCAAATACTACAATGCTTAGATAGCTGGATGGTAGGATGTGAAATATGCCTCTAATCCCCCCTGCACACTGATAGCAGGCCTGTTACCTTCTACCTTCAGCCCATATTAGGGCCTATAACATGTGCTACTATAGTGTAGGCCTACTGTCCTGTTTTACTGCTTTTTGACAAAATTATATACGCCTAACACTTAAACTATAGATTTATATCTACTAATTCTAATTTGTGTGATGGGTGTCTTACAACAGAAAGTGCACGGCCCAAAAAAATCTAATTTAAAAAAAGAAGGAAAATCATAACCTATAATTATATCATAGCTTGACATTTATTCTCTGCTTATTAAATTAGATTTCCTTTTAGGCCATGCATGCATGCGCTTTCATAGGCATAGGCCTATATGATAAATTCTTATTACAGGAATTTGTGTTGAAGTTGACTTGTTGATTTCCATTGAAGTGATCTCCAGTAATATGTGTATTTTCAATATTGGGCAAAACTATCGAGATAAATCTAACAAGCACTCTTAGAGGGCAGAACCGGCCATGCTGCTAAATTTTTTTTCAGTAGAATTTACATGATTTTAAAATATACACATATGGTGGATGGGAAAAATAACAAGAACATTAATTTTAAAAAAGAAATGAAATAAATCCGGCTGCATGTGTGAAGGAGATTATGATGGAAGAATGAGTTTTCAGTAAATTGCAGTTCACAAAAATCTTATTAGGTGCAAGTGAGCTGACAGTTGCCTGTTGCAGTTTGATGGCTGTACATATATATAGCGCGAAAACACAACAAAATGGCGGCGCAAAATCACCCAGCGCTAGGCATGAGAGGGATGTCCTTAAATGTAATAATATTGCATTTAATTGGGAAAAAGACACAATTGGTGTAATGTACGATGTTGTCAGTGAGAAATAGTTATAAAATAAACCCTTGGAATGG
Organism: Platynereis dumerilii; assembly: GCA_026936325.1. Taxonomy (NCBI): domain Eukaryota; kingdom Metazoa; phylum Annelida; class Polychaeta; order Phyllodocida; family Nereididae; genus Platynereis; species Platynereis dumerilii. The sequence continues at coordinate 123,327,440 of JAPTHN010000001.1, read as the reverse complement.
TCTGGTTGGGCCAGGAGGCTCGTGACTCACATGTGATGGATATCACTGCATAACCGTCCTATGCATAGCATGGCCGGTAATTATTCTGACCTGGTAATAGGGCATACTATTTTAGAAACAATACCCACCATACACTGGGTTCAAGACTGGAAAGTAAATGAGTAATTGCAAATTAAAAATACGTTTACATGACAAATGGAAGTCCACATGTGATAGCAACATGGGCCATTCCAATCATGAATATCAGCTGATGTACACAGAAATCAACATACCAAGCTGTCAAGTAAACTGACATGCCAAGTGTCTCAAAGAAACGATAACTGTGAAATAAAGCCATTTTGTCTCTTACTGCATGTTAATCTTTCAGTCTTCTAAATGCATGACACCGAAACTTTGATTAGTTGTCATGTCAGTTTTAATTATGAGCTTGACTGGCACATATGTCCATGAACATCTCAGACCGCATTCTGAAACGCCTCCTGAACTTAGTAGTAAAAAGATCCATGTGAAGATATAGAGATTATCAGATAGACAAGATAAAAATAAACAGATAGATATATAGATATAACCGTATCCACCTATCTCTCTCTATCTCTAACTCTCTCTTTCTCTATCTATCTATCTATCTATCTATCTATCTATCTATCTGTCTATCTATCTATCTATCTATCTATCTATCTATCTATCTATCTATCTATCTATCTATCTACCCTGCCTGTCTGTTTGCCTGCCTGTCTGTCTGCTTACAGATATCTATCTCTACTAAATCAGGAATGCATAGGAAAGCACGATAAAGTTCAGTTAAAATTTAAAATTATCCTTGACTGCATGCATGGTCCAGAGAGCCAAAGACATTCTAAAATCCGGTCTGGTACGATCAAATAAGGGTCAAGTCAATCAGTGTTCACGGGGCCTAAGGTATGAATGCCCACTCATGATTTCTGACCAATCATGTAACCACACTCCGGATGGTTGTCATGGCATTATAATTCCAACTCTGTAAGTTCATATTCTTTACAATCTACTGAAATAAACAGACAAACTGACGAAATAGATTTGGATGTAACAGCTTCTCTGTATGCACAAAACTCCGGAGATCTGTCATACATCAGTAGATTTCTACCATATATACTTCACAAAGAGACCAATTGATACAATGATAGGTCCTGAGATCCAGAAAATCTACTTCAACGCGAATTCCTGTAATTATCATTTGATGTTTCGTCATTATGATAATCTTCATTTTCATCTTATCAAAATTCTTCTATTCATATAAAATTAATAATTTAGTTTACTTATAGAAGTGGGAACAGCAATCTTATAGTTGCTTGCAAGTTGTAACTGGGCTGTTTGCCCTTTCACGCATTCATTGATTATTAAAAAAATCTGGTTTATAGTAGGTTCTATATAATCATGATAATTATAGGGAGGTGATTGTATGTGCAATTTGTACATTATCCCATTATCCATTTATAAATGACCACCACTAAATATATATGATTAATTCCCGGCCAAAGTTGCCATACACATAAACTATGTAGTGGATGATGTGTGGGGGGGGGGGGGGGAGAAGGGTTATGGAGAGTGACCTTTGCCCATGTAAAAAGCCGACCACAGGGGACTGCCCTGGAGCTGCCCTGGTCCAGACAAGGGGGGGGGGTAGCTTCTGATCCAACCTCTAGATCCAAACTTTCCAAAGTAAATCTATAGCGACACACATGCCTGTTTTTAGCCAGTGAGCACTGTCTATTCTTGTATATATTATGTATATGCAAACTTTTATAACTGTGTACAAAAAGGTCTTCCCTTCTTTATTGTTGCCATTTCAATAAAGGCATCGAGAGGCCTTGTGTTTTTTTTCATACCCCTGAGAGTGCATATATACATTATACATTATTCAAGTTTTCTTTTTTTAAAAAGACTTTTATGTTAAAAGTTCCTTTTAAAAGATGGTAAGTGCTTCATTTTTTCATCTGATTACATTTCTGTTTCCTATTAATCGCAAATAACACTCCGTTTAAGACATCTGAAACACAACCAGGAAGTTAGTAAAAAGGATTAGGCCTATCAATCTATCTATCTATCTATCCATCTATCTATCTATCTATCTATCTATCTATCTATCTATCTATCTATCTATCCATCTATCTATCTATCTATCTATCTATCTATCTATCTATCTATCTATCTATCTATCTATCTATTTATCTATCTATCTATCTATCTATCTATCTATCTATCTATCTACACTGTATCAATCTATCTATCTGTTTATTTATCTATATTTATCTATCTAATCTATCTATCTATCTATCTATCTATCTATCTATCTACACTGTATCAATCTATCTATCTGTTTATTTATCTATATTTACCTATCTAATCTATCTATCTATCCATCTATCTATCTGGGTATCTATCTATCTATCTATCTATCTATCTATCTATCTATCTAGCTATCTATCTATGTTTCTATCTGTCTATCTATGTAACTATCTATCTGTCAACGCCTGATCTTTTTCAGAATCTGATACTCCTGTCCGACAATCTGGTTATCTTTCTATATATTTAGGGGGGGGCATGGTACCACAACCCCCCCCCCCCCCAGGCCCAAAATTAACATGGAACACTTCTGATCTTTTTCAGAATGTTTAAGGCACTTTTGGACATGCAGGGTGGGCTTATGGAAGTTACTGTCCACACAGGAGTGAGCACATCAGCAGCAACATCAGCCAATGTAGCATGCAGCCACTTGGAGCAGTGTGGCCCTGTATAGCTCTGTATGGCCCCTTCCTGGAGCCTGGGGGTGCACCGAGTGACCCCTTGCAGCTCATTGAAGTTAATTAAGACATATAAATATACACACTAATGAAGTAGAGACAGCTTAGCCTCGGAATAAGCTAGAAATCTCTAGTTTTTTTTTATACACAATAAATTTCCAACAGCAGACATATAGGACAGCTAGATAAGAGCTAATAGTAACCAATGTAACAAATATATATCAGGAATTTAAAAGTGTGAATAAGAATTGTTGACAAAATTTTCCAAGAGTGTGGGTTTTAGCATACTGCCTTGCATGGAAAAGTTTGACGCTCTTGTTCCAAATGGCTGTTGATATATTTTTGGTTTGCTTTACATTTCACATGTTTTATCAAGAAATTTTTCCATGGAGGACAGAATTATGAATTAACTTAAGACATTCAAAATTTCATACAGAAATAACTGAATAGCTGAGATCTAAATTTGATCAATTTCTTAGAACATCTAGGAAAAAAATCTTGAAATTTTCTGATTTTCGAGAGTTTAAACCCCTAGGTCAGTGAAGTTCATTGGATATTGGATATTGGATATTGGATATTCGGCGGGTGAAGTTCATTGGATATTGGATATTGGATATTCGGCGAGTGAAGTTCATTGGATATTGGATGTTGGATATTCAAATCCAAACTTCAAAATTTGCAGTTTTTTGTTTATCAGGGGTGCCTCTGTCAAATATCCAACAGCCATTTGACATTGGATGTTGGATATTCAAAGATACATAATTTGCAGATTTTGAATATCCAACGGAGTGGTGAAGTTCATTGGATATTGGATATTGGATATTCGGCGAGTGAAGTTCATTGGATATTGGATATTGGATATTCGGCGAGTGAAGTTCATTGGATATTGGATGTTGGATATTCGAATCAAAACTTCAAAATTAGCAGTTTTTTGTTTACCAAGGGTGGTTCTGTCAAATATCCAACAGCCATTTGAAATTGGATGTTAGATATTCAAAGATACAGAATTTGCAGATTTTGAATATCCAACGGAGTGGTGAAGTCCATTGGATATTGGATATTTGCTGATTTTGCATATTATGCAAAGCCTCAAGTCTAAAATAGTAAATTGGATGTATTACCTGGTATATTCATAGCCAAAGTTGTAAAATTTGAAAATTTCTGTGCTCAAGGGGGGCCCCAGCCGAATATCCAATGGTGAATCCAGTTCATTTGATATTGGATATCGGATATTCAAAGTTGCTGATTTTGTAAATTATGCAAGGTCTCAAGTCTAAAATAGTAAATTGGATGTATTACCTGGTATATTCATAGCCAAAGTTGTAAAATTAGCATATTTCTTTGCTCAAGGGGGGCCCTAGACGAATATCCAACAGAGTAGTGAAGTTCATTGGATATTGGATATTGGATATTCAAAGTTGCTGATTTTGCAAATTATGCAAGCTCTCAAGTCTAAAATAGTAAATTGGATGTATTACCTGGTATACTCAAAGCCAAAGTTGTAAAATTAGCATATTTCTGTGCTCCAGGGGGGCTCTGGTCGAATATCCAACAGAGTAGTGAAGTTCATTGGATATTGGATATTGGATATTCAAAGTTGCTGATTTTGCAAATTATGCAAGGTCTCAAGTCTAACATAGTAAATTGGATGTATTACCTGGTATACTCAAAGCCAAAGTTGTAAAATAAGCATATTTCTGTGCTCAAGGGGGGCCCTTGCCGAATATCAAACGGTGAATCTAGTTCATTGGATATTGGATATTGGATATTCAAAGTTGCTGATTTTGCCAATTATGCAAGGTCTCAAGTCTAACATAGTAAATTGGATGTATTACCTGGTATACTCAAAGCCAAAGTTGTAAAATTAGCAAATTTCTGTGCTGAAGGGCGGCCCTAGAGGAATATCCAACAGAGTAGTGAAGTTCATTGGATATTGGATATTGGATATTCAAATTTGCTGATTTTGCAAATTATGCAAGGTCTCAAGTCTAAAATAGTAAATTGGATGTATTACCTGGTATATTCATAGCCAAAGTTGTAAAATTAGCATATTTCTGTGCTCAAGGGGGGCCCTAGACGAATATCCAACAGAGTAGTGAAGTTCATTGGATATTGGATATTGGATATTCAAAGTTGCTGATTTTGCAAATTATGCAAGGTCTCAAGTCTAGAATAGTAAATTGGATGTATTACCTAGTATACTCAAAGCCAAAGTTGTAAAATTAGCATATTTCTGTGCTCAAGGGGGGCCCTTGACCAATATCCAACAGCGTAGTGAAGTTCATTGGATATTGGATATTGGATATTCAAATTTGCTGATTTTGCAAATTATGCAAGGTCTCAAGTCTAAAATAGTAAATTGGATGTTTTACCTGGTATATTCATAGCCAAAGTTGTAAAATTAGCATATTTCTGTGCTCAAGGGGGGCTCTGGCCAAATATCCAACAGAGTAGTGAAGTTCATTGGATATTGGATATTGGATATTCAAAGTTGCTGATTTTGTAAATTATGCAAGGTCTCAAGTGTGAAATAGTAAATTGGATGTATTACCTGGTATATTGATAGCCAAAGTTGTGAAATAAGCATATTTCTGTGCTCAAGGGGGGCCCTTGCCGAATATCCAACGGTGAATCTAGTTCATTGGATATTGGATATTGGATATTCAAAGTTGCTGATTTTGCAAATTATGCAAGATCAAGGATCTAACACAGTTAAATCAATGATTTACATACATTCTTCAAAGCGAAAGTGACATAATTTGAAAATTTCTGTGCTCAAGGGGCACCAGTGATGAATATCCAATGGAAATCTTGTTGGATATTGGATATTCAACTTTGCTTATTTTGCAACTTTGGGATGTACAATGTTTGAAAAGAGTTAATTTATTAAAACATTGATGATTCATACGTCCATATTTGCATAATTTGTAAATTTTTTGTTACCGGGACGACTATTGTACGAAGGTCCAACGGTAGTTGCATGATAGACTTTTGATATCCAAAGTTGCCAATTTGACAAATTCTGGAGAAACAAACATCTGAGATAATAAATTGGATGTTTGACATAGAATGTTGAAAGCCAAAGTGGTAAAATTTGTGATCAAGGGGGGCCCTGGCCGAATATCCAACAGACTAGTGAAGTTCATTGGATATTGGATGTTGGATATTCAAAGTTGCCGATTTTGCAAATTATGCAAGGCTTCAAGTCTGAAATAGTAAATTTGATGTATTACCCGGTACATTCAAATTTTGCAAACTATGCTAGACCAAAGATCTAAAACAGTTAAATCGATGATTTGCAAGTAATTCAAAGCCAGAGTTAGGGTGGGGTTATAATCATCAATGTCAGATTTTCAATGGTCCACCATCCTAACTTTGTTATGGTGGAAAATACAAGTTCAACGATGTATGACACAAGGGTGTACCTTCATTATTGATGCCTCCCAAGCTGCATTGAAAATTAAACAGAAATCCGTGTTTTTCGGTCATTCGAATAATCCGCGGTTCTCCGTAACTCAGTCAATATTACAGATACGTCAAAGCTGATGGATTCATCAGAAAGCCATGGCCAAGAGCTTCAAAATGAATACCAACAAGCCATGTTTCAATGCATTTTAGGCTAGTCAAAAACTTGACTCTATGCCAAGGGACTTGGGTATAGAGTCAAGGAGTTGCCCATTGCAAACGGGGGAGAAATGTCTTCGAAATTATCAAAACAACAACTTCAAACACTGTTAATATGAAATCAATTAAATACCTCCACTTCTGGGCCTTCAAGGCACGTTGTGTATACATTCCTTTATCATTCCCATGCATTGTCAATGCTTGGAAAATCCATTTTAAAGAATTGCATCCAAATTTCTTGGAGACATTGAATTTTCTTGACCAATATTGCATGTCAACTTCTTTAATGATTGTCTAATCTATGTTTTAAGAGGATTACAAACTGTCGGTGACCCGTTCTGGGTGGTTGAGTGTTTGTCATTGTTTAAGTATTTTAAAATCTCAAAGTTGTTAATTGTATGTGGTGGCTTTTCACAGTATCGTGCTGATTAAGATAAACAGCTTTCAACTTTTGGTTAATCCAAGTCCATGTAATTCACTGTCAATCATTTTGCACTTTTATTTCATGGGCGGGCATTCATCCAAGCATGCATGCCTTTTGAAGCGACTGACAGGGACCACAAATACTCATCTCAGATCGCATTTTCTTAACGTGTAGCAGTTTATTTATTGTAACAGGTATTTATATATAATTAATGACCCACTGAGAAGGTGGCTTAATTCTAAAAACCAAAAACAAAAGTAAAAGATAGAAAGATACATAGATAGATAGATAGATAGATAGTGTTACGGGTCAGCAGCAACAGTAGGAATGATATAAAATATCCATACTGCATTTACAATGTCATTTACAAAATTTGTCATACATCACAATAGATAGATAGAGAGATAGATAGATAGATAGACAGATAGAGAGATAGACAGATAGAGAGATAGATAGATAGATAGATAGATAGATAGATAGATAGATAGATAGATAGATAGATAGACAGATAGACAGATGGATAGTCAGATATACAGACAGACAGACGGATAGTCAGATAGATAGTCAGATTGATAGATAGATAGATAGATAGATAGATAGATAGACAGATAGATAGACAGATAGACAGATAGGCAGATAGATAGATAGATAGATAGATAGATAGACATATATATAGATAGACAGGTAGATAGATAGATAGATGGATAGTAATAGTAATAGATAGATAAATAGATAGATAGATAGAGAGATAGAGAGATAGATAGATAGATAAATTGGTTAATTGATTGATTGATAAATTTGATTGATTGATAAATTGATAATTGATAAATTGATAGATTAATGGATGGATAGATTATGATCATAATATAGGCATATATGCGCAAATTGCATTTTTACAGCATTTGCAGTTGGCTGTTCTTTTATGTATTGGTTCCAAATATGTTGTTTGAAGTTTGCCTGTTTTGTTGCTTGTCAGCTTTGCTGCTTAAAACAATTATTGCATAAATGATTATACTCAATCCCAGAATGCCCTAAAGCTGGGTCATTTTAATCAACAAAGCCACCATTTTAAGAGGACGTTCTTGGGACCCACGATCTGAAATTCATGGAGTTTTTAAGGTTAAAATGGAAATGAGAGACGGATTTTGCTGGATATAATGCTGAAGACCATATACAAAGGGTAGGGCATATTTTCACAGCTTGACAGGCCATTTTTTATAGTCTGAACAGGCCTAGAATTGCCGCAACAAATGTGATGCGGAAATTTCGACCTGTATTGTATTTCAATTCTGCTAGACTATTTTAGGCAGTGGGATTTATAATTTTGAAACAAGGATTGAGGTTTTTTCTCATGACTTTTTACCAGTTCAGGCCTGTCAGGGTAGAAATGGGCAACCAACCGGTATAAGTTAATAGAGGCATACTTATAGGCCTACAACATTTAAATGTTGCTGCTTCCCATTTATTTTTTAATGCCATCAAAACTGGTTTTGAGCACAAGAAATTTCTATAAAATGGCACCATGAACAATGATCTGAAGGTATCCATCACATGAAGCAAAATGTCTCATAGAAACATTCAGACACATGGATGCCCAAGGATGACACCCAGAATAATTATCTAACCCAACTTTATCTTGATTGGTGCCTCAGTATATAGCTAAAGATAAATGAAAATATATCAGATGGAATCTTTTCAACAAGCCCTCATTTTAAAAATGCAATGCTAAGTCGAGTCGAACGGATGTTATTGGGGATTTTAAAGACACTGGCAATGTCTCTTGCAGATACTGAAAGAAGTAACCTAAATATTACACAAATAATGGATGGCAAGCAGTCCAATATAGAGTGTAGAATTTCAGACAAAGAAACACTACAGATGCCAGTTAGGTTTTATACATGCGTAGCCTTTGTCACAGTGAAATTAGATGCTTATGATGACACAAGATGTCAAACGTATCTTGAATGTTGCAAGATAATTGCAGACGTTCTCTAGTCACAATGTAGGGTTTTATGGCACAATACCAAGTTGAAAGTAAATTTTGAAAGTGTGTGGACCGCCAATCTGCAAAGATCTATAATGTGACTTGGGATTCCATTGTCACAAATAAGGTTTACAGAAGTAACATAAATATCATAGGCCAACAAATATTGGATAGCATGGAGTCCAACATACATTGTAATTGGGCGATGGAAGCCTCTTGGTGTCGTACCTGTCAGATTTTCTCCTTGATAGTTTACGATTGCACCCTGTTTAGCATGATGATGATTTTCTTATTACGCAAAACTAAAAAAACATAGTCCAGACACATGTATTTGCCTCTACTAAATTTCTTGGAAATGTAGTTTAAGGTCAATTGTCTAAAATGCAGTTGTGACAAGTGAGAGAGTGTCATGGCACATCACAGCAAGAGTCAATTGGACTGATTCAAGCAAAACTTGAGTGGCTGAGGAGCCTGCGTATATCACCTTTTCCCAGTATCTGATTGGATTCAGTGGTCGAAATAAGGGGGGGTTTGACCCCCCCAAATGCTCATGAGACCCCCTCAAATACATTTTTCAAAAGGACCCAGAGGGGGTCCTCAAAAAACCCCCCCAAATACTGAAAGTGTGCTGAAAAGTGAGCATGAAGCAGCAAGTAAAGCCTAATCAGCAAACAACAACCTCTTTGTAATTTATACACATTACCAATAGGGGTTTCACAACTCATTTTCTGAGATAAAACATACCTTTAAAAAGCCCAGAGTTCATTTTTAGAGTATCGGAAAAACTTTGGCGTCAGGGCACCTCTGGCTGCCCGCTAGCGGCCCGCGGACTGCCAGCTACAAGGGCTTCAACTCCTTGGGTCTTCCAGCTGAAAGACCCCCCCAAATAGCATGGCCTATTTCGACCACTGATTGGATTTAAACAGCCTAAGCCCTAAGGGACCTTTTAATTGGCTTTGAAATACATTTATTTCTTGTGGAGTATATAGCCCATGTACTCCAGGTCTCTCAGCCAATGGCAGTTACTCAAATAAATTATGCAGTCTGAAGACAAATCTTTACCGATGATTTTGCTGTGAAGCAATTTTGGCTGTAAAGATGTTCAAGTGTGTATATCAATATGATCAATGAGAAAAGATATGCTAAGAGTTTCCAAATGATATAATTGGTATCTGTTCCAGGTGCACCAGAATAGATATTATTATAACTTAGCCTTTTACTCACTTGAGGAATAGGTAGCCTCAAATTTAGGAACTGGCAAACTAAAAATAATTGTATGCTACTCTATGGATGCCATTTTCTGCCATAGAATGCTTCAGATGTGTTACACAAGGTTATTTTCTGATTTTTTCCTAAACTAGAATAATTTGTAAAACAACTTAATCAGCTCAGTTAATTAAAACAATCATGCCTCAACAAATTGTCATGGACAGTGACAACAAATAATTCGATTTGTAATGATAAAAAGATAGAATACTTGGTCAGCCAATGAAATACTAGTCACAAACCCATGTTGTTGGTATTCAAATTGAAGCTCTTTTTATGACAAATACAATGATGGGCTTGTAATGATTCTTAATCAAATATTAAGAAAGATATGGCTTTTCGCGACTTAGCGCTAATGCTAAAATTCATCAAAAAAGGTCAAAAGCTTCAATCGGTCTTGGGAGGCATCAAAAATAAAGATATATGGACATATTATACATCATTGAACTCGTATTTTCAACCATAACAAAGTTAGGATGGTGGGACTTTGAAATTTTAAAATTATTACTTTTCCATTGATTATCACCCCACCCTACCAGAGTGACATAATTTGCACATTTTTGTTTTCGAGGGGCACCCCAGCCGAATAGGGTAATGTTCTTTGAGTCGGTATACCTTAAGTCAGACACTTTTTGTGGAGCTCCACAAGCTAATTGAGAGCTTTTATAATAGTATATTTGGTACCAATTTGTAGCCCATGATGTCCTTCACCTATGCCAGAATTATCAGCATGATATGAACAACGAAAGTGTCTTTTTCGCGGCTCTACAGATAGGGTAAAAACCCGTTTTTCTCTCAATTTTGAGTCAGAAATTTGTTAATTTTTACAGAATTTTGTTATGTTTGAGGTATTTTTTTACTGGCCTGTGGTATTGATATTACTTGAGTTTTTTGTCATTAAGTTAGGAGTATGTTTAACCTATTCTGTGCTATAATATTGGCTTTTTGAATTGAAGGGAAGACTCTAAAGAACCAGTATCTTTGATTCATGTTTTTAGAACACAACTGTCCGACTTAAAGATACCCTATGTCATTTTTTATTTCAGAAATTTAGCCACTAATTTAGTTCTTATGCTGTCCAATTGTCAATTTTCTGTTAGATTTAGTAAAAACCTTTAATTTGAGTCCCTGGATGACCATCAATAATCCATAGACCAAGCAGTATATCACTTTTTTAAAATGAACAGAAAAAAAGTGTCCGACTCAAAGAACCTTACCCTATCCAATGGAAATCTCATTGGATATTGGATATTCAAATCTGCTTATTTTGCCGCTTCAGAATGTACAATCATTGAGTTAATTGAATCATTGAGTTAACTGAATGAAATATCAATTGGTGATTTATATATATATCTAGATTTGCATAATCTGTCAATTTGTGGTTTCCAGGATTGCTCTTGGATAAACATAGGTTTTTCTATCAAATCTTGTTGGATCAGTCCCTGTCTTATCATCTATAATAATAATTTTCTGATTCTTGCCCTTTCTTGAGAGTTACTCCGTGGCCTAATGGTTAAGAGTGCTTGTTTGCACAACCACTGGCTCTGAGGGCGTGGGTTCGAATCCCACCCCGGAACTCAATTTAGTCCGAGCCCATGGGACATTAAATGGAGGCGGGTTGTATCCAGTGTTCTATGCTGGGGCAACTGAAAGACCCTGGGCATCCCTGAATTAATAGGGTATGTACCAGACTCACAGTCTTCTCATCTCATCATCATCATACGGCGATCGCCTGCCTCGATATAGCCCACTAAGGTGCTGCAGAGGCGTAAAACACAAACAAACAAAACAAACAAACAAACTTGCCCTTTCTTGTATGATCAACTCTTCAATGTTAGCTCTAATATGTCAAGTAGATATATTTCACGACAGAGCATTTTTTCAGGATTTTTGGACTGGGAGACCATCGGAATGACCTTTTATTTGTGGCACCAGGATACGCGACATTATAGAAGTTTGGCCAATTTCTACCAAAAGGAGTTTTGCAAATTTTTTAATGTATGAAAAAGTTGATGTAAGCCGAAATATATGTATTTTTAAACAGTAATGACAGTGAAAAAATATATTTTTGGTATGGAAAGAAGCTTCATATTCAAATGTCACTCGAGAACTTTAAAATAGACAACCAAATGTACAATAAATGTGAATATCTGGACAAAATTGGTCTCCCAGTAATACTATTTTGGCAATGACTGGGAGACCAAATTTGTCCACTAAGAGACCATTTAGTCTCCCAGTTACTATGTTAACAAGAAAATCTTTTTTAAAAAAAGATATGCTGGTTGTAGCAATGATATCTTTAAAATGTGAAAAAAAAACATTATCTTTTAGAAGTAGCTCTTTTATTTGACAAACATATCTATAAATTTAAACATTATACTAGAAAATATAAAGTATTTTGTTAAATTCATAAATAAAGTAATTTTTGTGGCCTAACCTGGAATTGAACCCTGGCCAGTGGGGTGGAAGGCAAGCTCTCTACCTGCTTCGCCACTGGGCCAGCCATACGACTTGTTTCTAAATATACACTTTGAATCCTCATATAGGCCTAATGCAAGAATAAGAAACCACGCCCTCCACTTCCAAACTTCTCAGGCAAATTTGACACACTTCTACTCCACTTATTGACATTCCGAAAACTGCTCCGTGTTTATGAGATGTTCTAGTTTCAGAAAAGTGGTAAACCAGGCATGTACGACAAAATGTCGAGCTTCAGCGGCCCTGTTTATATCTCTGAAAAAAGCAGCAGCAGTGCATATCCTGGTCACATGACAGGTGTCGTCCACTTGTCTATATCAATCATGACAACTCACCTCCAGCTTAAATTGTACTAGAATAATTTTTGGTGGATCAATCATCAATTTCCGAAATGGCAGGTGTATTTTGACATAAATGCAACAACTTGAAGTATTTGCAATGATAAGTTATTTCTTAGTGCTCCACTTTATATCACTAAAGGCTGAGGTGAACTTGTGTTGACACTTTTCAGTATGGGGTGCCCAGTAAACTGCTGGTATTAATGGCTAAAGATATGCCATAATACATCTTTTCTTACAGCCCAATGGAACCAGCATAAAAATGCACTGTTTCACAAGGAATCATGCTCAAAATAGCACTTATAGAGGGCAAATTTACAAATTTCCTCAGCAAAAATTCTTCCCATCTACAAGCAACAGCACCTGAACTGATGATGTCATGCACATTGCACATCTTATGCAAAAGAGCATTGAGTAGTGCCCATTTCTGTAGGTTAGTGATTACAACATAAGTTTGTAGCAAAAAAATATCCTAAGCATATACTGTAGTTCTGCTCTTGGTCTGAGAAGCAAACTACAAAAAGCCCTATTTTGTTTTACATCTCAAGTAAAACAGACCCCTCCTTGAGTAATATTATTATTAAAATAAGCAGATTTGAATATCCAATATCCAATGAGATTTCCATTGGATATTCGGCTGGGGTGCCCCTCGAAAACAAAAATGTGCAAATTATGTCACTCTGGCTTTGAATTACTTGCAAATCATCGATTTAACTGTTTTAGATCTTTGGTCTAACATAGTTTGCAAAATTTGAATGTACCGGGTAATACATCCAATTTACTATTTTAGACTTGAAGCCTTGCATAATTTGCAAAATCAGCAACTTTGAATATCCAACATCCAATATCCAATGAACTTCACTAGTCTGTTGGATATTCGGCCAGGGCCCCCCTTGATCACAAATTTTACCACTTTGGCTTTCAACATTCTATGTCAAGCATCCAATTTATTATCTCCGATGTTTGTTTCTCTAGAATTTGTCAAATTGGCAACTTTGGATATCAAAAGTCTATCATGCAACTACTGTTGGACCTTCGTACAATAGTCGTCCCGGAAGCAACAAATTTACAAATTATGCAAATATGGATGTATAAAACATCAATGTTTTAATAAATTAACTCTTTCCAAACATTGTACATCCCAAAGTTGCAAAATAAGCAAAGTTGAATATCCAATATCCTACAAGATTTCCATTAGATATTCATCACTGGTGCCCCTTCAGCACAAAAATTTTCAAATTATGTCACTTGGGCTTTGAAGAATGTATGTAAATCATTGATTTTACTGTTTTAGATCCTTGGTCTTGCATAATTTGCAAAATCAGCAACTTTGAATATCCAATATCCAATGAACTTCACTACTCTGTTGGATATTCGGCCAGAGCCCCCCTTGAGCACAGAAATATACTAATTTTACAACTTTGGCTATGAATAAACCAGGTAATACAGCCAATTTACTATTTTAGACTTGAGGCCTTGCATAATTTGCAATATCAGCAAATTTGAATATCGAATATCCAATATCCAATGAACTAGATTCACCGTTTGATATTCGGCAAGGGCCCCCCTTGAGCACAGAAATATGCTAATTTTACAACTTTGGCTATGAATATACCAGGTAATACATCCAATTTACTATTTTAGACTTGAGACCTTGCATAATTTACAAAATCAGCAACTTTGAATATCCAATATCAAATGAACTGGATTCACCATTGGATATTCGGCTGGGGCCCCCCTTGAGCACAGAAATTTTCAAATTTTACAACTTTGGCTATGAATATACAAGGTAATACATCCAATTTACTATTTTAGACTTGAGACCTTGCATAATTTGCAAAATCAGCAACTTTGAATATCCAATATCCAATATCCAATGAACTTCACTACTCTGTTGGATATTCGTCTAGGGCCCCCCTTGAGCACAGAAATATGCTAATTTTACAACTTTGGCTTTGAATATACCAGGTGATACATCCAATTTACTATTTCAGACTTGAGGCCTTGCATAATTTGCAAAATCAGCAACTTTGAATATCCAACATCCAATATCCAATGAACTTCACTAATCTGTTGGATATTCGGCCAGAGCCCCCCTGGAGCACAGAAATATGCTAATTTTACAACTTTGGCTTTGAGTATACCAGGTAATACATCCAATTTACTATTTCACACTTGAGACCTTGCATAATTTGCAAAATCAGCAACTTTGAATATCCAATATCCAATATCCAATGAACTAGATTCACCGTTTGATATTCGGCAAGGGCCCCCCTTGAGCACAGAAATATGCTAATTTTACAACTTTGGCAATGAATATACCAGGTAATACATCCAATTTACTATTTTAGACTTGAGACCTTGCATGATTTGCAAAATCAGCAACTTTGAATATCCAATATCCAATATCCAATGAACTTCACTACTCTGTTGGATATTCGGCCAGAGCCCCCCTTCAGCACAGAAATATGCTAATTTTACAACTTTGGCTTTGAATACACCAGGTAATACATCCAATTTACTATGTTAGACTTGAGACCTTGCATAATTGGCAAAATCAGCAACTTTGAATATCCAATATCCAATATCCAATGAACTTCACTACTCTGTTGGATATTCGGCCAGAGCCCCCCTTCAGCACAGAAATATGCTAATTTTATAACTTTGGCTTTGAATATACCTGGTAATACATTCAATTTATTATTTTAGACTTGAGACCTTGCATAATTTGCAAAATCCCCAAATTTGAATATCCAATATCCAACATCCAATGAACTTCACTACTCTGTTGGATATTTGTCAAGGGCCGCCCTTGAGCACAGAAATATGCTTATTTTACAACTTTGGCTTTGAGTATACCAGGTAATACATCCAAT
Source organism: Platynereis dumerilii (assembly GCA_026936325.1). Classification (NCBI taxonomy): domain Eukaryota; kingdom Metazoa; phylum Annelida; class Polychaeta; order Phyllodocida; family Nereididae; genus Platynereis; species Platynereis dumerilii. The sequence continues at coordinate 123,311,670 of JAPTHN010000001.1, read as the reverse complement.
TTACTATTCTAGACACGAGGCCTTGCATAATTTGCAAAGTCAGCAACTTTGAATATCCAATATCCAATATCCAATGAACTTCACTACTCTGTTGGATATTTGTCTAGGGCCCCCCTTGAGCAAAGAAATATGCTAATTTTACAACTTTGGCTATGAATATACCAGGTAATACATCCAATTTACTATTTTAGACTTGGGACCTTGCATAATTTGCAAAATCAGCAACTTTGAATATCCAATATCCAATATCCAATGAACTTCACTACTCTGTTTGATATTCGGCCAGAGCCCCCCTTGAGCACAGAAATATGCAAATTTTACAACTTTGGCTTTGAATATACCAGGTAATACATCCAATTTATTATTTTAGACTTGAGACCTTGCATAATTTGCAAAATCAGCAAATTTGAATATCCAACATCCAATATCCAATGAACTTCACTAGTCTGTTGGATATTCGTCAAGGGCCCCCTTGAGCACAGAAATATGCTAATTTTACAACTTTGGTTTTGAGTATAACAGGTAATACATCCAATTTACTATTCTAGACTTGAGGCCTTGCATAATTTGCAAAATCAGCAACTTTGAATATCCAATATCCAATATCCAATGAACTTCACTACTCTGTTGGATATTCGTCTAGGGCCCCCCCTTGAGCAAAGAAATATGCTAATTTTACAACTTTGGCTATGAATATACCAGGTAATACATCCAATTTACTATTTTAGACTTGAGACCTTGCATAATTTACAAAATCAGCAACTTTGAATATCCAATATCCAATATCAAATGAACTGGATTCACCATTGGATATTCGGCTGGGGCCCCCCTTGAGCACAGAAATTTTCAAATTTTACAACTTTGGCTATGAATATACAAGGTAATACATCCAATTTACTATTTTAGACTTGAGGCTTTGCATAATATGCAAAATCAGCAAATATCCAATATCCAATTGACTTCACCACTCCGTTGGATATTCAAAATCTGCAAATTCTGTATCTTTGAATATCTAACATCCAATGTCAAATGGCTGTTGGATATTTGACAGAACCACCCTTGGTAAACAAAAAACTACTAATTTTGAAGTTTGGATTCGAATATCCAACATCCAATATCCAATGAACTTCACTCGCCGAATATCCAATATCCAATATCCAATGAACTTCACTCGCCGAATATCCAATATCCAATATCCAATGAACTTCACCACTCCGTTGGATATTCAAAATCTGAAAATTTTGTATCTTTGAATATCCAACATCCAATGTCAAATGGCTGTTGGATATTTGACAGAGGCACCCCTGGTAAACAAAAAACTGCAAATTTTGAAGTTTGGATTTGAATATCCAACATCCAATATCCAATGAACTTCACTCGCCGAATATCCAATATCCAATATCCAATGAACTTCACCCGCCGAATATCCAATATCCAATATCCAATATCCAATGAACTTCACTGACCTTAAACCCCTCTGGAATATTTGCATTATGATAGGCCCAATAAATTTTTCCATGTGATCATTCCTCATGCAAATATTTACCAGGGGCGGATCCAGAAAATGTCGGACAGGGGTTTACGAATAAAAATGTACTTAAAATATCGGAATAATATTTTTTTACATTAAAATGCACAAGCCAAAGGGAGGGGGGTTTGAACCCCCTTACCATATACACTTAAAATTTCTATCTTTCAATCCAACAGCCTATCAATTAATTAAAATCAACTAATAAACCGTAAATTGATGAAGCAATCAACAAGTCACCCATTTGTCAATGATCTGTTGACTGTTGTTGTACATATTCACTGAGAATCTATTTGTCTGTCTATGCAGCTGTCTACTTGTCTATCTAACCATCCATTTATTGACATATTTGGGCTGCAGGTAAATTACCCCAGTAATCTTGCAGGTATAGAGACAACCAAGGGATCAAAGGAATCTTTGCTTATTTATAATGCCTTTTATATCTAACAGACTTTTAAATAGACCACCCCTTAAATTTTCTTTTTTCATTAGGGAAAAATCACTTAGTATTCAGGTTCAGGTATCTGCACTGTACAGATTAAATTAGGAGTAGGTTGTTTGTTGTTTGATGGCAAATACTAGCAATTAGGCTGAAACATGTGAAAATGAATTAAATTAAATTCAAGAACAGCAACTGAAGACTTGAGAACAGGCTACAATGACAAGGAGGATGGGGGGGGGGGTGTCCAGTGTAGCTGCACCTTGCTATCGCTGTTTGCAGTGGCAGCTGCTGACCTGCCTAGCTGGGCTCGCATGGCTGTAGCTGCTTGGCGATCTGTTTTTAACGGGCTCAGCTGACCCATTGATGCTTGTTATGGACTGGTCTGTTTCTAAATAAGTAGTGTTAATGATCAAAGGACTTGAATGTCTTGATTGGCAGGCTCAGCCTGCATTTAAGCAAGCACTAGCGAGGAGCTGCGAGGCTCACGTCACAAGGGATATGCATGACAGCGCTATAGTTCATCAATTTGCCGTTCATACTGGGTGAGGTCGTGACGTAATGAGACAGACTACTAGCGATCTAGCGGAATGTAGGTCAAGTCAGCAGTCCCCTCAATTGTCCATGGTGAAAATCAATTTTGTCCCATGTCTTTGTATGTAAAGACAAGGGTTTCTGGATGCATACTTCATCATACATGGGCACTGTTTGAAGGCATTCCTCCTTTCACAGAATTCCTCCTTTCACAAAATTTCGAAGACTTACACCTGTCTAATGACATGTGCTTTTTTCTACAGTGCAGTGTTAGACATGATGACACTTCTTAGACCTGTATGAAGAATGCAATATGCATGGCTTAACGGCCCAGTTTTAAAAATTGACTTCCTCAGATCAGTATGACAGGTGCAATTTGTCACATTATTTGTGTTATAGGCCTATATATGATTTAATCCCCAGATTTCTAAATTATACTCCATGGCCAAATTCATACCCACCTGTGAGTCATTGCATCTTGGTGGTTCAGTGGTAGAATGCTCGCCTGCCACACGGGCGGCCTGGGTTCGTTTACCGGCCTATGCACCAACTACACATTGCGGCATTCTGTCCTTATATATTTTCTCACCGAGCCACTGAGGTCATTTGCTAAAATTTCCGGGATTCTCACTTCCTACTTAAAAGTACACCAATGTTGTAACCATGGCACACTCGGAGCCAAACTGAAAGGGAACACTATCACATTTTCAAACTCCAGCTGATTGGCGTCCCAATTACACCAGGCCAACTTATCCTATGGCTATGGGCAGCCCTAAACCATCAGGGAAGAGCAATACACAAACAAGACTGAAGTGGCTGGCTACTCTAATGCTAAATTTTTGCTAATGCTACATATTGCTGCGAATAGCAATCTGAATTTAGACATGACAGCTGGTGCATCAGACATAACAGTTACTTTGATTCTATGCATTTCGATTCTCTTTGGGGAACCTTGAGCACTCCTTGGGCTCTCTCACTTGAAACTGCCTTTACATGGTCATAATGGAAACTCTTCAAAGCAAATGCTCCGTCCTTTTTCCCCCCAAGACAAAGAGATGTCTATGGGACTCCTATGAGTCCTCATTTATATGGAAACTGCCCATGAGGTTCTCCTGTTTTGAGGAAAAGATGCCTTCTTTGCCTTGACAATTTTTCAGGAAGTCCAATATGCAGCCTTTGCAGGTTTTTCAAGGTTTCTCCTCTGGAAAACCATCATTTGGTCTAACCAGTTCACTTGCATCAAGCTCATGTTCCTCCTACGGTTACTGACCAGACATGGGTCAGTGTACCTACCATTTGATGATGCTGAACTTTGTCTTATTTACAAAATAAGAAAGTGCTCAACAAACACACATGCAGCTTAATTTCACTCTCTTGATGCAAGCAGAGAAATCTACAACATATTACCTATCTTACTCTAATGGCTAGTTCTCACGGAGACGTAACAGAGGGTTCTTGTTGCGTCGCTTCTTGCTTTTCCAGGAAAGTGGGAGGTTCTTAAGCTAGATTCAACAATTCGGCGACGATATTTTCGTCTACGGCGCTTCTTAAACTTCCTCGCCAAAAGTTCCTAGAAGTCACATGACCCTATGGTGAGGCAAGAACTTGCTTCACGAAAGATTCAACCGGTTGAATCTTTGCGAAGGAAGAAACCACGATGCAAGAGACCAGAAAGCCCCCCAAAATGATTGGGCGAAGTTAGAGACAGCTTGGGCGAAGTTAGAGACAGGTTGGGCGAAGTTAGAGACAGGTTTGGCGAGGCTACTTATCATTGAGTCAATGGAACTTCGGCAAAAAAAGACAACAACTCGCCGACACAAACAGGCTGTTGAAACGCCGAAACAGCTACTTGCTTGGCCGTAACAGGTATTTGCTTGGGCGTAATTGAACATTAGGACGAAGTAAGAGGATGCTAGGGCGAAGAAAGAGCATGCTAGGGCGAAGAAAGAGACTCCTTGGGCGAATCTAGTTTAACATTGAAGCAATGGAACTGCGTCGAGGCTCCTGACAACTCGCCGACACAAGTCTCTTCTTGCCTCGTCCGTAATTACGAGCGATTCGGCGTAAAAAACGAGTGCCTCGTCGTCCTAGGATCAATCTACGACGATGAATAATCTTTAATTGATTATATAATTGTCCAAAAATGGCTTGAAACGCCGAAATTTGGCGAATCTGCAGTTCCTGGCACCTCTACAACTTCGCCGTCACTTAACCACTCTCGTGTGATCTAGGCATAAGTCTTTTTCCGTAAAGCTGCGCAGTGTTTGCTAACAATCCTGTAATTGCAGAGGTCACAGGGCAAAGGTTGCTGAAAATGGCATATTGGGCATACCTTCTGACGCTTACCGAATTGATAATGATAAATAGCATTTGGAAATAAATGACGGAAGCACATCTTCTGAAAGTGCACACACAAAACCTTGCTTTGTTCCAAGGTAGTGGACAATGGTTTTCCCAACTACATCCAAAACTATACGACAAGGCTACGAGTCTTAAAATTGCCACCCTAGGTCCAGATCACATAGGCCTAAGTTCCTGCAGGGACGGTTTAAACTGTCCCTGGTCCTATCAGTACGTTTCCCTTATGGGTTTGGTGAGAATATGCAATGACCAAAGGTTAACCGTGGTCACGGGGGTCTCTTCGCCTACTTCCTGCTTTTTACAAAGCAGTTCTGACAGCTTACCCTGTTGTCATTTGCTTTTATCCCGCACACAAACACACCCAACACATGTGGCCAAACCTTTGGTTCTTTAATAAATTTGCCAACACGATTATGAGCCACTTATGCCCAAACTATCCATTGGCCTTACTTATCAGGTTGTCATGTCACCATGGTCTTTCCAGGCAAGTTTTGGATCAGTATAGATGTAGATAGTCACTCGAGCAACCTAAGCACCTATACGGATCAGATGTTTCCCTTGAAAAAATTAAAGAAACGGACAATCTGGCAAACCTAATTTTGATTATCTGGCCTTTGTCACACAAGTCTGCGCTGCCAGCAACTTTTCATGCTTACTTTAGCTTAATGTGAGTATTATGGATAATCATGATGTTTTCGGAGAGAAGCTTTGGCCTCTTCTTTGTAATGATTGGCCTTTCTGTAGCTTTGCTTAGCATGGTTCCTGGAGACAGCGAGTGCTCTTTTGCTTGTGACCGTTCTAGGGGCCCACAACTTCCCCTACCTCGAATGTGTATCTCTCCAGACATCCTCAGCTTTCCCTCAACAATTGACACCACAGCATGGCGGAATGTGGTTTTTCAATCAAGTATACGTAATCTACTGTTGCTGGCTATGGCTGCTTTTCTTGGGATTTTTTCCTTCTACCCATTCATACGGAAATGACAAATCTGGTCTCAGTTATTGCACACCACTGCTGTGTTTCCTTCTCGCTTTGCCATCGCCATTGCTAAGTCTCCTCATGTGTGAATTCTGCGAGCGGCGCTCAATTATTGACCTCTTATTTTGCAAATTCTTAACACTTGTGGTGAAAAATTGGTTACTCAGCTATTTTAACTTGATATTCCCTGTGAACACCTTTCATTTGGGCCTCCTTTTTGACAAAGAGACTCCTTGGTAGGGTCGATGATGACGGACGCCCTTGCCAGGAACAGTGCGTTCCGGACAAATTCGAAATCTGAAAATGCAGACAGGGGACATCATCTGGACAATGTTACACAGGGCTAATGTACAGACCTAACTGCTTCATTCTTCGCATTGCATACTCTTGTAGCTGTCTTCAGTTATTCGACACCCAGTAGTGGTTGTAGGTCTATCTGAAACACCCAGACATGGAACACAAAGTTGCTTATTCACAACTACCATGAACCATCACCGAGTGTCCCAAGACACTACTAGGTATGGTGTCGAAAATGCTCGTCAAACGTACAAGTGCTGATCCCATTTCTTGCTAACCACAAATATGTGCTCTTCAAATTATTCTGCAAAAGACAACTTGCTACTCAAAATAACAAAGTAGCATAAGGAACTGCTCATCGCACCCTCATTTGCAATGCTGGTCCCCAATTACCCCAGTCCACTACCCAGACTCGCCGATACTGACAAGTGAAAATGTGCGCAGTTATCCTTCTTAACTGTTCTTTCAATGCCTGTCTCTATATACGTATACAGCAGATTCAGGTCTTTTTAGCAGTAATAGCTTGTGATGCCTCACCTGCCACATTCACACCACCAGAGGTTTTCTGGCTTGCTTGGCCATTTATTGCTGCTTTAAGAACTCTGCGCCGGCTTTTCGGCATCTTCTGTTAAATAAACAATTCTACGAACCATTCCAGGAATCCCTGGCAGGATAGATTGTAACAAACCTGTACACGTTGTAACACACCCGTACAAGTTGCTCTAGAACTGGTCTTCCTTTTTTGGACCACAATTTGACAGCAATCACAAGCCACGGTTGATCCCAAGCATCCACTTGCCAACAAAGGAATTATGCGCTGTTTTTTTGGCGATTACACCAACTAACTTCATCCAGTTCGCCGCTTTAACTGTCATTATACGTTCAGTCCTGTTTTAGGCACGTAACAGCTGTCTGTAACACATCACTTCCCCCTTACCGTCGTCTTCAATGTTCCTCCTCTCAAAAAGGGGGGGGGGGGCAGAAGTTTCAGTGCCACCATGGGTATACACCTACCCATGCTATGCCACTGGTATACTGGGCCACTCCTCCTTAGTGCCCCTGGGACCTTCTCATATCCCGTTTCATGGGATCTTCAAATTTCTTCTTAAGAGTCTACTTTCTGCGCAATCTCTAAAGTCTCATGGGATCCCGGAAGTACCAGAAAACAATGGCGAATTAAAATTCTAAGGTTAAACAAGGACTTACCTTAGTCCAAAGGTTGACCTGGATTTTAATGAGCTTGTTTTCTGGTACGAGGGGATTACATGCCCGCCCATCCCTCCCTGGATTGGAATGTAATCCCCTCATTGCACAGCCCGTAGACTCCCTTCCTCTAAAGACTGCCTGCTGGGTACGCGTAGCGCCATCTCATGTAATCCCCTCGTACCAGAAAACAAGCTCATTAAAATCCAGGTCAACCTTCGGACTAAGGTAAGTCCTCGTTTAACCTTAGAATTATGCGTCACCACAACGTACGTTTAACAATCAAGGGGAATGTAACAAATTTTTGCCTTGACTGTCATGAAGTGATGCTATTCTAGTTCACATTCCTTTAACCTCCAAGTCTGAATTTGTCATTACCGCAACCCGTCATTTCTTGGTTCCTGGTAAAGTTTATGATGTGGTAGTGCCATTATATCTTGTAATTTCACATCCTGATGTTTCTATCTTTTATTGGCAAATTACAGCCACATGCAGAAGTTTGGTGAGGAAAAGTTGGTTTTTCTTCTACACAACTAAATTCAGAGGAATTCCACTTGAACCATTCTCTGGACAAACCATGCATGAGACTTTCTCAATGCTTCATGAATTTCATACATCATAACGAGCAGTTAGGAATTGCTATCCTGCATGATAAACGCACTCACTGCCTGAGAAATTTGCATTTCCATGTAAAAGTCCTGTTGCGGTCATTGGAACACTCAACATGGGGCACATTGAGACACACTTTATATGGGAGAATGTAAGTGGCGAGTCAAGTCGACTGAATGACGTGGGACAGCACACACTGTAAAATTTGAAAACTGTGTTGAAGCAATAATTTGAGCTGACTGAGAATGTTAATAATTTTCAAGCTATGATAGCTCAATCCTATAAGTTGTCAAGGTATGATAGCTCAATGCTGTAAGTTGTCCAAACGAATCATAACATTAAGCTGTGAAAACATGAAAGCTTCAGTTGTTGCAGATAGCTTGACATCTCAGTCATGCCACATATAGCGCCATCTATAACAAGCATTTCTCATAAGACTGCATTTAGTTTTAAATAATTATTTACTTACAAGAAAAAAGAACATTTATATTACACTATCCCAGAGAAAAAATGAGTAGCACACCACTTTAGCTGGTTACTTTTTTATTTTTATCTCTCTTAAATTAATTTGTGGGAGTAATTAGATGCATGCTTTCACATGTCAACCAACATTAGTCTAGCAGAATTGAAATACAACACAGGTCGAAATTTCCGCATCAGATTCGTTGCGGCAATTCTAGGCCTGTTTAGACTATAAAAATTGGCCTGTCAAGCTGTGAAAATATGCCCTACCCTTTGTATATGGTCTTCAGCATTGTATCCATCAAAATCCGTCTTTCATTTCCATTTTAACCTTCGAAAATCCATGAATTTCAGATTGTGGGTCCCAAGAACATCCTCTTAAAATGGTGGCTTTGTTGATTAAAATGACCCAGCTTTAGGGCATTCTGGGATTTAATATAATCATAATATGCAATAAATGTTTTAAGCAGGAAAGCTGACAAACAACAAAACAGGCAAACTTCAAACAACATATTTGGAACCAATTAATAAAAGAACAGCCAACTGCAAATGCTGTAAAAGTTACAAAAACTGAAACTTGTGCATATAGGCCTATAGTACGATCATAATCTATCCATCCATTAATCTATCAATTTGTCAATTATCAATTTATCAGTCAATCAAGTTTATCAATCAATAAATTAACCAATTTATCTATCTATCTATCTATCTATCTATCTATCTATCTATCTATCTATCTATCTATCTATCTATCTATCTATCTATCTATCTATCTATCTATCTATCTACCTTCCTTTTACTTTTGTTTTTTAGAATTAAGCCACCTTCCCAGTGGGTCATTAAATATACCTGTTACAATAAATACACTGCTACACTTTAAGAAAATGCGATCTGAGATGAGTATTTGTGGTCCAATTCAGTCACTTCAAAAGGCATGAATGCCCGCCCATGAAATAAAAGTGCAAAATGATTGACAGTGGATTACATGAACTTGGATTAACCAAATGTTGAAAGCTGTTTATCTTAATCAACTAGATACTGTGAAAAGCCACCACATACAATTAACAACTTTGAGATTTTTAAATACTCAACAATGACAAGCATTCAACTACCCAGAACGGGTCACTGACAGTTTTTAATCCTCTTAAAACATAGATTAGACAATCATTAAAGAAGTTGACATGCAATATTGGTTAAGAAAATTCAACGTCTCCAAGAAATTTGGATGCAATTCTTTAAAACGGATTTACCAAGCATTGACAATGCATGGGAATGATGAAGGAATGTCCACACAACGTGCCTTGAAGGCCCAGAAGTGGAGGTATTTAATTGATTTCATATTAACAGTGTTTGAAGTTGTTGTTTTGATAATTTCGAAGACATTTCTCCCTCGTGTGCAATGGGCAACTCCTTGACTCTATACCCAAGTCCCTTGACATAGAGTCAAGTATTTGACTAAACCAACATTTCCAAGTCAGAGTGTGTTCAAATATAGGCTTCTAGCACTGTATACCAACTGAGATGAGCCACAGGCCATTGGGAAGAAATTAATTTTTAAATCTCCTTGTGATGCAATGGTCTTTGTTGATTGTTGAATGCATCTTGGGCCTGTCCATGGTGTGCTAAAATGAAGCATATTGGATCAGGTGGATCCCCTTGAGAGATCAAACAATATTTTGGTATTACAGCCCATATTCATAAATAACTTTATAAGACAGGTCACACAAATATAAATCAAAAACAACTAAAAATAAGTCAACACAGCTCAAAATTTTTAGTTGTGTCAGTTTTTTTTTTTTTTTTTTTTTTTTTTATTGAGTCTTGGATCAATAAGTCAACAAAACTCAATATTTTGAGCTGTAAGTCAACACAGCTCATTGTTTTGAGTTTTCTCAGCTTGAATACCTTAGTCAACATAGCTTAGTATTTTGAGCTATCTCAGCTCGGTATTTTGAGTTATCTTAGCTTAAAACAATAATCTATGTTAGCTCAATCAACTTGTGCAACCATCTCACTCAATCAATTGAGCTGAATCAGTACCTCGGATTTTACAGTGCACAATAGGTATACATTGCAAAGCAGGTTGTAGCGAGAACAATTTTTTATACACCAATTATTGATGAATGTCAAAATTTGTTACAAATTTGAATTCTTCGCAAAAGGAGCTCCCTAATGAGTACCCACATCAATTGGTGTCGTAAATTTGGTATAAAAATGGAAATAAAATAGTTTTGAAGATTTCAGGTTCAGGTTCATTTTGACAAAAAATGTGTCAAAACCGTAGATGCTGACATATTCATTTGAAAGCTTTTTTTTACAAGGAATTCTGTTTTAGCGTCATTCGATATTTTAAGAGACCACAGAAAGCGCGAAAATGTTAATAATGTCTTTTTCTCAACAAGCTGACAAAATGGCCCCTCTAGCAAGCCTTGAAATCATCAATTCCCACCAGAAGTCAGATAATCATATTGTGTCTACTGACCTGTCGAAGGAATTAATGAGCACTGTTTTCATACGGTCAAACTATGTATGGGCACTTCAAACAAGCTGGAAAATGATAGAATTAACAGCCATTTCGGAAAATGTCTAATTGTATTCCTTGAGATTGTCTTTCACTAATTACTTTAATTTCATACATGTGACATTATATATATATACACATTTTAATCTTTATTGTAGGTTAATATTCTATTCTATTCTATTCTATTCTAGGCTATTCTATCTGTGCCAAGTTTCATGCTTCCATGTATAAGACATATACTATAAGTGCGTAATTACTTCCCGGTTCACAATGAATAGATCTACCACGCTAGCTATGGAGATTAGATGGAGTTGACATAACTTAAAGTTCACAGGCAAACAAATTTAACAAAATTGTTATTTTGGCCTTAATGTCTGCCTGATAGTCTAATACAATGATTCTAGTAAAGAAAATTACAAAAATATCTTTTATTTGCTTTTAAACAGCAAATACTAAGTTTCCCAACACTTTGAGATCCATTGGAGGGTAGTTACAAATTCTGACACCAGGGGTTGAGCTGTGATGTCACTGTTACTGTAGAGGTGGGACATTCAACATGGCTCAGCATTGGAGATGAAATATTTTACACAAAATGGACAATATGTGGACTTTTTAATCAGTGGGATTCCCCAATATTGACATGAATGAACAATAGAACGATGTAGCAAGTATTTTGAAAGGAATCTGGATGCAAAATCTCAATGATTATATTCAAGAAGTCAATACTGATGAACTAAATGTGGACATACAGTAATAAGCGTTATTTTGATGGATTAAACAAGTTGACAGTAAGTTATTATGATTCTTTTTCTTCTGGGATTGGGATTTAAAAACTATTTTACTGTTTCTAAAAGATGATAGCTGCACATGTTATATTATGAAAGGAAATTAACCATTACAATAGCCATTCTGGCAGACATTGAATATTAGACATATATAAAAACTTGATCAAGGGTGATGTTTTATAATCTTATTCAAGTTAATTTAGAAAGAAATATTGCCTGAAATTATTTATAAATAAGAAAAAAAAGGCTCAAAGGGTGCTAAAATATTTTGCTGTCATGTTTATAGATACATCCATCAATTTATAGATACATAAAACCATCAATTAAAACAATTTTTAGACTTAGTATATGTGTATTGCAAACCCCTTTTCCTACTACTACCTATGTAAGGGAATACAACCAAGAAATTACCCTCACTAAGTTAAAATCTGTCATGTATATATATTTTAAGTACCATGCTCAGCTAACAAGTTTGTAATTCCTTTTGTATAATTTGTGAGTGCTGATATTATCACAATATATACAAGCGTATAATATACATTGGATATTGAGGCAGGGATGGGGTGTATAGGGGCCAATTATTCATAACTGGTTATGGTTACAAAGGAATTATGATTACATAACCACAATAGAAACCCCACAATGGCCCACATCATTTGATAAGAAGACCATGGTTCTAATATTTAAATTGAACTTATATATATTCAAATCAGTCAATATTCATATCTGCAGGTCAATGTCATAATTACTAAATAATTGAAATACTATGATGAGGCCTTTTCTATTGAACAGACTAAAAGTCTAAAATCACCTCTTTGAAAGACTTTGGTGAGCAATGATCTATCATTTTATTGGTCTTGAAAGAAAAATTTTGACAAAAACACTTCAAAAGAGATAGATAAATAGACTATATATAGATGAATAGGTCAATAGATAGATTTATAAATTATAAATTTTATTGATGTATTAATTTTTATATTTCAATAACAAATATTTTGTGTGGTTAATGTGACAGAACTAAACTAGTAAATACCCAGCTAAGTAATGTAGGTCACTTCTGAAAAAAATTATAAGTCACTTCACGACTTCATTGAAAAAAAAAGAACTAAAAAGTGCTGTAATATTTCGCAATATTGACTGGACAAGATAGGAAAACATTCATTGAACTGCAGTCTGAGCCAGGAGTACAGTAACAGTGATGTCACAGGTCATATGTGACCAGAAGCTTTATGCATGGATGGTCAGAGCAAAGATGCTGATGATTTGGCTTAAATTCCATCAAAGATTTGCCAATATCTTCTTTTATATTGCAAAGAAACCTGTAATAGCTGGTGTTATGATTTATATTACTTTGTTCCACTTTGTCTTAAAATTTGAAATCCTTTGCCTGTGACCTTTAAAACTAAGAGTAAATTGCCTCAATCGCCTTCACTTAGCCTGCCATGCAGTGGCAATTTTCAGAGGGGCAAATCATCAAGACACTTCCCCAAAATTGTTCTTGCTACCACCTGCTCTGCAATGTGTCTCGTGTTGTATTATAATGTTCAATAATTCTTTCATTGTCCCGTTACTGTTGTTGAAGCTCCATAATTATTAATAAAAAGGTCTAACACATATCGTTTGACTATGAAAAAGTTAGATTATGTTTAGAAAAGCCTTTTTCACAAAGGCCCAATCCCTGGTCCTGGACTCCTGGTATTAAGAAAAATTGTAAGGAAGACATGTAGAAATTAACAATTTCTTTGCGAAATCAGGAAAATACAGAACCATAACTATGGGGGAAATAATTCAAACAAGCACTCTAATAGAGCACAGCACCGGCCATGTTGCACATGCTTTTTCAGTGGAATCTGCATGATTAATGTCCATGCAGGCCTGAGCAGAGGGGGGGCCAGGGGGGCCAAATGGCAGGGGCCCCCAAATTTCAAGGGGCCTACTTCCAAAGTAAGGTTAACCGCGCGTTGCGACAATGAGAATGAACTCGATTTGTACAGGGTTAGACTTTTGCCATTTTGGGCTCTGCAGAAAAATAAGTTGGTGGGCCCTCACATCTCTATTGTCAGCAATTTAAAATTGACATAATCATTATTGTACTGTGTCAGGTAAAAAATTTAACCGATCACTTTTTTTTTCCATATTGGTTCTTAGTAAATCTTAGATGTCTCGTTTATGGTCTATTTTTCTCTGTGATTTCTAGCAACAGTATTTTGTGAAATTGTTGTCAGGGTGAACCGTCCGGCCTCCAATGTGAGAGGACCCTGTACAATACTAGACCCTCTGCCATTGGGCAATTTGGGGCCCCCATCTAAAAGTTTGATTTTTGGTCCAGATGCTGCTTCAGGATCAAGTATTAAAGCAGGTGCCACACAATCCAAAGTTTTTTACAGATAGTCTTTCTAAATTTTTATATCTTTTTGGCATCTTGCATGGGCCTTTAGCAGCTGTCACTTTGCCACATAGGCCAGTCTACCCCAAGATTTGTATGTTCCTGCTCATGTAAGCAGGTAAGATGCAAGATGAGAAATAAGGAGTAATGGTGTATTAATTATTTTGTCATTGAGGTCAATCTGTTCATAGAATATTGAGGTTCCTCATGCACTAGTTGTACAAAGAGACAATCTCAATCAATTGCGAGATTATTTTTCACAAGATCTGTAGGGTGAAATTCTGCCCGCTAAAAAGATTCTTCCATGCAAACTTTCAGTTTGTTTTGGTCAGCCTGAAGAAATTCTTTACTTGAAATTGGGCAACATGTTCCCAAATCCAAGTTGCCCTGCATATTTTTGTCAATCCCAGCAAATGTTGCATCAAATGAACATAGTTTTAATGTTCTGATATGAATAATGTTTTACTTTTGTTCAATGATAGGGAAAGAACGTCTCCTTATTACTTTGTAAATCAACAGTTATATTGCAAAATCACTGGAATTTTCAAATCTGATTGAAGAGTATATTGCATGCTTCATAATAATTGCATCTTGTCATTTGTCACTTAGCTTGATTTGGTAGAATTTATAAAATGTATGATGTTAATTCAAAATCTAAGGCGATTTTTTAAATAAGGCCTTTGAAATTTAAATTTTAACCTGGAGTGAGAAAATTTCAACAAGTCTAGCGTGAATAAATTAACAGTACATCATAAAGAGAAATATGCTTGGTTCAATGGTGTAATTTAGGGAGTATTGGGCCATATCCCATGTACCCTCCCCCGAGTCCCCACCAAAAACTAACAAGGGCGAGATAGGAAAAGCCTCAAATCACACAACGTAATGGCCCTGGGTTGGTTTTTACGCCTCCAGAAAATATATTTAACATGGTCATAATTTGTTAGCCTAAAGCCGCTGAAGGGGGGGGGGCCTACTTTTTCATTTTGGCCTGGGCCTACTGCAGGCTCTGCACGGCCCTGTGTCCATGTATGGTGGATGGAAAAAAAAGTAATTTGTTCTTATGTTTAAATTAACTGGTGGACTGTGTGTAGTTTCTTTTCATTTTGTCTCTAACTGAAGATAAAAAGTGTGTATAAGTATTCCAGGCTCAAATACTTAAAGTCTTGTTTTGTTTTTACTTGAAATGATGTATATTTTTAAAGACATGTCAATACTATGTCCTAAATGCTTTGTTTCCCAATAAAAATAGTATTTTATGCATGGAGTGTAAATGGGATGAAATAAGCATGATGCTGATTGAAAATCTTTGGTAGCCTACAAGTAAGCTGATAGATTATAGGGAGGTGTGAAAGTGAATTGCACTATAGGCCTAAATAGTGAAGGACAATTCAGTACAGTTGAAGGGCTCCATTTAACAGCAATTAACAAGATTGATTGGAATGAAGGAAATAGAATAAAATCAGTCAACACCCTCTGAGAGTGAAATCTGCTTAAAGTGCAGTGACAGCCCCAATACACATGAAAGAAAATGGCGGCGCAAAATCAGCCTGACTGACCCAGCGCTTGCCATATGAGTGGATGTTTATAAATCTAATATTATTGCATTTAACTAAAAATAGACACCATACGAAGACTCTACATTGTCAAAAATGGGAAATACATATAAAATAAACCCTTGGAATGATCTGATTAGGCCAGGAGGCTCGTGACTCACATGTGATGGATATCACTGCATTACCGTCCTATGCATAGGATGCATGGCCGGTAATTATGCATAGGATGCATTGCCGGTAATTAAGTGATTCAAGTGACTGACGTCAGAAAATTTGGTGCAATGAAAAAGGTTGATTGAAATATATACTTGATATATGGTAAATAAAAATTCTGAATAATTTCTCCAATTTACTGAAATATCGCAACAAAAATTATGCAGACAATTTTCCTTTAAGTATGAGAAATTCATCAGAAATATAGTAAACATTTGGGTAATTTTTTTTATTAATGTGAGAAAAATTTAAGGGAAATGATGTGTAACTGTAGGAAAAGTCAGTTATAAAACTGAGAATAGAAGATCAGAATTAATTTCCGACAATGCATCCTTCGAAATTGCTATTGACCACACATTCAAAAATAAAGTGCAAGCACTTCAACAGCTGCTTGTAGATAGACTTAGCATCTATCTATCTATCTATCTATCTATCTATCTATCTATCTATCTATCTATCTATCTATCTATCTATCTATCTATCTATCTATCTATCTATCTACATGTATATCCTTCCTTCCTCCCCCTCCTTATTTTCCTTCAGACTTTCCTTTTTTCTTCCTTTGTTCCTTCATGGTGGTCTTCATGCATTCCTTCCTTCATCCCTTCCTTCATTTTTTCTATTGAATCTGCAAACACTGGATCTGCTGTTGGTGCTGGTTTCACTGCAGCTGGTCATTTGAAATTCGCGCCAAAACGAACATTTTAGTTTCGTAAATAAAAAGTTTAATGTCACAGAAGTTTACCAAAAGTTGATGGAAGCAAGATAAAATGATATTGAGACTGTAAACAAAGTTTCAAAGTGATAGGTGAAATAGTGCGACCTCCTATATGGTCAGAAGCTAACCGAAAATTCCTCCTGCAATACAGGCTGCAAGCAGCTGTAGAAACCGTTCCAAATGCATTGGGTACATAAATTTGTAAAAATTGTTAGCCTACTTGTCATACGGGAGAAGAAAAATGGGCAGATTATATAAAAAATCGGGAAAATTTAATAAAAGTATCCGATTAAATAATCTTTTCATTAAACCCATTTATCAATTCCTCCTAAATCAGTAATCTAATTCCCCCCATTAAATTTTTTTACTATCTCCTCCTTCGGTGAACTTCCCCTTTTTAATCAAATTTCCTCATTTCTTTAAAACCATCTCCCAATTTTCTTGCCATTTACCCATTTTACCAAGCATTTCCCCATTTTCTTAACATTTCCCCATTCTTTATTCCTATTTTGTGACATATTTCTGCAAAAATTTCAACCAAAGAAGGACTGGGGGTATATAATCTATTTCATACAAGCAGCATGATAAGTGATTGGATGATTTGGAATCTGTGCTTTAAGTTTTAGTCTGATTTGGCTGTTTCACCAATAGTCTTGATGCCAAAAGTACTGATTCTCAGATAGTTTATTTGAACTATTTGAAAAGTTCATTGTACTTTTCAAAAAGTCAAAGTGACCTATTTGAGGTTATTGCTGTCTTTGTCGGGGTGGTCCATGTCCTTGATGCAAAGTCAAAACATGTGGCTCCACCTATATTCAAACTCAATAAAGAAAGTCAGGGGAGAAAATTCAGGGAAGAAATTTGTGGGGGGGGGGGGGGGGGTTTAATATGCGGAAAAGATAACTCAGAAAAAAAAGTTGTTTTTTTTTATTTGGAAAAAAAATAGGGGGGAAAAAAACCGAGGCAAAATTAAAAAAAAAATTTCCCCAAATTTTTTTTTGGAAAAAAAGTATTTCCCTTAATTTGTTGAAAAAATAATTTTTAGAAACACCGCCCCCCCCCTCAAATAGCTCACTCAACAAGACTTTTGAAAAGGTCAGGGAACTATTCAGCAAGCCTCTTGGTCCAGACCGAGCATGCCCGAATACTTGATCGGGAAAGCAAGCCTTTTGGTCCAGATCAAGTCTTTGGGCAAGGATGCCCGATCACTTGATTGGGAAAGCAAGCCTTTTGGCCAAGATCAAGCCTTTGGGCAAAGTCTTTAGAAGATCCAAAATCACTTGAATGGGAAAGCCAGCCATTGGGCTCATTTAGAATATGCCCAGATGGTTGACAGAGGCCGTCGCCCATCGGATCAAGTGATTGGGCAGGTCATGATCAAGCCTATTGGGTGTAACATCGGCAATGGATAGGCTGTCTCGTTGATGGTGTTACCCTTAAAGGTCATGAATTTGAAGTCCTTGTGTCATGATCGAGTCTCTTGTGTCAGACATACTGGAAAACTCTCATTCCAAGAAAGAAGTAGTTTAAATTTAAAGGCATACTGTTCTTCATTCATTCAAATTTGTAGAGGCAAAACTTCCTCTATGAACTCAGTGGCGTATTTTTTTTGGGGGGGGGGGGCATAAATTGGTCCACTGGGCGTTTATCTTCCTCTTGTCTTAGGTCGCATTCTCTTTTTATAAATTGATCCTGTTCTAACATAGCTGCTCAGGATTTTGACAGATAACGAGAGTGGTGTGTATTACTTAGGGTATTTTTTAATGGAGAATCAAAAGAAGTAGAAACACGTGACCTTTTAATAAAAAAATTATAATCAATTGTGCGATTGGACTCACCAGACCTATATCAATTGCCAGTCAGATCTGTCATCTGACTTCCATAAAAGTTGAATCACGATAAAACACAGATATAGATGTCACCTCACTTACACTTGGTTTAAAAAAATATATATCGTAGGCCTATGTTATATTTTGTGATTGTGTATTTAAGAAAAAACTCATTTTCTCAATTTTTGGTAATCTTGAGAAGTGTGCCAGTTTAGTGCAATGCTCCAGGAGTCAGCTGCGTGACACGGTTAGTGGTGAGACAGATTAGTTCAGCATGTTTAAAGGTTAAGAAGCAGACATTCTTATGATGGCTTAATTCTATTAAATTATTGAAGTGCAGTAAATTCAAGAATGCTCCCTGATATTTGTAACTTTTACATTTGTAGTACTTTTCTGAATGTATGAGGGCCCAATTGAGGGGGGTAATAACCTTTTTTTTTTCCAACAAAATATTAAAAGTTTTACATAAATACGAAGCCGAGACCTTACAAGTAGGGGAGAGCGGGGCACAGTGAGACGGTGGGCACAGTGAGACAAAGCCCGTAGCGTCTAGCTGATACTTTTTACAGATCGACCCTCTTTTGTGTAGTACAAAAAGTAAGTAAGTGAGAGACTGACCTATATCCGGAATGCCTACACAGCATATCGAGAGTGGAATTTCAATATTTAGGTTTTTAGCTGACAAAACTAAATAATTTTGCTAAACGACTTTTTGTTATAATTCCAAAGAAAAATGGTATAATGCAAATCAATTGCCAGGAATTCAAACCTTGATTAATTGCCTTAGTTTAATGAGATAATGAACCACAATACAGGTATCTGGTCCGCAGGATTCAAAAATTTTATAAAGAGAGCTGCGTGGGGCACAGTGAGACAGTCGGAGGCGGGGCACAGTGAGACATGGTAAAATACACTCGAAACGACCTGAATGTAAGGCATAGCTTACAATTCACTATTAAAAACAAAATGCCTGCAATAAACTCCTGATTTTAGTGAGTCATATTCAAAGAGAAGCATCGGAATGAATTTTGATTAGTATGTAACAGGTGCGGCAGGTTAAATAAGTCGTGCATGTGTCCTGTGCGATGAAGTTTAGAAACATGCTCAAAAACGGACCTAAAAAATCACCTAGCCAGCTGCTTTTATAAGAGTACAGTAGTTTCTGTAGCAACAATTGATGGAACAATTCTGCTGGTCCCGAGGATCGGCGGTTATGGCAGCAGATGCCCTGTCTCACTGTGCCCCGCCTGCTGTCTCACTGTGCCCCGCCCACGGGGCACAGTGAGACACTTAACGAGCATGGACGTAACTCAAAATTTCTCCAAACCTGTAAAAGGTAGGAACCTGAAACTACTTGACAATATACCCAACGTCATTACCTACAATGTAGACCTGATCTCATTTAACTCGTTACTGCCAACATTTTGGAACACTTGAAAATAAAAAAAATGTCTCACTGTGCCCCGCTCTCCCCTACTTACTTACATGCTATGTTTGTTTTGGGTGGGGAGAGGTGGCCTAATGCCCCCCCCCTAAATATTTCAGTAGTGTCCACTGTACACCACACGCAGAAAAAAAAATTTTGGGGGGGTTTTCTACATAATCAATTGAATGTACAACAGTCAAAGACATATAAAGGGTTTATCTTGGTTGGTTAAAGAATCAAAAAATCATTGAAAACCCAGTTTGGTTGAAAAGGGTTTATGAGAGTTCCGTAATAAATCACTTTGATATTTACAAAATCAGCACGATTTAAACAGTTTAACTTGGTTGTACAAAAAACTTCTATGGATCTGTAATTAACCAATTTTGAATTTCCAAGGTTTATGTGAAAACTAATGTGTCTGAAAATTACCAGTTGTGATTGCATGGATTATTAAGGGTTTCTTGGAAACCAAATGAATATTTAAAACACCATGTGACCGAGTTCATTGGTCTTAAAACTTGTTCACAGCTACAAATGTAAGGAATTGCAACACTTTTGATCTGGCAAGTTTATGTTTGACATTATTACAGCTGCTTTAAGGCTAATGATGATAGACTTAAGACATAATTCCTGCACTTTTGTGAAGTCAGTTAGACAGTGCAGTCAGAAACTCTATCTGATTTGATAATTGAATGAAGAGGCAAGAGCATCCGGTTTATTCTCTGTTCCAAAGTAGGAATTTTATTATTAATTTTCTTTCGTTTATGAGTTGCATGAAAATATTTGCTAACATTTATTGGATAAAAAAGTAACTTATATTATAATAAGGTTTTTGTTCAGATAATGTGCACATTTTTAAATACCTGTAAGTTACTGATGACCATTTATTTTAAGGAAGTAACTTCAACTAAGGTTTAGGTATATGGTCTTTGATCATTTTCCAGAAATATCACAATTGGCACAAGTTTATAATTAACATTTAAAGATACAAGTAAGTCTCTTAGGTTATTCTTTATGACATGTACTGTTTGCCTATATGATATTTTTAAATCATACATTTTATCAGCCTATACTTCATAGGTATACAGTCTGTCGTACTTAAGATTTTTACCCAAAAGGTATTCACCTTTTGAGAGTTTTGATATACATAACTTTTAAAATAGGGTGTGTAATAGCAAACCTTCAGCAGTGTAAATATTATCATTATATGTTATTTTCTAAGGTACGTACTCATGACACGTAGTAAGAATTGAATTATGTTATTTTAATGTATGGTTAGAATTGACTTGTATTCCCTATTTTAATGCAGTGTGCCTAACTATTAAATTACGTCTGTTTCAGCTTGTGCTACTCAAAGCACTGGGAATGGATAGATCTCATGAATCTTCCTTCAAAAACTCTTCTCTGTGCTGATACATTCAGGAACGACGAGGACAGCACGAGCAAGGAATGGCCCAGGAAGCACAGAATGCTAAATGGATGGTGAATTGTCAGTTTTACTTTTTTCAAAGGCCCCTTGGGAAGAGTACCAAAAAAAAACTTTCCCGAATTAATGAAATACAATCTTATACTAACCTACTCTGGATCGAGTTAGAGACTCAGTGGCAAAACCATGAATTAACATTTCCAGTTTTCCCATCTACGATGCAAACCCAAAATGACAGCACAGGGTGGGCCTACTAATTGCATACAATTATCATGTACAAATAATGCAAAATGTCCTTTGCCTCAGGGCAGTACTTCCTCAGATTGACATCTTGGAATAATTTACGATCTCAAGAATTGAAGATGACAGTAGTACTATGAGAATGCCTGGGGGCACAGATTGACATCTCAAGGTCATTGGAATTGTTATGATCTTAAGCAAATATTTTAATGGCCCGTGGTTATTTGGTTTTAGGAATTAATTTTCAGTCAGAGATGCATGATTCTGAACACAGATCTTTTATCAGTAGTAAGAAAATGAAACAATGAAAATTGTTACAGTAAGCAGTTAGGCTCCTGGAGTCCTCTTAATAGAATTCTAATCAAAATTTCACTTCTGTTCAGTCCAAAGTGAATGGGTAAAATAAGTAAAATTGTGTGTTTACAGGTTGACTGGTATCATATTCTGCAGTAAACTCTTTATGAAAATGTGATGCCTTCAACTATTTCTCTGTGGTATTGTCATTGGCTCTTGTCCTTACATACTCCTCCATTATTTGGTAGCTGATCCATGTGCAATTTTTAATCCATGGTTTTATAAAACGTTTTACTTAAGTTATATTGATCCACTTTTACTCCACTTTTGCTCCTGTTGAGTCATTTCATACTGCTAAACTTGGAAGTCTGATTTCATCAGCTAGTTCTGACGAAATGTCCATATATTGTTCAAGGCTTCTTATAAATTATGCTTTCTCATACTTAATGCACAGGCCTGTTGAAACAGACCTATCATCAGATCATTTATTAGATGTCATTATGGCCTTGCATCAAGACTCGACTCCTGGAAGTGTGGCACATGTCTTGCATGTATTGTACTGGCCTATGACAGACAGTGCAATGTACAACTGACCGGAAGCTATTGACCAATGCACTAAGATAGGAGTGACCAGATACTTAGCGCCTGGGGCTAAGGTTGACTTATTTAATGATCGAGATCAATTGATCAGGGAGACGTGATGGTATTCCCAAGTTGCTGCAATCAAGCCATTGTGGAAGACTGCCTTGCCTGTATTTGCCACTTGTTTAAGAAGTCTGCTAAAGACAGGACATCCAGTATTGAACAGTCGGAGTCCCATTACACATCATGAACAAAACCCAGGTCCTGCTCTGCCTGGCCTTCGCCACTGCTGCTGTATTCCTCACAGGTTAGTTCACCATTCCTAAATTGAATTAAGAAATAGTTTAAAATTTAGTTCATTCTTGCAACATGTAAGACTAATTTGTTGTGTTTCATTGAGTCTTGATCAATGACTTTTCTAAACTTATTTGTCTGATTGTGCTAGGCCTACAATTCAAATGAAATACACCTAGATTTTTTTTATGATTCGTAAAATTTCCTTTCAAAGTGGATTCACTCAGCTTCACCATACTATCAATATACCAACATTTTGCAAAAGAAAAACAAGAAATATTATCCAAATACTGTAATAGTGACTGTATTCTCATGGCATATTTTCTGTTACCCTCCGTCCACAGGCACGGAATCTGGAGGGGGTGGAGGCTACCTCAAGCATATTCTGCACCATCCCTTGATCCAATGTCGTTTGAAGGGAGGCACTTGCATGAACATTGACAACTGCAACACAACTAACAACATCTACAAGGATATCTGCAAGAGTTACAACTACAACGACGTATGCTGCATCTCCCGAGAGACCATCTGCCACAAGTTCAGCGGATTCTGCACGAACAGCTCCGATGTCTGCATCCAAGCCGGATACCTGCACCGCGGAGGTTACACCGGATACGAGAAGAAACCGGTCGTACTGAGTTGGCTGGCTTGCAACGCGACCCACAGATGCTGCCACCCCATCAAGTCGCACCACCACCACAAGCACCACATCCACGATAATGGCGGATACAGCCACAACCACGCTGGATACGGACACGGTCACGGACACGGTCACGGACACGGAGGATATGGCCACGGACACAGCGGCCACGGACATGGCTTGAACTACCTCCACAAGAAGTAATCAACAAGAGAAAGTAATGTTAATATTAATCTGGACTCATCGCCATCGAAAATATTCCAATCATATTGAATTCCGTATTTTTCCAATATTCTATCTATTTTCTTAAATATTAAGTTTAATTCCGCTTTTCCTGATCAGCAAATTTTGCATCCAGCTGTGCTGGCATACTGGTATGTTGCTAGAAAGGATCAAAATAAATCCTCAAGTTTGCTTTGTCATTCTTATTTATCTCATTTCATTCTTCTTCATGTACATATTTGTCATTTCATGGTTGTAGCATTCTAGTAAATAAACATGTATGTTAACACCACAGGGGCTTCTAAATCACTGTACCTCAACATAATATAGTAACTAAACTTTGTATCAATGACTTAGGGACCCCTGTGGTTATACAAGATATGTTTTAGGGGCTGGAAAAGAAACTGTATTTGAAAACAAAAATTAAAAGTAAAATGAGATCTAGCAGATTAACAGAGGAGTATTTTGTACTTAGTGACATACTTGGGGCACACGTCCTCAGGGTACATGTGACGAATTCACTTGGCTTGGGATCTCTCTGATGCTCCAGAGAGATGTGTTCAAAAAAGATACTGAAGAAGATCTGTCATCATTGCAATGTGACCAACTCTGCTGTTGCCCATGAATATGAGACAAAAAACTGTCAATGGCATGGCAAAGCTTTTTTTAAAATTGCAAATAGAGTAGGTCGGGGCAAGAAGCCCGGGTTAGTTGAGAAGCCCCCCCAGGTTTATATCTAAACTTACATTTTTGGTGCGTTTCCTTATTGTTTGGATTGAAGCTAGAGGCTTTTTAGGCGATGTCACAAATTTTCAAGGCGAACTGCACCAAACCATAGTAGAAATTAAAGAAACAAAAAAATGTGCATGGTTTTTGTAACTTTGACTAATTCTTTGAAAGCGATTATCAGCAATAACTTCAGAAATTTTTAAAAGTAAATGGATATCTGCATTGCTTCACTTTAGGACCATCACATAAATATGATTTTGATCATGCTTTTTGGCCTTTTAGTTCGAAATATAGAGGTCAAATAAAAATATGTGGGTTTGGGGCGAGAGGCTCCACATGGCATGGGGCATGAGGCCCCCTGAACTGGGGCCTCAAAACTGCTTCAGGAACCATTTAATGATGTGTATTTTACCTTAAATCTTAATAGAATAGCTAATTAAAATAGAAAAAAAAATGGGCCGAAATTGAAACAGGTCAAAAAATATTAAAAAATGAATGTATGAACAGAAAAATTCTGAAACTCTGAAAAACTTAATAGAATGCCTTAAAAATGATAGAAGAACCCCAAGAAATTTATAACTTTCAAGCTGAATGCACTCGCAAAAAAAATTGCCATAGGATTATAATAGGGGGGCTTCTTGCCCGATGGGTGGGGTAAGAAGGCCATTTTCAATTTTTTACAAAAATGGTCGTAACTCCTTTATTAAAATTGTTGGACATTTGTTTTACTAGTTATAAATAGAGTCAAGTGATATCTCCCTGGCAGCATAAGCATTCAAAGAATCGACCATAAAAAGTAGGTCAAATCAAGACGTCAGTATTAAAATCCAGAAATAGCAGCAATAAAAAACTTTTTCATCGCAATTTTAACATGGGCGTACCCTAGCTACTACAGGTGGAAACAAACTTTATTTTTCATGTGCCGAACAAACTTTTTTTTCATTGTCAAGTGGAAACAAACTTTTTTTTCCCCCAAAAAATCCAAAGCCCCCCCACCCTCACCCAACCAAACATCGTATGGTCGGCCCCTAAGCAAAAGACTATCTTCCTCAAATGGATACTTGCGTGACAAGAGCATGGAGTTCGAAACCATTTTATTGCAAAACTACATTAGCTTACATTGTAACTTCTGGGAATTGTCTATTTTTGTCTCTAGAAGTACCAAGGATAATGTATATCTTTATCCTGAGCTAAAAATGACTCCTAGAAAAGCAAATGTCGCCACATGTCACCGTAGCTTTGCTGGATTTTATTTTATCTTTTTTTCTGCAGTGGGATTTCATAATGATCCTAGTGATATTTTTCTTGAATAATTTTTGACAGAAAAAAAACAGCTTTTATCTTTCCTATCAACAATAACCGATTAGGCAATTTCTCATGAACCACGACCGTCTGGCAACCTACATAAAGACAATTGAACACTTTTCATTGACTAATCTGTCTAAGTATAATATTTCACAATTTTTCCTCTTCAAATTTTGCCTCACTGGACACACAATTTATTGCGATTTTGTGATTTGACCTTTTCCTCCAACACCTTGCCAAGAAATTTCCCCAGACATTGTTTTTTGAAAAGTTATCAGTTACAATGATTTCTTTGTTGTTGTTGTTATAAATGCATTACAAAGTGAATTTATTTGCAAAATGATATACACTACCCTCCAAAAGTTTGAATACACCAGAAAAGTTAGATTTCTTTCAAAAATACCTCACTTTCAGCAGATTTTTTGTTTTAACTTACATCAAACATTGTGGAAATTCACATTCAGGCCATAAGGTGTCCGTATTTCATGGTTTTAGATCATTTTGGTATAAATTTATATAAATTTCTCAATATCCAATTTTTTTCATTTTCTATGAAAAGCTATAAAAGCACAGTTGTCTTCAATATTTGATATCTTTTATCATTTTTTACACATTTCCACTGGTTTGCGATGATTTTACCAGTAGTTTCACACCGGAAAACAGCCATTGAAAATCGGACAAAAATACTGATTTTGGCTAGTTTTGGGTCAAAACAATGCTGAAACAGCTCAAATAAAATAATTTTCACTTGAGAAGTTACATTCTATGATTATACTTTGGGGTGAACCGAAATTATCTAAATTTTCTATTTTTGAGTGGTCAATGTCCAATTTTTTAGACTATCTTTTTGGGGTTTAAAATAACTGTTACAATCATGTTACAACTCTAGAAACACTTAAATATGATTAAATTTCATAATAAACCTAGATGATAACTGGGCTGTGGTAATTTTGGGATATCGAGAAAGGCCATAAATTTCATCCAAAATTACCTCAAATGACAAAATAAAGACAACTTCTGCATTCAATGTGACTTCTTATATTGTTTGATGTAAATATAAACAAAAATTCCATTCAAAATCAAGTATTTTTGAAAGAAACCTCACTTTTCCAGGTGTATTCAAACTTTTGGAGGGTACTGTACATTTTTCAATTTTTTAAGATGCTCATAGTTTGACATGATGCAAAAAGGCTCAGATTTCAGACACTGGAAATTTACCCTATTTACGAAGGAAAGTAATTGACATTTAGCACTACCAGGTGCAGCATATTCCACTGAACAAATTACCATGTCATATATGATCCAGAATTCCAAGTCAAGTCATTTTTCTTGGGAGATAGAGACTACGATCCATGGGTGAACTTTACATGCATGCGGCATTGAAACAATTTTAAAACAATATGGTTGACATACATATGGACACTCAAATTGAAGGTAGCCCTAGGCTCATTGAATAGTAGATTCAATCATAATTTGCCTCATTTGCAAGTGTTCAAAAGAAAAAAGCCTTTGCCTCAAAATCACATTTTTTCACTAAGCTCCTTCTTGCGCCGAGCGGTCGATTTGATCTTGTGGCCGACCGGAGCTGTAGAAGGCTCAACATGATTACCTTCACACCAGGAGACATGTCATAAAAATATAAAAATACAAATAAATAATAACAAATTTACTGCCAAAGATGTGAAGGTACACCTTAATGTCTCACCCATACTAGATGTGTTCAACTTATTTTGACAAAAACATTCACTCGTACACATAAATTTATACAGTCAACACAGAAATTACTTGCACACTTTGATTTTTCATCATATTTCACAGAAAAATGGCAATATGATGAAATAAACTGTCCTATGTTTTAACGTAGTGTTAGTAGGTTAGGATCATGTGCAATTTATTTTTCAATGAAATGTATTTTTCTGGAAAACTTGAAAAAAGTGAATCCCGATGACAAAAAATTATTTGCACGCCTGCGCCAACTACCAGAAACAGTGTTTCAAAGATGATATTCAAATATTTTTCCAAAGATACGATGTGGTTTATGGTATCTTTAACATGTTAACACCAATCTGACATTATTTGGGGTTCACAGTTGTAATTAAAGGGGTTACCCTAGGCATACACTCAATCCCATGTATTTTTTCTGTGTATGGCTATAAAAACTGATCATAAACTGGATATCCTGATGAAACTAAGTAATAAACTTCATTATCATGTCTATTTGTCAGAAAGAAATGAATTGGCAGATTTTGTTTGATTATTTGGTTCAATACGCAATTACGAAATGCCAGAAAACAGTGACATTGACATTTAGCACTACCAGGTGCAGCATATTCCCCTGAACAAATTACCATGTCATATATGATCCAGAATTCCAAGTCAAGTCATTTTTCTTGGGAGATAGAGACTACGATCCATGGGTGAACTTTACATGCATGCGGCACTGAAACAATTTTAAAACAATATGGTTGACATACATATGGACACTCAAATTGAAGGTAGCCCTAGGCTCATTGAATAGTAGATTCAATCATAATTTGCCTCATTGTTGTGCCCTAGAGCTCACCCTGCCCCAATGTGCCTAAGTACACTCTAAAAAAATTCGGGACAAACCTGGTTTTTAAAAAATCCAAAATGGTTCTTTGAAAAATCCATATTGGTTTTTGCATGGAAAATTATTTTTTCAAAAAGACCATTTTCGAATTAAAAAACCTGTATTGTCCCGACATTTTTTAGAGTGTAATATCCTAGTGCATAAATACAGAATTGGAATATCCTAGTGCATAAATACAGAATTGGAAGCCCCAATCATTCTTCCATTGATGTCAAAAGAGCTGCATCATCACTTAAGTTCTTCATGCAGTGTATATTGATATAGAAACTGCTGATCTACACATTTGTTGACTCAGGGTGTTGTTTTACAAGTAATTAGGTTTCTTTCCAGTTTGACCAAAAATTCCAAAAACTGAGGATGGGTAAAAATGGCCGAAGTACATTTTGCTGGGCTCGAATAACATCTTTGTGTACTTCAAGACAAATGTACACTGTAGTGAAAGAGATACATTGAGAGTTCTGAGATTTTCACAATGCTTTATATGCCTAACAGACTCGGTGACTTGCAAAAAGCTAATGCCAATGTACATGCAATAAGCTACATTGATGAACTGGATCATTCTTCTTTGCATCAGATAAGAGTACATGTACGGAAGAGCACGAAAAATGCAACACTGCTACAATTTGAAGAGGTCTCAGAAATAGCCATTCCACCCAGCAACTTGCTCTTTGATTTCTGCAGCCACATGCTAATGCTACAGCGTGGGAGTGATGTTTCTGATGATATAGATATCACATGGCCATTTTTGTGGCCTCAAGTGTGAAGATTGAAGAGGAAATGAAAAGCAAAAATGCACGGACATTATGAAATGAATGAAATGGAGACAGTCTGCCCATCCATCTCAAAGTTCAGGAGAACACAGTTCGATGTCCTGATTGAAAAGCTAATGGTGCACCCTGGGAAGGCACGACAGTCATTGGCCAGCATTTGCACAAGGCACGCCCCTGCTCTCTTCTCCTCTAATAAAATGTTCCATGCTACCTACACACATCTTTTGCATCATTTCATAACCTGGACAATATGCATGTTCGTATTTTAGCAGACATGTTTTGCCACCTGTTTTTAATATTGAGTATGCTGGCCTCTCCAGGCCATCAGAACCCAGTGCAGACACAGGTTTCAGTCCTGCGCCTCAGCTCCGACGTCCATCGCCATGACCGGATATACACCAGTGACCAGGAGGTTCCCTATAATATAGATACCACAGTGGACGAGGAAACACATTCAGAGCAGGTCAGGATCGATTTGGCCACGGATATGAATGGCCAGTCTCGTCCAGGGTGTTCCACGTGTAATAAGAACACTCTCTCACCAGAAGCTCTGGAAAAGCTCTACATTGAACGGACTAAGCAATTGATCCTCAAAAAACTGGCTTTAACGGAACCACCTGCTTTAGATGAAAGTAATATGAGGCCTCTGCCTCCGGAGGCCCTCAGGGTCCTAGACCAGGAGAGGAGGAGACAGCAAGACTTAGCAAATGCCAAGGAATGGCATGCCACTCAACACAGTGACTTCTACTCCAAGACGACTGACATCACTGTCATCTCTGAAGTTGGTAAGTCTGTTGCAATCATCTGCCCTAAGAATTGTCTTGCTCCTCAATTTTGGAAAATAATGCTAAAATGGCGCCGCATCCTGTTGCTTGTTGACATATAATTTCATTAGGTGTGCCCGTGAAAGGCTTCATTGCAATCTAAATTTATATTGCGAATCATTGTTCTGATCCACAAATCCGTTTTTATGATTGGTCAAAAGTGACAAAGTTAGATTGACCAAGTGTCCTGGATTTGTAAGTGGGGTCTTTAATGGAGATGGGTCCTTATATATCTGCTTATGTTTCCAAAGTTTGTACGACCCAAGCCCAATGGTATTCCAGTAAAACAGAAGGTGAATGAACTTTACGAGATATTGACCTTCTCCAGCTTTGGTCATGGTAGAGGTGGAGCCCACGGGAAACCTCAGAGGTATGACACAAACATTAATATTTTCATCATTGATGCAGGCAATATCAGTTACTCCATATCTATAGACTCCTTCAGTCTCCTTGCCAAGTTTCCATTACCATGCATAGGGATAGAATTAGCTGGAATTCTAGGGTAAATCATTGAGGGTGTTTTACTTTCAGCAGCTACATGTAAATCGAAATGCTATTGTAACTTATGGTTTGATTCTTTTCGACATTTGCAGACCCTGCAAGTGGCTCCATGTGCTTGTACGCTGTTATCAACATGATGACTCACAATGTACACATTTTTCAGTGAAACCTCATCTTCTACATAATTATGAAATTCTTATTAGTTTTTTTCACTTGTGAATGAATTTCTTCATTTTGAACTGTCTAAGAGGTCACTATCATATGTCCTTTACTTTGAGGTCAACTGTCTTAAACGTGTTTGCATAGATGCCTTGATATGCTGAGCTTGTGAAAAGTGAAACCAGAATTGGGAAGATAAGCCAAACAAACTGAGTGACACTGTCCAACAAAAATCCCCGGACTCGAATCAGTAAAAGATGGGTCCATTAATTTCTAAGACCTCTTTAAAAATGTACAGGAAAGTGCTATAAAAATTATTAGTTCTAAGTGCATTTTTCACAGTGAAACCGTCCTCTCTTTTTGCATAAAAAATGTACACACTGTAATTATCTCAGGAGGATTGACTTAATAATATGACCACAATGTAGTAATCATGAAGTCATATCAATCCGATATATTTTAGCATCTGCAGTTGTTTGGGAAGTTGATGTGGGCCATTTACTTTGTAGTTATTATAATCTGTAAAACAGTCATTTCTTAATCTATCATGTTCTGGAGAAGTTTGAAGACTAATTGACTTTTGTGACACCTTCTCCATGCACATACATTTAGGACATTCTAAAAAATAAAGTCTGCACAATAACCCTGATTGGCTTTTTGGCTTTCCACAATGTAATGAATGCTTTAGGCTTTGGGAAAACCAAACTTCTGAACAAACAACCATTTGGTATTTCATAAACCAATTTTGTCCTAATTTTTTGTTATTTTTTGTTAGAGTGATTCTCAGTGTAGTTTAGCATCCTGAGGATCTCATTCAATTTGCTTTATAAGCAGCAGATGGAAGCCTGTGGTATACAACTGTTTGATTGATTGATTGATTGACTTTATTTGTTGATTGAGAGTCCCTATATGAAACATAAATTTCGTAGCAAGGGACCCCCATTACAAGTCATTCAAAAATTTTGAAAAACATGGAAAGAAGATTATTCAAATGGAAAAAGAAAATGAAAAAATGAAAGTCCCTATTACAAATATATCAGTTATCAATTAAACATGTTGTAGAGTATGACTGAGTGATAATTTTTTTAATGTATATTTTATAACCAAGAATACTATGGGAGTGTAAATTTAATTTATCTTTGCTGTATGAATGAAAGGTGATGCAAGAACAGACCTCAGTACTGCATGAAAATTATGTTCCCCATCAGCTGAGATACATGTGGGAAGCGAATGTAACAAATTGTAGCAAAACTAGGCACCAAGAAGTGAGCATATATCATTGTCACAAACCAGACTGAACAACTACAATGGACTGGGCGACCCCACCAGCTTATCTTCAATCTTCTTTTTTCTTTGACTAGTTGTTCTTCTTGCTTTTTTTGTTACTTTGACTAGTTGTTCTTTTTGGCTTTTTTCTTAACTTGTCCTATAGTTGCTTTGGGTTAAAGCTCCATAAGAGTTGTTACATCACTCCTATTGTGTTTAAAATCAGCTGAGTGTTTCAGTTTGGTGTGACACCGAGACTTCAACATTCGGGGCATCAATATTTTAGTTACTTCGGTATATACAACTGAACATTTCGACCGCTCAGTGCAAAAAGCTCGGAATCAGTGCCGCCAAGTCCCTTTTTGAATTATTGCAATTTTTTATGAGTACAACACCTTACGATTAATATATGTTAATATTACAACAAAGTGGGTTAAACTAGGGGAGATATTACAGGTCAAAAGTTCAAGATGACACTATTTTGGAGAATAATGTGATATTTTCAAGTTTTTGTTGTACATTTTCGTCTCAACGCAATAAGGGACTAAGTTCAGCTAAGCACCTTTTTACCCAATGAAAAAAGGAGCATAGTGCATTATATTCCTTTTGGCACAGAAATTTACTACAAAATGAAAGTAAAAATACCAGCACTAAGCTTCTTTTTTGCTCCGAATTACTACAGAAACCAGTCGGCGCAAAAAGGAGCTTAGTGCATATATGCTCTTTTTTGCAAAACCGATAACGCTTAATTTGGTGAAAGAAGGAGCATTGGTCTTATTTCATGAAAAATAATCATATTAGTATTATTATTCATACATATATTTGCAGAAAATATCCATGTGAAATTGTGAATATGTGCACCAGAAAATCACTTAGATCAGACCTGTATTGATCGAGCCAGAACTGAAAAAAAGTGTTAAAAAGAAAAAAGCCTTTGCCTCAAAGTCACATTTTTTCACTAAGCTCCTTCTTGCGCCGAGCGGTCAATTTCATCTTGTGGCCGACCTGAGCTGTAGAAGGCTCAACATGATTACCTTCACACCAGGAGACATGTCATAAAAATATAAAAATACAAATAAATAATAACAAATTTACTGCCAAAGATGTGAAGGTACACCTTAATGTCTCACCCATACTAGATGTGTTCCACTTATTTTGACAAAAACATTCACTCCTATACATAAATTTCATAAATTTATAGATGTAACCTTTTTTTTTCTCTCTAGTAACAGGACGTGTTTACAACAGGTCTTGTAAATACTAGAATGACTTTGAAATGTTTGAAAAAAGTTTGCAGAGTCATATTAAACTTTACATTGAATACTATGTTAGATAAGGGTGTCCCAAGAAAATTAAAAGTTTGATATTCATTGAGACTAACACCTAAATATTTCTATAGACCCTGCCTGACTCCTGTGTAAAATCTTAGCTCACTAGAAGGTTTTTCAGAACTCCCTCAAGAGTCCTAAAGAATGACAGGGGTTTAACCAGAGTCCGCGAAAAGTGCTTTTGTCACACTGGACATTCGGGCAGGTATATCTTGAATTTTACCTGCTGTTACCAAGCTGTTTACATTTTTTGGTGTGTATAAATCACTTTGCATTCCTATAGAAAACCCGTCAGAACCCCTTTTATGATATATTGAAACCTTGCAGGGGCTCAAATCTTATACATGGTAGCCTATACTAGACGATGCTGAACATGGTTAATTGCAATTTGCTGAGCTATTGACACTTCTTTTGTTTAATAGCAATCCATTTGACACATCTGACACCAATTTGCAGACTGATTTATGTCATTGATTTATTCAATTGCCCTGGCAATTTCAAAGGCCAGCACTAATTACATTGGTTGCTGAATCAGCTCTCCAGCAAATCCATCGGCCATTTGGGCAGGTAACCACTCTATTTTTGTCGGTCACAAGCTATTTTTGCCGGTTTTGACCGTCAAACCGGCACTTTTCGCCGGACACCTCTTTTAGGAGCTCTTTGATACATCGTGAAGAACTGTTATGAATTGCTGTCCTGATAAACACATCTACAGACTCACTGGTGCCTGAGAAATTAGCATTTTGTTGTAAAAGTCATATCGGGGCACATTGGGACACTGAACACGGGGCACATTGGGACATACTTTATATGACAGAATGTAAGTGTCCAAGTCAACTGAATGACCAGGGACAGCACACAGTGGGTATTCATACCACAGTGAATAGAGGCATAGTTGATTACCATGTGGTAACAATTTTATCGCAAAGCACTGTGTGTTACTTAGATATATGACCGTGCCTAGGACCAGAGTTTGCGAAAAATGCCGGTTTGATGGTCAAAACCGACAAAAATAGAGTGGTTACCTGCCCAAATGCCCGATGGATTTGCTGAAGAGTCAATAAGCTGATTCAGCAACCAATGTAATAATTAGTGCTGGCCTTTGAAATTGCCAGGGCAATTGAACACTTCAATGACATAAATCATTCAGTTGACTTGGACACTTACATTCTGTCATATAAAGTATGTCCCAATGTGCCCCGTGTTCAGTGTCCCAATGTGCCCCGATATGACTTTTACAACAAAATGCTAATTTCTCAGGCACCAGTGAGTCTGTAGGTGTGTTTATCAGGACAGCAATTCATAACAGTTCTTCACGTTGTATCAAAGAGCTCCTAAAAGAGGTGTCCGGCGAAAAGTGCCGGTTTGACGGTCAAAACCGGCAAAAATAGCGTGTGACCGACAAAAATAGAGTGGTTACCTGCCCAAATGGCCGATGGATTTGCTGGAGAGTCAATAAGCTGATTCAGCAGCCAATGTAATTAGTGCTGGCCTTTGAAATTGCCAGGGCAATTGAACAAATCAATGACATAAATCAGTCTGCAAATTGGTGTCAGATGTGTCAAATGGATTGCTATTGAACAAAAGAAGTGTCAATAGCTCAGCAAAATGCAATTAACAATGTTCAGCATCGTCTAGTATAGGCTACCATGTATAAGATTTGAGCCCCTGCAAGGTTTCAATATATCATAAAAGGGGTTCTGACGGGTTTTCTATAGGAATGCAAAGTGATTTATACACACCAAAAAATGATAGACAGCTTGGGACAAATACTAATGAACATAGGAATAAATATTAAATGATCAATATGAAATAAACCCTACCTGGTCCTATTATAGCAAGGATTGTTAATACAGGTTTATAATATTTTAGTTTTTTGACAGCATGCGTTAGTAGGCTCTATTTTTATTGGGAGAAGTTTAGAGTAACTTTTAAAATTAAAGTCACATATGAATTCTGAAGGCACACAAAATCAGGAATGAAAATTTATAATATTGGAATTTCCAGCTCAAATGATTTTATTCGGGCAGACAGGATTTCATTCGGGCAGGTAAAATTCAAGATCTATTGCCCGAATGTCCAGTGTGACAAAGCACTTTTTGCGGACTCTGCTCAGGACAGTTTATGTTAGATATATTCAAACCTGTTTAAAGTTATTAACTACTGGCATTATACACGATATTACAACACTGTATATAGTCTTACACACTTCTTATGTACAAGGAAAGATAAATAAATAAATAGATATATATATGGCAAGTATATTAAAGTCCAGTTATAATACAGGGACCACAGTACAAACTAACGATGTTAGCACATTCCTGCATATTTGTTTTTAAAGAGGTATTAGAAAATAATGCACCCATCTTTTACTGATTTGGGTCCGGGGATTTTTGTGTTGGATGGTGTCACTCAGTTTGTTAGGCTTATCTTCCCAATTCTGTTTTCGCTTTTCACAGGCTCAGCATACTTAAGGTATCCATGCAAAAATGTTTTAGTCAGTTGACCTCAAAGGAAAGGTCAGAGGAGAGTGACCTCTTAGAAAGTTCCAACTTAAGAAAGATATTTACAATATAATATCAGTCATGTAATAGTCATTACCATGAGACATATTTAACATGAAATTTAATGGCAAATTTTTTTTTGGGGGTTAACTTATTTTCAAAAGCATCTGTAATAGGCCTATTATGTGCACCATCAGCTTATAATTATTCGCTTGATATAGGTTTAGGGACCGTTCAGAATTAATGACTGGGGGAGGGGGTGGGAGTTTTGGCCGAGGGGGTACTAACTTTTCACACGTGTTTCAAGGGGGGGGGGGTATTAATTTTAGACAACACTTCCAAGGGGGGGTAAGAAATTTTAACAAAGAAAAAATGTTAAAAAACATGCATAAACTCATTTTATTTGGACTTTTTACGCGCAAAAGTCCGCAAAATGACGGGAATCTGTACGCGTGGCAGTGGATAACAGTATATATGTGTGTATTGCTCTGTATGTTGAGGGGGGTACTAAAAATACACTTGAAACCTAAGGGTGGGGTACTAAAAATCCGCATAAAACTAAAGGGGGGGTATCAATTTTTGATGGGAATTTCCAGCAAAACTTCCACTCCCCCAGTCATAAATTCTGAACGGTCCCTTATCAAATATTTCGCCTGCGAGTACTCAGCTGTTCTGGAAGATACTTATAAATATGTATCACGAATGTATCAAATGCGGCCAAAGTGTAATATGTACAGTGCATGTTCTCCTTTTTTAACTAACGTAACAGGTATTTTTGCAAGTCAAGAAAATGTTGACCGTCACAGTGAAGTCTTTTTTATCGGTCTCAGTTCAAGTTCAGTACTTCTTTTTCCTGAAAATATTATTGAGGGTGCTGTTTTGCTGGAAAAGCTAAAAAAAACTACCCAGAAA
This sequence comes from Platynereis dumerilii, assembly GCA_026936325.1. NCBI lineage: Eukaryota > Metazoa > Annelida > Polychaeta > Phyllodocida > Nereididae > Platynereis > Platynereis dumerilii. The sequence goes on along the minus strand of JAPTHN010000001.1, from coordinate 123,275,221 downwards.
GTTGGTCATCAGCCAATTATCGTACAATTTGGCGATAGGCAAATGGAATTATGACAAGCAATCAAAATTACAAACACTAATATAAATATGAAAAAAAAAGTTTTTTTATAGTCCACTACAAAGACGAAGTCAGATTCAACAGACTTAACGATACTATGGCACCCTTGGATGCCTGTTCAAGCATAAGCCTCTCTCAATAATACTAAGCCACTCTTCAATCGCCATCACATCCTATGGCCAAGTACCCATTTACACCTGGGTGCAGTGAAGCTACAGAGGATCTGCTCAGTTTCTATATTATTTGCCTTGGCTGGGACTTGAACCTGCAACGTCTAAGTTACCAGGCAAGCACCTTAACCATTGGACCACTGCACATAAATGAATGTTAATACAGAATCTGAAAAAAATGCTACTTTGGCATCAAACTTCATGCATTTAAATTCTCAATGCAACTATTTTAGATAATGAATATTAAGGCCTCCTTCATCAATTGCAACAGAGAGAAATATAATCTTGAATATTGTCTTTCCACGCACCCAGTGACATTTTAACATATAATGAGAAAAACGATTTGGGTCAACCTTAAAAAGTGAAAAGACACACTGTCGTATATATACAGCTAAGCTAATTGTCTTACTGTCCATTCGCATGTAAACAGGCATTAAAAATTGCCAAAACTGATGAGCAGGGTGACCTTGAAATATCTGCAGAAGAACTTGGGTCCTTCCCAAGAAAAAGTGAAGCTCCACCAGGTCAAAGGTCAAACACGTTGCCTGGGAGTGACCTTGGGCTAAATACAGCTCTGGAAATGGCCCAGCAAAAGAAAAAGTCAAACGTGCTACCTACAAGAAGAAGAAGAAGAAAACGAAAAAGGGGAAGATATGCTCCTCGAGAGGGCCACCTGTTCATCTTTTTCAGAGCTACAAACCATTGATTATACAAGAAGTTATTTTTATTCAGACAATGCATTTGGACTGTTTTTATCGATTAGGAAATGGGTGTGTCAGAGGAGCTTTTTTCATTCGAAGAAGGATGACTGCTGTCATTGGTTATCTGCTCATGAGGATTGCAACTTATGCAGTGGATATATAACATAGGGGGAAACAGGGCAAGACGGGCCACTTTTGAGAAAGATGTGCATGCTGCTTGAGCTTCTCTGCTACCAATAGTGCAAAATGACCCTGCCTGATTGAAATGTGTTTAGTAATTACATACAGGGTGCAGGGGAGGCGAAACGTGCTCCAAAATTTACGGAAGGACATTTTCAAAAGTGGAAGATGGAGCACAATGAAACTTGGCAGGAATTAAAAGAATGTTATCAGCTTTATTGTCCATTAGTCTCATTGGTTTGGAAATGAATTTGTTATACAATGAACCGCAAACTGACTCGTCATTGATTTCCACCGTGACAAGATTTTGAAATTTCTAAAATCCACCTTCCGCATTCATTAGAGGCAACCCACTGGCCACTAAGTCAGGAGGTTCAAGCAACACAGAAAAGATGCCTAGGGCAAGCTGCATTGGAACAATTAAAAAATAAATTGGGCTAAAGAAACAGTTAAATTTGTGTAAAACATGGCCTCAAGCAGTTGCCTTATTTATCAGAAAAGTTTGACACGCTCACACACATACAGTGGCTGAAACATTGACCAGTATGAGGACCCGGCGGGTCCCATTGGGACATTGGCCAGGGCACATTGGGACTTCAATTAAAAAATCATTTTAACACTCCATGTGCAATAGATATTACATGAAAGTAGTAAGTAAGACAATATACACGCATTAACACCCTAACCTTGTAGTGCCAACAGTTAATAACTTTAAACAGTTTTAAACATTCAACATAAACTGTTCTGGGTGCGGACATCTATGTAAGTAACACACAGTACTTGCAACAAATTTGTTTACAGAGCATGGTAATCCACTATGCCTCTTTTCACTGTGGCCTGAATACCTGTTCTGAGCAGTCCCAGGTCATTCAGTTGACTTGGACGCTTACATTCTGCCATATTAAGTGCGTCCAAATGTGCCCGAATTCACTGTCCCAAAGAGCCTGATAAGACTTATACACCAAAATGCTAATTTTTCAGGCACCAGTGAGTGCGTTTATCAAGATAGCAATTCATAAGTGTTCGCTGCGATATATCAAATTCATACAGGCACTGGGAAAGCCTAATTGTTTATGGTTTGTCCACAGAATGGTTTGAATTGAACCCGTCCATGTTTACTTTAGTGGCAGGAAAACAAACTTTTCCTCGCCATACTTCTGCATGTGGCTGTAATTTGTCATCGCAACGATAGAAACATCAGGATGTGAAATTACAAGATATGATGGCACTATCATATCATATACCTTGCCAGGAACTAAGAAAACCCCACTGTCCCATAGTGCACCGCGTCCCAATGTGCCCCGGTTCCCCCTAGTTTGAAAGAACTAGATCCACTGATGTCTGATCTGCGGACTTCTGACTCTCACCAAGTCTTGATGAAAGACAATAGGAAAATTATTTTGTGGACATAGTGAAGCAGGTTATCAAGTTTTCCAACCAAGGTAGGGTCATCATTCAGGCTGTCATCATAGAGAACGGTCTCAAAACACTTTTTTTAGGAGCACTTCAATTTTTGGCGGCCATGTTGAATTTATGGATGGAGATGATATGAGCCATACTGCATGTACACATGCGGGGAAAATGGCATACAGGCTTATATATATAACAGAGTTTCTGACATTATTGTATTTTATTTTTCAGTTAACAACTGCCCAATAGGAGGCTGCTTCCGTTTCTCCTTGAGACGTTCGCTGGATGTCACAAAAATTGGAAGCGCTGAGCTGAGACTTTACTACATGCCGGACAGCAGACAAGCTGACAGAGCGATAAACCAAACGATTATTGTGTCCCTCTTGCAAGGTGGAGCTAGACCAAAATATCTTGCCCAGCAAACTACCTCTACAATTGGATGGGTCAGTGTCAACATGTCACGGGCCATCCATTATTTACTTAACAGATCCGTAGGAGGAACATACGTCATTCAAATCACTTGTCAGCACTGTAGACGATCACCGCGCATGTCGCCTGTTGCCACAAAGACAGAATATGAGCCTTTTTTAATTATCAGGACTAAAGTGGATGCTGCGAAAAGATCAAAAAGAGACGTTGATAATAATTGTCACTCAGGATCTTGCTGTCGCCACACAGTTACACTTGATTTTCGGAAAATAAAATGGAACAATTGGATACTAGTTCCTCAGGCCTGCAATGTAAGCTTCTGTAGTGGTTCATGTCAAACTTGGGGTAAGTACAGACGCAATGTCTATTGGTATCTGAAAATTTTATTTCCATGCATTATCTATGTTAGGGTGTTTCAGGTGCCCCCAATAATTTCCGATCCAGCTTGACCTTGGTCTGGTATGCAGTTTATATAGTATAGAAGTCACATGTAAAATTTTGACCAAGGTCAAGCTTGATCAGAAAATATTGGGGGCATCTGAAACACCCTAACCTATGTATATGTTTATCTAACTGTTCCGATATTTTTTCCAGATGACACTCCAGAAAGAAATATCAGTGATATCATGGAAAGTGTCAGCAAAATGCCTGCTTTCGAAAATGTGGTGTCTCCATGTTGCACAGCACAGAGTCATCAGACTTTAGTCTTAATACGTCGCACTGATAACGGAGCCTACCAAATGGAGAGCCTTCCAAATATTGGAGCAATGCGATGCGGTTGTGTATAGAAGTTAGTAATTGTTATTTATCTTAATCACAACTTCGCACCTCCTCAGATCCTTGGAGCATGTGACAAAATGGATAGGGTTGCTTCCAGATAAGGTTTTGTCAGTTAAAGAGTTTCAAAATCAACTTCTTTAACCTGAGATTATGCACAGCTACATACCATGTCCATTGGATATGACGACTACATTCCAGATCTTGCATTACTCAATTCCAGCAGGGAGAAGGATTATGTTACTTTAAAAATCCTGTAAGTAAATCAGAGGATGCTGTCCCAGGTAAAAAAACAGGCGTCTTCGCGTTCACATTTATATTGGGGAAGATTTTAATATGCTGACAAAACGAAACTTATGGCCAAAGAAATATTTACTGTTGTCCAGTATCAGAACAACCCAAAATACATTCACTGAAAGACATAACACTGGCAGATACTTGCCCTCTATACCGAAATAAAACACTGACAGTGTGGAAAATGCATTTATTGAATGGCAGCCACAGGACATCCTGACTGATACTTGACTCACAGTCCCTGAAACGACATGCACTAGCTGATACCTGCCTCAGAGCAACCAAAAGAGACATGCAATGGTTGATACTTGTCTCAGATCTACCAAAAAGGATATTCAACGGTTGATACTTGTCTCTGAGCTGCCAAAAATGATATCCAATGGTTGACACTTGTGTCTGAACTGCCAAAAAGTTAATCAATGATTGATACTTAACTCTTAGCTGCCAAAAATGATATCCAATGGTTGACACTTGTGTCTGAACTGCCAAAAAGTTAATCAATGGTTGATACTTAACTCTGAGCTGCCAAAAAGGATATTCAATTGTTGATACTTGTCTCTGAGCTGCCAAAAGGGATATTCAATGGTAAATGCTATTTTTCAGAGCTACCAAAAGGGACCAGCTGATACTTTTTTTCAGTGCCACCAAAACTACACTCACTCGATAATACATGCTTCCGAGTGACCAAGAGAGATATTCAATGGTTGGTACTTGTCTGAGAGCCGTAATAAACACATTCATTGATTTACACTTTCCCCGGTACCACCAAAAATGCTCTTGTAAACCAGTTGATTCCTGCGTCCGAGCCTGCAAACAATAGATGATGCTTTTACAAAGCTGCAAACTAACATTCACTGCTGATACTGAACCTGGCGACACAAAAAAGGACATTAATGATCTAGTCTCAGTGCTACCAAAAACGAAGTGTAATTGTTGACGTTTGTCTTAAAATCTGCAAAAAGGAAGCCAAGATGACAATTCTCTCAAGAGTTGCCCGAAAATATTCTGTGGCTGATCCTTCTAACCCCAGGTTCTAACCGAGCTACAAAAAAACAGAAATTCACTGGTAGATATGTGTCTCGGAAGACCCAGGAGGAAAGCGGCAAGCTGTCTCGTTTTGTGCCAAAAAAGACTCACTGACTGCGACTCTTCAGTGCCACCAAAAGATATCAAATTGTCTATGTGCGTCTCGGATCAACCATGCCAGGGCACTCACTGGCCTCTTGTTTGTGTCGCCGTGCTCATAAAAAGGACCTTCGCTGGCACTTTCTGTGGGATTTTTACAATTTAAAAAAATGATGTCAAAGTGACATTGTTGTTGCTACCTGAACCTGCATATTGAATGATGCTGTATTATTTGTGACTTTTTTCTATTTACAGTGATTATACTCCACTCACAAGAAAATTGCGTAAATGAATTGCGTAAAGATTGTGTTTGCGTAAAATGTGTTCATGAATGTTTCAGGGGTGATACTAATTAAGGCACATTGTTAAAATCTTCCTAAGTGACATAGCTCAGCCTATTAGCTGCATGCTCTGCTTTAAAGTAAACTCAGCAACATTAAAAATGCACACATTTTTGAACAGCTTAAAAACTAATTTGCTATGTAGATATTTCTATGAAACTTTACACTGATGTCATTTGACATCTCTTGTGAAAGTCCAGAAAATTTCATAAAGAAAGAGTATGAAACGTCTGGATAAGGACACTTTTAGTGTAACATGTCCAAAAACCAAAATCACAACCAATGCAAATTGGTCCAAAGTCGATTTCTTGTAAAGTCTGGCACAGCTCAATATTTGGAGTGTGGAAATAATCAAAATGGTCACTGATGCTTTTCATGGGATTTTGCGAGTTTTTTGTTGATTTTTCTGTCAAGTCGGTGTTTTTCACATTTGTTTGTCACATCATTTTCAACACTTTTGCATCATAAGCATCGGAAATTATCCTGTTTTTGGTCAAATTTTGAGCTGAAATCTCGTTGGACTTCTGTTTTGACCATTTGAAATCAATAATAAAGTGATAGCATCTGTACTCTACTCCCCGATCCCTTTTTCAATTTTGCAAATTCCAAATTTGACATTTTGTCACAAAAGCATGTCTGATTCTTATAAATATTCATGGATCCTGTTCAAACGTTCACAATCTTTAGTTGAGAAGCTAATAAGCAAATTTGCTTAGTTACAACAAGATAAATTTAGTGCTTCAAAAGTTATGATACTTTGAAAATGTGTGCGTTTTTAATGTTGTGAGTTTAGTTCTTCTCTTTTTTTTAAATTTATATTTAGCTTGTCACTTTCTAGTTTTGGTTGTTTGTGGTGTTATACATTTTTGTCATTGATTTCTTTTATATCATCCATAATTATTATATTAGATCATTCCCTTTTTGTGCATTTAGGAAAGAAAGCTATGATTATAATTTATTGATATGTTCAACAATGTTGTGTTCGACAAGCCTTATCAAAACATTGGATTTACAAACATAAGTGCCAATTGCTGTTGTCAACGCTCTTGGGTACACTAATGCAATTTAAAAACTATACCTTTTAATAGTGTACTGAGAAAAAAAGCTATATTACAAGTGGGTCAAGAGACCATTGAATTGCATGCTTATTAAAACGTAATTCTTCGTTTGCGTAACTGGTTGGTTTACCAATTGTGATGCACTTTCAAGTTTGCGTAATTAGTTTATGTATTATATGTAAAATATGGAATTAATTATTGATTCATATCTGTAAATGTTAGTCTCAGTATTTGTAGTTTTATGAGTTTGTGGTTTTATGATCTTAGTATGAATGTCAAGGTTTATTTTATTATTTTTTTGTTCTATTTATGTGTAATAACAAGTTAATGTCTTTTTTGTGGGATCATCGACAGTGTGGAAGAATTAATGCAAATGTACTTTTTTGTGATTATAATTGCTAAGGTGCATTATCTGCCCAGGACGTTAGAAATTCTAATTATACTCCCAATAAAAATGTTCCACGGACATCTATGTAGTCCTCAAATCCTCTGAAATGTTTGTACCCTGAAGATATCTCGCTTTGTATACCATTTGACACCTCTGTCAGCCGAACACATGCCAGTATTTCAGGGCCATAATTCCAATATTCTTTGTTGTCCACTTATCGTCTCATGTTTGAGTGTTTGCCTCATGGCATAAGCCGGTTATTCGCCATGGGATCGGGTATAAATCACATATCACCTCTCCCGTGGTGAATAACCTATACGTATTGTTTGTAGCATATTTATTTGCAGTGATCATACTCCACTCACAACAAATTGCATAAATGAATTGCGTAAAGATTGTGTTTGCGTAAAATGTGTTCATGAATGTTTCAGGGGTGATATCAATTAGCTAATTTAGGCCAATATTTTAAGTCTTCCCAAATTGTGTTGCTGAGCCAAGGCAATAAGCTGCTTGCTGTCCTCTGGCGCATCTTAATCCAAATGAATGATGATATTTACATTTTTAAATCAACAAAAAACACTTTCAGATGAATCCTACTCTGTCAGTTTACAGGTTTTTTCATTAATGAGCCTTCTCTTAATTGTTCAGAAATTCAAACTTAGTAGGTTCAGTCTGTGTAAATTGTTTTGCCATTCATTTGATTGGTGATGATTTAAAAATGTTTAATATAGTTCTAGAGGGATTAAGATGTGGCCGAATTATCACAAACCTAGTATTCTGGAATATCATGTGGTGTTGGAAACCTGAGGACCATATAGATGTTATTTAATTGTGGTGATATTTACAGTCCTTGTCATACTTACGTGGAATTTCAAGTTCTTTTGTATGCTGTTGAACTGTGATGTCAGGGATAACTGTATTCTAGCATTGCAATGTATGTAAATTAACTACAAGCTGAGATGTCATTTTAAACTGGGTCAGATTCCCCGGCTTCTGGCCAATGTGAATCCACCAAACTGAGCATCACAGTTTCAACGCAGTGTCAGAGTAAACATTTTATCAGGGATAACCCCTGCAACCACACCATCACACCTTGTTAGCCAATTGGCTGACAGAAACTACACAACACAGTTCAAACATTGATATATTGAGGGAAGCATTACATTTGTGATCCAAATGATCTATCACAAGCAATCACTAGTCTAATCCTGGTTTGTGAGCATTCACAGTAGACAACTGTTATAATCCCCACAGAGTTGTTTGATTAATCTACAAACTCGCTAATTTACAACTTTAAACTTCGATGGAACTTGCTATAAACAAAAGGCTTTGAAAATTTCTTTGTAAAAACTTGGATTAAGTGATGTTTATTTGTTCTGGCAGTCATTTTGGCTGAGAGGCTGTGATGTTGAACTTGCATGAGTTTTCCGAGACCAATTTTCACTCTGACTCTGAATTGAAACTGTGATGCTCAGTTTGATGGATTCACATTGGCCAGAAGCCGCCGGGGAATCTGACCCAGTTTAAAATGACATCACAGCTTAATTTACATATATTGCATTGCTAGAATAGAGTAATCTCTGACATCACAGTTCAACATCATAGAAAAGAACTTGAGATTCCACGTAAATATAACGAGGACTGTAACATATATCTTACTTTCTACGACATAGGAACATTTTAATTTGGCTTGGTGGTTGAATTTCCAACATTTGGAGCGGATGGTTCGTTTGACCTCATGCAATTGTGGCCTGTATATATTTGTTACTTTATGGTTGCTTTCTCAGTATTCCAAATGAAATGGCTACCAATTGGATTGTTAAATGTTTGTGTGTGATAAGGTCATCAATGACTGATTGAATTGATGGAATGTTTGCTTTTAAGATTGATTATTGTGGATTTGATTGGCGCACATAATTATTATTGATTGTGCCCAGTGATTTCCAATCTAGTGACTGACTGGTTTGATAGTTTATCTTATAATTTGTTGTTAGGTTGCTTGGCTGGTTTATGATTGTTGGTCAATGTTGGAATAATGCAGATCATACTTATATTTACAGTTTTTGCTGTATATATTTTGTTTTGTCTGATCATCTGTAGAATCTCAGAAATGATCACCTCACAGTAATGTTTTGCTTTTGTGTGTCATGTTGTGGCTTATAAAATTCTAGGCAATATTTGATCTTGAGTTTGTGTTGTCTTTACACCTGGACCTGACAAAATAAGGGCATATGGCCTACCTAATGTCAAGAAAACAATTTAATTTTGTGATTGGGACTATGACCATATCAATCTATTTATGAGCAGGTGTGTATGACCAGATGGTAATTGTCACTCATAAATATTTACATGGCTGAGTTGGTAACCCTCTCTGTATCTTCACCCGAGACCTGTATCCTCTCGAGACCCCAAAGGAGGATACAGGTCGAGGGTGAAGATACTGTGAAGGATACAAATTCAGCCATGTTATAACCTTGTTATCCCACACCATTTTGTTTTCTTTCAGTTCTCAGTCTTTTTAATTGTTGTCTATTATTATGTAACACAATGCAAGCAACACGTCTAGACAATTTGTTTACCCCTTGACGCACATGACTGATGATTGAAATGTCAAACACAACTCAATCCTTGATTGGGAGAAAGACAGGAAAGGATATCACAATCCATGTTTTTGATTGGCTGAACCTGGTGCCCTCCCTGGAAATTTTGATGTTTTCCAGGTTCTGTTACAGTGGAGACATTTGCTGATATCTGTCCTGAAAAAACACCTAAATTAGACAGGATAACTTTAAATGTAGGTGTGGGATAAAGGCAAATATCCACGAAATACTATAAATGATTTGGGCCTTACGAAAGATTTCCTAAAAGTTCCTAGATGTCAGTGTTCTACTAGGTGTCGCTGCTGTAGTAGAACACACATTTGTGCCATCTGGCTGGCAGATAAGAACACTATGATTTCAGTGATAATTGTGTAAAAGTATGTTCTGTACGTATGTTCTGCCCCGTGGCAGAGCGAAGGGGCCTGTAAGTTTTCTAACGATAAAACAAAGAAGATTTCATATATTTTTTATATACACTGCTCAAAAAAATTAAAGGAACAGCTCTTTCAAGTTAAATTTTAGGAACTTGGAAAGATGCAACTGAATTTCAATGCAAAGTTGATCTTCTTTATCATTTTGAAGGGTTCATCTAAGCACAGCTGAATGGATTGAATGAATATTGTCTGTACAGGGACACTAAAACTTTGGTGACCCCCAAAACTGATGTGAAAACACGATATGACCGAATCCAAAATTTTGTTAAATTCACTCTCTGTTGCAGCCAAATGTTTCCCAATATTGTGTTAGGCCAAGGTGAGCATGAACACACTGTTTTAATGAGATTGCAATGCTTTTGATGAACCTGTGGGTGGTCAATTGGGGGGATCCTGGGCAACTCTCGAATGTTTTCTTGTTCATGTTCCCGTATGGTCCACGGAGGAGGTGGCTGCCAGGAAACACACTGTAAAGGATGTCCTACACATGTTCTATGGAACTGAGGTCTGATGAGGTCGACAGACGATCACTGCAATACCTTCCAATTTAAAATGAGCCATGGTCATCCAAGCAGGTTGCAGATGTGCATTTTCATGCATGAGCAGAAATTTTCCTTCCACTGACCCATCATTAGGCTTCAGTGTGATTTCCACAAGCCCATCGCTGCACGTTATGCCATTCATTTGTCCTGTACGCACTCCGTACACTCCGTGTAACCCTCCATTGACAAGGCATCTGTGACCATCAAGAAAGCGCTCGAAAATCTTCATGTTTGAAAATATTACACTCACAAAAACATCACCATGGGTTTCTTCTGACACAGACATGATGCCCGAATGTCAAAAATGAGACCTGCTTGCACCAACAGTCAATAGAGGTCAGTGCAGTCACAACAGCTAAAACAGGGGCTCCCTGTTGAACTCCAATATTGATGTACGGCGTTGTGGGGCAATTGGAGGAGCAAAAAAGCACTTTCTACATCTCAAATGTTCATCATACAGTTGGCTCCTAACTTTTCGGTTCAAAATTACAAAATTTGATGCATCATCAAAGTCATTTTTCAGTCGCATGATGACGCCAATGCCGAAGTTGCTGGTGATAATGGTGCTGCTGCTGCATAATGGACCAATGTCTGCCCTTTCCAGGTCTTCTGCCATACCATTCAGTGCACCTCTACCTCTGCCAGAGCCACGAGACCACATTTTGTGACACACCAACCTTTAGTCCCCCTTCTCACTTCAACACCTTTCTGTGGGAGTTACCCATCCCTGACAACCTCAATTTGAGACAAAAACTGCATGGAACACTTTGCCTTGGGCAGATTTCACGAAATGTGCTCTTAAAAGGTACCTTAAACTTTCCAACCCTTTTTTTTATCTCTCTGTTGCTTCCTGAAGCAAGTAAACCTATTACTAAGTATATCTGTGAGCTAATGAATAAATATCAATAAAATATTCCTCAAATATGTAGCTTTTTCCTCTTAAAAAGATATTTTTTTATGCCTCATGAGGACAATTTTGGACGACCAAACTTACTGGTGATCAGACATGCTTGCTTTGGCACTCTGTGGAATCTGCTAAAACCAATTCAGGAAAATGTAATGGTATGTGATTGATAAAAAACATCTTGAAAATTATTTTGGAACCATTTTTTATTGTCCTGGTCATTATAAAACTTGAAAAAAATGAAAAATAAAAAAAGACTGCTAATGTAACTCGATTCCGTCTCAGGACACTGAGGTTACATTAGCAACTTTACATGGAAATTTTTCTGTGTTCTCGCTATTTATGCCAATTTCAAACATGAAATTATGATATTTTATTGAAAAATGTGTCTTATTTGCCTATTTACATCACCAAAAACATAAACGACTGGGTGTGATACCTGTTTCTTTATTGCTAATGTAACTGCAATTTTGCATCCGTCCATTTCATAGTGTTACATTAGCAAAATGTGTACATAAAAATTATGTTAAAAAACACATGATTAGATCTCAATTTTTTTCTGAACTGAAAGCCAGGTCTCCCAAGAGCAGGCCAGGGTGGTACCCTGCTGGTGACTTCATTTATATTGCAGTGGGACCAGCATAAAAAATTCCGTCCTACATCATTCATCGTTGTTACATTAGCACAAGGCCATATTTTTAGCTACTGTGACCTACCAATCCAACAGAAAAGATTGTTCACCTATGATTTTATTTAATGGATTGACACTATAAAAGATTTAGATTTCAGCTTCTTTTTTGTCCTGCCAGCTATCCCCAGAAGAAGCACCCTGAGAAAATCTGAGAATCTACGAATCGATTATGTCTGGCCTTATCAGTATTGTGCTAATGTAACTTGTGGACAAGATGTGGTAAGTCATTTTGCAGCTTTTTCGTGAAATCTACCCTTGGCCTGCAGTTGTCAGACAAACCAGACAAATGAATAATTTTTTCATCCTCTGTTTGATAATCCTTTTTTTCAGATCAGCAAATCAACAGAAATCACTTTGTTTTTTGGGGTCGCGCGGGACAATTGCTCATGACAAGGCAATTGTTGACCAATGTTACTGTGACAAATGAATTGGTTGGTCAAATGAACAGACAATAGAAGCATGTTTAAGTCATTTAGCTACAGATTTCCCAGTTTCAGAAAAATGGCCTGAAAGATGTGTTCCTTTAATTTTTTTGAGCAGTGTACAAACGCAAGTGGTACTCGTGTGAAGATTTTTTTCCTTATCTATCTATCTATCTATCTATCTATCTATCTATCTATCTATCTATCTATCTATCTATCTGTTTCACTGTCTATTCACTGTCTATTCACTGTCTAGCTGTCCATATACATGTATGTTTACATGCAAGTGGCAAGACTATCTTTAATGTCTGTGTTCCACTAGGTGTCCCTGCTTTGGCAGACCACAAAAGTATGCCATCTGGCTTGCAGAAAAGAAGCCTCATACACCGTATTCTGTGTAATTATTGTACAAATTACCTGTGTCAACACCACTTTTGAGTATGTGCTTGTGACTTCTGTTGCGAGAGCAATGAGGTCATTGAGTCAACCCTGTTTAATTTATTTACTTCTAAAAATAAACTAATACACTTCTAAAACTACACTGTATATGGAAATTATTTTGTTGAATACAAAAAGAAAACTATGCAAATAGTTATAGATAGACAACAAGACTTTATTTGAATGTTTGAATGACAAGTAACAAACAAAACAAATGCATTTACAAGTATACAGAGCAGAGGTCCTCTTGCTTTTCGTACCCCATGACAGTTAATGAGTTTAATCCCTTCTTTGGTAACTAATCGTACATATTATAACCAATCCACAAGAAACAAACTGACAATTTATGGCAGTAATATAATTCAAATAAGTTAGGAATATGGTACACTCTAAAAAATTTCAGACAAAATTGGTTTTTTAGATTCAAAATGGTTTTTTGAAAAACCAAATTTCAATGCAAAAAACCAAAATGGATTTTTTTAAAAATCCATTTTGGTTTTGCATTGAAATTTGGTTTTTCAAAAAACCATTTTGAATCTAAAAAACCAATTTTGTCCCGACATTTTTTAGAGTGTATTTTATATAGTATTTACACAGATTTACACTTCAATCTGGAATTCTGAAATAAAGTTAAATTCGGCACAGTATCCTACCGGGTTCATATTATAGATTTGACACGAATTCTGCCTCAAGAGATTTGCAAATTTTCAGACTGCTGCAATGGGGCACATCGATCAGATATCCAGGGTAGGGGTGGGAATTTGAGTTATTATAAGTAAATCATTTCTTGCCTTGTTTGTTGAAATAAATAATTTCGTCCCAGTCGTGAAATATATAATGTTTATTTCTTAATGCTGTATTCTTTGATTTCGAACCAAATACTTTTGGATTCAAATGCTCAAAATAAATAATTACATACAGTGTTTTGGTGAAATAAATTATTCGCTACTTAGGATAGCTCCTAGCCCCTCCTCTCTCCCAGATATCTAATGGTCGCCCCCTTAAATTAATTACTAGTAACTTTGTTTTGTTCAATAACAAATGTAACCAGGTTCAATGAATCAGACACAACACTCTAAAAAATATCGGGACAAAATTGGTTTTTTAGATTCAAAATGGTTTTTTGAAAAACCAAATTTCAATGCAAAAAACCAACATGGATTTTTTAAAAAATCCATGTTGGTTTTACATTGAAATTTGGTTTTTCAAGAAACCATTTTGAATCTAAAAAACCAATTTTGTCTGAATTTTTTTAGAGTGAATCATAACATGAGACACCAAGTCCACAAGCCTCTAGAAGTTTTCTTGTTCATTCCAAAGGATGAACTAACATAAGAACAATGGGCTACATAGTAACTGCTAAATGGATTTCTTTGCTTAGCTAATCTAGTTAATCTAGATTTCTATATCTTATCCTGGAACGCAACATTATCGAAGACTTGAGCAATGCCCGGTCGCTGATTCTTCTGCTTGTTCCTGGCGCTACGTTTGGATAAGGCGTTGTAACGTTTGACGAAGGCCCCTCGCAGGGTCTTGTTGGAGTAGTGAAGAGGTTTCCTTCTCCTCTGGCTCTCCGCTCCACAACTGACCACATCCGGGTTGGTGTCATCAATGTCATCTCCCAGGATATCATAATCCGGTTCCGGCTCGTCTTCGTCGTCAGCAATTCCTTTGATCTTCTGCAATTCCTTCACCGTCTGCACAATATCCTCCACTCCGATCGGCTCATACTTCTTGCTGCAGCACCGGAGGCTGGTGGAAGCCAGGATGTGAAGGAAGGTTCCGTATCGATGGAACAACATGGAGATGAACTGGATCAGAATGATGAGGGCAAAGAAAATCAGGAAAGCGACAGACAACGGCTCGAAGTGCTTCTCCTCTGTTCCTCCTCTTTTCGGCACTCGGATGTACAACGTGTCCTTGAGTTGATCTTGAACAACTTGCAACAGGAAGATGATGAAGAGCCACAAGAAATTTAACATGAAGAAGAGGAAGGCTGCGTTATTTCTCAAGGTTCTCAAGTCGGTCTTAATCTTAGCTTCGTGATCCTTGTCGAGACTCAGTGGATACAGGTACTTCTCGATCAGCTTTTGCCAAAATTGAGTTTCATTGTTGTCCAAGTATCTGACCGGTCCTCTCTTCAGTTCCTTCTCAGTGATCCAGAACGGGTTCACCAGGTCATCTCGTTGGATCTTGGGTTCATTCTGGATGCAGCTGTAATAAGGGTCCCTCTCACGGTTTGTCTGACCGTAAACCATCGATTCAGAATCCTTGTACTTGTCATTGACATTCGTCCTAGTTGCAGGGGCCTGGCCTTGGGCAGGTGTTGGGTTGTTTGTATCATACAAGCGATTCATGTCTTTATGAATGCTGTCTAATTGCCTCACAATGCTACGTTGCCTTTCTTCCAACAAGCTATTTCCAAGCCCAGGTCTGCCGTGGCTTGATCCGCGAGATTCATAACCTGACCTTCCTTCATAGACCGACCTCTCATAACTGGACTGCCTTTCTATCTCTGTCATGACTGTGTTCCTTGGAGTGGCATATCCTGAAGACCCTGCAGCACTCTCTGGCTTGTTTGAATCCATCCTACCCAATTCAGCCATAATCTCTTTGACAATTTCATCCTTCTTCGGTTGAGGTTTCGCCTTTTCTTCAACAAAGTTAACACACTTGTCTTTGATGCAGCAACAAATGGTCATGAAGAACTTTTTGAGACCTCTAATTGCTTCCTTCCTCTTGTTTCTCTTCTCTCTGTTCTTGACAGTGTTCAAGTCCTCTAACTTTGGTATCTCTCTTGTTCCCCAAGACACGATGTTCATGTTGATCATGGAGTAGATGAAGAGGAGCAGGAAACCTGAAGGGATGCACAAGAAATACAGCACTCCTGGAATGAGGCACATGAACTCCTCTGGATGGAGCAAACCTGCTAGCATAAAGATGCCAATGAACACCATGATGAAAAGAGCATTGGGAGAAGTCCAAGAATCTTGAGATGTCTGCACCACAATACCCACTGTAACTGCTAACATAAGAATTGCATAGAAAGTACTCATGTAGCCTGCTATAGTGATTTGCCTGTCAGGAGAACACTTGAAGCAGACGATCATATAGAACACAGCAGCTCCAATAGAGGTCGCCAGCCACAACCAGTACAGGGCGCCACCTACCACTACGTGAATGGCTCCAGCAACCATGAGGATGACAGTAGCAGGGGCCAAGAGGGATGCCCCCATCACCACAGCCTGGTACATCATGTACAGATATGAGATGTTATCGTTCACCAGCACTGTTCGGTGGTAGTCTGATAACAGATCCATCATGTTGGCCAAGGTGGAGGGAATCCATCGTCTCCGCTGGTTGTAGAACTCACGGAATGTTTCCGGGGCGTAGGTTGAGGCATCCGCGGCAGCACAGTATTCCACCTTGTATCCTTGTTGCAGCAGCAGAGTACACAGCCATCGATCCTCTCCTGATTAGACACACAAATCATCAGATTAAATCCATCCCAAATACAAACAAAATGCTTTTAACTTTTTATGGCTGCATATTCAGAGGATATTTTGAAGGGCCAGCGATTACTTGGCAAACAGACTAATAGAAGTTTAATAACGTTGCAACGGCAAAGTGCGCTCTACCAACCTTGATCATACTGGACGTAGTGCCTGGCCTCCGTTGACTTGGTGGCATATGTCCTCATCACATTGTCATCCATGATTGCTGACCCCCTGAAGAGGGAAAAGCATCCGGGGCTACACAAGACACAGCCCAACATGTGTTCCGCAGCCTTCTGCAGCCAATGACCGATGGCATACTCGAACTTCTGATACCACACCATTGGCCCTGAAGCAAACATTTCATTAAAACATCAATGGCTGCTATTTGCTTCAACGGCTCCTTTTATTTATTCATTTGGCTCAGAGCAAAATGTACCTGTGCCTTTTTAGAGTAAACTGATTTTTAATGATTTTAATGTGCATTGATTGTGCCTTTTCCACACTGCAGCAGTACTGCAATCCATGTTAACAAATGGACAGAGAACAACATTCTAGTATCAATTATCAATTAATATTCATCAGCCAAGATTCGGTTTAGTGGGTGACAATCTGATGAATGATACATCTGATTCATGCCTATTAATCAATATGACAAGTTGCGGAACAAGAGCTTTTATGTAATTAAGACCACATTGAAACTCTAACTCATTTAAAGCAGCCTATAAACTGATTATTACGATTTCGTTCAAATAAGACGTCCTAATGAGTTGATTCGACACTTCCTACTTCGTGAAATTTGAAATTGCCATTGTGGCCGGGATTATTGCGAGTTCGGTTTAAAAATGATTTGTTGGATAACTGTGTGGCTCCATAAATCTCAGAAAATGATTGCAGAAGTCAATTATTTGCACATTAGTTCATTATTTTCATTAATTTAAGTGCACCGGGTTGCGGCTGTGGTCTCACTGATAAATTGCAGTGCGGTAGGGTTTTGACACTACAATGTATCTCAATGAGATGTATTGAGGTACTCAAATGGTAAGCTGTGTTTTCTGTTGACTTCTAGGAGAAATAAGAAACACCCTGAACGAACTTTTAATGCAATGTTTGTTCTATGAATACAAAATCCAGATGGATATAAGATAATAAGAACAGGTTATTCAACACGGGAGAGGGAATATGTGATTTATCAACCAAGGTCTTTAGCCCGAGATGTGGCAAACACATATTCCGGATCCCATGGCGAATAACCAGCTTGCACCATGAGACAAAAACACATACAGGTAAACATGGCGCGATAAGTGGACAACGAAGAATATCACAATTATTGCGATGAAATATTGACATGTGATTGGCTGACAGAAGTGTCAAATGGTATAAACCTATAATGTTATAAATGGCGAAATCAACTATTATTGAAAATTGATAAATATATAAAGTTATTCGTATTTGCCCACCTGTTCCGATTGGATGGATCCTGCCGCAGGCTGCCCCCACTTTCTTGTTTTTCTTCATCCTATCCACCAGCAAGGTCACCGATTCAGCCTTGAAGTCGATGTCCCCATCCAGGGTCAGCAAATACGTGTTTTCAGCCTGTGAATCAACAAACCGTTTCAGTCAAGGATAATTGCAGCCTCCAATTCAAGGGATTTGCTCCAATCCAGCCCCATTCACGCAAGAGCAACATGAAGTTAAAACAAATGCCTTGGGGCCTCTTTATTCCACTGAGCACACACTCTAAAAAATTTCAGACAAAATTGGTTTTTTAGATTCAAAATGGTTTTTTGAAAAACCAAATTTCAATGCAAAAAACCAACATGGATTTTTTTAAAAATCCATGTTGGTTTTGCATTGAAATTTGGTTTTTCAAAAAACCATTTTGAATCTAAAAAACCAATTTTGTCCCGACGTTTTTGATAGTGCAGCCACTGCAGATGGAGACTACTCATACAATTCCATCTTAAATAATTCCCTTTTTACACAAACTCACTTTTTGTTTGCTTCTCCAATTCTAGTGCAATGCAATAGTGGGGTGAGGCTAATAGGCTTGGTTTGTTTCTTAAATTACTCTGCCTTCAAACAGGACCCAAGGACACTCATAAATTCATAAGCGAATTGCCACGTGATGCGGTCACAGCGAGACTATACCGTTTTAGACATTTACAGTAATTGTCCTTGCACTTTGTGGCTATTCTGCAGCAGGATAATTCTGACCATCCTGTTAAACTGAATCGTGTGAGACTCATATGATAACATTCTTTAAGATACAACAAGCAAAATTTATATTTTAGAACTAGTCAGAGGTCCTTCCATATCAAAGTAAAAAAAAATATGATAAAGAAGGTTCTCTTGGACTATCTACTCTGAAAAAAAGTTTGAGTAAAACAGACAAAATTAACGGTAGCCGGTGTCCGTCCAAAATTTTGGGTATACCAGACAAGAATTTAATGTGAAATAGACAAGGAAATTGTCAATTGTGATCAATTTTTGTTTGTGATTTGATCAAAGAAATGTTAAAAATAAGCATACCTTTTGTTTTGAATTTACACAAGATGTTGGATGGACACCAGCTTACGTTAATTTTGTCTTTTTCACACAAACATTTTTTTCAGTGTATGCATAAGCCTATAGTCCTTCTAGTAGCATGGTAGAGTATCTTCATATACATAGAGACACAAAAAAGTCTGCAGTCATAGCTTATGCACTGTAAATAAGTAGTGAGTAAGAGCAAGAGACAAACCTGGGCCCTCTGGAAGTGATTCATGCTCCTGAAGATGCGGGACCTCTGAGTGATGTGGCTGTTGCTAGGCATCTTCTCCCTCTTGCCCACATCACTCTGGTTGCCATAGATGGACTCATCGTTGGAACCCAGCAGTCTGTATCCCAGCAGGTAATACATGTACATGACCTGCCAAAGGAATCATCATCAAATGTTATCTAATTCGCCAGATGCCAGTCTTAGTTTGTTTAGGCATTTCATGCATCTCTTTGTCTCTGCCATTCAATTCGTTTAATGCAACTTTAATTGCATTGAAAAAGCCAACCAGCCTAGATCAAATAAAGGGCCATTTAAAGGAACCATTCTTTTTTCACAATTGCTTCTCTTTGAATTAATCAACTTGTAAGAATTCCCTGCTTGGCTGGTTGAATGGAGCTGCTGACTTTTTAAAATCCATTCTGGAGCCCCATTGCCCTTCTGGCGTTTCTTCATTGTTATGATAACAGATGCTCCGAATGGGCCATTTATCAATCGATGGCGGAGTAAATGGATCATTTGATTTCATTTGATTTCACTTGATTTATCCTCCTACCTGGGACCACCTCTTCTTGTGCCTGATCTTGTTCTTGTCCTTAATGTGCACGTAGAAGGCGTTTCCACCAGGGAGCGTCCAAGTCAGTCGTCCTCCGTAAGGAGTGGGAGTCTTGATAGGGGGAGCGAGGACCAGCTGCGTTTCATGGATGGACCTGCAACAAGAGGAGCTCCTTGTATTAAGAGGAATATTCAGCAAGCTTTTGGCATATTCTTGCCATTCTTTTCCCACCGATATTTCTATTCTTATGCCCTTCTCTTTTTATTCTTCTCTATTTCGAGGGTCATTAATTGGATTTTCGGCGTAACATTGTTGAGGAGCAATTTACTCGCCGAGTTTGCGACAAGGCTGCCGCTGCCTCCTAATAATTGGACAGTTATAATTCGACAGTTATGGAATGTTTGCTGAATATTTGCCAAATGTTGCAACAGTTTTCTAGTGGGTACTAACGTTGCGGCAAGCTCGATGACATCCACCAGTTGACGAACGAATCGATTGCAGATGCGGTCCGTCTGTTTGTTGTACTCCATGGCATCGTCAATGAACACGTGTGCTGAAAGCAGCGAAGAAAATTCACTCAGTATGGAGGAAAGTGCTCATGCAGTTCGCCAAATCCATAAGGCAGGAAAATTAACGGGGGAGGAAGGGTTTCATGAAGCAATAAGGTGGAAAGGGCTCAGGAAAAGCTGTGTGATCTCTGCCATGGAATTATAACCCAAGGTCGCCTCTCAATAATAAAGCAGGAACAGCAGGTCTGTTGCTGAGGGAGGCAAGATAATAAAACCCTAGCAAACAGAGACTTGTTAGCAGAACCAACATTATTGTTTGACCTGAAATTCACAACCAACCTAAAAGCTAGAGAACACCAGCCTATTGAGCTGCTTCCTCTAAACAAGTCAAAATACTCTAAAACCAATGAGTGTTTTCGGGACATCATAAGTGTATGTTGTTGGAAATTGTTTCCTGATATTTCTGAGTTTTGCTTGTTTTGTTTTGCACTTGAAAAATAAAAATGTCAACAACAGTGTAAAAGTGTTGCTCTAAAGATAAAACTAGCATTAAAATGGTATTGTTGCGGTTCTAAGGTTTGACTATAATTGGTTTTTTGTTTTTCTCTGCTGAGGTTGTAGATAAAAATAACACATATATGTGTGTGTAACTTTCGTATCAGTATAAAAACATGATATGTACATAACAGACAGAATAGTGCACAGAGCTGCTGTGAAAATGTGCTGAGTCTTACCTTCAAACTCGTAGTAATCTGGGTCTTTGACGCCAAAATACTCCTGGGCATTGCTCCTTGCAGCCTGGTCCACGTCCATTCTGAAACATGGTTACACAGGCTGTTAGTGAAGTAATCAGACTGCATCATCAAGGTTTCTTAAGTCAGATAGCCCTGGAGACGATTGGGCCTGGGCAAACACCAGGGACATCTAAGCAATCTACCAGGACAGCTGTTACAAGTCGTGCCAAGCAATCATGAAGTGACATCAAAAAGCAATGAAAAAAAAAAAATGCTGGAAAAAAGAGAGAGCTGAAATACTTGTGCATCAAATCAAAGATATAAATAACTGTGACATTTCTGACATACCTCATGACTGACTTAAGAACTTGCACCATCTCGTTCGCAGTTTCGTGCCACATGGTGGCGCACACGTATATCCGATTGTTGACTCCTTCCTTAATCCGCGCCTTTTCACCCTCGGATATGATCGACCCTGACGTGGAAACAGAATCGTCCAGCGTCGGGTCCGTCTTTGTCCGTTTTAATTTCGGAATTTCTTCCCAGTCATTTCGTCTCCTGTTCAGCATTAGAGACTGCTCCAACAAGATGCCACAATATTGTGGAAGGACAAACAATCTGAGAGAAAAAAAGAAAATGAAAGTATATTTATGGTTTGATTTGATATGCAACACTTTTTGTATCTCTCAAACAGGATTAAAAATTTATCTCTAAATCTCTAAATTCCAGCTTTAATTGAGCCTTGTTCAAAGACAAAAACTTACAGGAAATGCGTGACATTTGTCATTTCTATCGATTTAAAATGCAAAGTAGATTGCCAACATGTTCCTAAACAGGGTGGGACCAGGTTACATGAAGGTTTAGGGTTGTTATGAATGCCACCATGTCAGGTTGGAGAAATACACAAAAGGAAAATTTATGGTAAATGGATTGTTTATGGAAGGTGTAGGTATATATTTTCTTATTCCAATAGCAAACCCCTTAACGCTGTCATCATGCATCTTGGCGGCGTCTCCCAGAACCTTTGTGCTGGAGCAGATTTAATCTGGAAGATATTATGTCACCCTGGGGGGATCTGTTCTGACTGATAGTCACACTGAAAATGTATCAAGGCCTCGCAATGAATGGAAAATGTGGCAAAGACAAACATCATGCAGGGAGGCAAATGAATGCCTTCAAAAATCATGCCTGCCAGACCATTAATAACAGGGGCAGAATAAGATTACTTCAAGTGGCCACTTAGGAAGGGAAGGAATGGCGTTATTAGTGACACATGCAAATGGATGGGGAGAAGAGAGATTAAGGACCATTACGTGATCAAAACAAGCTCATGCTCTTTCAATTTTGGTTAAGGCAAGGCATTATTTGTTGCGCATACCTCTCAACTTTAGCCAGCCTTTCCGAGAGCGGAAACCAAATGTGGTTGTTGATCCAGAGTTGTGAGAGCCACCAGAGAGCAAGGGCGCAACCCATTTGCCAGTGGAAGGAGCTCGCTCGATAGGTCTCCGAACATTTCCAGAAGCCGATTTCAACATCAGGGATGAGGATGCGTGTCCATCCTTGCAGGTAGCACAGGTAACAGAAGATGGAAGCTGTGGCTGGTGTTACTAAGGTTAGAGGAAGACTGAAACCAAATCCCTGCATACAAAGCTTGCATGCCACCCTGGCAAAGTAGTAGCAGATAGCCCCAGACACTGCTTGGATGATGAGTGGGAGAAATCTGAAGAGGACTTTGTCCACCTCTCTTGTACTTTGCTGGACTACAGGTTCTTCTTGGTAGTCATAATTGTAGTAATCAACAGGGACCGCTCGCACTGGAGGGGGAACTATGCTATCGCCGATGCTACCGACTCTGCCTCGGTTCGTATCTGCATTGTTGTCATAATTGTAGTAATCATCCTTCGGCTCTGGCTTCTTCTTTTTCTTCTTGATGATCTTTATCTTCTTCTTTTTCTTCTTCTCCACACTCTTGTCATCATTATTCAGTTCTTCATCTTCCCCTTCCTCGTCCTCTTCTTCATCTTCTTTGGAGTCTTCATCTGGGACAGGAGTGCTGTCCTTGTCATAGTCATCATTCTTGTAATAGTCATCATCATAGTAATCATAGTAGTCTCCAGTGTTGTTCTCTTCCGCTTGCCTTTTGAATCTGAATCTGCGATTGAAACTTTCAAGGTCTAAAGTGTCAACATCAGCCTGTACAGGAGATGTCGTCAAGATGGGTGGGGCAATAGTCGTGTTCAGTTCCATTGGGATGGGATTGTTTGCAGGTAACAGATCAAGCCGGGAATCATTGAGGAAGAGAGATTCGTTTCGAAGGTTGTTGAACAGATCAGCCATTGGTGTCATATTGGGGATCAGAATGTATGCAAAGGCGAGTGTTAATCCTATCTTCCAGAGGCTGGCAAAGATGTAAGTCTTGCATCGACCTACTCGTAAGGACATCTTGAAAGACTGAATGGGGATGGCTCCAATATCACGGTCAATAAAGTTCTCCCAGTACCTGAATGATATGAGAGAGACGGCTGAAACCACATGAACTATGTCGACCAGTTCTATCAGAGTACCGCGGTCTCTAGTTAGGAAGTGAGTGATCAGGAAGACCATAGATCCTTGCATAAGCACTGCGATAATGTCTATTATGATGGAGAGAGGACCCCGGTCTCCTTTCGTCATGATCAACTTAAGGATTGCGGGAATCATACAGGAAGTGCACATTAGCAAAGTGGCCCGTACGCCATCGAATTGTGGAAGGACACGGTAGACCAACAGACACAGCCCGAAGGTGTGCGCTGCTTCAGTCAGAAGGACCTGGAAGAAGAAACAACCAATGACAGACAAAGAAAACAAAGAAGCTAAAATATCTTTAATGGAAGATATAAACATGATTGTGCTGTTGGTTATGACTAACATGGTAAGGAAACATAGAATTATGAACGGTCTCTCACACATAATATGAAAATGATATGTTCACATAGGGCCTTTTACAAAACAACTTGTTAATGCTAATATATTACTGCATTATAAATGTTGATTATTCACGTGGATAAAAAAGTATTTTTCAAAAGTGTTGCATTGATGTTTTGAACGGAGAGGTCGAATATAATAAATCTGGCCTGCTAACACCCACTTAAACTTAGGAAAAAAGAAAGTCTATTCACTGGGGATAGCCTTCAAAAGATTAGCAAATCAATCCATCATTATGTGGCTCTTCTTTAAAATTCATGTACATGCAACTTTTGGAGGCTCAGCCTTGATAAAGGGAAAATATCTTAATGACTGGGCATGAATGGAGGATGTAATTGATCAAGGCACAATGGAGCAAGTGGAATGAGGTCTTTTCTGGTGTGTGTGCAGAAAATCAAGAGAAACAATGGCCCATGGAGCATATGCTGCTATCATAAAAGAACCTGTCATGTCAAGAATCCAAGACCCTTGGAGTAAAACACAGGCTACAACTTTATCAAGCTCTTTCATTGTTGGTCCCTAATGGAGTTAGCCATAGGCCCATAGCATGGTTGATTGGACGACCAAGGCTGTTTAATTTCTTACTCTTATCAGATGAGCAAGCTGTGTCTTAAAGCATGCTGAGATGTGTCCAGGTATTTGAATATTGCATAATTATAGCATTTATCAAATATGTTTGTTTACGTGAAATCACGTGAGGGATAACTGAATGTCAAGGTCGTAATCAGAAGTCCATCAATCATGTCAAAACCTTGTTAGTCCCTACTGCTGGTATAATTATATTGACTACTTCATAAGTTTTGTTCTTGTTTGACAGACTTCTGGTAAGTAGCTAGTTACTGAAACTTTTGTCAGTAACCCTCAACAACAGCTAAAAATGTGGTGAAAAGACTGGGGGAAAAAGATTAAAAGGAAGGGATAAACTGAAAAGGGAAAAAGGCACAATCTTGTTGGGGACAGAGTGACAAACAAACAAGAAGGGTATCAGGAGGCTGACTCAAAGGTAGTTCAAAGTGGCCACAACTCAGGACAACTTTGGACAACTCAGGACAACTCAGGACAACTCAGAACAACTCAGGACACGAGAAAGGGGAAAAAGCGGACTTTTAAAAAGGGCTCTGTGAGATTTCAGAGCTACAGAAAGTTGTGAAGGTTTTTCAACATTTCAGTCAAGTCACCGGATCTAGCTTCTGGCTGAGGCAGTCAAGTCAGAGGATGCCAGACACAGCCCAGTCTCACGCAACCAAGCCATTGCCTCCCAGACTTGCCCAGACCTGGCCCACGACCATGATGTAATATCCTTAGTCATTTTAGTCGTGAACACCTCCACACAGTACTGTGACAACACCACTATGCTGTAATACTAACACTATTGCTGAATTGCTAACACTAATGTCGATTTGTGATAAAGAGAAATTCGACTTTCTTGTTTTGTTATACAAAACATTTCATAATAAGGTATGATGTTGTAAGATTTCAATTCCAGATATATTATTACATCGTAACTATATATCACGTCTGACACTTGTCAATGGATACCAAATTCCAATCGATTTATAAATTTTATCCTTGCAATAAACTACATCTTCTGTAATCCGTATCTTCAAAATTCACAAGTTCCAAGAGACATATTTTTTAACTAGAATGAGCGCTCGGAGATCGCATACCTCAGCCTGCCTTCAAGTTTAGACTCAGGCTGAAGACAACTTTCTAATTCATGTTATCCGTTATTAATAATCAAGTAGTTTAAAGAACATGCAATGTCTCTCTGTCTATCCTTCCATCTATGCATTTGTCTATTTGCCTTTCTATCTGTTTGTTTCTATCCATGCGTCAGGTTTTTAGAAATATTTTTTTAGGACAATTTGTCTTTTTTTCTTGCAAAGTATGATTCATGTCACAAGCAAATGACCTTCGACTGAGAATATAGTTTCTATGCAATTTATATGTCTGTTGACATCTGTTGACAAATAAAAAAGATCTGAAACTAAGATTAATTGGATAAGCAGCCATTAATTGCATTTAATGATGATTACACTGACCAACGCCAATCAACAGGCAATGACAATCAATAGAATTCTGTAATTAATTAGATTCAAGCAAGATTCACAATTGCTGAACAGCCTGTAGAAATATAAACACTCTCTTGGGCTGCTAGTGCAAAAATGACATGTATACTATTACAGTGCAGGCAGCGCGGTAGAGGCCTATTTTCGAATTTCCTTAATTGTAGCCACAAAAAAGCTCCAATATTCACCAAAATTTAATCAGGTATTGTGTAGTACAAGTGAACACATCATGCCCAAGGAAATCGAAATCCATTCAGTATTGTTGGCAGGAGTCGATTAACAAACACACAAACCCACAGGCAGAAATCCCAGAAACTGTCCACCCTCACAATACTCAGCCGCTGCAGGCTGAGTAATCATGAACCACCATTGACATATTTTGATAACAATCGAGAAATTATTTCAATCCTCGCAGAAATAAGATTAGTGTGATAAACAGTTTATCAAATTAGACCTCAAATCTTCAGCTATAGCCATTAAAAAATTCGACATTTGCAAGTAACTTCTTTGCACCTATAATAAGATTAGTAAAATCTAGGTCGCTTTTTAATATAGACATTTTACTTCAAACCAGACAAACATCATTTACATTTATTTGTGAAGATCTATAGAAATATAAAAAGACAGGAAATGGATCTTGCTGTGCTTTGGATGAAATAATTCATGGACATGTAAAACCTCCAACTGGGAATTGTAAACGCATCTAGCCATCCCCACGGCTCTTTCTCTGTACTTTTCTGCATTCATCTATAATTCTATATATATATACACAGCACATCTGACTGGGACTTTTCTTCGTATTTATCAATTATGAATTATAGTTTGTAGTGAGTATGGTTTACTACATCATAGTGTGCAAGTATGGGATTGTCACTGCAGGCCTCACATTTATTGTTTAATTGGCTAATTGCTAGGAATGTGGGCAGGCAGGCCATAGTGACCGGTGTGGGCAGCTTGACCAGTGACACATGTGGCCCTACAAGTCATTCATCACAGTCACCACTGATGACCACTGGGACTGGCCACCTAGGGGTCAAGGTCAGGTCACCGGTAGCCCATTGTGACCTCATCAATTTCATTCATCTTTGTTTTCATTCACTTTCCAAACTTTTTTTACATACCCTTTTCAATCAAGTAAAGACAAATCTCAATAGTATACATCAATTGATGATGGACATTGAATTGATGGTGATAGAGACTCTGTGTAGTACTAATGCTTGAGAGATAATTCTTGAACATGGAAAAATCACAATTTGTGATAGATATTTGATTCGCCAAAGCAAATCTCTTCACAAACTTATAATTTTATCTTAACATTTTGTCTTAGCTTAAAATTAATGAGAACTAAATGACAATAAGTTATATATACATATCTATTATTAAAGCGTCAAAAAAATCCATAGATAGGCCTATATAGAATATAAAAGTAAGTATCAATTTTGTTAATGGACTCCCACGATGTCTGGCTGATTAGTTTGAATAGGGAATATAAATTGAGCAAGTCAGCCTACTTGAATTACTGGAATTGTTTCTGCTCAATGGATTTAAGTTTTTTTGCAATTCTTACTTTTATTCCCCAGTCTATAAAAAATACCACTAATGACATAAAGTTAATATAGCTAATCATTCAGATAATTATTTTCACAGTAATTGTAATGGATGTTGACAGTCATTAGTCTAAACGTAGCTTATTATAGAAAGATGGATATCTTGTCCTTTGTGAAATGAGGCTAATTTAACTCATTTAATTAACCAATGGAAGTCAGATTGGCGCTTAGAGACACGTTGATAACTTATTTCAAGACTTTTGAAAGAAAGAAAATTATACTATTCTTATCTCCACAGGATAAGATGACAGTTTAATAGACCAATCAAATCATTAGTTCTCTCTGCATGGCAGATACTGTCACTATCAAACCTTTCTGGAATATTAAAGAATTGTCATCTTCTCCTTCCAAAAGAGATTCACCACGACCCAGATAATATAGTTTTTGCTTCTTAATCCCTTTATCATTAATGGGTCTATTGTTGACCGATATGTGTATAAAGATGAGTTGGCCTAATAGATGCACAGAATGATAAAACATACAGGAAACTGTTTATTTTCTGTCAGATTTTTTAACATTGAGAGATACGCTAAAAAGATTTTTAAACATTATCCGCTCCGAACTGTAACTTTGTTGTATAAATTTGTTATAATATCCGCTCCTCACATCGAGGTGACCAAAAGATGAATTTGGTTTTGATAACTCCATCTGGGGTGTATGACTTCAAAATATACCAACACTTTTTTTCCCGAACAATTGCTTACAATAACCGTTACAAAGAGAGTACGCGGAATGTCAGAAATTCGAAGCGACCATGTGTGTTTCAGAGCCTCATACCCACAGATGTGTGGCCCTGATGCACAGTCATTATGAGAGAGGATGGTTTTTGATGAAGTCAATTTGGCAGCACTTACCACGAATATGACACCAAAGGACGGCCAGGCTTTGTTGCCAAAGATAGACTTGAGAAGACTCTCCGCGAAGATGAACAGGTTGGGAATACAAATGGCGAAGGCCAACATGGCGATGATCAGGTCCCGTTCAAACTTAGTCTGTAACCAAAGCATGAAGTTGTGATTAAAACAAGAATTACATTGATTGAAAAGCATAATGCCATCATGGGTGGCTGTAGCAAGCAGAGAAAAGCAGCAGAATGGGTGATTTAGAGGCCTTTCAAGTCATTTGGCTGCAGAATCATAATGTTGTGTTTGTGAAATTGGAAGCTTGCAGATCAATGGGCATTTTGTCTCTTTATCTTTGGAAGACACTTGAAATTGTTGGCAGTTTTGCCTTTTGGGGCTTTCGTCAAAAAAATGACCCTTCCCTCCACTGGAGATAGGGTTTGTTTTGTGCCCTGGGGATTCCTTCTTGTCAGTTATATTGATGCCCTTTGTTCGGGATTAGCCATAACAAGGCCGTATAAGCTTGCCGGGACCTTCAAAATTTGGATGATTTAGATATACGGAAATACATGCAAGGTCGTGCTGATCATATCGATTGATTCTATTTTCAGTGATAACAGAAATAAATCATCATTTACTACATTTCTATGCTCAATTATGTACTGAAAACACCAATCTGCAATTATTGTTATAAATGGTGTAAACAGGGATATTAGGAGGCTCACTGCTTTCTTCACAAAGCAGTGGAAGTGGGGATTTATGAATTATTGGTTATGGCAAGAACGACCTTGTGAAATGTACTTTTATTGATATTGATAACTTCATACCATCAGCGAATGGTGACTACAGAAACCTCTTTTGAATAAACATTCCTTCTCGCAAGATTTGAAAATGTGTGTGTGCTGATATCAGTAGGCCATTACTCCCACATTGGCATTATGCCCTTGTATCAGAGCTTTTAGAAAGACAGGACTCACTGACAATTCAGCCTAGCTGCAATGATCATTGGCTGACATTTCCTGATCATTTTTCATTTTTCAGCACTGGTGAGCACTAATGCAAGTCTCGCAAGATACATTAGGTTGAATGTAATGTGATAAATCATGATTTCTTTACTTTACCATCTCAATGCGTCTTTTCTTTTTTTACATTTTGGAAACTATTTGAGAAATTACCTTGCGGAGGTCCCCGGCGCCAGTGGTCATGATGAGTAGAGAGACCTTGCTGGCGAAAGTGCAACACAGGATGATGGTGAAGAAAAGAAGGTAGATGACACACTTGACGATTCGTACGGGACCCTCGAAGCACTGGGCAGCCACGATGCCGCTGTCCCTGGAGACCGTCATGAACACATCCCAGGCCTCTGTGTTCATATGCCTGTATGGGGATCAGAAAACACGCAAAAGTGTGGAAAATGCATTAAAGTGTAGAGTCAGTACCACAGTGGTACGCATATGAGGAAAAAATTGACAAGTTCTATCAAATAAAGATTACATTCCAAAGTAAGTTTAGGTTTTATTAATGATGCTATATGGGAGGCCAGCAATGAGGGTCATTCAAAGCTTTATCCTCGATATATATATATTCTTAGCAATACTGTAAAATTTGAAGTTTTGAGGCTGCTTATACTGGAGTGAGATAGATGATTGCACAATTCCTTTGAGCTAACATGCACCATAGCTTGTTTTTTAAAGTTATGATAACAGACAGATAATAATAATTTAAACAACAAGCTGTGTCAGCTCAAAGGAATTGTGCCACCATCTCACTCGATCATTGAAGCTGACTCAAAATTCAAATTTTACAGTGAAGAGATCA
This sequence comes from Platynereis dumerilii, assembly GCA_026936325.1. Taxonomy (NCBI): domain Eukaryota; kingdom Metazoa; phylum Annelida; class Polychaeta; order Phyllodocida; family Nereididae; genus Platynereis; species Platynereis dumerilii. Next base: position 123,244,908 of record JAPTHN010000001.1, on the reverse strand, counting down.
ATGCATGATCTGGTACTGAATGAACCTTCATCAATACCAGCTGCATCAATTTTATTCTAGGCATTGACCGAATTGATTAATACGAAAAATATTTTTAGGGTAGAAAACCGATTTTTATCATGAAAATGACAAATTTTGTAATCTGAACAATCATTGCTGTTCTAGTGACAGTTCCTCTTTTTACAGCTAAATGTCACATTTAACATTAGCAATTAAATTTTGGACACATTTCTTGACTCACAAGTTTGGCTGATTGCCTTCCCCTTCCTCCAGGTCATGCACCGGGTCACGGCGCCTGCGCACAGACGCCATGTTTGTCTCACTCATTGGGGAACCTGAAAGTAGAACAATTTCATTTCTGCACTCTAAAAAATTTCAGACAAAATTGGTTTTTCAGATTCAAAATGTTTTTTTGAAAAACCAAATTTCAATGCAAAAAACCAACATTTTTTAGAGTGTTGTAACTGACGAGATATAGGTTTAGATTGGAATACGTTTTAAATTTGATGCATCTCAATATGAACGCATTTTATTTTACAAAATGCATAGGCCTAATAATTTAGTTCTTTAAATGTCTTCTTACAAAACCTAATTTTTTTAGAGTGACCTATTCAAATATGTGTAAAAATGGGTCATAGTAAATTGGCACACTATCCTGATAGGCAGATATGAATGCCTCAGAATGTAGAACAACTTCACAAGGGACATTGCAAGATGTATTTGTTGCCTCTTTCAAGTGTGGGTGTGATAAACAAATTAAGACGCGACAGCTTGGAAGAGAACTTCAACTTACAAGAAGGCTTTTCAGCAGTTAACAGTTTCAACAGATCTTGCAGTTGAAATACATATTGAGAGCCATAGGCCAACATGTACATTTCTTGGAATGCTAGATTGGAGATTTATGTACATAATTGCATTGATTTAAAAAGGTATTTGGTTGCAGGAGGTTTAACAAACGCAAAATTCGAGCTGGTAAAACTAGTTTCAGAGTTGGTTCTAAATACAACATTGTCTAAATCTAAACACGTCAAGTAAACAAGCCGTTTCTAAGAATCTATTTAGGCTACATATAATCTGTACTACCTCCTTTATTAACTGCAACAGAGTTGATCTAATATGTATTTGCCTCACATTAACAAGTTAATATTTGAATTTGAAAAGTGTGGTTGCTTGATGGACCCAGTATTATATTTACATCTTCTGTCTTATCATATTGTATCTTATCTCATCTTATATTATCATCTTATATCATCTTACAATCTTACATTTCACCTTATATTATCTTGTATCATCTTAATTTTTCATCTTATAAGCTGAGATAAAAGAAGAATAATCACTGACGTGACTGAAGGAAAGAATCCTTATGTGTATTATCTTTATCCAAAACTAGAAACAAATATCTACGTTTATGCAGTACAAGAAGTGCTACACAGTTCTGGTATGTTCATTAATTGGCTGAATTATCAAAGCCACAATATGTTCCAGCCTGAGGCGCCATATTGGATGAAATCACCATAGTGTCCACACCTTCCTATACTGTCAGCTAATTACGGGGGAATTAGTTCAGTCTTCTGAGGAGAATATACCATGTCTTGTATCGAGATGTTTTTATACTCAGAGATTGGATACTTTCGCAGAGAAAAATCACCAAGCACCACATACTCATATATTGGCTCTCAGTGCTGCCATTCTGTATTCAAATATATCACAAATTTGCGATGAAAAGTGAGGATTGATCAATATGTTGCAAAAATATATAAAATGTCGAAAAGGATTGTGAACTCTTTTGTTCACCCTATCATTACAAAATCAATGTTTTGAACCAAAATTAGAGATTAAAAGATATTCATTCCATAAACAATAAGTATAAAATGATTTTTCCTATATTTTTTTCTAAAATTGTCAGGAAATATTATGACCGAAAGTGTACCAGAAGAGTATAGCAAAGAGCGTTTTATTTGTGTTATTCTCTGTTGGTGAGGGGGTCCTGTTAAAATAGAGTTGTCCTTTACCATAAACAAAACATCCGAAGACCAAATGGAAGCTATTGCAATACTTCTTTGGTAAAGTGCATTATGCAATTCATCGCCAATCAGTAATTTCTGTGTGTTTCAAGATGATTTCATAATTGTAGACACTGAGTCTGAATGTGAATTTTTTCTTGGGCATGTATTTTATAGGGAAACGTGACATCAGAAAACTAATGACATCACTCCGAAAAAAAAATTACATTCAAGCTCAGCGTCTACAAATATCAGATATCAACTCTGAGAACTTTCCCTAAGTGGCAAATATTGAATCGTCTGTAATATACACTTCCAGCTCCAGAGTAAAATATACTGTCGTGAAAATATGAGTTGTACGTAACATGACATTATTATTGCAATTCATATATACATGCCTGCAGTTGGTGATTTATTGATAACCACCCTCTGATCTGCACCTTTAGATGCAGTCAAGAAATACACTTTGCACATTTTGGATAAGATTCATAAGACAGATACTTTGGCAACTAAACTACTGCTTTTGATCCACGTTTTCTGTGCACCAACACAATGCAGTTCATGCGCCTTTCTTTAATAGAATGGACTATTGAAATCACCAGTGTCTAATAAAACTCTCATAGTTAATGAAAACAATCTTCATCTATAGACTGTAATAGTGGTACAATGCAAGTGATAATGTATGAAGTATAAATAAGTACAGTACCTTGAAGAAGCGAATTTGGAACCTGCTCAGATCAACCTTTCCTCATCGTGTTGCCAAAGAGAGTGGAAGAGCAGAGAGACTTGGCCAGTGGACAGGGACCACTTTGGAATGGCAGCCATACCTATGGGAGAAGGGACCAGCTGGTGTCAGACACACGTGCATAACAGCTTTCCTGGACAATTACATAGGCTGAAAAATGGCCAGAGTTAGGACTGGGACCTGGGGCCAGCTGTGCACGGGACCTCCGCCCTGCCAATGTGCCACTAGTGTGCCAGTGGTCTGCCAGTGCCTGCCATCTCCACAGAGGTCACCCTGGGTATCCCACTATGCCAATCATTACGTCATTGAGGGCCATCACACCTATGGGTCCTATACCTCACACCAATCACGTACATATCATCATATCCACTTCACACAGATCTATCAACTCCACACACACCTATCATCTATCTATCATCTGCACCTATCAACTCCAGTCATCATATGGCCAGAGACCTTGGACATTAAAATCCCCCTCAAGAACAATATGACATAATAGCCATAACGTCCTATCATTATTATGATCTAAGATGACATGTTTACATCATAGCATTATTATGCCTAATTAGCTCTTATCAATCAAATTCCAATTATCGCCTTTCAACCTCAAAGAATCACAAATATGGAATAGCTGACAGTAACTGTTGGCATCTTGACCTTGGACTGGAGTTTGTTTTAGACATTTCAGTTTATTCAAGAACATGTTACATTCATGTGTGTCTAGGATTTTTTTTCTTTTTTTCCCCATGATTTCTTTACTTTATTTGATTACATCAGTATAATTTGTAGACAAGAATATTTTACATTGAATGCCACATGTAGTGTATGGTATGAAATATACATTTTTTAACTTGCATATGCCCAGAATGGAGCTTTATGTAAATGATTCCCTCCCATGACAGAATCACTTACTGATACGCGGATTGGGTGAGAAAAACAGATCTTCAGCAATTAGTACCATCCGGAAATGTATACTGCCACTGTCACTGATTACTGGTACTATGTCACAGATGGGCATCTTCAAGAATGCTTCATCATTTGGACATGATGGTATTGGGGTGACATGATGTATGTCCATGTTCCATGTTTAATGTTGATGAATACTGTACCATACAAAGACTAGCACATGCTAATACATTGTTCTCACTGTGTCGAAAATGTCCAGCATGTTTATCACATGTTTACATGCGAAATTGTCAGTGGCGTAGCTAGGATTTTTCTCTGGGGGGGCAAATGACCCTGAATTTCCCCAAAATATTATCGACAACACGGGGTTGCATTTGACGCGTTCTGAACTTTTGACAAACTTTACTGAAATCTCAAGTAAAGTACACATAACATTGAAAACACTATGAATATGATGATGCTATAGTACTGTCAATTTAGGAACCAACTTGTTATATAAATATATAGAAACTGTCATGTAATTTTACACTGAAGTCAATGGGCATCCATTGTAAGGGTTCGAAAAGTTTGTTGTCTTTCATCATTCATCAAACAGGAAAACTCTTGACCTGTTACATTGTTCAGATATACCAAGGCAAGCAGAGACATCCTTGAAAGAGGTATTGGCCACTTAAAAAAAAGGCTTTCCCAAGGTGTTGTGGGCATGTAAGCAATACGCAGGAAGAAAATTGCAAAGGTTCGATCAATTAAAAGCCAATAAAATCTGAAAATCGGTCTGAAAGTTCGTGTTTCCCAAAAACGTATTTTGCCTTTTCTCATCTTTTTGCTGTTTTCCCCCTTTCTTCCCCTGTTTCCCCTCATTTCCCCACATTTCACAATTTTTTTCCCTTTTCCCCCATTTTTGCCCATTTCCCCATTTTTTCTCCATTTCCCCATTTTTTCCCCAAAAAGTTGTCTGGTGGGGCAACTTGCCCCCCCTGCCCCCCCACTAGCTACGCCACTGGAAATTGTTTATCACATCATTGTATCCAGCTTCCTGCTATGCACTTTCGTGGTGGTCCTGTGATTTAAATTTATTGTGACAGGAAAATCCCTGTCCCTACAATATTGTGTCATGACATTAAACCACAAATAGCTACAGATAGGTATGTGAAGCAGAACAACCCCTCAAGAGAGGTACATGATAATGTACTTGCTATAGTGATTATTGGATGAATACATGAATAGATTGATGTAACTTTCAAGAGGCGACTTAGAAGCTCTTGACAAATGTTGAAGGAGCAATACACGACTGCAACTTTCACTAAACCAAAACTGATCATTCCTATGTCGCTTTTATGGAGAAGCCGTAACTTAGTGGATAAGGTGCTCCCCTTTATTAATTGTTAACTGAGCAGGTGTGATGTTGTCGGTTCTAGTTCCAGCCATGGCATGGAGGAATTTAGCAGGAAAAGTGTGAGTTATATTTCAGGTTGTCTGATTTTCGGCATAAAAAGTGACTATTTCCAAGTCTCCCTGGCTAGGTTAGCCTTCTTAAAATATGGGGGATCCAGTCAGACAAGTCTCATAAATTGAAACTATCACCACTTAAGTAAAGTTTCTTGAGTTCACATTCAACCATGCCAACAAGGCATGCACATTTTCATTAGAGGTTGGGATGGGGCAGGTTGGACCATTGTACACTGGATTAACTTGAAAAAAACAAACAATCTGCAACATGCCAGCTGTGTAATTTTTAACATTAATAGAGCACCTAAGTCATTCCTGTACAATAAGAGAGTAAAATCAATTCAGTTGGCTAATCTGCCAGCCCTTATAGCTGAAACAAGACTTATTCAAATTATCTGGGTAAATATTCCGATCTAATCATTCTGCAAAGACACACAAGTAAAGGTAAGGTAAGGTAAAGGTAGACGTTATTTAACGTGGGTAACCAGACTAAGTCAGAGACTTATTTACAGCTGGGCCAACGGCACCTCCAATTAATGTCTGATGCGAACGACAATGCCGTGGAATGACATGATGGCCAGCCTGGGGATTGAACCCAGGTCCCTCGCTTGTAAAGTGAGTGCTCTACCGACTGAGCTGACTGGGCTGACAAGTGTGTGTTGTCATCTAAGAGAATAAATTGTGGTTTGTTCTTGCTTTCTTCTACTTTCCTGGACTTTTATTCTCTGGTCCAACGTGCCCCATATGGCGGTCCAGTGTGCCCCGAGTCCGAAGCAGGAAGAAACCATAAAAAAAACCAATTTTCAAATTTTTTTTTCTCCACAACTATAAAAGGTAGAATGATTTGGCTTGGCATAAGGGCATTGTAGATGTTCAGAAGTCAGTCAGTAAAAAAGATTTTTCAAATATTTAGAGAAGGTTTTGATTGAGAGTCAAAGGAAACGATGGCACTTGTAGAGTGCATGACTAACCATTATGGCACTGAAAACTGCTTGATAGCAGCCTACTAGCCTTAAAGGGATCACCCTCAATAGAGAATTATAAAACCAAAACACTGTATGATGTCTTAATAATTTTCCCTACCTTGCCCTTTCTCCATAAATAAATACAATGTAAGTCTGAATCAGGCTGTTTAGTGCTTAGTGAATGTAACTGGGGTGTTGAGTGAGGCTCATTAATGCTTGAACAAGTCGAGATGGACTTAATTAATAACACAGGCTATAAATTGTGAAATAATGAATTTTTACATACACACAATTACACATCGATTATTTTGGACTTGATGCAGAATGGGATTCACTCCTATAAAAATATGTTATCTTCCAAAATTTCAAAAAATACAATAGATAGATAGATATTTTATTTTTCCAACAGCACAAGTACAAGTAAAATATGAATTAAACTTGGTGATGACATGATGTTGGAGGGATGATCAGAGAAACTCGAGAGTTTGTCTTTTGGGCACCCCAAATGACATGAATCCTCTTTTCAAAGACAAATTATACTCCCATGGTATTCTTGCTTATAAAATATACATTAAAAAAAATTATCACTCAGTCATTCTCTACGATATGTTTAATTGATAACTGCTATATTTGTAATATAACCTAAATTTCTTTTTTTTAATCTTATTTTTCCATTTGAATAATCTTCTTTCACTATTCTCTAATTTTTTGAATGACTGGTAATGGGGGACCATCTACAAAATTTATATTTCATATAGGGACTCCCAATCAACGATAAAGCTAACCAATAAAAAAAAATTAAAACCAGGTGAGATGAGATGAGATGAAAATCCAGGGTATTTGTTATCAAGGTTTATCAATGTTAAATAATTAGTTTGAATTAAGCTCTGTTGGAAAATTATGTGCATGACTTGCTTTTGGGTTGAAACCTCTTAAATTAGAAGCAGGTTTGAGATATCAAACGGAATAATTAAATTTGACAAAGCTCACTGAATCCTGACATGAAACCCATTTGCAAATTGTCTTTTCTTGATTATGCTTCGGCATTACTGTCAGAATGATGATTTTTTGTTGTGAAATGACATCGTGTTATGCAAATATTACCTGTAGGAATTAACAACTGATTGTGGCAATTAATACCATCCAGTCAGGATTTAAGGAATGATCAATAGACAGATAGACGAATAGATAAAGATAGACAGATAGATCTATGTACATAGATTTAGAAGGATGGATCCAGACAGATAAATCTATATACATGTAGATAGATAGATAGATAGATAGATAGATAGATAGATAGATAGATAGATAGATAGATAGATAGATAGATAGATAGATAGATAGATAGATAGATAACAAAGCATCTAAGCCATTTTCTTTTAAAATTCTACTGTTCATACCAAGAAAAAATGTGCCAAATGGAATGTACACCAGCAATGCACTGTCCAGTCCAGTGAGACCAACAGATGTGCATTATACAGGCAAAAATCGACAATCCTTGGTGAAGAGGTGCATATTCCCACTTAACATACAAATCCCTTTTTTGCCATTTAATTGTATAGGTGCAGTCGAATTTGGCTGATATACCTGACAGCATATAGGATTAACCATATATGGTTTTGTCACATGGGTCTATGAGGGCCAATCAAGAATCAGTATGGATGACGTCACTTAGGCCTAAACTAATCAGTTCTGTATACCATATTTTCTTGAATCATCCCCCTGTCTAAAAAGAAAAAGAAAAAAGAGGGATCTCTATATTCTATAATAACCAAGAGTAGATGTAATATCAGTCATGTGCAGAGGTTGGAGTTCACACCTTGTTTCTATTAAACAATGATGCTTGTCTATACAAGTGTTGGCAAGGATTATTTGATGCAATTCTTTGAACAATCTATTCGAGTGAATATGGTAATCGCATGTGGAAATGATATGACTCCATGTTCATTAGTTGAGAGAATAGGCACTAGGAGTTAGGCACTAGGTGGCACTGTTCTGTGCACTTCAGAACAATGGATGTTTCAAGGGACACAGATGTCTCGGAAGCTCTTAGAGGTGACCTATCAGTACTTAAAGACACTTTTGATGACAGGTTAATTAGTGCTAACAACAGACTCGGTTCTTCCCAATTAAAATGCCATGTAGTTCCAAGCCAGACACGGCCACTTTAGCCAAAACAACAAATCAGATCCACCCATCTCATTATCCGTAATTTCTAAGATAGACGACCAAACTTGGCCGATTTGAGAATTTTATTTTGGCGTCATAAATGTATCTCTTTTAAGGCTGTTTTGTTTTGGTTTGCTTTCCATTTGCCTGTACCGAGGAACAGATACATTGTCAGATCCAAACATGCACAGGCTAGGCCATTCTCCATTATCACATTGCAATTTTGATTACTTGTACAGGAAGATGGCAGTTTTCTTAGCGAAGGGAAGCCCACTTGATGAAATATATAGTTCTAGGCAAACCAATCATAGGCTATGTGGCACATTAAAAGTTTTTACAGTTAAAAGTTTATACAAGCGGTGTTCAACTTATTTTGACAAAAAGTTCAACCCTACACAAAAACTGCCAAATGCTACCTTTTTTCCTGTCTGATGACAGAAAGGATTAACTATAGGTCTTGTCAATATAAGACAACTGTTTGAAATATTTTAGAACCTTTGCACAATTTTATTAAAATTTCTGGAGAGAGGGTTCTCATATGTTTTTGAGAGCAATATTTCAGCCATGCAGTGACAGTGGTTAGAAGGGTATTTGCAGATTCTTTTTAATTATACCAATTTTGCCAAAACTTCTCAGACCTCATCAGATGGTCTTTGGTGACCTACCACCAAGGTACAGGAATATGGCTTGCTTCCTTTTTAAAGATATTAAATGTTGTTTAGGCACCACCCTGTCAGCATGCCTTGGCAGTCCAACATCGGTCAAGCGTCAGTCCAATGTCAGTAGCATCGGACCAGCTTCGGGCCGACGTTGGACCACGAAGGCACGCTGATAGGGCATGGCCCTGAACAGTCTTTTAATGAATACTTTCTCTTTTCTCTCTGTGCAAATACCTTAGGAAGGTTCTTTCGGAAACAGACTTTAGATTTAAGCTTTCCAGGTATTAGGCTATCCTATTGGAATTTCTAGAGATGAAATTGTGACTTTTTCTGTATTTAATCACTGGACAATTTCTGCATGAATTTTCGAGTAGAATTGCTAAAATTTTCAATCTTCTAACTTTAAAGCAATATGTAAATTTCTTTTATGCTGAAAACCATTAATTAATTGGTGTAGTCTTGCAGATGGAGCTTCGTTTTATTTGGTGTAAGACTTTTATGGTCCTACATCTATAGGTTTCAGGTGAAGCAAAGATATAAGTTTCCTTGTTTTCCGCTTCTTTTTTTCAGAATTGTGTAACTTTCGGCTTTATTTTTACAACTTACACCTTCAGAAGTCTCGCAAAAACTTATGTCCACCTCCTGTTATTGTTATTGGAATGCTGTGCCTGATTTGGCCATGAACCATGGCTAGGGGAATTAAATTTTGAAACCTCTTATGAGGATGACATCCAATTTTTTCTTTGTGCAGAGGTTCACAATGAACATTAGCTCAAAAAAATACCATAATCATCCTCCATGACACAAGACAGTCTGCTTGAGGCAGTGGAACTGCCCATCAAAAGGTGTTTTATCACACCTTCAAATCAAAATGAAATTAATTACCGTTGATATATTTCTGAGCCATTTAGGTGATGTGACATGCAAGATGAGCATCATACAGATCACTCACAGCAATTTTTGCTCAACAAAGCAAACATTCTCAATTTAGTGGCAGTTTTCATTTTTGTCAAAATAAGTTGAAAACCTCTTGCAGTCTTGTAATGCTTTGTTGAACTGTTGGTCTCCCAATAACAGAACATTGATGATAAGTAGGCTTAAAAACAGGAAGCTGAGGAAAAAACAAACAACCACTTCAAATCTTTATTAGGCCTACATGTACACAGTGATACTTTATGGTAGCAATCATGTTTGGAGTCGAATGCAGCAAACATCTAAATATTCCTATTTCTTCTGGCATCCCAAAACCTCAACTGGCAGTCCTATACCTGCTGTCTCTATTCAATCTTGGTATGTGAATTTGGAATTGTAAAATTTCATGACCAGACGTGATCACATGGACAGACGGCTGCAGGACATTAAGCTGTTGCATTGCGACAAACAGTCACTTGAGAAGGATACAAACAATATTTTACGAAAATTATGGTATATAATTTGAAATGAGCCTCCTGGAAAATTAATGAACCCAAGTGCTAACAAACCTTCTGAATACAGCTACGATTGCTACGTATAATCTTGGTTTGGATGATTCGTATAAAACAGAGCATTCATAAGTCATTGTTGAGAGAAGGATAAGAACCCTAACTTAATCAACTATTATTATATATAGGACCTTTCCATTTTCAGGACTTTTTGTTAGATTTTTAGCAGCCCTTTAAGCCCAGTTCAGGGTAGCCACAAAGACTGACTGATGAGATATTTGAAGAGAGTGCGGTAGTTCTCAACGTGTTACATATTTACCCCATATGAGGGATCTTTTACTTGCCCAGAACAGACACTAATACAAGTGGCTGCCAGTTTTTTAACCTCTCATTTTAATGGCATCCAGCTGGGATCTTGCTCATAAAAAAGGTCTACTGAAAATTTTGGGTTGGCTAACAGGGGTTCGAACCTATGCAGGCGAAGACCTTCAGTGGAGCAGGCTTGAACAATAACCACTTTGCCACCCAAATGCCTAATAAAAAACATTAATATATCAAAGAATATATTGGTTATAAAGAGTAATCTTTTCTTAGAGTGAGCCACAACCCATGACTGTTAGTTGCGATCCATTGGCAAATGTATTTGATGATATGATTCCGATCTCTGGCATTCAGAGGCAAATATCAGCAAATCCTCTTTTTCTTATACAACAATGTTTCATTGCCAAGTTGTTTTGCTGCAGTTGATCGATATTTCCTTGAAATGCAGATTAAAGTCACACTTCGAAATCACTCCTATATTGACTTCTGAAACTGTCACAACATTTGCTGTTTAGATTTATAGCAAAGGTTTATTTGCAATTACTGAAAGCTGTCTCACACATATTGCAATATCAATATCACAAGGCTCCATAAACACCAATGCATCAGTGCAAAGCCTTCCTTTTACCAAAGCAGATTTGATATTGTTCTTTTATTTCTTTCTTGAAATGATTTTACGAAATCTGATATGATAATCAATATCCTGTAACCGCTATAACTGTGACTCGATAGTGATTTTATTCATTTGTCCAAATTGAATTCACTCCCATCTAGAATTTTTGAACTGATGTCATGAACAAAATTGAACGATCCAGTAAAAATAGCATAATCACACATATTTATTGATGTTTAAATTTATGAATAGGAAATGGTGATTGCATAAATAGAATTACGGCAATTCATCATTTGAGGTGTCAGATATCATATTAATAAATCAAGGTGTATACATTTGGATCGATTGTCAATACATATGTGTCAGCAAGACTGATAGGAAAATTAATTCGATGAGACTTACATGTGCATATTCATCGGTGCAATGTGCTTCATATTTTTTTCGTATTTTTTTGTGCAGTGCAGAATGTCATAACAATTAAGTAAGAGTTAAGTAACTATTGCAGGCTGTTGAAAGTTGAAATGTCACCATCAAAAAATGTCGAATCTGTTAGAGACCGTTGTTGGCACAGGCCAAGCTGCACCTGAAACAGAAAAAAAAGTGTGATTATTTGATTATAAATGTTGGTGAGGCATGTTGAGACAATGGAAAGTACTTAAATTACTTCAATTACTCTTCAAAGGCGACGTTTACTTTAAAGGAGGAGGCTACTCACTTTAAGGAGTAGTTTTCTTTATTTAAGGACATATGTCAAGAGGATCGAACGCCTTGGCTGAGTGGAATGGCAGCTGGTCCTACCATCTGTTGGCCCTTTATCCTGTCCCAGCCAAAGAGTCCTTACACCAATATGGCCGCCGTCACGTGACTTCACCAACATGTCAAATCTGAGAGGTCCTGGCCAATTTGACAATTTGCAGTTTAGACAAGCAGAAGGTAGGACCTCATCACTGCGGACATGTTCAGGACAATGTCTGTCTCCCAGGCCATCTTGGTCTTATTGGCTTTCTCCCTCCATTCAGTCTATTGTGAAGATGACTCGGATTACCAAGAAGAAACTCCACTAGAAGGTCAGTTTTTGCATTTTTGTCGAATTTCAAAATTTTAAACTTCTAAAATATTTCAATAGAAACAAAGCGTGAGACATTTTAACAGGAAAGATATATGATACTGAATCAGATAGAGCCTTACTGTTGAAATAATATAATGCCTAATAAAGTGAATTCTCGTTCTGGCAGGAATAACCTTTGTCTTTGAACAACAAATCATCTTCACTTTGAAATGATACTATTCGTATTATAACAATTCTAAATTTGCTGTTGCCCTTTTACCTTTGGACCGTCTTTGATTACCATAAGGCACAACGAAGACATTTGTATCAATTCAAATGGAAACAAATGAAAAAGGTTATCAGAGCATGCTTGAAACTAATTTTAATTCACAAGTTTAAGTTATTAATGCAAATTATACCTTTGACCCACCCAGCAAATTATATTACCACTATATATCCAATCAAAGCCCCACAAGACAATCTGAGTGAGATGAACATTAATTTTTTAGCCAAAGAACAAAATGGAAATCTTTAGATTTCAAACGATTTAAAGCTAATTGTTGGATTTAATTGTTAGATTTAATTGTTCTCCTATTTGGCTCAGGAGGAGTAGACAGGATGATTGATTAAAGTGTGCCAGACCTCTAGTGGCCCAACACCTAACCATTGGGACAGAACATAGTTGTTCAGTGATTGGATAATTACAGTTAATTGGAGGCAATCAATAAAGAGCCAATTAGTGCCACTGACACTGAGACTGGCACAAGCTCTACAACTGGTGCACTCAGACTGGAGTAATTTTGCTCCTAGACCTATGGATATATATCAATGATACTCAGTCTCTCCTGTTTCTTATTACTTCCTCTTACTCCCAGTTACTCCAGTTACTCCCAGTGCAGCTACTCATTCAGATAACTTATACAGTTATGCAGTAATCTCTGCCCTGAAATTCTATCTTGTTTTAAGACAGTTGTGTTAATGTGTGATTGCCTTCCTCTTGCATTTTAAAAGAGGCGTTTTTAGTGCTTAATTTTACAAGAAGAGATCGGACCCAAACAAGGCTGGGTGACAGAGTGGTTTTGGTTCCCATGCACCTGCTCCACTGAATGTCTTTGCCTCCGTGGTTTCGAACCCCAACTGAGGAACCTAAATTTTTCAATGGACTTTTACGAGCAAAATTCCAGCTGAATGTCATTCAGTCGAGACATTATATTGGCATCCACTTGTATCTGTGTCTGTGCTAGGCAAGTAAAGATCCCTCACATGGGGTCACATGTTGAGGACTCCCGCTCTCTCTCCCATGTAATCAATCAACTCTTGTGAGCCCAGAACTGGGCGTAGAGGGCTGCACTTACTACAACTATTTGATGTCTCAAACAAATGTAAACTCAAAGTTACACAGCAATGTTTATATGCTGTTCTGTCAAACAGTGTATTATTCCAAAACTAAGAATCCAAAGTACTTCAAGCTCTAATTATGTGGTAGGTTTGGTTGACAACATAAAATGTCAAAGTTTCACAAGAACCCCAGAATAATCACATTATAATTATTATGACATTATTTGAGCTTTGTTAATAATTGGAAAAGTTATGTTGATCAGTGCATTGATTGTTGATGTTGATACCAAAGAACAGTTTGATGTTTTAAACAACGCTATTTTCCAATTTGCTCCATTACCAACCACTGCCTTGCTCTTCCCTTGTTGCTCTCACTTACAGTCTGATTTCGTTCAGATAGGACATTGGAGGCTGGGCTTTTCCATGAAAAAGACATTAGCTGTTACCAAGCTCAGCAGATTTGTTGCCAGCAAGACTAAATTTTCACACTGTGACTCCAGCAATGTGTTCATTTCCATTTCGTTGAAGATCTAAGCTAATAATTGACACATCGTGGCTTTGAATTGGGTTAATTTAGCCCAAGGCAGCCAGTGTCCCCGGTTGATGCTTTTTGTTCCAGCTATAGGTGAAGTGAGTGCAGATAAGTGCAGATGAAATACAAACTTTCCTAAGGGTGGTGGGATAAGCTCTGTTGCAGGGAGCACTCTAAAAAATGTCGGGACAAAATTGGTTTTTTAGATTCAAAATGGTTTTTTGAAAAACCAAATTTCAATGCAAAACCAACACCCATGTTGGTTTTTTGCTTTGAAATTTGGTTTTTCAAAAAACCATTTTGAATCTAAAAAACCAATTTTGTCCCGACATTTTTTAGAGTGAGCTGCAAAACTGAATTGTCAGGTTTTTAGTTTGATTCATACTACTGTCTCAAATACTAAAATTGCATAATACAAAGAACTATCACTTAGTGATCTATCAATCTGCCACATATTTTATGTGTAATTGATCTACATAAACCATCCTTTCGTCTATCTGAGCGATCAAATTTGTTCATCCTTTCTCCTTTCTTGCCTTCATTTACTTCAATCAATCCATTTTTCCTTCCTCTATTCCTACCTTCCTTCTTCTCACTTAACTTTTTTCTTTCTTTCCTCCTTCTTCCTTCCTTGCATCCTTTCCTCCGTTCCTCTTCGCTTCCTTCCTCGCATTGAATCTTCTTTCCCCTCGCTTCCTTCCTTGCCTCCGCTCTTCTTTCTTCCTAGCTTCCTGTCTTCATGCTTCTGTTCTTCTTTCCTCCCTTCCTTTATATATTTTGTTCCCAATTTTACTCATGATACATTCTTTGCCTTGCAGATTACAGCCAGGGGAGTGTGAAGAGCCTCAAGTGCTATGCTTGCACAAGCTATGTGCCCCAGTGCAGGACGACTGTCAATGAGACTGAGGGGAGTGTGTCTAATGTTGGTTGCAAGACAAAATGCTTCCTCAGGGAGGGAGAAGAAAAGGACCCAGGTTTGTAATCATTCATAATCAAAGGATTTAGCCAGCTTACCCTCTGAGAGGAAAACCCATCCATAAATATATTGATGTGGAATTAATGCCTGGCTAATTCCATCATTAAAGTTACATTTGCAGCCCTTAACAGCTAATCATAGTCTGCTTGTTTTTCAACCCCCTCCAGGAAATAATTTTCCAATCTGAAGTGATTAGCACTAAAACATGCTATCTGATTAGAAATGATTTTGTTATTACAAATATCTCAGTTACCGCCCTAGGAGATTTTTAAGTCCCCATCTGGAGAGTTTATTTGATCTCATGCCTATCAAACATTGTTTTTACCAATTTGAGCTGCAGGATATTTTACACATCCATTGACTTGTGCAGCTATGCCACATCATTTGATCGAGTTGCATAATATTGTATTCCGAAGCTCATCCGGATATGAAATATGTTTACGTATGTAGGCATAAATCTTGGGATTACATTGAGGTAACTGCCAAGCTAGAAAATACACACAACCAACTACCACCCGCCAACTGCCAAAACAAGACGCGGTCCATGATTCAAATGCTTTTGAACTTGGACTGTTATGAATACCATAAAAATCTTATAGTAAACAGAAATATGAGATTACTCTTTCAAAACTCATTGTGAACAGAAAAAGCTGTATGGTTTTTCTTTGGGAATGTTTTTTTAATGGCAACATATATACTGGTGTGGTGATAGGACAAATTGAGGACTTTATGGATCCTATGGTCTCTGCTTCGACATTTTCCCCTTGCCTTGATACTTTGTGAATTAGACATCACTTAAGAAATCAATGATCTAACTTTTTCATGTCATGAAGGTTGAGTGGTTTTGGATACATCTTTTTTTTATTTGTCCTATATATCCAGCAGTATAGGAATACAGCAGCTGAAGCTCAGCTGTCTGTTTTTGGCCTCTCATGCAGTCTCAACATTTTATCTAACCTCTCAAACTCTCCAGTCTATTAGGAACTGCAGACTGCATAATCCATATCCATACATACACAGAATAACTGAAGCCTTCCACCTGCAGCTTTTACAGTGTATCCATATAGGATATGTTGCCTATATTTTAGCTTGGTTGATGTATTTTTTTGCCAAATACCGCTATCTATGAAACGTTATTGACCCGACATCTTCCACCGGTATCCCATGCAACAGAAATATTTTCATTTTTCTAGTACCAAGGTTCTCTTTCAATGTCTCAGAGTGTCTTTTGCATTTGCAGCTTGGTACCGAGGCTGTATGGATGACTACAAGGATGTGGTGAACATAGAAAAGGACTATACAGGATGCAGATACCAGACTTGGAATGGAATGAAGAGGCTGTGGTGCTTGTGTGACTCTGATGTGTGCAATGGTGTCTCTATCAAGTCCTTAGCCATGGGTACAGTATGATTTACTAGGTTCTCCTCTCAAGCAGCCTATCCTAATTGATCGCCAGCCAGCTTTATGAACACATGTGCCTTCATATCCACTAAGCAGCTACAAGTCCACTCTCTACCCCTCAGCCTTAGATCAATATCTGTATTAATTCCATGCAAAATAGGAAAGCCAACTTGTAAAATATTGATCCCGAAGTTGCCATGATGAAGAAATGTGTTGCGCTTTTTTTCTTTTCTCCCACTATCCCATTTTTGCCCATTTTGTGTCATTTTTTTCACTTTCTCATTTTTCTCCAAACTCAGGTTTGACAGTCTCTGAGAAGGCCTATGACCCAGCCCCAATGAGACAAGGTGTAGCCTACAACTCCTATTCCCAGTACAAGCCCAAGGCTAAAGAATACAAGTATGAAGACGTGGCCAAATTTGGAAGAGAAGCTCCAGTGAGTGAAGTAAAGCTATAGTCCCCTTGGCATGGTTATAATTTATGGAATATAACACTGATACAAAATGAGTAACATTTGCACCAAAATACTTAGCGGAGTATTGAAAAATTAATTAGGTTATGTATGTGATATTATAGAGTATTTAGAATAAATCAGACAAGTGCTTTGGAGTGATAAACTCAATGAGTGCAATGTTGTAATTGCTGTTTCCAAATACCATGCTATTCTTGGTAATTTTAGATGTTATTGGTGTTGTATTTTGGCATAGTAAAATATCATGGAACCACGGTAGTCTTTTTCATCACACTATTTTGAACAGTCAATTCATGTGTAAGCTTTCGGGATAGCCTCAACTGACTCAACCCGAAACGGAGCTGATGATGTGGTCAGAATTGGTTTTATCGTCGGGCGGGGTCTCTTCTTTGGTGCACTAATGTTCTTTTACTGCTGTGTGATGATTGAACCAACTGATCAGTGTATTGATAGATTTTATGAGATGACATGATCTAGGTCGGTGCATTATGGTCAGTAGAGATGACCGCAGTGAATGTATCATGTATGCCATTGTATGGTCATTGTCAATAGTACAAGATGACAAAAGACCATAATCAAAGGGTGGGGAAGAAAGAAGTCCAGTTGTGACTGGATGAGACGGCTGGTGTGGTGGAGTCAGCTTGTCACTGAGTTTTTGGCGACATCACACAGTGAACAGAGCACACGTGCATGGACCTTGAACTGCAGCCAGATACAGCAAAAACATTCCTTGTAATTCTTGCATGCAGCATGCACACCTAACTGTGAACACCGCCACCTTGGCAAGCCCATAATCACAACACATTAATGCCATTGATGTCCAAGTTAAAAATGCACCTTCCTTTGTTCTCATAATCATGTCCAATGAAAGCAGTTTTTGTCAGAATTAATAACATGTAATCATCGCCTCAAAATTGGGGAAAGGCAGAAATGGTATTTCATTCGGGGTGTATTACAGGATTTGTGACCATTCAATGTATTCTCATTTTCGACCATTTTTGGATACAATTCTTTTATTTCCTCATTCAAAAATAATAATTGCCCCCTGGCAACAACAATGTCAGTTGGGCAGAGGATTTTATCTCTTAACCCCATTTGCATTTATCAATTAATTTCTGCTGTTCCAATGCAGTTTGATGAACACAAATACAAAGGATTACTTCTAAAACAATAAAACAAAACAAAATTCTTTGTTCCCATATCTCCTCACACTCTAAAAAATGTTGGGACAAAATTGGTTTTTTAGATTCAAAATGGTTTTTTGAAAAACCAAATTTCAATGCAAAACCATTATGGATTTTTGAGAAAATCCATGTTGGTTTTTTGCATTGAAATTTGGTTTTTCAAAAAACCATTTTGAATCTAAAAAACCAATTTTGTCAGATTTTTTTTAGAGTGCATAGGCTTAAAATGAAGTGCACAAGAGTCCTACATTCCCACTTTTCCTCTCCTACCATTTCTCGGACTACACCGTTTATTCAGTTATGATATTGGAAACTCATTATAAGATGACAATTTCTAATGATTTTTCAAATTGATATTTGACAGAAGGCACAATGGGTGAAGAAAGCTTTGTTGGAGGAACAGGCTTACAACCAGAAGGCAGAGGAACAGAACAAGGATGACTACCACAATGTGGAGACCCCAACCTACAATGACCAGAAGGTCTACACAGATATTGAACAGGTGAGAAAAGGACAGATCAGGAATTAAGGTCAAAGTTTGAAGAGACTCTTGCATGAATCGGGCTGCATCAGTCATCCTGTCCGTCACCGTGTTGTTTTTTGTAAGAGCTCTTGGTGATGGATTGAAGCGGTTGACGAATTGTGTTAAATCAATTGCCACCTGACTATTTCAAGTTATTTTAGTGCTCTCGTCTTAAATAATTTTGGAATGCCAGAAGCAAACAGATTGAATTAAATTAATATGAATGAGCTGAAAGATCAGTTGTAATTACCAATGCTTCCATACCGGTGTTAGCCACACTGAAGTATTTCCAATTCCCAAATTGACATTGACTGGCACCATTTTATCTCAAATAATTTGTCAAATTTCAGGTGCATTACGGACAAAGCAATGACATCTTTGTCAACCCAAGTCAGAAGACGCAAGAAAAGAATGACGACGTCACAAATCATGGCAGAGTTGAGGGATCTTTAGTCCAACAACCTTATTACCCATTTCCAAAGGAGGGCAAGGACCAGGCGTACTTAGGTGGAAGGTCTGTTGTTGTTTTTTTAAAAATATTTTTTATCATTTGCTTTGATATTTAATGAAGACAATTTTATTTAATGAAGATAATTTTATGGCTTCTACATATAGGTGGTTGTCTTTTTTCTTTAAATATTTTGACCAAAGTCTGGTTTACTGGGAAGACAAAGTCTACCAATGTCACTGTTTTGTAATATTCTCCAACTTTAAAAGTGAAGGAACCACGAAACTTCAAGCAAGATATCTTAAAAATAGGGATGAAATCTCAATCTGTAGATTTGGCATGGGCTTTCATAGGTTTGTTACCTCTCTTTACCCTGTATTTGGGTTGCAACAAGACGAATAAGAACCCGGAGTCAGTCAGACGCTACTGCTGTTGCCAGATGCCTTTGGTGGCTGTTCTGTCACAATGTAAATCTGATGATGTCTGGGAGAGACAAGTGCTAGATTGAGGCTGATGCTGTCTTATTGTATTTTGGCAGGTACCCAGAGGAGAAGCAGGAGGATGCCTACAAGTATGACTCCCAGTATGTATATGAGGAGCCCGAGGCCAAGCAGTCTGATGTTGTGCTCAATGATAAGAAAGAAGTTTACCTGGAGGAAAAGCCTTATGACCCTTCAGAAGACCTGGAGAGACTTGCAGGCAAGTCACCAACTCCTCTAACCTCAACCCTTAACCCCAATCCATATTGCATGTACTCCCACACAATCGATGCCAGACATAAAACACACCAGACTAATCGTAGACTCTACTGCTTTAGAGGTCCTTTACTTTACTGATCTAAACCTGCATTATACAACAACTTTGGTCAATATGAAAGACACTACATGATTAATTTAAGCATAATTAATTGCATAAGCCTGCACTAAATGCTTCATCTCAACCCTTCCAGACTGTGTTAAAGCGCGCAATTTATCTGAAAACTTTCATATTGATATAATGTACATTGGTCCTATCGTAAGGAAATTGCAGATAATGCTTCTCATTATGTATATAGATATATTGCAGTATCTCATAGATATTGCCTTAGGGGTGCATCCTCATGCACCGAAGGCCAATGCTCTTGCCTTATGCGCTTCCTCAATTACCGTACTTTAGCAAAACTGAGTAAATGCGATAGATATAGAGATCAAATGATTGGTTATAGGGATTGAGTGTTGATGATTATTTTGTGATGCCTTTGGTCAGTTCTTTGATCTACTTTTCTCTCTTGTTACAGAGAAAGTTCTGTGCGACCGAACAGGCTTCATCCCCAACCCCGAGGACTGCTCCAAGTTCTTGGCGTGTATCATGGACTCACATATTGGAAAACCTGTCATGTACCCCATGCGCTGTCCTGCTGGTCTCTTCTGGGACAACAAGGTCCGGGTGTGTGTGCCCAGCAGCACCACTTGCAAACCTAACGAAGAACTAGGAGAATACGAGCAGGGAAACGCCATCTACTGAGCATGACGTCATTAGGAAATGTGCGACCGGGCATCAACGCGCTTGCTCAGTTTCTGCGCCATGCCCGGTCGTCTACGTGACTCTTTGCCAAATTTTTAATTTTCGGAATGGACGTTGTTTATAATTTGTTGTTGCTTATTTTGTTGCTGATTTGAGAGTTATTGCTTGAACGTTAGTTTGTGAGAGGCATATTCCTGAGGGCTGCATGGGGTGTAAATGGTAAATGGGTGTTTTCTTGATAGGACCCTGATTTCTCTGCCACTTGAACTCATCTATTAAGAATCTTATCTTTGGAGTCTACTTTCCTCTGCAAACCCATCCGCCAATTAATCGTTGGTGCCATTCTACTCATGGCACGTGACATGATTCAAAAATCTTGCAAAATTTCTAGTTTAGTAATCAATTAAATGCCCGGGTTATGCTTCCACAGTGTGTATATTAGCTTCAATCAGAAGATTGCTGTATATATTTTCAATTTATGTGTACTTTTCTATTTGTATAACATTTTTATATGGAAGAATTATTACAGAATACAAAATCAATGATGAAGAATAAAGCTAATCTCATTCATCTTGTTTTGTTTATCTTAATTACACTGTAACAGTGTGTTCAATCAACTTTGACAGTAACCATTTGAAAGATACCATCAGCATGGTATCTTTGCTTGTGATATTCAGCGTTTCTGCAAAAATAGAGACAAGTGCTTAGCAAGCAAGCGGTGGAACCGCTCCTGTCAAAATGAAATTAGGCAAATTGATGTCTTGGGCACATCTTGGCGTTATCCCTAAGAGCATTAGGAAGTTTGTTGCGTGGAGGCCAGTGATCCTTTTTTTCACTTTTCTTATTTGCATTCATAATTCCAATACGTCAAGAGATTGGCCAAGAGACGTGCGTTTAATCTGAAATTGAAACATCTATCCATTTTAATAGGCTATCTGCTGTCTTGTCAGAAATCATGATAAATGAGGAGCTGTGTGGAATTCTTGAGGGCCCCTTGAAGCATTCAGGTCAGGGATTAGAAAAAGGCATCGTCTCACAGGCTGCGAGGCAGCCGAACCGTGGGGAAGGAGATGCCTCGCTTTGAGTTTTCCCTTCTCAGCCAATCTCCGCACAACAATGACTCCTTTAAACTCCTATTTCCTTGTCTCTTTGTGCCCTTTTCTTCCGACACTCAGGATTGATTAGTGGCGATCAAAAGACTGTGGATCACCCACCATATTCTCCAGAGGCAAGCATCAAGGCAAATGTTTTATTGGCAGAGCGCAATGCTTATTCATCCGAGGCCCTCCCATTTCGGCAGTTTGTTTTGGCAGTTCATTTTGGCAGTTCGTCCGCTGGCGATTGCAAAACGACCAGTGAAACTCTAATGGTCTTATCAAGTTAACTTGCTCATTAATAAGATTTTGGAATGGGCCCCCAGTGGCCCAATGGGTCTCTTTTTCTCCTGTTGGAGTGCCCTTTTTTGCCTGCTCTGGGCGCAGTGGGGGAGCTCTTTTCGCATTCTCAACGATAACTCGCTCATTATTGGTGGATGGAGAATATCGTACGCAGCTAGTGCGGAAGTAATCCTTCATCACCACATAATCATTGCCTTTAATGTCTACCATAAATCAGTCCAGCATTTTGCACTCCCAATCTGTACCAACCGAAAGTGATCAAAACTTTCATGGACACAATTTCGAGGTGAAGTCATCTCGAGTTCTTGACTCAGTGCAGCTTATTCGTAATGACCTGCACTTATCAAGTACACGCTCATGTTGGAGTTCAACTAATTTATCAGCCTTATATGGAAGCCAAAGAGTTAAGTCTGCATCCTTTACCATCTTAATTTTACCTTTGAACCACATGTAAATGTGTGAATGACTTAATACTATTAATTACTGATCAGACTTTCATTTTCTCCTAAAATAACCAGCCAGAAACTTCAAAGAATAAAATCAATGTGTTTATTATCCCATTGTCAATGTGAGTACATGTTACTGAACAAAGAAGAAGAAATAGGGCCATGCAACTACTGTCTTCATGTTGCCTCGAACAATTCCTATTCGTATATTATCTCTATCATTGATTTCAATAAAGGTTTCCAATGAAACACTGAAATGAAAAATATCAATATTGTTCTCTCTGTGAATTTGTTCTTTTTTGCTGTTCAGGGAAATTTGAAAAGGGGTTGCCAGAGGGATAAACTACTACAGAGAAGGGTTCAAATGCCAGGCAAATCCATGTGACATCAAAAAAAAAGAAGATCAAACAACAAGGGCTGCAATCGATGCCACACATGTATCATGGGATTCCCTTTTAAACATTGTTTTAAAGTTAGCACGTTTTCTTTTTCTTTTTTTTTGTTCGATTTTCCTGATACCTTTTTTTAAAAGTTTAATCGTATG
This sequence comes from Platynereis dumerilii, assembly GCA_026936325.1. Taxonomy (NCBI): domain Eukaryota; kingdom Metazoa; phylum Annelida; class Polychaeta; order Phyllodocida; family Nereididae; genus Platynereis; species Platynereis dumerilii. Next base: position 123,221,845 of record JAPTHN010000001.1, on the reverse strand, counting down.
CATACATTTACTGTAATTGTCATATTTTCATAAAATCCAAGTTGTTTTGAATGATATTAAAGTGTGATGTCATGTGGGGACTGGATGTCACAGTTGGTGTCCCTATTCCTCTGCATTGCAGCATAATGTTACATTGCTGCCAGCTGTGACGTCATTTCATATATAGAATCAGATTCCCCTGCTCCTATCCAATGGGAATCCAAATCAACCATGCATAATCAACAGCTGTTTGGTCAATGGGCTGTCAGAAAAATCATGCATCACAGTTTCAGTAATAATATATTTTTATTCTCTAATCAGAACGGAAGTGTTGATGCAACCTCTGATCTTCTATCATTGTCGATCCCAGTCTAATCTAGATATTAAATTTGGCAGAACCGAAGTGCAGATCCAATCCTTCTGATATTCTATCATTGGCAGTCCCCAGTCTAATCTAGAGTTGAAATTTGTGAGCAGTTATAGTAGATCACTCTTACATGTATAGTCGCAGCAGCGCTGTCTGATTAATCTGCAAACTTGCAAATTTACAACTCTTACCTTACAGGCTGTGACACTGCACTTGAAGGTGCTGTTCCAAACTCTGTTTGAACTTTGACATAACATGTATGTTGAGATTTTGATGAACAGTTAAGGTGGATTCCATTGGCTAGAAGCTGGGGAATCTGACTCGGTATAAAATTACATCACAGCTGGTAGCTGATTTGCACATACTACAATGCTGGGGAATAGGGATACCAGCTGTTACACTAAAGCCTCACATGTATGACATCACACTTCAACAGTATGAAAAGCAACTTTGGATTTCACTAATTCACTTAGATATAACAAGGACTAAAATGTAAAGATGGAGTATAGATTATGTCACACATGAACTATGCAGTCAATAACAACAGGGGTCATGTAGATGATAAATGATCATGCCAGCATCATAACTTCCTTGTGGGCATAATAGTAGAGGAAAACAGAGGCTGAGTGGACATAGTTGTTTTAGATGTAAGGAGAGAAAGCAGGGCCCAGCACTGTCATCACAGCCAATATTGTTGGCATATATCACAATCTGGAATGCTTTGAACAAGCGGTCGTCAGACCACAGGCTGGACAATAGTGGACATTCCTTTCTATGGGGGCTGCTTATGCCAAGTCAATTATATCAATTATGTTTATCACAATATGTGAAATATGAAGATGAATGCGAGTGAGAGTGCATAGGGAGTACAGACAGGCAGATGGGGAGCATGCATGCCACAAGTTAAGTAGGTAGAGAAAGAGGGAGAAAGAGAGACAGAAAGAGAGCAAAGGAGAAGCCGAGTGTTTGCCTATGCCTCATGAGCGAAGCCCTTCAATCAGCCCAACGCAGTCGATCAATCGGCCTGCTGGCCTTACAACATCCACAATCAGCCGAAGAAAGTTCCCTTCCTACACTACCAGGCACCAATCATCAGCGCACTGGGCCAGTGTCACAGCCCCAACTGTCTCAACCTAATAAGAATGGCCCTAATTGATATATGGCTGCAGTAATTGTTGGCTGGCGGTAATTAGTTTGATATAAATGCTTTGCAACTTGCTTCATTGAACCAAGGGCATGTGTCAGTCTCTGTCAGTCCATGGCACCAGCGCCACTCCAATAACAATCAATGGCAAACATCAGCAGCAAATTGGGCATGCAACAAGGGGCCCCACTCCCACGTGTGTAGCTGTCCAATTGTTGATAGAGACATGCGCATAAAATGACTACGGATGCCCCACGATGGCCCTCGCCAATACCACAAATACCACCCGCTACCCTTGAGCGTGATTGCATGAATGCCTCGGGTGAAAGCTAAAAACGGCTAGAGGTCGCCCCCATCCTGCCGTCAGCCCTTGTGCACGTTTATCTGCTCATTTCCGGCAAGTCAATGGACGGCCAATGTGGAAGCCGAGGACATCAGACCTAAGTCGCTACAACAAGAGTCACCAGGGCGCGGTCAGCCCGGCCTACTCCTAATTACCAGTTGACCAATAAAATTGTCTTTTTACCCACGCCCCTACATAAACATGGCATTAGGCGGACTCACACAGAATGTTTTCACCTAATAGGTTGCTACTATGTAATGGCTTGACTTTTTCACCTAAGAAACTGCAGAGCAGCTAATGGGGGCTGGAAATGGCGATATTGGGGGTTTTATGAGGCGTCTTTGTTGGAACCTTGGCCTGATTTGCTCCTACTTGGCCAAATGCCACTAAAAGGCTTTGCTTATTGCAGTGTTGTCCTGCATCTTTCTGAAGGTCTGTTGGATCACCTCTCCAGGCCAGTGAGGCCAGTGCCATACAAATTGATGCATCTGCTAAAGAGGGACTGCTTCTGGATCACCACAATTGAAGAATCAAGCATTCTCTTGCACAATTTGAAGGTCCAAGATCTTAGGCAGAATGAAGGCAGGACCTTGTGCATTATTAAGGAATACCTCGCTGCTCGGAGAGGCACATCGTGCAATATTCAAGAATGTCCTGAAATGCTTCACACTTTGGGGAGGCAATATTGTAAAATGTGAGCAGTGAGAGGAAACATTAGCCTGGCGAGAGGTAGGTGGATATAAAGAAGCTAAAGGATGGGGATGAGGAGATGGCGGTTGTGCGGCGGCTGCAGGAGAATGTCAAGTGCAGCAAAATTGCCCCAGACTGCCCCGATGTAAGAAAACCAGGAGAGCGGCTTTCCAACGGCAACAATAAAAAGGCAATGTGCCGTGAAAACCCAGGACGCGAAGAAAGCAATATGATGAATAAGATGTTCCTTGGGGAGGACCGCTTAGCCCTGGGCGAGGAATGTCTCAGCCAACATGTTTTAATCCTCCAAAACAGAGCGCGATTGAGAATAACCTCCCTGCTAATGCCATCAATAATGAGTCCTGATAAAATCCATTAAGGAGGCGCCCAGAACCTGCAAATTGAAGAACCTCCGCATTCCCAGATTTCTGGAAATAGCAATATAATGTGCTTAAATCTATAAACCTTACTAAATTATGTGGAAATAAGTGCAAATAGCAAAAACCGTGATCAAAAGGAGAAGGGCAAACACTCCGACGTATTCTTACACCTGCGGGCCATGCGTGGTGCTCATGGAAATTCAGCAATATTGAAATGCCTTTGACACGCTCTTCTGCTGGGAAAATGTGATCAATATATTGAATGTGCAGATGAAATCCAAACCATTGGGAAGACTTGTTCCAGCCCCTAAGCCTTCAGACTGGGTGGTTCTTGTTTGGCCAAGGAAAAGTAGCAGAGCGACAGAAGACAGCCATAAGGAGACCGGCAAAGGATGGGCTGTCCCGTTTTGATGGTTTCGCGCCAAAGATACAAGGTTATATTGCAGTGTCTGAGGCAGTTCAAAGGGAAGAAAAACGATTGGCCAGGCCACCTGCCTATACTGCTTCTTATAACCCATCCACCATATCCAACACCTGCTAAAGCTAATCTTAATACGGTTTGATTTCTCTCTTAAAGGAGTTTAATTAACTTGAAAATCACCTTAAAAAGTACAATTAAAAAGGTCAAAAATCTCCAATATTGAACTGAAGGCAGATGGTATTGGCTATTAATAGTAAGGCTGATTTCCTTAAAGCTTACATTCTTCAAGATAACTCCGTTAAACAGAAAAAGGCTACAAACTTGAAGGTGTAGGCGTCGCACGAGAAAACATCGTTTGCACGGGTCTGTTTGTATTGCTCCAAGCAAATTGCAAAACAGGTGTATATGTTACAGGAGAAAAAACTGTGTTTCTGGGATGGGAAAAAGCAATCCAACGTTACAGCAGACTGTGAGGAGAAAAAGTGGGAAAAAGTATTGATGGATTTGCAATGTGTTGGTGCATCTCACACCTCATGTATAGCTCAATCTTCCAGAACTGAGTGGCTCAATAAGATTTTTGGGAAGTTTCCAGCTTGTGTAATCTCCTCTTTTTTGGCGGTCGGTTTTCATATGGTAGAGCGGCTGGTGCGTTCTGTTTTTCTTGTTTCTCTGGTAATTCACTGCTCGGTAGGAAGCAGAAAATGTGAAGGGCTACAGGAAGTTATTTCTCGGGGAGTGTGGACATAACACCATTGGGTTATGGGCGGAAATGAGTGGGGTGCTTTAGTGGCTGTCCTTGCCACTAGAGGCGCCTCTGAAGCTCACCAGGGGGTGCTCGTGTGTGAGGTCAGTGAGCTGGAAGCCCTGAACCCTGTCACATTGGCGCATGACAATTTGGTGGAGGGAGAATGGTGGAGGGAATTAGAAGTTTGTCTTTAATTAGTTGACAAACCAAAGGGTGGGGGAAGCACGTAAGAGTGATGGAAGGGCTCTTCTGAACCCACTTCTGATTAGAACAAAGATGATACACAATTAAGAAGGCCATGGTCCAATGAGCAGGGTTTGATGCCTGGCCTATTATACATCTTCTCTAGGTGCCTGTGTTATGGGCTGCATTCATTTGTCTGTTAGTGAGGGGTGAACAAGAAATGAGACGTGTGATTGTATCAGAGCACAACTCTATCTTGATGAATTACACCTGATTGATTTGCTTTATAATCCCCTGATCGAGCTTGAGACATGACATTTTTGTCCACATTTTTCAACCAAGGCTCTCCTCTCCTTGGCTGCCTTGGCTGGTGGTGACAAGCTTGGCTAAAGAGGACATGGATCTTGAAGCAGCAAGGAGCTGTGTTATGGATGGGACACTTTGGATTGAATAATTGAAAATTAAAAGAAAACAAATCGAATTTGCATCAAATTTGATGTATTGTGTATTGTCAATCAAATTGACCTCAAACCCCTACCGACTTCCACTGACGTTCGGATGTGTGCAATCTTTCTCGATGGCTAAGTTCGAGTTTTGCAAATTAGTTTTTATTAACAAATATCAGATTATGTGAATTGATTGTCAAATTATGTTTTCTAAGATATAAATATTTGCCTATTGACAATGCTCATATGAATTGATGGCCTTTGCAAAGCTGTATGGTGGACCTTACACTAAAAAAATCCATGTTGGTTTTTTGCATTGAAATTTGGTTTTTCAAAAAACCATTTTGAATCTAAAAAACCAATTTTGTCTGAAATTTTTTAGAGTGTAGCTTGCACCGAGTGTACTCGAGTGTTCGTATAAATAGTGACTATAGAGAAGAAGAAGGCATTGCGCATGCCTCACCTGACCTGGCCTACTAGCCTCCTCTATAAAGGGCTAATGGGGAGGGTTTTTATTGTTACAGGTCCGTGTCCAGGGGAATGATAGGGTCTAGGTGAATGGAAAGCAATTTGTGAGGAGAGCATGTAATGCCATAAAAGCACTGCTGTTACTTGTTTGTTCCCAACCTCCCTCTTTTCACATTGCCAGCCTCTGCTCCCAGGAAGGAAGCCATTCTCACAGCCCCAGTCTAATTATGGAGCTTTAATTGTCCTTCCTCACAATCCCTTACCATTCCCAAGACATTCCCACCTGACCTTGTTTGCACCACTATAAACTAAAACACAATTCTGAAGATTTTGCTCAGTCATCAGAGATGAGATTTTGCTTTCACTGCTCAAATTGCCTAGGGTCAAGAAAACCTTTATCATCCGTGGTATTTCTAACTGCTAACCTTAAAATATAGGCCTAATTGATGTATATGAAGAAAACCATCTTCCTTATCAATTTGTAAGTGATACATATTTTATAATCTCACAACATCAAGGAGTTGCACTGAGACATTTACAGTCTCTACAAGTTGACCATAGAGGAAGAATGGGATGTTTCAGCCTTTCATAGGGGAAACGCTCGATCTGCAAAACTCACCTTTTGGGTTTAGAAAACTGCTTCAGGAACTGTTTATTCATGTAACAGAGCAGTTTTGCTACAATGCAATTTGCTATTCCTGTTATTTGTTGGGGGCGGATGAATCTTTGTCTGATTAAACATCAAACGACATACTGTGTGAAACGAGAGAATTCAAGTCTTTGCTTTGTCGCTTTGTTGCTTTGGGTGCAGGGAAGATTTTTCTCACGGCATAGGACGCGTCATTATTGTCATATTCTGAGAGTACGCGGAATGCATTTTGTACAGGAATCAATCCATTACAAAAATCAGGTGTTCTTCACTGCTTTTCTGATTCCTTGTGGTTTTTTCTTCCTTCTCTTTCAGCCAAGAGGCAAACTCCATCCTTCTTTTATGTGCAATGAAAAGAGATCACTTCACACAGGAGCCGTAAAGCTGCAAGAAGAAGGAGAAGCAATTTAGACATCAAAGTTGAAGCAATTGTTCAGCTTAATTTCATATGTAAAGAGGTTTTTGTGAGACACAATAACATCACATGACACATGTTCTTAGCATTTACTGTCAAAAGTTTTAATCTTAATTCAACAATTTTACCAATATATGTAACAACATGAGTTGCCGTAAATGTTGCCGGTCAGGAAATTTTTAATATCTAAAGTTTCAAAGGATATCAGCCTCCTTCTGTGGCAGTCAGTTGATATATATTTGATTAATCTGTCCAGTCAACTTATCACCTCATTGTATGTGGAATGGAAATTACCCCATACTGCCAAATCATAAGACATTGTCAACTTTATCCTGTTTTTAGAGTTTGTTTTTTCACTGTGTGATTGGATATTTTAGTAGCTTTGATTCTAAGAAGTTAACATTGTCACAATGAATATAAAGATTTCCTATTTAGTTTTCTTTAATGACACTGTAAAGTCCAGAATTATTTATGGTGTTAGAAAGGCAGGTATCTATAATTCTATCTGCGAGTCTGTCAATCATGCAGTCTGTCAGAGCGCCAGGCTATGAAGAAACCTTTGGAGGCCTGTTTAAAAAAAAGTAAAACAGATACATTGTAAAATTTGAAATTGTTAGTCAGCTTAAATGACTGAGTGAGATGGTTGCACAATTCCTTTGAGCTGACATAGCTTGTTGTTTTCTGATATAATCTGTCTGTTATCTGAACTTAAGACAACAAGCTATGCTGGCTCCAAGGAATTCTGTGACCATCTCACTGAATCATTTACATAAGCTGACTCAAAATTAAAATTCTGCATTGCATCATTCAGCTAACTCCACCAATAATTTGGCCTCTTCTTGGCCCATTTTATCAATAGACTCTAGTCACTTCACGAATAGGCCTATAACCACAATATGGAACAGCACGCCTGGCTAAAAGCAAAAAAGAAATTGTGCACTGAATGACCGGATATTTTACGTCAAGCTCACATACGAGGCCAATGGAGTCATGGTGCTACGTTGTGACGGCTGATAACTGGGATCATCCGCGTCATCACTGATCCTGTTATGACGTCGTGGATGACGTTTAAGAATCGCGTCACGACGTTTCCGAGAGGAGGGTCACAGAGTCATATGAGAAACCCTTCCTATGGGAATTCCCGAAAGAAGGCCATCAGATTCCCAATAAGGTTACATCCTAATGTAATAACATGCCTTAAACACCATCCACCCCTAAAACCCCTGAATATTATCCGCCTCGAATATAACCCATTTTAACCTCCGTGCATGGCAACTCCATGCCATCCGTTTCCGCCACTAATCACATCCTTGCTGTTCTTCTCTAAGTGTCTGGCAAGCTACATATATGGCCTTTTAAATTGTGTGCGGATAAATACATATGATGTCCATCATGAGTATAATTCACGACTACACGTATGTGTGATACAACTTTATAGCCTTATATTTCAATCAATATATGGTTCATAGTAGTACACAGCATGCACACCATTGTTTCTCAACAGTGTCCAACCCTGTCATGGTCAAAGTCTCTGGTCAGAGTCTGACCAGTGGTCAGTGACGTGATGGGGTACAGAGGTCAGGAGATTACCCTTGTCCCAGTTGCATGGGTTCAGCTCCTTTAGCCCCATTAGCCGAGCACATGCGTGACGGTCTCAAAGAGAGCTTTCTTTGCCTTGCATCTATTCTTGCACCCTTGAGGAATCCCTCAATAATCCTTCTTGAGAAGGTGGCTGACCAAGAATCCTTCAAGAAAATGATTCCGTACCAGAATTCATGTCACAGAAACAGCATTTAAAGAAATAACAATGCCTCGATGCCGATGGTCGACCGGCTCTTGGAAGGACATTATAGCATGGCATTACTTTGTTTTACTGTTTTATATGGAATATCCGGTAAGGTCCTGGGTTCCAAGGTGCCCCATGCGGGTGTCCTTTACCAATGCTAACAAGCCCCTTTGGTGCAGAAACACAAATCATAAAGCACAATCCATCCCCTATTGTGGTAATACATTCAGAGGAATCATCCTCTTATCTAAAGAACCCTTCTTATTCGTAAGAACCATTTACAGGAATCCTTTACAGCAAGGACCCACTCACAGTCTGTCTCAGATTTTACGAGCAGAATCCATGCAGTGCTATTAAGGATTCTATAAGCATTTCCAGTGGCAGTCACAATCCCATACACAGATTAATTGTGCCATCAATACATGATCGCTTAATCTGCAGATCAACATTTCCTGGCAGCTTTCCCTTATCGTGCTCTGATTGATGATACTTTGTTCGTTATCCGTTCCCTGCATGTGCAAATTGATGACCTGCGAATCTGCGATACATTTAGGATAATCTTAATTGTTTCATACAATGTTGATGGCAATATTCCAAAACATGATACATGACAAAGCTGCAAAGAGTGACATTATTGGATAATATAGAATACATAACACAAACGTTTTTTTATAAATATTTTTTTAAAATAACAAGTTTGTCATCCTTACAGACAAGATTGACACAATTTCAAACATATATGAAGTAATAGACACATCTAATTGACAACGCTTAAAACTCAAGACATGTCACCGGCCAGTATTACCAAAACACTTTTTGATAAAAATAATTCAGTTCTGCGTGTTATGGAAATTAGAAAATGGATTTCGTCTTACTCTCTGGATTTGCAATTTGAATGCAAGCTGAAAAATAATAGCTGATCTGGGATTGCTTGCCGTGAAGAAAATTATAGAAAAAGAGGACGAATTCCCATTTTCAGATCATCTGTCATCTTGCGCGCTGGTTCAACAAGGGATCTTCACAAGGCAATGGAGGGAAAGTTGGGGAAAAAAGTTGATGTACTGACTGATGGATGGGCTCAGAGGGGTTTGCAAGAAGACTTGGGTCCTGCTGTTCCCTGATTGTTATTTGCTGCAAGACATGAATTGTGACAAGTAACAACCTCACTATATTGGCTTGCAAGGCATAGGAGAATGCTCCCATCAACAACTGATCAACTGGGAGAAAAGTGGCCACCAAAATGTGCTGTTGATAAGAGACATTTGCTATGTTATGGACAACACATCACCACTAATAGTTCCAGTAACAAGGTTGCCTATATGAATCAATATGCGGGGGAACTGGAGCGAAAAAAGAAGAACAAACAGCCAACTGACAGGATCATGTTCTCGCGTTGTTTGTTCATAAATATAAGATACACTGCGGTTTACGAAAGGCGAGATATGTGTCATGAATACTCATCATCCTGCCCATATATATTGGTTAGATCAACATTCATGGTTATACCTGAACTACTTCGAAAGTGAAATGAAAGAGAATTCTGGGAAGTTATATATAAGTATCATGTTCGGAAGGATTTCAATTTCGTTCCAAGCCTTATTTCCAATCACAAGTTGTCAAGATTTTCACTCTCATCTGATTTACTGTTAATCTGACACACAATATGCTCTGTTTATTCGATATCATCTGACAGTACAAAGGCCTTATCTCATTTCTGATGCAATGTTTAATGCAACATTCCATGTCGTTCAAACTTTGCAGATTTCTTGTAATATTACTTGGAATGCAAAGAGTATAATATTTTGCTCAGGGATGTACGAGTAAACATGGTAAATGTCTGTTTCAGTGTATTTATAGTTGCACAAAAAATATCGTATACCCCTATTTGCCATGTAACTATAACTATAGTCTCAATAAAACTGTAATACCAATGAAAAGCTAAGAATTGCCATCTTCCTTCAATCAAAACATACGTCAAATAATCTGATGTATCTATGTTCACGCATGTTGCATAATACATATATAAATAATACCCTGTAGTGTCAAAAAACAACATTATTCCTCTTTCGCTTCAATTACATAAAAAGCCATCAGAATTTTGCCACAATGTTAACTTTGTCTTGGCGAAAGAACTTCTGCGTGAGGTCAACAACATCTAAATCAATCCGATAAGTGATAATGTGTCATTGGAAAGTATTGCGAAAGAAGGACACTGAGGCTATTAAAGGATAGCAGCGAGGGCCAGACATTACCATAGTCTGAAAGAGATAAATGTCCTTGTTGGTAATCTACAAGAACATGTCCAGGGTTGATCATATCGTAAGTGCATGGCCGTGTTGTTGGGAGAAGTTAGTCAATGCACTCTAAAAAATATCGGGACAAAATTGGTTTTTTAGATTCAAAATGGTTTTTTGAAAAACCAAATTTCAATGCAAAACCAACATGGATTTTTTAAAAAAATCCATGTTGGTTTTTTGCATTGAAATTTGGTTTTTCAAAAAACCATTTTGAATCTAAAAAACCAATTTTGTCTGAATTTTTTTAGAGTGTGTTGAGCGAGACCTATTTTTTTTTCTGGGAGAAGGAACAGCGCACTTTATTAACGTCACTCTGTCACGCAGGCTGTAATGGCTTCTTTCCTACTTCCGGTTATTTTTCGGCGTCATCCTCTCCAAACTCATACACTGCAGCGGGTGCACGATCTGGCAATTACAATAAACAGACACCGTGAATTAGACATCAGAGAGATAGCCAGCCCCCAGTCCAGCCTCGTTACAGCCAGCAGTCCTGGTCACCACAGAATGGATTGACCATCCCCGGCCCGATGACCCTCTAGGTGGCGCTCAGCAAATTGAGTCTGAATCCATTTTGCGGAAGTGACGTCACAGGGCTGTGGACGGGCTGAATGGTTTGGAGAGCTATTAAGGGCACCAGCGATTCCTAGCCAGCGCATTGAATGAAATGCTTCATTGTGATTCGCCACAATGGCAGGCTCCCCACTCGTCATATTTTTTGGGAAGAGCTTTGGGGCGAAGAAGTTTACACCTTATTGCACCTCGTTATTCGTGACCCCTTGTGAGTATGAAGTGTCCTAGAGTTTGTGGTTGAGTGCAATTGCAGGAGCAGGGTGGAATAGGCAATTTATGCCAGGCCAGGCTAGGCCTCTGGAGAGATGAAGACCTGGGGAGCACAGGGCCCAGTTGACCCCATGAGAGGCAGGACTGGGTTGGAATATCTGCAGACCTGCAAGGCAGGCCACCTGACCTCCTGCCACCCTGCTCATTGCCTGTTTTGACCAGAATGATAGACGATGGTCACCTCATAATCCCAAGTAACTTTCTCAAGTCCTTTTTTCACCCGGTTAAGCGCCTGCTAAACTGCCACTTGAGCTCCCTCTCAGCGATATACCAACACGCCTTCTTTTCTCATAGGTTAACTTGGGTATCTCGCTTTTCTGCGGCATTAAACCTTCAGTTACTTTCAGTGTACATCATCTCCTTAACACTGCCTTTGGTATTTCCCAAGAGGATAATATCTATCTACATTACCCAAAGTACACAGTGTATGATAGTTCACTTCACTGGTGCACCTTTTTGACTCAACATATTGCAAAACAAAGTCTCTCTTTTTTAACTTATATACAAATAACAGGAATTTGCTTGGATAATTGGTATCTACAATGTGCAGCCAATTTACATGTGAAGTTACAAGAGTTTGAGGTCTGTCTTTCGAATGTTTGATCAAAGTTTTTCTTTGAACATCAGTATTATCATGAAGTTTCAAAGATAAGAAAATAACGCTATTTTATTGATAAGACAATTAAAGAAGCATAATTGAAATTAATAAAGTTGCATAATTCAGAAAAGGAGTCTGGAGGATTTGAGGAATCTGGGTTGTTTGGGTGATGAGGATTGTCCCCGTCTTAAAGGGTTTCCATATCTCAATCTTTCATGGACAGAAAATTGAATACAAAAAACTCTTCTTCTTTATATCCGCAAGTGAAACTTTCGCACTTTTTTAGATTGCACGATCCGATCACATGTATTTGTCATAATCCATACAAAATACCAGAGTTCTGTGTGTTTACCTTAATTTGCCAGATGAATTCTTTTCCAAAACAAACATACGTACAGGACGCAGGCCTACCCATATCTTAGCAATTTAGGAATTGCGTGACCAACCTTATGAAACGACATCCAAGCTGTTATGTCTTGCAATATATATTTAGATGAAGTCATTTTCTAAAACTTGCAAACAATCTACATGTAACCAAATTGATGTCACACATAGATGAAGTCTCCATAAGTCTGAAAAAAGTTTCCTTGGATGGTATTGGACTATGATAGACTGAAAGTGTGAAGTGAAATCAGTGCCACTGAAATGGATTTGGCCACAGTCTTCTTGCTCATTTCAGGTGTATCAAATCCTCTGCAATTTCGTGTGTATCTCAGCTTCCTGCTATACCACTGATGATGTGATCATTGGCAATTTGCACTCTGCATCTGCCTCGCAATATCATCCTTCAGCTCCATTTCAGCAGCTTAATTACTTCCACAAGCCTAAATGATCTAAACACCATTCCCAGTCCTTCCAAATGAACTATATATAGTCTGAATGTGTACCATGCTCTATTTATACACCTAATGTAATTGAAACATGTAGTAAACTTTTGGTTCTTTTTCATATACCATAATTATGTAAGCATTTCGATCACTTGATTATATGTTGTATAAAATATCTATATTTGGTCATAAATTTAATATATAAATTCAATATATCGAGGATAGGACTTTTGTCTGATTACAGTGAATTACTCACGTACAGATTGGAAATATGATCCAACTTTAATCAATTTACTGACTGAGGAGTTTAGTGGTTACAACAGTTCTGGTATGGCATGTAATTAAAATAGAATGATTTTCTATCAGATGACTTGCATTATGGTCTAAATTATCATTATAGAATATGGAGTAATCAATCTCTGTGAACTTGTGAAGTTGATGAGAGCATTCACTTTTCTGAGATACATCTGGCTTGTGAAGAAGGAATGAAGTTTGTTGAAGACTATACCTTTTTTCACTTTTTTTCTTCACATTTTTTGAGATGGTAGACACTTACAAGGGTGTATGACTAGAAATAGACCTACGGAGCTCACAGTAGAAGAGATAAGGGGTGCTATTGACACCCTCATATGACCAATCAAGACATAAGTGGCTCTTAGAGGCTCAGTCTCTGCCTAATCTCATTCCAGGTCATGTGTCAGAGAAAATGACGATACTTGTTACTCCCATCCTTATCTGGCCATCCCTCGTGTCTAGCCCAAGACAGTCTTGTCAGTACATTGTCAAGAAAGAGGACACTAAATCAGATGCTTGTCACTGCAATACAAGCTCAAATTTTCTAAATTCTATAGTGGAGCTCTTCAAAGAAGTGAATCTTGCTTTTTCACTATTACAACGACATTCAGACTGATCTTCATGGTCCAAATGTGTAGACAAAATTAACAGTAGACATCCTGGGTAACTGATGATATTGAAAATCGTATATTCAAGAAGTGCATCAGTTATATCTATAAAGAGCTTTTAATGTAGACCTGATATAGTAATTGTAGCCACTGTGACTTTTTTATAGTAGGGGAAGCTTGGGAGAGTTGGGCCACTTTTTACATTCTTTCACCTCCTGCTAACAGTAATGAATATATAAACATGCTGAATGCATGTATTGTATCTTGAAATATTTCAGAAAAATATCTTTAGGTTTGCATTGATATTTTCCCAAGAACATATGAGCTACAGCCCTATGAAAATTGGGAAAAATTTGGCCCAACTCTCCCCATCAAGTGGGAGACTTGGGCCAATCAGGGGGGAGACTTGGGCCATTGCAATATATCAGGTCGGTAAAGCTGTACTTGAGGCCATAATATTTTTAACCTGTGGTGTGGTGGTCATAGAAGTCATTAATCCTGAATTGAGGCCTTTTGCAACTCTAGTTTGCTGTCAGACTTAAGCCTCGACCTGAAGGCCCAACTCTCCCCATCAAGATTTCCTGATATCTAATTTTATTTGACCATGAATAATTATTGAGGCCTAAAAATATTCAATCTCTATTGAAAATTGCTCTAGACAAGTTCTTCTGTCTTAATAAAAATAAATCTGGGTAAATGCAACACATGTTGGGAGAGTATTAGCACTGTCCCAACTCTCCCCCATTCGACCATTTTTCTTTAAATCCCAATTATGACAAAACCGGTTGTCTGATAATTTTCCAAAATATGCTAATAACAACTGAATAGTCAAGCCTACCAAGCATGCCACAGAAAATTTTCTCAGTCCTTGTTGTCTGACAGACAATTAAAAACTAGTAACATGGCTCAGTTTTTCCGTTTTTCATCCAAATTTGAATTTTCTTCTCTCTAAAGATCGTGACAAGCAAATTGGTCAGAAATGTTACATACATTGAAAGATTTTCATTTTTATAAAATTTTGGTGGCTGCAGCTTTCTCAAAATATTTTTAGTTTCCTCAAAAATCAGGGTGGCCCAACCCTCCCTGCGGCCCAACTCTCCCAAGCTTCCCCTAAATGTTATTCTATGGTACAGAGTGATATCACAATTTATAATGGCTCTTTTTCTTTTAAAATATACTAGCAATAAGTGCCCGTGTCAATAGTTTTAAGAGGGGAAGTTGTAACCTTTTAGTCTCATGTATGGGATAATCACTGTATGAATGAAGTGTTAGTTGTTCTAACCTGGTGCTGAAAGGAAGGTGGTAGAGATCTTGCATGTGCTGCCCTCTTGTGTATTGTTTACAAAACAGCTAAAAACTAATTATCATTAATTAGGACCTTTAGAGGAAACCAATTTGGATGAAAATGTGGCAGTGGCAGCCTATGGGCATGAGGAAGACCTGGGGAAATTTAGAAGGCCAGGCATTAAGTAGAAACTGAGATAAATCCTGGACACTGTTATTTTAATATTAGTAAGATGTCCTAGAGAAAAGTATTCAGGCTGAATTTCTTGGTGGTATTAGCCTATGAAAAACTTGGTATATTACAAAGCATTGTAATTCACTTACTTATAATAGCCCTTGAAAAGTTACTTCAACTTTGTTATACAACAAGGCATTCTAATTCATTTACTTTTACATAATATATATAAATGCACTATGCACTCATTGCACTGCTTAAGGAAAACACAAACTACCATATAGTCAACATACTGTATATGCGCTCTTTCCACTACAAAATTTAGTGGTTGGTTGATTTAGTGCAGTTTAGATCGTGTCCTCTGGCTTCAGTGTAGATAAGGATTTAAGACATGGGAGCAGACTGGGATGGCTCTAGATAGGAAGACCCACCTTCTCAGTGCAGCTGAGAAGGATGGGAGACAATACATAGGTTGAGGACTACATTTGCGACACAGGAGCGTGTCGCGGCAGTTTAGGGCATATTCCCATCAAAAATAAAGGTATGGGCTGATAGGAAATAGTTTAAAATGTATTGTGTGCGATTTTCAGAACTTTCCTGTACTTTAAAGTGTCAAAATTGGCCGATTTTCATAAATTTACCATAAAAAAATGACACAAGTTTCAGGATAAAGGGAGGGGACCTTTGTATAGATTGATAACTGTTAATCAGTATGTTGTTCATGATTCACTTTCTCTGTTTGTATGTCTATTGTTTTCCAATGAATAGCTATTAGCTATGGCCTGTTACATTTAGCAGTCAATCAAACTTGATCAAGCATGTCAGATAAGTTATGATTGGTTGGTTCCAAACACACTTTGGTGAACAGTGATAGACTTAGACCACATTTGGCAAATTCAGATCGCATTTTATATGAAATAAAGTTTGCAGGTATCTTTGCACAATTTTATAGTAATCAAAGTATATTTCAAAATGTGTACTTTACCTCCATTAAAGCACAATAACGTTATGTCTTCATATGTTATCTCATATTTAAGATAGTTTTAAGAAATTAAATTCCCTGAAATACATCGCAAAATTCTGAAAGATAGATAGATAGATAGATAGATAGATAGATAGATAGATAGATAGATAGATAGATAGATAGATAGATAGATAGATAGATAGATAGATAGATAGATAGATACTAAACCACACGTGTCACCACAAGTAACATTTTACTTTTCATTTATGTGTTTTATATTTTTCACAAGTGATGAGAACCACCACATATTCTGATATATTTTACAAGTGACATCCACAAATAAATGTTCCCTCCTACTTTTTAAAATATTGACTGCTCTTTGTGTTGAAAACACCTCAGGTCTGGAGAAAAAGCGGGATTAACACTTGTGTTGCTCTCTGTTTGCAGGTTGCAGTTTTCTGTTTGTGCTCATGTTTGATTGTTTGTTATTATCACTTATTGCTTTCAATTATTTTCAAGAGTGTTCAGCAAATGCAATGTCCTCAGTCTACGTTGCCTACAGCAACGTGAAGACTGTGACCTCGGTCTAGGATGGCTCAGCACACAGGGGAATCTTGACGTCTTGATAAAGCTTTCCTGCCAAGTCCCATGCATTATCCGTAACAATTTCCTCGCTGGGAGTGCTTTGTTTACACAGTGCCATTGCACATCCCATGCCTTTATGCCGCGCTTTATGCAGAGCTTTATGCCGAGTTTTATGCGATGGCTGCATTTCGATGTATTATATGTATACATCACAATCACAATGATGCATTATGGAGCACATTGCAGACAACATGGTGGAAACATTCTGGGAATACATGGCTGGGGCGGCGAGAATGCGACTGCGGAAGTGCAGGGATGAAGCGGCAGTGGGTCAGTGATGGATGCCTTTCCGCTTTGGACCGATGAAGTCCTCGCAAAGCAGAACTGACAGGGTACTGCTCCTCACAAAGTATTATTACTTCCCCCTTATATTTATCATAGCATGGCAATGCTTAACACAAGCAGCTATATGCACCTTCTTCTTCGGAGATTGAGAGCGGTGGCCCTTTGATATGATAGAACACACAATGATGTAGCCGTAATACCAGGGCAACAGCCAAAGCTTCCACTCCCGCCATCAGTGTCAGCGCAATCCGTTCAACTTTGCAGAGAGTCTTCGTAGGTAGTGATTTATGGGGAGCTGAATGGAAGGGCTGGGTGGGCACATTGAGGGTGTTGGTAGGTCATGCCCCTTCCACTGCCCCTTTCCAGCAGTCTTGCTTTACTAATTCAATCTTGTCCTTGCATCGAGTGGATGTGCTGCTTGTGTGCCACCGTGTGCCGCTTGTGTGTGCTGCTTGTGTGTGCCATTTGCTGTGGTCCTTGTGCCAAGCCCCAGTTGATCTCCACTCTTAAAAAGCCTGAATAGAATCAATGGTCCGCATTCAGAATGGAAGTGTCAGTCTGTCTGTGCATAAACATTTGTTAACGTCATGTTGTATCAGCGCGAATGACCACACGACTTGGCACACTTCAGGGACAATTCGAAGGTCAGTCAGCAAATAGAAGAGCCTCTGCGAAACAAGCTTTCAAACCTGACATGAGCTGTCTTTCTAGTAATCCTGTGTCTCATCCAAAGCAGGCCACTACCGTAAAAAGCATTGGCCTGCAGCTTCTTATATGCACAGAGTGCCACAGAACACCTTACCGTATAACGAACTTCAGTGCACAATGTGTCACTGTACATACTTTCCCAACACTGCCAACTCATTAATATTGAAACCTGAAATTTATTTTAAAGAAAAGCCAATATAAGCTATACGACACATGCACATATATATTCTGAAGGAACCTTCAAGTCTTGACAGGGCCTCTCCTTGGAACAAGACAATGCACAGACTGCAGGAATTTAACGACAAGGCCTCTTGATTAAAGAGCTTGATGGGTCCAGCGAGTTGGCTGTTTCTCATTGTTTTTATGCAAAGCTTCAGCAAAAGAGACATTGGCTGGCATGGGTGTGTAATTGCTTGGAGTGACCCGAGGTCAGCTTTTTCCCAAACGGCTTCACCGCGCCAGTCAACACCCATCAGCAATTGACGCAGTTTCAGTTTCACCGCAATCTACTTTTTTCCTCTGGCTGTAGCAACAGTGAGAAGCACTCCTAAATCTGGATGACCTCTGGAAGCACTGTGGGTCCCCGGTGTCACTCCCATCACCAGTGCTATCCTCCTGTGTGCCCCCTGTCCTCCTATGTCCTTTTGACCTTGAGACTATCTATGATGTTCTCTGGCAAAGCTTTCTTCATCTCCTTTTTGTCCTTTGACAACACATGCTTAAATCGTAACAACTTTATTTCTTTAGAATTTTTGCCTTCGGTCCAAATCTACTGGACCGGATTCTTTTGACTTACAATTTTACAGCCACGGCCGACCTGTCAAAGCAGTCAATGCTATAGAATGATCAAACAGCAGCACTAATAAGTAGGTGGCAATCGCCTTTCAAAACAGGTAACTGTTATTACAGCCATCAAATAAATATTGACATAAAACGACATGCTCAAGGATTTTGAGCTTTCCTCTTTCAAGGACAAAGACATTATTACATCTTTCACTCTACCACCATCAGCTCTGCGACCATAAAATCCTCCATAAAGTCTTGAGTGCTTCTGAGGTGCTTCCTCGTCCTTCTCCATTACTGAGCAGTCCCAGCCATGCATTTCCAAACACAACTGTCCTCCCCTTGTCCTCCAACTGCGTTTCAGTCTCTGTCTCCAGCCCAAGTCCCCTTCTCAATCTCCCGAGAAAAGTTACTCCATTCTTCCGGAAGATTTCTGGACTGTGTTTACCAACAAATCAGATTTAGCACCGCATCGTCTTTCAAAATGGAAATTTTGCCATTCTTGAAACTTCTGCACTTTAAACTTCTGCTTTATTTTAGCTCTCTCTTCCCGGCATATGTGGCCATCAGTTATTTGAAATGACAGCTGACTGGGCCAGACTGCATAGACTTTGACAATCTCATGAAAATTTAAAAAGAACAAGACATTGATATTCGATTTCTGAATATGGCGGAATCAGAAGGACTAAATTATTATCTAATTAAAATGATTAAAAGTTATTTTCAATTTTCACTCTAATTCTCTTTTTTGAATAAATCAATCTCATCATGGTGTCTCTTTGCTGTCATTTCATTAATTGAAAGCGGAATGCTCTTTTATTTCGTTTGACAGGGAGCAAAAACGAGCTGCTTCAATCATTGCGCGGAGAGAAATTTGCTGTTTGAACGATATGGTAGTTTTTGCGGGCACCTGCTGGTTTGGTTTCATTTGTGTCGGCTTGATTGACAGCCGGGGAAATTATCAGAAGAGAGGCCTAATTGTGTTTAGGCGAAGGATGCCAATGCTGTCATGGACAGAAAAAAATTGCTTCAGCGGACCAAGGACCCTTGTCGGAGCATTCCATATAAACTTGTCCCAAAACAGCATTAAGCAGTCATTTCAAGAGCAGGGAGCCATTTGTTTGGTAATTACACGTCACTTTGCATGTGACTTATCGCTTATGCTTGCGTGATCTTCCTGAAGCATTTTCCACAAAAAAGCCAAAGGAAGCCAAAGGAAATGTAAAATGACTAACCAGAGGTCTGCCTTTCGCCTTCTTTCAATCATGCCGCACTCATGGACACTTTTTATTGGCCGAATTTGTGCTAGGACGTTTTGTCTGGAGGTTTATTCTCAGTCGACATGAACACTTGCATGGCCAAGGCGCGGATGGAATCACTATTCGTCTTGTGTTTCATGTGGCGATATGGTTCTAAAATCGATATTACTAACTTTTCTTTAGTTTTCTGACTTTTCCCTCATTTCTCCATTCTGTCTTTAGATGTAGCATACATGTAGCAGGCATTATTATTTCAGTTTCTTTTTTTCTTCTCCAAGTGTCCAGTCAGCTGTGATAGATTTACATGTATGTCATCATTTCATCTGTAAGAGTGAAAAATACATTCTGATTTTAAGAAACTTTAGAAAATGTTATATATTTTGCTTGTATACTGCATGACTAATCCTGAAATATTCAAGCACTGATAGAGTAGCGCTGGGCATGCAGCCCCCCTTAACTTCGAGGTGCGATTTGACCTAATTTTTGTGGTCAATTATTTAAATGCCTATGTTGTCAGGAAGGGATCACTTGACTCTACTTATAAGTTGTGAAACAAATGTCTACCAATTTTAATAAAGGAGTTACGGCCCTTTTTGTAAAAAATATAAAATGGCCTTCTTACCCCACCCATCAGGCAAGAAGGCCCCATATTACTGAAAGACAAAAGTTATGCATATGCTGTGTAGCCAAGATGCTCAGGAGGTATTGTTAATATGATGGTTCCATGGTGTAAAGCACCCAAAAACAGGGTCACAAACAATAAATCACAGAACCGAGAAAAAATTTTGTTTTACAAAATGGCTGACAAAGGGCTCTTTTCAGAAAACACATTTTGTGCTGTTGACCAATATCAATAGCAGATATGCTGTTTAATATGAGCTTAAATCAATCCTGAAACATGCAAGCACACAATTCATTGACAATTGAATTCAGTGTGTCCCCAATACCACAATACGAAAGGGATAAATCTATTGGCAAGGCACAGGTGGGAAAAACCAGCTTAAGGTTGTAGAGTGACTGATGTCCATCTGTTAAGTGTATCAATGAAATCTGCCTGTCACAGGGAGCCAGGGTTAACCAGGAATAAACAAAAAGGTGCTATACCCAGAAAAACAACCAGAGCTCAAGATACCCATCATTGTAATGAAGGAATGTTGCTTGATGTTGTGGGTGATGCTCCAGATGACCGGATGTTGCAACCTTGCAATGAACCCCAGGACCATTATCTTTAGTGTTTATAGTTAATTTTAAGCCAAGCTTTTGTTGGGTAGAACCTTACATTGAGCCCACAGATGAGATTCTTGAGTCCACGGCATATGCATAACTTTTGTCTTTCAGTGTATAATCCTATGGCAATTTTTTTTGTGAGCACATTCAGCTTGAAAGTTTCTTGGGGTTCTTCTATCATTTTTTTTACTTTTTCTGAATTTCTGAATTTTTCTGTTAATACATTTATTTTTTAATATTTTTTGCCCTGTTTTAATTTTTTCGATTTCAATTAGCTTTATCAAGATTGAAGGTAAAGTACACATTATGAAATTGTTCCTGAAGCAGCTTCGAGGCCTCAGCGAAGGGGGGCCTCATGCCGCATACCATGTGGGGGCTCTTGCCCCAAACTCACATATTTTAATTTTACCTCTATATTTTGAGCTAAAATGCAAAAAATATGATCCAAATCAAATTTATATAATGCATTAATGGTCATAAAGTGAAGCAATGAAGATATCCATTATTCTTTAAAAATCTGAAAGGTATTTCTGACAATCACTTTCAAAGAGTTAATCAAAGTTACAAAAACCATGCACCTTTTTTTGTTTCTTTAATTACTTCAATGGTTTGGTGCTGTTTCCCCTGAAAAGTTGTGATGTCACCTAAAAAGCCTCTAGCTTCAATCCTATCAATATGAAAAAGCACCAAAAATGTAAGTTTAGATACAACCCTGGGGGGGGGGCCTCTCACCTAACCCGGGCTTCTTGCCCAACCCACTCTACAATTTTACATCCTACACTATGGCCAGGGAAGGAGTCATATACTCGTCAAGGAGGAGAGATATTTCATCTGGATATACTATAGATGACCAAGGGTTTCTAAAATCTATCTGTCATCAAAATAGTATGGCAAATGATTATTTTTTTTATGTGGTTTTACGTCAGGAAAATGCCAAGATAATGTCAAAACTCATGGAAGACAACAAAAACTTTCCTCTCTCCTCAAGTTTGTGTTTGCAATACTGTAAATTCATCTTTTAGAATGGAGCCAATTAGAAAGTCGAATCTGTTCGAAAGTCTGATTTACTTGGATGTATACGTGTGTCAAGGCCAGCGAACCAACATTATCTTATATTTTTATCTTTACGCATGGTCTGACAGAAAATAGCCAATGTTTGTAGCGACCTCGAACTTGAGACCTGAATATCACACCACCCAATTGGTGAAACACGACATTTTCTGGCGATGCGCAATTTTGTCATGAAACGCTGCAATATTCGTAATTGACACTAGCCCTGGTTTTATAGCAAGACAACAGACCCAATGGAGATTTTTTTTTAATTGAACCTGCAAAACAATTAGAGGAGACTGGTAAGTTGTAAAACGAGATGAAAAACCAAGTAACTGCCAACCCATCCCGGCGGTGTCTATATTTGCCTACTTAGCGTCATTTTATTTCATATAGGAACAATGAAAAATTATACACAGGTGAACTCGAAATACAATTTTCCTATAAAAATCAACCCTGTATAATGTCAATTTTTTTTGTATTCATAATGGTAGTTGCCATTAAAGAAGCTCAGCTGGTTTTGCGGTGCACTGTTATTATGATAAATGTATAGATAATATTTATAATAGCAATAGCAATAGCAGATGTTTGGTATGAATAAAAAATCATATAGACCGACCAACCAAATTCATGAATTTTTTTTTTCAACTTCATGGTTATTCAAATACACTTTTTCATTCATATTTGGAAAATTAAAATCCCTCTTTACAATTTTTTAATGTATTCAAGTACAAAAATCATAATCTTCATATTAAAAAAATATTTTACTGACATAAAAGGAAATGCACATATATGTGTCTCAATAAATGGACCTGAATATATTCATTTACAACAATGGTTCAATTTAAATGTTTTTATGTTGAAAGAGGGCAAATAAAATATTCAAGATCAAGTGTTAATAAATCCCATACAGCAAGTGCACCCTGTGAAAAATCAATTTCGGGGAGGTCCATTAATTTTGGAATATATCATAAAGAAGCAAAATAAATGATACTTGCATTTGGACAAGCTTTTCTCCTAGACTAAGCGTAGCTCTTGTAATTGAAATGAAAATGTGCTCCCCTTCAGAAAAGCATGTCAACGTCAAGCAAATACATATAATATACATATATACAAGCGTTGAACAGAAAGGTTACGTATCACTTTTAGATGTAGATCATTCTGACATTAGGAAACATGCCCGACTGAAAAATCAGGGTAATCACATTGCATTAGGCCATATGCCTATCAGACTGCTATTTAAATTGATGTCACAGCCAAACTGAGATTGTTTAAAAACCCTGATGTCTCCCTGATGCATTTTCACTTGGATTTGAGGTTTAAGCTGAATTTATGCAATATTTGTATCTATGATGCTTAGCTGCGGTTGAGCTTGACGGTTACTTGATAGTTGAAATCCCTCCCTGCCTCCATGAAAACTTGTTGGAGCTGTGAGCCTTTTAGATTACAAAAAACATCAGCATTATGCCTGAGATATGGGAACTGCCACACCATGGCAGTGCCGGAAGAAATCATGGCAAGAATATCTAAACCTCCAGATGTTTTTAATGTAAACCCTCCTGCTGCCTCATCTGAATCGTAAATGGCAGAATGGAAATTATATCAAGCTAAAGAAGAAGATGCCTTCAACCTGCTAAGAGCATAAACCGAATTTATAAATCAAGTAAAGAAATCTTCCATAACTGATGTTGCAAATTGCTGTTTGCAATTCACAGAAAAGTCACTGACAACTACCTGGCTGCAAATACTTGCTTGAGTGCATTAGAAATATGCATTTTAAAATGTTGCAAAGCTGAGAGTTCGAAGAGGCTTCCAAAGCATAAAGTTGACTTGTGTAATTAATGACGTGAAGTTTCAGAATGATTATATACAAAGCTTGCTTCCATTTTAGTAATGGGATTGCAGGTCCATGGTCCAATCTTCACATCGGAATGTTGTTCAATTCGTCAGAGCTCGATGACTTCGACTAGGAGTGACAGCTCTCATTGATTGATATCACCGGAACATGACAAGTGCAAGTATATGACATTATTCACACCTATTTACAACTTGCAAGAACATGACTATTTTTGGTCTAAGAATCAGAAACCCTATATCCATTCGTGTGTCAGTGACTAACGAACAGTATAGTCTCCTTAAGATAAAATTCTAGATATTGAAACTAATTTGATCATGACATATCATCAATTTTAACTCTTAATGTACCTTCTGTCTTCATATCTTATGAAACTCCGGTGATAATTACCACCAAAATGTTCGATATCAGTGAGAACAGCATTGTCAATGAAACATTCTAATCTGCTGTTCAATTGGATGCTTGCCATTTTCGACCGCGAAAGACATTTTTCAGATTTGTCGATGCATTTTTCACCAAATTAAAAGCATTGGTGAGATTTACGAGGCCGAGTGGACCCAGATATGACATAATGATGTTAGGTGTTGATTTGTGTTTGCCTTGAGGCTTGCACATGGCTGGGGTGCCCTGATATGGCTCAGAGGAGCCACTTCTGATCACTTCTGATCTCAGAGTAATAAACATAGCCACAACTTTTAATTGGGTCAACTGATTGTGACCACAGGTTTTGCTCCTGCTTATGGCCCGGCGTTATCGGATGTTATGCTCCAACGAGTTCATCTTGAAGTGAAAATTATCCAATTAAATGACCTAACTGATATCAACTTGAATCGAGCAATCATGAACTTTTGATACCATTGACTGTATTTCATACACTCAACATCTGAGTGGTTCTCACAACTTCTGACTTTATAATTTATAATAGGTGTCAAAATTAATCCGAACAACTGACTTGCTTCGAACTTAATTTGCATGTTTAAATGAGAAAGTGGGTAAAAAGACTTAAGATGCATGCAATTGTTGTATTACTTCTGACGACCCAAAATATTTAATGCTTTTCAGCCTCGTCTTGCAGATCGGCAGGGACTATTTGATTATGGAAACCATGGTATCGTCACATTACAACTTCGCTGTTTTTATAGCAGTGACTTTATCACAAAAAAAAAATTGTGCAATAATTGTAAAACAAAATTTGTTGAATAATGTGTTCAGTTGAGATCCAGTATAAAACATTAATTGACCATGGACTGGGGGTCCTTGGCCTTCAAGAATTTGTAAGTCAGACAGTGCTTCGACCTACCAGACTCCTTTGCAGCAGCACCTCCATTTAGAGATAAAACTTGCCAAGTCCTGATTAAAAGCATTACCAATTGATGGATAGCATTTGTGATTGCTGCTTAATTAAAATATGCCTTCCTTATCCAAAGATGGTGTCTAAATTTATACCGGCCACCTGCACACAATGTCATGATTGCTTGGTGTATACCATGATGAGAAATTTTTGTCTTTGTTGAAAGTTTTCAACCTTTGATCGTATAATATTATATGCACAATCGCTGTACATTTTGTTAGTTCTTGCGTAAAAGATTTCATTTTAAGTGAATATTGATATCCAAGTTTTGTGCCTGACGTCTGTGATGCCAATAAGTGAAGATGATAGGAAATTCATATGCACATTGCAGTCTTTGGGAGAGAATATTATAAAAGTATTGCGAGGAGTTATCGAGATGTTATAAAAGCATTTGTTGGCCATAAACGCAATCAAGTTTCAGTGTATGCATATATTAATGCGAATTTGTTAAAGTTAAAACTTGTTTTGCAGGTGGCTTGAATAGATCTTTTCATAATCACTGTGGGTTGCTTATATCGAACTGAAAATGGTCTAGGCTAGCTTTTTTTTAACTGTGGGATCTTTTTACATTTTTTCACTGACTGGAAAAGTAGAAAATGTGAGGCCGGCTAATGTGTATTTTTCTTCATTTGGGTCCAGACTTATTCAGACTGCTTGCTAATGGTAGGAGGTTCTCTGGACAGGGCACACATTTCCCATTTAGGCAAAAGCAGGGTTGGTAAAGAAACAAACTGCTCATAGAGTCAACAGCTGGAGTCCATTTGCCTCTTTGTGCCTGAGAGTTACAGAACTGCAGCAGAATTGACTCTCGGGGGAATATGTTAAGCCACTGCTTGTTGCGACAATTGATTTCCAGAATAAGATGAGGTTCACATAAACAAATACTAAATAATTACTTTGGTTGGTGTGATAATCAATCTCATCATCAATTGCTTTTCTTTCAAATCACGGTGAACGACTTTTCATCTTGGTAGCGTTAAGGAAGTCTAAATTAGACTGTCGCCCAATGTGGTTAAACCGCTAAGAGCTATTGGCAGTTTGTGAAATAAGTTTTGTCAGAACTTGAGTGGCAGCCATAAGCCTGTGCTTATTGACAATGACTAGAGTGAAAGGATTTCCAAACAATCAAAAACCACCAGGCATGAGGTTGCGAAAATAATTGTTCTCCTAATTAGACAAAGTTTACTCAACGAGAGCGAAAAATCAATATTGGTCTAGACTGATTATATCTTATCAATGATCTGCGCCAATTAAAAGTCCCAGATAATCCTGTAATTAGGTCTTAACATGAGGTGATTACATCTAAACATGGTCAAGATACGAAACACCAACCAACATAATATATATATGTGATGAATATTGTCTGCTGTACAGCTTCCAAATTGACAAAAATGCTCAGTTCTCAGAATTGTACAGTACTTAGAAATTTCACAACATTGTGAAGCAACATCAAAGATATGACGTCAACATAAGAAATTGTCGTAATGTTTCAAAATGTTGTGAAAATACCTCAATGTAGTGTTCATGTTGTTGCAACATAATTTCTACCATGCATTACTCTATAATCAACCTTCGAATTACATTGCTTTGTGTCTTGCAATCAGAAGTGTCTTTCCGAGTATTTACCACTCTTTCTAGGTGAAAAAAAGAGTTCACAAATGTCCATACTTAATTATAAATGTCCCATACACTGATAACACTGTGGTCAGCTGACCATTACATGATTGACAAACCCTGCAATGATAATTTCCTTTAAATGGTGCTTTATCTCGCTCCTGGAAAAAAAAATGCGAAGGGTCTCTTTTTCACTTCTTGAGGTCTATAAGTGTCCATGTATAGAAAACAATTCAGCATTTGGGCATTAAGCTAAGAAGTTGTTATCTTTTTACTCTGCAGTACTCACTCAAATATTTAGTTTGAAGTTTGTTCTGCTGTCGGTTTCATTTACTCAAATACTCAAAACTAATTTGTCAAAGAACCACAGAACCTCAACCTCTGAGCACAAGAACCTTTAAGATCCACAATTTCCAGTCTCACTTAAAAGCAGCCCTGCAAATGGAAGAATTATGCATTCCAAGTCAATAGCTATGAGGAGAGTGATACATTCACGTTTATTTTCAATCTCACTTCCTCATTATAAATCAGTTAATTATTTCTCTAAATAACTTTAGCAACTTTTGAGTTGTTGAAGAAAATTGCCCAGAATTGAATTGCATGAATGAAACAAGATTAATGAATTTTTAAACTTATAATTTACTGCAGGAAATCTTGAGAGCTTGTAGGGCTTGCTTTCATTTACCCACAATCTCCGGATACTTTGTTAATAATGAAGACAAGGCAATCCAGTCTATGGACAGGACTTAATTAGAATTTATAGACAAAAAACTACTTCCTAATGTGTTCCCAGAATTCCAAATCTTTGGATTAGAAATTCATCTTTCGATATGATAAAGAATGATAGAATGGGTGGAAAGGAGCAGGAGTCTAAAAATTGAATGGGCAACCAAGACCATCTTGAATGTGGATCTACTTTTGGTTATTACATTAGACAATAGATAATTGGAAGGCGGTGTCAGAATCAATAAGGAACCCAAGAAAAGGAACAAAGAGAGACTTTGCAGAAAATGTAATTGGCATGCATGTCTGTAGCTGGAAAGTGGCTGAAAAAGACCAGCCAGGTTTCATCTCGTGAAGGTGTGAAAGGTTCCTGCGGGGTCCTGCTGGGAGCACTTGTCCGCCCGCCTATTTGTCAGACTGGAGGTATTGGTTGGTTGGTGTCAGCGGGTCTACCTTGGTCACATCTGTGAAGTGACATCTGCATTGAATTGTGGGAAGCAAATGTCATTCTATGACAAGTGACATGATCACCAGACTCTATCAGGCAGCTGCCACGTCGTGAGCGGAGTGGAGTTTATCAATGTTTGTCAAAGGCAAACTCGCATGGCTGGCCAAATAGACACTTCCTGCGGGTACTTTGGAGGACACTTGGGTCCAGGGTGTAGGCCTCGGGTGTCCCCACTAGATTTAGGTGAAAATGAGGCGAACAGTAGCAAAGGCCACATTGGACTATGATGCCTGGTAATATTAGACGCACAGTGTTTGCCACAGAAATATTGACAAGGTGAGGTCTAGGGGGACCCCTGGGGGACTCGAGGGGTAGGGGTCAAGAAGGGTGATCCTCAGGGGTGGATAAATGTCACTCAACCAGCGACTCGCTCCAAGAAATAGTCCCAGGGCTGGTCGGCGAAAATCAATGCTTTGACAGTCCAGTCAACGCGATGCCATGTTTGCCGTGCTCTTTCAATGAATCTGCTTGTTGCTCATCTGAAATTAGAGGAAGATCAATCTGGCCGAGTGTCCTTATTGGCCGCTGGCCTGTCTTTTCCATGGACATTAGCCATTGTGCAAGTGATTCATTTGGTGTCCTGAAGCTTTTTATTGAAACTCTCTCGACTAAAGCAGTTTGTCACGAAGCCGTGTTGCAAGTAACATCAACGGCCATGCGTGTGACGGTCGCGCTGCCTCGTGCTATTCACGCTGTGCATCACTGGGCTTTTGCTAAGCCATGAAAACTTCTAAAGCCAGTAAATTAACATGCATTATGTTGACATGCAACAGTATTATGATTAGAAAATGCATGGTGTGTGTTGAGTTATGTCTGCTTCTCTGCAGTTGGTCGGCTTAGAGGGTAAAGCAGGGTTTTCTAGGAAATTTGTCTGCTCCTCCGATAGTACAAGATTCAAATGCCAACTAAATCACTCATTACGTAAATCAACTAAATGTCGTTTTAAAGACTTTGAATTAGTGCTTTCCTGCTTAGTCAGAATTGTGGATACATTTTAAAAGAACAGCATCTTTGGAAAAAGTAGAAGTAGGCTTTTTCATATCAATTTATGGTCGAGAGTGTATAAGAGTACTTGTCGCTTTAAAGTTGTTTTGTCCACCCACAATTTTATCATCTCAAGCTGTTTTCAGCAAAATCATAAAATTAGGATTTTCCTTCTGATCATTATGCTTTTCCCCTCTTTTACTCGTTTAAAGAAGTTATTTTCATTGTAAAATGGAAATTATCAGTAGGGGCTTATATTGTGAATCGTTAACAATGTTACAAAAATACAGTGTACCCAAAAAGTGATGTCACAGAAAATTGTTCTTCAATTAACCATACGTTTTAAACCATGTCAAATCAATATAAATATTTGTGGTGGGTCTAAATCTCTAGACAAATACACCACATACTTATATTTCAAGACCTACTGAATTTTTCCTCTTCTGTATATATACTGTGGAAAACGAAATGACCTCATCACCAGAAAACATGTCACTGATGAACTCATTAAATAAAGCATGGCTGTAAAAGAAACACTCCCTTCTATCTTCGGCCAGATGTACCAGAGGGCATCTTCTGATGGACAGGCATCCATGATAACTGCAGATTTTGGCATTTATACATTTTTAGCATGCAGGGTGCCTTCACAGTGTGCTGAACTTAAGAGTATTCTTTTTCCGTGTCACTGGTGTTACCCTAAAAAATTGTCAATTATTCTAGAATTTTCAAAAACTGCCTCAGACATGGGATATGTCATGTTTACAGAAATCAACCTGTGGCAACACCTTTCCAAATCAATGCATCACTGTGGGAGCAATTGGTATTTCAGTGCAAATTGTCACTGGTGTTACCGTCACTGGTGTTACTCAAAAACGGTTAACACTGGAGCTAATCGTAACACAAGTGATAAATGGTGGTAGAAAATTGAATGCAATTCTTATTTTAATGGGAAATATTTCAGACGAATATCGATTTGGTCGCAAGTTTAACTTTGAGTCAATGGTGTTTCTTAACTTATACTGTAACACCAGTGACAGTTTTTTCTTAGTTATTGTGGAATGACCCTGAAAATTGTCTTTACGGCTCCGAATGAATATTAGAGCTCTTTGCAAAGAAGGGTCCCAAACAGTTTCAAAATTAACTTTCATCTTGGTTGCGTGTTGTCACTGGCTTAAAAATGTTTTTATGATTTGTTTGGGTCAGTTATCATTTAATCAGATCATTCAGCACTTACATCATATCTAGCATCAAAGGTGTAAATAAACAAACTCGTCAACGTATTTAAGATATGCACCTCATAAGAAGATTAGGAA